>CAXAJV010001082.1:3732000-4976000 GCA_963969225.1 Xylocopa violacea
GAGATGTTAGGTTGGGTTAGGTTAGGTTATATTACGTTATTGATGTATATAAAGGTCCCACGGAGACGTAGAAGCCAACTCGCCAGGAATGTGGTTAAATATTACCGCCGAAATGCTAGGTTGGGTTAGGTTAGGTCATATTAAGTTATTGATGTATATAAAGGTCCCACGGAGACGGAGAAGCCAACTCACCAGGAATGTTGTCGAATATTACCGCCGAGATGTTAGGTTGGGTTAGGTTAGGTTATATTACGTTATGGACGTATATAAAGGTCCCACGGAGACGTAGAGAACAACAAGACAGGAATGTGGTCAAATATTACCGCCGAGATGTTAGATTGGGTTAGGTTATGTTATATTACGTTATTGATGTATATAAAGATCCCACGGAGACGTAGAGGCCAACTCGCCAGGAATGTTGTCAAATATTATCGCCGAGATGATAAGTTGGGTTAGGTTAGGTTATATTACGTTATTGATGTATATAAAGGTCCCAGGGAGACGTAGATGCCAACTCGCCAGGAATGTTGTCAAATATTACCGCCGAGAAGTTAGGTTGGGTTAGGTTAGGTTATATTACGTTATTGATGTATATAAAGGTCCCACGGAGACGTAGAAGCCGACAAGACAAGAATGTGGTTAAATATTACCGCCGAAATGTTAGGTTGGGTTAGGTTATGTTATATTACGTTATTGATGTATATAAAGGTCCCACTGAGACGTAGGGGCCAACAAGCCAAGAATGTGGTTAAATATTACCGCCGACATGTTAGGTTGGTTTAGGTTAGGTTATATTACGTTATTCATGTATATAAAGGTCCCACGGAGACGTAGAGGCCAACAAGCCAGGAATGTGGTTAAATATTAACGCCGAAATGCTAGGTTGGGTTAGGTTAGGTCATATTAAGTCATTGATGTATATAAAGGTCCCACGGAGGCGGAGAAGCCAACTCACCAGGAATATTGTCGAATATTACCGCCGAGATGTTAGGTTGGGTTAGGTTAGGTTATATTACGTTATTGATGTATATAAATGTCCCACGGAGACGTAGAAGCCAACAAGCCAAGAATGTGGTTAAATATTACCGCCGAAATGTTAGGTTGGTTTAGGTTATGTTATATTACGTTATTGATGTATATAAAGATCCCACGGAGAGGTAGAGGCCAACTCGCCAGGAATGTTGTCAAATATTATCGCCGAGATGATAGGTTGGGTTAGGTTAGGTTATACTTCGTTATTAATGTATATGAAGATCCCACGGAGACGTAGAGACCAACTCGCCAGGAATGTTGTCAAATGTTACCTCCGAGATGTTAGGTTGGGTTAGGTTAGGTTATATTACGTTATTGATGTATGTAAAGGTCCCATGGAGACGGAGAAGCCAACTCGCCAGGAATGTTCTCAAATATTACCGCCGAGATGTTAGGTTGGGTTAGGTTAGGTTATATTACGTTATTGATGCATATAAAGGTCCCACGGAGACGGAGAAGCTAACTCGCCAGGAATGTTGTCCAATATTACCGCCGAGATGTTAGGTTGGGTTAGGTTAGGTTATATTACGTTATTGATGTATATAAAGGTTCCAGGGAGTCGGAGATGCCAACTCGCCAGGAATGTTGTCAAATATTACCGCCGAGAAGTTAGGTTGGGTTAGGTTAGGTTATATTACGTTATTGATGTATATAAAGGTCCCACGGAGACGTAGAAGCCAACTCGCCAGGAATGTGGTTAAATATTACCGCCGAAATGCTAGGTTGGATTAGGTTAGGTCATATTAAGTTATTGATGTATATAAAGGTCCCACGGAGACGGAGAAGCCAACTCACCAGGAATGTTGTCGAATATTACCGCCGAGATGTTAGGTTGGTTTACGTTTGGTTATATTACGTTATTGATGTATATAAAGGTCCCACGGAGACGTAGAGGCCAACAAGCCAAGAATGTGGTTAAATATTACCGCCGAAATGTTAGGTTGGGTTAGGTTAGGTCATATTACGTTATTGGTGTATATAAAGGTCCCACGGAGACGTAGAGGCCAACTCGCCAGGATTGTTGTCAAATATTACCGCCGAGATGTTAGGTTGGGTTAGGTTAGGTTATATTACGTTATGGACGTATATAAAGGTCCCACGGAGACGTAGAGGACAACAAGACAGGAATGTGGTCAAATATTACCGCCGAGATGTTAGATTGGGTTAGGTTATGTTATATTACGTTATTGATGTATATAAAGATCCCACGAAGACGTAGAGGCCAACTCGCCAGGAATGTTGTCAAATATTATCGCCGAGATGACAGGTTGGGTTAGGTTAGGTTATATTACGTTATTGATGTATATAAAGGTCCCACGGAGACGTAGAAGCCAACTCGCCAGGAATGTGGTTAAATATTACCGCCGAAATGCTAGGTTGGGTTAGGTTAGGTCATATTAAGTTATTGATGTATATAAAGGTCCCACGGAGACGGAGAAGCCAACTCGCCATGAATGTTGTCAAATATTACCGCCGAGAAGTTAGGTTGGGTTAGGTTAGGTTATATTACGTTATTGATGTATATAAAGATCCCACGAAGACGTAGAGTCCAACTCGCCAGGAATGTTGTCAAATATTATCGCCGAGATGACAGGTTGGGTTAGGTTAGGTTATATTACGTTATTGATGTATATAAAGGTCCCACGGAGACGGAGAAGCCAACTCGCCATGAATGTTGTCAAATATTACCGCCGAGAAGTTAGGTTGGGTTAGGTTAGGTTATATTACGTTATTGATGTATAAAAAGGTCCCACGGAGACGTAGAGGCCAACTCGCCAGGAATGTGGTCAAATGTTGCCGCCGAGATGATAGGTTGGCTTAGGTTAGGTCATATTATGTTATTGATGTATATAAAGGTCCCACGGAGACGTAGAGGCCAACTCGCCAGGAATGTTGTCAAATATTACCGCCGAGATGTTAGGTTGGGTTAGGTTAGGTTATATTACGTTATGGACGTATATAAAGGTCCCACGGAGACGTAGAGGACAACAAGACAGGAATGTGGTCAAATATTACCGCCGAGATGTTATATTGGGTTAGGTTATGTTATATTACGTTATTGATGTATATAAAGATCCCACGGAGACGTAGAGGCCAACTCGCCAGGAATGTTGTCAAATATTATCGCCGAGATGACAGGTTGGGTTAGGTTAGGTTATATTACGTTACTGATGTATATAAAGGTCCCACGGAGACGTAGAAGCCAACTCGCCAGGAATGTGGTTAAATATTACCGCCGAAATGCTAGGTTGGGTTAGGTTAGGTCATATTAAGTTATTGATGTATATAAAGGTCCCACGGACACGGAGAAGCCAACTCGCCATGAATGTTGTCAAATATTACCGCCGAGAAGTTAGGTTGTGTTAGGTTAGGTTATATTACGTTATTGATGTATAAAAAGGTCCCACGGAGACGTAGAAGCCAACTCGCCAGGAATGTGGTTAAATATTACCGCCGAAATGCTAGGTTGGGTTAGGTTAGGTCACATTAAGTTATTGATGTATATAAAGGTCCCACGGAGACGGAGATGCCAACTCACCAGGAATGTTGTCGAATATTACCGCCGAGATGTTAGGTTGGCTTAGGTTAGGTTATATTACGTTATTGATGTATATAAAGGTCCCACTGAGACGTAGGGGCCAACAAGCCATGAATGTGGTTAAATATTCCCGCCGAAATGTTAGGTTGGGTTAGGTTAGGTCATATTACGTTATTGGTGTATATAAAGGTCTCACGGAGATGTAGAGGACAACAAGACAGGAATGTGGTCAAATAGTACCGCCGAGACGTTAGGTTGGGTTAGGTTAGGTTATATTACGTTATTGATGTATGTAAAGGTCCCATGGAGACGGAGAAGCCAACTCGCCAGGAATGTTCTCAAATATTACCGCCGAGATGTTAGGTTGGGTTAGGTTAGGTTATATTACGTTATTGATGTATATGAAGGTCAAACGGAGACGTAGAGGCCAACTCGCCACGAATGTTGTCAAATGTTACCTCCGAGATGTTAGGTTGGGTTAGGTTAGGTTATATTACGTTATTGATGTATGTAAAGGTCCCATGGAGACGGAGAAGCCAACTCGCCAGGAATGTTCTCAAATATTACCGCCGAGATGTTAGGTTGGGTTAGGTTAGGTTATATTACGTTATTGATGTATATAAAGGTCCCACGGAGACGGAGAAGCTAACTCGCCAGGAATGTGGTCAAATATTACCGCCGAGATGTTAGGTTGGGTTAGGTTAGTTTATATCACGTTATTGATGTATAAAAAGGTCCCACGGAGACGTAGAGGCCAACAAGCCAGGAATGTGGTTAAATATTAACGCCGAAATGCTAGGTTGGGTTAGGTTAGGTCATATTAAGTCATTGATGTATATAAAGGTCCCACGGAGACGGAGAAGACAACTCACCAGGAATATTGTCGAATATTACCGCCGAGATGTTAGGTTGGGTTAGGTTATGTTATATTACGTTATTGATGTATATAAAGATCCCACGGAGAGGTAGAGGCCAACTCGCCAGGAATGTTGTCAAATATTATCGCCGAGATGATAGGTTGGGTTAGGTTAGGTTATACTTCGTTATTAATGTATATGAAGATCCCACGGAGACGTAGAGACCAACTCGCCAGGAATGTTGTCAAATGTTACCTCCGAGATGTTAGGTTGGGTTAGGTTAGGTTATATTACGTTATTGATGTATGTAAAGGTCCCATGGAGACGGAGAAGCCAACTCGCCAGGAATGTTCTCAAATATTACCGCCGAGAAGTTAGGTTGGGTTAGGTTAGGTTATATTACGTTATTGATGCATATAAAGGTCCCACGGAGACGGAGAAGCTAACTCGCCAGGAATGTTGTCCAATATTACCGCCGAGATGTTAGGTTGGTTTACGTTTGGTTATATTACGTTATTGATGTATATAAAGGTCCCACGGAGACGTAGAGGCCAACAAGCCAAGAATGTGGTTAAATATTACCGCCGAAATGTTAGGTTGGGTTAGGTTAGGTCATATTACGTTATTGGTGTATATAAAGGTCCCACGGAGACGTAGAGGCCAACTCGCCAGGATTGTTGTCAAATATTACCGCCGAGATGTTAGGTTGGGTTAGGTTAGGTTATATTACGTTATGGACGTATATAAAGGTCCCACGGAGACGTAGAGGACAACAAGACAGGAATGTGGTCAAATATTACCGCCGAGATGTTAGATTGGGTTAGGTTATGTTATATTACGTTATTGATGTATATAAAGATCCCACGAAGACGTAGAGGCCAACTCGCCAGGAATGTTGTCAAATATTATCGCCGAGATGACAGGTTGGGTTAGGTTAGGTTATATTACGTTATTGATGTATATAAAGGTCCCACGGAGACGTAGAAGCCAACTCGCCAGGAATGTGGTTAAATATTACCGCCGAAATGCTAGGTTGGGTTAGGTTAGGTCATATTAAGTTATTGATGTATATAAAGGTCCCACGGAGACGGAGAAGCCAACTCGCCATGAATGTTGTCAAATATTACCGCCGAGAAGTTAGGTTGGGTTAGGTTAGGTTATATTACGTTATTGATGTATAAAAAGGTCCCACGGAGACGTAGAGGCCAACTCGCCAGGAATGTGGTCAAATGTTGCCGCCGAGATGATAGGTTGGCTTAGGTTAGGTCATATTATGTTATTGATGTATATAAAGCTCCCACGGAGACGTAGAGGCCAACTCGCCAGGAATGTTGTCAAATATTACCGCCGAGAAGTTAGGTTGGGTTAGGTTAGGTTATATTACGTTATTGATGTATATAAAGGTCCCACGGAGACGTAGAAGCCAACAAGACAAGAATGTGGTTAAATATTACCGCCGAAATGTTAGGTTGGGTTAGGTTATGTTATATTACGTTATTGATGTATATAAAGGTCCCACTGAGACGTAGGGGCCAACAAGCCAAGAATGTGGTTAAATATTACCGCCGACATGTTAGGTTGGGTTAGGTTAGGTTATATTACGTTATTCATGTATATAAAGGTCCCACGGAGGCGTAGAGGCCAACAAGCCAGGAATGTGGTTAAATATTAACGCCGAAATGCTAGGTTGGGTTAGGTTAGGTCATATTAAGTCATTGATGTATATAAAGGTCCCACGGAGGCGGAGAAGCCAACTCACCAGGAATATTGTCGAATATTACCGCCGAGATGTTAGGTTGGGTTAGGTTAGGTTATATTACGTTATTGATGTATATAAATGTCCCACGGAGACGTAGAAGCCAACAAGCCAAGTATGTGGTTAAATATTACCGCCGAAATGTTAGGTTGGGTTAGGTTATGTTATATTACGTTATTGATGTATATAAAGATCCCACGGAGAGGTAGAGGCCAACTCGCCAGGAATGTTGTCAAATATTATCGCCGAGATGATAGGTTGGGTTAGGTTAGGTTATACTTCGTTATTAATGTATATGAAGGTCCCACGGAGACGGAGAAGCCAACTCGCCATGAATGTTGTCGAATATTACCGCCGAGATGTTAGGTTGGTTTACGTTTGGTTATATTACGTTATTGATGTATATAAAGGTCCCACGGAGACGTAGAGGCCAACAAGCCAAGAATGTGGTTAAATATTACCGCCGAAATGTTAGGTTGGGTTAGGTTAGGTCATATTACGTTATTGATGTATATAAAGATCCCACGAAGACGTAGAGGACAACAAGACAGGAATGTGGTCAAATATTACCGCCGAGATGTTAGATTGGGTTAGGTTATGTTATATTACGTTATTGATGTATATAAAGATCCCACGAAGACGTAGAGGCCAACTCGCCAGGAATGTTGTCAAATATTATCGCCGAGATGACAGGTTGGGTTAGGTTAGGTTATATTACGTTATTGATGTATATAAAGGTCCCACGGAGACGTAGAAGCCAACTCGCCAGGAATGTGGTTAAATATTACCGCCGAAATGCTAGGTTGGGTTAGGTTAGGTCATATTAAGTTATTGATGTATATAAAGGTCCCACGGAGACGGAGAAGCCAACTCGCCATGAATGTTGTCAAATATTACCGCCGAGAAGTTAGGTTGGGTTAGGTTAGGTTATATTACGTTATTGATGTATATAAAGGTCCCACTGAGACGTAGGGGCCAACAAGCCAAGAATGTGGTTAAATATTACCGCCGACATGTTAGGTTGGGTTAGGTTACGTTATATTACGTTATTCATGTATATAAAGGTCCCACGGAGGCGTAGAGGCCAACAAGCCAGGAATGTGGTTAAATATTAACGCCGAAATGCTAGGTTGGGTTAGGTTAGGTCATATTAAGTCATTGATGTATATAAAGGTCCCACGGAGGCGGAGAAGCCAACTCACCAGGAATATTGTCGAATATTACCGCCGAGATGTTAGGTTGGGTTAGGTTAGGTTATATTACGTTATTGATGTATATAAATGTCCCACGGAGACGTAGAAGCCAACAAGCCAAGAATGTGGTTAAATATTACCGCCGAAATGTTAGGTTGGGTTAGGTTATGTTATATTACGTTATTGATGTATATAAAGATCCCACGGAGAGGTAGAGGCCAACTCGCCAGGAATGTTGTCAAATATTATCGCCGAGATGATAGGTTGGGT
The DNA here is from genome assembly GCA_963969225.1 of Xylocopa violacea. NCBI lineage: Eukaryota > Metazoa > Arthropoda > Insecta > Hymenoptera > Apidae > Xylocopa > Xylocopa violacea. Next base: position 3,739,648 of record CAXAJV010001082.1, read on the forward strand.
TAGGTTAGGTTATACTTCGTTATTAATGTATATGAAGGTCCCACGGAGACGGAGAAGCCAACTCGCCATGAATGTTGTCAAATATTACCGCCGAGAAGTTAGGTTGGGTTAGGTTAGGTTATATTACGTTATTGATGTATAAAAAGGTCCCACGGAGACGTAGAGGCCAACTCGCCAGGAATGTGGTCAAATGTTGCCGCCGAGATGATAGATTGGCTTAGGTTAGGTTATATTATGTTATTGATGTATATAAAGGTCCCACGGAGACGTAGAGGCCAACTCGCCAGGAATGTTGTCAAATATTACCGCCGAGACGTTAGGTTGGGTTAGGTTAGGTCATATTACGTTATTGGTGTATATAAAGGTCTCACGGAGACGTAGAGGACAACTCGCCAGGATTGTTGTCAAATATTACCGCCGAGATGTTAGGTTGGGTTAGGTTAGGTTATATTACGTTATGGACGTATATAAAGGTCCCACGGAGACGTAGAGAGCAACTCGCCAGGCATGATGTCAAATATTACCGCCGAGACGTTAGGTTGGGTTAGGTTAGGTCATATTACGTTATTGGTGTATATAAAGGTCCCACGGAGACGGAGAAGCCAACTCACCAGGAATGTTGTCGAATATTACCGCCGAGATGTTAGGTTGGTTTACGTTTGGTTATATTACGTTATTGATGTATATAAAGGTCCCACGGAGACGTAGAGGCCAACAAGCCAAGAATGTGGTTAAATATTACCGCCGAAATGTTAGGTTGGGTTAGGTTAGGTCATATTACGTTATTGATGTATATAAAGATCCCACGAAGACGTAGAGGACAACAAGACAGGAATGTGGTCAAATATTACCGCCGAGATGTTAGATTGGGTTAGGTTATGTTATATTACGTTATTGATGTATATAAAGATCCCACGAAGACGTAGAGGCCAACTCGCCAGGAATGTTGTCAAATATTATCGCCGAGATGACAGGTTGGGTTAGGTTAGGTTATATTACGTTATTGATGTATATAAAGGTCCCACGGAGACGTAGAAGCCAACTCGCCAGGAATGTGGTTAAATATTACCGCCGAAATGCTCGGTTGGGTTAGGTTAGGTCATATTAAGTTATTGATGTATATAAAGGTCCCACGGAGACGGAGAAGCCAACTCGCCATGAATGTTGTCAAATATTACCGCCGAGAAGTTAGGTTGGGTTAGGTTAGGTTATATTACGTTATTGATGTATATAAAGGTCCCACTGAGACGTAGGGGCCAACAAGCCAAGAATGTGGTTAAATATTACCGCCGACATGTTAGGTTGGGTTAGGTTACGTTATATTACGTTATTCATGTATATAAAGGTCCCACGGAGGCGTAGAGGCCAACAAGCCAGGAATGTGGTTAAATATTAACGCCGAAATGCTAGGTTGGGTTAGGTTAGGTCATATTAAGTCATTGATGTATATAAAGGTCCCACGGAGGCGGAGAAGCCAACTCACCAGGAATATTGTCGAATATTACCGCCGAGATGTTAGGTTGGGTTAGGTTAGGTTATATTACGTTATTGATGTATATAAATGTCCCACGGAGACGTAGAAGCCAACAAGCCAAGAATGTGGTTAAATATTACCGCCGAAATGTTAGGTTGGGTTAGGTTATGTTATATTACGTTATTGATGTATATAAAGATCCCACGGAGAGGTAGAGGCCAACTCGCCAGGAATGTTGTCAAATATTATCGCCGAGATGATAGGTTGGGTTAGGTTAGGTTATACTTCGTTATTAATGTATATGAAGGTCCCACGGAGACGGAGAAGCCAACTCGCCATGAATGTTGTCAAATATTACCGCCGAGAAGTTAGGTTGGGTTAGGTTAGGTTATATTACGTTATTGATGTATAAAAAGGTCCCACGGAGACGTAGAGGCCAACTCGCCAGGAATGTGGTCAAATGTTGCCGCCGAGATGATAGGTTGGCTTAGGTTAGGTTATATTATGTTATTGATGTATATAAAGGTCCCACGGAGACGTAGAGGCCAACTCGCCAGGAATGTTGTCAAATATTACCGCCGAGACGTTAGGTTGGGTTAGGTTAGGTCATATTACGTTATTGGTGTATATAAAGGTCTCACGGAGACGTAGAGGACAACTCGCCAGGATTGTTGTCAAATATTACCGCCGAGATGTTAGGTTGGGTTAGGTTAGGTTATATTACGTTATGGACGTATATAAAGGTCCCACGGAGACGTAGAGAGCAACTCGCCAGGCATGATGTCAAATATTACCGCCGAGATGTTAGGTTGGGTTAGGTTAGGTTATATTACGTTATTGATGTATATAAAGGTCCCAGGGAGACGTAGATGCCAACTCGCCAGGAATGTTGTCAAATATTACCGCCGAGAAGTTAGGTTGGGTTAGGTTAGGTTATATTACGTTATTGATGTATATAAAGGTCCCACGGAGACGTAGAAGCCAACTCGCCAGGAATGTGGTTAAATATTACCGCCGAAATGCTAGGTTGGGTTAGGTTAGGTCACATTAAGTTATTGATGTATATAAAGGTCCCACGGAGACGGAGATGCCAACTCACCAGGAATGTTGTCGAATATTACCGCCGAGATGTTAGGTTGGCTTAGGTTAGGTTATATTACGTTATTGATGTATATAAAGGTCCCACTGAGACGTAGGGGCCAACAAGCCAAGAATGTGGTTAAATATTACCGCCGAAATGTTAGGTTGGGTTAGGTTAGGTCATATTACGTTATTGGTGTATATAAAGGTCCCACGGAGACGTAGAGGCCAACTCGCCAGGATTGTTGTCAAATATTACCGCCGAGATGTTAGGTTGGGTTAGGTTAGGTTATATTACGTTATGGACGTATATAAAGGTCCCACGGAGACGTAGAGGACAACAAGACAGGAATGTGGTCAAATATTACCGCCGAGACGTTAGGTTGGGTTAGGTTAGGTTATATTACGTTATTGATGTATGTAAAGGTCCCATGGAGACGGAGAAGCCAACTCGCCAGGAATGTTCTCAAATATTACCGCCGAGATGTTAGGTTGGGTTAGGTTAGGTTATATTACGTTATTGATGTATATGAAGGTCAAACGGAGACGTAGAGGCCAACTCGCCACGAATGTTGTCAAATGTTACCTCCGAGATGTTAGGTTGGGTTAGGTTAGGTTATATTACGTTATTGATGTATGTAAAGGTCCCATGGAGACGGAGAAGCCAACTCGCCAGGAATGTTCTCAAATATTACCGCCGAGATGTTAGGTTGGGTTAGGTTAGGTTATATTACGTTATTGATGTATATAAAGGTCCCACGGAGACGGAGAAGCTAACTCGCCAGGAATGTGGTCAAATATTACCGCCGAGATGTTAGGTTGGGTTAGGTTAGTTTATATTACGTTATTGATGTATGTAAAGGTCCCATGGAGACGGAGAAGCCAACTCGCCAGGAATGTTCTCAAATATTACCGCCGAGATGTTAGGTTGGGTTAGGTTAGGTTATATTACGTTATTGATGCATATAAAGGTCCCACGGAGACGGAGAAGCCAACTCACCAGGAATGTTGTCGAATATTACCGCCGAGATGTTAGGTTGGTTTACGTTTGGTTATATTACGTTATTGATGTATATAAAGGTCCCACGGAGACGTAGAGGCCAACAAGCCAAGAATGTGGTTAAATATTACCGCCGAAATGTTAGGTTGGGTTAGGTTAGGTCATATTACGTTATTGGTGTATATAAAGGTCCCACGGAGACGTAGAGGCCAACTCGCCAGGATTGTTGTCAAATATAACCGCCGAGATGTTAGGTTGGGTTAGGTTAGGTTATATTACGTTATGGACGTATATAAAGGTCCCACGGAGACGTAGAGGACAACAAGACAGGAATGTGGTCAAATATTACCGCCGAGATGTTAGATTGGGTTAGGTTATGTTATATTACGTTATTGATGTATATAAAGATCCCACGAAGACGTAGAGGCCAACTCGCCAGGAATGTTGTCAAATATTATCGCCGAGATGACAGGTTGGGTTAGGATAGGTTATATTACGTTATTGATGTATATAAAGGTCCCACGGAGACGTAGAAGCCAACTCGCCAGGAATGTGGTTAAATATTACCGCCGAAATGCTAGGTTGGGTTAGGTTAGGTCATATTAAGTTATTGATGTATATAAAGGTCCCACGGAGACGGAGAAGCCAACTCGCCATGAATGTTGTCAAATATTACCGCCGAGAAGTTAGGTTGGGTTAGGTTAGGTTATATTACGTTATTGATGTATAAAAAGGTCCCACGGAGACGTAGAGGCCAACTCGCCAGGAATGTTGTCAAATATTACCGCCGAGAAGTTAGGTTGGGTTAGGTTAGGTTATATTACGTTATTGATGTATATAAAGGTCCCACGGAGACGTAGAAGCCAAAAAGACAAGAATGTGGTTAAATATTACCGCCGAAATGTTAGGTTGGGTTAGGTTATGTTATATTACGTTATTGATGTATATAAAGGTCCCACTGAGACGTAGGGGCCAACAAGCCAAGAATGTGGTTAAATATTACCGCCGACATGTTAGGTTGGGTTAGGTTAGGTTATATTACGTTATTGATGTATATAAAGGTCCCACGGAGGCGTAGAGGCCAACAAGCCAGGAATGTGGTTAAATATTAACGCCGAAATGCTAGGTTGGGTTAGGTTAGGTCATATTAAGTCATTGATGTATATAAAGGTCCCACGGAGGCGGAGAAGCCAACTCACCAGGAATATTGTCGAATATTACCGCCGAGATGTTAGGTTGGGTTAGGTTAGGTTATATTACGTTATTGATGTATATAAATGTCCCACGGAGACGTAGAAGCCAACAAGCCAAGAATGTGGTTAAATATTACCGCCGAAATGTTAGGTTGGGTTAGGTTATGTTATATTACGTTATTGATGTATATAAAGATCCCACGGAGAGGTAGAGGCCAACTCGCCAGGAATGTTGTCAAATATTATCGCCGAGATGATAGGTTGGGTTAGGTTAGGTTATACTTCGTTATTAATGTATATGAAGGTCCCACGGAGACGGAGAAGCCAACTCGCCATGAATGTTGTCAAATATTACCGCCGAGAAGTTAGGTTGGGTTAGGTTAGGTTATATTACGTTATTGATGTATAAAAAGGTCCCACGGAGACGTAGAGGCCAACTCGCCAGGAATGTGGTCAAATGTTGCCGCCGAGATGATAGGTTGGCTTAGGTTAGGTTATATTATGTAATTGATGTATATAAAGGTCCCACGGAGACGTAGAGGCCAACTCGCCAGGAATGTTGTCAAATATTACCGCCGAGACGTTAGGTTGGGTTAGGTTAGGTCATATTACGTTATTGGTGCATATAAAGGTCTCACGGAGACGTAGAGGACAACTCGCCAGGATTGTTGTCAAATATTACCGCCGAGATGTTAGGTTGGGTTAGGTTAGGTTATATTACGTTATGGACGTATATAAAGGTCCCACGGAGACGTAGAGAGCAACTCGCCAGGCATGATGTCAAATATTACCGCCGAGATGTTAGGTTGGGTTAGGTTAGGTTATATTACGTTATTGATGTATATAAAGGTCCCAGGGAGACGTAGATGCCAACTCGCCAGGAATGTTGTCAAATATTACCGCCGAGAAGTTAGGTTGGGTTAGGTTAGGTTATATTACGTTATTGATGTATATAAAGGTCCCACGGAGACGTAGAAGCCAACAAGACAAGAATGTGGTTAAATATTACCGCCGAAATGTTAGGTTGGGTTAGGTTATGTTATATTACGTTATTGATGTATATAAAGGTCCCACTGAGACGTAGGGGCCAACAAGCCAAGAATGTGGTTAAATATTACCGCCGACATGTTAGGTTGGGTTAGGTTAGGTTATATTACGTTATTGATGTATATAAAGGTCCCACGGAGGCGTAGAGGCCAACAAGCCAGGAATGTGGTTAAATATTAACGCCGAAATGCTAGGTTGGGTTAGGTTAGGTCATATTAAGTCATTGATGTATATAAAGGTCCCACGGAGGCGGAGAAGCCAACTCACCAGGAATATTGTCGAATATTACCGCCGAGATGTTAGGTTGGGTTAGGTTAGGTTATATTACGTTATTGATGTATATAAATGTCCCACGGAGACGTAGAAGCCAACAAGCCAAGAATGTGGTTAAATATTACCGCCGAAATGTTAGGTTGGGTTAGGTTATGTTATATTACGTTATTGATGTATATAAAGATCCCACGGAGAGGTAGAGGCCAACTCGCCAGGAATGTTGTCAAATATTATCGCCGAGATGATAGGTTGGGTTAGGTTAGGTTATACTTCGTTATTAATGTATATGAAGGTCCCACGGAGACGGAGAAGCCAACTCGCCATGAATGTTGTCAAATATTACCGCCGAGAAGTTAGGTTGGGTTAGGTTAGGTTATATTACGTTATTGATGTATAAAAAGGTCCCACGGAGACGTAGAGGCCAACTCGCCAGGAATGTGGTCAAATGTTGCCGCCGAGATGATAGGTTGGCTTAGGTTAGGTTATATTATGTAATTGATGTATATAAAGGTCCCACGGAGACGTAGAGGCCAACTCGCCAGGAATGTTGTCAAATATTACCGCCGAGACGTTAGGTTGGGTTAGGTTAGGTCATATTACGTTATTGGTGCATATAAAGGTCTCACGGAGACGTAGAGGACAACTCGCCAGGATTGTTGTCAAATATTACCGCCGAGATGTTAGGTTGGGTTAGGTTAGGTTATATTACGTTATGGACGTATATAAAGGTCCCACGGAGACGTAGAGAGCAACTCGCCAGGCATGATGTCAAATATTACCGCCGAGATGTTAGGTTGGGTTAGGTTAGGTTATATTACGTTATTGATGTATATAAAGGTCCCAGGGAGACGTAGATGCCAACTCGCCAGGAATGTTGTCAAATATTACCGCCGAGAAGTTAGGTTGGGTTAGGTTAGGTTATATTACGTTATTGATGTATATAAAGGTCCCACGGAGACGTAGAAGCCAACTCGCCAGGAATGTGGTTAAATATTACCGCCGAAATGCTAGGTTGGGTTAGGTTAGGTCACATTAAGTTATTGATGTATATAAAGGTCCCACGGAGACGGAGATGCCAACTCACCAGGAATGTTGTCGAATATTACCGCCGAGATGTTAGGTTGGCTTAGGTTAGGTTATATTACGTTATTGATGTATATAAAGGTCCCACTGAGACGTAGGGGCCAACAAGCCAAGAATGTGGTTAAATATTACCGCCGAAATGTTAGGTTGGGTTAGGTTAGGTCATATTACGTTATTGGTGTATATAAAGGTCCCACGGAGACGTAGAGGCCAACTCGCCAGGATTGTTGTCAAATATTACCGCCGAGATGTTAGGTTGGGTTAGGTTAGGTTATATTACGTTATGGACGTATATAAAGGTCCCACGGAGACGTAGAGGACAACAAGACATGAATGTGGTCAAATATTACCGCCGAGACGTTAGGTTGGGTTAGGTTAGGTTATATTACGTTATTGATGTATGTAAAGGTCCCATGGAGACGGAGAAGCCAACTCGCCAGGAATGTTCTCAAATATTACCGCCGAGATGTTAGGTTGGGTTAGGTTAGGTTATATTACGTTATTGATGTATATGAAGGTCAAACGGAGACGTAGAGGCCAACTCGCCACGAATGTTGTCAAATGTTACCTCCGAGATGTTAGGTTGGGTTAGGTTAGGTTATATTACGTTATTGATGTATGTAAAGGTCCCATGGAGACGGAGAAGCCAACTCGCCAGGAATGTTGTCAAATATTACCGCCGAGAAGTTAGGTTGGGTTAGGTTAGGTTATATTACGTTATTGATGTATATAAAGGTCCCACGGAGACGTAGAAGCCAAAAAGACAAGAATGTGGTTAAATATTACCGCCGAAATGTTAGGTTGGGTTAGGTTATGTTATATTACGTTATTGATGTATATAAAGGTCCCACTGAGACGTAGGGGCCAACAAGCCAAGAATGTGGTTAAATATTACCGCCGACATGTTAGGTTGGGTTAGGTTAGGTTATATTACGTTATTGATGTATATAAAGGTCCCACGGAGGCGTAGAGGCCAACAAGCCAGGAATGTGGTTAAATATTAACGCCGAAATGCTAGGTTGGGTTAGGTTAGGTCATATTAAGTCATTGATGTATATAAAGGTCCCACGGAGGCGGAGAAGCCAACTCACCAGGAATATTGTCGAATATTACCGCCGAGATGTTAGGTTGGGTTAGGTTAGGTTATATTACGTTATTGATGTATATAAATGTCCCACGGAGACGTAGAAGCCAACAAGCCAAGAATGTGGTTAAATATTACCGCCGAAATGTTAGGTTGGGTTAGGTTATGTTATATTACGTTATTGATGTATATAAAGATCCCACGGAGAGGTAGAGGCCAACTCGCCAGGAATGTTGTCAAATATTATCGCCGAGATGATAGGTTGGGTTAGGTTAGGTTATACTTCGTTATTAATGTATATGAAGGTCCCACGGAGACGGAGAAGCCAACTCGCCATGAATGTTGTCAAATATTACCGCCGAGAAGTTAGGTTGGGTTAGGTTAGGTTATATTACGTTATTGATGTATAAAAAGGTCCCACGGAGACGTAGAGGCCAACTCGCCAGGAATGTGGTCAAATGTTGCCGCCGAGATGATAGGTTGGCTTAGGTTAGGTTATATTATGTAATTGATGTATATAAAGGTCCCACGGAGACGTAGAGGCCAACTCGCCAGGAATGTTGTCAAATATTACCGCCGAGACGTTAGGTTGGGTTAGGTTAGGTCATATTACGTTATTGGTGCATATAAAGGTCTCACGGAGACGTAGAGGACAACTCGCCAGGATTGTTGTCAAATATTACCGCCGAGATGTTAGGTTGGGTTAGGTTAGGTTATATTACGTTATGGACGTATATAAAGGTCCCACGGAGACGTAGAGAGCAACTCGCCAGGCATGATGTCAAATATTACCGCCGAGATGTTAGGTTGGGTTAGGTTAGGTTATATTACGTTATTGATGTATATAAAGGTCCCAGGGAGACGTAGATGCCAACTCGCCAGGAATGTTGTCAAATATTACCGCCGAGAAGTTAGGTTGGGTTAGGTTAGGTTATATTACGTTATTGATGTATATAAAGGTCCCACGGAGACGTAGAAGCCAACAAGACAAGAATGTGGTTAAATATTACCGCCGAAATGTTAGGTTGGGTTAGGTTATGTTATATTACGTTATTGATGTATATAAAGGTCCCACTGAGACGTAGGGGCCAACAAGCCAAGAATGTGGTTAAATATTACCGCCGACATGTTAGGTTGGGTTAGGTTAGGTTATATTACGTTATTGATGTATATAAAGGTCCCACGGAGGCGTAGAGGCCAACAAGCCAGGAATGTGGTTAAATATTAACGCCGAAATGCTAGGTTGGGTTAGGTTAGGTCATATTAAGTCATTGATGTATATAAAGGTCCCACGGAGGCGGAGAAGCCAACTCACCAGGAATATTGTCGAATATTACCGCCGAGATGTTAGGTTGGGTTAGGTTAGGTTATATTACGTTATTGATGTATATAAATGTCCCACGGAGACGTAGAAGCCAACAAGCCAAGAATGTGGTTAAATATTACCGCCGAAATGTTAGGTTGGGTTAGGTTATGTTATATTACGTTATTGATGTATATAAAGATCCCACGGAGAGGTAGAGGCCAACTCGCCAGGAATGTTGTCAAATATTATCGCCGAGATGATAGGTTGGGTTAGGTTAGGTTATACTTCGTTATTAATGTATATGAAGGTCCCACGGAGACGGAGAAGCCAACTCGCCATGAATGTTGTCAAATATTACCGCCGAGAAGTTAGGTTGGGTTAGGTTAGGTTATATTACGTTATTGATGTATAAAAAGGTCCCACGGAGACGTAGAGGCCAACTCGCCAGGAATGTGGTCAAATGTTGCCGCCGAGATGATAGGTTGGCTTAGGTTAGGTTATATTATGTAATTGATGTATATAAAGGTCCCACGGAGACGTAGAGGCCAACTCGCCAGGAATGTTGTCAAATATTACCGCCGAGACGTTAGGTTGGGTTAGGTTAGGTCATATTACGTTATTGGTGCATATAAAGGTCTCACGGAGACGTAGAGGACAACTCGCCAGGATTGTTGTCAAATATTACCGCCGAGATGTTAGGTTGGGTTAGGTTAGGTTATATTACGTTATGGACGTATATAAAGGTCCCACGGAGACGTAGAGAGCAACTCGCCAGGCATGATGTCAAATATTACCGCCGAGATGTTAGGTTGGGTTAGGTTAGGTTATATTACGTTATTGATGTATATAAAGGTCCCAGGGAGACGTAGATGCCAACTCGCCAGGAATGTTGTCAAATATTACCGCCGAGAAGTTAGGTTGGGTTAGGTTAGGTTATATTACGTTATTGATGTATATAAAGGTCCCACGGAGACGTAGAAGCCAACTCGCCAGGAATGTGGTTAAATATTACCGCCGAAATGCTAGGTTGGGTTAGGTTAGGTCACATTAAGTTATTGATGTATATAAAGGTCCCACGGAGACGGAGATGCCAACTCACCAGGAATGTTGTCGAATATTACCGCCGAGATGTTAGGTTGGCTTAGGTTAGGTTATATTACGTTATTGATGTATATAAAGGTCCCACTGAGACGTAGGGGCCAACAAGCCAAGAATGTGGTTAAATATTACCGCCGAAATGTTAGGTTGGGTTAGGTTAGGTCATATTACGTTATTGGTGTATATAAAGGTCCCACGGAGACGTAGAGGCCAACTCGCCAGGATTGTTGTCAAATATTACCGCCGAGATGTTAGGTTGGGTTAGGTTAGGTTATATTACGTTATGGACGTATATAAAGGTCCCACGGAGACGTAGAGGACAACAAGACATGAATGTGGTCAAATATTACCGCCGAGACGTTAGGTTGGGTTAGGTTAGGTTATATTACGTTATTGATGTATGTAAAGGTCCCATGGAGACGGAGAAGCCAACTCGCCAGGAATGTTCTCAAATATTACCGCCGAGATGTTAGGTTGGGTTAGGTTAGGTTATATTACGTTATTGATGTATATGAAGGTCAAACGGAGACGTAGAGGCCAACTCGCCACGAATGTTGTCAAATGTTACCTCCGAGATGTTAGGTTGGGTTAGGTTAGGTTATATTACGTTATTGATGTATGTAAAGGTCCCATGGAGACGGAGAAGCCAACTCGCCAGGAATGTTGTCAAATATTACCGCCGAGAAGTTAGGTTGGGTTAGGTTAGGTTATATTACGTTATTGATGTATATAAAGGTCCCACGGAGACGTAGAAGCCAAAAAGACAAGAATGTGGTTAAATATTACCGCCGAAATGTTAGGTTGGGTTAGGTTATGTTATATTACGTTATTGATGTATATAAAGGTCCCACTGAGACGTAGGGGCCAACAAGCCAAGAATGTGGTTAAATATTACCGCCGACATGTTAGGTTGGGTTAGGTTAGGTTATATTACGTTATTGATGTATATAAAGGTCCCACGGAGGCGTAGAGGCCAACAAGCCAGGAATGTGGTTAAATATTAACGCCGAAATGCTAGGTTGGGTTAGGTTAGGTCATATTAAGTCATTGATGTATATAAAGGTCCCACGGAGGCGGAGAAGCCAACTCACCAGGAATATTGTCGAATATTACCGCCGAGATGTTAGGTTGGGTTAGGTTAGGTTATATTACGTTATTGATGTATATAAATGTCCCACGGAGACGTAGAAGCCAACAAGCCAAGAATGTGGTTAAATATTACCGCCGAAATGTTAGGTTGGGTTAGGTTATGTTATATTACGTTATTGATGTATATAAAGATCCCACGGAGAGGTAGAGGCCAACTCGCCAGGAATGTTGTCAAATATTATCGCCGAGATGATAGGTTGGGTTAGGTTAGGTTATACTTCGTTATTAATGTATATGAAGGTCCCACGGAGACGGAGAAGCCAACTCGCCATGAATGTTGTCAAATATTACCGCCGAGAAGTTAGGTTGGGTTAGGTTAGGTTATATTACGTTATTGATGTATAAAAAGGTCCCACGGAGACGTAGAGGCCAACTCGCCAGGAATGTGGTCAAATGTTGCCGCCGAGATGATAGGTTGGCTTAGGTTAGGTTATATTATGTAATTGATGTATATAAAGGTCCCACGGAGACGTAGAGGCCAACTCGCCAGGAATGTTGTCAAATATTACCGCCGAGACGTTAGGTTGGGTTAGGTTAGGTCATATTACGTTATTGGTGCATATAAAGGTCTCACGGAGACGTAGAGGACAACTCGCCAGGATTGTTGTCAAATATTACCGCCGAGATGTTAGGTTGGGTTAGGTTAGGTTATATTACGTTATGGACGTATATAAAGGTCCCACGGAGACGTAGAGAGCAACTCGCCAGGCATGATGTCAAATATTACCGCCGAGATGTTAGGTTGGGTTAGGTTAGGTTATATTACGTTATTGATGTATATAAAGGTCCCAGGGAGACGTAGATGCCAACTCGCCAGGAATGTTGTCAAATATTACCGCCGAGAAGTTAGGTTGGGTTAGGTTAGGTTATATTACGTTATTGATGTATATAAAGGTCCCACGGAGACGTAGAAGCCAACAAGACAAGAATGTGGTTAAATATTACCGCCGAAATGTTAGGTTGGGTTAGGTTATGTTATATTACGTTATTGATGTATATAAAGGTCCCACTGAGACGTAGGGGCCAACAAGCCAAGAATGTGGTTAAATATTACCGCCGACATGTTAGGTTGGGTTAGGTTAGGTTATATTACGTTATTGATGTATATAAAGGTCCCACGGAGGCGTAGAGGCCAACAAGCCAGGAATGTGGTTAAATATTAACGCCGAAATGCTAGGTTGGGTTAGGTTAGGTCATATTAAGTCATTGATGTATATAAAGGTCCCACGGAGGCGGAGAAGCCAACTCACCAGGAATATTGTCGAATATTACCGCCGAGATGTTAGGTTGGGTTAGGTTAGGTTATATTACGTTATTGATGTATATAAATGTCCCACGGAGACGTAGAAGCCAACAAGCCAAGAATGTGGTTAAATATTACCGCCGAAATGTTAGGTTGGGTTAGGTTATGTTATATTACGTTATTGATGTATATAAAGATCCCACGGAGAGGTAGAGGCCAACTCGCCAGGAATGTTGTCAAATATTATCGCCGAGATGATAGGTTGGGTTAGGTTAGGTTATACTTCGTTATTAATGTATATGAAGGTCCCACGGAGACGGAGAAGCCAACTCGCCATGAATGTTGTCAAATATTACCGCCGAGAAGTTAGGTTGGGTTAGGTTAGGTTATATTACGTTATTGATGTATAAAAAGGTCCCACGGAGACGTAGAGGCCAACTCGCCAGGAATGTGGTCAAATGTTGCCGCCGAGATGATAGGTTGGCTTAGGTTAGGTTATATTATGTAATTGATGTATATAAAGGTCCCACGGAGACGTAGAGGCCAACTCGCCAGGAATGTTGTCAAATATTACCGCCGAGACGTTAGGTTGGGTTAGGTTAGGTCATATTACGTTATTGGTGCATATAAAGGTCTCACGGAGACGTAGAGGACAACTCGCCAGGATTGTTGTCAAATATTACCGCCGAGATGTTAGGTTGGGTTAGGTTAGGTTATATTACGTTATGGACGTATATAAAGGTCCCACGGAGACGTAGAGAGCAACTCGCCAGGCATGATGTCAAATATTACCGCCGAGATGTTAGGTTGGGTTAGGTTAGGTTATATTACGTTATTGATGTATATAAAGGTCCCAGGGAGACGTAGATGCCAACTCGCCAGGAATGTTGTCAAATATTACCGCCGAGAAGTTAGGTTGGGTTAGGTTAGGTTATATTACGTTATTGATGTATATAAAGGTCCCACGGAGACGTAGAAGCCAACTCGCCAGGAATGTGGTTAAATATTACCGCCGAAATGCTAGGTTGGGTTAGGTTAGGTCACATTAAGTTATTGATGTATATAAAGGTCCCACGGAGACGGAGATGCCAACTCACCAGGAATGTTGTCGAATATTACCGCCGAGATGTTAGGTTGGCTTAGGTTAGGTTATATTACGTTATTGATGTATATAAAGGTCCCACTGAGACGTAGGGGCCAACAAGCCAAGAATGTGGTTAAATATTACCGCCGAAATGTTAGGTTGGGTTAGGTTAGGTCATATTAAGTTATTGGTGTATATAAAGGTCCCACGGAGACGTAGAGGCCAACTCGCCAGGATTGTTGTCAAATATTACCGCCGAGATGTTAGGTTGGGTTAGGTTAGGTTATATTACGTTATGGACGTATATAAAGGTCCCACGGAGACGTAGAGGACAACAAGACATGAATGTGGTCAAATATTACCGCCGAGACGTTAGGTTGGGTTAGGTTAGGTTATATTACGTTATTGATGTATGTAAAGGTCCCATGGAGACGGAGAAGCCAACTCGCCAGGAATGTTCTCAAATATTACCGCCGAGATGTTAGGTTGGGTTAGGTTAGGTTATATTACGTTATTGATGTATATGAAGGTCAAACGGAGACGTAGAGGCCAACTCGCCACGAATGTTGTCAAATGTTACCTCCGAGATGTTAGGTTGGGTTAGGTTAGGTTATATTACGTTATTGATGTATGTAAAGGTCCCATGGAGACGGAGAAGCCAACTCGCCAGGAATGTTCTCAAATATTACCGCCGAGATGTTAGGTTGGGTTAGGTTAGGTTATATTACGTTATTGATGTATATAAAGGTCCCACGGAGACGGAGAAGCTAACTCGCCAGGAATGTGGTCAAATATTACCGCCGAGATGTTAGGTTGGGTTAGGTTAGTTTATATCACGTTATTGATGTATAAAAAGGTCCCACGGAGACGTAGAGGCCAACAAGCCAGGAATGTGGTTAAATATTAACGCCGAAATGCTAGGTTGGGTTAGGTTAGGTCATATTAAGTCATTGATGTATATAAAGGTCCCACGGAGACGGAGAAGACAACTCACCAGGAATATTGTCGAATATTACCGCCGAGATGTTAGGTTGGGTTAGGTTATGTTATATTACGTTATTGATGTATATAAAGATCCCACGGAGACGTAGAGGCCAACTCGCCAGGAATGTTGTCAAATATTATCGCCGAGATGATAGGTTGGGTTAGGTTAGGTTATACTTCGTTATTAATGTATATGAAGATCCCACGGAGACGTAGAGACCAACTCGCCAGGAATGTTGTCAAATGTTACCTCCGAGATGTTAGGTTGGGTTAGGTTAGGTTATATTACGTTATTGATGTATGTAAAGGTCCCATGGAGACGGAGAAGCCAACTCGCCAGGAATGTTCTCAAATATTACCGCCGAGATGTTAGGTTGGGTTAGGTTAGGTTATATTACGTTATTGATGCATATAAAGGTCCCACGGAGACGGAGAAGCTAACTCGCCAGGAATGTTGTCCAATATTACCGCCGAGATGTTAGGTTGGGTTAGGTTAGGTTATATTACGTTATTGATGTATATAAAGGTTCCAGGGAGTCGGAGATGCCAACTCGCCAGGAATGTTGTCAAATATTACCGCCGAGAAGTTAGGTTGGGTTAGGTTAGGTTATATTACGTTATTGATGTATATAAAGGTCCCACGGAGACGTAGGAGCCAACTCGCCAGGAATGTGGTTAAATATTACCGCCGAAATGCTAGGTTGGGTTAGGTTAGGTCATATTAAGTTATTGATGTATATAAAGGTCCCACGGAGACGGAGAAGCCAACTCACCAGGAATGTTGTCGAATATTACCGCCGAGATGTTAGGTTGGTTTACGTTTGGTTATATTACGTTATTGATGTATATAAAGGTCCCACGGAGACGTAGAGGCCAACAAGCCAAGAATGTGGTTAAATATTACCGCCGAAATGTTAGGTTGGGTTAGGTTAGGTCATATTACGTTATTGGTGTATATAAAGGTCCCACGGAGACGTAGAGGCCAACTCGCCAGGATTGTTGTCAAATATAACCGCCGAGATGTTAGGTTGGGTTAGGTTAGGTTATATTACGTTATGGACGTATATAAAGGTCCCACGGAGACGTAGAGGACAACAAGACAGGAATGTGGTCAAATATTACCGCCGAGATGTTAGATTGGGTTAGGTTATGTTATATTACGTTATTGATGTATATAAAGATCCCACGAAGACGTAGAGGCCAACTCGCCAGGAATGTTGTCAAATATTATCGCCGAGATGACAGGTTGGGTTAGGTTAGGTTATATTACGTTATTGATGTATATAAAGGTCCCACGGAGACGTAGAAGCCAACTCGCCAGGAATGTGGTTAAATATTACCGCCGAAATGCTAGGTTGGGTTAGGTTAGGTCATATTAAGTTATTGATGTATAAAAAGGTCCCACGGAGACGTAGAGGCCAACTCGCCAGGAATGTGGTCAAATGTTGCCGCCGAGATGATAGGTTGGCTTAGGTTAGGTTATATTATGTAATTGATGTATATAAAGGTCCCACGGAGACGTAGAGGCCAACTCGCCAGGAATGTTGTCAAATATTACCGCCGAGACGTTAGGTTGGGTTAGGTTAGGTCATATTACGTTATTGGTGCATATAAAGGTCTCACGGAGACGTAGAGGACAACTCGCCAGGATTGTTGTCAAATATTACCGCCGAGATGTTAGGTTGGGTTAGGTTAGGTTATATTACGTTATGGACGTATATAAAGGTCCCACGGAGACGTAGAGAGCAACTCGCCAGGCATGATGTCAAATATTACCGCCGAGATGTTAGGTTGGGTTAGGTTAGGTTATATTACGTTATTGATGTATATAAAGGTCCCAGGGAGACGTAGATGCCAACTCGCCAGGAATGTTGTCAAATATTACCGCCGAGAAGTTAGGTTGGGTTAGGTTAGGTTATATTACGTTATTGATGTATATAAAGGTCCCACGGAGACGTAGAAGCCAACTCGCCAGGAATGTGGTTAAATATTACCGCCGAAATGCTAGGTTGGGTTAGGTTAGGTCACATTAAGTTATTGATGTATATAAAGGTCCCACGGAGACGGAGATGCCAACTCACCAGGAATGTTGTCGAATATTACCGCCGAGATGTTAGGTTGGCTTAGGTTAGGTTATATTACGTTATTGATGTATATAAAGGTCCCACTGAGACGTAGGGGCCAACAAGCCAAGAATGTGGTTAAATATTACCGCCGAAATGTTAGGTTGGGTTAGGTTAGGTCATATTACGTTATTGGTGTATATAAAGGTCCCACGGAGACGTAGAGGCCAACTCGCCAGGATTGTTGTCAAATATTACCGCCGAGATGTTAGGTTGGGTTAGGTTAGGTTATATTACGTTATGGACGTATATAAAGGTCCCACGGAGACGTAGAGGACAACAAGACAGGAATGTGGTCAAATATTACCGCCGAGACGTTAGGTTGGGTTAGGTTAGGTTATATTACGTTATTGATGTATGTAAAGGTCCCATGGAGACGGAGAAGCCAACTCGCCAGGAATGTTCTCAAATATTACCGCCGAGATGTTAGGTTGGGTTAGGTTAGGTTATATTACGTTATTGATGTATATGAAGGTCAAACGGAGACGTAGAGGCCAACTCGCCACGAATGTTGTCAAATGTTACCTCCGAGATGTTAGGTTGGGTTAGGTTAGGTTATATTACGTTATTGATGTATGTAAAGGTCCCATGGAGACGGAGAAGCCAACTCGCCAGGAATGTTCTCAAATATTACCGCCGAGATGTTAGGTTGGGTTAGGTTAGGTTATATTACGTTATTGATGTATATAAAGGTCCCACGGAGACGGAGAAGCTAACTCGCCAGGAATGTGGTCAAATATTACCGCCGAGATGTTAGGTTGGGTTAGGTTAGTTTATATCACGTTATTGATGTATAAAAAGGTCCCACGGAGACGTAGAGGCCAACAAGCCAGGAATGTGGTTAAATATTAACGCCGAAATGCTAGGTTGGGTTAGGTTAGGTCATATTAAGTCATTGATGTATATAAAGGTCCCACGGAGACGGAGAAGACAACTCACCAGGAATATTGTCGAATATTACCGCCGAGATGTTAGGTTGGGTTAG
Source organism: Xylocopa violacea (assembly GCA_963969225.1). Taxonomy (NCBI): domain Eukaryota; kingdom Metazoa; phylum Arthropoda; class Insecta; order Hymenoptera; family Apidae; genus Xylocopa; species Xylocopa violacea. Next base: position 3,757,854 of record CAXAJV010001082.1, read on the forward strand.
GTTATGTTATATTACGTTATTGATGTATATAAAGATCCCACGGAGACGTAGAGGCCAACTCGCCAGGAATGTTGTCAAATATTATCGCCGAGATGATAGGATGGGTTAGGTTAGGTTATACTTCGTTATTAATGTATATGAAGATCCCACGGAGACGTAGAGACCAACTCGCCAGGAATGTTGTCAAATGTTACCTCCGAGATGTTAGGTTGGGTTAGGTTAGGTTATATTACGTTATTGATGTATGTAAAGGTCCCATGGAGACGGAGAAGCCAACTCGCCAGGAATGTTCTCAAATATTACCGCCGAGATGTTAGGTTGGGTTAGGTTAGGTTATATTACGTGATTGATGCATATAAAGGTCCCACGGAGACGGAGAAGCTAACTCGCCAGGAATGTTGTCCAATATTACCGCCGACATGTTAGGTTGGGTTAGGTTAGGTTATATTACGTTATTGATGTATATAAAGGTTCCAGGGAGTCGGAGATGCCAACTCGCCAGGAATGTTGTCAAATATTACCGCCGAGAAGTTAGGTTGGGTTAGGTTAGGTTATATTACGTTATTGATGTATATAAAGGTCCCACGGAGACGTAGAAGCCAACTCGCCAGGAATGTGGTTAAATATTACCGCCGAAATGCTAGGTTGGGTTAGGTTAGGTCATATTAAGTTATTGATGTATATAAAGGTCCCACGGAGACGGAGAAGCCAACTCGCCATGAATGTTGTCAAATATTACCGCCGAGAAGTTAGGTTGGGTTAGGTTAGGTTATATTACGTTATTGATGTATAAAAAGGTCCCACGGAGACGTAGAGGCCAACTCGCCAGGAATGTGGTCAAATGTTGCCGCCGAGATGATAGGTTGGCTTAGGTTAGGTCATATTATGTTATTGATGTATATAAAGGTCCCACGGAGACGTAGAGGCCAACTCGCCAGGAATGTTGTCAAATATTACCGCCGAGATGTTAGGTTGGGTTAGGTTAGGTTATATTACGTTATGGACGTATATAAAGGTCCCACGGAGACGTAGAGGACAACAAGACAGGAATGTGGTCAAATATTACCGCCGAGATGTTAGATTGGGTTAGGTTATGTTATATTACGTTATTGATGTATATAAAGATCCCACGGAGACGTAGAGGCCAACTCGCCAGGAATGTTGTCAAATATTATCGCCGAGATGACAGGTTGGGTTAGGTTAGGTTATATTACGTTATTGATGTATATAAAGGTCCCACGGAGACGTAGAAGCCAACTCGCCAGGAATGTGGTTAAATATTACCGCCGAAATGCTAGGTTGGGTTAGGTTAGGTCATATTAAGTTATTGATGTATATAAAGGTCCCACGGAGACGGAGAAGCCAACTCGCCATGAATGTTGTCAAATATTACCGCCGAGAAGTTAGGTTGGGTTAGGTTAGGTTATATTACGTTATTGATGTATAAAAAGGTCCCACGGAGACGTAGAGGCCAACTCGCCAGGAATGTGGTCAAATGTTGCCGCCGAGATGATAGGTTGGCTTAGGTTAGGTTATATTATGTTATTGATGTATATAAAGGTCCCACGGAGACGTAGAGGCCAACTCGCCAGGAATGTTGTCAAATATTACCGCCGAGACGTTAGGTTGGGTTAGGTTAGGTCACATTACGTTATTGGTGTATATAAAGGTCTCACGGAGACGTAGAGGACAACTCGCCAGGATTGTTGTCAAATATTACCGCCGAGATGTTAGGTTGGGTTAGGTTAGGTTATATTACGTTATGGACGTATATAAAGGTCCCACGGAGACGTAGAGAACAACAAGACAGGAATGTGGTCAAATATTACCGCCGAGATGTTAGATTGGGTTAGGTTATGTTATATTACGTTATTGATGTATATAAAGATCCCACGGAGACGTAGAGGCCAACTCGCCAGGAATGTTGTCAAATATTATCGCCGAGATGATAAGTTGGGTTAGGTTAGGTTATACTTCGTTATTAATGTATATGAAGGTCCCACGGAGACGTAGAGAGCAACTCGCCAGGCATGATGTCAAATATTACCGCCGAGATGTTAGGTTGGATTAGGTTAGGTTATATTACGTTATTGATGTATATAAAGGTCCCAGGGAGACGTAGATGCCAACTCGCCAGGAATGTTGTCAAATATTACCGCCGAGAAGTTAGGTTGGGTTAGGTTAGGTTATATTACGTTATTGATGTATATAAAGGTCCCACGGAGACGTAGAAGCCAACTCGCCAGGAATGTGGTTAAATATTACCGCCGAAATGCTAGGTTGGGTTAGGTTAGGTCACATTAAGTTATTGATGTATATAAAGGTCCCACGGAGACGGAGATGCCAACTCACCAGGAATGTTGTCGAATATTACCGCCGAGATGTTAGGTTGGCTTAGGTTAGGTTATATTACGTTATTGATGTATATAAAGGTCCCACTGAGACGTAGGGGCCAAAAAGCCAAGAATGTGGTTAAATATTACCGCCGAAATGTTAGGTTGGGTTAGGTTAGGTCATATTACGTTATTGGTGTATATAAAGGTCCCACGGAGACGTAGAGGCCAACTCGCCAGGATTGTTGTCAAATATTACCGCCGAGATGTTAGGTTGGGTTAGGTTAGGTTATATTACGTTATGGACGTATATAAAGGTCCCACGGAGACGTAGAGGACAACAAGACAGGAATGTGGTCAAATATTACCGCCGAGACGTTAGGTTGGGTTAGGTTAGGTTATATTACGTTATTGATGTATGTAAAGGTCCCATGGAGACGGAGAAGCCAACTCGCCAGGAATGTTCTCAAATATTACCGCCGAGATGTTAGGTTGGGTTAGGTTAGGTTATATTACGTTATTGATGTATATGAAGGTCAAACGGAGACGTAGAGGCCAACTCGCCACGAATGTTGTCAAATGTTACCTCCGAGATGTTAGGTTGGGTTAGGTTAGGTTATATTACGTTGTTGATGTATGTAAAGGTCCCATGGAGACGGAGAAGCCAACTCGCCAGGAATGTTCTCAAATATTACCGCCGAGATGTTAGGTTGGGTTAGGTTAGGTTATATTACGTTATTGATGTATATAAAGGTCCCACGGAGACGGAGAAGCTAACTCGCCAGGAATGTGGTCAAATATTACCGCCGAGATGTTAGGTTGGGTTAGGTTAGTTTATATCACGTTATTGATGTATAAAAAGTTCCCACGGAGACGTAGAGGCCAACAAGCCAGGAATGTGGTTAAATATTAACGCCGAAATGCTAGGTTGGGTTAGGTTAGGTCATATTAAGTCATTGATGTATATAAAGGTCCCACGGAGACGGAGAAGACAACTCACCAGGAATATTGTCGAATATTACCGCCGAGATGTTAGGTTGGGTTAGGTTAGGTTATATTACGTTATTGATGTATATAAAGGTCCCACGGAGACGTAGAGGCCAACAAGCCAGGAATGTGGTTAAATATTAACGCCGAAATGCTAGGTTGGGTTAGGTTAGGTCATATTAAGTCATTGATGTATATAAAGGTCCCACGGAGACGGAGAAGCCAACTCACCAGGAATATTGTCGAATATTACCGCCGAGATGTTAGGTTGGGTTAGGTTAGGTTATATTACGTTATTGATGTATAAAAAGGTCCCACGGAGAGGTAGAGGCCAACAAGCCTGGAATGTGGTCAAATATTACCGCCGAGATGTTAGGTTGGGTTAGGTTAGTTTATATTACGTTATTGATGAATAAAAAGGTCCCACGGAGACGTAGAGACCAACTCGCCAGGAATGTTGTCAAATATTACCGCCGAGATGTTAGGTTGGGTTAGGTTAGGTTATATTTCGTTATTGATGTATATAAAGGTCCCACGGAGACGTAGAGGCCAACTCGCCAGGAATGATTTCAAATATTACCGCCGAGATGTTAGGTTGGATCAGGTTAGATTATATTACGTTATTGATGTATATGAAGGTCAAACGGAGACTTAGAGGCCAACTCGCCACGAATGTATTCAAATGTTACCTCCGAGATGTTAGGTTGGGTTAGGTTAGGTTATATTACGTTATTGATGTATGTAAAGGTCCCATGGAGACGGAGAAGCCAACTCGCCAGGAATGTTCTCAAATATTACCGCCGAGATGTTAGGTTGGGTTAGGTTAGGTTATATTACGTTATTGATGTATATAAAGGTCCCACGGAGACGGAGAAGCTAACTCGCCAGGAATGTTGTCCAATATTACCGCCGAGATGTTAGGTTGGGTCAGGTTAGGTTATATTACGTTATTGATGTATATAAAGGTCCCAGGAAGTCGGAGATGCCAACTCGCCAGGAATGTTGTCAAATATTACCGCCGAGAAGTTAGGTTGGGTTAGGTTAGGTTATATTACGTTATTGATGTATATAAAGGTCCCACGGAGACGTAGAAGCCAACTCGCCAGGAATGTGGTTAAATATTACCGCCGAAATGCTAGGTTGGGTTAGGTTAGGTCATATTAAGTTATTGATGTATATAAAGGTCCCACGGAGACGGAGAAGCCAACTCACCAGGAATGTTGTCGAATATTACCGCCGAGATGTTAGATTGGTTTAGGTTAGGTTATATTACGCTATTGATGTATATAAAGGTCCCACTGAGACGTAGGGGCCAACAAGCCAAGAATGTGGTTAAATATTATCGCCGAGATGATAGGTTGGGTTAGGTTAGGTTATATTTCGTTATTGATGTATATGAAGGTCCCACGGAGACGTAGAGGCCAACACGCCAGTAATGATTTCAAATATTACCGCCGAGATGTTAGGTTGGATTAGGTTAGGTTATATTACGTTATTGATTTATATAAAGGTCAAACGGAGACGTAGACGCCAACTCGCGAGGTATGTTTTCAATAATTACCGCGGAAATGTTAGGTTGGGTTAGGTTAGGTAATATTACGTTATTGACGTATATGAGGGTTACACGGAGACGTAGAGGTCAACTCGCCAGGAATGTTGTCAAATATTACCGCCGAGATGTTAGGTTGGGTTGGGTTAGGTTATATTACGTTATTGATGTATATAAAGGTCCCACGGAGACGTAGAGGCCAACAAGCCAGGAATGTGGTCAAATATTACCGCCGAAATGCTAGGTTGGGTTAGGTTAGGTCATATTAAGTTATTGATGTATATAAAGGTCCCACGGAGACGGAGAAGCCAACTCACCAGGAATGTTGTCGAATATTACCGCCGAGATGTTAGATTGGTTTAGGTTAGGTTATATTACGCTATTGATGTATATAAAGGTCCCACTGAGACGTAGGGGCCAACAAGCCAAGAATGTGGTTAAATATTATCGCCGAGATGATAGGTTGGGTTAGGTTAGGTTATATTTCGTTATTGATGTATATGAAGGTCCCACGGAGACGTAGAGGCCAACAAGCCAGGAATGTGGTCAAATATTACCGCCGAGATGTTAGGTTGGGTTATGTTAGTTTATATTACGTTATTGATGTATAAAAAGGTCCCACGGAGACGTAGAGGCCAACTCGCCAGGTATGTTGTCAAATATTACCGCCGAGATGTTAGGTTGGGTTAGGTTAGGTTGTATTACGTTATGGACGTATATAAAGGTCCCACGGAGACGTAGAGGCCAACAAGACAGGAATGTGGTCAAATATTACCGCCGAGATGTTAGATTGGGTTAGGTTAGGTTATATTAAGTTATTGACGTATGTAAAGGTCCCACGGAGACGGAGAGGCCAACAAGCCAGGAATGTGGTCAAATATTACCGCGGAGATGTTAGGTTGGATTAGGTTAGGTTATATTACGTTATTGATGTATATAAAGGTCCCACGGAGACGGAGAAGCTAACTCGCCAGGAATGTGGTCAAATATTACCGCCGAGATGTTAGGTTGGGTTAGGTTAGGTTATATTACGTTATTGATGCATATAAAGGTCCCACGGAGACGGAGAAGCTAACTCGCCAGGAATGTTGTCCAATATTACCGCCGAGATGTTAGGTTGGGTTAGGTTAGGTTATATTACGTTATTGATGTATATAAAGGTTCCAGGGAGTCGGAGATGCCAACTCGCCAGGAATGTTGTCAAATATTACCGCCGAGAAGTTAGGTTGGGTTAGGTTAGGTTATATTACGTTATTGATGCATATAAAGGTCCCACGGAGACGTAGAAGCCAACTCGCCAGGAATGCGGTTAAATATTACCGCCGAAATGCTAGGTTGGGTTAGGTTAGGTCATATTAAGTTATTGATGTATATAAAGGTCCCACGGAGACGGAGAAGCCAACTCACCAGGAATGTTGTCGAATATTACCGCCGAGATGTTAGGTTGGGTTAGGTTAGGTTATATTACGTTATTGATGTATAAAAAGGTCCCACGGAGAGGTAGAGGCCAACAAGCCTGGAATGTGGTCAAATATTACCGCCGAGATGTTAGGTTGGGTTAGGTTAGGTTATATTACGTTATTGATGTATATAAAGGTTCCAGGGAGTCGGAGATGCCAACTCGCCAGGAATGTTGTCAAATATTACCGCCGAGAAGTTAGGTTGGGTTAGGTTAGGTTATATTACGTTATTGATGTATATAAAGGTCCCACGGAGACGGAGAAGCCAACTCGCCAGGAATGTTCTCAAATATTACCGCCGAGATGTTAGGTTGGGTTAGGTTAGGTTATATTACGTTATTGATGTATATGAAGGTCAAACGGAGACGTAGAGGCCAACTCGCCACGAATGTTGTCAAATGTTACCTCCGAGATGTTAGGTTGGGTTAGGTTAGGTTATATTACGTTATTGATGTATGTAAAGGTCCCATGGAGACGGAGAAGCCAACTCGCCAGGAATGTTCTCAAATATTACCGCCGAGATGTTAGGTTGGGTTAGGTTAGGTTATATTACGTTATTGATGTATATAAAGGTCCCACGGAGACGGAGAAGCTAACTCGCCAGGAATGTGGTCAAATATTACCGCCGAGATGTTAGGTTGGGTTAGGTTAGTTTATATCACGTTATTGATGTATAAAAAGTTCCCACGGAGACGTAGAGGCCAACAAGCCAGGAATGTGGTTAAATATTAACGCCGAAATGCTAGGTTGGGTTAGGTTAGGTCATATTAAGTCATTGATGTATATAAAGGTCCCACGGAGACGGAGAAGACAACTCACCAGGAATATTGTCGAATATTACCGCCGAGATGTTAGGTTGGGTTAGGTTAGGTTATATTACGTTATTGATGTATATAAAGGTCCCACGGAGACGTAGAGGCCAACAAGCCAGGAATGTGGTTAAATATTAACGCCGAAATGCTAGGTTGGGTTAGGTTAGGTCATATTAAGTCATTGATGTATATAAAGGTCCCACGGAGACGGAGAAGCCATCTCACCAGGAATATTGTCGAATATTACCGCCGAGATGTTAGGTTGGGTTAGGTTAGGTTATATTACGTTATTGATGTATATAAAGGTCCCACGGAGACGTAGAAGCCAACAAGCCAAGAATGTGGTTAAATATTACCGCCGAAATGTTAGGTTGGGTTAGGTTATGTTATATTACGTTATTGATGTATATATAGGTCCCACGGAGACGTAGAGGCCAACAAGCCAGGAATGTGGTTAAATATTAACGCCGAAATGCTAGGTTGGGTTAGGTTAGGTCATATTAAGTCATTGATGTATATAAAGGTCCCACGGAGACGGAGAAGACAACTCACCAGGAATATTGTCGAATATTACCGACGAGATGTTAGGTTGGGTTAGGTTAGGTTATATCACGTTATTGATGTATAAAAAGTTCCCACGGAGACGTAGAGGCCAACAAGCCAGGAATGTGGTTAAATATTAACGCCGAAATGCTAGGTTGGGTTAGGTTAGGTCATATTAAGTCATTGATGTATATAAAGGTCCCACGGTGACGGAGAAGCCAACTCACCAGGAATATTGTCGAATATTACCGCCGAGATGTTAGGTTGGGTTAGGTTAGGTTATATTACGTTATTGATGTATATAAAGGTCCCACGGAGACGTAGAAGCCAACAAGCCAAGAATGTGGTTAAATATTACCGCCGAAATGTTAGGTTGGGTTAGGTTATGTTATATTACGTTATTGATGTATATAAAGGTCCCACGGAGACGTAGAGGCCAACTCGCCAGGAATGTTGTCAAATATTATCGCCGAGATGATAGGTTGGGTTAGGTTAGGTTATACTTCGTTATTAATGTATATGAAGATCCCACGGAGACGTAGAGGCCAACTCGCCAGGAATGTTCTCAAATATTACCGCCGAGATGTTAGGTTGGGTTAGGTTAGGTTATATTACGTTATTGATGTATATGAAGGTCAAACGGAGACGTAGAGGCCAACTCGCCACGAATGTTGTCAAATGTTACCTCCGAGATGTTAGGTTGGGTTAGGTTAGGTTATATTACGTTATTGATGTATGTAAAGGTCCCATGGAGACGGAGAAGCCAACTCGCCAGGAATGTTCTCAAATATTACCGCCGAGATGTTAGGTTGGGTTAGGTTAGGTTATATTACGTTATTGATGTATATAAAGGTCCCACGGAGACGGAGAAGCTAAATCGCCAGGAATGTGGTCAAATATTACCGCCGAGATGTTAGGTTGGGTTAGGTTAGTTTATATCACGTTATTGATGTATAAAAAGTTCCCACGGAGACGTAGAGGCCAACAAGCCAGGAATGTGGTTAAATATTAACGCCGAAATGCTAGGTTGGGTTAGGTTAGGTCATATTAAGTCATTGATGTATATAAAGGTCCCACGGAGACGGAGAAGACAACTCACCAGGAATATTGTCGAATATTACCGCCGAGATGTTAGGTTGGGTTAGGTTAGGTTATATTACGTTATTGATGTATATAAAGGTCCCACGGAGACGTAGAGGCCAACAAGACAGGAATGTGGTCAAATATTACCGCCGAGATGTTAGATTGGGTTAGGTTAGGTTATATTAAGTTATTGACGTATGTAAAGGTCCCACGGAGACGGAGAGGCCAACAAGCCAGGAATGTGGTCAAATATTACCGCGGAGATGTTAGGTTGGATTAGGTTAGGTTATATTACGTTATTGATGTATATAAAGGTCCCACGGAGACGGAGAAGCTAACTCGCCAGGAATGTGGTCAAATATTACCGCCGAGATGTTAGGTTGGGTTAGGTTAGGTTATATTACGTTATTGATGCATATAAAGGTCCCACGGAGACGGAGAAGCTAACTCGCCAGGAATGTTGTCCAATATTACCGCCGAGATGTTAGGTTGGGTTAGGTTAGGTTATATTACGTTATTGATGTATATAAAGGTTCCAGGCAGTCGGAGATGCCAACTCGCCAGGAATGTTGTCAAATATTACCGCCGAGAAGTTAGGTTGGGTTAGGTTAGGTTATATTACGTTATTGATGCATATAAAGGTCCCACGGAGACGTAGAAGCCAACTCGCCAGGAATGCGGTTAAATATTACCGCCGAAATGCTAGGTTGGGTTAGGTTAGGTCATATTAAGTCATTGATGTATATAAAGGTCCCACGGAGACGGAGAAGACAACTCACCAGGAATATTGTCGAATATTACCGACGAGATGTTAGGTTGGGTTAGGTTAGGTTATATCACGTTATTGATGTATAAAAAGTTCCCACGGAGACGTAGAGGCCAACAAGCCAGGAATGTGGTTAAATATTAACGCCGAAATGCTAGGTTGGGTTAGGTTAGGTCATATTAAGTCATTGATGTATATAAAGGTCCCACGGTGACGGAGAAGCCAACTCACCAGGAATATTGTCGAATATTACCGCCGAGATGTTAGGTTGGGTTAGGTTAGGTTATATTACGTTATTGATGTATATAAAGGTCCCACGGAGACGTAGAAGCCAACAAGCCAAGAATGTGGTTAAATATTACCGCCGAAATGTTAGGTTGGGTTAGGTTATGTTATATTACGTTATTGATGTATATAAAGGTCCCACGGAGACGTAGAGGCCAACTCGCCAGGAATGTTGTCAAATATTATCGCCGAGATGATAGGTTGGGTTAGGTTAGGTTATACTTCGTTATTAATGTATATGAAGATCCCACGGAGACGTAGAGGCCAACTCGCCAGGAATGTTCTCAAATATTACCGCCGAGATGTTAGGTTGGGTTAGGTTAGGTTATATTACGTTATTGATGTATATGAAGGTCAAACGGAGACGTAGAGGCCAACTCGCCACGAATGTTGTCAAATGTTACCTCCGAGATGTTAGGTTGGGTTAGGTTAGGTTATATTACGTTATTGATGTATGTAAAGGTCCCATGGAGACGGAGAAGCCAACTCGCCAGGAATGTTCTCAAATATTACCGCCGAGATGTTAGGTTGGGTTAGGTTAGGTTATATTACGTTATTGATGTATATAAAGGTCCCACGGAGACGGAGAAGCTAAATCGCCAGGAATGTGGTCAAATATTACCGCCGAGATGTTAGGTTGGGTTATGTTAGTTTATATCACGTTATTGATGTATAAAAAGTTCCCACGGAGACGTAGAGGCCAACAAGCCAGGAATGTGGTTAAATATTAACGCCGAAATGCTAGGTTGGGTTAGGTTAGGTCATATTAAGTCATTGATGTATATAAAGGTCCCACGGAGACGGAGAAGACAACTCACCAGGAATATTGTCGAATATTACCGCCGAGATGTTAGGTTGGGTTAGGTTAGGTTATATTACGTTATTGATGTATATAAAGGTCCCACGGAGACGTAGAGGCCAACAAGACAGGAATGTGGTCAAATATTACCGCCGAGATGTTAGATTGGGTTAGGTTAGGTTATATTAAGTTATTGACGTATGTAAAGGTCCCACGGAGACGGAGAGGCCAACAAGCCAGGAATGTGGTCAAATATTACCGCGGAGATGTTAGGTTGGATTAGGTTAGGTTATATTACGTTATTGATGTATATAAAGGTCCCACGGAGACGGAGAAGCTAACTCGCCAGGAATGTGGTCAAATATTACCGCCGAGATGTTAGGTTGGGTTAGGTTAGGTTATATTACGTTATTGATGCATATAAAGGTCCCACGGAGACGGAGAAGCTAACTCGCCAGGAATGTTGTCCAATATTACCGCCGAGATGTTAGGTTGGGTTAGGTTAGGTTATATTACGTTATTGATGTATATAAAGGTTCCAGGCAGTCGGAGATGCCAACTCGCCAGGAATGTTGTCAAATATTACCGCCGAGAAGTTAGGTTGGGTTAGGTTAGGTTATATTACGTTATTGATGCATATAAAGGTCCCACGGAGACGTAGAAGCCAACTCGCCAGGAATGCGGTTAAATATTACCGCCGAAATGCTAGGTTGGGTTAGGTTAGGTCATATTAAGTTATTGATGTATATAAAGGTCCCACGGAGACGGAGAAGCCAACTCACCAGGAATGTTGTCGAATATTACCGCCGAGATGTTAGGTTGGGTTAGGTTAGGTTATATTACGTTATTGATGTATAAAAAGGTCCCACGGAGAGGTAGAGGCCAACAAGCCTGGAATGTGGTCAAATATTACCGCCGAGATGTTAGGTTGGGTTAGGTTAGGTTATATTACGTTATTGATGTATATAAAGGTTCCAGGGAGTCGGAGATGCCAACTCGCCAGGAATGTTGTCAAATATTACCGCCGAGAAGTTAGGTTGGGTTAGGTTAGGTTATATTACGTTATTGATGTATATAAAGGTCCCACGGAGACGGAGAAGCCAACTCGCCAGGAATGTTCTCAAATATTACCGCCGAGATGTTAGGTTGGGTTAGGTTAGGTTATATTACGTTATTGATGTATATGAAGGTCAAACGGAGACGTAGAGGCCAACTCGCCACGAATGTTGTCAAATGTTACCTCCGAGATGTTAGGTTGGGTTAGGTTAGGTTATATTACGTTATTGATGTATGTAAAGGTCCCATGGAGACGGAGAAGCCAACTCACCAGGAATATTGTCGAATATTACCGCCGAGATGTTAGGTTGGGTTAGGTTAGGTTATATTACGTTATTGATGTATATAAAGGTCCCACGGAGACGTAGAAGCCAACAAGCCAAGAATGTGGTTAAATATTACCGCCGAAATGTTAGGTTGGGTTAGGTTATGTTATATTACGTTATTGATGTATATAAAGATCCCACGGAGACGTAGAGGCCAACTCGCCAGGAATGTTGTCAAATATTATCGCCGAGATGATAGGTTGGGTTAGGTTAGGTTATACTTCGTTATTAATGTATATGAAGATCCCACGGAGACGTAGAGGCCAACTCGCCAGGAATGATGTTAAATATTACCGCCGAGATGTTAGGTTGGATTAGGTTAGGTTATATTACGTTATTGATGTATAAAAATGTCCCACGGAGACGTAGAGGCCAACAAGCCAGGAATGTGGTTAAATATTAACGCCGAAATGCTAGGTTGGGTTAGGTTAGGTCATATTAAGTCATTGATGTATATAAAGGTCCCACGGAGACGGAGAAGACAACTCACCAGGAATATTGTCGAATATTACCGACGAGATGTTAGGTTGGGTTAGGTTAGGTTATATCACGTTATTGATTTATAAAAAGTTCCCACGGAGACGTAGAGGCCAACAAGCCAGGAATGTGGTTAAATATTAACGCCGAAATGCTAGGTTGGGTTAGGTTAGGTCATATTAAGTCATTGATGTATATAAAGGTCCCACGGTGACGGAGAAGCCAACTCACCAGGAATATTGTCGAATATTACCGCCGAGATGTTAGGTTGGGTTAGGTTAGGTTATATTACGTTATTGATGTATATAAAGGTCCCACGGAGACGTAGAAGCCAACAAGCCAAGAATGTGGTTAAATATTACCGCCGAAATGTTAGGTTGGGTTAGGTTATGTTATATTACGTTATTGATGTATATAAAGGTCCCACGGAGACGTAGAGGCCAACTCGCCAGGAATGTTGTCAAATATTATCGCCGAGATGATAGGTTGGGTTAGGTTAGGTTATACTTCGTTATTAATGTATATGAAGATCCCACGGAGACGTAGAGGCCAACTCGCCAGGAATGTTCTCAAATATTACCGCCGAGATGTTAGGTTGGGTTAGGTTAGGTTATATTACGTTATTGATGTATATGAAGGTCAAACGGAGACGTAGGGGCCAACTCGCCACGAATGTTGTCAAATGTTACCTCCGAGATGTTAGGTTGGGTTAGGTTAGGTTATATTACGTTATTGATGTATGTAAAGGTCCCATGGAGACGGAGAAGCCAACTCGCCAGGAATGTTCTCAAATATTACCGCCGAGATGTTAGGTTGGGTTAGGTTAGGTTATATTACGTTATTGATGTATATAAAGGTCCCACGGAGACGGAGAAGCTAAATCGCCAGGAATGTGGTCAAATATTACCGCCGAGATGTTAGGTTGGGTTAGGTTAGTTTATATCACGTTATTGATGTATAAAAAGTTCCCACGGAGACGTAGAGGCCAACAAGCCAGGAATGTGGTTAAATATTAACGCCGAAATGCTAGGTTGGGTTAGGTTAGGTCATATTAAGTCATTGATGTATATAAAGGTCCCACGGAGACGGAGAAGACAACTCACCAGGAATATTGTCGAATATTACCGCCGAGATGTTAGGTTGGGTTAGGTTAGGTTATATTACGTTATTGATGTATATAAAGGTCCCACGGAGACGTAGAGGCCAACAAGACAGGAATGTGGTCAAATATTACCGCCGAGATGTTAGATTGGGTTAGGTTAGGTTATATTAAGTTATTGACGTATGTAAAGGTCCCACGGAGACGGAGAGGCCAACAAGCCAGGAATGTGGTCAAATATTACCGCGGAGATGTTAGGTTGGATTAGGTTAGGTTATATTACGTTATTGATGTATATAAAGGTCCCACGGAGACGGAGAAGCTAACTCGCCAGGAATGTGGTCAAATATTACCGCCGAGATGTTAGGTTGGGTTAGGTTAGGTTATATTACGTTATTGATGCATATAAAGGTCCCACGGAGACGGAGAAGCTAACTCGCCAGGAATGTTGTCCAATATTACCGCCGAGATGTTAGGTTGGGTTAGGTTAGGTTATATTACGTTATTGATGTATATAAAGGTTCCAGGCAGTCGGAGATGCCAACTCGCCAGGAATGTTGTCAAATATTACCGCCGAGAAGTTAGGTTGGGTTAGGTTAGGTTATATTACGTTATTGATGCATATAAAGGTCCCACGGAGACGTAGAAGCCAACTCGCCAGGAATGCGGTTAAATATTACCGCCGAAATGCTAGGTTGGGTTAGGTTAGGTCATATTAAGTTATTGATGTATATAAAGGTCCCACGGAGACGGAGAAGCCAACTCACCAGGAATGTTGTCGAATATTACCGCCGAGATGTTAGGTTGGGTTAGGTTAGGTTATATTACGATATTGATGTATAAAAAGGTCCCACGGAGAGGTAGAGGCCAACAAGCCTGGAATGTGGTCAAATATTACCGCCGAGATGTTAGGTTGGGTTAGGTTAGGTTATATTACGTTATTGATGTATATAAAGGTTCCAGGGAGTCGGAGATGCCAACTCGCCAGGAATGTTGTCAAATATTACCGCCGAGAAGTTAGGTTGGGTTAGGTTAGGTTATATTACGTTATTGATGTATATAAAGGTCCCACGGAGACGGAGAAGCCAACTCGCCAGGAATGTTCTCAAATATTACCGCCGAGATGTTAGGTTGGGTTAGGTTAGGTTATATTACGTTATTGATGTATATGAAGGTCAAACGGAGACGTAGAGGCCAACTCGCCACGAATGTTGTCAAATGTTACCTCCGAGATGTTAGGTTGGGTTAGGTTAGGTTATATTACGTTATTGATGTATGTAAAGGTCCCATGGAGACGGAGAAGCCAACTCACCAGGAATATTGTCGAATATTACCGCCGAGATGTTAGGTTGGGTTAGGTTAGGTTATATTACGTTATTGATGTATATAAAGGTCCCACGGAGACGTAGAAGCCAACAAGCCAAGAATGTGGTTAAATATTACCGCCGAAATGTTAGGTTGGGTTAGGTTATGTTATATTACGTTATTGATGTATATAAAGATCCCACGGAGACGTAGAGGCCAACTCGCCAGGAATGTTGTCAAATATTATCGCCGAGATGATAGGTTGGGTTAGGTTAGGTTATACTTCGTTATTAATGTATATGAAGATCCCACGGAGACGTAGAGGCCAACTCGCCAGGAATGATGTTAAATATTACCGCCGAGATGTTAGGTTGGATTAGGTTAGGTTATATTACGTTATTGATGTATAAAAATGTCCCACGGAGACGTAGAGGCCAACAAGCCAGGAATGTGGTTAAATATTAACGCCGAAATGCTAGGTTGGGTTAGGTTAGGTCATATTAAGTCATTGATGTATATAAAGGTCCCACGGAGACGGAGAAGACAACTCACCAGGAATATTGTCGAATATTACCGACGAGATGTTAGGTTGGGTTAGGTTAGGTTATATCACGTTATTGATTTATAAAAAGTTCCCACGGAGACGTAGAGGCCAACAAGCCAGGAATGTGGTTAAATATTAACGCCGAAATGCTAGGTTGGGTTAGGTTAGGTCATATTAAGTCATTGATGTATATAAAGGTCCCACGGTGACGGAGAAGCCAACTCACCAGGAATATTGTCGAATATTACCGCCGAGATGTTAGGTTGGGTTAGGTTAGGTTATATTACGTTATTGATGTATATAAAGGTCCCACGGAGACGTAGAAGCCAACAAGCCAAGAATGTGGTTAAATATTACCGCCGAAATGTTAGGTTGGGTTAGGTTATGTTATATTACGTTATTGATGTATATAAAGGTCCCACGGAGACGTAGAGGCCAACTCGCCAGGAATGTTGTCAAATATTATCGCCGAGATGATAGGTTGGGTTAGGTTAGGTTATACTTCGTTATTAATGTATATGAAGATCCCACGGAGACGTAGAGGCCAACTCGCCAGGAATGTTCTCAAATATTACCGCCGAGATGTTAGGTTGGGTTAGGTTAGGTTATATTACGTTATTGATGTATATGAAGGTCAAACGGAGACGTAGGGGCCAACTCGCCACGAATGTTGTCAAATGTTACCTCCGAGATGTTAGGTTGGGTTAGGTTAGGTTATATTACGTTATTGATGTATGTAAAGGTCCCATGGAGACGGAGAAGCCAACTCGCCAGGAATGTTCTCAAATATTACCGCCGAGATGTTAGGTTGGGTTAGGTTAGGTTATATTACGTTATTGATGTATATAAAGGTCCCACGGAGACGGAGAAGCTAAATCGCCAGGAATGTGGTCAAATATTACCGCCGAGATGTTAGGTTGGGTTAGGTTAGTTTATATCACGTTATTGATGTATAAAAAGTTCCCACGGAGACGTAGAGGCCAACAAGCCAGGAATGTGGTTAAATATTAACGCCGAAATGCTAGGTTGGGTTAGGTTAGGTCATATTAAGTCATTGATGTATATAAAGGTCCCACGGAGACGGAGAAGACAACTCACCAGGAATATTGTCGAATATTACCGCCGAGATGTTAGGTTGGGTTAGGTTAGGTTATATTACGTTATTGATGTATATAAAGGTCCCACGGAGACGTAGAGGCCAACAAGACAGGAATGTGGTCAAATATTACCGCCGAGATGTTAGATTGGGTTAGGTTAGGTTATATTAAGTTATTGACGTATGTAAAGGTCCCACGGAGACGGAGAGGCCAACAAGCCAGGAATGTGGTCAAATATTACCGCGGAGATGTTAGGTTGGATTAGGTTAGGTTATATTACGTTATTGATGTATATAAAGGTCCCACGGAGACGGAGAAGCTAACTCGCCAGGAATGTGGTCAAATATTACCGCCGAGATGTTAGGTTGGGTTAGGTTAGGTTATATTACGTTATTGATGCATATAAAGGTCCCACGGAGACGGAGAAGCTAACTCGCCAGGAATGTTGTCCAATATTACCGCCGAGATGTTAGGTTGGGTTAGGTTAGGTTATATTACGTTATTGATGTATATAAAGGTTCCAGGCAGTCGGAGATGCCAACTCGCCAGGAATGTTGTCAAATATTACCGCCGAGAAGTTAGGTTGGGTTAGGTTAGGTTATATTACGTTATTGATGCATATAAAGGTCCCACGGAGACGTAGAAGCCAACTCGCCAGGAATGCGGTTAAATATTACCGCCGAAATGCTAGGTTGGGTTAGGTTAGGTCATATTAAGTTATTGATGTATATAAAGGTCCCACGGAGACGGAGAAGCCAACTCACCAGGAATGTTGTCGAATATTACCGCCGAGATGTTAGGTTGGGTTAGGTTAGGTTATATTACGTTATTGATGTATAAAAAGGTCCCACGGAGAGGTAGAGGCCAACAAGCCTGGAATGTGGTCAAATATTACCGCCGAGATGTTAGGTTGGGTTAGGTTAGGTTATATTACGTTATTGATGTATATAAAGGTTCCAGGGAGTCGGAGATGCCAACTCGCCAGGAATGTTGTCAAATATTACCGCCGAGAAGTTAGGTTGGGTTAGGTTAGGTTATATTACGTTATTGATGTATATAAAGGTCCCACGGAGACGGAGAAGCCAACTCGCCAGGAATGTTCTCAAATATTACCGCCGAGATGTTAGGTTGGGTTAGGTTAGGTTATATTACGTTATTGATGTATATGAAGGTCAAACGGAGACGTAGAGGCCAACTCGCCACGAATGTTGTCAAATGTTACCTCCGAGATGTTAGGTTGGGTTAGGTTAGGTTATATTACGTTATTGATGTATGTAAAGGTCCCATGGAGACGGAGAAGCCAACTCGCCAGGAATGTTCTCAAATATTACCGCCGAGATGTTAGGTTGGGTTAGGTTAGGTTATATTACGTTATTGATGTATATAAAGGTCCCACGGAGACGGAGAAGCTAAATCGCCAGGAATGTGGTCAAATATTACCGCCGAGATGTTAGGTTGGGTTAGGTTAGTTTATATCACGTTATTGATGTATAAAAAGTTCCCACGGAGACGTAGAGGCCAACAAGCCAGGAATGTGGTTAAATATTAACGCCGAAATGCTAGGTTGGGTTAGGTTAGGTCATATTAAGTCATTGATGTATATAAAGGTCCCACGGAGACGGAGAAGACAACTCACCAGGAATATTGTCGAATATTACCGCCGAGATGTTAGGTTGGGTTAGGTTAGGTTATATTACGTTATTGATGTATATAAAGGTCCCACGGAGACGTAGAGGCCAACAAGCCAGGAATGTGGTTAAATATTAACGCCGAAATGCTAGGTTGGGTTAGGTTAGGTCATATTAAGTCATTGATGTATATAAAGGTCCCACGGAGACGGAGAAGCCAACTCACCAGGAATATTGTCGAATATTACCGCCGAGATGTTAGGTTGGGTTAGGTTAGGTCATATTACGTTATTGATGTATATAAAGGTCCCACGGAGACGTAGAGGCCAACAAGCCAGGAATGTGGTTAAATATTACCGCCGAGATGTTAGATTGGGTTAGGTTAGGTTATATTAAGTTATTGACGTATGTAAAGGTCCCACGGAGACGGAGAGGCCAACAAGCCAGGAATGTGGTCAAATATTACCGCGGAGATGTTAGGTTGGATTAGGTTAGGTTATATTACGTTATTGATGTATATAAAGGTCCCACGGAGACGGAGAAGCTAACTCGCCAGGAATGTGGTCAAATATTACCGCCGAGATGTTAGGTTGGGTTAGGTTAGGTTATATTACGTTATTGATGCATATAAAGGTCCCACGGAGACGGAGAAGCTAACTCGCCAGGAATGTTGTCCAATATTACCGCCGAGATGTTAGGTTGGGTTAGGTTAGGTTATATTACGTTATTGATGTATATAAAGGTTCCAGGCAGTCGGAGATGCCAACTCGCCAGGAATGTTGTCAAATATTACCGCCGAGAAGTTAGGTTGGGTTAGGTTAGGTTATATTACGTTATTGATGCATATAAAGGTCCCACGGAGACGTAGAAGCCAACTCGCCAGGAATGCGGTTAAATATTACCGCCGAAATGCTAGGTTGGGTTAGGTTAGGTCATATTAAGTTATTGATGTATATAAAGGTCCCACGGAGACGGAGAAGCCAACTCACCAGGAATGTTGTCGAATATTACCGCCGAGATGTTAGGTTGGGTTAGGTTAGGTTATATTACGTTATTGATGTATAAAAAGGTCCCACGGAGAGGTAGAGGCCAACAAGCCTGGAATGTGGTCAAATATTACCGCCGAGATGTTAGGTTGGGTTAGGTTAGGTTATATTACGTTATTGATGTATATAAAGGTTCCAGGGAGTCGGAGATGCCAACTCGCCAGGAATGTTGTCAAATATTACCGCCGAGAAGTTAGGTTGGGTTAGGTTAGGTTATATTACGTTATTGATGTATATAAAGGTCCCACGGAGACGGAGAAGCCAACTCGCCAGGAATGTTCTCAAATATTACCGCCGAGATGTTAGGTTGGGTTAGGTTAGGTTATATTACGTTATTGATGTATATGAAGGTCAAACGGAGACGTAGAGGCCAACTCGCCACGAATGTTGTCAAATGTTACCTCCGAGATGTTAGGTTGGGTTAGGTTAGGTTATATTACGTTATTGATGTATGTAAAGGTCCCATGGAGACGGAGAAGCCAACTCGCCAGGAATGTTCTCAAATATTACCGCCGAGATGTTAGGTTGGGTTAGGTTAGGTTATATTACGTTATTGATGTATATAAAGGTCCCACGGAGACGGAGAAGCTAAATCGCCAGGAATGTGGTCAAATATTACCGCCGAGATGTTAGGTTGGGTTAGGTTAGTTTATATCACGTTATTGATGTATAAAAAGTTCCCACGGAGACGTAGAGGCCAACAAGCCAGGAATGTGGTTAAATATTAACGCCGAAATGCTAGGTTGGGTTAGGTTAGGTCATATTAAGTCATTGATGTATATAAAGGTCCCACGGAGACGGAGAAGACAACTCACCAGGAATATTGTCGAATATTACCGCCGAGATGTTAGGTTGGGTTAGGTTAGGTTATATTACGTTATTGATGTATATAAAGGTCCCACGGAGACGTAGAGGCCAACAAGCCAGGAATGTGGTTAAATATTAACGCCGAAATGCTAGGTTGGGTTAGGTTAGGTCATATTAAGTCATTGATGTATATAAAGGTCCCACGGAGACGGAGAAGCCAACTCACCAGGAATATTGTCGAATATTACCGCCGAGATGTTAGGTTGGGTTAGGTTAGGTTATATTACGTTATTGATGTATATAAAGGTCCCACGGAGACGTAGAGGCCAACAAGCCAGGAATGTGGTTAAATATTAACGCCGAAATGCTAGGTTGGGTTAGGTTAGGTCATATTAAGTCATTGATGTATATAAAGGTCCCACGGAGACGGAGAAGCCATCTCACCAGGAATATTGTCGAATATTACCGCCGAGATGTTAGGTTGGGTTAGGTTAGGTTATATTACGTTATTGATGTATATAAAGGTCCCACGGAGACGTAGAAGCCAACAAGCCAAGAATGTGGTTAAATATTACCGCCGAAATGTTAGGTTGGGTTAGGTTATGTTATATTACGTTATTGATGTATATAAAGGTCCCACGGAGACGTAGAGGCCAACTCGCCAGGAATGTTGTCAAATATTATCGCCGAGATGATAGGTTGGGTTAGGTTAGGTTATACTTCGTTATTAATGTATATGAAGATCCCACGGAGACGGAGAAGCCAACTCGCCAGGAATGTTCTCAAATATTACCGCCGAGATGTTAGGTTGGGTTAGGTTAGGTTATATTACGTTATTGATGTATGTAAAGGTCCCATGGAGACGGAGAAGCCAACTCGCCAGGAATGTTCTCAAATATTACCGCCGAGATGTTAGGTTGGGTTAGGTTAGGTTATATTACGTTATTGATTTATATAAAGGTCCCACGGAGACGGAGAAGCTAACTCGCCAGAAATGTGATCAAATATTACCGCCGAGATGTTAGGTTGGGTTAGGTTAGTTTATATCACGTTATTGATGTATAAAAAGTTCCCACGGAGACGTAGAGGCCAACAAGCCAGGAATGTGGTTAAGTATTAACGCCGAAATGCTAGGTTGGGTTAGGTTAGGTCATATTAAGTCATTGATGTATATAAAGGTCCCACGGAGACGGAGAAGACAACTCACCAGGAATATTGTCGAATATTACCGCCGAGATGTTAGGTTGGGTTAGGTTAGGTTATATTACGTTATTGATGTATATAAAGGTCCCACGGAGACGTAGAGGCCAACAAGCCAGGAATGTGGTTAAATATTAACGCCGAAATGCTAGGTTGGGTTAGGTTAGGTCATATTAAGTCATTGATGTATATAAAGGTCCCACGGAGACGGAGAAGCCAACTCACCAGGAATATTGTCGAATATTACCGCCGAGATGTTAGGTTGGGTTAGGTTAGGTTATATTACGTTATTGATGTATATAAAGGTCCCACGGAGACGTAGAAGCCAACAAGCCAAGAATGTGGTTAAATATTACCGCCGAAATGTTAGGTTGGGTTAGGTTATGTTATATTACGTTATTGATGTATATAAAGATCCCACGGAGACGTAGAGGCCAACTCGCCAGGAATGTTGTCAAATATTATCGCCGAGATGATAGGTTGGGTTAGGTTAGGTTATACTTCGTTATTAATGTATATGAAGATCCCACGGAGACGTAGAGGCCAACTCGCCAGGAATGATGTCAAATATTACCGCCGAGATGTTAGGTTGGATTAGGTTAGGTTATATTACGTTATTGATGTATAAAAAGGTCCCACGGAGAGGTAGAGGCCAACAAGCCTGGAATGTGGTCAAATATTACCGCCGAGATGTTAGGTTGGGTTAGGTTAGGTTATATTACGTTATTGATGTATATAAAGGTTCCAGGGAGTCGGAGATGCCAACTCGCCAGGATTGTTGTCAAATATTACCGCCGAGAAGTTAGGTTGGGTTAGGTTAGGTTATATTACGTTATTGATGTATATTAAGGTCCCACGGAGACGGAGAAGCCAACTCGCCAGGAATGTTCTCAAATATTACCGCCGAGATGTTAGGTTGGGTTAGGTTAGGTTATATTACGTTATTGATGTATGTAAAGGTCCCATGGAGACGGAGAAGCCAACTCGCCAGGAATGTTCTCAAATATTACCGCCGAGATGTTAGGTTGCGTTAGGTTAGGTTATATTACGTTATTGATGTATATAAAGGTCCCACGGAGACGGAGAAGCTAACTCGCCAGAAATGTGATCAAATATTACCGCCGAGATGTTAGGTTGGGTTGGGTTAGTTTATATCACGTTATTGATGTATAAAAAGTTCCCACGGAGACGTAGAGGCCAACAAGCCAGGAATGTGGTTAAGTATTAACGCCGAAATGCTAGGTTGGGTTAGGTTAGGTCATATTAAGTCATTGATGTATATAAAGGTCCCACGGAGACGGAGAAGACAACTCACCAGGAATATTGTCGAATATTACCGCCGAGATGTTAGGTTGGGTTAGGTTAGGTTATATTACGTTATTGATGTATATAAAGGTCCCACGGAGACGTAGAGGCCAACAAGCCAGGAATGTGGTTAAATATTAACGCCGAAATGCTAGGTTGGGTTAGGTTAGGTCATATTAAGTCATTGATGTATATAAAGGTCCCACGGAGACGGAGAAGCCATCTCACCAGGAATATTGTCGAATATTACCGCCGAGATGTTAGGTTGGGTTAGGTTAGGTTATATTACGTTATTGATGTATATAAAGGTCCCACGGAGACGTAGAAGCCAACAAGCCAAGAATGTGGTTAAATATTACCGCCGAAATGTTAGGTTGGGTTAGGTTATGTTATATTACGTTATTGATGTATATAAAGGTCCCACGGAGACGTAGAGGCCAACTCGCCAGGAATGTTGTCAAATATTATCGCCGAGATGATAGGTTGGGTTAGGTTAGGTTATACTTCGTTATTAATGTATATGAAGATCCCACGGAGACGTAGAGGCCAACTCGCCAGGAATGATGTCAAATATTACCGCCGAGATGTTAGGTTGGATTAGGTTAGGTTATATTACGTTATTGATGTATAAAAAGGTCCCACGGAGAGGTAGAGGCCAACAAGCCTGGAATGTGGTCAAATATTACCGCCGAGATGTTAGGTTGGGTTAGGTTAGGTTATATTACGTTATTGATGTATATAAAGGTTCCAGGGAGTCGGAGATGCCAACTCGCCAGGATTGTTGTCAAATATTACCGCCGAGAAGTTAGGTTGGGTTAGGTTAGGTTATATTACGTTATTGATGTATATTAAGGTCCCACGGAGACGGAGAAGCCAACTCGCCAGGAATGTTCTCAAATATTACCGCCGAGATGTTAGGTTGGGTTAGGTTAGGTTATATTACGTTATTGATGTATGTAAAGGTCCCATGGAGACGGAGAAGCCAACTCGCCAGGAATGTTCTCAAATATTACCGCCGAGATGTTAGGTTGGGTTAGGTTAGGTTATATTACGTTATTGATGTATATAAAGGTCCCACGGAGATGGAGAAGCTAACTCGCCAGAAATGTGATCAAATATTACCGCCGAGATGTTAGGTTGGGTTAGGTTAGTTTATATCACGTTATTGATGTATAAAAAGTTCCCACGGAGACGTAGAGGCCAACAAGCCAGGAATGTGGTTAAGTATTAACGCCGAAATGCTAGGTTGGGTTAGGTTAGGTCATATTAAGTCATTGATGTATATAAAGGTCCCACGGAGACGGAGAAGACAACTCACCAGGAATATTGTCGAATATTACCGCCGAGATGTTAGGTTGGGTTAGGTTAGGTTATATTACGTTATTGATGTATATAAAGGTCCCACGGAGACGTAGAGGCCAACAAGCCAGGAATGTGGTTAAATATTAACGCCGAAATGCTAGGTTGGGTTAGGTTAGGTCATATTAAGTCATTGATGTATATAAAGGTCCCACGGAGACGGAGAAGCCAACTCACCAGGAATATTGTCGAATATTACCGCCGAGATGTTAGGTTGGGTTAGGTTAGGTTATATTACGTTATTGATGTATATAAAGATCCCACGGAGACGTAGAGGCCAACTCGCCAGGAATGTTGTCAAATATTATCGCCGAGATGATAGGTTGGGTTAGGTTAGGTTATACTTCGTTATTAATGTATATGAAGATCCCACGGAGACGTAGAGGCCAACTCGCCAGGAATGATGTCAAATATTACCGCCGAGATGTTAGGTTGGATTAGGTTAGGTTATATTACGTTATTGATGTATAAAAAGGTCCCACGGAGAGGTAGAGGCCAACAAGCCTGGAATGTGGTCAAATATTACCGCCGAGATGTTAGGTTGGGTTAGGTTAGGTTATATTACGTTATTGATGTATATAAAGGTTCCAGGGAGTCGGAGATGCCAACTCGCCAGGAATGTTGTCAAATATTATCGCCGAGATGATAGGTTGGGTTAGGTTAGGTTATACTTCGTTATTAATGTATATGAAGATCCCACGGAGACGTAGAGGCCAACTCGCCAGGAATGATGTCAAATATTACCGCCGAGATGTTAGGTTGGATTAGGTTAGGTTATATTACGTTATTGATGTATAAAAAGGTCCCACGGAGAGGTAGAGGCCAACAAGCCTGGAATGTGGTCAAATATTACCGCCGAGATGTTAGGTTGGGTTAGGTTAGGTTATATTACGTTATTGATGTATATAAAGGTTCCAGGGAGTCGGAGATGCCAACTCGCCAGGATTGTTGTCAAATATTACCGCCGAGAAGTTAGGTTGGGTTAGGTTAGGTTATATTACGTTATTGATGTATATTAAGGTCCCACGGAGACGGAGAAGCCAACTCGCCAGGAATGTTCTCAAATATTACCGCCGAGATGTTAGGTTGGGTTAGGTTAGGTTATATTACGTTATTGATGTATGTAAAGGTCCCATGGAGACGGAGAAGCCAACTCGCCAGGAATGTTCTCAAATATTACCGCCGAGATGTTAGGTTGGGTTAGGTTAGGTTATATTACGTTATTGATGTATATAAAGGTCCCACGGAGACGGAGAAGCTAACTCGCCAGAAATGTGATCAAATATTACCGCCGAGATGTTAGGTTGGGTTAGGTTAGTTTATATCACGTTATTGATGTATAAAAAGTTCCCACGGAGACGTAGAGGCCAACAAGCCAGGAATGTGGTTAAGTATTAACGCCGAAATGCTAGGTTGGCTTAGGTTAGGTCATATTAAGTCATTGATGTATATAAAGGTCCCACGGAGACGGAGAAGACAACTCACCAGGAATATTGTCGAATATTACCGCCGAGATGTTAGGTTGGGTTAGGTTAGGTTATATTACGTTATTGATGTATATAAAGGTCCCACGGAGACGTAGAGGCCAACAAGCCAGGAATGTGGTTAAATATTAACGCCGAAATGCTAGGTTGGGTTAGGTTAGGTCATATTAAGTCATTGATGTATATAAAGGTCCCACGGAGACGGAGAAGCCAACTCACCAGGAATATTGTCGAATATTACCGCCGAGATGTTAGGTTGGGTTAGGTTAGGTTATATTACGTTATTGATGTATATAAAGGTCCCACGGAGACGTAGAAGCCAACAAGCCAAGAATGTGGTTAAATATTACCGCCGAAATGTTAGGTTGGGTTAGGTTATGTTATATTACGTTATTGATGTATATAAAGATCCCACGGAGACGTAGAGGCCAACTCGCCAGGAATGTTGTCAAATATTATCGCCGAGATGATAGGTTGGGTTAGGTTAGGTTATACTTCGTTATTAATGTATATGAAGATCCCACGGAGACGTAGAGGCCAACTCGCCAGGAATGATGTTAAATATTACCGCCGAGATGTTAGGTTGGATTAGGTTAGGTTATATTACGTTATTGATGTATAAAAATGTCCCACGGAGAGGTAGAGGCCAACAAGCCTGGAATGTGGTCAAATATTACCTCCGAGATGTTAGGTTGGGTTAGGTTAGGTCATATTAAGTCATTGATGTATATAAAGGTCCCACGGAGACGGAGAAGCCAACTCACCAGGAATATTGTCGAATATTACCGCCGAGATGTTAGGTTGGGTTAGGTTAGGTTATATTACGTTATTGATGTATATAAAGGTCCCACGGAGACGTAGAAGCCAACAAGCCAAGAATGTGGTTAAATATTACCGCCGAAATGTTAGGTTGGGTTAGGTTATGTTATATTACGTTATTGATGTATATAAAGGTCCCACGGAGACGTAGAGGCCAACAAGCCAGGAATGTGGTTAAATATTAACGCCGAAATGCTAGGTTGGGTTAGGTTAGGTCATATTAAGTCATTGATGTATATAAAGGTCCCACGGAGACGGAGAAGACAACTCACCAGGAATATTGTCGAATATTACCGACGAGATGTTAGGTTGGGTTAGGTTAGGTTATATCACGTTATTGATGTATAAAAAGTTCCCACGGAGACGTAGAGGCCAACAAGCCAGGAATGTGGTTAAATATTAACGCCGAAATGCTAGGTTGGGTTAGGTTAGGTCATATTAAGTCATTGATGTATATAAAGGTCCCACGGAGACGGAGAAGACAACTCACCAGGAATATTGTCGAATATTACCGCCGAGATGTTAGGTTGGGTTAGGTTAGGTTATATTACGTTATTTATGTATATAAAGGTCCCACGGAGACGTAGAGGCCAACAAGCCAGGAATGTGGTTAAATATTAACGCCGAAATGCTAGGTTGGGTTAGGTTAGGTCATATTAAGTCATTGATGTATATAAAGGTCCCACGGTGACGGAGAAGCCAACTCACCAGGAATATTGTCGAATATTACCGCCGAGATGTTAGGTTGGGTTAGGTTAGGTTATATTACGTTATTGATGTATATAAAGGTCCCACGGAGACGTAGAAGCCAACAAGCCAAGAATGTGGTTAAATATTACCGCCGAAATGTTAGGTTGGGTTAGGTTATGTTATATTACGTTATTGATGTATATAAAGGTCCCATGGAGACGTAGAGGCCAACTCGCCAGGAATGTTGTCAAATATTATCGCCGAGATGATAGGTTGGGTTAGGTTAGGTTATACTTCGTTATTAATGTATATGAAGATCCCACGGAGACGTAGAGGCCAACTCGCCAGGAATGTTCTCAAATATTACCGCCGAGATGTTAGGTTGGGTTAGGTTAGGTTATATTACGTTATTGATGTATATGAAGGTCAAACGGAGACGTAGAGGCCAACTCGCCACGAATGTTGTCAAATGTTACCTCCGAGATGTTAGGTTGGGTTAGGTTAGGTTATATTACGTTATTGATGTATGTAAAGGTCCCATGGAGACGGAGAAGCCAACTCGCCAGGAATGTTCTCAAATATTACCGCCGAGATGTTAGGTTGGGTTAGGTTAGGTTATATTACGTTATTGATGTATGTAAAGGTCCCATGGAGACGGAGAAGCCAACTCGCCAGGAATGTTCTCAAATATTACCGCCGAGATGTTAGGTTGGGTTAGGTTAGGTTATATTACGTTATTGATGTATATAAAGGTCCCACGGAGACGGAGAAGCTAACTCGCCAGAAATGTGATCAAATATTACCGCCGAGATGTTAGGTTGGGTTAGGTTAGTTTATATCACGTTATTGATGTATAAAAAGTTCCCACGGAGACGTAGAGGCCAACAAGCCAGGAATGTGGTTAAGTATTAACGCCGAAATGCTAGGTTGGGTTAGGTTAGGTCATATTAAGTCATTGATGTATATAAAGGTCCCACGGAGACGGAGCAGACAACTCACCAGGAATATTGTCGAATATTACCGCCGAGATGTTAGGTTGGGTTAGGTTAGGTTATATTACGTTATTGATGTATATAAAGGTCCCACGGAGACGTAGAGGCCAACAAGCCAGGAATGTGGTTAAATATTAACGCCGAAATGCTAGGTTGGGTTAGGTTAGGTCATATTAAGTCATTGATGTATATAAAGGTCCCACGGAGACGGAGAAGCCAACTCACCAGGAATATTGTCGAATATTACCGCCGAGATGTTAGGTTGGGTTAGGTTAGGTTATATTACGTTATTGATGTATATAAAGGTCCCACGGAGACGTAGAAGCCAACAAGCCAAGAATGTGGTTAAATATTACCGCCGAAATGTTAGGTTGGGTTAGGTTATGTTATATTACGTTATTGATGTATATAAAGATCCCACGGAGACGTAGAGGCCAACTCGCCAGGAATGTTGTCAAATATTATCGCCGAGATGATAGGTTGGGTTAGGTTAGGTTATACTTCGTTATTAATGTATATGAAGATCCCACGGAGACGTAGAGGCCAACTCGCCAGGAATGATGTTAAATATTACCGCCGAGATGTTAGGTTGGATTAGGTTAGGTTATATTACGTTATTGATGTATAAAAATGTCCCACGGAGAGGTAGAGGCCAACAAGCCTGGAATGTGGTCAAATATTACCTCCGAGATGTTAGGTTGGGTTAGGTTAGGTCATATTGAGTCATTGATGTATATAAAGGTCCCACGGAGACGGAGAAGCCAACTCACCAGGAATATTGTCGAATATTACCGCCGAGATGTTAGGTTGGGTTAGGTTAGGTTATATTACGTTATTGATGTATATAAAGGTCCCACGGAGACGTAGAAGCCAACAAGCCAAGAATGTGGTTAAATATTACCGCCGAAATGTTAGGTTGGGTTAGGTTATGTTATATTACGTTATTGATGTATATAAAGGTCCCACGGAGACGTAGAGGCCAACAAGCCAGGAATGTGGTTAAATATTAACGCCGAAATGCTAGGTTGGGTTAGGTTAGGTCATATTAAGTCATTGATGTATATAAAGGTCCCACGGAGACGGAGAAGACAACTCACCAGGAATATTGTCGAATATTACCGACGAGATGTTAGGTTGGGTTAGGTTAGGTTATATCACGTTATTGATGTATAAAAAGTTCCCACGGAGACGTAGAGGCCAACAAGCCAGGAATGTGGTTAAATATTAACGCCGAAATGCTAGGTTGGGTTAGGTTAGGTCATATTAAGTCATTGATGTATATAAAGGTCCCACGGTGACGGAGAAGCCAACTCACCAGGAATATTGTCGAATATTACCGCCGAGATGTTAGGTTGGGTTAGGTTAGGTTATATTACGTTATTGATGTATATAAAGGTCCCACGGAGACGTAGAAGCCAACAAGCCAAGAATGTGGTTAAATATTACCGCCGAAATGTTAGGTTGGGTTAGGTTATGTTATATTACGTTATTGATGTATATAAAGGTCCCACGGAGACGTAGAGGCCAACTCGCCAGGAATGTTGTCAAATATTATCGCCGAGATGATAGGTTGGGTTAGGTTAGGTTATACTTCGTTATTAATGTATATGAAGATCCCACGGAGACGTAGAGGCCAACTCGCCAGGAATGTTCTCAAATATTACCGCCGAGATGTTAGGTTGGGTTAGGTTAGGTTATATTACGTTATTGATGTATATGAAGGTCAAACGGAGACGTAGAGGCCAACTCGCCACGAATGTTGTCAAATGTTACCTCCGAGATGTTAGGTTGGGTTAGGTTAGGTTATATTACGTTATTGATGTATGTAAAGGTCCCATGGAGACGGAGAAGCCAACTCGCCAGGAATGTTCTCAAATATTACCGCCGAGATGTTAGGTTGGGTTAGGTTAGGTTATATTACGTTATTGATGTATATAAAGGTCCCACGGAGACGGAGAAGCTAAATCGCCAGGAATGTGGTCAAATATTACCGCCGAGATGTTAGGTTGGGTTAGGTTAGTTTATATCACGTTATTGATGTATAAAAAGTTCCCACGGAGACGTAGAGGCCAACAAGCCAGGAATGTGGTTAAATATTAACGCCGAAATGCTAGGTTGGGTTAGGTTAGGTCATATTAAGTCATTGATGTATATAAAGGTCCCACGGAGACGGAGAAGACAACTCACCAGGAATATTGTCGAATATTACCGCCGAGATGTTAGGTTGGGTTAGGTTAGGTTGTATTACGTTATTGATGTATATAAAGGTCCCACGGAGACGTAGAGGCCAACAAGACAGGAATGTGGTCAAATATTACCGCCGAGATGTTAGATTGGGTTAGGTTAGGTTATATTAAGTTATTGACGTATGTAAAGGTCCCACGGAGACGGAGAGGCCAACAAGCCAGGAATGTGGTCAAATATTACCGCGGAGATGTTAGGTTGGATTAGGTTAGGTTATATTACGTTATTGATGTATATAAAGGTCCCACGGAGACGGAGAAGCTAACTCGCCAGGAATGTGGTCAAATATTACCGCCGAGATGTTAGGTTGGGTTAGGTTAGGTTATATTACGTTATTGATGCATATAAAGGTCCCACGGAGACGGAGAAGCTAACTCGCCAGGAATGTTGTCCAATATTACCGCCGAGATGTTAGGTTGGGTTAGGTTAGGTTATATTACGTTATTGATGTATATAAAGGTTCCAGGCAGTCGGAGATGCCAACTCGCCAGGAATGTTGTCAAATATTACCGCCGAGAAGTTAGGTTGGGTTAGGTTAGGTTATATTACGTTATTGATGCATATAAAGGTCCCACGGAGACGTGGAAGCCAACTCGCCAGGAATGCGGTTAAATATTACCGCCGAAATGCTAGGTTGGGTTAGGTTAGGTCATATTAAGTTATTGATGTATATAAAGGTCCCACGGAGACGGAGAAGCCAACTCACCAGGAATGTTGTCGAATATTACCGCCGAGATGTTAGGTTGGGTTAGGTTAGGTTATATTACGTTATTGATGTATAAAAAGGTCCCACGGAGAGGTAGAGGCCAACAAGCCTGGAATGTGGTCAAATATTACCGCCGAGATGTTAGGTTGGGTTAGGTTAGGTTATATTACGTTATTGATGTATATAAAGGTTCCAGGGAGTCGGAGATGCCAACTCGCCAGGAATGTTGTCAAATATTACCGCCGAGAAGTTAGGTTGGGTTAGGTTAGGTTATATTACGTTATTGATGTATATAAAGGTCCCACGGAGACGGAGAAGCCAACTCGCCAGGAATGTTCTCAAATATTACCGCCGAGATGTTAGGTTGGGTTAGGTTAGGTTATATTACGTTATTGATGTATATGAAGGTCAAACGGAGACGTAGAGGCCAACTCGCCACGAATGTTGTCAAATGTTACCTCCGAGATGTTAGGTTGGGTTAGGTTAGGTTATATTACGTTATTGATGTATGTAAAGGTCCCATGGAGACGGAGAAGCCAACTCGCCAGGAATGTTCTCAAATATTACCGCCGAGATGTTAGGTTGGGTTAGGTTAGGTTATATTACGTTATTGATGTATATAAAGGTCCCACGGAGACGGAGAAGCTAAATCGCCAGGAATGTGGTCAAATATTACCGCCGAGATGTTAGGTTGGGTTAGGTTAGTTTATATCACGTTATTGATGTATAAAAAGTTCCCACGGAGACGTAGAGGCCAACAAGCCAGGAATGTGGTTAAATATTAACGCCGAAATGCTAGGTTGGGTTAGGTTAGGTCATATTAAGTCATTGATGTATATAAAGGTCCCACGGAGACGGAGAAGACAACTCACCAGGAATATTGTCGAATATTACCGCCGAGATGTTAGGTTGGGTTAGGTTAGGTTGTATTACGTTATTGATGTATATAAAGGTCCCACGGAGACGTAGAGGCCAACAAGACAGGAATGTGGTCAAATATTACCGCCGAGATGTTAGATTGGGTTAGGTTAGGTTATATTAAGTTATTGACGTATGTAAAGGTCCCACGGAGACGGAGAGGCCAACAAGCCAGGAATGTGGTCAAATATTACCGCGGAGATGTTAGGTTGGATTAGGTTAGGTTATATTACGTTATTGATGTATATAAAGGTCCCACGGAGACGGAGAAGCTAACTCGCCAGGAATGTGGTCAAATATTACCGCCGAGATGTTAGGTTGGGTTAGGTTAGGTTATATTACGTTATTGATGCATATAAAGGTCCCACGGAGACGGAGAAGCTAACTCGCCAGGAATGTTGTCCAATATTACCGCCGAGATGTTAGGTTGGGTTAGGTTAGGTTATATTACGTTATTGATGTATATAAAGGTTCCAGGCAGTCGGAGATGCCAACTCGCCAGGAATGTTGTCAAATATTACCGCCGAGAAGTTAGGTTGGGTTAGGTTAGGTTATATTACGTTATTGATGCATATAAAGGTCCCACGGAGACGTGGAAGCCAACTCGCCAGGAATGCGGTTAAATATTACCGCCGAAATGCTAGGTTGGGTTAGGTTAGGTCATATTAAGTTATTGATGTATATAAAGGTCCCACGGAGACGGAGAAGCCAACTCACCAGGAATGTTGTCGAATATTACCGCCGAGATGTTAGGTTGGGTTAGGTTAGGTTATATTACGTTATTGATGTATAAAAAGGTCCCACGGAGAGGTAGAGGCCAACAAGCCTGGAATGTGGTCAAATATTACCGCCGAGATGTTAGGTTGGGTTAGGTTAGGTTATATTACGTTATTGATGTATATAAAGGTTCCAGGGAGTCGGAGATGCCAACTCGCCAGGAATGTTGTCAAATATTACCGCCGAGAAGTTAGGTTGGGTTAGGTTAGGTTATATTACGTTATTGATGTATATAAAGGTCCCACGGAGACGGAGAAGCCAACTCGCCAGGAATGTTCTCAAATATTACCGCCGAGATGTTAGGTTGGGTTAGGTTAGGTTATATTACGTTATTGATGTATATGAAGGTCAAACGGAGACGTAGAGGCCAACTCGCCACGAATGTTGTCAAATGTTACCTCCGAGATGTTAGGTTGGGTTAGGTTAGGTTATATTACGTTATTGATGTATGTAAAGGTCCCATGGAGACGGAGAAGCCAACTCACCAGGAATATTGTCGAATATTACCGCCGAGATGTTAGGTTGGGTTAGGTTAGGTTATATTACGTTATTGATGTATATAAAGGTCCCACGGAGACGTAGAAGCCAACAAGCCAAGAATGTGGTTAAATATTACCGCCGAAATGTTAGGTTGGGTTAGGTTATGTTATATTACGTTATTGATGTATATAAAGATCCCACGGAGACGTAGAGGCCAACTCGCCAGGAATGTTGTCAAATATTATCGCCGAGATGATAGGTTGGGTTAGGTTAGGTTATACTTCGTTATTAATGTATATGAAGATCCCACGGAGACGTAGAGGCCAACTCGCCAGGAATGATGTTAAATATTACCGCCGAGATGTTAGGTTGGATTAGGTTAGGTTATATTACGTTATTGATGTATAAAAATGTCCCACGGAGAGGTAGAGGCCAACAAGCCTGGAATGTGGTCAAATATTACCTCCGAGATGTTAGGTTGGGTTAGGTTATGTCATATTAAGTCATTGATGTATATAAAGGTCCCACGGAGACGGAGAAGCCAACTCACCAGGAATATTGTCGAATATTACCGCCGAGATGTTAGGTTGGGTTAGGTTAGGTTATATTACGTTATTGATGTATATAAAGGTCCCACGGAGACGTAGAAGCCAACAAGCCAAGAATGTGGTTAAATATTACCGCCGAAATGTTAGGTTGGGTTAGGTTATGTTATATTACGTTATTGATGTATATAAAGGTCCCACGGAGACGTAGAGGCCAACAAGCCAGGAATGTGGTTAAATATTAACGCCGAAATGCTAGGTTGGGTTAGGTTGGGTCATATTAAGTCATTGATGTATATAAAGGTCCCACGGAGACGGAGAAGACAACTCACCAGGAATATTGTCGAATATTACCGACGAGATGTTAGGTTGGGTTAGGTTAGGTTATATCACGTTATTGATGTATAAAAAGTTCCCACGGAGACGTAGAGGCCAACAAGCCAGGAATGTGGTTAAATATTAACGCCGAAATGCTAGGTTGGGTTAGGTTAGGTCATATTAAGTCATTGATGTATATAAAGGTCCCACGGTGACGGAGAAGCCAACTCACCAGGAATATTGTCGAATATTACCGCCGAGATGTTAGGTTGGGTTAGGTTAGGTTATATTACGTTATTGATGTATATAAAGGTCCCACGGAGACGTAGAAGCCAACAAGCCAAGAATGCGGTTAAATATTACCGCCGAAATGTTAGGTTGGGTTAGGTTATGTTATATTACGTTATTGATGTATATAAAGGTCCCACGGAGACGTAGAGGCCAACTCGCCAGGAATGTTGTCAAATATTATCGCCGAGATGATAGGTTGGGTTAGGTTAGGTTATACTTCGTTATTAATGTATATGAAGATCCCACGGAGACGTAGAGGCCAACTCGCCAGGAATGTTCTCAAATATTACCGCCGAGATGTTAGGTTGGGTTAGGTTAGGTTATATTACGTTATTGATGTATATGAAGGTCAAACGGAGACGTAGAGGCCAACTCGCCACGAATGTTGTCAAATGTTACCTCCGACATGTTAGGTTGGGTTAGGTTAGGTTATATTACGTTATTGATGTATGTAAAGGTCCCATGGAGACGGAGAAGCCAACTCGCCAGGAATGTTCTCAAATATTACCGCCGAGATGTTAGGTTGGGTTAGGTTAGGTTATATTACGTTATTGATGTATATAAAGGTCCCACGGAGACGGAGAAGCTAAATCGCCAGGAATGTGGTCAAATATTACCGCCGAGATGTTAGGTTGGGTTAGGTTAGTTTATATCACGTTATTGATGTATAAAAAGTTCCCACGGAGACGTAGAGGCCAACAAGCCAGGAATGTGGTTAAATATTAACGCCGAAATGCTAGGTTGGGTTAGGTTAGGTCATATTAAGTCATTGATGTATATAAAGGTCCCACGGAGACGGAGAAGACAACTCACCAGGAATATTGTCGAATATTACCGCCGAGATGTTAGGTTGGGTTAGGTTAGGTTATATTACGTTATTGATGTATATAAAGGTCCCACGGAGACGTAGAGGCCAACAAGACAGGAATGTGGTCAAATATTACCGCCGAGATGTTAGATTGGGTTAGGTTAGGTTATATTAAGTTATTGACGTATGTAAAGGTCCCACGGAGACGGAGAGGCCAACAAGCCAGGAATGTGGTCAAATATTACCGCGGAGATGTTAGGTTGGATTAGGTTAGGTTATATTACGTTATTGATGTATATAAAGGTCCCACGGAGACGGAGAAGCTAACTCGCCAGGAATGTGGTCAAATATTACCGCCGAGATGTTAGGTTGGGTTACGTTAGGTTATATTACGTTATTGATGCATATAAAGGTCCCACGGAGACGGAGAAGCTAACTCGCCAGGAATGTTGTCCAATATTACCGCCGAGATGTTAGGTTGGGTTAGGTTAGGTTATATTACGTTATTGATGTATATAAAGGTTCCAGGCAGTCGGAGATGCCAACTCGCCAGGAATGTTGTCAAATATTACCGCCGAGAAGTTAGGTTGGGTTAGGTTAGGTTATATTACGTTATTGATGCATATAAAGGTCCCACGGAGACGTAGAAGCCAACTCGCCAGGAATGCGGTTAAATATTACCGCCGAAATGCTAGGTTGGGTTAGGTTAGGTCATATTAAGTTATTGATGTATATAAAGGTCCCACGGAGACGGAGAAGCCAACTCACCAGGAATGTTGTCGAATATTACCGCCGAGATGTTAGGTTGGGTTAGGTTAGGTTATATTACGTTATTGATGTATAAAAAGGTCCCACGGAGAGGTAGAGGCCAACAAGCCTGGAATGTGGTCAAATATTACCGCCGAGATGTTAGGTTGGGTTAGGTTAGGTTATATTACGTTATTGATGTATATAAAGGTTCCAGGGAGTCGGAGATGCCAACTCGCCAGGAATGTTGTCAAATATTACCGCCGAGAAGTTAGGTTGGGTTAGGTTAGGTTATATTACGTTATTGATGTATATAAAGGTCCCACGGAGACGGAGAAGCCAACTCGCCAGGAATGTTCTCAAATATTACCGCCGAGATGTTAGGTTGGGTTAGGTTAGGTTATATTACGTTATTGATGTATATGAAGGTCAAACGGAGACGTAGAGGCCAACTCGCCACGAATGTTGTCAAATGTTACCTCCGAGATGTTAGGTTGGGTTAGGTTAGGTTATATTACGTTATTGATGTATGTAAAGGTCCCATGGAGACGGAGAAGCCAACTCGCCAGGAATGTTCTCAAATATTACCGCCGAGATGTTAGGTTGGGTTAGGTTAGGTTATATTACGTTATTGATGTATATAAAGGTCCCACGGAGACGGAGAAGCTAAATCGCCAGGAATGTGGTCAAATATTACCGCCGAGATGTTATGTTGGGTTAGGTTAGTTTATATCACGTTATTGATGTATAAAAAGTTCCCACGGAGACGTAGAGGCCAACAAGCCAGGAATGTGGTTAAATATTAACGCCGAAATGCTAGGTTGGGTTAGGTTAGGTCATATTAAGTCATTGATGTATATAAAGGTCCCACGGAGACGGAGAAGACAACTCACCAGGAATATTGTCGAATATTACCGCCGAGATGTTAGGTTGGGTTAGGTTAGGTTATATTACGTTATTGATGTATATAAAGGTTCCAGGGAGTCGGAGATGCCAACTCGCCAGGAATGTTGTCAAATATTACCGCCGAGAAGTTAGGTTGGGTTAGGTTAGGTTATATTACGTTATTGATGTATATAAAGGTCCCACGGAGACGGAGAAGCCAACTCGCCAGGAATGTTCTCAAATATTACCGCCGAGATGTTAGGTTGGGTTAGGTTAGGTTATATTACGTTATTGATGTATATGAAGGTCAAACGGAGACGTAGAGGCCAACTCGCCACGAATGTTGTCAAATGTTACCTCCGAGATGTTAGGTTGGGTTAGGTTAGGTTATATTACGTTATTGATGTATGTAAAGGTCCCATGGAGACGGAGAAGCCAACTCGCCAGGAATGTTCTCAAATATTACCGCCGAGATGTTAGGTTGGGTTAGGTTAGGTTATATTACGTTATTGATGTATATAAAGGTCCCACGGAGACGGAGAAGCTAAATCGCCAGGAATGTGGTCAAATATTACCGCCGAGATGTTATGTTGGGTTAGGTTAGTTTATATCACGTTATTGATGTATAAAAAGTTCCCACGGAGACGTAGAGGCCAACAAGCCAGGAATGTGGTTAAATATTAACGCCGAAATGCTAGGTTGGGTTAGGTTAGGTCATATTAAGTCATTGATGTATATAAAGGTCCCACGGAGACGGAGAAGACAACTCACCAGGAATATTGTCGAATATTACCGCCGAGATGTTAGGTTGGGTTAGGTTAGGTTATATTACGTTATTGATGTATATAAAGGTCCCACGGAGACGTAGAGGCCAACAAGCCAGGAATGTGGTTAAATATTAACGCCGAAATGCTAGGTTGGGTTAGGTTAGGTCATATTAAGTCATTGATGTATATAAAGGTCCCACGGAGACGGAGAAGCCAACTCACCAGGAATATTGTCGAATATTACCGCCGAGATGTTAGGTTGGGTTAGGTTAGGTTATATTACGTTATTGATGTATATAAAGGTCCCACGGAGACGTAGAGGCCAACAAGCCAGGAATGTGGTTAAATATTACCGCCGAGATGTTAGATTGGGTTAGGTTAGGTTATATTAAGTTATTGACGTATGTAAAGGTCCCACGGAGACGGAGAGGCCAACAAGCCAGGAATGTGGTCAAATATTACCGCGGAGATGTTAGGTTGGATTAGGTTAGGTTATATTACGTTATTGATGTATATAAAGGTCCCACGGAGACGGAGAAGCTAACTCGCCAGGAATGTGGTCAAATATTACCGCCGAGATGTTAGGTTGGGTTAGGTTAGGTTATATTACGTTATTGATGCATATAAAGGTCCCACGGAGACGGAGAAGCTAACTCGCCAGGAATGTTGTCCAATATTACCGCCGAGATGTTAGGTTGGGTTAGGTTAGGTTATATTACGTTATTGATGTATATAAAGGTTCCAGGCAGTCGGAGATGCCAACTCGCCAGGAATGTTGTCAAATATTACCGCCGAGAAGTTAGGTTGGGTTAGGTTAGGTTATATTACGTTATTGATGCATATAAAGGTCCCACGGAGACGTAGAAGCCAACTCGCCAGGAATGCGGTTAAATATTACCGCCGAAATGCTAGGTTGGGTTAGGTTAGGTCATATTAAGTTATTGATGTATATAAAGGTCCCACGGAGACGGAGAAGCCAACTCACCAGGAATGTTGTCGAATATTACCGCCGAGATGTTAGGTTGGGTTAGGTTAGGTTATATTACGTTATTGATGTATAAAAAGGTCCCACGGAGAGGTAGAGGCCAACAAGCCTGGAATGTGGTCAAATATTACCGCCGAGATGTTAGGTTGGGTTAGGTTAGGTTATATTACGTTATTGATGTATATAAAGGTTCC
This sequence comes from Xylocopa violacea, assembly GCA_963969225.1. NCBI lineage: Eukaryota > Metazoa > Arthropoda > Insecta > Hymenoptera > Apidae > Xylocopa > Xylocopa violacea. The sequence goes on from CAXAJV010001082.1 coordinate 3,796,370, forward strand.
AGGGAGTCGGAGATGCCAACTCGCCAGGAATGTTGTCAAATATTACCGCCGAGAAGTTAGGTTGGGTTAGGTTAGGTTATATTACGTTATTGATGTATATAAAGGTCCCACGGAGACGGAGAAGCCAACTCGCCAGGAATGTTCTCAAATATTACCGCCGAGATGTTAGGTTGGGTTAGGTTAGGTTATATTACGTTATTGATGTATGTAAAGGTCCCATGGAGACGGAGAAGCCAACTCGCCAGGAATGTTCTCAAATATTACCGCCGAGATGTTAGGTTGGGTTAGGTTAGGTTATATTACGTTATTGATTTATATAAAGGTCCCACGGAGACGGAGAAGCTAACTCGCCAGAAATGTGATCAAATATTACCGCCGAGATGTTAGGTTGGGTTAGGTTAGTTTATATCACGTTATTGATGTATAAAAAGTTCCCACGGAGACGTAGAGGCCAACAAGCCAGGAATGTGGTTAAGTATTAACGCCGAAATGCTAGGTTGGGTTAGGTTAGGTCATATTAAGTCATTGATGTATATAAAGGTCCCACGGAGACGGAGAAGACAACTCACCAGGAATATTGTCGAATATTACCGCCGAGATGTTAGGTTGGGTTAGGTTAGGTTATATTACGTTATTGATGTATATAAAGGTCCCACGGAGACGTAGAGGCCAACAAGCCAGGAATGTGGTTAAATATTAACGCCGAAATGCTAGGTTGGGTTAGGTTAGGTCATATTAAGTCATTGATGTATATAAAGGTCCCACGGAGACGGAGAAGCCAACTCACCAGGAATATTGTCGAATATTACCGCCGAGATGTTAGGTTGGGTTAGGTTAGGTTATATTACGATATTGATGTATATAAAGGTCCCACGGAGACGTAGAAGCCAACAAGCCAAGAATGTGGTTAAATATTACCGCCGAAATGTTAGGTTGGGTTAGGTTATGTTATATTACGTTATTGATGTATATAAAGATCCCACGGAGACGTAGAGGCCAACTCGCCAGGAATGTTGTCAAATATTATCGCCGAGATGATAGGTTGGGTTAGGTTAGGTTATACTTCGTTATTAATGTATATGAAGATCCCACGGAGACGTAGAGGCCAACTCGCCAGGAATGATGTCAAATATTACCGCCGAGATGTTAGGTTGGATTAGGTTAGGTTATATTACGTTATTGATGTATAAAAAGGTCCCACGGAGAGGTAGAGGCCAACAAGCCTGGAATGTGGTCAAATATTACCGCCGAGATGTTAGGTTGGGTTAGGTTAGGTTATATTACGTTATTGATGTATATAAAGGTTCCAGGGAGTCGGAGATGCCAACTCGCCAGGATTGTTGTCAAATATTACCGCCGAGAAGTTAGGTTGGGTTAGGTTAGGTTATATTACGTTATTGATGTATATTAAGGTCCCACGGAGACGGAGAAGCCAACTCGCCAGGAATGTTCTCAAATATTACCGCCGAGATGTTAGGTTGGGTTAGGTTAGGTTATATTACGTTATTGATGTATGTAAAGGTCCCATGGAGACGGAGAAGCCAACTCGCCAGGAATGTTCTCAAATATTACCGCCGAGATGTTAGGTTGCGTTAGGTTAGGTTATATTACGTTATTGATGTATATAAAGGTCCCACGGAGACGGAGAAGCTAACTCGCCAGAAATGTGATCAAATATTACCGCCGAGATGTTAGGTTGGGTTGGGTTAGTTTATATCACGTTATTGATGTATAAAAAGTTCCCACGGAGACGTAGAGGCCAACAAGCCAGGAATGTGGTTAAGTATTAACGCCGAAATGCTAGGTTGGGTTAGGTTAGGTCATATTAAGTCATTGATGTATATAAAGGTCCCACGGAGACGGAGAAGACAACTCACCAGGAATATTGTCGAATATTACCGCCGAGATGTTAGGTTGGGTTAGGTTAGGTTATATTACGTTATTGATGTATATAAAGGTCCCACGGAGACGTAGAGGCCAACAAGCCAGGAATGTGGTTAAATATTAACGCCGAAATGCTAGGTTGGGTTAGGTTAGGTCATATTAAGTCATTGATGTATATAAAGGTCCCACGGAGACGGAGAAGCCATCTCACCAGGAATATTGTCGAATATTACCGCCGAGATGTTAGGTTGGGTTAGGTTAGGTTATATTACGTTATTGATGTATATAAAGGTCCCACGGAGACGTAGAAGCCAACAAGCCAAGAATGTGGTTAAATATTACCGCCGAAATGTTAGGTTGGGTTAGGTTATGTTATATTACGTTATTGATGTATATAAAGGTCCCACGGAGACGTAGAGGCCAACTCGCCAGGAATGTTGTCAAATATTATCGCCGAGATGATAGGTTGGGTTAGGTTAGGTTATACTTCGTTATTAATGTATATGAAGATCCCACGGAGACGTAGAGGCCAACTCGCCAGGAATGATGTCAAATATTACCGCCGAGATGTTAGGTTGGATTAGGTTAGGTTATATTACGTTATTGATGTATAAAAAGGTCCCACGGAGAGGTAGAGGCCAACAAGCCTGGAATGTGGTCAAATATTACCGCCGAGATGTTAGGTTGGGTTAGGTTAGGTTATATTACGTTATTGATGTATATAAAGGTTCCAGGGAGTCGGAGATGCCAACTCGCCAGGATTGTTGTCAAATATTACCGCCGAGATGTTAGGTTGGGTTAGGTTAGTTTATATCACGTTATTGATGTATAAAAAGTTCCCACGGAGACGTAGAGGCCAACAAGCCAGGAATGTGGTTAAGTATTAACGCCGAAATGCTAGGTTGGGTTAGGTTAGGTCATATTAAGTCATTGATGTATATAAAGGTCCCACGGAGACGGAGAAGACAACTCACCAGGAATATTGTCGAATATTACCGCCGAGATGTTAGGTTGGGTTAGGTTAGGTTATATTACGTTATTGATGTATATAAAGGTCCCACGGAGACGTAGAGGCCAACAAGCCAGGAATGTGGTTAAATATTAACGCCGAAATGCTAGGTTGGGTTAGGTTAGGTCATATTAAGTCATTGATGTATATAAAGGTCCCACGGAGACGGAGAAGCCAACTCACCAGGAATATTGTCGAATATTACCGCCGAGATGTTAGGTTGGGTTAGGTTAGGTTATATTACGTTATTGATGTATATAAAGGTCCCACGGAGACGTAGAAGCCAACAAGCCAAGAATGTGGTTAAATATTACCGCCGAAATGTTAGGTTGGGTTAGGTTATGTTATATTACGTTATTGATGTATATAAAGATCCCACGGAGACGTAGAGGCCAACTCGCCAGGAATGTTGTCAAATATTATCGCCGAGATGATAGGTTGGGTTAGGTTAGGTTATACTTCGTTATTAATGTATATGAAGATCCCACGGAGACGTAGAGGCCAACTCGCCAGGAATGATGTCAAATATTACCGCCGAGATGTTAGGTTGGATTAGGTTAGGTTATATTACGTTATTGATGTATAAAAAGGTCCCACGGAGAGGTAGAGGCCAACAAGCCTGGAATGTGGTCAAATATTACCGCCGAGATGTTAGGTTGGGTTAGGTTAGGTTATATTACGTTATTGATGTATATAAAGGTTCCAGGGAGTCGGAGATGCCAACTCGCCAGGAATGTTGTCAAATATTATCGCCGAGATGATAGGTTGGGTTAGGTTAGGTTATACTTCGTTATTAATGTATATGAAGATCCCACGGAGACGTAGAGGCCAACTCGCCAGGAATGATGTCAAATATTACCGCCGAGATGTTAGGTTGGATTAGGTTAGGTTATATTACGTTATTGATGTATAAAAAGGTCCCACGGAGAGGTAGAGGCCAACAAGCCTGGAATGTGGTCAAATATTACCGCCGAGATGTTAGGTTGGGTTAGGTTAGGTTATATTACGTTATTGATGTATATAAAGGTTCCAGGGAGTCGGAGATGCCAACTCGCCAGGATTGTTGTCAAATATTACCGCCGAGAAGTTAGGTTGGGTTAGGTTAGGTTATATTACGTTATTGATGTATATTAAGGTCCCACGGAGACGGAGAAGCCAACTCGCCAGGAATGTTCTCAAATATTACCGCCGAGATGTTAGGTTGGGTTAGGTTAGGTTATATTACGTTATTGATGTATGTAAAGGTCCCATGGAGACGGAGAAGCCAACTCGCCAGGAATGTTCTCAAATATTACCGCCGAGATGTTAGGTTGGGTTAGGTTAGGTTATATTACGTTATTGATGTATATAAAGGTCCCACGGAGACGGAGAAGCTAACTCGCCAGAAATGTGATCAAATATTACCGCCGAGATGTTAGGTTGGGTTAGGTTAGTTTATATCACGTTATTGATGTATAAAAAGTTCCCACGGAGACGTAGAGGCCAACAAGCCAGGAATGTGGTTAAGTATTAACGCCGAAATGCTAGGTTGGCTTAGGTTAGGTCATATTAAGTCATTGATGTATATAAAGGTCCCACGGAGACGGAGAAGACAACTCACCAGGAATATTGTCGAATATTACCGCCGAGATGTTAGGTTGGGTTAGGTTAGGTTATATTACGTTATTGATGTATATAAAGGTCCCACGGAGACGTAGAGGCCAACAAGCCAGGAATGTGGTTAAATATTAACGCCGAAATGCTAGGTTGGGTTAGGTTAGGTCATATTAAGTCATTGATGTATATAAAGGTCCCACGGAGACGGAGAAGCCAACTCACCAGGAATATTGTCGAATATTACCGCCGAGATGTTAGGTTGGGTTAGGTTAGGTTATATTACGTTATTGATGTATATAAAGGTCCCACGGAGACGTAGAAGCCAACAAGCCAAGAATGTGGTTAAATATTACCGCCGAAATGTTAGGTTGGGTTAGGTTATGTTATATTACGTTATTGATGTATATAAAGATCCCACGGAGACGTAGAGACCAACTCGCCAGGAATGTTGTCAAATATTATCGCCGAGATGATAGGTTGGGTTAGGTTAGGTTATACTTCGTTATTAATGTATATGAAGATCCCACGGAGACGTAGAGGCCAACTCGCCAGGAATGATGTTAAATATTACCGCCGAGATGTTAGGTTGGATTAGGTTAGGTTATATTACGTTATTGATGTATAAAAATGTCCCACGGAGAGGTAGAGGCCAACAAGCCTGGAATGTGGTCAAATATTACCTCCGAGATGTTAGGTTGGGTTAGGTTAGGTCATATTAAGTCATTGATGTATATAAAGGTCCCACGGAGACGGAGAAGCCAACTCACCAGGAATATTGTCGAATATTACCGCCGAGATGTTAGGTTGGGTTAGGTTAGGTTATATTACGTTATTGATGTAAATAAAGGTCCCACGGAGACGTAGAAGCCAACAAGCCAAGAATGTGGTTAAATATTACCGCCGAAATGTTAGGTTGGGTTAGGTTATGTTATATTACGTTATTGATGTATATAAAGGTCCCACGGAGACGTAGAGGCCAACAAGCCAGGAATGTGGTTAAATATTAACGCCGAAATGCTAGGTTGGGTTAGGTTAGGTCATATTAAGTCATTGATGTATATAAAGGTCCCACGGAGACGGAGAAGACAACTCACCAGGAATATTGTCGAATATTACCGACGAGATGTTAGGTTGGGTTAGGTTAGGTTATATCACGTTATTGATGTATAAAAAGTTCCCACGGAGACGTAGAGGCCAACAAGCCAGGAATGTGGTTAAATATTAACGCCGAAATGCTAGGTTGGGTTAGGTTAGGTCATATTAAGTCATTGATGTATATAAAGGTCCCACGGAGACGGAGAAGACAACTCACCAGGAATATTGTCGAATATTACCGCCGAGATGTTAGGTTGGGTTAGGTTAGGTTATATTACGTTATTTATGTATATAAAGGTCCCACGGAGACGTAGAGGCCAACAAGCCAGGAATGTGGTTAAATATTAACGCCGAAATGCTAGGTTGGGTTAGGTTAGGTCATATTAAGTCATTGATGTATATAAAGGTCCCACGGTGACGGAGAAGCCAACTCACCAGGAATATTGTCGAATATTACCGCCGAGATGTTAGGTTGGGTTAGGTTAGGTTATATTACGTTATTGATGTATATAAAGGTCCCACGGAGACGTAGAAGCCAACAAGCCAAGAATGTGGTTAAATATTACCGCCGAAATGTTAGGTTGGGTTAGGTTATGTTATATTACGTTATTGATGTATATAAAGGTCCCACGGAGACGTAGAGGCCAACTCGCCAGGAATGTTGTCAAATATTATCGCCGAGATGATAGGTTGGGTTAGGTTAGGTTATACTTCGTTATTAATGTATATGAAGATCCCACGGAGACGTAGAGGCCAAATCGCCAGGAATGTTCTCAAATATTACCGCCGAGATGTTAGGTTGGGTTAGGTTAGGTTATATTACGTTATTGATGTATATGAAGGTCAAACGGAGACGTAGAGGCCAACTCGCCACGAATGTTGTCAAATGTTACCTCCGAGATGTTAGGTTGGGTTAGGTTAGGTTATATTACGTTATTGATGTATGTAAAGGTCCCATGGAGACGGAGAAGCCAACTCGCCAGGAATGTTCTCAAATATTACCGCCGAGATGTTAGGTTGGGTTAGGTTAGGTTATATTACGTTATTGATGTATATAAAGGTCCCACGGAGACGGAGAAGCTAAATCGCCAGGAATGTGGTCAAATATTACCGCCGAGATGTTAGGTTGGGTTAGGTTAGTTTATATCACGTTATTGATGTATAAAAAGTTCCCACGGAGACGTAGAGGCCAACAAGCCAGGAATGTGGTTAAATATTAACGCCGAAATGCTAGGTTGGGTTAGGTTAGGTCATATTAAGTCATTGATGTATATAAAGGTCCCACGGAGACGGAGAAGACAACTCACCAGGAATATTGTCGAATATTACCGCCGAGATGTTAGGTTGGGTTAGGTTAGGTTATATTACGTTATTGATGTATATAAAGGTCCCACGGAGACGTAGAGGCCAACAAGCCAGGAATGTGGTTAAATATTAACGCCGAAATGCTAGGTTGGGTTAGGTTAGGTCATATTAAGTCATTGATGTATATAAAGGTCCCACGGAGACGGAGAAGCCAACTCACCAGGAATATTGTCGAATATTACCGCCGAGATGTTAGGTTGGGTTAGGTTAGGTTATATTACGTTATTGATGTATATAAAGGTCCCACGGAGACGTAGAAGCCAACAAGCCAAGAATGTGGTTAAATATTACCGCCGAAATGTTAGGTTGGGTTAGGTTATGTTATATTACGTTATTGATGTATATAAAGATCCCACGGAGACGTAGAGGCCAACTCGCCAGGAATGTTGTCAAATATTATCGCCGAGATGATAGGTTGGGTTAGGTTAGGTTATACTTCGTTATTAATGTATATGAAGATCCCACGGAGACGTAGAGGCCAGCTCGCCAGGAATGATGTCAAATATTACCGCCGAGATGTTAGGTTGGATTAGGTTAGGTTATATTACGTTATTGATGTATAAAAAGGTCCCACGGAGAGGTAGAGGCCAACAAGCCTGGAATGTGGTCAAATATTACCGCCGAGATGTTAGGTTGGGTTAGGTTAGTTTATATTACGTTATTGATGTATATAAAGGTCCCACGGAGACGTAGGGGCCAACAAGACAGGAATGTGGTCAAATATTACCGCCGAGATGTTAGATTGGGTTAGGTTAGGTTATATTACGTTATTGACGTATGTAAAGATCCCACGGAGACGCAGAGGCCAACAAGCCAGGAATGTGGTTAAATATTATCGCCGAGATGATAGGTTGGGTTAGGTTAGGTTATATTTCGTTATTGATGTATATGAAGGTCCCACGGAGACGTAGAGGCCAACACGCCAGTAATGATTTCAAATATTACCGCCGAGATGTTAGGTTGGATTAGGTTAGGTTATATTACGTTACTGATTTATATAAAGGTCAAACGGAGACGTAGACGCCAACTCGCCAGGTATGTTTTCAATAATTACCGCGGAAATGTTAGGTTGGGTTAGGTTAGGTTATATTACATTATTGATGTATATGAAGTTCCCACGGAGACGTAGAGGCCAACTCGCCAGGAATGTTGTCAAATATTACCGCCGATGTGTTAGGTTGGGTTAGGTTAGGTTATACTACGTTATTGATGTATATGAAGGCCCCACGGAGATGTAGATGCCAACTCGCCAGAAATGTTGTCAAATATTACCGCCGAGATGATAGGCTGGGTTAGGTTAGGTTATATTACGTTATTGATGTATATGAAGGTCCCACGGAGACGTAGAGGCCAACTCGCCAGGAATGTTGTCAAATATTACCGCCGAGATGATAGGTTGGGCTAGGTTAGGTTATATTACGTTATTGATGTATATAAAGGTCCCACGGAAACATAGAGGCCAACAAGTCAGGAATGTTGTCAAATATTACCGCCGAGATGTTAGGTTGGGTTAGGACAGGTAATATTATGTTATTGATGTATATGAAGGCCCCACGGAAACATGGAGGCCAACAAGACAGGAATGTTGTCAAATATTACCGCCGAGATGATAGGTTGGGCTAGGTTAGGTTATATTACGTTATTGATGTATATAAAGGTCCCACGGAAACATAGAGGCCAACAAGCCAGGAATGTTGTCAAATATTACCGCCGAGATGTTACGTTGGTTTAGGTTAGGTTAAATTACGTTATTGATGTATATAAAAGTCCCACGGAGGCGTAGAGGCCAACTCGCCAGGAATGTTGTCAAACATTACCGCCGAGATGATAGGTTGGGTTAGGTTAGGTTATATTACGTTATTGATGTATATGAAGGCCCCACGGAGACGTAGAGGCCAACTCGCGAGGAATGTTGTCAAATATTACCGCCGAGATGATAGGTTGGGTTAGGTTAGGTTATATTACGTTATTGATGTATATGAAGTTCCCACGGAGACGTAGAGGCCAACTCGCCAGGAATGTTGTCAAATATTACCGCCGATGTGTTAGGTTGGGTTAGGTTAGGTTATACTACGTTATTGATGTATATAAAGGTCCCACGGAGACGGAGAAGCTAACTCGCCAGGAATATTGTCGAATATTACCGCCGAGATGTTAGGTTGGGTTAGGTTAGGTTATATTACGTTATTGATGTATATAAAGGTCCCACGGAGACGTAGAAGCCAACAAGCCAAGAATGTGGTTAAATATTACCGCCGAAATGTTAGGTTGGGTTAGGTTATGTTATATTACGTTATTGATGTATATAAAGATCCCACGGAGACGTAGAGGCCAACTCGCCAGGAATGTTGTCAAATATTATCGCCGAGATGATAGGTTGGGTTAGGTTAGGTTATACTTCGTTATTAATGTATATGAAGATCCCACGGAGACGTAGAGGCCAGCTCGCCAGGAATGATGTCAAATATTACCGCCGAGATGTTAGGTTGGATTAGGTTAGGTTATATTACGTTATTGATGTATAAAAAGGTCCCACGGAGAGGTAGAGGCCAACAAGCCTGGAATGTGGTCAAATATTACCGCCGAGATGTTAGGTTGGGTTAGGTTAGTTTATATTACGTTATTGATGTATATAAAGGTCCCACGGAGACGTAGGGGCCAACAAGACAGGAATGTGGTCAAATATTACCGCCGAGATGTTAGATTGGGTTAGGTTAGGTTATATTACGTTATTGACGTATGTAAAGATCCCACGGAGACGCAGAGGCCAACAAGCCAGGAATGTTGTCAAATATTATCGCCGAGATGATAGGTTGGGTTAGGTTAGGTTATATTTCGTTATTGATGTATATGAAGGTCCCACGGAGACGTAGAGGCCAACACGCCAGTAATGATTTCAAATATTACCGCCGAGATGTTAGGTTGGATTAGGTTAGGTTATATTACGTTACTGATTTATATAAAGGTCAAACGGAGACGTAGACGCCAACTCGCCAGGTATGTTTTCAATAATTACCGCGGAAATGTTAGGTTGGGTTAGGTTAGGTTATATTACGTTATTGATGTATATGAAGTTCCCACGGAGACGTAGAGGCCAACTCGCCAGGAATGTTGTCAAATATTACCGCCGATGTGTTAGGTTGTGTTAGGTTAGGTTATACTACGTTATTGATGTATATGAAGGCCCCACGGAGATGTAGATGCCAACTCGCCAGAAATGTTGTCAAATATTACCGCCGAGATGATAGGCTGGGTTAGGTTAGGTTATATTACGTTATTGATGTATATGAAGGTCCCACGGAGACGTAGAGGCCAACTCGCCAGGAATGTTGTCAAATATTACCGCCGAGATGATAGGTTGGGCTAGGTTAGGTTATATTACGTTATTGATGTATATAAAGGTCCCACGGAAACATAGAGGCCAACAAGCCAGGAATGTTGTCAAATATTACCGCCGAGATGTTAGGTTGGGTTAGGACAGGTAATATTATGTTATTGATGTATATGAAGGCCCCACGGAAACATGGAGGCCAACAAGACAGGAATGTTGTCAAATATTACCGCCGAGATGATAGGTTGGGCTAGGTTAGGTTATATTACGTTATTGATGTATATAAAGGTCCCACGGAAACATAGAGGCCAACAAGCCAGGAATGTTGTCAAATATTACCGCCGAGATGTTACATTGGTTTAGGTTAGGTTAAATTACGTTATTGATGTATATAAAAGTCCCACGGAGGCGTAGAGGCCAACTCGCCAGGAATGTTGTCAAACATTACCGCCGAGATGATAGGTTGGGTTAGGTTAGGTTATATTACGTTATTGATGTATATGAAGGCCCCACGGAGACGTAGAGGCCAACTCGCGAGGAATGTTGTCAAATATTACCGCCGAGATGATAGGTTGGGTTAGGTTAGGTTATATTACGTTATTGATGTATATGAAGTTCCCACGGAGACGTAGAGGCCAACTAGCCAGGAATGTTGTCAAATATTACCGCCGATGTGTTAGGTTGGGTTAGGTTAGGTTATACTACGTTATTGATGTATATGAAGGCCCCACGGAAACATAGAGGCCAACAAGCCAGGAATGTTGTCAAATATTACCGCCGAGATGTTAGGTTGGGTTAGGACAGGTAATATTATGTTATTGATGTATATGAAGGCCCCACGGAAACATGGAGGCCAACAAGACAGGAATGTTGTCAAATATTACCGCCGAGATGATAGGTTGGGCTAGGTTAGGTTATATTACGTTATTGATGTATATAAAGGTCCCACGGAAACATAGAGGCCAACAAGCCAGGAATGTTGTCAAATATTACCGCCGAGATGTTACATTGGTTTAGGTTAGGTTAAATTACGTTATTGATGTATATAAAAGTCCCACGGAGGCGTAGAGGCCAACTCGCCAGGAATGTTGTCAAACATTACCGCCGAGATGATAGGTTGGGTTAGGTTAGGTTATATTACGTTATTGATGTATATGAAGGCCCCACGGAGACGTAGAGGCCAACTCGCGAGGAATGTTGTCAAATATTACCGCCGAGATGATAGGTTGGGTTAGGTTAGGTTATATTACGTTATTGATGTATATGAAGTTCCCACGGAGACGTAGAGGCCAACTAGCCAGGAATGTTGTCAAATATTACCGCCGATGTGTTAGGTTGGGTTAGGTTAGGTTATACTACGTTATTGATGTATATGAAGGCCCCACGGAGACGTAGATGCCAACTCGCCAGGAATGTTGTCAAACATTACCGCCGAGATGTTAGGTTGGGCTAGGTTAGGTTATATTACGTTATTGATGTATATAAAGGTCCCACGGAGACGTAGGGGCCAACAAGACAGGAATGTGGTCAAATATTACCGCCGAGATGTTAGATTGGGTTAGGTTAGGTTATATTACGTTATTGACGTATGTAAAGATCCCACGGAGACGCAGAGGCCAACAAGCCAGGAATGTTGTCAAATATTATCGCCGAGATGATAGGTTGGGTTAGGTTAGGTTATATTTCGTTATTGATGTATATGAAGGTCCCACGGAGACGTAGAGGCCAACACGCCAGTAATGATTTCAAATATTACCGCCGAGATGTTAGGTTGGATTAGGTTAGGTTATATTACGTTACTGATTTATATAAAGGTCAAACGGAGACGTAGACGCCAACTCGCCAGGTATGTTTTCAATAATTACCGCGGAAGTGTTAGGTTGGCTTAGGTTAGGTTATATTACGTTATTGATGTATATGAAGTTCCCACGGAGACGTAGAGGCCAACTCGCCAGGAATGTTGTCAAATATTACCGCCGATGTGTTAGGTTGGGTTAGGTTAGGTTATACTACGTTATTGATGTATATGAAGGCCCCACGGAGATGTAGATGCCAACTCGCCAGAAATGTTGACAAATATTACCGCCGAGATGATAGGCTGGGTTAGGTTAGGTTATATTACGTTATTGATGTATATGAAGGTCCCACGGAGACGTAGAGGCCAACTCGCCAGGAATGTTGTCAAATATTACCGCCGAGATGATAGGTTGGGCTAGGTTAGGTTATATTACGTTATTGATGTATATAAAGGTCCCACGGAAACATAGAGGCCAACAAGCCAGGAATGTTGTCAAATATTACCGCCGAGATGTTAGGTTGGGTTAGGTTAGGTTATATTACGTTATTGATGTATAAAAAGGTCCCACGGAGAGGTAGAGGCCAACAAGCCTGGAATGTGGTCAAATATTACCGCCGAGATGTTAGGTTGGGTTAGGTTAGGTTATATTACGTTATTGATGTATATAAAGGTTCCAGGGAGTCGGAGATGCCAACTCGCCAGGAATGTTGTCAAATATTATCGCCGAGATGATAGGTTGGGTTAGGTTAGGTTATACTTCGTTATTAATGTATATGAAGATCCCACGGAGACGTAGAGGCCAACTCGCCAGGAATGATGTCAAATATTACCGCCGAGATGTTAGGTTGGATTAGGTTAGGTTATATTACGTTATTGATGTATAAAAAGGTCCCACGGAGAGGTAGAGGCCAACAAGCCTGGAATGTGGTCAAATATTACCGCCGAGATGTTAGGTTGGGTTAGGTTAGGTTATATTACGTTATTGATGTATATAAAGGTTCCAGGGAGTCGGAGATGCCAACTCGCCAGGATTGTTGTCAAATATTACCGCCGAGAAGTTAGGTTGGGTTAGGTTAGGTTATATTACGTTATTGATGTATATTAAGGTCCCACGGAGACGGAGAAGCTAACTCGCCAGGAATATTGTCGAATATTACCGCCGAGATGTTAGGTTGGGTTAGGTTAGGTTATATTACGTTATTGATGTATATAAAGGTCCCACGGAGACGTAGAAGCCAACAAGCCAAGAATGTGGTTAAATATTACCGCCGAAATGTTAGGTTGGGTTAGGTTATGTTATATTACGTTATTGATGTATATAAAGATCCCACGGAGACGTAGAGGCCAACTCGCCAGGAATGTTGTCAAATATTATCGCCGAGATGATAGGTTGGGTTAGGTTAGGTTATACTTCGTTATTAATGTATATGAAGATCCCACGGAGACGTAGAGGCCAGCTCGCCAGGAATGATGTCAAATATTACCGCCGAGATGTTAGGTTGGATTAGGTTAGGTTATATTACGTTATTGATGTATAAAAAGGTCCCACGGAGAGGTAGAGGCCAACAAGCCTGGAATGTGGTCAAATATTACCGCCGAGATGTTAGGTTGGGTTAGGTTAGTTTATATTACGTTATTGATGTATATAAAGGTCCCACGGAGACGTAGGGGCCAACAAGACAGGAATGTGGTCAAATATTACCGCCGAGATGTTAGATTGGGTTAGGTTAGGTTATATTACGTTATTGACGTATGTAAAGATCCCACGGAGACGCAGAGGCCAACAAGCCAGGAATGTTGTCAAATATTATCGCCGAGATGATAGGTTGGGTTAGGTTAGGTTATATTTCGTTATTGATGTATATGAAGGTCCCACGGAGACGTAGAGGCCAACACGCCAGTAATGATTTCAAATATTACCGCCGAGATGTTAGGTTGGATTAGGTTAGGTTATATTACGTTACTGATTTATATAAAGGTCAAACGGAGACGTAGACGCCAACTCGCCAGGTATGTTTTCAATAATTACCGCGGAAATGTTAGGTTGGGTTAGGTTAGGTTATATTACGTTATTGATGTATATGAAGTTCCCACGGAGACGTAGAGGCCAACTCGCCAGGAATGTTGTCAAATATTACCGCCGATGTGTTAGGTTGTGTTAGGTTAGGTTATACTACGTTATTGATGTATATGAAGGCCCCACGGAGATGTAGATGCCAACTCGCCAGGAATGTTGTCAAATATTACCGCCGAGATGATAGGTTGGGCTAGGTTAGGTTATATTACGTTATTGATGTATATAAAGGTCCCACGGAAACATAGAGGCCAACAAGCCAGGAATGTTGTCAAATATTACCGCCGAGATGTTAGGTTGGGTTAGGACAGGTAATATTATGTTATTGATGTATATGAAGGCCCCACGGAAACATGGAGGCCAACAAGACAGGAATGTTGTCAAATATTACCGCCGAGATGATAGGTTGGGCTAGGTTAGGTTATATTACGTTATTGATGTATATAAAGGTCCCACGGAAACATAGAGGCCAACAAGCCAGGAATGTTGTCAAATATTACCGCCGAGATGTTACATTGGTTTAGGTTAGGTTAAATTACGTTATTGATGTATATAAAAGTCCCACGGAGGCGTAGAGGCCAACTCGCCAGGAATGTTGTCAAACATTACCGCCGAGATGATAGGTTGGGTTAGGTTAGGTTATATTACGTTATTGATGTATATGAAGGCCCCACGGAGACGTAGAGGCCAACTCGCGAGGAATGTTGTCAAATATTACCGCCGAGATGATAGGTTGGGTTAGGTTAGGTTATATTACGTTATTGATGTATATGAAGTTCCCACGGAGACGTAGAGGCCAACTAGCCAGGAATGTTGTCAAATATTACCGCCGATGTGTTAGGTTGGGTTAGGTTAGGTTATACTACGTTATTGATGTATATGAAGGCCCCACGGAAACATAGAGGCCAACAAGCCAGGAATGTTGTCAAATATTACCGCCGAGATGTTAGGTTGGGTTAGGACAGGTAATATTATGTTATTGATGTATATGAAGGCCCCACGGAAACATGGAGGCCAACAAGACAGGAATGTTGTCAAATATTACCGCCGAGATGATAGGTTGGGCTAGGTTAGGTTATATTACGTTATTGATGTATATAAAGGTCCCACGGAAACATAGAGGCCAACAAGCCAGGAATGTTGTCAAATATTACCGCCGAGATGTTACATTGGTTTAGGTTAGGTTAAATTACGTTATTGATGTATATAAAAGTCCCACGGAGGCGTAGAGGCCAACTCGCCAGGAATGTTGTCAAACATTACCGCCGAGATGATAGGTTGGGTTAGGTTAGGTTATATTACGTTATTGATGTATATGAAGGCCCCACGGAGACGTAGAGGCCAACTCGCGAGGAATGTTGTCAAATATTACCGCCGAGATGATAGGTTGGGTTAGGTTAGGTTATATTACGTTATTGATGTATATGAAGTTCCCACGGAGACGTAGAGGCCAACTAGCCAGGAATGTTGTCAAATATTACCGCCGATGTGTTAGGTTGGGTTAGGTTAGGTTATACTACGTTATTGATGTATATGAAGGCCCCACGGAGACGTAGATGCCAACTCGCCAGGAATGTTGTCAAACATTACCGCCGAGATGTTAGGTTGGGCTAGGTTAGGTTATATTACGTTATTGATGTATATAAAGGTCCCACGGAGACGTAGAAGCCAACAAGCCAAGAATGTGGTTAAATATTACCGCCGAAATGTTAGGTTGGGTTAGGTTATGTTATATTACGTTATTGATGTATATAAAGATCCCACGGAGACGTAGAGGCCAACTCGCCAGGAATGTTGTCAAATATTATCGCCGAGATGATAGGTTGGGTTAGGTTAGGTTATACTTCGTTATTAATGTATATGAAGATCCCACGGAGACGTAGAGGCCAGCTCGCCAGGAATGATGTCAAATATTACCGCCGAGATGTTAGGTTGGATTAGGTTAGGTTATATTACGTTATTGATGTATAAAAAGGTCCCACGGAGAGGTAGAGGCCAACAAGCCTGGAATGTGGTCAAATATTACCGCCGAGATGTTAGGTTGGGTTAGGTTAGTTTATATTACGTTATTGATGTATATAAAGGTCCCACGGAGACGTAGGGGCCAACAAGACAGGAATGTGGTCAAATATTACCGCCGAGATGTTAGATTGGGTTAGGTTAGGTTATATTACGTTATTGACGTATGTAAAGATCCCACGGAGACGCAGAGGCCAACAAGCCAGGAATGTTGTCAAATATTATCGCCGAGATGATAGGTTGGGTTAGGTTAGGTTATATTTCGTTATTGATGTATATGAAGGTCCCACGGAGACGTAGAGGCCAACACGCCAGTAATGATTTCAAATATTACCGCCGAGATGTTAGGTTGGATTAGGTTAGGTTATATTACGTTACTGATTTATATAAAGGTCAAACGGAGACGTAGACGCCAACTCGCCAGGTATGTTTTCAATAATTACCGCGGAAGTGTTAGGTTGGCTTAGGTTAGGTTATATTACGTTATTGATGTATATGAAGTTCCCACGGAGACGTAGAGGCCAACTCGCCAGGAATGTTGTCAAATATTACCGCCGATGTGTTAGGTTGGGTTAGGTTAGGTTATACTACGTTATTGATGTATATGAAGGCCCCACGGAGATGTAGATGCCAACTCGCCAGAAATGTTGTCAAATATTACCGCCGAGATGATAGGCTGGGTTAGGTTAGGTTATATTACGTTATTGATGTATATGAAGGTCCCACGGAGACGTAGAGGCCAACTCGCCAGGAATGTTGTCAAATATTACCGCCGAGATGATAGGTTGGGCTAGGTTAGGTTATATTACGTTATTGATGTATATAAAGGTCCCACGGAAACATAGAGGCCAACAAGCCAGGAATGTTGTCAAATATTACCGCCGAGATGTTAGGTTGGGTTAGGTTAGGTTATATTACGTTATTGATGTATAAAAAGGTCCCACGGAGAGGTAGAGGCCAACAAGCCTGGAATGTGGTCAAATATTACCGCCGAGATGTTAGGTTGGGTTAGGTTAGGTTATATTACGTTATTGATGTATATAAAGGTTCCAGGGAGTCGGAGATGCCAACTCGCCAGGAATGTTGTCAAATATTATCGCCGAGATGATAGGTTGGGTTAGGTTAGGTTATACTTCGTTATTAATGTATATGAAGATCCCACGGAGACGTAGAGGCCAACTCGCCAGGAATGATGTCAAATATTACCGCCGAGATGTTAGGTTGGATTAGGTTAGGTTATATTACGTTATTGATGTATAAAAAGGTCCCACGGAGAGGTAGAGGCCAACAAGCCTGGAATGTGGTCAAATATTACCGCCGAGATGTTAGGTTGGGTTAGGTTAGGTTATATTACGTTATTGATGTATATAAAGGTTCCAGGGAGTCGGAGATGCCAACTCGCCAGGATTGTTGTCAAATATTACCGCCGAGAAGTTAGGTTGGGTTAGGTTAGGTTATATTACGTTATTGATGTATATTAAGGTCCCACGGAGACGGAGAAGCCAACTCGCCAGGAATGTTCTCAAATATTACCGCCGAGATGTTAGGTTGGGTTAGGTTAGGTTATATTACGTTATTGATGTATGTAAAGGTCCCATGGAGACGGAGAAGCCAACTCGCCAGGAATGTTCTCAAATATTACCGCCGAGATGTTAGGTTGGGTTAGGTTAGGTTATATTACGTTATTGATGTATATAAAGGTCCCACGGAGACGGAGAAGCTAACTCGCCAGAAATGTGATCAAATATTACCGCCGAGATGTTAGGTTGGGTTAGGTTAGTTTATATCACGTTATTGATGTATAAAAAGTTCCCACGGAGACGTAGAGGCCAACAAGCCAGGAATGTGGTTAAGTATTAACGCCGAAATGCTAGGTTGGCTTAGGTTAGGTCATATTAAGTCATTGATGTATATAAAGGTCCCACGGAGACGGAGAAGACAACTCACCAGGAATATTGTCGAATATTACCGCCGAGATGTTAGGTTGGGTTAGGTTAGGTTATATTACGTTATTGATGTATATAAAGGTCCCACGGAGACGTAGAGGCCAACAAGCCAGGAATGTGGTTAAATATTAACGCCGAAATGCTAGGTTGGGTTAGGTTAGGTCATATTAAGTCATTGATGTATATAAAGGTCCCACGGAGACGGAGAAGCCAACTCACCAGGAATATTGTCGAATATTACCGCCGAGATGTTAGGTTGGGTTAGGTTAGGTTATATTACGTTATTGATGTATATAAAGGTCCCACGGAGACGTAGAAGCCAACAAGCCAAGAATGTGGTTAAATATTACCGCCGAAATGTTAGGTTGGGTTAGGTTATGTTATATTACGTTATTGATGTATATAAAGATCCCACGGAGACGTAGAGACCAACTCGCCAGGAATGTTGTCAAATATTATCGCCGAGATGATAGGTTGGGTTAGGTTAGGTTATACTTCGTTATTAATGTATATGAAGATCCCACGGAGACGTAGAGGCCAACTCGCCAGGAATGATGTTAAATATTACCGCCGAGATGTTAGGTTGGATTAGGTTAGGTTATATTAAGTCATTGATGTATATAAAGGTCCCACGGAGACGGAGAAGACAACTCACCAGGAATATTGTCGAATATTACCGCCGAGATGTTAGGTTGGGTTAGGTTAGGTTATATTACGTTATTGATGTATATAAAGGTCCCACGGAGACGTAGAGGCCAACAAGCCAGGAATGTGGTTAAATATTAACGCCGAAATGCTAGGTTGGGTTAGGTTAGGTCATATTAAGTCATTGATGTATATAAAGGTCCCACGGAGACGGAGAAGCCAACTCACCAGGAATATTGTCGAATATTACCGCCGAGATGTTAGGTTGGGTTAGGTTAGGTTATATTACGTTATTGATGTATATAAAGGTCCCACGGAGACGTAGAAGCCAACAAGCCAAGAATGTGGTTAAATATTACCGCCGAAATGTTAGGTTGGGTTAGGTTATGTTATATTACGTTATTGATGTATATAAAGATCCCACGGAGACGTAGAGACCAACTCGCCAGGAATGTTGTCAAATATTATCGCCGAGATGATAGGTTGGGTTAGGTTAGGTTATACTTCGTTATTAATGTATATGAAGATCCCACGGAGACGTAGAGGCCAACTCGCCAGGAATGATGTTAAATATTACCGCCGAGATGTTAGGTTGGATTAGGTTAGGTTATATTACGTTATTGATGTATAAAAATGTCCCACGGAGAGGTAGAGGCCAACAAGCCTGGAATGTGGTCAAATATTACCTCCGAGATGTTAGGTTGGGTTAGGTTAGGTCATATTAAGTCATTGATGTATATAACGGTCCCACGGAGACGGAGAAGCCAACTCACCAGGAATATTGTCGAATATTACCGCCGAGATGTTAGGTTGGGTTAGGTTAGGTTATATTACGTTATTGATGTATATAAAGGTCCCACGGAGACGTAGAAGCCAACAAGCCAAGAATGTGGTTAAATATTACCGCCGAAATGTTAGGTTGGGTTAGGTTATGTTATATTACGTTATTGATGTATATAAAGGTCCCACGGAGACGTAGAGGCCAACAAGCCAGGAATGTGGTTAAATATTAACGCCGAAATGCTAGGTTGGGTTAGGTTAGGTCATATTAAGTCATTGATGTATATAAAGGTCCCACGGAGACGGAGAAGACAACTCACCAGGAATATTGTCGAATATTACCGACGAGATGTTAGGTTGGGTTAGGTTAGGTTATATCACGTTATTGATGTATAAAAAGTTCCCACGGAGACGTAGAGGCCAACAAGCCAGGAATGTGGTTAAATATTAACGCCGAAATGCTAGGTTGGGTTAGGTTAGGTCATATTAAGTCATTGATGTATATAAAGGTCCCACGGAGACGGAGAAGACAACTCACCAGGAATATTGTCGAATATTACCGCCGAGATGTTAGGTTGGGTTAGGTTAGGTTATATTACGTTATTTATGTATATAAAGGTCCCACGGAGACGTAGAGGCCAACAAGCCAGGAATGTGGTTAAATATTAACGCCGAAATGCTAGGTTGGGTTAGGTTAGGTCATATTAAGTCATTGATGTATATAAAGGTCCCACGGTGACGGAGAAGCCAACTCACCAGGAATATTGTCGAATATTACCGCCGAGATGTTAGGTTGGGTTAGGTTAGGTTATATTACGTTATTGATGTATATAAAGGTCCCACGGAGACGTAGAAGCCAACAAGCCAAGAATGTGGTTAAATATTACCGCCGAAATGTTAGGTTGGGTTAGGTTATGTTATATTACGTTATTGATGTATATAAAGGTCCCACGGAGACGTAGAGGCCAACTCGCCAGGAATGTTGTCAAATATTATCGCCGAGATGATAGGTTGGGTTAGGTTAGGTTATACTTCGTTATTAATGTATATGAAGATCCCACGGAGACGTAGAGGCCAACTCGCCAGGAATGTTCTCAAATATTACCGCCGAGATGTTAGGTTGGGTTAGGTTAGGTTATATTACGTTATTGATGTATATGAAGGTCAAACGGAGACGTAGAGGCCAACTCGCCACGAATGTTGTCAAATGTTACCTCCGAGATGTTAGGTTGGGTTAGGTTAGGTTATATTACGTTATTGATGTATGTAAAGGTCCCATGGAGACGGAGAAGCCAACTCGCCAGGAATGTTCTCAAATATTACCGCCGAGATGTTAGGTTGGGTTAGGTTAGGTTATATTACGTTATTGATGTATATAAAGGTCCCACGGAGACGGAGAAGCTAAATCGCCAGGAATGTGGTCAAATATTACCGCCGAGATGTTAGGTTGGGTTAGGTTAGTTTATATCACGTTATTGATGTATAAAAAGTTCCCACGGAGACGTAGAGGCCAACAAGCCAGGAATGTGGTTAAATATTAACGCCGAAATGCTAGGTTGGGTTAGGTTAGGTCATATTAAGTCATTGATGTATATAAAGGTCCCACGGAGACGGAGAAGACAACTCACCAGGAATATTGTCGAATATTACCCCCGAGATGTTAGGTTGGGTTAGGTTAGGTTATATTACGTTATTGATGTATATAAAGGTCCCACGGAGACGTAGAGGCCAACAAGCCAGGAATGTGGTTAAATATTAACGCCGAAATGCTAGGTTGGGTTAGGTTAGGTCATATTAAGTCATTGATGTATATAAAGGTCCCACGGAGACGGAGAAGCCAACTCACCAGGAATATTGTCGAATATTACCGCCGAGATGTTAGGTTGGGTTAGGTTAGGTTATATTACGTTATTGATGTATATAAAGGTCCCACGGAGACGTAGAAGCCAACAAGCCAAGAATGTGGTTAAATATTACCGCCGAAATGTTAGGTTGGGTTAGGTTATGTTATATTACGTTATTGATGTATATAAAGATCCCACGGAGACGTAGAGGCCAACTCGCCAGGAATGTTGTCAAATATTATCGCCGAGATGATAGGTTGGGTTAGGTTAGGTTATACTTCGTTATTAATGTATATGAAGATCCCACGGAGACGTAGAGGCCAACTCGCCAGGAATGATGTCAAGTATTACCGCCGAGATGTTAGGTTGGATTAGGTTAGGTTATATTACGTTATTGATGTATAAAAAGGTCCCACGGAGAGGTAGAGGCCAACAAGCCTGGAATGTGGTCAAATATTACCGCCGAGATGTTAGGTTGGGTTAGGTTAGTTTATATTACGTTATTGATGAATAAAAGGGTCCCACGGAGACGTAGAGACCAACTCGCCAGGAATGTTGTCAAATATTACCGCCGAGATGTTAGGTTGGGGTTGGTTAGGTTATATTTCGTTATTGATGTATATAAAGGTCCCACGGAGACGTAGAGGCCAACTCGCCAGGAATGATTTCAAATATTACCGCCGAGATGTTAGGTTGGATCAGGTTAGATTATATTACGTTATTGATGTATATGAAGGTCAAACGGAGACTTAGAGGCCAACTCGCCACGAATGTTGTCAAATGTTACCTCCGAGATGTTAGGTTGGGTTAGGTTAGGTTATATTACGTTATTGATGTATGTAAAGGTCCCATGGAGACGGAGAAGCCAACTCGCCAGGAATGTTCTCCAATATTACCGCCGAGATGTTAGGTTGGGTTAGGTTAGGTTATATTACGTTATTGATGTATATAAAGGTCCCACGGAGACGGAGAAGCTAACTCGCCAGGAATATTGTCGAATATTACCGCCGAGATGTTAGGTTGGGTTAGGTTAGGTTATATTACGTTATTGATGTATATAAAGGTCCCACGGAGACGTAGAAGCCAACAAGCCAAGAATGTGGTTAAATATTACCGCCGAAATGTTAGGTTGGGTTAGGTTATGTTATATTACGTTATTGATGTATATAAAGATCCCACGGAGACGTAGAGGCCAACTCGCCAGGAATGTTGTCAAATATTATCGCCGAGATGATAGGTTGGGTTAGGTTAGGTTATACTTCGTTATTAATGTATATGAAGATCCCACGGAGACGTAGAGGCCAGCTCGCCAGGAATGATGTCAAATATTACCGCCGAGATGTTAGGTTGGATTAGGTTAGGTTATATTACGTTATTGATGTATAAAAAGGTCCCACGGAGAGGTAGAGGCCAACAAGCCTGGAATGTGGTCAAATATTACCGCCGAGACGTTAGGTTGGGTTAGGTTAGTTTATATTACGTTATTGATGTATATAAAGGTCCCACGGAGACGTAGGGGCCAACAAGACAGGAATGTGGTCAAATATTACCGCCGAGATGTTAGATTGGGTTAGGTTAGGTTATATTACGTTATTGACGTATGTAAAGATCCCACGGAGACGCAGAGGCCAACAAGCCAGGAATGTTGTCAAATATTATCGCCGAGATGATAGGTTGGGTTAGGTTAGGTTATATTTCGTTATTGATGTATATGAAGGTCCCACGGAGACGTAGAGGCCAACACGCCAGTAATGATTTCAAATATTACCGCCGAGATGTTAGGTTGGATTAGGTTAGGTTATATTACGTTACTGATTTATATAAAGGTCAAACGGAGACGTAGACGCCAACTCGCCAGGTATGTTTTCAATAATTACCGCGGAAATGTTAGGTTGGGTTAGGTTAGGTTATATTACGTTATTGATGTATATGAAGTTCCCACGGAGACGTAGAGGCCAACTCGCCAGGAATGTTGTCAAATATTACCGCCGATGTGTTAGGTTGGGTTAGGTTAGGTTATACTACGTTATTGATGTATATGAAGGCCCCACGGAGATGTAGATGCCAACTCGCCAGAAATGTTGTCAAATATTACCGCCGAGATGATAGGCTGGGTTAGGTTAGGTTATATTACGTTATTGATGTATATGAAGGTCCCACGGAGACGTAGAGGCCAACTCGCCAGGAATGTTGTCAAATATTACCGCCGAGATGATAGGTTGGGCTAGGTTAGGTTATATTACGTTATTGATGTATATAAAGGTCCCACGGAAACATAGAGGCCAACAAGCCAGGAATGTTGTCAAATATTACCGCCGAGATGTTAGGTTGGGTTAGGACAGGTAATATTATGTTATTGATGTATATGAAGGCCCCACGGAAACATGGAGGCCAACAAGACAGGAATGTTGTCAAATATTACCGCCGAGATGATAGGTTGGGCTAGGTTAGGTTATATTACGTTATTGATGTATATAAAGGTCCCACGGAAACATAGAGGCCAACAAGCCAGGAATGTTGTCAAATATTACCGCCGAGATGTTACATTGGTTTAGGTTAGGTTAAATTACGTTATTGATGTATATAAAAGTCCCACGGAGGCGTAGAGGCCAACTCGCCAGGAATGTTGTCAAACATTACCGCCGAGATGATAGGTTGGGTTAGGTTAGGTTATATTACGTTATTGATGTATATGAAGGCCCCACGGAGACGTAGAGGCCAACTCGCGAGGAATGTTGTCAAATATTACCGCCGAGATGATAGGTTGGGTTAGGTTAGGTTATATTACGTTATTGATGTATATGAAGTTCCCACGGAGACGTAGAGGCCAACTCGCCAGGAATGTTGTCAAATATTACCGCCGATGTGTTAGGTTGGGTTAGGTTAGGTTATACTACGTTATTGATGTATATGAAGGCCCCACGGAGACGTAGATGCCAACTCGCCAGGAATGTTGTCAAACATTACCGCCGAGATGTTAGGTTGGGCTAGGTTAGGTTATATTACGTTATTGATGTATATAAAGGTCCCACGGAGACGTAGAAGCCAACAAGCCAAGAATGTGGTTAAATATTACCGCCGAAATGTTAGGTTGGGTTAGGTTATGTTATATTACGTTATTGATGTATATAATGATCCCACGGAGACGTAGAGGCCAACTCGCCAGGAATGTTGTCAAATATTATCGCCGAGATGATAGGTTGGGTTAGGTTAGGTTATACTTCGTTATTAATGTATATGAAGATCCCACGGAGACGTAGAGGCCAGCTCGCCAGGAATGATGTCAAATATTACCGCCGAGATGTTAGGTTGGATTAGGTTAGGTTATATTACGTTATTGATGTATAAAAAGGTCCCACGGAGAGGTAGAGGCCAACAAGCCTGGAATGTGGTCAAATATTACCGCCGAGATGTTAGGTTGGGTTAGGTTAGTTTATATTACGTTATTGATGTATATAAAGGTCCCACGGAGACGTAGGGGCCAACAAGACAGGAATGTGGTCAAATATTACCGCCGAGATGTTAGATTGGGTTAGGTTAGGTTATATTACGTTATTGACGTATGTAAAGATCCCACGGAGACGCAGAGGCCAACAAGCCAGGAATGTTGTCAAATATTATCGCCGAGATGATAGGTTGGGTTAGGTTAGGTTATATTTCGTTATTGATGTATATGAAGGTCCCACGGAGACGTAGAGGCCAACACGCCAGTAATGATTTCAAATATTACCGCCGAGATGTTAGGTTGGATTAGGTTAGGTTATATTACGTTACTGATTTATATAAAGGTCAAACGGAGACGTAGACGCCAACTCGCCAGGTATGTTTTCAATAATTACCGCGGAAATGTTAGGTTGGGTTAGGTTAGGTTATATTACGTTATTGATGTATATGAAGTTCCCACGGAGACGTAGAGGCCAACTCGCCAGGAATGTTGTCAAATATTACCGCCGATGTGTTAGGTTGGGTTAGGTTAGGTTATACTACGTTATTGATGTATATGAAGGCCCCACGGAGATGTAGATGCCAACTCGCCAGAAATGTTGTCAAATATTACCGCCGAGATGATAGGCTGGGTTAGGTTAGGTTATATTACGTTATTGATGTATATGAAGGTCCCACGGAGACGTAGAGGCCAACTCGCCAGGAATGTTGTCAAATATTACCGCCGAGATGATAGGTTGGGCTAGGTTAGGTTATATTACGTTATTGATGTATATAAAGGTCCCACGGAAACATAGAGGCCAACAAGCCAGGAATGTTGTCAAATATTACCGCCGAGATGTTAGGTTGGGTTAGGACAGGTAATATTATGTTATTGATGTATATGAAGGCCCCACGGAAACATGGAGGCCAACAAGACAGGAATGTTGTCAAATATTACCGCCGAGATGATAGGTTGGGCTAGGTTAGGTTATATTACGTTATTGATGTATATAAAGGTCCCACGGAAACATAGAGGCCAACAAGCCAGGAATGTTGTCAAATATTACCGCCGAGATGTTACGTTGGTTTAGGTTAGGTTAAATTACGTTATTGATGTATATAAAAGTCCCACGGAGGCGTAGAGGCCAACTCGCCAGGAATGTTGTCAAACATTACCGCCGAGATGATAGGTTGGGTTAGGTTAGGTTATATTACGTTATTGATGTATATGAAGGCCCCACGGAGACGTAGAGGCCAACTCGCGAGGAATGTTGTCAAATATTACCGCCGAGATGATAGGTTGGGTTAGGTTAGGTTATATTACGTTATTGATGTATATGAAGTTCCCACGGAGACGTAGAGGCCAACTCGCCAGGAATGTTGTCAAATATTACCGCCGATGTGTTAGGTTGGGTTAGGTTAGGTTATACTACGTTATTGATGTATATGAAGGCCCCACGGAGACGTAGATGCCAACTCGCCAGGAATGTTGTCAAACATTACCGCCGAGATGTTAGGTTGGGCTAGGTTAGGTTATATTACGTTATTGATGTATATAAAGGTCCCACGGAAACATAGAGGCCAACAAGCCAGGAATGTTGTCAAATATTACCGCCGAGATGTTACGTTGGTTTAGGTTAGGTTAAATTACGTTATTGATGTATATAAAAGTCTCACGGAGGCGTAGAGGCCAACTCGCCAGGAATGTTGTCAAACATTACCGCCGAGATGTTAGGTTGGGTTAGGTTAGGTAATATTACGTTATTGATGTATATGAAGGTCCCACGGTGACGTAGAGGCCAACTCGCCAGGAATGTTGTCAAATATTACCGCCGATGTGTTTGGTTGGGTTAGGTTAGGTTATACTACGTTATTGATGTATATGAAGGCCCCACGGAGACGTAGATGCCAACTCGCCAGGAATGTTGTCAAACATTACCGCCGAGATGATAGGTTGGGTTAGGTTAGGTTATATTACGTTATTGATGTATATGAAGGCCCCACGGAGACGTAGAGGCCAACTCGCGAGGAATGTTGTCAAATATTACCGCCGAGATGATAGGTTGGGTTAGGTTAGGTTATATTACGTTATTGATGTATATGAAGGCCCCACGGAGACGTAGAGGCCAACTCGCGAGGAATGTTGTCAAATATTACCGCCGAGATGATAGGTTGGGTTAGGTTAGGTTATATTACGTTATTGATGTATATGAAGGCCCCACGGAGACGTAGAGGCCAACTCGCCAGGAATGTTGTCAAATATTACCGCCGATATGTTACGTTGGTTTAGGTTAGGTTAAATTACGTTATTGATGTATATGAAGGTCCCACTGAGAGGTAGAGGCCAACTCGCCAGGAATGTTGTCAAATATTAGTGCCGAGATGTTAGGTTGGGTTAAGTTAGGTAATATTACGTTATTGATGTATATAAAATTCCCACGGAGACGTAGAGGCCAACTCGCCAGGAATGTTGTAAACTATTAGTGCCGAGATCTTAGGTTGGGTTAGGTTAGGTTATATTACGTTATTGATGTATATGAAGTTCCCACGGAGACGTAGAGGCCAACTCGCCAGGAATGTTGTCAAATATTACCGCCGATGTGTTAGGTTGGGTTAGGTTAGGTTATACTACGTTATTGATGTATATGAAGGCCCCACGGAGACGTAGATGCCAACTCGCCAGGAATGTTGTCAAATATTACCGCCGAGATGATAGGTTGGGTTAGGTTAGGTTATATTACGTTATTGATGTATATGAAGGTCCCACGGAGACGTAGAGGCCAACTCGCCAGGAATGTTGTCAAATATTACCGCCGAGATGATAGGTTGGGCTAGGTTAGGTTATATTACGTTATTGATGTATATAAAGGTCCCACGGAAACATAGAGGCCAACAAGCCAGGAATGTTGTCAAATATTACCGCCGAGATGTTAGGTTGGGTTAGGACAGGTAATATTATGTTATTGATGTATATGAAGGCCCCACGGAAACATGGAGGCCAACAAGACAGGAATGTTGTCAAATATTACCGCCGAGATGATAGGTTGGGCTAGGTTAGGTTATATTACGTTATTGATGTATATAAAGGTCCCACGGAAACATAGAGGCCAACAAGCCAGGAATGTTGTCAAATATTACCGCCGAGATGTTACGTTGGTTTAGGTTAGGTTAAATTATGTTATTGATGTATATAAAAGTCCCACGGAGGCGTAGAGGCCAACTCGCCAGGAATGTTGTCAAACATTACCGCCGAGATGATAGGTTGGGTTAGGTTAGGTTATATTACGTTATTGATGTATATGATGGCCCCACGGAGACGTAGAGGCCAACTCGCGAGGAATGTTGTCAAATATTACCGCCGAGATGATAGGTTGGGTTAGGTTAGGTTATATTACGTTATTGATGTATATGAAGTTCCCACGGAGACGTAGAGGCCAACTCGCCAGGAATGTTGTCAAATATTACCGCCGATGTGTTAGGTTGGGTTAGGTTAGGTTATACTACGTTATTGATGTATATGAAGGCCCCACGGAGACGTAGATGCCAACTCGCCAGGAATGTTGTCAAACATTACCGCCGAGATGTTAGGTTGGGCTAGGTTAGGTTATATTACGTTATTGATGTATATAAAGGTCCCACGGAAACATAGAGGCCAACAAGCCAGGAATGTTGTCAAATATTACCGCCGAGATGTTACGTTGGTTTAGGTTAGGTTAAATTACGTTATTGAGGTATATAAAAGTCTCACGGAGGCGTAGAGGCCAACTCGCCAGGAATGTTGTCAAACATTACCGCCGAGATGTTAGGTTGGGTTAGGTTAGGTAATATTACGTTATTGATGTATATGAAGGTCCCACGGTGACGTAGAGGCCAACTCGCCAGGAATGTTGTCAAATATTACCGCCGATGTGTTTGGTTGGGTTAGGTTAGGTTATACTACGTTATTGATGTATATGAAGGCCCCACGGAGACGTAGATGCCAACTCGCCAGGAATGTTGTCAAACATTACCGCCGAGATGATAGGTTGGGTTAGGTTAGGTTATATTACGTTATTGATGTATATGAAGGCCCCACGGAGACGTAGAGGCCAACTCGCGAGGAATGTTGTCAAATATTACCGCCGAGATGATAGGTTGGGTTAGGTTAGGTTATATTATGTTATTGATGTATATGAAGGCCCCACGGAGACGTAGAGGCCAACTCGCGAGGAATGTTGTCAAATATTACCGCCGAGATGATAGGTTGGGTTAGGTTAGGTTATATTACGTTATTGATGTATATGAAGGCCCCACGGAGACGTAGAGGCCAACTCGCCAGGAATGTTGTCAAATATTACCGCCGAGATGTTACGTTGGTTTAGGTTAGGTTAAATTACGTTATTGATGTATATGAAGGTCCCACTGAGAGGTAGAGGCCAACTCGCCAGGAATGTTGTCAAATATTAGTGCCGAGATGTTAGGTTGGGTTAAGTTAGGTAATATTACGTTATTGATGTATATAAAATTCCCACGGAGACGTAGAGGCCAACTCGCCAGGAATGTTGTAAACTATTAGTGCCGAGATCTTAGGTTGGGTTAGGTTAGGTTATATTACGTTATTGATGTATATGAAGTTCCCACGGAGACGTAGAGGCCAACTCGCCAGGAATGTTGTCAAATATTACCGCCGATGTGTTAGGTTGGGTTAGGTTAGGTTATACTACGTTATTGATGTATATGAAGGCCCCACGGAGACGTAGATGCCAACTCGCCAGGAATGTTGTCAAATATTACCGCCGAGATGTTACGTTGGTTTAGGTTAGGTTAAATTACGTTATTGATGTATATAAAAGTCCCACGGAGGCGTAGAGGCCAACTCGCCAGGAATGTTGTCAAACATTACCGCCGAGATGATAGGTTGGGTTAGGTTAGGTTATATTACGTTATTGATGTATATGAAGGCCCCACGGAGACGTAGAGGCCAACTCGCGAGGAATGTTGTCAAATATTACCGCCGAGATGATAGGTTGGGTTAGGTTAGGTTATATTACGTTATTGATGTATATGAAGTTCCCACGGAGACGTAGAGGCCAACTCGCCAGGAATGTTGTCAAATATTACCGCCGATGTGTTAGGTTGGGTTAGGTTAGGTTATACTACGTTATTGATGTATATAAAGGTCCCACGGAGACGGAGAAGCTAACTCGCCAGGAATATTGTCGAATATTACCGCCGAGATGTTAGGTTGGGTTAGGTTAGGTTATATTACGTTATTGATGTATATAAAGGTCCCACGGAGACGTAGAAGCCAACAAGCCAAGAATGTGGTTAAATATTACCGCCGAAATGTTAGGTTGGGTTAGGTTATGTTATATTACGTTATTGATGTATATAAAGATCCCACGGAGACGTAGAGGCCAACTCGCCAGGAATGTTGTCAAATATTATCGCCGAGATGATAGGTTGGGTTAGGTTAGGTTATACTTCGTTATTAATGTATATGAAGATCCCACGGAGACGTAGAGGCCAGCTCGCCAGGAATGATGTCAAATATTACCGCCGAGATGTTAGGTTGGATTAGGTTAGGTTATATTACGTTATTGATGTATAAAAAGGTCCCACGGAGAGGTAGAGGCCAACAAGCCTGGAATGTGGTCAAATATTACCGCCGAGATGTTAGGTTGGGTTAGGTTAGTTTATATTACGTTATTGATGTATATAAAGGTCCCACGGAGACGTAGGGGCCAACAAGACAGGAATGTGGTCAAATATTACCGCCGAGATGTTAGATTGGGTTAGGTTAGGTTATATTACGTTATTGACGTATGTAAAGATCCCACGGAGACGCAGAGGCCAACAAGCCAGGAATGTTGTCAAATATTATCGCCGAGATGATAGGTTGGGTTAGGTTAGGTTATATTTCGTTATTGATGTATATGAAGGTCCCACGGAGACGTAGAGGCCAACACGCCAGTAATGATTTCAAATATTACCGCCGAGATGTTAGGTTGGATTAGGTTAGGTTATATTACGTTACTGATTTATAGAAAGGTCAAACGGAGACGTAGACGCCAACTCGCCAGGTATGTTTTCAATAATTACCGCGGAAATGTTAGGTTGGGTTAGGTTAGGTTATATTACGTTATTGATGTATATGAAGTACCCACGGAGACGTAGAGGCCAACTCGCCAGGAATGTTGTCAAATATTACCGCCGATGTGTTAGGTTGGGTTAGGTTAGGTTATACTACGTTATTGATGTATATGAAGGCCCCACGGAGATGTAGATGCCAACTCGCCAGAAATGTTGTCAAATATTACCGCCGAGATGATAGGCTGGGTTAGGTTAGGTTATATTACGTTATTGATGTATATGAAGGTCCCACGGAGACGTAGAGGCCAACTCGCCAGGAATGTTGTCAAATATTACCGCCGAGATGATAGGTTGGGCTAGGTTAGGTTATATTACGTTATTGATGTATATAAAGGTCCCACGGAAACATAGAGGCCAACAAGCCAGGAATGTTGTCAAATATTACCGCCGAGATGTTAGGTTGGGTTAGGACAGGTAATATTATGTTATTGATGTATATGAAGGCCCCACGGAAACATGGAGGCCAACAAGACAGGAATGTTGTCAAATATTACCGCCGAGATGATAGGTTGGGCTAGGTTAGGTTATATTACGTTATTGATGTATATAAAGGTCCCACGGAAACATAGAGGCCAACAAGCCAGGAATGTTGTCAAATATTACCGCCGAGATGTTACGTTGGTTTAGGTTAGGTTAAATTACGTTATTGATGTATATAAAAGTCCCACGGAGGCGTAGAGGCCAACTCGCCAGGAATGTTGTCAAACATTACCGCCGAGATGATAGGTTGGGTTAGGTTAGGTTATATTACGTTATTGATGTATATGAAGGCCCCACGGAGACGTAGAGGCCAACTCGCGAGGAATGTTGTCAAATATTACCGCCGAGATGATAGGTTGGGTTAGGTTAGGTTATATTACGTTATTGATGTATATGAAGTTCCCACGGAGACGTAGAGGCCAACTCGCCAGGAATGTTGTCAAATATTACCGCCGATGTGTTAGGTTGGGTTAGGTTAGGTTATACTACGTTATTGATGTATATAAAGGTCCCACGGAGACGGAGAAGCTAACTCGCCAGGAATATTGTCGAATATTACCGCCGAGATGTTAGGTTGGGTTAGGTTAGGTTATATTACGTTATTGATGTATATAAAGGTCCCACGGAGACGTAGAAGCCAACAAGCCAAGAATGTGGTTAAATATTACCGCCGAAATGTTAGGTTGGGTTAGGTTATGTTATATTACGTTATTGATGTATATAAAGATCCCACGGAGACGTAGAGGCCAACTCGCCAGGAATGTTGTCAAATATTATCGCCGAGATGATAGGTTGGGTTAGGTTAGGTTATACTTCGTTATTAATGTATATGAAGATCCCACGGAGACGTAGAGGCCAGCTCGCCAGGAATGATGTCAAATATTACCGCCGAGATGTTAGGTTGGATTAGGTTAGGTTATATTACGTTATTGATGTATAAAAAGGTCCCACGGAGAGGTAGAGGCCAACAAGCCTGGAATGTGGTCAAATATTACCGCCGAGATGTTAGGTTGGGTTAGGTTAGTTTATATTACGTTATTGATGTATATAAAGGTCCCACGGAGACGTAGGGGCCAACAAGACAGGAATGTGGTCAAATATTACCGCCGAGATGTTAGATTGGGTTAGGTTAGGTTATATTACGTTATTGACGTATGTAAAGATCCCACGGAGACGCAGAGGCCAACAAGCCAGGAATGTTGTCAAATATTATCGCCGAGATGATAGGTTGGGTTAGGTTAGGTTATATTTCGTTATTGATGTATATGAAGGTCCCACGGAGACGTAGAGGCCAACACGCCAGTAATGATTTCAAATATTACCGCCGAGATGTTAGGTTGGATTAGGTTAGGTTATATTACGTTACTGATTTATAGAAAGGTCAAACGGAGACGTAGACGCCAACTCGCCAGGTATGTTTTCAATAATTACCGCGGAAATGTTAGGTTGGGTTAGGTTAGGTTATATTACGTTATTGATGTATATGAAGTACCCACGGAGACGTAGAGGCCAACTCGCCAGGAATGTTGTCAAATATTACCGCCGATGTGTTAGGTTGGGTTAGGTTAGGTTATACTACGTTATTGATGTATATGAAGGCCCCACGGAGATGTAGATGCCAACTCGCCAGAAATGTTGTCAAATATTACCGCCGAGATGATAGGCTGGGTTAGGTTAGGTTATATTACGTTATTGATGTATATGAAGGTCCCACGGAGACGTAGAGGCCAACTCGCCAGGAATGTTGTCAAATATTACCGCCGAGATGATAGGTTGGGCTAGGTTAGGTTATATTACGTTATTGATGTATATAAAGGTCCCACGGAAACATAGAGGCCAACAAGCCAGGAATGTTGTCAAATATTACCGCCGAGATGTTAGGTTGGGTTAGGACAGGTAATATTATGTTATTGATGTATATGAAGGCCCCACGGAAACATGGAGGCCAACAAGACAGGAATGTTGTCAAATATTACCGCCGAGATGATAGGTTGGGCTAGGTTAGGTTATATTACGTTATTGATGTATATAAAGGTCCCACGGAAACATAGAGGCCAACAAGCCAGGAATGTTGTCAAATATTACCGCCGAGATGTTACGTTGGTTTAGGTTAGGTTAAATTACGTTATTGATGTATATAAAAGTCCCACGGAGGCGTAGAGGCCAACTCGCCAGGAATGTTGTCAAACATTACCGCCGAGATGATAGGTTGGGTTAGGTTAGGTTATATTACGTTATTGATGTATATGAAGGCCCCACGGAGACGTAGAGGCCAACTCGCGAGGAATGTTGTCAAATATTACCGCCGAGATGATAGGTTGGGTTAGGTTAGGTTATATTACGTTATTGATGTATATGAAGTTCCCACGGAGACGTAGAGGCCAACTCGCCAGGAATGTTGTCAAATATTACCGCCGATGTGTTAGGTTGGGTTAGGTTAGGTTATACTACGTTATTGATGTATATGAAGGCCCCACGGAGACGTAGATGCCAACTCGCCAGGAATGTTGTCAAACATTACCGCCGAGATGTTAGGTTGGGCTAGGTTAGGTTATATTACGTTATTGATGTATATAAAGGTCCCACGGAGACGTAGAAGCCAACAAGCCAAGAATGTGGTTAAATATTACCGCCGAAATGTTAGGTTGGGTTAGGTTATGTTATATTACGTTATTGATGTATATAAAGATCCCACGGAGACGTAGAGGCCAACTCGCCAGGAATGTTGTCAAATATTATCGCCGAGATGATAGGTTGGGTTAGGTTAGGTTATACTTCGTTATTAATGTATATGAAGATCCCACGGAGACGTAGAGGCCAGCTCGCCAGGAATGATGTCAAATATTACCGCCGAGATGTTAGGTTGGATTAGGTTAGGTTATATTACGTTATTGATGTATAAAAAGGTCCCACGGAGAGGTAGAGGCCAACAAGCCTGGAATGTGGTCAAATATTACCGCCGAGATGTTAGGTTGGGTTAGGTTAGTTTATATTACGTTATTGATGTATATAAAGGTCCCACGGAGACGTAGGGGCCAACAAGACAGGAATGTGGTCAAATATTACCGCCGAGATGTTAGATTGGGTTAGGTTAGGTTATATTACGTTATTGACGTATGTAAAGATCCCACGGAGACGCAGAGGCCAACAAGCCAGGAATGTTGTCAAATATTATCGCCGAGATGATAGGTTGGGTTAGGTTAGGTTATATTTCGTTATTGATGTAGATGAAGGTCCCACGGAGACGTAGAGGCCAACACGCCAGTAATGATTTCAAATATTACCGCCGAGATGTTAGGTTGGATTAGGTTAGGTTATATTACGTTACTGATTTATATAAAGGTCAAACGGAGACGTAGACGCCAACTCGCCAGGTATGTTTTCAATAATTACCGCGGAAATGTTAGGTTGGGTTAGGTTAGGTTATATTACGTTATTGATGTATATGAAGTTCCCACGGAGACGTAGAGGCCAACTCGCCAGGAATGTTGTCAAATATTACCGCCGATGTGTTAGGTTGGGTTAGGTTAGGTTATACTACGTTATTGATGTATATGAAGGCCCCACGGAGATGTAGATGCCAACTCGCCAGAAATGTTGTCAAATATTACCGCCGAGATGATAGGCTGGGTTAGGTTAGGTTATATTACGTTATTGATGTATATGAAGGTCCCACGGAGACGTAGAGGCCAACTCGCCAGGAATGTTGTCAAATATTACCGCCGAGATGATAGGTTGGGCTAGGTTAGGTTATATTACGTTATTGATGTATATAAAGGTCCCACGGAAACATAGAGGCCAACAAGCCAGGAATGTTGTCAAATATTACCGCCGAGATGATAGGTTGGGTTAGGACAGGTAATATTATGTTATTGATGTATATGAAGGCCCCACGGAAACATGGAGGCCAACAAGACAGGAATGTTGTCAAATATTACCGCCGAGATGATAGGTTGGGCTAGGTTAGGTTATATTACGTTATTGATGTATATAAAGGTCCCACGGAAACATAGAGGCCAACAAGCCAGGAATGTTGTCAAATATTACCGCCGAGATGTTACATTGGTTTAGGTTAGGTTAAATTACGTTATTGATGTATATAAAAGTCCCACGGAGGCGTAGAGGCCAACTCGCCAGGAATGTTGTCAAACATTACCGCCGAGATGATAGGTTGGGTTAGGTTAGGTTATATTACGTTATTGATGTATATGAAGGCCCCACGGAGACGTAGAGGCCAACTCGCGAGGAATGTTGTCAAATATTACCGCCGAGATGATAGGTTGGGTTAGGTTAGGTTATATTACGTTATTGATGTATATGAAGTTCCCACGGAGACGTAGAGGCCAACTCGCCAGGAATGTTGTCAAATATTACCGCCGATGTGTTAGGTTGGGTTAGGTTAGGTTATACTACGTTATTGATGTATATGAAGGCCCCACGGAGACGTAGATGCCAACTCGCCAGGAATGTTGTCAAACATTACCGCCGAGATGTTAGGTTGGGCTAGGTTAGGTTATATTACGTTATTGATGTATATAAAGGTCCCACGGAAACATAGAGGCCAACAAGCCAGGAATGTTGTCAAATATTACCGCCGAGATGTTACGTTGGTTTAGGTTAGGTTAAATTACGTTATTGATGTATATAAAAGTCTCACGGAGGCGTAGAGGCCAACTCGCCAGGAATGTTGTCAAACATTACCGCCGAGATGTTAGGTTGGGTTAGGTTAGGTAATATTACGTTATTGATGTATATGAAGGTCCCACGGTGACGTAGAGGCCAACTCGCCAGGAATGTTGTCAAATATTACCGCCGATGTGTTTGGTTGGGTTAGGTTAGGTTATACTACGTTATTGATGTATATGAAGGCCCCACGGAGACGTAGATGCCAACTCGCCAGGAATGTTGTCAAACATTACCGCCGAGATGATAGGTTGGGTTAGGTTAGGTTATATTACGTTATTGATGTATATGAAGGCCCCACGGAGACGTAGAGGCCAACTCGCGAGGAATGTTGTCAAATATTACCGCCGAGATGATAGGTTGGGTTAGGTTAGGTTATATTACGTTATTGATGTATATGAAGGCCCCACGGAGACGTAGAGGCCAACTCGCGAGGAATGTTGTCAAATATTACCGCCGAGATGATAGGTTGGGTTAGGTTAGGTTATATTACGTTATTGATGTATATGAAGGCCCCACGGAGACGTAGAGGCCAACTCGCCAGGAATGTTGTCAAATATTACCGCCGAGATGATAGGCTGGGTTAGGTTAGGTTATATTACGTTATTGATGTATATGAAGGTCCCACGGAGACGTAGAGGCCAACTCGCCAGGAATGTTGTCAAATATTACCGCCGAGATGATAGGTTGGGCTAGGTTAGGTTATATTACGTTATTGATGTATATAAAGGTCCCACGGAAACATAGAGGCCAACAAGCCAGGAATGTTGTCAAATATTACCGCCGAGATGTTAGGTTGGGTTAGGACAGGTAATATTATGTTATTGATGTATATGAAGGCCCCACGGAAACATGGAGGCCAACAAGACAGGAATGTTGTCAAATATTACCGCCGAGATGATAGGTTGGGCTAGGTTAGGTTATATTACGTTATTGATGTATATAAAGGTCCCACGGAAACATAGAGGCCAACAAGCCAGGAATGTTGTCAAATATTACCGCCGAGATGTTACGTTGGTTTAGGTTAGGTTAAATTACGTTATTGATGTATATAAAAGTCCCACGGAGGCGTAGAGGCCAACTCGCCAGGAATGTTGTCAAACATTACCGCCGAGATGATAGGTTGGGTTAGGTTAGGTTATATTACGTTATTGATGTATATGAAGGCCCCACGGAGACGTAGAGGCCAACTCGCGAGGAATGTTGTCAAATATTACCGCCGAGATGATAGGTTGGGTTAGGTTAGGTTATATTACGTTATTGATGTATATGAAGTTCCCACGGAGACGTAGAGGCCAACTCGCCAGGAATGTTGTCAAATATTACCGCCGATGTGTTAGGTTGGGTTAGGTTAGGTTATACTACGTTATTGATGTATATAAAGGTCCCACGGAGACGGAGAAGCTAACTCGCCAGGAATATTGTCGAATATTACCGCCGAGATGTTAGGTTGGGTTAGGTTAGGTTATATTACGTTATTGATGTATATAAAGGTCCCACGGAGACGTAGAAGCCAACAAGCCAAGAATGTGGTTAAATATTACCGCCGAAATGTTAGGTTGGGTTAGGTTATGTTATATTACGTTATTGATGTATATAAAGATCCCACGGAGACGTAGAGGCCAACTCGCCAGGAATGTTGTCAAATATTATCGCCGAGATGATAGGTTGGGTTAGGTTAGGTTATACTTCGTTATTAATGTATATGAAGATCCCACGGAGACGTAGAGGCCAGCTCGCCAGGAATGATGTCAAATATTACCGCCGAGATGTTAGGTTGGATTAGGTTAGGTTATATTACGTTATTGATGTATAAAAAGGTCCCACGGAGAGGTAGAGGCCAACAAGCCTGGAATGTGGTCAAATATTACCGCCGAGATGTTAGGTTGGGTTAGGTTAGTTTATATTACGTTATTGATGTATATAAAGGTCCCACGGAGACGTAGGGGCCAACAAGACAGGAATGTGGTCAAATATTACCGCCGAGATGTTAGATTGGGTTAGGTTAGGTTATATTACGTTATTGACGTATGTAAAGATCCCACGGAGACGCAGAGGCCAACAAGCCAGGAATGTTGTCAAATATTATCGCCGAGATGATAGGTTGGGTTAGGTTAGGTTATATTTCGTTATTGATGTATATGAAGGTCCCACGGAGACGTAGAGGCCAACACGCCAGTAATGATTTCAAATATTACCGCCGAGATGTTAGGTTGGATTAGGTTAGGTTATATTACGTTACTGATTTATAGAAAGGTCAAACGGAGACGTAGACGCCAACTCGCCAGGTATGTTTTCAATAATTACCGCGGAAATGTTAGGTTGGGTTAGGTTAGGTTATATTACGTTATTGATGTATATGAAGTACCCACGGAGACGTAGAGGCCAACTCGCCAGGAATGTTGTCAAATATTACCGCCGATGTGTTAGGTTGGGTTAGGTTAGGTTATACTACGTTATTGATGTATATGAAGGCCCCACGGAGATGTAGATGCCAACTCGCCAGAAATGTTGTCAAATATTACCGCCGAGATGATAGGCTGGGTTAGGTTAGGTTATATTACGTTATTGATGTATATGAAGGTCCCACGGAGACGTAGAGGCCAACTCGCCAGGAATGTTGTCAAATATTACCGCCGAGATGATAGGTTGGGCTAGGTTAGGTTATATTACGTTATTGATGTATATAAAGGTCCCACGGAAACATAGAGGCCAACAAGCCAGGAATGTTGTCAAATATTACCGCCGAGATGTTAGGTTGGGTTAGGACAGGTAATATTATGTTATTGATGTATATGAAGGCCCCACGGAAACATGGAGGCCAACAAGACAGGAATGTTGTCAAATATTACCGCCGAGATGATAGGTTGGGCTAGGTTAGGTTATATTACGTTATTGATGTATATAAAGGTCCCACGGAAACATAGAGGCCAACAAGCCAGGAATGTTGTCAAATATTACCGCCGAGATGTTACGTTGGTTTAGGTTAGGTTAAATTACGTTATTGATGTATATAAAAGTCCCACGGAGGCGTAGAGGCCAACTCGCCAGGAATGTTGTCAAACATTACCGCCGAGATGATAGGTTGGGTTAGGTTAGGTTATATTACGTTATTGATGTATATGAAGGCCCCACGGAGACGTAGAGGCCAACTCGCGAGGAATGTTGTCAAATATTACCGCCGAGATGATAGGTTGGGTTAGGTTAGGTTATATTACGTTATTGATGTATATGAAGTTCCCACGGAGACGTAGAGGCCAACTCGCCAGGAA
This sequence comes from Xylocopa violacea, assembly GCA_963969225.1. NCBI lineage: Eukaryota > Metazoa > Arthropoda > Insecta > Hymenoptera > Apidae > Xylocopa > Xylocopa violacea. The sequence continues at coordinate 3,835,749 of CAXAJV010001082.1, forward strand.
TGTTGTCAAATATTACCGCCGATGTGTTAGGTTGGGTTAGGTTAGGTTATACTACGTTATTGATGTATATGAAGGCCCCACGGAGACGTAGATGCCAACTCGCCAGGAATGTTGTCAAACATTACCGCCGAGATGTTAGGTTGGGCTAGGTTAGGTTATATTACGTTATTGATGTATATAAAGGTCCCACGGAGACGTAGAAGCCAACAAGCCAAGAATGTGGTTAAATATTACCGCCGAAATGTTAGGTTGGGTTAGGTTATGTTATATTACGTTATTGATGTATATAAAGATCCCACGGAGACGTAGAGGCCAACTCGCCAGGAATGTTGTCAAATATTATCGCCGAGATGATAGGTTGGGTTAGGTTAGGTTATACTTCGTTATTAATGTATATGAAGATCCCACGGAGACGTAGAGGCCAGCTCGCCAGGAATGATGTCAAATATTACCGCCGAGATGTTAGGTTGGATTAGGTTAGGTTATATTACGTTATTGATGTATAAAAAGGTCCCACGGAGAGGTAGAGGCCAACAAGCCTGGAATGTGGTCAAATATTACCGCCGAGATGTTAGGTTGGGTTAGGTTAGTTTATATTACGTTATTGATGTATATAAAGGTCCCACGGAGACGTAGGGGCCAACAAGACAGGAATGTGGTCAAATATTACCGCCGAGATGTTAGATTGGGTTAGGTTAGGTTATATTACGTTATTGACGTATGTAAAGATCCCACGGAGACGCAGAGGCCAACAAGCCAGGAATGTTGTCAAATATTATCGCCGAGATGATAGGTTGGGTTAGGTTAGGTTATATTTCGTTATTGATGTAGATGAAGGTCCCACGGAGACGTAGAGGCCAACACGCCAGTAATGATTTCAAATATTACCGCCGAGATGTTAGGTTGGATTAGGTTAGGTTATATTACGTTACTGATTTATATAAAGGTCAAACGGAGACGTAGACGCCAACTCGCCAGGTATGTTTTCAATAATTACCGCGGAAATGTTAGGTTGGGTTAGGTTAGGTTATATTACGTTATTGATGTATATGAAGTTCCCACGGAGACGTAGAGGCCAACTCGCCAGGAATGTTGTCAAATATTACCGCCGATGTGTTAGGTTGGGTTAGGTTAGGTTATACTACGTTATTGATGTATATGAAGGCCCCACGGAGATGTAGATGCCAACTCGCCAGAAATGTTGTCAAATATTACCGCCGAGATGATAGGCTGGGTTAGGTTAGGTTATATTACGTTATTGATGTATATGAAGGTCCCACGGAGACGTAGAGGCCAACTCGCCAGGAATGTTGTCAAATATTACCGCCGAGATGATAGGTTGGGCTAGGTTAGGTTATATTACGTTATTGATGTATATAAAGGTCCCACGGAAACATAGAGGCCAACAAGCCAGGAATGTTGTCAAATATTACCGCCGAGATGATAGGTTGGGTTAGGACAGGTAATATTATGTTATTGATGTATATGAAGGCCCCACGGAAACATGGAGGCCAACAAGACAGGAATGTTGTCAAATATTACCGCCGAGATGATAGGTTGGGCTAGGTTAGGTTATATTACGTTATTGATGTATATAAAGGTCCCACGGAAACATAGAGGCCAACAAGCCAGGAATGTTGTCAAATATTACCGCCGAGATGTTACATTGGTTTAGGTTAGGTTAAATTACGTTATTGATGTATATAAAAGTCCCACGGAGGCGTAGAGGCCAACTCGCCAGGAATGTTGTCAAACATTACCGCCGAGATGATAGGTTGGGTTAGGTTAGGTTATATTACGTTATTGATGTATATGAAGGCCCCACGGAGACGTAGAGGCCAACTCGCGAGGAATGTTGTCAAATATTACCGCCGAGATGATAGGTTGGGTTAGGTTAGGTTATATTACGTTATTGATGTATATGAAGTTCCCACGGAGACGTAGAGGCCAACTCGCCAGGAATGTTGTCAAATATTACCGCCGATGTGTTAGGTTGGGTTAGGTTAGGTTATACTACGTTATTGATGTATATGAAGGCCCCACGGAGACGTAGATGCCAACTCGCCAGGAATGTTGTCAAACATTACCGCCGAGATGTTAGGTTGGGCTAGGTTAGGTTATATTACGTTATTGATGTATATAAAGGTCCCACGGAAACATAGAGGCCAACAAGCCAGGAATGTTGTCAAATATTACCGCCGAGATGTTACGTTGGTTTAGGTTAGGTTAAATTACGTTATTGATGTATATAAAAGTCTCACGGAGGCGTAGAGGCCAACTCGCCAGGAATGTTGTCAAACATTACCGCCGAGATGTTAGGTTGGGTTAGGTTAGGTAATATTACGTTATTGATGTATATGAAGGTCCCACGGTGACGTAGAGGCCAACTCGCCAGGAATGTTGTCAAATATTACCGCCGATGTGTTTGGTTGGGTTAGGTTAGGTTATACTACGTTATTGATGTATATGAAGGCCCCACGGAGACGTAGATGCCAACTCGCCAGGAATGTTGTCAAACATTACCGCCGAGATGATAGGTTGGGTTAGGTTAGGTTATATTACGTTATTGATGTATATGAAGGCCCCACGGAGACGTAGAGGCCAACTCGCGAGGAATGTTGTCAAATATTACCGCCGAGATGATAGGTTGGGTTAGGTTAGGTTATATTACGTTATTGATGTATATGAAGGCCCCACGGAGACGTAGAGGCCAACTCGCGAGGAATGTTGTCAAATATTACCGCCGAGATGATAGGTTGGGTTAGGTTAGGTTATATTACGTTATTGATGTATATGAAGGCCCCACGGAGACGTAGAGGCCAACTCGCCAGGAATGTTGTCAAATATTACCGCCGAGATGTTACGTTGGTTTAGGTTAGGTTAAATTACGTTATTGATGTATATGAAGGTCCCACTGAGAGGTAGAGGCCAACTCGCCAGGAATGTTGTCAAATATTAGTGCCGAGATGTTAGGTTGGGTTAAGTTAGGTAATATTACGTTATTGATGTATATAAAATTCCCACGGAGACGTAGAGGCCAACTCGCCAGGAATGTTGTAAACTATTAGTGCCGAGATCTTAGGTTGGGTTAGGTTAGGTTATATTACGTTATTGATGTATATGAAGTTCCCACGGAGACGTAGAGGCCAACTCGCCAGGAATGTTGTCAAATATTACCGCCGATGTGTTAGGTTGGGTTAGGTTAGGTTATACTACGTTATTGATGTATATGAAGGCCCCACGGAGACGTAGATGCCAACTCGCCAGGAATGTTGTCAAATATTACCGCCGAGATGATAGGTTGGGTTAGGTTAGGTTATATTACGTTATTGATGTATATGAAGGTCCCACGGAGACGTAGAGGCCAACTCGCCAGGAATGTTGTCAAATATTACCGCCGAGATGATAGGTTGGGCTAGGTTAGGTTATATTACGTTATTGATGTATATAAAGGTCCCACGGAAACATAGAGGCCAACAAGCCAGGAATGTTGTCAAATATTACCGCCGAGATGTTAGGTTGGGTTAGGACAGGTAATATTATGTTATTGATGTATATGAAGGCCCCACGGAAACATGGAGGCCAACAAGACAGAAATGTTGTCAAATATTACCGCCGAGATGATAGGTTGGGCTAGGTTAGGTTATATTACGTTATTGATGTATATAAAGGTCCCACGGAAACATAGAGGCCAACAAGCCAGGAATGTTGTCAAATATTACCGCCGAGATGTTACGTTGGTTTAGGTTAGGTTAAATTACGTTATTGATGTATATAAATGTCCCACGGAGGCGTAGAGGCCAACTCGCCAGGAATGTTGTCAAACATTACCGCCGAGATGATAGGTTGGGTTAGGTTAGGTTATATTACGTTATTGATGTATATGATGGCCCCACGGAGACGTAGAGGCCAACTCGCGAGGAATGTTGTCAAATATTACCGCCGAGATGATAGGTTGGGTTAGGTTAGGTTATATTACGTTATTGATGTATATGAAGTTCCCACGGAGACGTAGAGGCCAACTCGCCAGGAATGTTGTCAAATATTACCTCCGATGTGTTAGGTTGGGTTAGGTTAGGTTATACTACGTTATTGATGTATATGAAGGCCCCACGGAGACGTAGATGCCAACTCGCCAGGAATGTTGTCAAACATTACCGCCGAGATGTTATGTTGGGCTAGGTTAGGTTATATTACGTTATTGATGTATATAAAGGTCCCACGGAAACATAGAGGCCAACAAGCCAGGAATGTTGTCAAATATTACCGCCGAGATGTTACGTTGGTTTAGGTTAGGTTAAATTACGTTATTGAGGTATATAAAAGTCTCACGGAGGCGTAGAGGCCAACTCGCCAGGAATGTTGTCAAACATTACCGCCGAGATGTTAGGTTGGGTTAGGTTAGGTAATATTACGTTATTGATGTATATGAAGGTCCCACGGTGACGTAGAGGCCAACTCGCCAGGAATGTTGTCAAATATTACCGCCGATGTGTTTGGTTGGGTTAGGTTAGGTTATACTACGTTATTGATGTATATGAAGGCCCCACGGAGACGTAGATGCCAACTCGCCAGGAATGTTGTCAAACATTACCGCCGAGATGATAGGTTGGGTTAGGTTAGGTTATATTACGTTATTGATGTATATGAAGGCCCCACGGAGACGTAGAGGCCAACTCGCGAGGAATGTTGTCAAATATTACCGCCGAGATGATAGGTTGGGTTAGGTTAGGTTATATTACGTTATTGATGTATATGAAGGCCCCACGGAGACGTAGAGGCCAACTCGCGAGGAATGTTGTCAAATATTACCGCCGAGATGATAGGTTGGGTTAGGTTAGGTTATATTACGTTATTGATGTATATGAAGGCCCCACGGAGACGTAGAGGCCAACTCGCCAGGAATGTTGTCAAATATTACCGCCGAGATGTTACGTTGGTTTAGGTTAGGTTAAATTACGTTATTGATGTATATGAAGGTCCCACTGAGAGGTAGAGGCCAACTCGCCAGGAATGTTGTCAAATATTAGTGCCGAGATGTTAGGTTGGGTTAAGTTAGGTAATATTACGTTATTGATGTATATAAAATTCCCACGGAGACGTAGAGGCCAACTCGCCAGGAATGTTGTAAACTATTAGTGCCGAGATCTTAGGTTGGGTTAGGTTAGGTTATATTACGTTATTGATGTATATGAAGTTCCCACGGAGACGTAGAGGACAACTCGCCAGGAATGTTGTCAAATATTACCGCCGATGTGTTAGGTTGGGTTAGGTTAGGTTATACTACGTTATTGATGTATATGAAGGCCCCACGGAGACGTAGATGCCAACTCGCCAGGAATGTTGTCAAATATTACCGCCGAGATGATAGGTTGGGTTAGGTTAGGTTATATTACGTTATTGATGTATATGAAGGTCCCACGGAGACGTAGAGGCCAACTCGCCAGGAATGTTGTCAAATATTACCGCCGAGATGTTAGGTTGGGTTAGGACAGGTAATATTATGTTATTGATGTATATGAAGGCCCCACGGAAACATGGAGGCCAACAAGACAGGAATGTTGTCAAATATTACCGCCGAGATGATAGGTTGGGCTAGGTTAGGTTATATTACGTTATTGATGTATATAAAGGTCCCACGGAAACATAGAGGCCAACAAGCCAGGAATGTTGTCAAATATTACCGCCGAGATGTTACGTTGGTTTAGGTTAGGTTAAATTACGTTATTGATGTATATAAAAGTCCCACGGAGGCGTAGAGGCCAACTCGCCAGGAATGTTGTCAAATATTACCGCCGATGTGTTAGGTTGGGTTAGGTTAGGTTATACTACGTTATTGATGTATATGTAGGCCCCACGGAGACGTAGATGCCAACTCGCCAGGAATGTTGTCAAATATTACCGCCGAGATGATAGGTTGGGTTAGGTTAGGTTATATTACGTTATTGATGTATATGAAGGTCCCACGGAGACGTAGAGGCCAACTCGCCAGGAATGTTGTCAAACATTACCGCCGAGATGATAAGTTGGGTTAGGTTAGGTTATATTACGTTATTGATGTATATGAAGGCCCCACGGAGACGTAGAGGCCAACTCGCGAGGAATGTTGTCAAATATTACCGCCGAGATGATAGGTTGGGTTAGGTTAGGTTATATTACGTTATTGATGTATATGAAGGCCCCACGGAGACGTAGAGGCCAACTCGCCAGGAATGTTGTCAAATATTACCGCCGAGATGTTACGTTGGTTTAGATTAGGTTAAATTACGTTATTGATGTATATGAAGGTCCCACTGAGAGGTAGAGGCCAACTCGCCAGGAATGTTGTCAAATATTAGTGCCGAGATCTTAGGTTGGGTTAGGTTAGGTTATATTACGTTATTGATGTATATGAAGGTCCCACGGAGACGTAGAGGCCAACTCGCCAGGAATGTTGTCAAATATTACCGCCGATGTGTTTGGTTGGGTTAGGTTAGGTTATACTACGTTATTGATGTATATGAAGGCCCCACGGAGACGTAGATGCCAACTCGCCAGGAATGTTGTAAACTATTAGTGCCGAGATCTTAGGTTGGGTTAGGTTAGGTTATATTACGTTATTGATGTATATGAAGTTCCCACGGAGACGTAGAGGCCAACTCGCCAGGAATGTTGTCAAATATTACCGCCGATGTGTTAGGTTGGGTTAGGTTAGGTTATACTACGTTATTGATGTATATGAAGGCCCCACGGAGACGCAGAGGCCAACTCGCCAGGAATGTTGTCAAATATTACCGCCGAGATGATAGGTTGGGTTAGGTTAGGTTATATTACGTTATTGATGTATATGAAGGTCCCACGGAGACGTAGAGGCCAACTCGCCAGGAATGTTGTCAAATATTACCGCCGAGATGTTACGTTGGTTTAGGTTAGGTTAAATTACGTTATTGATGTATATGAAGGTCCCACTGAGAGGTAGAGGCCAACTCGCCAGGAATGTTGTCAAATATTACCGCCGAGATGATAGGTTGGGTTAGGTTAGGTTATATTACGTTATTGATGTATATGAAGGCCCCACGGAGACGTAGAGGCCAACTCGCCAGGAATGTTGTCAAATATTACCGCCGAGATGTTACGTTGGTTTAGGTTAGGTTAAATTACGTTATTGATGTGTATGAAGGTCCCACTGAGAGGTAGAGGCCAACTCGCCAGGAATGTTGTCAAATATTAGTGCCGAGATGTTAGGTTGGGTTAAGTTAGGTAATATTACGTTATTGATGTATATAAAATTCCCACGGAGACGTAGAGGCCAACTCGCCAGGAATGTTGTAAAATATTAGTGCCGAGATCTTAGGTTGGGTTAGGTTAGGTTATATTACGTTATTGATGTATATGAAGTTCCCACGGAGACGTAGAGGCCAACTCGCCAGGAATGTTGTCAAATATTACCGCCGATGTGTTAGGTTGGGTTGGGTTAGGTTATACTACGTTATTGATGTATATGAAGGCCCCACGGAGACGTAGATGCCAACTCGCCAGGAATGTTGTCAAATATTACCGCCGAGATGATAGGTTGGGTTAAGTTAGGTTATATTACGTTATTGATGTATATGAAGGTCACACGGAGACGTAGAGGCCAACTCGCCAGGAATGTTGTCAAATATTACCGCCGAGATGATAGGTTGGGCTAGGTTAGGTTATATTACGTTATTGATGTATATAAAGGTCCCACGGAAACATAGAGGCCAACAGGCCAGGAATGTTGTCAAATATTACCGCCGAGATGTTACGTTGGTTTAGGTTAGGTTAAATTACGTTATTGATGTATATAAAAGTCCCACGGAGGCGTAGAGGCCAACTCGCCAGGAATGTTGTCAAACATTACCGCCGAGATGATAGGTTGGGTTAGTTTAGGTTATATTACGTTATTGATGTATATGAAGGCCCCACGGAGACATAGAGGCCAACTCGCGAGGAATGTTGTCAAATATTACCGCCGAGATGATAGGTTGGGTTAGGTTAGGTTATATTACGTTATTGATGTATATGAAGGCCGCACGGAGACGTAGAGGCCAACTCGCCAGGAGTGTTGTCAAATATTACCGCCGAGATGTTACGTTGGTTTAGGTTAGGTTAAATTACGTTATTGATGTATATGAAGGTCCCACTGAGAGGTAGAGGCCAACTCGCCAGGAATGTTGTCAAATATTAGTGCCGAGATGTTAGGTTGGGTTAAGTTAGGTAATATTACGTTATTGATGTATATAAAATTCCCACGGAGACGTAGAGGCCAACTCGCCAGGAATGTTGTAAAATATTAGTGCCGAGATGATAGGTTGGGTTAGGTTAGGTTATATTACGTTATTGATGTATATGAAGGTCCCACTGAGAGGTAGAGGCCAACTCGCCAGGAATGTTGTCAAATATTAGTGCCGAGATGTTGGGTTGGGTTAGGTTAGGTTATACTACGTTATTGATGTATATGAAGGCCCCACGGAGACGTAGAGGCCAACTCGCCAGGAATGTTGTCAAATATTACCGCCGAGATGTTACGTTGGTTTAGGTTAGGTAATATTACGTTATTGATGTATATGAAGGTCCCACGGTGACGTAGAGGCCAACTCGCCAGGAATGTTGTCAAATATTACCGCCGATGTGTTAGGTTGGGTTAGGTTAGGTTATACTACGTTATTGATGTATATGAAGGCCCCACGGATACGTAGATGCCAACTCGCCAGGAATGTTGTCAAATATTACCGCCGAGATGATAGGTTGGGTTAGGTTAGGTTATATTACGTTATTGATGTATATGAAGGTCCCACGGAGACGTAGAGGCCAACTCGCCAGGAATGTTGTCAAATATTACCGCCGAGATGATAGGTTGGGCTAGGTTAGGTTATATTACGTTATTGATGTATATAAAGGTCCCACGGAAACATAGAGGCCAACAAGCCAGGAATGTTGTCAAATATTACCGCCGAGATGTTAGGTTGGGTTAGGACAGGTAATATTATGTTATTGATGTATATGAAGGCCCCACGGAAACATGGAGGCCAACAAGACAGGAATGTTGTCAAATATTACCGCCGAGATGATAGGTTGGGCTAGGTTAGGTTATATTACGTTATTGATGTATATGAAGGCCCCACGGAGACGTAGAGGCCAACTCGCCAGGAATGTTGTCAAATATTACCGCCGAGATGTTACGTTGGTTTAGGTTAGGTTAAATTACGTTATTGATGTATATGAAGGTCCCACTGAGAGGTAGAGGCCAACTCGCCAGGAATGTTGTCAAATATTAGTGCCGAGATGTTAGGTTGGGTTAAGATAGGTAATATTATGTTATTGATGTATATGAAGGTCCCACGGAAACACGGAGGCCAACAAGACAGGAATGTTGTCAAGTATTACCGCCGAGATGTTATGTTGGTTTAGGTTAGGTTATATTACGTTATTGATGTATATGAAGGCCCCACGGAGACGTAGAGGCCAACTCGCGAGGAATGTTGTCAAATATTACCGCCGAGATGATAGGTTGGGTTAGGTTAGGTTATATTACGTTATTGATGTATATGAAGGCCCCACGGAGACGTAGAGGCCAACTCGCCAGGAGTGTTGTCAAATATTACCGCCGAGATGTTACGTTGGTTTAGGTTAGGTTAAATTACGTTATTGATGTATATGAAGGTCCCACTGAGAGGTAGAGGCCAACTCGCCAGGAATGTTGTCAAATATTAGTGCCGAGATGTTAGGTTGGGTTAAGTTAGGTAATGTTACGTTATTGATGTATATAAAATTCCCACGGAGACGTAGAGGCCAACTCGCCAGGAATGTTGTAAAATATTAGTGCCGAGATCTTAGGTTGGGTTAGGTTAGGTTATGTTACGTTATTGATGTATATGAAGTTCCCACGGAGACGTAGAGGCCAACTCGCCAGGAATGTTGTCAAATATTACCGCCGAGATGTTACGTTGGTTTAGGTTAGGTAATATTACGTTATTGATGTATATGAAGGTCCCACGGTGACGTAGAGGCCAACTCGCCAGGAATGTTGTCAAATATTACCGCCGATGTGTTAGGTTGGGTTAGGTTAGGTTATACTACGTTATTGATGTATATGAAGGCCCCACGGAGACGTAGATGCCAACTCGCCAGGAATGTTGTCAAATATTACCGCCGAGATGATAGGTTGGGTTAGGTTAGGTTATATTACGTTATTGATGTATATGAAGGTCCCACGGAGACGTAGAGGCCAACTCGCCAGGAATGTTGTCAAATATTACCGCCGAGATGATAGGTTGGGCTAGGTTAGGTTATATTACGTTATTGATGTATATAAAGGTCCCACGGAAACATAGAGGCCAACAAGCCAGGAATGTTGTCAAATATTACCGCCGAGATGTTAGGTTGGGTTAGGACAGGTAATATTATGTTATTGATGTATATGAAGGCCCCACGGAAACATGGAGGCCAACAAGACAGGAATGTTGTCAAATATTACCGCCGAGATGATAGGTTGGGCTAGGTTAGGTTATATTACGTTATTGATGTATATAAAGGTCCCACGGAAACATAGAGGCCAACAAGCCAGGAATGTTGTCAAATATTACCGCCGAGATGTTACGTTGGTTTAGGTTAGGTTAAATTACGTTATTGATGTATATGAAGGTCCCACTGAGAGGTAGAGGCCAACTCGCCAGGAATGTTGTCAAATATTAGTGCCGAGATGTTAGGTTGGGTTAAGATAGGTAATATTATGTTATTGATGTATATGAAGGTCCCACGGAAACATGGAGGCCAACAAGACAGGAATGTTGTCAAGTATTACCGCCGAGATGTTATGTTGGTTTAGGTTAGGTTAAATTACGTTATTGATGTATATGAAGGTCCTACGGAGAGGTAGAGGCCAACTCGCCAGGAATGTTGTCAAATATTAGTGCCGAGATGTTGGGTTGGGTTAGGTTAGGTTATACTACGTTATTGATGTATATGAAGGCCCCACGGAGACGTAGAGGCCAACTCGCCAGGAATGTTGTCAAATATTACCGCCGAGATGTTACGTTGGTTTAGGTTAGGTAATATTACGTTATTGATGTATATGAAGGTCCCACGGTGACGTAGAGGCCAACTCGCCAGGAATGTTGTCAAATATTACCGCCGAGATGATAGGTTGGGCTAGGTTAGGTTATATTACGTTATTGATGTATATAAAGGTCCCACGGAAACATAGAGGCCAACAAGCCAGGAATGTTGTCAAATATTACCGCCGAGATGTTAGGTTGGGTTAGGACAGGTAATATTATGTTATTGATGTATATGAAGGTCCCACGGAAACATGGAGGCCAACAAGACAGGAATGTTGTCAAGTATTACCGCCGAGATGTTATGTTGGTTTAGGTTAGGTTAAATTACGTTATTGATATATATGAAGGTCCTACGGAAAGGTAGAGGCCAACTCGCCAGGAATGTTGTCAAATATTAGTGCCGAGATGTTGGGTTGGGTTAGGTTAGGTTATACTACGTTATTGATGTATATGAAGGCCCCACGGAGACGTAGAGGCCAACTCGCCAGGAATGTTGTCAAATATTACCGCCGAGATGTTACGTTGGTTTAGGTTAGGTAATATTACGTTATTGATGTATATGAAGGTCCCACGGTGACGTAGAGGCCAACTCGCCAGGAATGTTGTCAAATATTACCGCCGATGTGTTAGGTTGGGTTAGGTTAGGTTATACTACGTTATTGATGTATATGAAGGCCCCACGGAGACGTACATGCCAACTCGCCAGGAATGTTGTCAAATATTACCGCCGAGATGATAGGTTGGGTTAGGTTAGGTTATATTACGTTATTGATGTATATGAAGGTCCCACGGAGACGTAGAGGCCAACTCGCCAGGAATGTTGTCAAATATTACCGCCGAGATGATAGGTTGGGCTAGGTTAGGTTATATTACGTTATTGATGTATATAAAGGTCCCACGGAAACATAGAGGCCAACAAGCCAGGAATGTTGTCAAATATTACCGCCGAGATGTTAGGTTGGGTTAGGACAGGTAATATTATGTTATTGATGTATATGAAGGCCCCACGGAAACATGGAGGCCAACAAGACAGGAATGTTGTCAAATATTACCGCCGAGATGATAGGTTGGGCTAGGTTAGGTTATATTACGTTATTGATGTATATAAAGGTCCCACGGAAACATAGAGGCCAACAAGCCAGGAATGTTGTCAAATATTACCGCCGAGATGTTACGTTGGTTTAGGTTAGGTTAAATTACGTTATTGATGTATATAAAAGTCCCACGGAGGCGTAGAGGCCAACTCGCCAGGAATGTTGTCAAACATTACCGCCGAGATGATGGGTTGGGTTAGGTTAGGTTATATTACGTTATTGATGTATATGAAGGCCCCACGGTGACGTAGAAGCCAACTCGCCAGGAATGTTGTCAAATATTACCGCCGAGATGATAGGTTGGGTTAGGTTAGGTTATATTACGTTATTGATGTATATGAAGGCCCCACGGAGACGTAGAGGCCAACTCGCCAGGAATGTTGTCAAATATTACCACCGAGATGTTACGTTGGTTTAGGTTAGGTTAAATTACGTTATTGATGTATATGAAGGTCCCACTGAGAGGTAGAGGCCAACTCGCCAGGAATGTTGTCAAATATTAGTGCCGAGATGTTAGGTTGGGTTAAGTTAGGTAATATTACGTTATTGATGTATATAAAATTCCCACGGAGACGTAGAGGCCAACTCGCCAGGAATGTTGTAAAATATTAGTGCCGAGATCTTAGGTTGGGTTAGGTTAGGTTATATTACGTTATTGATGTATATGAAGTTCCCACGGAGACGTAGAGGCCAACTCGCCAGGAATGTTGTCAAATATTACCGCCGAGATGTTACGTTGGTTTAGGTTAGGTAATATTACGTTATTGATGTATATGAAGGTCCCACGGTGACGTAGAGGCCAACTCGCCAGGAATGTTGTCAAATATTACCGCCGATGTGTTAGGTTGGGTTAGGTTAGGTTATACTACGTTATTGATGTATATGAAGGCCCCACGGAGACGTAGATGCCAACTCGCCAGGAATGTTGTCAAATATTACCGCCGAGATGATAGGTTGGGTTAGGTTAGGTTATATTACGTTATTGAGTATATGAAGGTCCCACGGAGACGTAGAGGCCAACTCGCCAGGAATGTTGTCAAATATTACCGCCGAGATGATAGGTTGGGCTAGGTTAGGTTATATTACGTTATTGATGTATATAAAGGTCCCACGGAAACATAGAGGCCAACAAGCCAGGAATGTTGTCAAATATTACCGCCGAGATGTTAGGTTGGGTTAGGACAGGTAATATTATGTTATTGATGTATATGAAGGCCCCACGGAAACATGGAGGCCAACAAGACAGGAATGTTGTCAAATATTACCGCCGAGATGATAGGTTGGGCTAGGTTAGGTTATATTACGTTATTGATGTATATAAAGGTCCCACGGAAACATAGAGGCCAACAAGCCAGGAATGTTGTCAAATATTACCGCCGAGATGTTACGTTGGTTTAGGTTAGGTTAAATTACGTTATTGATGTATATAAAAGTCCCACGGAGCCGTAGAGGCCAACTCGCCAGGAATGTTGTCAAATATTAGTGCCGAGATGTTAGGTTGGGTTAAGTTAGGTAATATTACGTTATTGATGTATATAAAATTCCCACGGCGACGTAGAGGCCAACTCGCCAGGAATGTTGTAAAATATTAGTGCCGAGATCTTAGGTTGGGTTAGGTTAGGTTATATTACGTTATTGATGTATATGAAGTTCTCACGGAGACGTAGAGGCCAACTCGCCAGGAATGTTGTGAAATATTAGTGCCGAGATCTTAGGTTGGGTTAGGTCAGGTAATATTATGTTATTGATGTATATGAAGGTCCCACGGAAACATGGAGGCCAACAAGTCAGGAATGTTGTCAAATATTACCGCCGAGATGTTAGGTTGGGTTAGGACAGGTAATATTATGTTATTGATGTATATGAAGGCCCCACGGAAACATGGAGGCCAACAAGACAGGAATGTTGTCAAATATTACCGCCGAGATGATAGGTTGGGCTAGGTTAGGTTATATTACGTTATTGATGTATATAAAGGTCCCACGGAAACATAGAGGCCAACAAGCCAGGAATGTTGTCAAATATTACCGCCGAGATGTTACGTTGGTTTAGGTTAGGTTAAATTACGTTATTGATGTATATAAAAGTCCCACGGAGGCGTAGAGGCCAACTCGCCAGGAATGTTGTCAAACATTACCGCCGAGATGATAGGTTGGGTTAGGTTAGGTTATATTACGTTATTGATGTATATGAAGGCCCCACGGTGACGTAGAAGCCAACTCGCCAGGAATGTTGTCAAATATTACCGCCGAGATGATAGGTTGGGTTAGGTTAGGTTATATTACGTTATTGATGTATATGAAGGCCCCACGGAGACGTAGAGGCCAACTCGCCAGGAATGTTGTCAAATATTACCACCGAGATGTTACGTTGGTTTAGGTTAGGTTAAATTACGTTATTGATGTATATGAAGGAGCCACTGAGAGGTAGAGGCCAACTCGCCAGGAATGTTGTCAAATATTAGTGCCGAGATGTTAGGTTGGGTTAAGTTAGGTAATATTACGTTATTGATGTATATAAAATTCCCACGGAGACGTAGAGGCCAACTCGCCAGGAATGTTGTAAAATATTAGTGCCGAGATCTTAGGTTGGGTTAGGTTAGGTTATATTACGTTATTGATGTATATGAAGTTCCCACGGAGACGTAGAGGCCAACTCGCCAGGAATGTTGTCAAATATTACCGCCGAGATGTTACGTTGGTTTAGGTTAGGTAATATTACGTTATTGATGTATATGAAGGTCCCACGGTGACGTAGAGGCCAACTCGCCAGGAATGTTGTCAAATATTACCGCCGATGTGTTAGGTTGGGTTAGGTTAGGTTATACTACGTTATTGATGTATATGAAGGCCCCACGGAGACGTAGATGCCAACTCGCCAGGAATGTTGTCAAATATTACCGCCGAGATGATAGGTTGGGTTAGGTTAGGTTATATTACGTTATTGAGTATATGAAGGTCCCACGGAGACGTAGAGGCCAACTCGCCAGGAATGTTGTCAAATATTACCGCCGAGATGATAGGTTGGGCTAGGTTAGGTTATATTACGTTATTGATGTATATAAAGGTCCCACGGAAACATAGAGGCCAACAAGCCAGGAATGTTGTCAAATATTACCGCCGAGATGTTAGGTTGGGTTAGGACAGGTAATATTATGTTATTGATGTATATGAAGGCCCCACGGAAACATGGAGGCCAACAAGACAGGAATGTTGTCAAATATTACCGCCGAGATGATAGGTTGGGCTAGGTTAGGTTATATTACGTTATTGATGTATATAAAGGTCCCACGGAAACATAGAGGCCAACAAGCCAGGAATGTTGTCAAATATTACCGCCGAGATGTTACGTTGGTTTAGGTTAGGTTAAATTACGTTATTGATGTATATAAAAGTCCCACGGAGCCGTAGAGGCCAACTCGCCAGGAATGTTGTCAAATATTAGTGCCGAGATGTTAGGTTGGGTTAAGTTAGGTAATATTACGTTATTGATGTATATAAAATTCCCACGGCGACGTAGAGGCCAACTCGCCGGGAATGTTGTAAAATATTAGTGCCGAGATCTTAGGTTGGGTTAGGTTAGGTTATATTACGTTATTGATGTATATGAAGTTCTCACGGAGACGTAGAGGCCAACTCGCCAGGAATGTTGTGAAATATTAGTGCCGAGATCTTAGGTTGGGTTAGGTCAGGTAATATTATGTTATTGATGTATATGAAGGTCCCACGGAAACATGGAGGCCAACAAGTCAGGAATGTTGTCAAATATTACCGCCGAGATGTTAGGTTGGGTTAGGACAGGTAATATTATGTTATTGATGTATATGAAGGCCCCACGGAAACATGGAGGCCAACAAGACAGGAATGTTGTCAAATATTACCGCCGAGATGATAGGTTGGGCTAGGTTAGGTTATATTACGTTATTGATGTATATAAAGGTCCCACGGAAACATAGAGGCCAACAAGCCAGGAATGTTGTCAAATATTACCGCCGAGATGTTACGTTGGTTTAGGTTAGGTTAAATTACGTTATTGATGTATATAAAAGTCCCACGGAGGCGTAGAGGCCAACTCGCCAGGAATGTTGTCAAACATTACCGCCGAGATGATAGGTTGGGTTAGGTTAGGTTATATTACGTTATTGATGTATATGAAGGCCCCACGGAGACGTAGAGGCCAACTCGCGAGGAATGTTGTCAAATATTACCGCCGAGATGATAGGTTGGGTTAGGTTAGGTTATATTACGTTTTTGATGTATATGAAGGCCCCACGGAGACGTAGAGGCCAACTCGCCAGGAATGTTGTCAAATATTACCGCCGAGATGTTACGTTGGTTTAGGTTAGGTTAAATTACGTTATTGATGTATATGAAGGTCCCACTGAGAGGTAGAGGCCAACTCGTCAGGAATGTTGTCAAATATTAGTGCCGAGATGTTAGGTTGGGTTAAGTTAGGTAATATTACGTTATTGATGTATATAAAATTCCCACGGAGACGTAGAGGCCAACTCGCCAGGAATGTTGTAAAATATTAGTGCCGAGATGTTAGGTTGGGTTAGGTTAGGTTATATTACGTTATTGATGTATATGGAGTTCCCACGGAGACGTAGAGGCCAACTCGCCAGGAATGTTGTCAAATATTACCGCCGATGTGTTAGGTTGGGTTAGGTTAGGTTATACTACGTTATTGATGTATATGAAGGCCCCACGGAGACGTAGATGCCAACTCGCCAGGAATGTTGTCAAATATTACCGCCGAGATGATAGGTTGGGTTAGGTTAGGTTATATTACGTTATTGATGTATATGAAGGTCCCACGGAGACGTAGAGGCCAACTCGCCAGGAATGTTGTCAAATATTACCGCCGAGATGATAGGTTGGGCTAGGTTAGGTTATATTACGTTATTGATGTATATAAAGGTCCCACGGAAACATAGAGGCCAACAAGGCAGGAATGTTGTCAAATATTACCGCCGAGATGTTAGGTTGGGTTAGGACAGGTAATATTATGTTATTGATGTATATGAAGGCCCCACGGAAACATGGAGGCCAACTCGCCAGGAATGTTGTCAAATATTACCGCCGAGATGATAGGTTGGGCTAGGTTAGGTTATATTACGTTATTGATGTATATAAAGGTCCCACGGAAACATAGAGGCCAACAAGCCAGGAATGTTGTCAAATATTACCGCCGAGATGTTACGTTGGTTTAGGTTAGGTTAAATTACGTTATTGATGTATATAAAAGTCCCACGGAGGCGTAGAGGCCAACTCGCCAGGAATGTTGTCAAACATTACCGCCGAGATGATAGGTTGGGTTAGTTTAGGTTATATTACGTTATTGATGTATATGAAGGCCCCACGGAGACGTAGAGGCCAACTCGCCAGGAATGTTGTCAAATATTACCGCCGAGATGATAGGTTGGGTTAGGTTAGGTTATAATACGTTATTGATGTATATGAAGGCCCCACGGAGACGTAGAGGCCAACTCGCCATGAATGTTGTCAAATATTACCGCCGAGATGTTACGTTGGTTTAGGTTAGGTTAAATTACGTTATTGATGTATATGAAGGTCCCACTGAGAGGTAGAGGCCAACTCGCCAGGAATGTTGTCAAATATTAGTGCCGAGATGTTAGGTTGGGTTAAGTTAGGTAATATTATGTTATTGATGTATATGAAGGTCCCACGGAAACATGGAGGCCAACAAGACAGGTATGTTGTCAAGTATTACCGCCGAGATGTTATGTTGGTTTAGGTTAGGTTAAATTACGTTATTGATGTATATGAAGGTCCTACGGAGAGGTAGAGGCCAACTCGCCAGGAATGTTGTCAAATATTAGTGCCGAGATGTTGGGTTGAGTTAGGTTAGGTAATATTACGTTATTGATGTATATGAAGGTCCCACGGAGACGTAGAGGCCAACTCGCCAGGAATGTTGTCAAATATTACCGCCGAGATGATAGGTTGGGTTAGGTTAGGTTATATTACGTTATTGATGTATATGAAGGTCCCACGGAGACGTAGAGGCCAACAAGCCAGGAATGTTGTCAAATATTACCGCCGAGATGATAGGTTGGGCTAGGTTAGGTTATATTACGTTATTGATGTATATAAAGGTCCCACGGAAACATAGAGGCCAACAAGCCAGGAATGTTGTCAAATATTACCGCCGAGATGTTACGTTGGTTTAGGTTAGGTTAAATTACGTTACTGATGTATATAAAAGTCCCACGGAGGCGTAGAGGCCAACTCGCCAGGAATGTTGTCAAATATTAGTGCCGAGATGTTAGGTTGTGTTAAGTTAGGTAATATTACGTTATTGATGTATATAAAATTCCCACGGAGACGTAGAGGCCAACTCGCCAGGAATGTTGTAAAATATTAGTGCCGAGATCTTAGGTTGGGTTAGGTTAGGTTATATTACGTTATTGATGTATATGAAGTTCCCACGGAGACGTAGAGGCCAACTCGCCAGGAATGTTGTCAAATATTACCGCCGATGTGTTAGGTTGGGTTAGGTTAGGTTATACTACGTTATTGATGTATATGAAGGCCCCACGGAGACGTAGATGCCAACTCGCCAGGAATGTTGTCAAATATTACCGCCGAGATGATAGGTTGGGTTAGGTTAGGTTATATTACGTTATTGATGTATATGAAGGTCCCACGGAGACGTAGAGGCCAACAAGCCAGGAATGTTGTCAAATATTACCGCCGAGATGATAGGTTGGGCTAGGTTAGGTTATATTACGTTATTGATGTATATAAAGGTCCCACGGAAACATAGAGGCCAACAAGGCAGGAATGTTGTCAAATATTACCGCCGAGATGTTAGGTTGGGTTAGGACAGGTAATATTATGTTATTGATGTATATGAAGGCCCCACGGAGACGTAGAGGCCAACTCGCCATGAATGTTGTCAAATATTACCGCCGAGATGTTATGTTGGTTTAGGTTAGGTTAAATTACGATATTGATGTATATGAAGGTCCCACTGAGAGGTAGAGGCCAACTCGCCAGGAATGTTGTCAAATATTAGTGCCGAGATGTTAGGTTGGGTTAAGTTAGGTAATATTATGTTATTGATGTATATGAAGGTCCCACGGAAACATGGAGGCCAACAAGACAGGAATGTTGTCAAGTATTACCGCCGAGATGTTATGTTGGTTTAGGTTAGGTTAAATTACGTTATTGATGTATATGAAGGTCCTACGGAGAGGTAGAGGCCAACTCGCCAGGAATGTTGTCAAATATTAGTGCCGAGATGTTGGGTTGAGTTAGGTTAGGTAATATTACGTTATTGATGTATATGAAGGTCCCACGGTGACGTAGAGGCCAACTCGCCAGGAATGTTGTGAAATATTACCGCCGAGATGTTAGGTTGGGTTAGGTTAGGTTATATTACGTTATTGATGTATATAAAAGCCCCACGGAAACATGGAGGCCAACTCGCCAGGAATGTTGTGAAATATTAGTGCCGAGATCTTAGGTTGGGTTAGGTCAGGTAATATTATGTTATTGATGTATATGAAGGTCCCACGGAAACATGGAGGCCAACAAGTCAGGAATGTTGTCAAATATTACCGCCGAGATGTTAGGTTGGGTTAGGACAGGTAATATTATGTTATTGATGTATATGAAGGCCCCACGGAAACATGGAGGCCAACAAGACAGGAATGTTGTCAAATATTACCGCCGAGATGATAGGTTGGGCTAGGTTAGGTTATATTACGTTATTGATGTATATAAAGGTCCCACGGAAACATAGAGGCCAACAAGCCAGGAATGTTGTCAAATATTACCGCCGAGATGTTACGTTGGTTTAGGTTAGGTTAAATTACGTTATTGATGTATATAAAAGTCCCACGGAGGCGTAGAGGCCAACTCGCCAGGAATGTTGTCAAACATTACCGCCGAGATGATAGGTTGGGTTAGGTTAGGTTATATTACGTTATTGATGTATATGAAGGCCCCACGGAGACGTAGAGGCCAACTCGCGAGGAATGTTGTCAAATATTACCGCCGAGATGATAGGTTGGGTTAGGTTAGGTTATATTACGTTATTGATGTATATGAAGGCCCCACGGAGACGTAGAGGCCAACTCGCCAGGAATGTTGTCAAATATTACCGCCGAGATGTTACGTTGGTTTAGGTTAGGTTAAATTACGTTATTGATGTATATGAAGGTCCCACTGAGAGGTAGAGGCCAACTCGTCAGGAATGTTGTCAAATATTAGTGCCGAGATGTTAGGTTGGGTTAAGTTAGGTAATATTACGTTATTGATGTATATAAAATTCCCACGGAGACGTAGAGGCCAACTCGCCAGGAATGTTGTAAAATATTAGTGCCGAGATGTTAGGTTGGGTTAGGTTAGGTTATATTACGTTATTGATGTATATGAAGTTCCCACGGAGACGTAGAGGCCAACTCGCCAGGAATGTTGTCAAATATTACCGCCGATGTGTTAGGTTGGGTTAGGTTAGGTTATACTACGTTATTGATGTATATGAAGGCCCCACGGAGACGTAGATGCCAACTCGCCAGGAATGTTGTCAAATATTACCGCCGAGATGATAGGTTGGGTTAGGTTAGGTTATATTACGTTACTGATGTATATGAAGGTCCCACGGAGACGTAGAGGCCAACTCGCCAGGAATGTTGTCAAATATTACCGCCGAGATGATAGGTTGGGCTAGGTTAGGTTATATTACGTTATTGATGTATATAAAGGTCCCACGGAAACATAGAGGCCAACAAGCCAGGAATGTTGTCAAATATTACCGCCGAGATGTTAGGTTGGGTTAGGACAGGTAATATTATGTTATTGATGTATATGAAGGCCCCACGGAAACATGGAGGCCAACAAGACAGGAATGTTGTCAAATATTACCGCCGAGATGATAGGTTGGGCTAGGTTAGGTTATATTACGTTATTGATGTATATAAAGGTCCCACGGAAACAAAGAGGCCAACAAGCCAGGAATGTTGTCAAATATTACCGCCGAGATGTTACGTTGGTTTAGGTTAGGTTAAATTACGTTATTGATGTATATAAAAGTCCCACGGAGGCGTAGAGGCCAACTCGCCAGGAATGTTGTCAAATATTAGTGCCGAGATGTTAGGTTGGGTTAAGTTAGGTAATATTACGTTATTGATGTATATAAAATTCCCACGGCGACGTAGAGGCCAACTCGCCAAGAATGTTGTAAAATATTAGTGCCGAGATCTTAGGTTGGGTTAGGTTAGGTTATATTACGTTATTGATGTATATGAAGTTCTCACGGAGACGTAGAGGCCAACTCGCCAGGAATGTTGTGAAATATTACCGCCGAGATGTTAGGTTGGGTTAGGTTAGGTTATATTACGTTATTGATGTATATAAAAGCCCCACGGAAACATGGAGGCCAACTCGCCAGGAATGTTGTGAAATATTAGTGCCGAGATCTTAGGTTGGGTTAGGTCAGGTAATATTATGTTATTGATGTATATGAAGGTCCCACGGAAACATGGAGGCCAACAAGTCAGGAATGTTGTCAAATATTACCGCCGAGATGTTAGGTTGGGTTAGGACAGGTAATATTATGTTATTGATGTATATGAAGGCCCCACGGAAACATGGAGGCCAACAAGACAGGAATGTTGTCAAATATTACCGCCGAGATGATAGGTTGGGCTAGGTTAGGTTATATTACGTTATTGATGTATATAAAGGTCCCACGGAAACATAGTGGCCTACAAGCCAGGAATGTTGTCAAATATTACCGCCGAGATGTTACGTTGGTTTAGGTTAGGTTAAATTACGTTATTGATGTATATAAAAGTCCCACGGAGGCGTAGAGGCCAACTCGCCAGGAATGTTGTCAAACATTACCGCCGAGATGATAGGTTGGGTTAGGTTAGGTTATATTACGTTATTGATGTATATGAAGGCCCCACGGAGACGTAGAGGCCAACTCGCGAGGAATGTTGTCAAATATTACCGCCGAGATGATAGGTTGGGTTAGGTTAGGTTATATTACGTTATTGATGTATATGAAGACCCCACGGAGACGTAGAGGCCAACTCGCCAGGAATGTTGTCAAATATTACCGCCGAGATGTTACGTTGGTTTAGGTTAGGTTAAATTACGTTATTGATGTATATGAAGGTCCCACTGAGAGGTAGAGGCCAACTCGTCAGGAATGTTGTCAAATATTAGTGCCGAGATGTTAGGTTGGGTTAAGTTAGGTAATATTACGTTATTGATGTATATAAAATTCCCACGGAGACGTAGAGGCCAACTCGCCAGGAATGTTGTAAAATATTAGTGCCGAGATGTTAGGTTGGGTTAGGTTAGGTTATATTACGTTATTGATGTATATGAAGTTCCCACGGAGACGTAGAGGCCAACTCGCCAGGAATGTTGTCAAATATTACCGCCGATGTGTTAGGTTGGGTTAGGTTAGGTTATACTACGTTATTGATGTATATGAAGGCCCCACGGAGACGTAGATGCCAACTCGCCAGGAATGTTGTCAAATATTACCGCCGAGATGATAGGTTGGGTTAGGTTAGGTTATATTACGTTACTGATGTATATGAAGGTCCCACGGAGACGTAGAGGCCAACTCGCCAGGAATGTTGTCAAATATTACCGCCGAGATGATAGGTTGGGCTAGGTTAGGTTATATTACGTTATTGATGTATATAAAGGTCCCACGGAAACATAGAGGCCAACAAGCCAGGAATGTTGTCAAATATTACCGCCGAGATGTTACGTTGGTTTAGGTTAGGTTAAATTACGTTATTGATGTATATAAAAGTCCCACGGAGGCGTAGAGGCCAACTCGCCAGGAATGTTGTCAAACATTACCGCCGAGATGATAGGTTGGGTTAGTTTAGGTTATATTACGTTATTGATGTATATGAAGGCCCCACGGAGACGTAGAGGCCAACTCGCCAGGAATGTTGTCAAATATTACCGCCGAGATGATAGGTTGGGTTAGGTTAGGTTATAATACGTTATTGATGTATATGAAGGCCCCACGGAGACGTAGAGGCCAACTCGCCATGAATGTTGTCAAATATTACCGCCGAGATGTTACGTTGGTTTAGGTTAGGTTAAATTACGTTATTGATGTATATGAAGGTCCCACTGAGAGGTAGAGGCCAACTCGCCAGGAATGTTGTCAAATATTAGTGCCGAGATGTTAGGTTGGGTTAAGTTAGGTAATATTATGTTATTGATGTATATGAAGGTCCCACGGAAACATGGAGGCCAACAAGACAGGTATGTTGTCAAGTATTACCGCCGAGATGATAGGTTGGGCTAGGTTAGGTTATATTACGTTATTGATGTATATAAAGGTCCCACGGAAACATAGAGGCCAACAAGGCAGGAATGTTGTCAAATATTACCGCCGAGATGTTAGGTTGGGTTAGGACAGGTAATATTATGTTATTGATGTATATGAAGGCCCCACGGAAACATGGAGGCCAACAAGACAGGAATGTTGTCAAATATTACCGCCGAGATGATAGGTTGGGCTAGGTTAGGTTATATTACGTTATTGATGTATATAAAGGTCCCACGGAAACATAGAGGCCAACAAGCCAGGAATGTTGTCAAATATTACCGCCGAGATGTTACGTTGGTTTAGGTTAGGTTAAATTACGTTATTGATGTATATAAAAGTCCCACGGAGGCGTAGAGGCCAACTCGCCAGGAATGTTGTCAAATATTAGTGCCGAGATGTTAGGTTGGGTTAAGTTAGGTAATATTACGTTATTGATGTATATAAAATTCCCACGGAGACGTAGAGGCCAACTCGCCAGGAATGTTGTAAAATATTAGTGCCGAGATCTTAGGTTGGGTTAGGTTAGGTTATATTACGTTATTGATGTATATGAAGTTCCCACGGAGACGTAGAGGCCAACTCGCCAGGAATGTTGTCAAATATTACCGCCGATGTGTTAGGTTGGGTTAGGTTAGGTTATACTACGTTATTGATGTATATGAAGGCCCCACGGAGACGTAGAGGCCAACTCGCCAGGAATGTTGTCAAATATTACCGCCGATGTGTTAGGTTGGGTTAGGTTAGGTTATACTACGTTATTGATGTATATGAAGGCCCCACGGAGACGTAGATGCCAACTCGCCAGGAATGTTGTCAAATATTACCGCCGAGATGATAGGTTGGGTTAGGTTAGGTTATATTACGTTATTGATGTATATGAAGGTCCCACGGAGACGTAGAGGCCAACAAGCCAGGAATGTTGTCAAATATTACCGCCGAGATGATAGGTTGGGCTAGGTTAGGTTATATTACGTTATTGATGTATATAAAGGTCCCACGGAAACATAGAGGCCAACAAGGCAGGAATGTTGTCAAATATTACCGCCGAGATGTTAGGTTGGGTTAGGACAGGTAATATTATGTTATTGATGTATATGAAGGCCCCACGGAAACATGGAGGCCAACAAGACAGGAATGTTGTCAAATATTACCGCCGAGATGATAGGTTGGGCTAGGTTAGGTTATATTACGTTATTGATGTATATAAAGGTCCCACGGAAACATAGAGGCCAACAAGCCAGGAATGTTGTCAAATATTACCGCCGAGATGTTACGTTGGTTTAGGTTAGGTTAAATTACGTTATTGATGTATATAAAAGTCCCACGGAGGCGTAGAGGCCAACTCGCCAGGAATGTTGTCAAACATTACCGCCGAGATGATAGGTTGGGTTAGTTTATGTTATATTACGTTATTGATGTATATGAAGGCCCCACGGAGACGTAGAGGCCAACTCGCCAGGAATGTTGTCAAATATTACCGCCGAGATGATAGGTTGGGTTAGGTTAGGTTATATTACGTTATTGATGTATATGAAGGCCCCACGGAGACGTAGAGGCCAACTCGCCAGGAATGTTGTCAAATATTACCGCCGAGATGTTACGTTGGTTTAGGTTAGGTTATATTACGTTATTGATGTATATGAAGGTCCCACGGAGACGTAGAGGCCAACTCGCCAGGAATGTTGTCAAATATTAGTGCCGGGAAGTTGGGTTGGGTTAGGTTAGGTTATATTACGTTATTGATGTATATAAAATTCCCACGGAGACGTAGAGGCCAACTCGCCAGGAATGTTGTGAAATATTAGTGCCGAGATCTTAGGTTGGGTTAGGTTAGGTTATACTACGTTATTGATGTATATGAAGGCCCCACGGAGACGTAGATGCCAACTCGCCAGGAATGTTGTCAAATATTACCGCCGAGATGATAGGTTGGGTTAGGTTAGGTTATATTACGTTATTGATGTATATGAAGGTCCCACGGAGACGTAGAGGCCAACAAGCCAGGAATGTTGTCAAATATTACCGCCGAGATGATAGGTTGGGCTAGGTTAGGTTATATTACGTTATTGATGTATATAAAGGTCCCACGGAAACATAGAGGCCAACAAGGCAGGAATGTTGTCAAATATTACCGCCGAGATGTTAGGTTGGGTTAGGACAGGTAATATTATGTTATTGATGTATATGAAGGCCCCACGGAGACGTAGAGGCCAACTCGCCATGAATGTTGTCAAATATTACCGCCGAGATGTTATGTTGGTTTAGGTTAGGTTAAATTACGTTATTGATGTATATGAAGGTCCCACTGAGAGGTAGAGGCCAACTCGCCAGGAATGTTGTCAAATATTAGTGCCGAGATGTTAGGTTGGGTTAAGTTAGGTAATATTATGTTATTGATGTATATGAAGGTCCCACGGAAACATGGAGGCCAACAAGACAGGAATGTTGTCAAGTATTACCGCCGAGATGTTATGTTGGTTTAGGTTAGGTTAAATTACGTTATTGATGTATATGAAGGTCCTACGGAGAGGTAGAGGCCAACTCGCCAGGAATGTTGTCAAATATTAGTGCCGAGATGTTGGGTTGAGTTAGGTTAGGTAATATTACGTTATTGATGTATATGAAGGTCCCACGGTGACGTAGAGGCCAACTCGCCAGGAATGTTGTCAAATATTACCGCCGATGTGTTAGGTTGGGTTAGGTTAGGTTATATTACGTTATTGATGTATATAAAGGTCCCACGGAAACATAGAGGCCAACAAGCCAGGAATGTTGTCAAATATTACCGCCGAGATGTTACGTTGGTTTAGGTTAGGTTAAATTACGTTATTGATGTATATAAAAGTCCCACGGAGGCGTAGAGGCCAACTCGCCAGGAATGTTGTCAAACATTACCGCCGAGATGATAGGTTGGGTTAGGTTAGGTTATATTACGTTATTGATGTATATGAAGGCCCCACGGAGACGTAGAGGCCAACTCGCGAGGAATGTTGTCAAATATTACCGCCGAGATGATAGGTTGGGTTAGGTTAGGTTATATTACGTTATTGATGTATATGAAGGCCCCACGGAGACGTAGAGGCCAACTCGCCAGGAATGTTGTCAAATATTACCGCCGAGATGTTACGTTGGTTTAGGTTAGGTTAAATTACGTTATTGATGTATATGAAGGTCCCACTGAGAGGTAGAGGCCAACTCGTCAGGAATGTTGTCAAATATTAGTGCCGAGATGTTAGGTTGGGTTAAGTTAGGTAATATTACGTTATTGATGTATATAAAATTCCCACGGAGACGTAGAGGCCAACTCGCCAGGAATGTTGTAAAATATTAGTGCCGAGATGTTAGGTTGGGTTAGGTTAGGTTATATTACGTTATTGATGTATATGAAGTTCCCACGGAGACGTAGAGGCCAACTCGCCAGGAATGTTGTCAAATATTACCGCCGATGTGTTAGGTTGGGTTAGGTTAGGTTATACTACGTTATTGATGTATATGAAGGCCCCACGGAGACGTAGATGCCAACTCGCCAGGAATGTTGTCAAATATTACCGCCGAGATGATAGGTTGGGTTAGGTTAGGTTATATTACGTTACTGATGTATATGAAGGTCCCACGGAGACGTAGAGGCCAACTCGCCAGGAATGTTGTCAAATATTACCGCCGAGATGATAGGTTGGGCTAGGTTAGGTTATATTACGTTATTGATGTATATAAAGGTCCCACGGAAACATAGAGGCCAACAAGCCAGGAATGTTGTCAAATATTACCGCCGAGATGTTAGGTTGGGTTAGGACAGGTAATATTATGTTATTGATGTATATGAAGGCCCCACGGAAACATGGAGGCCAACAAGACAGGAATGTTGTCAAATATTACCGCCGAGATGATAGGTTGGGCTAGGTTAGGTTATATTACGTTATTGATGTATATAAAGGTCCCACGGAAACACAGAGGCCAACAAGCCAGGAATGTTGTCAAATATTACCGCCGAGATGTTACGTTGGTTTAGGTTAGGTTAAATTACGTTATTGATGTATATAAAAGTCCCACGGAGGCGTAGAGGCCAACTCGCCAGGAATGTTGTCAAATATTAGTGCCGAGATGTTAGGTTGGGTTAAGTTAGGTAATATTACGTTATTGATGTATATAAAATTCCCACGGCGACGTAGAGGCCAACTCGCCAAGAATGTTGTAAAATATTAGTGCCGAGATCTTAGGTTGGGTTAGGTTATGTTATATTACGTTATTGATGTATATGAAGTTCTCACGGAGACGTAGAGGCCAACTCGCCAGGAATGTTGTGAAATATTACCGCCGAGATGTTAGGTTGGGTTAGGTTAGGTTATATTACGTTATTGATGTATATAAAAGCCCCACGGAAACATGGAGGCCAACTCGCCAGGAATGTTGTGAAATATTAGTGCCGAGATCTTAGGTTGGGTTAGGTCAGGTAATATTATGTTATTGATGTATATGAAGGTCCCACGGAAACATGGAGGCCAACAAGTCAGGAATGTTGTCAAATATTACCGCCGAGATGTTAGGTTGGGTTAGGACAGGTAATATTATGTTATTGATGTATATGAAGGCCCCACGGAAACATGGAGGCCAACAAGACAGGAATGTTGTCAAATATTACCGCCGAGATGATAGGTTGGGCTAGGTTAGGTTATATTACGTTATTGATGTATATAAAGGTCCCACGGAAACATAGAGGCCAACAAGCCAGGAATGTTGTCAAATATTACCGCCGAGATGTTACGTTGGTTTAGGTTAGGTTAAATTACGTTATTGATGTATATAAAAGTCCCACGGAGGCGTAGAGGCCAACTCGCCAGGAATGTTGTCAAACATTACCGCCGAGATGATAGGTTGGGTTAGGTTAGGTTATATTACGTTATTGATGTATATGAAGGCCCCACGGAGACGTAGAGGCCAACTCGCGAGGAATGTTGTCAAATATTACCGCCGAGATGATAGGTTGGGTTAGGTTAGGTTATATTACGTTATTGATGTATATGAAGGCCCCACGGAGACGTAGAGGCCAACTCGCCAGGAATGTTGTCAAATATTACCGCCGAGATGTTACGTTGGTTTAGGTTAGGTTAAATTACGTTATTGATGTATATGAAGGTCCCACTGAGAGGTAGAGGCCAACTCGTCAGGAATGTTGTCAAATATTAGTGCCGAGATGTTAGGTTGGGTTAAGTTAGGTAATATTACGTTATTGATGTATATAAAATTCCCACGGAGACGTAGAGGCCAACTCGCCAGGAATGTTGTAAAATATTAGTGCCGAGGTGTTAGGTTGGGTTAGGTTAGGTTATATTACGTTATTGATGTATATGAAGTTCCCACGGAGACGTAGAGGCCAACTCGCCAGGAATGTTGTCAAATATTACCGCCGATGTGTTAGGTTGGGTTAGGTTAGGTTATACTACGTTATTGATGTATATGAAGGCCCCACGGAGACGTAGATGCCAACTCGCCAGGAATGTTGTCAAATATTACCGCCGAGATGTTACGTTGGTTTAGGTTAGGTTAAATTACGTTATTGATGTATATAAAAGTCCCACGGAGGCGTAGAGGCCAACTCGCCAGGAATGTTGTCAAACATTACCGCCGAGATGATAGGTTGGGTTAGTTTAGGTTATATTACGTTATTGATGTATATGAAGGCCCCACGGAGACGTAGAGGCCAACTCGCCAGGAATGTTGTCAAATATTACCGCCGAGATGATAGGTTGGGTTAGGTTAGGTTATAATACGTTATTGATGTATATGAAGGCCCCACGGAGACGTAGAGGCCAACTCGCCATGAATGTTGTCAAATATTACCGCCGAGATGTTACGTTGGTTTAGGTTAGGTTAAATTACGTTATTGATGTATATGAAGGTCCCACTGAGAGGTAGAGGCCAACTCGCCAGGAATGTTGTCAAATATTAGTGCCGAGATGTTAGGTTGGGTTAAGTTAGGTAATATTATGTTATTGATGTATATGAAGGTCCCACGGAAACATGGAGGCCAACAAGACAGGTATGTTGTCAAGTATTACCGCCGAGATGATAGGTTGGGCTAGGTTAGGTTATATTACGTTATTGATGTATATAAAGGTCCCACGGAAACATAGAGGCCAACAAGGCAGGAATGTTGTCAAATATTACCGCCGAGATGTTAGGTTGGGTTAGGACAGGTAATATTATGTTATTGATGTATATGAAGGCCCCACGGAAACATGGAGGCCAACAAGACAGGAATGTTGTCAAATATTACCGCCGAGATGATAGGTTGGGCTAGGTTAGGTTATATTACGTTATTGATGTATATAAAGGTCCCACGGAAACATAGAGGCCAACAAGCCAGGAATGTTGTCAAATATTACCGCCGAGATGTTACGTTGGTTTAGGTTAGGTTAAATTACGTTATTGATGTATATAAAAGTCCCACGGAGGCGTAGAGGCCAACTCGCCAGGAATGTTGTCAAATATTAGTGCCGAGATGTTAGGTTGGGTTAAGTTAGGTAATATTACGTTATTGATGTATATAAAATTCCCACGGAGACGTAGAGGCCAACTCGCCAGGAATGTTGTAAAATATTAGTGCCGAGATCTTAGGTTGGGTTAGGTTAGGTTATATTACGTTATTGATGTATATGAAGTTCCCACGGAGACGTAGAGGCCAACTCGCCAGGAATGTTGTCAAATATTACCGCCGATGTGTTAGGTTGGGTTAGGTTAGGTTATACTACGTTATTGATGTATATGAAGGCCCCACGGAGACGTAGAGGCCAACTCGCCAGGAATGTTGTCAAATATTACCGCCGATGTGTTAGGTTGGGTTAGGTTAGGTTATACTACGTTATTGATGTATATGAAGGCCCCACGGAGACGTAGATGCCAACTCGCCAGGAATGTTGTCAAATATTACCGCCGAGATGATAGGTTGGGTTAGGTTAGGTTATATTACGTTATTGATGTATATGAAGGTCCCACGGAGACGTAGAGGCCAACAAGCCAGGAATGTTGTCAAATATTACCGCCGAGATGATAGGTTGGGCTAGGTTAGGTTATATTACGTTATTGATGTATATAAAGGTCCCACGGAAACATAGAGGCCAACAAGGCAGGAATGTTGTCAAATATTACCGCCGAGATGTTAGGTTGGGTTAGGACAGGTAATATTATGTTATTGATGTATATGAAGGCCCCACGGAAACATGGAGGCCAACAAGACAGGAATGTTGTCAAATATTACCGCCGAGATGATAGGTTGGGCTAGGTTAGGTTATATTACGTTATTGATGTATATAAAGGTCCCACGGAAACATAGAGGCCAACAAGCCAGGAATGTTGTCAAATATTACCGCCGAGATGTTACGTTGGTTTAGGTTAGGTTAAATTACGTTATTGATGTATATAAAAGTCCCACGGAGGCGTAGAGGCCAACTCGCCAGGAATGTTGTCAAACATTACCGCCGAGATGATAGGTTGGGTTAGTTTATGTTATATTACGTTATTGATGTATATGAAGGCCCCACGGAGACGTAGAGGCCAACTCGCCAGGAATGTTGTCAAATATTACCGCCGAGATGATAGGTTGGGTTAGGTTAGGTTATATTACGTTATTGATGTATATGAAGGCCCCACGGAGACGTAGAGGCCAACTCGCCAGGAATGTTGTCAAATATTACCGCCGAGATGTTACGTTGGTTTAGGTTAGGTTATATTACGTTATTGATGTATATGAAGGTCCCACGGAGACGTAGAGGCCAACTCGCCAGGAATGTTGTCAAATATTAGTGCCGGGAAGTTGGGTTGGGTTAGGTTAGGTTATATTACGTTATTGATGTATATAAAATTCCCACGGAGACGTAGAGGCCAACTCGCCAGGAATGTTGTGAAATATTAGTGCCGAGATCTTAGGTTGGGTTAGGTTCGGTTATATTACGTTATTGATGTATATGAAGGTCCCACGGTGACGTAGAGGCCAACTCGCCAGGAATGTTGTCAAATAATAGCGCCGAAAGGTTAGGTTGAGTTAGGTTAGGTTATATTACGTTATTGATGTATATGAAGGTCCCACGTAGACGTAGAGGCCAACTCGCCAGGAATGTTGTCAAATATTAGTGCCGGGAAGTTGGGTTGGGTTAGGTTAGGTTATATTACGTTATTGATGTATATAAAATTCCCACGGAGACGTAGAGGCCAACTCGCCAGGAATGTTGTGAAATATTTGTGCCGAGATCTTAGGTTGGGTTAGGTTCGGTTATATTACGTTATTGATGTATATGAAGGTCCCACGGTGACGTAGAGGCCAACTCGCCAGGAATGTTGTCAAATAATAGCGCCGAAAGGTTAGGTTGAGTTAGGTTAGGTTATATTACGTTATTTATGTATATAAAATTCCCACGAAGACGTAGAGGCCAACTCGCCAGGAATGTTGTCAAATATTACCGCCGAGATGTTAGATTGGGTTAGGTCAGGTAATATTATGTTATTGATGTATATGAAGGCCCCACGGAAACATGGAGTCCAACAAGACAGGAATGTTGTCAAATATTACCGCCGAGATGTTACGTTGGTTTAGGTTAGGTTAAATTACGTTATTGATGTATATGAAGGTCCCACGGAGAGGTAGAGGCCAACTCGCCAGGAATATTGTCAAAAATTAGTGCCGGGAAGTTGGGTTGGGTTAGGTTAGGTTATATTACGTTATTGATGTATATAAAATTCCCACGGAGACGTAGAGGCCAACTCGACAGGAATGTTGTAAAATATTAGTGCCGAGATCTTAGGTTGGGTTAGGTTCGGTTATATTACGTTATTGATGTATATGAAGTTCCCACGGAGACGTAGAGGCCAACTCGCCAGGAATGTTGTCAAATATTACCGCCGATGTGTTAGGTTGGGTTAGGTTAGGTTATACTACGTTATTGATGTATATATAGGCCCCACGGAGACGTAGATGCCAACTCGCCAGGAATGTTGTCAAATATTACCGCCGAGATGATAGGTTGGGTTAGGTTAGGTTATATTACGTTACTGATGTATATGAAGGTCCCACGGAGACGTAGAGGCCAACTCGCCAGGAATGTTGTCAAATATTACCGCCGAGATGATAGGTTGGGCTAGGTTAGGTTATATTACGTTATTGATGTATATAAAGGTCCCACGGAAACATAGAGGCCAACAAGCCAGGAATGTTGTCAAATATTACCGCCGAGATGTTACGTTGGTTTAGGTTAGGTTAAATTACGTTATTGATGTATATAAAAGTCCCACGGAGGCGTAGAGGCCAACTCGCCAGGAATGTTGTCAAATATTACCGCCGAGATGATAGGTTGGGCTAGGTTAGGTTATATTACGTTATTGATGTATATAAAGGTCCCACGGAAACATAGAGGCCAACAAGCCAGGAATGTTGTCAAATATTACCGCCGAGATGTTACGTTGGTTTAGGTTAGGTTAAATTACGTTATTGATGTATATAAAAGTCCCACGGAGGCGTAGAGGCCAACTCGCCAGGAATGTTGTCAAACATTACCGCCGAGATGTTACGTTGGTTTAGGTTAGGTTAAATTACGTTATTGATGTATATGAAGGTCCCACTGAGAGGTAGAGGCCAACTCGCCAGGAATGTTGTCAAATATTAGTGCCGAGATGTTAGGTTGGGTTAAGTTAGGTAATATTATGTTATTGATGTATATGAAGGTCCCACGGAAACATGGAGGCCAACAAGACAGGTATGTTGTCAAGTATTACCGCCGAGATGTTATGTTGGTTTAGGTTAGGTTAAATTACGTTATTGATGTATATGAAGGTCCTACGGAGAGGTAGAGGCCAACTCGCCAGGAATGTTGTCAAATATTAGTGCCGAGATGTTGGGTTGAGTTAGGTTAGGTAATATTACGTTATTGATGTATATGAAGGTCCCACGGAGACGTAGAGGCCAACAAGCCAGGAATGTTGTCAAATATTACCGCCGAGATGATAGGTTGGGCTAGGTTAGGTTATATTACGTTATTGATGTATATAAAGGTCCCACGGAAACATAGAGGCCAACAAGGCAGGAATGTTGTCAAATATTACCGCCGAGATGTTAGGTTGGGTTAGGACAGGTAATATTATGTTATTGATGTATATGAAGGCCCCACGGAAACATGGAGGCCAACAAGACAGGAATGTTGTCAAATATTACCGCCGAGATGATAGGTTGGGCTAGGTTAGGTTATATTACGTTATTGATGTATATAAAGGTCCCACGGAAACATAGAGGCCAACAAGCCAGGAATGTTGTCAAATATTACCGCCGAGATGTTACGTTGGTTTAGGTTAGGTTAAATTACGTTATTGATGTATATAAAAGTCCCACGGAGGCGTAGAGGCCAACTCGCCAGGAATGTTGTCAAATATTAGTGCCGAGATGTTAGGTTGGGTTAAGTTAGGTAATATTACGTTATTGATGTATATAAAATTCCCACGGAGACGTAGAGGCCAACTCGCCAGGAATGTTGTAAAATATTAGTGCCGAGATCTTAGGTTGGGTTAGGTTAGGTTATATTACGTTATTGATGTATATGAAGTTCCCACGGAGACGTAGAGGCCAACTCGCCAGGAATGTTGTCAAATATTACCGCCGATGTGTTAGGTTGGGTTAGGTTAGGTTATACTACGTTATTGATGTATATGAAGGCCCCACGGAGACGCAGATGCCAACTCGCCAGGAATGTTGTCAAATATTACCGCCGAGATGATAGGTTGGGTTAGGTTAGGTTATATTACGTTATTGATGTATATGAAGGTCCCACGGAGACGTAGAGGCCAACAAGCCAGGAATGTTGTCAAATATTACCGCCGAGATGATAGGTTGGGCTAGGTTAGGTTATATTACGTTATTGATGTATATAAAGGTCCCACGGAAACATAGAGGCCAACAAGGCAGGAATGTTGTCAAATATTACCGCCGAGATGTTAGGTTGGGTTAGGACAGGTAAAATTATGTTTTTGATGTATATGAAGGCCCCACGGAAACATGGAGGCCAACAAGACAGGAATGTTGTCAAATATTACCGCCGAGATGATAGGTTGGGCTAGGTTAGGTTATATTACGTTATTGATGTATATAAAGGTCCCACGGAAACATAGAGGCCAACAAGCCAGGAATGTTGTCAAATATTACCGCCGAGATGTTACGTTGGTTTAGGTTAGGTTAAATTACGTTATTGATGTATATAAAAGTCCCACGGAGGCGTAGAGGCCAACTCGCCAGGAATGTTGTCAAACATTACCGCCGAGATGATAGGTTGGGTTAGTTTATGTTATATTACGTTATTGATGTATATGAAGGCCCCACGGAGACGTAGAGGCCAACTCGCCAGGAATGTTGTCAAATATTACCGCCGAGATGATAGGTTGGGTTAGGTTAGGTTATATTACGTTATTGATGTATATGAAGGCCCCACGGAGACGTAGAGGCCAACTCGCCAGGAATGTTGTCAAATATTACCGCCGAGATGTTACGTTGGTTTAGGTTAGGTTAAATTACGTTATTGATGTATATAAAAGTCCCACGGAGGCGTAGAGGCCAACTCGCCAGGAATGTTGTCAAACATTACCGCCGAGATGATAGGTTGGGTTAGTTTAGGTTATATTACGTTATTGATGTATATGAAGGCCCCACGGTGACGTAGAGGCCAACTCGCCAGGAATGTTGTCAAATATTACCGCCGATGTGTTAGGTTGGGTTAGGTTAGGTTATACTACGTTATTGATGTATATGAAGGCCCCACGGAGACGTAGAGGCCAACTCGCCAGGAATGTTGTCAAATATTACCGCCGAGATGTTACGTTGGTTTAGGTTAGGTTATATTACGTTATTGATGTATATGAAGGTCCCACGGAGACGTAGAGGCCAACTCGCCAGGAATGTTGTCAAATATTAGTGCCGGGAAGTTGGGTTGGGTTAGGTTAGGTTATATTACGTTATTGATGTATATAAAATTCCCACGGAGACGTAGAGGCCAACTCGCCAGGAATGTTGTGAAATATTAGTGCCGAGATCTTAGGTTGGGTTAGGTTCGGTTATATTACGTTATTGATGTATATGAAGGTCCCACGGTGACGTAGAGGCCAACTCGCCAGGAATGTTGTCAAATAATAGCGCCGAAAGGTTAGGTTGAGTTAGGTTAGGTTATATTACGTTATTGATGTATATGAAGGTCCCACGTAGACGTAGAGGCCAACTCGCCAGGAATGTTGTCAAATATTAGTGCCGGGAAGTTGGGTTGGGTTAGGTTAGGTTATATTACGTTATTGATGTATATAAAATTCCCACGGAGACGTAGAGGCCAACTCGCCAGGAATGTTGTGAAATATTAGTGCCGAGATCTTAGGTTGGGTTAGGTTCGGTTATATTACGTTATTGATGTATATGAAGGTCCCACGGTGACGTAGAGGCCAACTCGCCAGGAATGTTGTCAAATAATAGCGCCGAAAGGTTAGGTTGAGTTAGGTTAGGTTATATTACGTTATTTATGTATATAAAATTCCCACGAAGACGTAGATGCCAACTCGCCAGGAATGTTGTCAAATATTACCGCCGAGATGTTAGATTGGGTTAGGTCAGGTAATATTATGTTATTGATGTATATGAAGGCCCCACGGAAACATGGAGTCCAACAAGACAGGAATGTTGTCAAATATTACCGCCGAGATGTTACGTTGGTTTAGGTTAGGTTAAATTACGTTATTGATGTATATGAAGGTCCCACGGAGAGGTAGAGGCCAACTCGCCAGGAATATTGTCAAAAATTAGTGCCGGGAAGTTGGGTTGGGTTAGGTTAGGTTATATTACGTTATTGATGTATATAAAATTCCCACGGAGACGTAGAGGCCAACTCGACAGGAATGTTGTAAAATATTAGTGCCGAGATCTTAGGTTGGGTTAGGTTCGGTTATATTACGTTATTGATGTATATGAAGGTCCCACGGTGACGTAGAGGCCAACTCGCCAGGAATGTTGTCAAATATTACCGCCGATGTGTTAGGTTGGGTTAGGTTAGGTTATGCTACGTTATTGATGTATATGAAGGCCCCACGGAGACGTAGAGGCCAACTCGCCAGGAATGTTGTCACATAATAGCGCCGAGTGGTTGGATCGGGTTATATTAGGTTATATTACGTTATTGATGGATATGAACGTCTCACGGAGACGTAGAGGCCAACTCGCCAGGAATGTTGTCAAATATTAGTGCCGGGAAGTTGGGTTGGGTTAGGTTAGGTTATATTACGTTATTGATGTATATAAAAGCCCCACGGAAACATGGAGGCCAACTCGCCAGGAATGTTGTGAAATATTAGTGCCGAGATCTTAGGTTGGGTTAGGTCAGGTAATATTATGTTATTGATGTATATGAAGGTCCCACGGAAACATGGAGGCCAACAAGTCAGGAATGTTGTCAAATATTACCGCCGAGATGTTAGGTTGGGTTAGGACAGGTAATATTATGTTATTGATGTATATGAAGGCCCCACGGAAACATGGAGGCCAACAAGACAGGAATGTTGTCAAATATTACCGCCGAGATGATAGGTTGGGCTAGGTTAGGTTATATTACGTTATTGATGTATATAAAGGTCCCACGGAAACATAGGGGCCAACAAGCCAGGAATGTTGTCAAATATTACCGCCGAGATGTTACGTTGGTTTAGGTTAGGTTAAATTACGTTATTGATGTATATAAAAGTCCCACGGAGGCGTAGAGGCCAACTCGCCAG
Source organism: Xylocopa violacea (assembly GCA_963969225.1). Classification (NCBI taxonomy): domain Eukaryota; kingdom Metazoa; phylum Arthropoda; class Insecta; order Hymenoptera; family Apidae; genus Xylocopa; species Xylocopa violacea. The sequence continues at coordinate 3,873,022 of CAXAJV010001082.1, forward strand.
GAATGTTGTCAAACATTACCGCCGAGATGATAGGTTGGGTTAGGTTAGGTTATATTACGTTATTGATGTATATGAAGGCCCCACGGAGACGTAGAGGCCAACTCGCGAGGAATGTTGTCAAATATTACCGCCGAGATGATAGGTTGGGTTAGGTTAGGTTATATTACGTTATTGATGTATATGAAGGCCCCACGGAGACGTAGAGGCCAACTCGCCAGGAATGTTGTCAAATATTACCGCCGAGATGTTACGTTGGTTTAGGTTAGGTTAAATTACGTTATTGATGTATATGAAGGTCCCACTGAGAGGTAGAGGCCAACTCGTCAGGAATGTTGTCAAATATTAGTGCCGAGATGTTAGGTTGGGTTAAGTTAGGTAATATTACGTTATTGATGTATATAAAATTCCCACGGAGACGTAGAGGCCAACTCGCCAGGAATGTTGTAAAATATTAGTGCCGAGATGTTAGGTTGGGTTAGGTTAGGTTATATTACGTTATTGATGTATATGGGGTTCCCACGGAGACGTAGAGGCCAACTCGCCAGGAATGTTGTCAAATATTACCGCCGATGTGTTAGGTTGGGTTAGGTTAGGTTATACTACGTTATTGATGTATATGAAGGCCCCACGGAGACGTAGATGCCAACTCGCCAGGAATGTTGTCAAATATTACCGCCGAGATGATAGGTTGGGTTAGGTTAGGTTATATTACGTTATTGATGTATATGAAGGTCCCACGGAGACGTAGAGGCCAACTCGCCAGGAATGTTGTCAAATATTACCGCCGAGATGATAGGTTGGGTTAGGTTAGGTTATATTACGTTATTGATGTATATGAAGGTCCCACGGAGACGTAGAGGCCAACTCGCCAGGAATGTTGTCAAATATTACCGCCGAGATGATAGGTTGGGCTAGGTTAGGTTATATTACGTTATTGATGTATATAAAGGTCCCACGGAAACATAGAGGCCAACAAGGCAGGAATGTTGTCAAATATTACCGCCGAGATGTTAGGTTGGGTTAGGACAGGTAATATTATGTTATTGATGTATATGAAGGCCCCACGGAAACATGGAGGCCAACTCGCCAGGAATGTTGTCAAATATTACCGCCGAGATGATAGGTTGGGCTAGGTTAGGTTATATTACGTTATTGATGTATATAAAGGTCCCACGGAAACATAGAGGCCAACAAGCCAGGAATGTTGTCAAATATTACCGCCGAGATGTTACGTTGGTTTAGGTTAGGTTAAATTACGTTATTGATGTATATAAAAGTCCCACGGAGGCGTAGAGGCCAACTCGCCAGGAATGTTGTCAAACATTACCGCCGAGATGATAGGTTGGGTTAGTTTAGGTTATATTACGTTATTGATGTATATGAAGGCCCCACGGAGACGTAGAGGCCAACTCGCCAGGAATGTTGTCAAATATTACCGCCGAGATGATAGGTTGGGTTAGGTTAGGTTATAATACGTTATTGATGTATATGAAGGCCCCACGGAGACGTAGAGGCCAACTCGCCATGAATGTTGTCAAATATTACCGCCGAGATGTTACGTTGGTTTAGGTTAGGTTAAATTACGTTATTGATGTATATGAAGGTCCCACTGAGAGGTAGAGGCCAACTCGCCAGGAATGTTGTCAAATATTAGTGCCGAGATGTTAGGTTGGGTTAAGTTAGGTAATATTATGTTATTGATGTATATGAAGGTCCCACGGAAACATGGAGGCCAACAAGACAGGAATGTTGTCAAGTATTACCGCCGAGATGTTATGTTGGTTTAGGTTAGGTTAAATTACGTTATTGATGTATATGAAGGTCCTACGTAGAGGTAGAGGCCAACTCGCCAGGAATGTTGTCAAATATTAGTGCCGAGATGTTGGGTTGAGTTAGGTTAGGTAATATTACGTTATTGATGTATATGAAGGTCCCACGGTGACGTAGAGGCCAACTCGCCAGGAATGTTGTCAAATATTACCGCCGATGTGTTAGGTTGGGTTAGGTTAGGTTATATTACGTTATTGAGTATATGAAGGTCCCACGGAGACGTAGAGGCCAACTCGCCAGGAATGTTGTCAAATATTACCGCCGAGATGATAGGTTGGGCTAGGTTAGGTTATATTACGTTATTGATGTATATAAAGGTCCCACGGAAACATAGAGGCCAACAAGCCAGGAATGTTGTCAAATATTACCGCCGAGATGTTAGGTTGGGTTAGGACAGGTAATATTATGTTATTGATGTATATGAAGGCCCCACGGAAACATGGAGGCCAACTCGCCAGGAATGTTGTCAAATATTACCGCCGAGATGATAGGTTGGGCTAGGTTAGGTTATATTACGTTATTGATGTATATAAAGGTCCCACGGAAACATAGAGGCCAACAAGCCAGGAATGTTGTCAAATATTACCGCCGAGATGTTACGTTGGTTTAGGTTAGGTTAAATTACGTTATTGATGTATATAAAAGTCCCACGGAGGCGTAGAGGCCAACTCGCCAGGAATGTTGTCAAATATTAGTGCCGAGATGTTAGGTTGGGTTAAGTTAGGTAATATTACGTTATTGATGTATATAAAATTCCCACGGCGACGTAGAGGCCAACTCGCCAAGAATGTTGTAAAATATTAGTGCCGAGATCTTAGGTTGGGTTAGGTTAGGTTATATTACGTTATTGATGTATATGAAGTTCTCACGGAGACGTAGAGGCCAACTCGCCAGGAATGTTGTGAAATATTAGTGCCGAGATCTTAGGTTGGGTTAGGTCAGGTAATATTATGTTATTGATGTATATGAAGGTCCCACGGAAACATGGAGGCCAACAAGTCAGAAATGTTGTCAAATATTACCGCCGAGATGGTAGGTTGGGTTAGGACAGGTAATATTATGTTATTGATGTATATGAAGGCCCCACGGAAACATGGAGGCCAACAAGACAGGAATGTTGTCAAATATTACCGCCGAGATGATAGGTTGGGCTAGGTTAGGTTATATTACGTTATTGATGTATATAAAGGTCCCACGGAAACATAGAGGCCAACAAGCCAGGAATGTTGTCAAATATTACCGCCGAGATGTTACGTTGGTTTAGGTTAGGTTAAATTACGTTATTGATGTATATAAAAGTCCCACGGAGGCGTAGAGGCCAACTCGCCAGGAATGTTGTCAAACATTACCGCCGAGATGATAGGTTGGGTTAGGTTAGGTTATATTACGTTATTGATGTATATGAAGGCCCCACGGAGACGTAGAGGCCAACTCGCGAGGAATGTTGTCAAATATTACCGCCGAGATGATAGGTTGGGTTAGGTTAGGTTATATTACGTTATTGATGTATATGAAGGCCCCACGGAGACGTAGAGGCCAACTCGCCAGGAATGTTGTCAAATATTACCGCCGAGATGTTACGTTGGTTTAGGTTAGGTTAAATTACGTTATTGATGTATATGAAGGTCCCACTGAGAGGTAGAGGCCAACTCGTCAGGAATGTTGTCAAATATTAGTGCCGAGATGTTAGGTTGGGTTAAGTTAGGTAATATTACGTTATTGATGTATATAAAATTCCCACGGAGACGTAGAGGCCAACTCGCCAGGAATGTTGTAAAATATTAGTGCCGAGATGTTAGGTTGGGTTAGGTTAGGTTATATTACGTTATTGATGTATATGAAGTTCCCACGGAGACGTAGAGGCCAACTCGCCAGGAATGTTGTCAAATATTACCGCCGATGTGTTAGGTTGGGTTAGGTTAGGTTATACTACGTTATTGATGTATATGAAGGCCCCACGGAGACGTAGATGCCAACTCGCCAGGAATGTTGTCAAATATTACCGCCGAGATGTTAGGTTGGGTTAAGTTAGGTAATATTACGTTATTGATGTATATAAAATTCCCACGGAGACGTAGAGGCCAACTCGCCAGGAATGTTGTAAAATATTAGTGCCGAGATCTTAGGTTGGGTTAGGTTAGGTTATATTACGTTATTGATGTATATGAAGTTCCCACGGAGACGTAGAGGCCAACTCGCCAGGAATGTTGTCAAATATTACCGCCGATGTGTTAGGTTGGGTTAGGTTAGGTTATACTACGTTATTGATGTATATGAAGGCCCCACGGAGACGTAGATGCCAACTCGCCAGGAATGTTGTCAAATATTACCGCCGAGATGATAGGTTGGGTTAGTTTAGGTTATATTACGTTATTGATGTATATGAAGGCCCCACGGAGACGTAGAGGCCAACTCGCCAGGAATGTTGTCAAATATTACCGCCGAGATGATAGGTTGGGTTAGGTTAGGTTATAATACGTTATTGATGTATATGAAGGCCCCACGGAGACGTAGAGGCCAACTCGCCATGAATGTTGTCAAATATTACCGCCGAGATGTTACGTTGGTTTAGGTTAGGTTAAATTACGTTATTGATGTATATGAAGGTCCCACTGAGAGGTAGAGGCCAACTCGCCAGGAATGTTGTCAAATATTAGTGCCGAGATGTTAGGTTGGGTTAAGTTAGGTAATATTATGTTATTGATGTATATGAAGGTCCCACGGAAACATGGAGGCCAACAAGACAGGTATGTTGTCAAGTATTACCGCCGAGATGTTATGTTGGTTTAGGTTAGGTTAAATTACGTTATTGATGTATATGAAGGTCCTACGGAGAGGTAGAGGCCAACTCGCCAGGAATGTTGTCAAATATTAGTGCCGAGATGTTGGGTTGAGTTAGGTTAGGTAATATTACGTTATTGATGTATATGAAGGTCCCACGGAGACGTAGAGGCCAACAAGCCAGGAATGTTGTCAAATATTACCGCCGAGATGATAGGTTGGGCTAGGTTAGGTTATATTACGTTATTGATGTATATAAAGGTCCCACGGAAACATAGAGGCCAACAAGGCAGGAATGTTGTCAAATATTACCGCCGAGATGTTAGGTTGGGTTAGGACAGGTAATATTATGTTATTGATGTATATGAAGGCCCCACGGAAACATGGAGGCCAACAAGACAGGAATGTTGTCAAATATTACCGCCGAGATGATAGGTTGGGCTAGGTTAGGTTATATTACGTTATTGATGTATATAAAGGTCCCACGGAAACATAGAGGCCAACAAGCCAGGAATGTTGTCAAATATTACCGCCGAGATGTTACGTTGGTTTAGGTTAGGTTAAATTACGTTATTGATGTATATAAAAGTCCCACGGAGGCGTAGAGGCCAACTCGCCAGGAATGTTGTCAAATATTAGTGCCGAGATGTTAGGTTGGGTTAAGTTAGGTAATATTACGTTATTGATGTATATAAAATTCCCACGGAGACGTAGAGGCCAACTCGCCAGGAATGTTGTAAAATATTAGTGCCGAGATCTTAGGTTGGGTTAGGTTAGGTTATATTACGTTATTGATGTATATGAAGTTCCCACGGAGACGTAGAGGCCAACTCGCCAGGAATGTTGTCAAATATTACCGCCGATGTGTTAGGTTGGGTTAGGTTAGGTTATATTACGTTATTGAGTATATGAAGGTCCCACGGAGACGTAGAGGCCAACTCGCCAGGAATGTTGTCAAATATTACCGCCGAGATGATAGGTTGGGCTAGGTTAGGTTATATTACGTTATTGATGTATATAAAGGTCCCACGGAAACATAGAGGCCAACAAGCCAGGAATGTTGTCACATATTACCGCCGAGATGTTAGGTTGGGTTAGGACAGGTAATATTATGTTATTGATGTATATGAAGGCCCCACGGAGACGTAGAGGCCAACTCGCCAGGAATGTTGTCAAATATTACCGCCGATGTGTTAGGTTGGGTTAGGTTAGGTTATACTACGTTATTGATGTATATGAAGGCCCCACGGAGACGTAGATGCCAACTCGCCAGGAATGTTGTCAAATATTACCGCCGAGATGATAGGTTGGGTTAGTTTAGGTTATATTACGTTATTGATGTATATGAAGGCCCCACGGAGACGTAGAGGCCAACTCGCCAGGAATGTTGTCAAATATTACCGCCGAGATGATAGGTTGGGTTAGGTTAGGTTATAATACGTTATTGATGTATATGAAGGCCCCACGGAGACGTAGAGGCCAACTCGCCATGAATGTTGTCAAATATTACCGCCGAGATGTTACGTTGGTTTAGGTTAGGTTAAATTACGTTATTGATGTATATGAAGGTCCCACTGAGAGGTAGAGGCCAACTCGCCAGGAATGTTGTCAAATATTAGTGCCGAGATGTTAGGTTGGGTTAAGTTAGGCAATATTATGTTATTGATGTATATGAAGGTCCCACGGAAACATGGAGGCCAACAAGACAGGTATGTTGTCAAGTATTACCGCCGAGATGTTATGTTGGTTTAGGTTAGGTTAAATTACGTTATTGATGTATATGAAGGTCCTACGGAGAGGTAGAGGCCAACTCGCCAGGAATGTTGTCAAATATTAGTGCCGAGATGTTGGGTTGAGTTAGGTTAGGTAATATTACGTTATTGATGTATATGAAGGTCCCACGGAGACGTAGAGGCCAACAAGCCAGGAATGTTGTCAAATATTACCGCCGAGATGATAGGTTGGGCTAGGTTAGGTTATATTACGTTATTGATGTATATAAAGGTCCCACGGAAACATAGAGGCCAACAAGGCAGGAATGTTGTCAAATATTACCGCCGAGATGTTAGGTTGGGTTAGGACAGGTAATATTATGTTATTGATGTATATGAAGGCCCCACGGAAACATGGAGGCCAACAAGACAGGAATGTTGTCAAATATTACCGCCGAGATGATAGGTTGGGCTAGGTTAGGTTATATTACGTTATTGATGTATATAAAGGTCCCACGGAAACATAGAGGCCAACAAGCCAGGAATGTTGTCAAATATTACCGCCGAGATGTTACGTTGGTTTAGGTTAGGTTAAATTACGTTATTGATGTATATAAAAGTCCCACGGAGGCGTAGAGGCCAACTCGCCAGGAATGTTGTCAAATATTAGTGCCGAGATGTTAGGTTGGGTTAAGTTAGGTAATATTACGTTATTGATGTATATAAAATTCCCACGGAGACGTAGAGGCCAACTCGCCAGGAATGTTGTAAAATATTAGTGCCGAGATCTTAGGTTGGGTTAGGTTAGGTTATATTACGTTATTGATGTATATGAAGTTCCCACGGAGACGTAGAGGCCAACTCGCCAGGAATGTTGTCAAATATTACCGCCGATGTGTTAGGTTGGGTTAGGTTAGGTTATATTACGTTATTGAGTATATGAAGGTCCCACGGAGACGTAGAGGCCAACTCGCCAGGAATGTTGTCAAATATTACCGCCGAGATGATAGGTTGGGCTAGGTTAGGTTATATTACGTTATTGATGTATATAAAGGTCCCACGGAAACATAGAGGCCAACAAGCCAGGAATGTTGTCACATATTACCGCCGAGATGTTAGGTTGGGTTAGGACAGGTAATATTATGTTATTGATGTATATGAAGGCCCCACGGAAACATGGAGGCCAACAAGACAGGAATGTTGTCAAATATTACCGCCGCGATGATAGGTTGGGCTAGGTTAGGTTATATTACGTTATTGATGTATATAAAGGTCCCACGGAAACACAGATGCCAACAAGCCAGGAATGTTGTCAAATATTACCGCCGAGATGTTACGTTGGTTTAGGTTAGGTTAAATTACGTTATTGATGTATATGAAGGTCCCACTGAGAGGTAGAGGCCAACTCGTCAGGAATGTTGTCAAATATTAGTGCCGAGATGTTAGGTTGGGTTAAGTTAGGTAATATTACGTTATTGATGTATATAAAATTCCCACGGAGACGTAGAGGCCAACTCGCCAGGAATGTTGTAAAATATTAGTGCCGAGATGTTAGGTTGGGTTAGGTTAGGTTATATTACGTTATTGATGTATATGGAGTTCCCACGGAGACGTAGAGGCCAACTCGCCAGGAATGTTGTCAAATATTACCGCCGATGTGTTAGGTTGGGTTAGGTTAGGTTATACTACGTTATTGATGTATATGAAGGCCCCACGGAGACGTAGATGCCAACTCGCCAGGAATGTTGTCAAATATTACCGCCGAGATGATAGGTTGGGTTAGGTTAGGTTATATTACGTTATTGATGTATATGAAGGTCCCACGGAGACGTAGAGGCCAACTCGCCAGGAATGTTGTCAAATATTACCGCCGAGATGATAGGTTGGGTTAGGTTAGGTTATATTACGTTATTGATGTATATGAAGGTCCCACGGAGACGTAGAGGCCAACTCGCCAGGAATGTTGTCAAATATTACCGCCGAGATGATAGGTTGGGCTAGGTTAGGTTATATTACGTTATTGATGTATATAAAGGTCCCACGGAAACATAGAGGCCAACAAGGCAGGAATGTTGTCAAATATTACCGCCGAGATGTTAGGTTGGGTTAGGACAGGTAATATTATGTTATTGATGTATATGAAGGCCCCACGGAAACATGGAGGCCAACTCGCCAGGAATGTTGTCAAATATTACCGCCGAGATGATAGGTTGGGCTAGGTTAGGTTATATTACGTTATTGATGTATATAAAGGTCCCACGGAAACATAGAGGCCAACAAGCCAGGAATGTTGTCAAATATTACCGCCGAGATGTTACGTTGGTTTAGGTTAGGTTAAATTACGTTATTGATGTATATAAAAGTCCCACGGAGGCGTAGAGGCCAACTCGCCAGGAATGTTGTCAAACATTACCGCCGAGATGATAGGTTGGGTTAGTTTAGGTTATATTACGTTATTGATGTATATGAAGGCCCCACGGAGACGTAGAGGCCAACTCGCCAGGAATGTTGTCAAATATTACCGCCGAGATGATAGGTTGGGTTAGGTTAGGTTATAATACGTTATTGATGTATATGAAGGCCCCACGGAGACGTAGAGGCCAACTCGCCATGAATGTTGTCAAATATTACCGCCGAGATGTTACGTTGGTTTAGGTTAGGTTAAATTACGTTATTGATGTATATGAAGGTCCCACTGAGAGGTAGAGGCCAACTCGCCAGGAATGTTGTCAAATATTAGTGCCGAGATGTTAGGTTGGGTTAAGTTAGGTAATATTATGTTATTGATGTATATGAAGGTCCCACGGAAACATGGAGGCCAACAAGACAGGAATGTTGTCAAGTATTACCGCCGAGATGTTATGTTGGTTTAGGTTAGGTTAAATTACGTTATTGATGTATATGAAGGTCCTACGGAGAGGTAGAGGCCAACTCGCCAGGAATGTTGTCAAATATTAGTGCCGAGATGTTGGGTTGAGTTAGGTTAGGTAATATTACGTTATTGATGTATATGAAGGTCCCACGGTGACGTAGAGGCCAACTCGCCAGGAATGTTGTCAAATATTACCGCCGATGTGTTAGGTTGGGTTAGGTTAGGTTATATTACGTTATTGAGTATATGAAGGTCCCACGGAGACGTAGAGGCCAACTCGCCAGGAATGTTGTCAAATATTACCGCCGAGATGATAGGTTGGGCTAGGTTAGGTTATATTACGTTATTGATGTATATGAAGTTCTCACGGAGACGTAGAGGCCAACTCGCCAGGAATGTTGTGAAATATTAGTGCCGAGATCTTAGGTTGGGTTAGGTCAGGTAATATTATGTTATTGATGTATATGAAGGTCCCACGGAAACATGGAGGCCAACAAGTCAGGAATGTTGTCAAATATTACCGCCGAGATGATAGGTTGGGTTAGGACAGGTAATATTATGTTATTGATGTATATGAAGGCCCCACGGAAACATGGAGGCCAACAAGACAGGAATGTTGTCAAATATTACCGCCGAGATGATAGGTTGGGCTAGGTTAGGTTATATTACGTTATTGATGTATATAAAGGTCCCACGGAAACATAGAGGCCAACAAGCCAGGAATGTTGTCAAATATTACCGCCGAGATGTTACGTTGGTTTAGGTTAGGTTAAATTACGTTATTGATGTATATAAAAGTCCCACGGAGGCGTAGAGGCCAACTCGCCAGGAATGTTGTCAAACATTACCGCCGAGATGATAGGTTGGGTTAGGTTAGGTTATATTACGTTATTGATGTATATGAAGGCCCCACGGAGACGTAGAGGCCAACTCGCGAGGAATGTTGTCAAATATTACCGCCGAGATGATAGGTTGGGTTAGGTTAGGTAATATTATGTTATTGATGTATATGATGGTCCCACGGAAACATGGAGGCCAACAAGACAGGTATGTTGTCAAGTATTACCGCCGAGATGTTATGTTGGTTTAGGTTAGGTTAAATTACGTTATTGATGTATATGAAGGTCCTACGGAGAGGTAGAGGCCAACTCGCCAGGAATGTTGTCAAATATTAGTGCCGAGATGTTGGGTTGAGTTAGGTTAGGTAATATTACGTTATTGATGTATATGAAGGTCCCACGGAGACGTAGAGGCCAACAAGCCAGGAATGTTGTCAAATATTACCGCCGAGATGATAGGTTGGGCTAGGTTAGGTTATATTACGTTATTGATGTATATAAAGGTCCCACGGAAACATAGAGGCCAACAAGGCAGGAATGTTGTCAAATATTACCGCCGAGATGTTAGGTTGGGTTAGGACAGGTAATATTATGTTATTGATGTATATGAAGGCCCCACGGAAACATGGAGGCCAACAAGACAGGAATGTTGTCAAATATTACCGCCGAGATGATAGGTTGGGCTAGGTTAGGTTATATTACGTTATTGATGTATATAAAGGTCCCACGGAAACATAGAGGCCAACAAGCCAGGAATGTTGTCAAATATTACCGCCGAGATGTTACGTTGGTTTAGGTTAGGTTAAATTACGTTATTGATGTATATAAAAGTCCCACGGAGGCGTAGAGGCCAACTCGCCAGGAATGTTGTCAAATATTAGTGCCGAGATGTTAGGTTGGGTTAAGTTAGGTAATATTACGTTATTGATGTATATAAAATTCCCACGGAGACGTAGAGGCCAACTCGCCAGGAATGTTGTAAAATATTAGTGCCGAGATCTTAGGTTGGGTTAGGTTAGGTTATATTACGTTATTGATGTATATGAAGTTCCCACGGAGACGTAGAGGCCAACTCGCCAGGAATGTTGTCAAATATTACCGCCGATGTGTTAGGTTGGGTTAGGTTAGGTTATATTACGTTATTGAGTATATGAAGGTCCCACGGAGACGTAGAGGCCAACTCGCCAGGAATGTTGTCAAATATTACCGCCGAGATGATAGGTTGGGCTAGGTTAGGTTATATTACGTTATTGATGTATATAAAGGTCCCACGGAAACATAGAGGCCAACAAGCCAGGAATGTTGTCACATATTACCGCCGAGATGTTAGGTTGGGTTAGGACAGGTAATATTATGTTATTGATGTATATGAAGGCCCCACGGAAACATGGAGGCCAACAAGACAGGAATGTTGTCAAATATTACCGCCGAGATGATAGGTTGGGCTAGGTTAGGTTATATTACGTTATTGATGTATATAAAGGTCCCACGGAAACACAGAGGCCAACAAGCCAGGAATGTTGTCAAATATTACCGCCGAGATGTTACGTTGGTTTAGGTTAGGTTAAATTACGTTATTGATGTATATAAAAGTCCCACGGAGGCGTAGAGGCCAACTCGCCAGGAATGTTGTCAAATATTAGTGCCGAGATGTTAGGTTGGGTTAAGTTAGGTAATATTACGTTATTGATGTATATAAAATTCCCACGGCGACGTAGAGGCCAACTCGCCAAGAATGTTGTAAAATATTAGTGCCGAGATCTTAGGTTGGGTTAGGTTAGGTTATATTACGTTATTGATGTATATGAAGTTCTCACGGAGACGTAGAGGCCAACTCGCCAGGAATGTTGTGAAATATTAGTGCCGAGATCTTAGGTTGGGTTAGGTCAGGTAATATTATGTTATTGATGTATATGAAGGTCCCACGGAAACATGGAGGCCAACAAGTCAGGAATGTTGTCAAATATTACCGCCGAGATGTTAGGTTGGGTTAGGACAGGTAATATTATGTTATTGATGTATATGAAGGCCCCACGGAAACATGGAGGCCAACAAGACAGGAATGTTGTCAAATATTACCGCCGAGATGATAGGTTGGGCTAGGTTAGGTTATATTACGTTATTGATGTATATAAAGGTCCCACGGAAACATAGAGGCCAACAAGCCAGGAATGTTGTCAAATATTACCGCCGAGATGTTACGTTGGTTTAGGTTAGGTTAAATTACGTTATTGATGTATATAAAAGTCCCACGGAGGCGTAGAGGCCAACTCGCCAGGAATGTTGTCAAACATTACCGCCGAGATGATAGGTTGGGTTAGGTTAGGTTATATTACGTTATTGATGTATATGAAGGCCCCACGGAGACGTAGAGGCCAACTCGCGAGGAATGTTGTCAAATATTACCGCCGAGATGATAGGTTGGGTTAGGTTAGGTTATATTACGTTATTGATGTATATGAAGGCCCCACGGAGACGTAGAGGCCAACTCGCCAGGAATGTTGTCAAATATTACCGCCGAGATGTTACGTTGGTTTAGGTTAGGTTAAATTACGTTATTGATGTATATGAAGGTCCCACTGAGAGGTAGAGGCCAACTCGTCAGGAATGTTGTCAAATATTAGTGCCGAGATGTTAGGTTGGGTTAAGTTAGGTAATATTACGTTATTGATGTATATAAAATTCCCACGGAGACGTAGAGGCCAACTCGCCAGGAATGTTGTCAAATATTAGTGCCGAGATGTTGGGTTGAGTTAGGTTAGGTAATATTACGTTATTGATGTATATGAAGGTCCCACGGTGACGTAGAGGCCAACTCGCCAGGAATGTTGTCAAATATTACCGCCGATGTGTTAGGTTGGGTTAGGTTAGGTTATATTACGTTATTGAGTATATGAAGGTCCCACGGAGACGTAGAGGCCAACTCGCCAGGAATGTTGTCAAATATTACCGCCGAGATGATAGGTTGGGCTAGGTTAGGTTATATTACGTTATTGATGTATATAAAGGTCCCACGGAAACATAGAGGCCAACAAGCCAGGAATGTTGTCAAATATTACCGCCGAGATGTTAGGTTGGGTTAGGACAGGTAATATTATGTTATTGATGTATATGAAGGCCCCACGGAAACATGGAGGCCAACAAGACAGGAATGTTGTCAAATATTACCGCCGAGATGATAGGTTGGGCTAGGTTAGGTTATATTACGTTATTGATGTATATAAAGGTCCCACGGAAACACAGAGGCCAACAAGCCAGGAATGTTGTCAAATATTACCGCCGAGATGTTACGTTGGTTTAGGTTAGGTTAAATTACGTTATTGATGTATATAAAAGTCCCACGGAGGCGTAGAGGCCAACTCGCCAGGAATGTTGTCAAATATTAGTGCCGAGATGTTAGGTTGGGTTAAGTTAGGTAATATTACGTTATTGATGTATATAAAATTCCCACGGCGACGTAGAGGCCAACTCGCCAAGAATGTTGTAAAATATTAGTGCCGAGATCTTAGGTTGGGTTAGGTTAGGTTATATTACGTTATTGATGTATATGAAGTTCTCACGGAGACGTAGAGGCCAACTCGCCAGGAATGTTGTGAAATATTAGTGCCGAGATCTTAGGTTGGGTTAGGTCAGGTAATATTATGTTATTGATGTATATGAAGGTCCCACGGAAACATGGAGGCCAACAAGTCAGGAATGTTGTCAAATATTACCGCCGAGATGTTAGGTTGGGTTAGGACAGGTAATATTATGTTATTGATGTATATGAAGGCCCCACGGAAACATGGAGGCCAACAAGACAGGAATGTTGTCAAATATTACCGCCGAGATGATAGGTTGGGCTAGGTTAGGTTATATTACGTTATTGATGTATATAAAGGTCCCACGGAAACATAGAGGCCAACAAGCCAGGAATGTTGTCAAATATTACCGCCGAGATGTTACGTTGGTTTAGGTTAGGTTAAATTACGTTATTGATGTATATAAAAGTCCCACGGAGGCGTAGAGGCCAACTCGCCAGGAATGTTGTCAAACATTACCGCCGAGATGATAGGTTGGGTTAGGTTAGGTTATATTACGTTATTGATGTATATGAAGGCCCCACGGAGACGTAGAGGCCAACTCGCGAGGAATGTTGTCAAATATTACCGCCGAGATGATAGGTTGGGTTAGGTTAGGTTATATTACGTTATTGATGTATATGAAGGCCCCACGGAGACGTAGAGGCCAACTCGCCAGGAATGTTGTCAAATATTACCGCCGAGATGTTACGTTGGTTTAGGTTAGGTTAAATTACGTTATTGATGTATATGAAGGTCCCACTGAGAGGTAGAGGCCAACTCGTCAGGAATGTTGTCAAATATTAGTGCCGAGATGTTAGGTTGGGTTAAGTTAGGTAATATTACGTTATTGATGTATATAAAATTCCCACGGAGACGTAGAGGCCAACTCGCCAGGAATGTTGTAAAATATTAGTGCCGAGATGTTAGGTTGGGTTAGGTTAGGTTATATTACGTTATTGATGTATATGAAGTTCCCACGGAGACGTAGAGGCCAACTCGCCAGGAATGTTGTCAAATATTACCGCCGATGTGTTAGGTTGGGTTAGGTTAGGTTATACTACGTTATTGATGTATATGAAGGCCCCACGGAGACGTAGATGCCAACTCGCCAGGAATGTTGTCAAATATTACCGCCGAGATGTTAGGTTGGGTTAAGTTAGGTAATATTACGTTATTGATGTATATAAAATTCCCACGGAGACGTAGAGGCCAACTCGCCAGGAATGTTGTAAAATATTAGTGCCGAGATCTTAGGTTGGGTTAGGTTAGGTTATATTACGTTATTGATGTATATGAAGTTCCCACGGAGACGTAGAGGCCAACTCGCCAGGAATGTTGTCAAATATTACCGCCGATGTGTTAGGTTGGGTTAGGTTAGGTTATACTACGTTATTGATGTATATGAAGGCCCCACGGAGACGTAGATGCCAACTCGCCAGGAATGTTGTCAAATATTACCGCCGAGATGATAGGTTGGGTTAGTTTAGGTTATATTCCGTTATTGATGTATATGAAGGCCCCACGGAGACGTAGAGGCCAACTCGCCAGGAATGTTGTCAAATATTACCGCCGAGATGATAGGTTGGGTTAGGTTAGGTTATAATACGTTATTGATGTATATGAAGGCCCCACGGAGACGTAGAGGCCAACTCGCCATGAATGTTGTCAAATATTACCGCCGAGATGTTACGTTGGTTTAGGTTAGGTTAAATTACGTTATTGATGTATATGAAGGTCCCACTGAGAGGTAGAGGCCAACTCGCCAGGAATGTTGTCAAATATTAGTGCCGAGATGTTAGGTTGGGTTAAGTTAGGTAATATTATGTTATTGATGTATATGAAGGTCCCACGGAAACATGGAGGCCAACAAGACAGGTATGTTGTCAAGTATTACCGCCGAGATGTTATGTTGGTTTAGGTTAGGTTAAATTACGTTATTGATGTATATGAAGGTCCTACGGAGAGGTAGAGGCCAACTCGCCAGGAATGTTGTCAAATATTAGTGCCGAGATGTTGGGTTGAGTTAGGTTAGGTAATATTACGTTATTGATGTATATGAAGGTCCCACGGAGACGTAGAGGCCAACAAGCCAGGAATGTTGTCAAATATTACCGCCGAGATGATAGGTTGGGCTAGGTTAGGTTATATTACGTTATTGATGTATATAAAGGTCCCACGGAAACATAGAGGCCAACAAGGCAGGAATGTTGTCAAATATTACCGCCGAGATGTTAGGTTGGGTTAGGACAGGTAATATTATGTTATTGATGTATATGAAGGCCCCACGGAAACATGGAGGCCAACAAGACAGGAATGTTGTCAAATATTACCGCCGAGATGATAGGTTGGGCTAGGTTAGGTTATATTACGTTATTGATGTATATAAAGGTCCCACGGAAACATAGAGGCCAACAAGCCAGGAATGTTGTCAAATATTACCGCCGAGATGTTACGTTGGTTTAGGTTAGGTTAAATTACGTTATTGATGTATATAAAAGTCCCACGGAGGCGTAGAGGCCAACTCGCCAGGAATGTTGTCAAATATTAGTGCCGAGATGTTAGGTTGGGTTAAGTTAGGTAATATTACGTTATTGATGTATATAAAATTCCCACGGAGACGTAGAGGCCAACTCGCCAGGAATGTTGTAAAATATTAGTGCCGAGATCTTAGGTTGGGTTAGGTTAGGTTATATTACGTTATTGATGTATATGAAGTTCCCACGGAGACGTAGAGGCCAACTCGCCAGGAATGTTGTCAAATATTACCGCCGATGTGTTAGGTTGGGTTAGGTTAGGTTATATTACGTTATTGAGTATATGAAGGTCCCACGGAGACGTAGAGGCCAACTCGCCAGGAATGTTGTCAAATATTACCGCCGAGATGATAGGTTGGGCTAGGTTAGGTTATATTACGTTATTGATGTATATAAAGGTCCCACGGAAACATAGAGGCCAACAAGCCAGGAATGTTGTCACATATTACCGCCGAGATGTTAGGTTGGGTTAGGACAGGTAATATTATGTTATTGATGTATATGAAGGCCCCACGGAAACATGGAGGCCAACAAGACAGGAATGTTGTCAAATATTACCGCCGAGATGATAGGTTGGGCTAGGTTAGGTTATATTACGTTATTGATGTATATAAAGGTCCCACGGAAACACAGAGGCCAACAAGCCAGGAATGTTGTCAAATATTACCGCCGAGATGTTACGTTGGTTTAGGTTAGGTTAAATTACGTTATTGATGTATATAAAAGTCCCACGGAGGCGTAGAGGCCAACTCGCCAGGAATGTTGTCAAATATTAGTGCCGAGATGTTAGGTTGGGTTAAGTTAGGTAATATTACGTTATTGATGTATATAAAATTCCCACGGCGACGTAGAGGCCAACTCGCCAAGAATGTTGTAAAATATTAGTGCCGAGATCTTAGGTTGGGTTAGGTTAGGTTATATTACGTTATTGATGTATATGAAGTTCTCACGGAGACGTAGAGGTCAACTCGCCAGGAATGTTGTGAAATATTAGTGCCGAGATCTTAGGTTGGGTTAGGTCAGGTAATATTATGTTATTGATGTATATGAAGGTCCCACGGAAACATGGAGGCCAACAAGTCAGGAATGTTGTCAAATATTACCGCCGAGATGTTAGGTTGGGTTAGGACAGGTAATATTATGTTATTGATGTATATGAAGGCCCCACGGAAACATGGAGGCCAACAAGACAGGAATGTTGTCAAATATTACCGCCGAGATGATAGGTTGGGCTAGGTTAGGTTATATTACGTTATTGATGTATATAAAGGTCCCACGGAAACATAGAGGCCAACAAGCCAGGAATGTTGTCAAATATTACCGCCGAGATGTTACGTTGGTTTAGGTTAGGTTAAATTACGTTATTGATGTATATAAAAGTCCCACGGAGGCGTAGAGGCCAACTCGCCAGGAATGTTGTCAAACATTACCGCCGAGATGATAGGTTGGGTTAGGTTAGGTTATATTACGTTATTGATGTATATGAAGGCCCCACGGAGACGTAGAGGCCAACTCGCGAGGAATGTTGTCAAATATTACCGCCGAGATGATAGGTTGGGTTAGGTTAGGTTATATTACGTTATTGATGTATATGAAGGCCCCACGGAGACGTAGAGGCCAACTCGCCAGGAATGTTGTCAAATATTACCGCCGAGATGTTACGTTGGTTTAGGTTAGGTTAAATTACGTTATTGATGTATATGAAGGTCCCACTGAGAGGTAGAGGCCAACTCGTCAGGAATGTTGTCAAATATTAGTGCCGAGATGTTAGGTTGGGTTAAGTTAGGTAATATTACGTTATTGATGTATATAAAATTCCCACGGAGACGTAGAGGCCAACTCGCCAGGAATGTTGTAAAATATTAGTGCCGAGATGTTAGGTTGGGTTAGGTTAGGTTATATTACGTTATTGATGTATATGAAGTTCCCACGGAGACGTAGAGGCCAACTCGCCAGGAATGTTGTCAAATATTACCGCCGATGTGTTAGGTTGGGTTAGGTTAGGTTATACTACGTTATTGATGTATATGAAGGCCCCACGGAGACGTAGATGCCAACTCGCCAGGAATGTTGTCAAACATTACCGCCGAGATGATAGGTTGGGTTAGTTTAGGTTATATTACGTTATTGATGTATATGAAGGCCCCACGGAGACGTAGAGGCCAACTCGCCAGGAATGTTGTCAAATATTACCGCCGAGATGATAGGTTGGGTTAGGTTAGGTTATAATACGTTATTGATGTATATGAAGGCCCCACGGAGACGTAGAGGCCAACTCGCCATGAATGTTGTCAAATATTACCGCCGAGATGTTACGTTGGTTTAGGTTAGGTTAAATTACGTTATTGATGTATATGAAGGTCCCACTGAGAGGTAGAGGCCAACTCGCCAGGAATGTTGTCAAATATTAGTGCCGAGATGTTGGGTTGAGTTAGGTTAGGTAATATTACGTTATTGATGTATATGAAGGTCCCACGGAGACGTAGAGGCCAACAAGCCAGGAATGTTGTCAAATATTACCGCCGAGATGATAGGTTGGGCTAGGTTAGGTTATATTACGTTATTGATGTATATAAAGGTCCCACGGAAACATAGAGGCCAACAAGGCAGGAATGTTGTCAAATATTACCGCCGAGATGTTAGGTTGGGTTAGGACAGGTAATATTATGTTATTGATGTATATGAAGGCCCCACGGAAACATGGAGGCCAACAAGACAGGAATGTTGTCAAATATTACCGCCGAGATGATAGGTTGGGCTAGGTTAGGTTATATTACGTTATTGATGTATATAAAGGTCCCACGGAAACATAGAGGCCAACAAGCCAGGAATGTTGTCAAATATTACCGCCGAGATGTTACGTTGGTTTAGGTTAGGTTAAATTACGTTATTGATGTATATAAAAGTCCCACGGAGGCGTAGAGGCCAACTCGCCAGGAATGTTGTCAAATATTAGTGCCGAGATGTTAGGTTGGGTTAAGTTAGGTAATATTACGTTATTGATGTATATAAAATTCCCACGGAGACGTAGAGGCCAACTCGCCAGGAATGTTGTAAAATATTAGTGCCGAGATCTTAGGTTGGGTTAGGTTAGGTAATATTACGTTATTGATGTATATGAAGTTCCCACGGAGACGTAGAGGCCAACTCGCCAGGAATGTTGTCAAATATTACCGCCGATGTGTTAGGTTGGGTTAGGTTAGGTTATACTACGTTATTGATGTATATGAAGGCCCCACGGAGACGTAGATGCCAACTCGCCAGGAATGTTGTCAAATATTACCGCCGAGATGATAGGTTGGGTTAGGTTAGGTTATATTACGTTATTGATGTATATGAAGGTCCCACGGAGACGTAGAGGCCAACAAGCCAGGAATGTTGTCAAATATTACCGCCGAGATGATAGGTTGGGCTAGGTTAGGTTATATTACGTTATTGATGTATATAAAGGTCCCACGGAAACATAGAGGCCAACAAGGCAGGAATGTTGTCAAATATTACCGCCGAGATGTTAGGTTGGGTTAGGACAGGTAATATTATGTTATTGATGTATATGAAGGCCCCACGGAAACATGGAGGCCAACAAGACAGGAATGTTGTCAAATATTACCGCCGAGATGATAGGTTGGGCTAGGTTAGGTTATATTACGTTATTGATGTATATAAAGGTCCCACGGAAACATAGAGGCCAACAAGCCAGGAATGTTGTCAAATATTACCGCCGAGGTGTTACGTTGGTTTAGGTTAGGTTAAATTACGTTATTGATGTATATAAAAGTCCCACGGAGGCGTAGAGGCCAACTCGCCAGGAATGTTGTCAAACATTACTGCCGAGATGATAGGTTGGGTTAGTTTATGTTATATTACGTTATTGATGTATATGAAGGCCCCACGGAGACGTAGAGGCCAACTCGCCAGGAATGTTGTCAAATATTACCGCCGAGATGATAGGTTGGGTTAGGTTAGGTTATATTACGTTATTGATGTATATGAAGGCCCCACGGAGACGTAGAGGCCAACTCGCCAGGAATGTTGTCAAATATTACCGCCGAGATGTTACGTTGGTTTAGGTTAGGTTAAATTACGTTATTGATGTATATAAAAGTCCCACGGAGGCGTAGAGGCCAACTCGCCAGGAATGTTGTCAAACATTACCGCCGAGATGATAGGTTGGGTTAGTTTAGGTTATATTACGTTATTGATGTATATGAAGGCCCCACGGTGACGTAGAGGCCAACTCGCCAGGAATGTTGTCAAATATTACCGCCGATGTGTTAGGTTGGGTTAGGTTAGGTTATACTACGTTATTGATGTATATGAAGGCCCCACGGAGACGTAGAGGCCAACTCGCCAGGAATGTTGTCAAATATTACCGCCGAGATGTTACGTTGGTTTAGGTTAGGTTATATTACGTTATTGATGTATATGAAGGTCCCACGGAGACGTAGAGGCCAACTCGCCAGGAATGTTGTCAAATATTAGTGCCGGGAAGTTGGGTTGGGTTAGGTTAGGTTATATTACGTTATTGATGTATATAAAATTCCCACGGAGACGTAGAGGCCAACTCGCCAGGAATGTTGTGAAATATTAGTGCCGAGATCTTAGGTTGGGTTAGGTTCGGTTATATTACGTTATTGATGTATATGAAGGTCCCACGGTGACGTAGAGGCCAACTCGCCAGGAATGTTGTCAAATAATAGCGCCGAAAGGTTAGGTTGAGTTAGGTTAGGTTATATTACGTTATTGATGTATATGAAGGTCCCACGTAGACGTAGAGGCCAACTCGCCAGGAATGTTGTCAAATATTAGTGCCGGGAAGTTGGGTTGGGTTAGGTTAGGTTATATTACGTTATTGATGTATATAAAATTCCCACGGAGACGTAGAGGCCAACTCGCCAGGAATGTTGTGAAATATTAGTGCCGAGATCTTAGGTTGGGTTAGGTTCGGTTATATTACGTTATTGATGTATATGAAGGTCCCACGGAGACGTAGAGGCCAACAAGCCAGGAATGTTGTCAAATATTACCGCCGAGATGATAGGTTGGGCTAGGTTAGGTTATATTACGTTATTGATGTATATAAAGGTCCCACGGAAACATAGAGGCCAACAAGACAGGAATGTTGTCAAATATTACCGCCGAGATGATAGGTTGGGCTAGGTTAGGTTATATTACGTTATTGATGTATATAAAGGTCCCACGGAAACATAGAGGCCAACAAGCCAGGAATGTTGTCAAATATTACCGCCGAGATGTTACGTTGGTTTAGGTTAGGTTAAATTACGTTATTGATGTATATAAAAGTCCCACGGAGGCGTAGAGGCCAACTCGCCAGGAATGTTGTCAAATATTAGTGCCGAGATGTTAGGTTGGGTTAAGTTAGGTAATATTACGTTATTGATGTATATAAAATTCCCACGGAGACGTAGAGGCCAACTCGCCAGGAATGTTGTAAAATATTAGTGCCGAGATCTTAGGTTGGGTTAGGTTAGGTTATATTACGTTATTGATGTATATGAAGTTCCCACGGAGACGTAGAGGCCAACTCGCCAGGAATGTTGTCAAATATTACCGCCGATGTGTTAGGTTGGGTTAGGTTAGGTTATATTACGTTATTGAGTATATGAAGGTCCCACGGAGACGTAGAGGCCAACTCGCCAGGAATGTTGTCAAATATTACCGCCGAGATGATAGGTTGGGCTAGGTTAGGTTATATTACGTTATTGATGTATATAAAGGTCCCACGGAAACATAGAGGCCAACAAGCCAGGAATGTTGCCACATATTACCGCCGAGATGTTAGGTTGGGTTAGGACAGGTAATATTATGTTATTGATGTATATGAAGGCCCCACGGAAACATGGAGGCCAACAAGACAGGAATGTTGTCAAATATTACCGCCGAGATGATAGGTTGGGCTAGGTTAGGTTATATTACGTTATTGATGTATATAAAGGTCCCACGGAAACACAGAGGCCAACAAGCCAGGAATGTTGTCAAATATTACCGCCGAGATGTTACGTTGGTTTAGGTTAGGTTAAATTACGTTATTGATGTATATAAAAGTCCCACGGAGGCGTAGAGGCCAACTCGCCAGGAATGTTGTCAAATATTAGTGCCGAGATGTTAGGTTGGGTTAAGTTAGGTAATATTACGTTATTGATGTATATAAAATTCCCACGGCGACGTAGAGGCCAACTCGCCAAGAATGTTGTAAAATATTAGTGCCGAGATCTTAGGTTGGGTTAGGTTAGGTTATATTACGTTATTGATGTATATGAAGTTCTCACGGAGACGTAGAGGCCAACTCGCCAGGAATGTTGTGAAATATTAGTGCCGAGATCTTAGGTTGGGTTAGGTCAGGTAATATTATGTTATTGATGTATATGAAGGTCCCACGGAAACATGGAGGCCAACAAGTCAGGAATGTTGTCAAATATTACCGCCGAGATGTTAGGTTGGGTTAGGACAGGTAATATTATGTTATTGATGTATATGAAGGCCCCACGGAAACATGGAGGCCAACAAGACAGGAATGTTGTCAAATATTACCGCCGAGATGATAGGTTGGGCTAGGTTAGGTTATATTACGTTATTGATGTATATAAAGGTCCCACGGAAACATAGAGGCCAACAAGCCAGGAATGTTGTCAAATATTACCGCCGAGATGTTACGTTGGTTTAGGTTAGGTTAAATTACGTTATTGATGTATATAAAAGTCCCACGGAGGCGTAGAGGCCAACTCGCCAGGAATGTTGTCAAACATTACCGCCGAGATGATAGGTTGGGTTAGGTTAGGTTATATTACGTTATTGATGTATATGAAGGCCCCACGGAGACGTAGAGGCCAACTCGCGAGGAATGTTGTCAAATATTACCGCCGAGATGATAGGTTGGGTTAGGTTAGGTTATATTACGTTATTGATGTATATGAAGGCCCCACGGAGACGTAGAGGCCAACTCGCCAGGAATGTTGTCAAATATTACCGCCGAGATGTTACGTTGGTTTAGGTTAGGTTAAATTACGTTATTGATGTATATGAAGGTCCCACTGAGAGGTAGAGGCCAACTCGTCAGGAATGTTGTCAAATATTAGTGCCGAGATGTTAGGTTGGGTTAAGTTAGGTAATATTACGTTATTGATGTATATAAAATTCCCACGGAGACGTAGAGGCCAACTCGCCAGGAATGTTGTAAAATATTAGTGCCGAGATGTTAGGTTGGGTTAGGTTAAGTTATATTACGTTATTGATGTATATGAAGTTCCCACGGAGACGTAGAGGCCAACTCGCCAGGAATGTTGTCAAATATTACCGCCGATGTGTTAGGTTGGGTTAGGTTAGGTTATACTACGTTATTGATGTATATGAAGGCCCCACGGAGACGTAGATGCCAACTCGCCAGGAATGTTGTCAAACATTACCGCCGAGATGATAGGTTGGGTTAGTTTAGGTTATATTACGTTATTGATGTATATGAAGGCCCCACGGAGACGTAGAGGCCAACTCGCCAGGAATGTTGTCAAATATTACCGCCGAGATGATAGGTTGGGTTAGGTTAGGTTATAATACGTTATTGATGTATATGAAGGCCCCACGGAGACGTAGAGGCCAACTCGCCATGAATGTTGTCAAATATTACCGCCGAGATGTTACGTTGGTTTAGGTTAGGTTAAATTACGTTATTGATGTATATGAAGGTCCCACTGAGAGGTAGAGGCCAACTCGCCAGGAATGTTGTCAAATATTAGTGCCGAGATGTTAGGTTGGGTTAAGTTAGGTAATATTATGTTATTGATGTATATGAAGGTCCCACGGAAACATGGAGGCCAACAAGACAGGTATGTTGTCAAGTATTACCGCCGAGATGTTATGTTGGTTTAGGTTAGGTTAAATTACGTTATTGATGTATATGAAGGTCCTACGGAGAGGTAGAGGCCAACTCGCGAGGAATGTTGTCAAATATTAGTGCCGAGATGTTGGGTTGAGTTAGGTTAGGTAATATTACGTTATTGATGTATATGAAGGTCCCACGGAGACGTAGAGGCCAACAAGCCAGGAATGTTGTCAAATATTACCGCCGAGATGATAGGTTGGGCTAGGTTAGGTTATATTACGTTATTGATGTATATAAAGGTCCCACGGAAACATAGAGGCCAACAAGGCAGGAATGTTGTCAAATATTACCGCCGAGATGTTAGGTTGGGTTAGGACAGGTAATATTATGTTATTGATGTATATGAAGGCCCCACGGAAACATGGAGGCCAACAAGACAGGAATGTTGTCAAATATTACCGCCGAGATGATAGGTTGGGCTAGGTTAGGTTATATTACGTTATTGATGTATATAAAGGTCCCACGGAAACATAGAGGCCAACAAGCCAGGAATGTTGTCAAATATTACCGCCGAGATGTTACGTTGGTTTAGGTTAGGTTAAATTACGTTATTGATGTATATAAAAGTCCCACGGAGGCGTAGAGGCCAACTCGCCAGGAATGTTGTAAAATATTAGTGCCGAGATCTTAGGTTGGGTTAGGTTAGGTAATATTACGTTATTGATGTATATGAAGTTCCCACGGAGACGTAGAGGCCAACTCGCCAGGAATGTTGTCAAATATTACCGCCGATGTGTTAGGTTGGGTTAGGTTAGGTTATACTACGTTATTGATGTATATGAAGGCCCCACGGAGACGTAGATGCCAACTCGCCAGGAATGTTGTCAAATATTACCGCCGAGATGATAGGTTGGGTTAGGTTAGGTTATATTACGTTATTGATGTATATGAAGGTCCCACGGAGACGTAGAGGCCAACAAGCCAGGAATGTTGTCAAATATTACCGCCGAGATGATAGGTTGGGCTAGGATAGGTTATATTACGTTATTGATGTATATAAAGGTCCCACGGAAACATAGAGGCCAACAAGGCAGGAATGTTGTCAAATATTACCGCCGAGATGTTAGGTTGGGTTAGGACAGGTAATATTATGTTATTGATGTATATGAAGGCCCCACGGAAACATGGAGGCCAACAAGACAGGAATGTTGTCAAATATTACCGCCGAGATGATAGGTTGGGCTAGGTTAGGTTATATTACGTTATTGATGTATATAAAGGCCCCACGGAAACATAGAGGCCAACAAGCCAGGAATGTTGTCAAATATTACCGCCGAGATGTTACGTTGGTTTAGGTTAGGTTAAATTACGTTATTGATGTATATAAAAGTCCCACGGAGGCGTAGAGGCCAACTCGCCAGGAATGTTGTCAAACATTACTGCCGAGATGATAGGTTGGGTTAGTTTATGTTATATTACGTTATTGATGTATATGAAGGCCCCACGGAGACGTAGAGGCCAACTCGCCAGGAATGTTGTCAAATATTACCGCCGAGATGATAGGTTGGGTTAGTTTATGTTATATTACGTTATTGATGTATATGAAGGCCCCACGGAGACGTAGAGGCCAACTCGCCAGGAATGTTGTCAAATATTACCGCCGAGATGATAGGTTGGGTTAGGTTAGGTTATATTACGTTATTGATGTATATGAAGGCCCCACGGAGACGTAGAGGCCAACTCGCCAGGAATGTTGTCAAATATTACCGCCGAGATGTTACGTTGGTTTAGGTTAGGTTAAATTACGTTATTGATGTATATAAAAGTCCCACGGAGGCGTAGAGGCCAACTCGCCAGGAATGTTGTCAAACATTACCGCCGAGATGATAGGTTGGGTTAGTTTAGGTTATATTACGTTATTGATGTATATGAAGGCCCCACGGTGACGTAGAGGCCAACTCGCCAGGAATGTTGTCAAATATTACCGCCGATGTGTTAGGTTGGGTTAGGTTAGGTTATACTACGTTATTGATGTATATGAAGGCCCCACGGAGACGTAGAGGCCAACTCGCCAGGAATGTTGTCAAATATTACCGCCGAGATGTTACGTTGGTTTAGGTTAGGTTATATTACGTTATTGATGTATATGAAGGTCCCACGGAGACGTAGAGGCCAACTCGCCAGGAATGTTGTCAAATATTAGTGCCGGGAAGTTGGGTTGGGTTAGGTTAGGTTATATTACGTTATTGATGTATATAAAATTCCCACGGAGACGTAGAGGCCAACTCGCCAGGAATGTTGTGAAATATTAGTGCCGAGATCTTAGGTTGGGTTAGGTTCGGTTATATTACGTTATTGATGTATATGAAGGTCCCACGGTGACGTAGAGGCCAACTCGCCAGGAATGTTGTCAAATAATAGCGCCGAAAGGTTAGGTTGAGTTAGGTTAGGTTATATTACGTTATTGATGTATATGAAGGTCCCACGTAGACGTAGAGGCCAACTCGCCAGGAATGTTGTCAAATATTAGTGCCGGGAAGTTGGGTTGGGTTAGGTTAGGTTATATTACGTTATTGATGTATATAAAATTCCCACGGAGACGTAGAGGCCAACTCGCCAGGAATGTTGTGAAATATTAGTGCCGAGATCTTAGGTTGGGTTAGGTTCGGTTATATTACGTTATTGATGTATATGAAGGTCCCACGGTGACGTAGAGGCCAACTCGCCAGGAATGTTGTCAAATAATAGCGCCGAAAGGTTAGGTTGAGTTAGGTTAGGTTATATTACGTTATTTATGTATATAAAATTCCCACGAAGACGTAGAGGCCAACTCGCCAGGAATGTTGTCAAATATTACCGCCGAGATGTTAGATTGGGTTAGGTCAGGTAATATTATGTTATTGATGTATATGAAGGCCCCACGGAAACATGGAGTCCAACAAGACAGGAATGTTGTCAAATATTACCGCCGAGATGTTACGTTGGTTTAGGTTAGGTTAAATTACGTTATTGATGTATATGAAGGTCCCACGGAGAGGTAGAGGCCAACTCGCGAGGAATATTGTCAAAAATTAGTGCCGGGAAGTTGGGTTGGGTTAGGTTAGGTTATATTACGTTATTGATGTATATAAAATTCCCACGGAGACGTAGAGGCCAACTCGACAGGAATGTTGTAAAATATTAGTGCCGAGATCTTAGGTTGGGTTAGGTTCGGTTATATTACGTTATTGATGTATATGAAGTTCCCACGGAGACGTAGAAGCCAACTCGCCAGGAATGTTGTCAAATATTACCGCCGATGTGTTAGGTTGGGTTAGGTTAGGTTAAATTACGTTATTGATGTATATAAAAGTCCCACGGAGGCGTAGAGGCCAACTCGCCAGGAATGTTGTCAAACATTACCGCCGAGATGATAGGTTGGGTTAGTTTAGGTTATATTACGTTATTGATGTATATGAAGGCCCCACGGAGACGTAGAGGCCAACTCGCCAGGAATGTTGTCAAATATTACCGCCGAGATGATAGGTTGGGTTAGGTTAGGTTATAATACGTTATTGATGTATATGAAGGCCCCACGGAGACGTAGAGGCCAACTCGCCATGAATGTTGTCAAATATTACCGCCGAGATGTTACGTTGGTTTAGGTTAGGTTAAATTACGTTATTGATGTATATGAAGGTCCCACTGAGAGGTAGAGGCCAACTCGCCAGGAATGTTGTCAAATATTAGTGCCGAGATGTTAGGTTGGGTTAAGTTAGGTAATATTATGTTATTGATGTATATGAAGGTCCCACGGAAACATGGAGGCCAACAAGACAGGTATGTTGTCAAGTATTACCGCCGAGATGTTATGTTGGTTTAGGTTAGGTTAAATTACGTTATTGATGTATATAAAAGTCCCACGGAGGCGTAGAGGCCAACTCGCCAGGAATGTTGTCAAACATTACCGCCGAGATGATAGGTTGGGTTAGTTTATGTTATATTACGTTATTGATGTATATGAAGGCCCCACGGAGACGTAGAGGCCAACTCGCCAGGAATGTTGTCAAATATTACCGCCGAGATGATAGGTTGGGTTAGGTTAGGTTATATTACGTTATTGATGTATATGAAGGCCCCACGGAGACGTAGAGGCCAACTCGCCAGGAATGTTGTCAAATATTACCGCCGAGATGTTACGTTGGTTTAGGTTAGGTTAAATTACGTTATTGATGTATATAAAAGTCCCACGGAGGCGTAGAGGCCAACTCGCCAGGAATGTTGTCAAACATTACCGCCGAGATGATAGGTTGGGTTAGTTTAGGTTATATTACGTTATTGATGTATATGAAGGCCCCACGGTGACGTAGAGGCCAACTCGCCAGGAATGTTGTCAAATATTACCGCCGATGTGTTAGGTTGGGTTAGGTTAGGTTATACTACGTTATTGATGTATATGAAGGCCCCACGGAGACGTAGAGGCCAACTCGCCAGGAATGTTGTCAAATATTACCGCCGAGATGTTACGTTGGTTTAGGTTAGGTTATATTACGTTATTGATGTATATGAAGGTCCCACGGAGACGTAGAGGCCAACTCGCCAGGAATGTTGTCAAATATTAGTGCCGGGAAGTTGGGTTGGGTTAGGTTAGGTTATATTACGTTATTGATGTATATAAAATTCCCACGGAGACGTAGAGGCCAACTCGCCAGGAATGTTGTGAAATATTAGTGCCGAGATCTTAGGTTGGGTTAGGTTCGGTTATATTACGTTATTGATGTATATGAAGGTCCCACGGTGACGTAGAGGCCAACTCGCCAGGAATGTTGTCAAATAATAGCGCCGAAAGGTTAGGTTGAGTTAGGTTAGGTTATATTACGTTATTGATGTATATGAAGGTCCCACGTAGACGTAGAGGCCAACTCGCCAGGAATGTTGTCAAATATTAGTGCCGGGAAGTTGGGTTGGGTTAGGTTAGGTTATATTACGTTATTGATGTATATAAAATTCCCACGGAGACGTAGAGGCCAACTCGCCAGGAATGTTGTGAAATATTAGTGCCGAGATCTTAGGTTGGGTTAGGTTCGGTTATATTACGTTATTGATTTATATGAAGGTCCCACGGAGACGTAGAGGCCAACAAGCCAGGAATGTTGTCAAATATTACCGCCGAGATGATAGGTTGGGCTAGGTTAGGTTATATTACGTTATTGATGTATATAAAGGTCCCACGGAAACATAGAGGCCAACAAGGCAGGAATGTTGTCAAATATTACCGCCGAGATGTTAGGTTGGGTTAGGACAGGTAATATTATGTTATTGATGTATATGAAGGCCCCACGGAAACATGGAGGCCAACAAGACAGGAATGTTGTCAAATATTACCGCCGAGATGATAGGTTGGGCTAGGTTAGGTTATATTACGTTATTGATGTATATAAAGGTCCCACGGAAACATAGAGGCCAACAAGCCAGGAATGTTGTCAAATATTACCGCCGAGATGTTACGTTGGTTTAGGTTAGGTTAAATTACGTTATTGATGTATATAAAAGTCCCACGGAGGCGTAGAGGCCAACTCGCCAGGAATGTTGTCAAATATTAGTGCCGAGATGTTAGGTTGGGTTAAGTTAGGTAATATTACGTTATTGATGTATATAAAATTCCCACGGAGACGTAGAGGCCAACTCGCCAGGAATGTTGTAAAATATTAGTGCCGAGATCTTAGGTTGGGTTAGGTTAGGTTATATTACGTTATTGATGTATATGAAGTTCCCACGGAGACGTAGAGGCCAACTCGCCAGGAATGTTGTCAAATATTACCGCCGATGTGTTAGGTTGGGTTAGGTTAGGTTATATTACGTTATTGAGTATATGAAGGTCCCACGGAGACGTAGAGGCCAACTCGCCAGGAATGTTGTCAAATATTACCGCCGAGATGATAGGTTGGGCTAGGTTAGGTTATATTACGTTATTGATGTATATAAAGGTCCCACGGAAACATAGAGGCCAACAAGCCAGGAATGTTGTCACATATTACCGCCGAGATGTTAGGTTGGGTTAGGACAGGTAATATTATGTTATTGATGTATATGAAGGCCCCACGGAAACATGGAGGCCAACAAGACAGGAATGTTGTCAAATATTACCGCCGAGATGATAGGTTGGGCTAGGTTAGGTTATATTACGTTATTGATGTATATAAAGGTCCCACGGAAACACAGAGGCCAACAAGCCAGGAATGTTGTCAAATATTACCGCCGAGATGTTACGTTGGTTTAGGTTAGGTTAAATTACGTTATTGATGTATATAAAAGTCCCACGGAGGCGTAGAGGCCAACTCGCCAGGAATGTTGTCAAATATTAGTGCCGAGATGTTAGGTTGGGTTAAGTTAGGTAATATTACGTTATTGATGTATATAAAATTCCCACGGCGACGTAGAGGCCAACTCGCCAAGAATGTTGTAAAATATTAGTGCCGAGATCTTAGGTTGGGTTAGGTTAGGTTATATTACGTTATTGATGTATATGAAGTTCTCACGGAGACGTAGAGGCCAACTCGCCAGGAATGTTGTGAAATATTAGTGCCGAGATCTTAGGTTGGGTTAGGTCAGGTAATATTATGTTATTGATGTATATGAAGGTCCCACGGAAACATGGAGGCCAACAAGTCAGGAATGTTGTCAAATATTACCGCCGAGATGTTAGGTTGGGTTAGGACAGGTAATATTATGTTATTGATGTATATGAAGGCCCCACGGAAACATGGAGGCCAACAAGACAGGAATGTTGTCAAATATTACCGCCGAGATGATAGGTTGGGCTAGGTTAGGTTATATTACGTTATTGATGTATATAAAGGTCCCACGGAAACATAGAGGCCAACAAGCCAGGAATGTTGTCAAATATTACCGCCGAGATGTTACGTTGGTTTAGGTTAGGTTAAATTACGTTATTGATGTATATAAAAGTCCCACGGAGGCGTAGAGGCCAACTCGCCAGGAATGTTGTCAAACATTACCGCCGAGATGATAGGTTGGGTTAGGTTAGGTTATATTACGTTATTGATGTATATGAAGGCCCCACGGAGACGTAGAGGCCAACTCGCCAGGAATGTTGTCAAATATTACCGCCGAGATGATAGGTTGGGTTAGGTTAGGTTATAATACGTTATTGATGTATATGAAGGCCCCACGGAGACGTAGAGGCCAACTCGCCATGAATGTTGTCAAATATTACCGCCGAGATGTTACGTTGGTTTAGGTTAGGTTAAATTACGTTATTGATGTATATGAAGGTCCCACTGAGAGGTAGAGGCCAACTCGCCAGGAATGTTGTCAAATATTAGTGCCGAGATGTTAGGTTGGGTTAAGTTAGGTAATATTATGTTATTGATGTATATGAAGGTCCCACGGAAACATGGAGGCCAACAAGACAGGTATGTTGTCAAGTATTACCGCCGAGATGTTATGTTGGTTTAGGTTAGGTTAAATTACGTTATTGATGTATATGAAGGTCCTACGGAGAGGTAGAGGCCAACTCGCGAGGAATGTTGTCAAATATTAGTGCCGAGATGTTGGGTTGAGTTAGGTTAGGTAATATTACGTTATTGATGTATATGAAGGTCCCACGGAGACGTAGAGGCCAACAAGCCAGGAATGTTGTCAAATATTACCGCCGAGATGATAGGTTGGGCTAGGTTAGGTTATATTACGTTATTGATGTATATAAAGGTCCCACGGAAACATAGAGGCCAACAAGGCAGGAATGTTGTCAAATATTACCGCCGAGATGTTAGGTTGGGTTAGGACAGGTAATATTATGTTATTGATGTATATGAAGGCCCCACGGAAACATGGAGGCCAACAAGACAGGAATGTTGTCAAATATTACCGCCGAGATGATAGGTTGGGCTAGGTTAGGTTATATTACGTTATTGATGTATATAAAGGTCCCACGGAAACATAGAGGCCAACAAGCCAGGAATGTTGTCAAATATTACCGCCGAGATGTTACGTTGGTTTAGGTTAGGTTAAATTACGTTATTGATGTATATAAAAGTCCCACGGAGGCGTAGAGGCCAACTCGCCAGGAATGTTGTCAAATATTAGTGCCGAGATGTTAGGTTGGGTTAAGTTAGGTAATATTACGTTATTGATGTATATAAAATTCCCACGGAGACGTAGAGGCCAACTCGCCAGGAATGTTGTAAAATATTAGTGCCGAGATCTTAGGTTGGGTTAGGTTAGGTAATATTACGTTATTGATGTATATGAAGTTCCCACGGAGACGTAGAGGCCAACTCGCCAGGAATGTTGTCAAATATTACCGCCGATGTGTTAGGTTGGGTTAGGTTAGGTTATACTACGTTATTGATGTATATGAAGGCCCCACGGAGACGTAGATGCCAACTCGCCAGGAATGTTGTCAAATATTACCGCCGAGATGATAGGTTGGGTTAGGTTAGGTTATATTACGTTATTGATGTATATGAAGGTCCCACGGAGACGTAGAGGCCAACAAGCCAGGAATGTTGTCAAATATTACCGCCGAGATGATAGGTTGGGCTAGGTTAGGTTATATTACGTTATTGATGTATATAAAGGTCCCACGGAAACATAGAGGCCAACAAGGCAGGAATGTTGTCAAATATTACCGCCGAGATGTTAGGTTGGGTTAGGACAGGTAATATTATGTTATTGATGTATATGAAGGCCCCACGGAAACATGGAGGCCAACAAGACAGGAATGTTGTCAAATATTACCGCCGAGATGATAGGTTGGGCTAGGTTAGGTTATATTACGTTATTGATGTATATAAAGGCCCCACGGAAACATAGAGGCCAACAAGCCAGGAATGTTGTCAAATATTACCGCCGAGATGTTACGTTGGTTTAGGTTAGGTTAAATTACGTTATTGATGTATATAAAAGTCCCACGGAGGCGTAGAGGCCAACTCGCCAGGAATGTTGTCAAACATTACTGCCGAGATGATAGGTTGGGTTAGTTTATGTTATATTACGTTATTGATGTATATGAAGGCCCCACGGAGACGTAGAGGCCAACTCGCCAGGAATGTTGTCAAATATTACCGCCGAGATGATAGGTTGGGTTAGGTTAGGTTATATTACGTTATTGATGTATATGAAGGCCCCACGGAGACGTAGAGGCGAACTCGCCAGGAATGTTGTCAAATATTACCGCCGAGATGTTACGTTGGTTTAGGTTAGGTTAAATTACGTTATTGATGTATATAAAAGTCCCACGGAGGCGTAGAGGCCAACTCGCCAGGAATGTTGTCAAACATTACCGCCGAGATGATAGGTTGGGCTAGGTTAGGTTATATTACGTTATTGATGTATATGAAGGCCCCACGGAGACGTAGAGGCCAACTCGCCAGGAATGTTGTCAAATATTACCGCCGAGATGATAGGTTGGGTTAGGTTAGGTTATATTACGTTATTGATGTATATGAAGGCCCCACGGAGACGTAGAGGCCAACTCGCCAGGAATGTTGTCAAATATTACCGCCGAGATGTTACGTTGGTTTAGGTTAGGTTAAATTACGTTATTGATGTATATAAAAGTCCCACGGAGGCGTAGAGGCCAACTCGCCAGGAATGTTGTCAAACATTACCGCCGAGATGATAGGTTGGGTTAGTTTAGGTTATATTACGTTATTGATGTATATGAAGGCCCCACGGTGACGTAGAGGCCAACTCGCCAGGAATGTTGTCAAATATTACCGCCGATGTGTTAGGTTGGGTTAGGTTAGGTTATACTACGTTATTGATGTATATGAAGGCCCCACGGAGACGTAGAGGCCAACTCGCCAGGAATGTTGTCAAATATTACCGCCGAGATGTTACGTTGGTTTAGGTTAGGTTATATTACGTTATTGATGTATATGAAGGTCCCACGGAGACGTAGAGGCCAACTCGCCAGGAATGTTGTCAAACATTACCGCCGAGATGATAGGTTGGGTTAGTTTAGGTTATATTACGTTATTGATGTATATGAAGGCCCCACGGAGACGTAGAGGCCAACTCGCCAGGAATGTTGTCAAATATTACCGCCGAGATGATAGGTTGGGTTAGGTTAGGTTATAATACGTTATTGATGTATATGAAGGCCCCACGGAGACGTAGAGGCCAACTCGCCATGAATGTTGTCAAATATTACCGCCGAGATGTTACGTTGGTTTAGGTTAGGTTAAATTACGTTATTGATGTATATGAAGGTCCCACTGAGAGGTAGAGGCCAACTCGCCAGGAATGTTGTCAAATATTAGTGCCGAGATGTTAGGTTGGGTTAAGTTAGGTAATATTATGTTATTGATGTATATGAAGGTCCCACGGAAACATGGAGGCCAACAAGACAGGTATGTTGTCAAGTATTACCGCCGAGATGTTATGTTGGTTTAGGTTAGGTTAAATTACGTTATTGATGTATATGAAGGTCCTACGGAGAGGTAGAGGCCAACTCGCCAGGAATGTTGTCAAACATTACTGCCGAGATGATAGGTTGGGTTAGTTTATGTTATATTACGTTATTGATGTATATGAAGGCCCCACGGAGACGTAGAGGCCAACTCGCCAGGAATGTTGTCAAATATTACCGCCGAGATGATAGGTTGGGTTAGGTTAGGTTATATTACGTTATTGATGTATATGAAGGCCCCACGGAGACGTAGAGGCCAACTCGCCAGGAATGTTGTCAAATATTACCGCCGAGATGTTACGTTGGTTTAGGTTAGGTTAAATTACGTTATTGATGTATATAAAAGTCCCACGGAGGCGTAGAGGCCAACTCGCCAGGAATGTTGTCAAACATTACCGCCGAGATGATAGGTTGGGTTAGTTTAGGTTATATTACGTTATTGATGTATATGAAGGCCCCACGGTGACGTAGAGGCCAACTCGCCAGGAATGTTGTCAAATATTACCGCCGATGTGTTAGGTTGGGTTAGGTTAGGTTATACTACGTTATTGATGTATATGAAGGCCCCACGGAGACGTAGAGGCCAACTCGCCAGGAATGTTGTCAAATATTACCGCCGAGATGTTACGTTGGTTTAGGTTAGGTTATATTACGTTATTGATGTATATGAAGGTCCCACGGAGACGTAGAGGCCAACTCGCCAGGAATGTTGTCAAATATTAGTGCCGGGAAGTTGGGTTGGGTTAGGTTAGGTTATATTACGTTATTGATGTATATAAAATTCCCACGGAGACGTAGAGGCCAACTCGCCAGGAATGTTGTGAAATATTAGTGCCGAGATCTTAGGTTGGGTTAGGTTCGGTTATATTACGTTATTGATGTATATGAAGGTCCCACGGTGACGTAGAGGCCAACTCGCCAGGAATGTTGTCAAATAATAGCGCCGAAAGGTTAGGTTGAGTTAGGTTAGGTTATATTACGTTATTGATGTATATGAAGGTCCCACGTAGACGTAGAGGCCAACTCGCCAGGAATGTTGTCAAATATTAGTGCCGGGAAGTTGGGTTGGGTTAGGTTAGGTTATATTACGTTATTGATGTATATAAAATTCCCACGGAGACGTAGAGGCCAACTCGCCAGGAATGTTGTGAAATATTAGTGCCGAGATCTTAGGTTGGGTTAGGTTCGGTTATATTACGTTATTGATTTATATGAAGGTCCCACGGAGACGTAGAGGCCAACAAGCCAGGAATGTTGTCAAATATTACCGCCGAGATGATAGGTTGGGCTAGGTTAGGTTATATTACGTTATTGATGTATATAAAGGTCCCACGGAAACATAGAGGCCAACAAGGCAGGAATGTTGTCAAATATTACCGCCGAGATGTTAGGTTGGGTTAGGACAGGTAATATTATGTTATTGATGTATATGAAGGCCCCACGGAAACATGGAGGCCAACAAGACAGGAATGTTGTCAAATATTACCGCCGAGATGATAGGTTGGGCTAGGTTAGGTTATATTACGTTATTGATGTATATAAAGGTCCCACGGAAACATAGAGGCCAACAAGCCAGGAATGTTGTCAAATATTACCGCCGAGATGTTACGTTGGTTTAGGTTAGGTTAAATTACGTTATTGATGTATATAAAAGTCCCACGGAGGCGTAGAGGCCAACTCGCCAGGAATGTTGTCAAATATTAGTGCCGAGATGTTAGGTTGGGTTAAGTTAGGTAATATTACGTTATTGATGTATATAAAATTCCCACGGAGACGTAGAGGCCAACTCGCCAGGAATGTTGTAAAATATTAGTGCCGAGATCTTAGGTTGGGTTAGGTTAGGTTATATTACGTTATTGATGTATATGAAGTTCCCACGGAGACGTAGAGGCCAACTCGCCAGGAATGTTGTCAAATATTACCGCCGATGTGTTAGGTTGGGTTAGGTTAGGTTATATTACGTTATTGAGTATATGAAGGTCCCACGGAGACGTAGAGGCCAACTCGCCAGGAATGTTGTCAAATATTACCGCCGAGATGATAGGTTGGGCTAGGTTAGGTTATATTACGTTATTGATGTATATAAAGGTCCCACGGAAACATAGAGGCCAACAAGCCAGGAATGTTGTCACATATTACCGCCGAGATGTTAGGTTGGGTTAGGACAGGTAATATTATGTTATTGATGTATATGAAGGCCCCACGGAAACATGGAGGCCAACAAGACAGGAATGTTGTCAAATATTACCGCCGAGATGATAGGTTGGGCTAGGTTAGGTTATATTACGTTATTGATGTATATAAAGGTCCCACGGAAACACAGAGGCCAACAAGCCAGGAATGTTGTCAAATATTACCGCCGAGATGTTACGTTGGTTTAGGTTAGGTTAAATTACGTTATTGATGTATATAAAAGTCCCACGGAGGCGTAGAGGCCAACTCGCCAGGAATGTTGTCAAATATTAGTGCCGAGATGTTAGGTTGGGTTAAGTTAGGTAATATTACGTTATTGATGTATATAAAATTCCCACGGCGACGTAGAGGCCAACTCGCCAAGAATGTTGTAAAATATTAGTGCCGAGATCTTAGGTTGGGTTAGGTTAGGTTATATTACGTTATTGATGTATATGAAGTTCTCACGGAGACGTAGAGGCCAACTCGCCAGGAATGTTGTGAAATATTAGTGCCGAGATCTTAGGTTGGGTTAGGTCAGGTAATATTATGTTATTGATGTATATGAAGGTCCCACGGAAACATGGAGGCCAACAAGTCAGGAATGTTGTCAAATATTACCGCCGAGATGTTAGGTTGGGTTAGGACAGGTAATATTATGTTATTGATGTATATGAAGGCCCCACGGAAACATGGAGGCCAACAAGACAGGAATGTTGTCAAATATTACCGCCGAGATGATAGGTTGGGCTAGGTTAGGTTATATTACGTTATTGATGTATATAAAGGTCCCACGGAAACATAGAGGCCAACAAGCCAGGAATGTTGTCAAATATTACCGCCGAGATGTTACGTTGGTTTAGGTTAGGTTAAATTACGTTATTGATGTATATAAAAGTCCCACGGAGGCGTAGAGGCCAACTCGCCAGGAATGTTGTCAAACATTACCGCCGAGATGATAGGTTGGGTTAGGTTAGGTTATATTACGTTATTGATGTATATGAAGGCCCCACGGAGACGTAGAGGCCAACTCGCCAGGAATGTTGTCAAATATTACCGCCGAGATGATAGGTTGGGTTAGGTTAGGTTATAATACGTTATTGATGTATATGAAGGCCCCACGGAGACGTAGAGGCCAACTCGCCATGAATGTTGTCAAATATTACCGCCGAGATGTTACGTTGGTTTAGGTTAGGTTAAATTACGTTATTGATGTATATGAAGGTCCCACTGAGAGGT
Source organism: Xylocopa violacea (assembly GCA_963969225.1). Taxonomy (NCBI): domain Eukaryota; kingdom Metazoa; phylum Arthropoda; class Insecta; order Hymenoptera; family Apidae; genus Xylocopa; species Xylocopa violacea. Next base: position 3,910,818 of record CAXAJV010001082.1, read on the forward strand.
AGAGGCCAACTCGCCAGGAATGTTGTCAAATATTAGTGCCGAGATGTTAGGTTGGGTTAAGTTAGGTAATATTATGTTATTGATGTATATGAAGGTCCCACGGAAACATGGAGGCCAACAAGACAGGTATGTTGTCAAGTATTACCGCCGAGATGTTATGTTGGTTTAGGTTAGGTTAAATTACGTTATTGATGTATATGAAGGTCCTACGGAGAGGTAGAGGCCAACTCGCGAGGAATGTTGTCAAATATTAGTGCCGAGATGTTGGGTTGAGTTAGGTTAGGTAATATTACGTTATTGATGTATATGAAGGTCCCACGGAGACGTAGAGGCCAACAAGCCAGGAATGTTGTCAAATATTACCGCCGAGATGATAGGTTGGGCTAGGTTAGGTTATATTACGTTATTGATGTATATAAAGGTCCCACGGAAACATAGAGGCCAACAAGGCAGGAATGTTGTCAAATATTACCGCCGAGATGTTAGGTTGGGTTAGGACAGGTAATATTATGTTATTGATGTATATGAAGGCCCCACGGAAACATGGAGGCCAACAAGACAGGAATGTTGTCAAATATTACCGCCGAGATGATAGGTTGGGCTAGGTTAGGTTATATTACGTTATTGATGTATATAAAGGTCCCACGGAAACATAGAGGCCAACAAGCCAGGAATGTTGTCAAATATTACCGCCGAGATGTTACGTTGGTTTAGGTTAGGTTAAATTACGTTATTGATGTATATAAAAGTCCCACGGAGGCGTAGAGGCCAACTCGCCAGGAATGTTGTCAAATATTAGTGCCGAGATGTTAGGTTGGGTTAAGTTAGGTAATATTACGTTATTGATGTATATAAAATTCCCACGGAGACGTAGAGGCCAACTCGCCAGGAATGTTGTAAAATATTAGTGCCGAGATCTTAGGTTGGGTTAGGTTAGGTAATATTACGTTATTGATGTATATGAAGTTCCCACGGAGACGTAGAGGCCAACTCGCCAGGAATGTTGTCAAATATTACCGCCGATGTGTTAGGTTGGGTTAGGTTAGGTTATACTACGTTATTGATGTATATGAAGGCCCCACGGAGACGTAGATGCCAACTCGCCAGGAATGTTGTCAAATATTACCGCCGAGATGATAGGTTGGGTTAGGTTAGGTTATATTACGTTATTGATGTATATGAAGGTCCCACGGAGACGTAGAGGCCAACAAGCCAGGAATGTTGTCAAATATTACCGCCGAGATGATAGGTTGGGCTAGGTTAGGTTATATTACGTTATTGATGTATATAAAGGTCCCACGGAAACATAGAGGCCAACAAGGCAGGAATGTTGTCAAATATTACCGCCGAGATGTTAGGTTGGGTTAGGACAGGTAATATTATGTTATTGATGTATATGAAGGCCCCACGGAAACATGGAGGCCAACAAGACAGGAATGTTGTCAAATATTACCGCCGAGATGATAGGTTGGGCTAGGTTAGGTTATATTACGTTATTGATGTATATAAAGGCCCCACGGAAACATAGAGGCCAACAAGCCAGGAATGTTGTCAAATATTACCGCCGAGATGTTACGTTGGTTTAGGTTAGGTTAAATTACGTTATTGATGTATATAAAAGTCCCACGGAGGCGTAGAGGCCAACTCGCCAGGAATGTTGTCAAACATTACTGCCGAGATGATAGGTTGGGTTAGTTTATGTTATATTACGTTATTGATGTATATGAAGGCCCCACGGAGACGTAGAGGCCAACTCGCCAGGAATGTTGTCAAATATTACCGCCGAGATGATAGGTTGGGTTAGGTTAGGTTATATTACGTTATTGATGTATATGAAGGCCCCACGGAGACGTAGAGGCGAACTCGCCAGGAATGTTGTCAAATATTACCGCCGAGATGTTACGTTGGTTTAGGTTAGGTTAAATTACGTTATTGATGTATATAAAAGTCCCACGGAGGCGTAGAGGCCAACTCGCCAGGAATGTTGTCAAACATTACCGCCGAGATGATAGGTTGGGTTAGTTTAGGTTATATTACGTTATTGATGTATATGAAGGCCCCACGGTGACGTAGAGGCCAACTCGCCAGGAATGTTGTCAAATATTACCGCCGATGTGTTAGGTTGGGTTAGGTTAGGTTATACTACGTTATTGATGTATATGAAGGCCCCACGGAGACGTAGAGGCCAACTCGCCAGGAATGTTGTCAAATATTACCGCCGAGATGTTACGTTGGTTTAGGTTAGGTTATATTACGTTATTGATGTATATGAAGGTCCCACGGAGACGTAGAGGCCAACTCGCCAGGAATGTTGTCAAATATTAGTGCCGGGAAGTTGGGTTGGGTTAGGTTAGGTTATATTACGTTATTGATGTATATAAAATTCCCACGGAGACGTAGAGGCCAACTCGCCAGGAATGTTGTGAAATATTAGTGCCGAGATCTTAGGTTGGGTTAGGTTCGGTTATATTACGTTATTGATGTATATGAAGGTCCCACGGTGACGTAGAGGCCAACTCGCCAGGAATGTTGTCAAATAATAGCGCCGAAAGGTTAGGTTGAGTTAGGTTAGGTTATATTACGTTATTGATGTATATGAAGGTCCCACGTAGACGTAGAGGCCAACTCGCCAGGAATGTTGTCAAATATTAGTGCCGGGAAGTTGGGTTGGGTTAGGTTAGGTTATATTACGTTATTGATGTATATAAAATTCCCACGGAGACGTAGAGGCCAACTCGCCAGGAATGTTGTGAAATATTAGTGCCGAGATCTTAGGTTGGGTTAGGTTCGGTTATATTACGTTATTGATGTATATGAAGGTCCCACGGTGACGTAGAGGCCAACTCGCCAGGAATGTTGTCAAATAATAGCGCCGAAAGGTTAGGTTGAGTTAGGTTAGGTTATATTACGTTATTTATGTATATAAAATTCCCACGAAGACGTAGAGGCCAACTCGCCAGGAATGTTGTCAAATATTACCGCCGAGATGTTAGATTGGGTTAGGTCAGGTAATATTATGTTATTGATGTATATGAAGGCCCCACGGAAACATGGAGTCCAACAAGACAGGAATGTTGTCAAATATTACCGCCGAGATGTTACGTTGGTTTAGGTTAGGTTAAATTACGTTATTGATGTATATGAAGGTCCCACGGAGAGGTAGAGGCCAACTCGCGAGGAATATTGTCAAAAATTAGTGCCGGGAAGTTGGGTTGGGTTAGGTTAGGTTATATTACGTTATTGATGTATATAAAATTCCCACGGAGACGTAGAGGCCAACTCGACAGGAATGTTGTAAAATATTAGTGCCGAGATCTTAGGTTGGGTTAGGTTCGGTTATATTACGTTATTGATGTATATGAAGTTCCCACGGAGACGTAGAAGCCAACTCGCCAGGAATGTTGTCAAATATTACCGCCGATGTGTTAGGTTGGGTTAGGTTAGGTTAAATTACGTTATTGATGTATATAAAAGTCCCACGGAGGCGTAGAGGCCAACTCGCCAGGAATGTTGTCAAACATTACCGCCGAGATGATAGGTTGGGTTAGTTTAGGTTATATTACGTTATTGATGTATATGAAGGCCCCACGGAGACGTAGAGGCCAACTCGCCAGGAATGTTGTCAAATATTACCGCCGAGATGATAGGTTGGGTTAGGTTAGGTTATAATACGTTATTGATGTATATGAAGGCCCCACGGAGACGTAGAGGCCAACTCGCCATGAATGTTGTCAAATATTACCGCCGAGATGTTACGTTGGTTTAGGTTAGGTTAAATTACGTTATTGATGTATATGAAGGTCCCACTGAGAGGTAGAGGCCAACTCGCCAGGAATGTTGTCAAATATTAGTGCCGAGATGTTAGGTTGGGTTAAGTTAGGTAATATTATGTTATTGATGTATATGAAGGTCCCACGGAAACATGGAGGCCAACAAGACAGGTATGTTGTCAAGTATTACCGCCGAGATGTTATGTTGGTTTAGGTTAGGTTAAATTACGTTATTGATGTATATGAAGGTCCTACGGAGAGGTAGAGGCCAACTCGCCAGGAATGTTGTCAAATATTAGTGCCGAGATGTTGGGTTGAGTTAGGTTAGGTAATATTACGTTATTGATGTATATGAAGGTCCCACGGAGACGTAGAGGCCAACAAGCCAGGAATGTTGTCAAATATTACCGCCGAGATGATAGGTTGGGCTAGGTTAGGTTATATTACGTTATTGATGTATATAAAGGTCCCACGGAAACATAGAGGCCAACAAGGCAGGAATGTTGTCAAATATTACCGCCGAGATGTTAGGTTGGGTTAGGACAGGTAATATTATGTTATTGATGTATATGAAGGCCCCACGGAAACATGGAGGCCAACAAGACAGGAATGTTGTCAAATATTACCGCCGAGATGATAGGTTGGGCTAGGTTAGGTTATATTACGTTATTGATGTATATAAAGGTCCCACGGAAACATAGAGGCCAACAAGCCAGGAATGTTGTCAAATATTACCGCCGAGATGTTACGTTGGTTTAGGTTAGGTTAAATTACGTTATTGATGTATATAAAAGTCCCACGGAGGCGTAGAGGCCAACTCGCCAGGAATGTTGTCAAATATTAGTGCCGAGATGTTAGGTTGGGTTAAGTTAGGTAATATTACGTTATTGATGTATATAAAATTCCCACGGAGACGTAGAGGCCAACTCGCCAGGAATGTTGTAAAATATTAGTGCCGAGATCTTAGGTTGGGTTAGGTTAGGTTATATTACGTTATTGATGTATATGAAGTTCCCACGGAGACGTAGAGGCCAACTCGCCAGGAATGTTGTCAAATATTACCGCCGATGTGTTAGGTTGGGTTAGGTTAGGTTATACTACGTTATTGATGTATATGAAGGCCCCACGGAGACGTAGATGCCAACTCGCCAGGAATGTTGTCAAATATTACCGCCGAGATGATAGGTTGGGTTAGGTTAGGTTATATTACGTTATTGATGTATATGAAGGTCCCACGGAGACGTAGAGGCCAACAAGCCAGGAATGTTGTCAAATATTACCGCCGAGATGTTACGTTGGTTTAGGTTAGGTTAAATTACGTTATTGATGTATATAAAAGTCCCACGGAGGCGTAGAGGCCAACTCGCCAGGAATGTTGTCAAACATTACCGCCGAGATGATAGGTTGGGTTAGTTTAGGTTATATTACGTTATTGATGTATATGAAGGCCCCACGGTGACGTAGAGGCCAACTCGCCAGGAATGTTGTCAAATATTACCGCCGATGTGTTAGGTTGGGTTAGGTTAGGTTATACTACGTTATTGATGTATATGAAGGCCCCACGGAGACGTAGAGGCCAACTCGCCAGGAATGTTGTCAAATATTACCGCCGAGATGTTACGTTGGTTTAGGTTAGGTTATATTACGTTATTGATGTATATGAAGGTCCCACGGAGACGTAGAGGCCAACTCGCCAGGAATGTTGTCAAACATTACCGCCGAGATGATAGGTTGGGTTAGTTTAGGTTATATTACGTTATTGATGTATATGAAGGCCCCACGGAGACGTAGAGGCCAACTCGCCAGGAATGTTGTCAAATATTACCGCCGAGATGATAGGTTGGGTTAGGTTAGGTTATAATACGTTATTGATGTATATGAAGGCCCCACGGAGACGTAGAGGCCAACTCGCCATGAATGTTGTCAAATATTACCGCCGAGATGTTACGTTGGTTTAGGTTAGGTTAAATTACGTTATTGATGTATATGAAGGTCCCACTGAGAGGTAGAGGCCAACTCGCCAGGAATGTTGTCAAATATTAGTGCCGAGATGTTAGGTTGGGTTAAGTTAGGTAATATTATGTTATTGATGTATATGAAGGTCCCACGGAAACATGGAGGCCAACAAGACAGGTATGTTGTCAAGTATTACCGCCGAGATGTTATGTTGGTTTAGGTTAGGTTAAATTACGTTATTGATGTATATGAAGGTCCTACGGAGAGGTAGAGGCCAACTCGCCAGGAATGTTGTCAAATATTAGTGCCGAGATGTTGGGTTGAGTTAGGTTAGGTAATATTACGTTATGGATGTATATGAAGGTCCCACGGAGACGTAGAGGCCAACAAGCCAGGAATGTTGTCAAATATTACCGCCGAGATGATAGGTTGGGCTAGGTTAGGTTATATTACGTTATTGATGTATATAAAGGTCCCACGGAAACATAGAGGCCAACAAGGCAGGAATGTTGTCAAATATTACCGCCGAGATGTTAGGTTGGGTTAGGACAGGTAATATTATGTTATTGATGTATATGAAGGCCCCACGGAAACATGGAGGCCAACAAGACAGGAATGTTGTCAAATATTACCGCCGAGATGATAGGTTGGGCTAGGTTAGGTTATATTACGTTATTGATGTATATAAAGGTCCCACGGAAACATAGAGGCCAACAAGCCAGGAATGTTGTCAAATATTACCGCCGAGATGTTACGTTGGTTTAGGTTAGGTTAAATTACGTTATTGATGTATATAAAAGTCCCACGGAGGCGTAGAGGCCAACTCGCCAGGAATGTTGTCAAATATTAGTGCCGAGATGTTAGGTTGGGTTAAGTTAGGTAATATTACGTTATTGATGTATATAAAATTCCCACGGAGACGTAGAGGCCAACTCGCCAGGAATGTTGTAAAATATTAGTGCCGAGATCTTAGGTTGGGTTAGGTTAGGTTATATTACGTTATTGATGTATATGAAGTTCCCACGGAGACGTAGAGGCCAACTCGCCAGGAATGTTGTCAAATATTACCGCCGATGTGTTAGGTTGGGTTAGGTTAGGTTATACTACGTTATTGATGTATATGAAGGCCCCACGGAGACGTAGATGCCAACTCGCCAGGAATGTTGTCAAATATTACCGCCGAGATGATAGGTTGGGTTAGGTTAGGTTATATTACGTTATTGATGTATATGAAGGTCCCACGGAGACGTAGAGGCCAACAAGCCAGGAATGTTGTCAAATATTACCGCCGAGATGATAGGTTGGGCTAGGTTAGGTTATATTACGTTATTGATGTATATAAAGGTCCCACGGAAACATAGAGGCCAACAAGGCAGGAATGTTGTCAAATATTACCGCCGAGATGTTAGGTTGGGTTAGGACAGGTAATATTATGTTATTGATGTATATGAAGGCCCCACGGAAACATGGAGGCCAACAAGACAGGAATGTTGTCAAATATTACCGCCGAGATGATAGGTTGGGCTAGGTTAGGTTATATTACGTTATTGATGTATATAAAGGTCCCACGGAAACATAGAGGCCAACAAGCCAGGAATGTTGTCAAATATTACCGCCGAGATGTTACGTTGGTTTAGGTTAGGTTAAATTACGTTATTGATGTATATAAAAGTCCCACGGAGGCGTAGAGGCCAACTCGCCAGGAATGTTGTCAAACATTACCGCCGAGATGATAGGTTGGGTTAGTTTATGTTATATTACGTTATTGATGTATATGAAGGCCCCACGGAGACGTAGAGGCCAACTCGCCAGGAATGTTGTCAAATATTACCGCCGAGATGATAGGTTGGGTTAGGTTAGGTTATATTACGTTATTGATGTATATGAAGGCCCCACGGAGACGTAGAGGCCAACTCGCCAGGAATGTTGTCAAATATTACCGCCGAGATGTTACGTTGGTTTAGGTTAGGTTAAATTACGTTATTGATGTATATAAAAGTCCCACGGAGGCGTAGAGGCCAACTCGCCAGGAATGTTGTGAAACATTACCGCCGAGATGATAGGTTGGGTTAGTTTAGGTTATATTACGTTATTGATGTATATGAAGGCCCCACGGTGACGTAGAGGCCAACTCGCCAGGAATGTTGTCAAATATTACCGCCGATGTGTTAGGTTGGGTTAGGTTAGGTTATACTACGTTATTGATGTATATGAAGGCCCCACGGAGACGTAGAGGCCAACTCGCCAGGAATGTTGTCAAATATTACCGCCGAGATGTTACGTTGGTTTAGGTTAGGTTATATTACGTTATTGATGTATATGAAGGTCCCACGGAGACGTAGAGGCCAACTCGCCAGGAATGTTGTCAAATATTAGTGCCGGGAAGTTGGGTTGGGTTAGGTTAGGTTATATTACGTTATTGATGTATATAAAATTCCCACGGAGACGTAGAGGCCAACTCGCCAGGAATGTTGTGAAATATTAGTGCCGAGATCTTAGGTTGGGTTAGGTTCGGTTATATTACGTTATTGATGTATATGAAGGTCCCACGGTGACGTAGAGGCCAACTCGCCAGGAATGTTGTCAAATAATAGCGCCGAAAGGTTAGGTTGAGTTAGGTTAGGTTATATTACGTTATTGATGTATATGAAGGTCCCACGTAGACGTAGAGGCCAACTCGCCAGGAATGTTGTCAAATATTAGTGCCGGGAAGTTGGGTTGGGTTAGGTTAGGTTATATTACGTTATTGATGTATATAAAATTCCCACGGAGACGTAGAGGCCAACTCGCCAGGAATGTTGTGAAATATTAGTGCCGAGATCTTAGGTTGGGTTAGGTTCGGTTATATTACGTTATTGATGTATATGAAGGTCCCACGGTGACGTAGAGGCCAACTCGCCAGGAATGTTGTCAAATAATAGCGCCGAAAGGTTAGGTTGAGTTAGGTTAGGTTATATTACGTTATTTATGTATATAAAATTCCCACGAAGACGTAGAGGCCAACTCGCCAGGAATGTTGTCAAATATTACCGCCGAGATGTTAGGTTGGGTTAGGACAGGTAATATTATGTTATTGATGTATATGAAGGCCCCACGGAAACATGGAGGCCAACAAGACAGGAATGTTGTCAAATATTACCGCCGAGATGATAGGTTGGGCTAGGTTAGGTTATATTACGTTATTGATGTATATAAAGGTCCCACGGAAACATAGAGGCCAACAAGCCAGGAATGTTGTCAAATATTACCGCCGAGATGTTACGTTGGTTTAGGTTAGGTTAAATTACGTTATTGATGTATATAAAAGTCCCACGGAGGCGTAGAGGCCAACTCGCCAGGAATGTTGTCAAATATTAGTGCCGAGATGTTAGGTTGGGTTAAGTTAGGTAATATTACGTTATTGATGTATATAAAATTCCCACGGAGACGTAGAGGCCAACTCGCCAGGAATGTTGTAAAATATTAGTGCCGAGATCTGAGGTTGGGTTAGGTTAGGTTATATTACGTTATTGATGTATATGAAGTTCCCACGGAGACGTAGAGGCCAACTCGCCAGGAATGTTGTAAAATATTAGTGCCGAGATCTTAGGTTGGGTTAGGTTAGGTTATACTACGTTATTGATGTATATGAAGGCCCCACGGAGACGTAGATGCCAACTCGCCAGGAATGTTGTCAAATATTACCGCCGAGATGATAGGTTGGGTTAGGTTAGGTTATATTACGTTATTGATGTATATGAAGGTCCCACGGAGACGTAGAGGCCAACAAGCCAGGAATGTTGTCAAATATTACCGCCGAGATGATAGGTTGGGCTAGGTTAGGTTATATTACGTTATTGATGTATATAAAGGTCCCACGGAAACATAGAGGCCAACAAGGCAGGAATGTTGTCAAATATTACCGCCGAGATGTTAGGTTGGGTTAGGACAGGTAATATTATGTTATTGATGTATATGAAGGCCCCACGGAAACATGGAGGCCAACAAGACAGGAATGTTGTCAAATATTAGTGCCGGGAAGTTGGGTTGGGTTAGGTTAGGTTATATTACGTTATTGATGTATATAAAATTCCCACGGAGACGTAGAGGCCAACTCGCCAGGAATGTTGTGAAATATTAGTGCCGAGATCTTAGGTTGGGTTAGGTTCGGTTATATTACGTTATTGATGTATATGAAGGTCCCACGGTGACGTAGAGGCCAACTCGCCAGGAATGTTGTCAAATAATAGCGCCGAAAGGTTAGGTTGAGTTAGGTTAGGTTATATTACGTTATTGATGTATATGAAGGTCCCACGTAGACGTAGAGGCCAACTCGCCAGGAATGTTGTCAAATATTAGTGCCGGGAAGTTGGGTTGGGTTAGGTTAGGTTATATTACGTTATTGATGTATATAAAATTCCCACGGAGACGTAGAGGCCAACTCGCCAGGAATGTTGTGAAATATTAGTGCCGAGATCTTAGGTTGGGTTAGGTTCGGTTATATTACGTTATTGATGTATATGAAGGTCCCACGGTGACGTAGAGGCCAACTCGCCAGGAATGTTGTCAAATAATAGCGCCGAAAGGTTAGGTTGAGTTAGGTTAGGTTATATTACGTTATTTATGTATATAAAATTCCCACGAAGACGTAGAGGCCAACTCGCCAGGAATGTTGTCAAATATTACCGCCGAGATGTTAGATTGGGTTAGGTCAGGTAATATTATGTTATTGATGTATATGAAGGCCCCACGGAAACATGGAGTCCAACAAGACAGGAATGTTGTCAAATATTACCGCCGAGATGTTACGTTGGTTTAGGTTAGGTTAAATTACGTTATTGATGTATATGAAGGTCCCACGGAGAGGTAGAGGCCAACTCGCCAGGAATATTGTCAAATATTAGTGCCGAGATGTTAGGTTGGGTTAAGTTAGGTAATATTACGTTATTGATGTATATAAAATTCCCACGGAGACGTAGAGGCCAACTCGCCAGGAATGTTGTAAAATATTAGTGCCGAGATCTTAGGTTGGGTTAGGTTAGGTTATATTACGTTATTGATGTATATGAAGTTCCCACGGAGACGTAGAGGCCAACTCGCCAGGAATGTTGTCAAATATTACCGCCGATGTGTTAGGTTGGGTTAGGTTAGGTTATACTACGTTATTGATGTATATGAAGGCCCCACGGAGACGTAGATGCCAACTCGCCAGGAATGTTGTCAAATATTACCGCCGAGATGATAGGTTGGGTTAGGTTAGGTTATATTACGTTATTGATGTATATGAAGGTCCCACGGAGACGTAGAGGCCAACAAGCCAGGAATGTTGTCAAATATTACCGCCGAGATGATAGGTTGGGCTAGGTTAGGTTATATTACGTTATTGATGTATATAAAGGTCCCACGGAAACATAGAGGCCAACAAGGCAGGAATGTTGTCAAATATTACCGCCGAGATGTTAGGTTGGGTTAGGACAGGTAATATTATGTTATTGATGTATATGAAGGCCCCACGGAAACATGGAGGCCAACAAGACAGGAATGTTGTCAAATATTACCGCCGAGATGATAGGTTGGGCTAGGTTAGGTTATATTACGTTATTGATGTATATAAAGGTCCCACGGAAACATAGAGGCCAACAAGCCAGGAATGTTGTCAAATATTACCGCCGAGATGTTACGTTGGTTTAGGTTAGGTTAAATTACGTTATTGATGTATATAAAAGTCCCACGGAGGCGTAGAGGCCAACTCGCCAGGAATGTTGTCAAACATTACCGCCGAGATGATAGGTTGGGTTAGTTTATGTTATATTACGTTATTGATGTATATGAAGGCCCCACGGAGACGTAGAGGCCAACTCGCCAGGAATGTTGTCAAATATTACCGCCGAGATGATAGGTTGGGTTAGGTTAGGTTATATTACGTTATTGATGTATATGAAGGCCCCACGGAGACGTAGAGGCCAACTCGCCAGGAATGTTGTCAAATATTACCGCCGAGATGTTACGTTGGTTTAGGTTAGGTTAAATTACGTTATTGATGTATATAAAAGTCCCACGGAGGCGTAGAGGCCAACTCGCCAGGAATGTTGTGAAACATTACCGCCGAGATGATAGGTTGGGTTAGTTTAGGTTATATTACGTTATTGATGTATATGAAGGCCCCACGGTGACGTAGAGGCCAACTCGCCAGGAATGTTGTCAAATATTACCGCCGATGTGTTAGGTTGGGTTAGGTTAGGTTATACTACGTTATTGATGTATATGAAGGCCCCACGGAGACGTAGAGGCCAACTCGCCAGGAATGTTGTCAAATATTACCGCCGAGATGTTACGTTGGTTTAGGTTAGGTTATATTACGTTATTGATGTATATGAAGGTCCCACGGAGACGTAGAGGCCAACTCGCCAGGAATGTTGTCAAATATTAGTGCCGGGAAGTTGGGTTGGGTTAGGTTAGGTTATATTACGTTATTGATGTATATAAAATTCCCACGGAGACGTAGAGGCCAACTCGCCAGGAATGTTGTGAAATATTAGTGCCGAGATCTTAGGTTGGGTTAGGTTCGGTTATATTACGTTATTGATGTATATGAAGGTCCCACGGTGACGTAGAGGCCAACTCGCCAGGAATGTTGTCAAATAATAGCGCCGAAAGGTTAGGTTGAGTTAGGTTAGGTTATATTACGTTATTGATGTATATGAAGGTCCCACGTAGACGTAGAGGCCAACTCGCCAGGAATGTTGTCAAATATTAGTGCCGGGAAGTTGGATTGGGTTAGGTTAGGTTATATTACGTTATTGATGTATATAAAATTCCCACGGAGACGTAGAGGCCAACTCGCCAGGAATGTTGTGAAATATTAGTGCCGAGATCTTAGGTTGGGTTAGGTTCGGTTATATTACGTTATTGATGTATATGAAGGTCCCACGGTGACGTAGAGGCCAACTCGCCAGGAATGTTGTCAAATAATAGCGCCGAAAGGTTAGGTTGAGTTAGGTTAGGTTATATTACGTTATTTATGTATATAAAATTCCCACGAAGACGTAGAGGCCAACTCGCCAGGAATGTTGTCAAATATTACCGCCGAGATGTTAGGTTGGGTTAGGACAGGTAATATTATGTTATTGATGTATATGAAGGCCCCACGGAAACATGGAGGCCAACAAGACAGGAATGTTGTCAAATATTACCGCCGAGATGATAGGTTGGGCTAGGTTAGGTTATATTACGTTATTGATGTATATAAAGGTCCCACGGAAACATAGAGGCCAACAAGCCAGGAATGTTGTCAAATATTACCGCCGAGATGTTACGTTGGTTTAGGTTAGGTTAAATTACGTTATTGATGTATATAAAAGTCCCACGGAGGCGTAGAGGCCAACTCGCCAGGAATGTTGTCAAACATTACCGCCGAGATGATAGGTTGGGTTAGTTTATGTTATATTACGTTATTGATGTATATGAAGGCCCCACGGAGACGTAGAGGCCAACTCGCCAGGAATGTTGTCAAATATTACCGCCGAGATGATAGGTTGGGTTAGGTTAGGTTATATTACGTTATTGATGTATATGAAGGCCCCACGGAGACGTAGAGGCCAACTCGCCAGGAATGTTGTCAAATATTACCGCCGAGATGTTACGTTGGTTTAGGTTAGGTTAAATTACGTTATTGATGTATATAAAAGTCCCACGGAGGCGTAGAGGCCAACTCGCCAGGAATGTTGTCAAACATTACCGCCGAGATGATAGGTTGGGTTAGTTTAGGTTATATTACGTTATTGATGTATATGAAGGCCCCACGGTGACGTAGAGGCCAACTCGCCAGGAATGTTGTCAAATATTACCGCCGATGTGTTAGGTTGGGTTAGGTTAGGTTATACTACGTTATTGATGTATATGAAGGCCCCACGGAGACGTAGAGGCCAACTCGCCAGGAATGTTGTCAAATATTACCGCCGAGATGTTACGTTGGTTTAGGTTAGGTTATATTACGTTATTGATGTATATGAAGGTCCCACGGAGACGTAGAGGCCAACTCGCCAGGAATGTTGTCAAACATTACCGCCGAGATGATAGGTTGGGTTAGTTTAGGTTATATTACGTTATTGATGTATATGAAGGCCCCACGGAGACGTAGAGGCCAACTCGCCAGGAATGTTGTCAAATATTACCGCCGAGATGATAGGTTGGGTTAGGTTAGGTTATAATACGTTATTGATGTATATGAAGGCCCCACGGAGACGTAGAGGCCAACTCGCCATGAATGTTGTCAAATATTACCGCCGAGATGTTACGTTGGTTTAGGTTAGGTTAAATTACGTTATTGATGTATATGAAGGTCCCACTGAGAGGTAGAGGCCAACTCGCCAGGAATGTTGTCAAATATTAGTGCCGAGATGTTAGGTTGGGTTAAGTTAGGTAATATTATGTTATTGATGTATATGAAGGTCCCACGGAAACATGGAGGCCAACAAGACAGGTATGTTGTCAAGTATTACCGCCGAGATGTTATGTTGGTTTAGGTTAGGTTAAATTACGTTATTGATGTATATGAAGGTCCTACGGAGAGGTAGAGGCCAACTCGCCAGGAATGTTGTCAAATATTAGTGCCGAGATGTTGGGTTGAGTTAGGTTAGGTAATATTACGTTATTGATGTATATGAAGGTCCCACGGAGACGTAGAGGCCAACAAGCCAGGAATGTTGTCAAATATTACCGCCGAGATGATAGGTTGGGCTAGGTTAGGTTATATTACGTTATTGATGTATATAAAGGTCCCACGGAAACATAGAGGCCAACAAGGCAGGAATGTTGTCAAATATTACCGCCGAGATGTTAGGTTGGGTTAGGACAGGTAATATTATGTTATTGATGTATATGAAGGCCCCACGGAAACATGGAGGCCAACAAGACAGGAATGTTGTCAAATATTACCGCCGAGATGATAGGTTGGGCTAGGTTAGGTTATATTACGTTATTGATGTATATAAAGGTCCCACGGAAACATAGAGGCCAACAAGCCAGGAATGTTGTCAAATATTACCGCCGAGATGTTACGTTGGTTTAGGTTAGGTTAAATTACGTTATTGATGTATATAAAAGTCCCACGGAGGCGTAGAGGCCAACTCGCCAGGAATGTTGTCAAATATTAGTGCCGAGATGTTAGGTTGGGTTAAGTTAGGTAATATTACGTTATTGATGTATATAAAATTCCCACGGAGACGTAGAGGCCAACTCGCCAGGAATGTTGTAAAATATTAGTGCCGAGATCTTAGGTTGGGTTAGGTTAGGTTATATTACGTTATTGATGTATATGAAGTTCCCACGGAGACGTAGAGGCCAACTCGCCAGGAATGTTGTCAAATATTACCGCCGATGTGTTAGGTTGGGTTAGGTTAGGTTATACTACGTTATTGATGTATATGAAGGCCCCACGGAGACGTAGATGCCAACTCGCCAGGAATGTTGTCAAATATTACCGCCGAGATGATAGGTTGGGTTAGGTTAGGTTATATTACGTTATTGATGTATATGAAGGTCCCACGGAGACGTAGAGGCCAACAAGCCAGGAATGTTGTCAAATATTACCGCCGAGATGATAGGTTGGGCTAGGTTAGGTTATATTACGTTATTGATGTATATAAAGGTCCCACGGAAACATAGAGGCCAACAAGGCAGGAATGTTGTCAAATATTACCGCCGAGATGTTAGGTTGGGTTAGGACAGGTAATATTATGTTATTGATGTATATGAAGGCCCCACGGAAACATGGAGGCCAACAAGACAGGAATGTTGTCAAATATTACCGCCGAGATGATAGGTTGGGCTAGGTTAGGTTATATTACGTTATTGATGTATATAAAGGTCCCACGGAAACATAGAGGCCAACAAGCCAGGAATGTTGTCAAATATTACCGCCGAGATGTTACGTTGGTTTAGGTTAGGTTAAATTACGTTATTGATGTATATAAAAGTCCCACGGAGGCGTAGAGGCCAACTCGCCAGGAATGTTGTCAAACATTACCGCCGAGATGATAGGTTGGGTTAGTTTATGTTATATTACGTTATTGATGTATATGAAGGCCCCACGGAGACGTAGAGGCCAACTCGCCAGGAATGTTGTCAAATATTACCGCCGAGATGATAGGTTGGGTTAGGTTAGGTTATATTACGTTATTGATGTATATGAAGGCCCCACGGAGACGTAGAGGCCAACTCGCCAGGAATGTTGTCAAATATTACCGCCGAGATGTTACGTTGGTTTAGGTTAGGTTAAATTACGTTATTGATGTATATAAAAGTCCCACGGAGGCGTAGAGGCCAACTCGCCAGGAATGTTGTGAAACATTACCGCCGAGATGATAGGTTGGGTTAGTTTAGGTTATATTACGTTATTGATGTATATGAAGGCCCCACGGTGACGTAGAGGCCAACTCGCCAGGAATGTTGTCAAATATTACCGCCGATGTGTTAGGTTGGGTTAGGTTAGGTTATACTACGTTATTGATGTATATGAAGGCCCCACGGAGACGTAGAGGCCAACTCGCCAGGAATGTTGTCAAATATTACCGCCGAGATGTTACGTTGGTTTAGGTTAGGTTATATTACGTTATTGATGTATATGAAGGTCCCACGGAGACGTAGAGGCCAACTCGCCAGGAATGTTGTCAAATATTAGTGCCGGGAAGTTGGGTTGGGTTAGGTTAGGTTATATTACGTTATTGATGTATATAAAATTCCCACGGAGACGTAGAGGCCAACTCGCCAGGAATGTTGTGAAATATTAGTGCCGAGATCTTAGGTTGGGTTAGGTTCGGTTATATTACGTTATTGATGTATATGAAGGTCCCACGGTGACGTAGAGGCCAACTCGCCAGGAATGTTGTCAAATAATAGCGCCGAAAGGTTAGGTTGAGTTAGGTTAGGTTATATTACGTTATTGATGTATATGAAGGTCCCACGTAGACGTAGAGGCCAACTCGCCAGGAATGTTGTCAAATATTAGTGCCGGGAAGTTGGGTTGGGTTAGGTTAGGTTATATTACGTTATTGATGTATATAAAATTCCCACGGAGACGTAGAGGCCAACTCGCCAGGAATGTTGTGAAATATTAGTGCCGAGATCTTAGGTTGGGTTAGGTTCGGTTATATTACGTTATTGATGTATATGAAGGTCCCACGGTGACGTAGAGGCCAACTCGCCAGGAATGTTGTCAAATAATAGCGCCGAAAGGTTAGGTTGAGTTAGGTTAGGTTATATTACGTTATTTATGTATATAAAATTCCCACGAAGACGTAGAGGCCAACTCGCCAGGAATGTTGTCAAATATTACCGCCGAGATGTTAGGTTGGGTTAGGACAGGTAATATTATGTTATTGATGTATATGAAGGCCCCACGGAAACATGGAGGCCAACAAGACAGGAATGTTGTCAAATATTACCGCCGAGATGATAGGTTGGGCTAGGTTAGGTTATATTACGTTATTGATGTATATAAAGGTCCCACGGAAACATAGAGGCCAACAAGCCAGGAATGTTGTCAAATATTACCGCCGAGATGTTACGTTGGTTTAGGTTAGGTTAAATTACGTTATTGATGTATATAAAAGTCCCACGGAGGCGTAGAGGCCAACTCGCCAGGAATGTTGTCAAATATTAGTGCCGAGATGTTAGGTTGGGTTAAGTTAGGTAATATTACGTTATTGATGTATATAAAATTCCCACGGAGACGTAGAGGCCAACTCGCCAGGAATGTTGTAAAATATTAGTGCCGAGATCTGAGGTTGGGTTAGGTTAGGTTATATTACGTTATTGATGTATATGAAGTTCCCACGGAGACGTAGAGGCCAACTCGCCAGGAATGTTGTCAAATATTACCGCCGATGTGTTAGGTTGGGTTAGGTTAGGTTATACTACGTTATTGATGTATATGAAGGCCCCACGGAGACGTAGATGCCAACTCGCCAGGAATGTTGTCAAATATTACCGCCGAGATGATAGGTTGGGTTAGGTTAGGTTATATTACGTTATTGATGTATATGAAGGTCCCACGGAGACGTAGAGGCCAACAAGCCAGGAATGTTGTCAAATATTACCGCCGAGATGATAGGTTGGGCTAGGTTAGGTTATATTACGTTATTGATGTATATAAAGGTCCCACGGAAACATAGAGGCCAACAAGGCAGGAATGTTGTCAAATATTACCGCCGAGATGTTAGGTTGGGTTAGGACAGGTAATATTATGTTATTGATGTATATGAAGGCCCCACGGAAACATGGAGGCCAACAAGACAGGAATGTTGTCAAATATTAGTGCCGGGAAGTTGGGTTGGGTTAGGTTAGGTTATATTACGTTATTGATGTATATAAAATTCCCACGGAGACGTAGAGGCCAACTCGCCAGGAATGTTGTGAAATATTAGTGCCGAGATCTTAGGTTGGGTTAGGTTCGGTTATATTACGTTATTGATGTATATGAAGGTCCCACGGTGACGTAGAGGCCAACTCGCCAGGAATGTTGTCAAATAATAGCGCCGAAAGGTTAGGTTGAGTTAGGTTAGGTTATATTACGTTATTGATGTATATGAAGGTCCCACGTAGACGTAGAGGCCAACTCGCCAGGAATGTTGTCAAATATTAGTGCCGGGAAGTTGGGTTGGGTTAGGTTAGGTTATATTACGTTATTGATGTATATAAAATTCCCACGGAGACGTAGAGGCCAACTCGCCAGGAATGTTGTGAAATATTAGTGCCGAGATCTTAGGTTGGGTTAGGTTCGGTTATATTACGTTATTGATGTATATGAAGGTCCCACGGTGACGTAGAGGCCAACTCGCCAGGAATGTTGTCAAATAATAGCGCCGAAAGGTTAGGTTGAGTTAGGTTAGGTTATATTACGTTATTTATGTATATAAAATTCCCACGAAGACGTAGAGGCCAACTCGCCAGGAATGTTGTCAAATATTACCGCCGAGATGTTAGATTGGGTTAGGTCAGGTAATATTATGTTATTGATGTATATGAAGGCCCCACGGAAACATGGAGTCCAACAAGACAGGAATGTTGTCAAATATTACCGCCGAGATGTTACGTTGGTTTAGGTTAGGTTAAATTACGTTATTGATGTATATGAAGGTCCCACGGAGAGGTAGAGGCCAACTCGCCAGGAATATTGTCAAAAATTAGTGCCGGGAATTTGGGTTGGGTTAGGTTAGGTTATATTACGTTATTGATGTATATAAAATTCCCACGGAGACGTAGAGGCCAACTCGACAGGAATGTTGTAAAATATTAGTGCCGAGATCTTAGGTTGGGTTAGGTTCGGTTATATTACGTTATTGATGTATATGAAGGTCCCACGGTGACGTAGAGGCCAACTCGCCAGGAATGTTGTCAAATATTACCGCCGATGTGTTAGGTTGGGTTAGGTTAGGTTATGCTACGTTATTGATGTATATGAAGGCCCCACGGAGACGTAGAGGCCAACTCGCCACGAATGTTGTCACATAATAGCGTCGAGTGGTTGGATCGGGTTATATTAGGTTATATTACGTTATTGATGGATATGAACGTCTCACGGAGACGTAGAGGCCAACTCGCCAGGAATGTTGTCAAATATTACCGCCGAGATGTTAGGTTGGGTTAGGTTAGGTTATATTACGTTATTGATGTATATAAAAGCCCCACGGAGACGTAGAGGCCAACTCGCCAGGAATGTTGTCAAATAATAGCGCCGAAAGGTTAGGTTGGGTTAGGTTAGGTTATATTACGTTATTGATGTATATGAAGGCCCCACAGAGACGTAGAGGCCAACTCGCCAGGAATGTTGTCAAATATTACCGCCGAGATGTTAGGTTGGGTTAGGTTAGGTTATACTACGTTATTGATGAATATGAAGGCCCCACGGAGACATAGAGGCCAACTCGCCAGAAATGTTGTCAAATATTACCGCCGAGATGTTAGGTTGGATTAGGTTAGGTTAAATTACGTTATTGATGTATATGAAGGTCCCACTGAGAGGTAGAGGCCAACTCGCCAGGAATGTTGTCAAATATTAGTGCCGAGATGTTAGGTAGGGTTAAGTTAGGTAATATTACGTTATTGATGTATATAAAATTCCCACGGAGACGTAGAGGCCAACTAGCCAGGAATGTTGTAAAATATTAGTGCCGAGATTTTAGGTTGGGTTAGGTTAGGTCATATTACGTTATTGATGTATATAAAATTCCCACGGAGACGTAGAGGCCAACTCGCCAGGAATGTTGTAAAATATTAGTGCCGAGATCTTAGGTTGGGTTAGGTTAGGTTATATTACGTTATTGATGTATATGAAGGTCCCACGGTGACGTGGAGGCCAACTCGCCAGGAATGTTGTCAAATATTAGTGCCGAGATCTTAGGTTGGGTTAGGTCAGGTAATATTATGTTATTGATGTATATGAAGGTCCCACGGAGACGTAAAAGGCCAACTCGCCAGGAATGTTTTCAAATATTACCGCCGAGATCTTAGGTTGGGTTAGGTTAGGTTATATTACGTTATTGATGTATATGAAGGCCCCACGGAGACGTAGAGGCCAACTGGCCAGCAATGTTGTCAAATATTACCGCCGAGATGATAGGTTGGGTTAGGTTAGATTATATTACGTTATTGATGTATATGAAGGCCGCACGGAGAGGTAGAGGCCAACTCGCCAGGAATGTTGTCAAATATTAGTGCCGAGATGTTAGGTTGGGTTAGGTTAGGTAATAATACGTTATTGATGTATATGAAGGTCCCACGCAGACGTAGAGGCCAACTCGCCAGGAATGTTGTCAAATATTCCCGCCGAAATGATAGGTTGGGCTAGGTTAGGTTATATTACGTTATTGATGTATATAAATGTCCCACGGAAACATAGAGGCCAACAAGCCAGGAATGTTGTCAAATACTACCGCCGAGATGTTACGTTGGTATAGGTTAGGTTAAATTAAGTTATTGATGTATATGAAGGTCCCACGGAGAGGTAGAGGCCAACTCGCCAGGAATGTTGTCAAATATTAGTGCCGAGATGTTAGGTTGGGTTAGGTTAGGTAATATTAAGTTATTGATGTATATGAAGGTCCCACGGTGACGTAGAGGCCAACTCGCCAGGAATGTTGTCAAATATTACCGCCGATGAGTTAGGTTGGGTTAGGTTAGGTTATATTACGTTATTGATGTATATGAAGGCCCAACGGAGACGTAGAGGCCAACTCGCCAGGAATGTTGTCAAATATTACCGCCGATATGATAGGTTGGGCTAGGTTAGGTTATATTACGTTATTGATGTATATAAATGTCCCACGAAGAGGTAGAGGCCAACTCGCCAGGAATGTTGTCAAATATTAGTGCCGAGATGTTAGGTTGGTTTAGGTTAGGTTAAATTACGTTATTGATGTATATGAGGGCCCCACGGAAACGTAGAAGCCAACTCGCCAGGAATGTTGTCAAATATTACCGCCGAGATGTTAGGTTGGGTTAGGTTAGGTTATATTACGTTATTGATGTATATAAAAGCCCCACGGAGACGTAGAGGCCAACTCGCCAGGAATGTTGTCAAATATTAGTTCCGAGAGATTGGGTTGGGTTAGGTTAGGTTATATTACGTTATTGATGTATATGAAGGCCCCACGGAGACGTAGAGGCCAACTCGCCAGGAATGTTGTCAAATATTACCGCCGAGATGATAGGTTGGGTTAGGTTACGTTATATTACGTTATTGATGTATATGAAGGCCCCACGGAGACGTAGAGGCCAACTCGCCAGGAATGTTGCCAAATATTACCGC
Source organism: Xylocopa violacea (assembly GCA_963969225.1). Taxonomy (NCBI): domain Eukaryota; kingdom Metazoa; phylum Arthropoda; class Insecta; order Hymenoptera; family Apidae; genus Xylocopa; species Xylocopa violacea. The sequence continues at coordinate 3,932,331 of CAXAJV010001082.1, forward strand.
CGAGATGTTACGTTGGTTTAGGTTAGGTTAAATTACGTTATTGATGTATATGAAGGTCCCACTGAGAGGTAGAGGCCAACTCGCCAGGAATGTTGTCAAATATTAGTGCCGAGATGTTAGGTTGGGTTAAGTTAGGTAATATTACGTTATTGATGTATATAAAATTCCCACGGAGACGTATAGGCCAACTCGCCAGGAATGTTGTAAAATATTAGTGCCGAGATCTTAGGTTGGGTCAGGTTAGGTTATATTACGTTATTGATGTATATGAAGGCCCCACGGAGACGTAGAGGCCAACTCGCCAGGAATGTTGTCAAATATTACCGCCGAGATGTTAGATTGGGTTAGGTTAGGTTATATAACGTTATTGATGTATATAAAATTCCCACGGAGACGTAGAGGCCAACTCGCCAGGAATGTTGTCAAATATTAGTACCGAGATGTTAGGTTGGGTTAGGTTAGGTTATATTACGCTATTGATGTATATAAAAGTCCCACGGGACGTAGAGGCCAACTCGACAGGAATGTTGTCAAATAATAGCGCCGAAAGGTTAGGTTGGGTTAGGTTAGGTCATATTACGTTATTTATGTATATAAAATTCCCACGGAGACGTAGAGGCCAACTCGCCAGGAATGTTGTCAAATATTACCGCCGAGATGTTAGATTGGGTTAGGTCAGGTAATATTATGTTATTTATGTATATGAAGGTCCCACGGAAACATGGAGGCCAACAAGACAGGAATGTTGTCAAATATTACCGCCGAGATGTTACGTTGGTTTAGGTTAGGTTAAATTACGTTATTGATGTATATGAAGGTCCCACGGAGAGGTAGAGGCCAACTCGCCAGGAATATTGTCAAAAATTAGTGCCGGGAAGTTGGGTTGGGTTAGGTTAGGTTATACTACGTTATTGATGTATATAAAATTCCCACGGAGACGTAGAGGCCAACTCGAAAGGAATGTTGTAAAATATTAGTGCCGAGATCTTAGGTTGGGTTAGGTTAGGTTATATTACGTTATTGATGTATATAAAATTCCCACGGAGACGTAGAGGCGAACTCGCCAGGAATGTTGTGAAATATTAGTGCCGAGATCTTAGGTTGGGTTAGGTTCGGTTATATTACGTTATTGATGTATATGAAGGTCCCACGGTGACGTAGAGGCCAACTCGCCAGGAATGTTGTCAAATATTACCGCCGATGTGTTAGGTTGGGTTAGGTTAGGTTATGCTACGTTATTGATGTATATGAAGGCCCCACGGAGACGTAGAGGCCAACTCGCCAGGAATGTTGTCAAATATTACCGCCGAGATGTTAGATTGGGTTAGGTCAGGTAATATTATGTTATTGATGTATATGAAGGCCCCACGGAAACATGGAGTCCAACAAGACAGGAATGTTGTCAAATATTACCGCCGAGATGTTACGTTGGTTTAGGTTAGGTTAAATTACGTTATTGATGTATATGAAGGTCCCACGGAGAGGTAGAGGCCAACTCGCCAGGAATATTGTCAAAAATTAGTGCCGGGAAGTTGGGTTGGGTTAGGTTAGGTTATATTACGTTATTGATGTATATAAAATTCCCACGGAGACGTGGAGGCCAACTCGACAGGAATGTTGTAAAATATTAGTGCCGAGATCTTAGGTTGGGTTAGGTTCGGTTATATTACGTTATTGATGTATATGAAGGTCCCACGGTGACGTAGAGGCCAACTCGCCAGGAATGTTGTCAAATATTACCGCCGATGTGTTAGGTTGGGTTAGGTTAGGTTATGCTACGTTATTGATGTATATGAAGGCCCCACGGAGACGTAGAGGCCAACTCGCCAGGAATGTTGTCAAATATTAGTTCCGAGAGATTGGGTTGGGTTAGGTTAGGTTATATTACGTTATTGATGTATATGAAGGCCCCACGGAGACGTAGAGGCCAACTCGCCAGGAATGTTGTCAAATATTACCGCCGAGATGTTACGTTGGTTTAGGTTAGGTTAAATTACGTTATTGATGTATATGAAGGTCCCACTGAGAGGTAGAGGCCAACTCGCCAGGAATGTTGTCAAATATTAGTGCCGAGATGTTAGGTTGGGTTAAGTTAGGTAATATTACGTTATTGATGTATATAAAATTCCCACGGAGACGTAGAGGCCAACTCGCCAGGAATGTTGTAAAATATTAGTGCCGAGATCTTAGGTTGGGTCAGGTTAGGTTATATTACGTTATTGATGTATATGAAGGCCCCACGGAGACGTAGAGGCCAACTCGCCAGGAATGTTGTCAAATATTACCGCCGAGATGTTAGATTGGGTTAGGTTAGGTTATATAACGTTATTGATGTATATAAAATTCCCACGGAGACGTAGAGGCCAACTCGCCAGGAATGTTGTCAAATATTACCGCCGAGATGATAGGTTGGGTTAGGTTACGTTATATTACGTTATTGATGTATATGAAGGCCCCACGGAGACGTAGAGGCCAACTCGCCAGGAATGTTGTCAAATATTACCGCCGAGATGTTACGTTGGTTTAGGTTAGGTTAAATTACGTTATTGATGTATATGAAGGTCCCACTGAGAGGTAGAGGCCAACTCGCCAGGAATGTTGTCAAATATTAGTGCCGAGATGTTAGGTTGGGTTAAGTTAGGTAATATTACGTTATTGATGTATATAAAATTCCCACGGAGACGTAGAGGCCAACTCGCCAGGAATGTTGTAAAATATTAGTGCCGAGATCTTAGGTTGGGTCAGGTTAGGTTATATTACGTTATTGATGTATATGAAGGCCCCACGGAGACGTAGAGGCCAACTCGCCAGGAATGTTGTCAAATATTACCGCCGAGATGTTAGATTGGGTTAGGTTAGGTTATATAACGTTATTGATGTATATAAAATTCCCACGGAGACGTAGAGGCCAACTCGCCAGGAATGTTGTCAAATATTAGTACCGAGATGTTAGGTTGGGTTAGGTTAGGTTATATTACGCTATTGATGTATATAAAAGTCCCACGGGACGTAGAGGCCAACTCGACAGGAATGTTGTCAAATAATAGCGCCGAAAGGTTAGGTTGGGTTAGGTTAGGTTATATTACGTTATTTATGTATATAAAATTCCCACGGAGACGTAGAGGCCAACTCGCCAGGAATGTTGTCAAATATTACCGCCGAGATGTTAGATTGGGTTAGGTCAGGTAATATTATGTTATTTATGTATATGAAGGTCCCACGGAAACATGGAGGCCAACAAGACAGGAATGTTGTCAAATATTACCGCCGAGATGTTACGTTGGTTTAGGTTAGGTTAAATTACGTTATTGATGTATATGAAGGTCCCACGGAGAGGTAGAGGCCAACTCGCCAGGAATATTGTCAAAAATTAGTGCCGGGAAGTTGGGTTGGGTTAGGTTAGGTTATATTACGTTATTGATGTATATAAAATTCCCACGGAGACGTAGAGGCCAACTCGAAAGGAATGTTGTAAAATATTAGTGCCGAGATCTTAGGTTGGGTTAGGTTCGGTTATATTACGTTATTGATGTATATAAAGGTCCCACGGTGACGTAGAGGCCAACTCGCCAGGAATGTTGTCAAATATTACCGCCGATGTGTTAGGTTGGGTTAGGTTAGGTTATGCTACGTTATTGATGTATATGAAGGCCCCACGGAGACGTAGAGGCCAACTCGCCAGGAATGTTGTCACATAATAGCGCCGAGTGGTTGAAACGGGTTATGTTAGGTTATATTACGTTATTGATGGATATGAACGTCTCACGGAGACGTAGAGGCCAACTCGCCAGGAATGTTGTCAAATATTACCGCCGAGATGATAGGTTGGGTTAGGTTAGGTTATATTACGTTATTGATGTATATGAAGGCCCCACGGAGAGGTAGAGGCCAACTCGCCAGGAATGTTGTGAAATATTACCGCCGAGATGTTAGGTTGGGTTAGGTTAGGTTATATTACGTTATTGATGTATATGAGGGCCCCACGGAGACGTAGAGGCCAACTCGCCAGGAATGTTGTCAAATATTAGTACCGAGATGTTAGGTTGGGTTAGGTTAGGTTATATTACGTTATTGATGTATATAAAATTCCCACGGAGACGTAGAGGCCAACTCGCCAGGAATGTTGTCAAATATTACCGCCGAGATGTTAGGTTGGGCTAGGTTAGGTTATATTACGTTATTGATGGATATAAAAGCCCCACGGAGACGTAGAGGCCAACTCGCCAGGAATGTTGTCAAATATTACCGCCGAGATGTTAGGTTGGATTAGGTTAGGTAATATTACGTTATTGATGTATATAAAATTCCCACGGAGACGTAGAGGCCAACTCGCCAGGAATGTTGTCAAATATTAGTACCGAGATGTTAGGTTGGGTTAGGTTAGGTTATATTACGCTATTGATGTATATAAAAGTCCCACGGGACGTAGAGGCCAACTCGACAGGAATGTTGTCAAATAATAGCGCCGAAATGTTAGGTTGAGTTAGGTTAGGTTATATTACGTTATTTATGTATATAAAATTCCCACGGAGACGTAGAGGCCAACTCGCCAGGAATGTTGTCAAATATTACCGCCGAGATGTTAGATTGGGTTAGGTCAGGTAATATTATGTTATTGATGTATATGAAGGCTCCACGGAAACATGGAGGCCAACAAGACAGGAATGTTGTCAAATATTACCGCCGAGATGTTACGTTGGTTTAGGTTAGCTTAAATTACGTTACTGATGTATATGAAGGTCCCACGGAGAGGTAGAGGCCAACTCGCCAGGAATATTGTCAAAAATTAGTGCCGGGAAGTTGGGTTGGGTTAGGTTAGGTTATATTACGTTATTGATGTATATAAAATTCCCACGGAGACGTAGAGACCAACTCGACAGGAATGTTGTAAAATATTAGTGCCGAGACCTTAGGTTGGGTTAGGTTAGGTTATATTACGTTATTGATGTATATGAAGGTCCCACGGAGAGGTAGAGGCCAACTCGCCAGGAATGTTGTCAAATATTAGTACCGAGATGTTAGGTTGGGTTAGGTTAGGTTATATTACGTTATTGATGTATATAAAATTCCCACGGAGACGTAGAGTCCAACTCGCCAGGAATGTTGTCAAATATTACCGCCGAGATGTTAGGTTGGGTTAGGTTAGGTTATATTACGTTATTGATGTATATAAAAGCCCCACGGAGACGTAGAGGCCAACTCGCCAGGAATGTTGTCAAATATTAGTTCCGAGAGATTGGGTTGGGTTAGGTTAGGTTATATTACGTTATTGATGTATATGAAGGCCCCACGGAGACGTAGAGGCCAACTCGCCAGGAATGTTGTCAAATATTACCGCCGAGATGATAGGTTGGGTTAGGTTAGGTTATATTACGTTATTGATGTATATGAAGGCCCCACGGAGACGTAGAGGCCAACTCGCCAGGAATGTTGTCAAATATTACCGCCGAGATGTTACGTTGGTTTAGGTTAGGTTAAATTACGTTATTGATGTATATGAAGGTCCCACGTAGACGTAGAGGCCAACTCGCCAGGAATGTTGTCAAATATTAGTGCCGGGAATTTGGGTTGGGTTAGGTTAGGTTATATTACGTTATTGATGTATATAAAATTCCCACGGAGACGTAGAGGCCAACTCGCCAGGAATGTTGTGAAATATTAGTGCCGAGATCTTAGGTTGGGTTAGGTTCGGTTATATTACGTTATTAATGTATATGAAGGTCCCACGGTGACGTAGAGGCCAACTCGCCAGGAATGTTGTCAAATAATAGCGCCGAAAGGTTAGGTTGAGTTAGGTTAGGTTATATTACGTTATTTATGTATATAAAATTCCCACGAAGACGTAGAGGCCAACTCGCCAGGAATGTTGTCAAATATTACCGCCGAGATGTTAGATTGGGTTAGGTCAGGTAATATTATGTTATTGATGTATATGAAGGCCCCACGGAAACATGGAGTCCAACAAGACAGGAATGTTGTCAAATATTACCGCCGAGATGTTACGTTGGTTTAGGTTAGGTTAAATTACGTTATTGATGTATATGAAGGTCCCACGGAGAGGTAGAGGCCAACTCGCCAGGAATATTGTCAAAAATTAGTGCCGGGAAGTTGGGTTGGGTTAGGTTAGGTTATATTACGTTATTGATGTATATAAAATTCCCACGGAGACGTGGAGGCCAACTCGACAGGAATGTTGTAAAATATTAGTGCCGAGATCTTAGGTTGGGTTAGGTTCGGTTATATTACGTTATTGATGTATATGAAGGTCCCACGGTGACGTAGAGGCCAACTCGCCAGGAATGTTGTCAAATATTACCGCCGAGATGTTAGATTGGGTTAGGTTAGGTTATATAACGTTATTGATGTATATAAAATTCCCACGGAGACGTAGAGGCCAACTCGCCAGGAATGTTGTCAAATATTAGTACCGAGATGTTAGGTTGGGTTAGGTTAGGTTATATTACGCTATTGATGTATATAAAAGTCCCACGGGACGTAGAGGCCAACTCGACAGGAATGTTGTCAAATAATAGCGCCGAAAGGTTAGGTTGGGTTAGGTTAGGTTATATTACGTTATTTATGTATATAAAATTCCCACGGAGACGTAGAGGCCAACTCGCCAGGAATGTTGTCAAATATTACCGCCGAGATGTTAGATTGGGTTAGGTCAGGTAATATTATGTTATTTATGTATATGAAGGTCCCACGGAAACATGGAGGCCAACAAGACAGGAATGTTGTCAAATATTACCGCCGAGATGTTACGTTGGTTTAGGTTAGGTTAAATTACGTTATTGATGTATATGAAGGTCCCACGGAGAGGTAGAGGCCAACTCGCCAGGAATATTGTCAAAAATTAGTGCCGGGAAGTTGGGTTGGGTTAGGTTAGGTTATATTACGTTATTGATGTATATAAAATTCCCACGGAGACGTAGAGGCCAACTCGAAAGGAATGTTGTAAAATATTAGTGCCGAGATCTTAGGTTGGGTTAGGTTAGGTTATATTACGTTATTGATGTATATGAAGGCCCCACGGAGACGTAGAGGCCAACTCGCCAGGAATGTTGTGAAATATTAGTGCCGAGATCTTAGGTTGGGTTAGGTTAGGTTATATTACGTTATTGATGTGTATGAAGGTCCCACGGTGACGTAGAGGCCAACTCGCCAGGAATGTTGTCAAATATTAGTTCCGAGAGATTGGGTTGGGTTAGGTTAGGTTATATTACGTTATTGATGTATATAAAATTCCCACGGAGACGTAGAGGCCAACTCGCCAGGAATGTTGTGAAATATTAGTGCCGAGATCTTAGGTTGGGTTAAGTTAGGTAATATTACGTTATTGATGTATATAAAATTCCCACGGAGACGTAGAGGCCAACTCGCCAGGAATGTTGTCAAATATTAGTTCCGAGAGATTGGGTTGGGTTAGGTTAGGTTATATTACGTTATTGATGTATATGAAGGCCCCACGGAGACGTAGAGGCCAACTCGCCAGGAATGTTGTCAAATATTACCGCCGAGATGATAGGTTGGGTTAGGTTAGGTTATATTACGTTATTGATGTATATGAAGGCCCCACGGAGACGTAGAGGCCAACTCGCCAGGAATGTTGTCAAATATTACCGCCGAGATGTTACGTTGGTTTAGGTTAGGTTAAATTACGTTATTGATGTATATGAAGGTCCCACTGAGAGGTAGAGGCCAACTCGCCAGGAATGTTGTCAAATATTAGTGCCGAGATGTTAGGTTGGGTTAAGTTAGGTAATATTACGTTATTGATGTATATAAAATTCCCACGGAGACGTAGAGGCCAACTCGCCAGGAATGTTGTAAAATATTAGTGCCGAGATCTTAGGTTGGGTCAGGTTAGGTTATATTACGTTATTGATGTATATGAAGGCCCCACGGAGACGCAGAGGCCAACTCGCCAGGAATGTTGTCAAATATTACCGCCGAAAGGTTAGGTTGGGTTAGGTTAGGTTATATTACGTTATTTATGTATATAAAATTCCCACGGAGACGTAGAGGCCAACTCGCCAGGAATGTCGTCAAATATTACCGCCGAGATGTTAGATTGGGTTAGGTCAGGTAATATTATGTTATTTATGTATATGAAGGTCCCACGGAAACATGGAGGCCAACAAGACAGGAATGTTGTCAAATATTACCGCCGAGATGTTACGTTGGTTTAGGTTAGGTTAAATTCCGTTATTGATGTATATGAAGGTCCCACGGAGAGGTAGAGGCCAACTCGCCAGGAATATTGTCAAAAATTAGTGCCGGGAAGTTGGGTTGGGTTAGGTTAGGTTACATTACGTTATTGATGTATATAAAATTCCCACGGAGACGTAGAGGCCAACTCGAAAGGAATGTTGTAAAATATTAGTGCCGAGATCTTAGGTTGGGTTAGGTTAGGTTATATTACGTTATTGATGTATATGAAGGCCCCACGGAGACGTAGAGGCCAACTCGCCAGGAATGTTGTGAAATATTAGTGCCGAGACCTTAGGTTGGGTTAGGTTAGGTTATATTACGTTATTGATGTGTATGAAGGTCCCACGGTGACGTAGAGGCCAACTCGCCAGGAATGTTGTCAAATATTAGTTCCGAGAGATTGGGTTGGGTTAGGTTAGGTTATATTACGTTATTGATGTATATAAAATTCCCACGGAGACGTAGAGGCCAACTCGCCAGGAATGTTGTGAAATATTAGTGCCGAGATCTTAGGTTGGGTTAGGTTCGGTTATATTACGTTATTGATGTATATGAAGGTCCCACGGTGACGTAGAGGCCAACTCGCCAGGAATGTTGTCAAATATTACCGCCGATGTGTTAGGTTGGGTTAGGTTAGGTTATGCTACGTTATTGATGTATATGAAGGCCCCACGGAGACGTAGAGGCCAACTCGCCAGGAATGTTGTCACATAATAGCGCCGAGTGGTTGAATCGGGTTATGTTAGGTTATATTACGTTATTGATGGATATGAACGTCTCACGGAGACGTAGAGGCCAACTCGCCAGGAATGTTGTCAAATATTACCGCCGAGATGATAGGTTGGGTTAGGTTAGGTTATATTACGTTATTGATGTATATGAAGGCCCCACGGAGAGGTAGAGGCCAACTCGCCAGGAATGTTGTGAAATATTACCGCCGAGATGTTAGGTTGGGTTAGGTTAGGTTATATTACGTTATTGATGTATATGAGGGCCCCACGGAGACGTAGAGGCCAACTCGCCAGGAATGTTGTCAAATATTAGTACCGAGATGTTAGGTTGGGTTAGGTTAGGTTATATTACGTTATTGATGTATATAAAATTCCCACGGAGACGTAGAGGCCAACTCGCCAGGAATGTTGTCAAATATTACCGCCGAGATGTTAGGTTGGGTTAGGTTAGGTTATATTACGTTATTGATGTATATAAAAGCCCCACGGAGACGTAGAGGCCAACTCGCCAGGAATGTTGTCAAATATTACCGCCGAGATGTTAGGTTGGATTAGGTTAGGTAATATTACGTTATTGATGTATATAAAATTCCCACGGAGACGTAGAGGCCAACTCGCCAGGAATGTCGTCAAATATTACCGCCGAGATGTTAGATTGGGTTAGGTCAGGTAATATTATGTTATTTATGTATATGAAGGTCCCACGGAAACATGGAGGCCAACAAGACAGGAATGTTGTCAAATATTACCGCCGAGATGTTACGTTGGTTTAGGTTAGGTTAAATTCCGTTATTGATGTATATGAAGGTCCCACGGAGAGGTAGAGGCCAACTCGCCAGGAATATTGTCAAAAATTAGTGCCGGGAAGTTGGGTTGGGTTAGGTTAGGTTACATTACGTTATTGATGTATATAAAATTCCCACGGAGACGTAGAGGCCAACTCGAAAGGAATGTTGTAAAATATTAGTGCCGAGATCTTAGGTTGGGTTAGGTTAGGTTATATTACGTTATTGATGTATATGAAGGCCCCACGGAGACGTAGAGGCCAACTCGCCAGGAATGTTGTGAAATATTAGTGCCGAGACCTTAGGTTGGGTTAGGTTAGGTTATATTACGTTATTGATGTGTATGAAGGTCCCACGGTGACGTAGAGGCCAACTCGCCAGGAATGTTGTCAAATATTAGTTCCGAGAGATTGGGTTGGGTTAGGTTAGGTTATATTACGTTATTGATGTATATAAAATTCCCACAGAGACGTAGAGGCCAACTCGCCAGGAATGTTGTGAAATATTAGTGCCGAGATCTTAGGTTGGGTTAGGTTCGGTTATATTACGTTATTGATGTATATGAAGGTCCCACGGTGACGTAGAGGCCAACTCGCCAGGAATGTTGTCAAATATTACCGCCGATGTGTTAGGTTGGGTTAGGTTAGGTTATGCTACGTTATTGATGTATATGAAGGCCCCACGGAGACGTAGAGGCCAACTCGCCAGGAATGTTGTCACATAATAGCGCCGAGTGGTTGAATCGGGTTATGTTAGGTTATATTACGTTATTGATGGATATGAACGTCTCACGGAGACGTAGAGGCCAACTCGCCAGGAATGTTGTCAAATATTACCGCCGAGATGATAGGTTGGGTTAGGTTAGGTTATATTACGTTATTGATGTATATGAAGGCCCCACGGAGAGGTAGAGGCCAACTCGCCAGGAATGTTGTGAAATATTACCGCCGAGATGTTAGGTTGGGTTAGGTTAGGTTATATTACGTTATTGATGTATATGAGGGCCCCACGGAGACGTAGAGGCCAACTCGCCAGGAATGTTGTCAAATATTAGTACCGAGATGTTAGGTTGGGTTAGGTTAGGTTATATTACGTTATTGATGTATATAAAATTCCCACGGAGACGTAGAGGCCAACTCGCCAGGAATGTTGTCAAATATTACCGCCGAGATGTTAGGTTGGGTTAGGTTAGGTTATATTACGTTATTGATGTATATAAAAGCCCCACGGAGACGTAGAGGCCAACTCGCCAGGAATGTTGTCAAATATTACCGCCGAGATGTTAGGTTGGATTAGGTTAGGTAATATTACGTTATTGATGTATATAAAATTCCCACGGAGACGTAGAGGCCAACTCGCCAGGAATGTTGACAAATATTAGTACCGAGATGTTAGGTTGGGTTAGGTTAGGTTATATTACGCTATTGATGTATATAAAAGTCCCACGGGACGTAGAGGCCAACTCGACAGGAATGTTGTCAAATAATAGCGCCGAAATGTTAGGTTGAGTTAGGTTAGGTTATATTACGTTATTTATGTATATAAAATTCCCACGGAGACGTAGAGGCCAACTCGCCAGGAATGTTGTCAAATATTACCGCCGAGATGTTAGATTGGGTTAGGTCAGGTAATATTATGTTATTGATGTATATGAAGGCTCCACGGAAACATGGAGGCCAACAAGACAGGAATGTTGTCAAATATTACCGCCGAGATGTTACGTTGGTTTAGGTTAGCTTAAATTACGTTATTGATGTATATGAAGGTCCCACGGAGAGGTAGAGGCCAACTCGCCAGGAATATTGTCAAAAATTAGTGCCGGGAAGTTGGGTTGGGTTAGGTTAGGTTATATTACGTTATTGATGTATATAAAATTCCCACGGAGACGTAGAGACCAACTCGACAGGAATGTTGTAAAATATTAGTGCCGAGACCTTAGGTTGGGTTAGGTTAGGTTATATTACGTTATTGATGTATATGAAGGTCCCACGGAGAGGTAGAGGCCAACTCGCCAGGAATATTGTCAAAAATTAGTGCCGGGAAGTTGGGTTGAGTTAGGTTAGGTTATATTACGTTATTGATGTATATAAAATTCCCACGGAGACGTAGAGGCCAACTCGCCAGGAATGTTGTCAAATATTACCGCCGAGATGATAGGTTGGGTTAGGTTAGGTTATATTACGTTATTGATGTATATGAAGGCCCCACGGAGAGGTAGAGGCCAACTCGCCAGGAATGTTGTGAAATATTACCGCCGAGATGTTAGGTTGGGTTAGGTTAGGTTATATTACGTTATTGATGTATATGAGGGCCCCACGGAGACGTAGAGGCCAACTCGCCAGGAATGTTGTCAAATATTAGTACCGAGATGTTAGGTTGGGTTAGGTTAGGTTATATTACGTTATTGATGTATATAAAATTCCCACGGAGACGTAGAGGCCAACTCGCCAGGAATGTTGTCAAATAATAGCGCCGAAACGTTAGGTTGGGCTAGGTTAGGTTATATTACGTTATTGATGTATATAAAGGTCCCACGGAAACATAGAGGCCAACAAGGCAGGAATGTTGTCATATATTACCGCCGAGATGTTAGGTTGGGTTAGGACAGGTAATATTATGTTATTGATGTATATGAAGGCCCCACGGAGACATGGAGGCCAACAAGACAGGAATGTTGTCAAATATTACCGCCGAGATGTTACGTTGGTTTAGGTTAGGTTAAACTACGTTATTGATGTATATAAAAGTCCCACGGAGGCGTAGAGGCCAACTCGCCAGGAATGTTGTCAAACATTACCGCCGAGATGATAGGTTGGGTTAGTTTAGGTTATATTACGTTATTGATGTATATGAAGGCCCCACGGAGACGTAGAGGCCAACTCGCCAGGAATGTTGTCAAATATTACCGCCGAGATGATAGGTTGGGTTAGGTTAGGTTATATTACGTTATTGATGTATATGAAGGCCCCACGGAGACGTAGAGGCCAACTCGCCAGGAATGTTGTCAAATATTACCGCCGAGATGTTACGTTGGTTTAGGTTAGGTTAAATTACGTTATTGATGTATATGAAGGTCCCACTGAGAGGTAGAGGCCAACTCGCCAGGAATGTTGTCAAATATTAGTGCCGAGATGTTAGGTTGGGTTAAGTTAGGTAATATTATGTTATTGATGTATATGAAGGTCCCACGGAAACATGGAGGCCAACAAGACAGGAATGTTGTCAAGTATTACCGCCGAGATGTTATGTTGGTTTAGGTTAGGTTAAATTACGTTATTGATGTATATGAATGTCCTACGGAGAGGTAGAGGCCAACTCGCCAGGAATGTTGTCAAATATTAGTGCCGAGATGTTGGGTTGGGTTAGGTTAGGTAATATTACGTTATTGATGTATATGAAGGTCCCACGCTGACGTAGAGGCCAACTCGCCAGGAATGTTGTCAAATATTACCGCCGATGTGTTAGCTTGGGTTAGGTTAGGTTATACTACGTTATTGATGTATATGAAGGCCCCACGGAGACGTAGAGTCCAACTCGCCAGGAATGTTGTCAAATATTACCGCCGAGATGTTACGTTGGTTTAGGTTAGGTTATATTACGTTATTGATGTATATGAAGGTCCCACGTAGACGTAGAGGCCAACTCGCCAGGAATGTTGTCACATAATAGCGCCGAGTGGTTGGATCGGGTTATATTAGGTTATATTACGTTATTGATGTATATGAAGGTCCCACGGAGAGGTAGAGGCCAGCTCGCCAGGAATGTTGTCAAATATTAGTGCCGAGATGTTAGGTTGGATTAGGTTAGGTTATATTACGTTATTGATGTATATAAAATTCCCACGGAGACGTAGAGGACAACTCGCCTCGAATGTTGTCACATAATAGCGCCGAGACGTTATGATGGGTTAGGTTACGTTATATTACGTTATTGATGTATATAAAAGCCCCACGGAGACGTAGAGGCCAACTCGACAGGAATGTTGTAAAATATTATTGCCGAGATCTTAGGTTGGGTTAGGTTCGGTTATATTACGTTATTGATGTATATGAAGGTCCCACGGTGACGTAGAGGCCAACTCGCCAGGAATGTTGTCAAATATTACCGCCGATGTGTTAGGTTGGGTTAGGTTAGGTTATGCTACGTTATTGATGTATATGAAGGCCCCACGGAGACGTAGAGGCCAACTCGCCAGGAATGTTGTCACATAATAGCGCCGAGTGGTTGGATCGGTTTATATTAGGTTATATTACGTTATTGATGGATATGAACGTCTCACGGAGACGTAGAGGCCAACTCGCCAGGAATGTTGTCAAATATTACCGCCGAGATGATAGGTTGGGTTAGGTTATGTTATATTACGTTATTGATGTATATGAAGGCCCCACGGCGAGGTAGAGGCCAACTCGCCAGGAATGTTGTGAAATATTACCGCCGAGATGTTAGGTTAGGTTAGGTTAGGTTATATTACGTTATTGATGTATATGAAGGCCCCACGGAGACGTAGAGGCCAACTCGCCAGGAATGTTGTCAAATATTAGTACCGAGATGTTAGGTTGGGTTAGGTTAGGTTATATTACGTTATTGATGTATACGAAGGTCCCACGGAGAGGTAGAGGCCAACTCGCCAGGAATGTTGTCATATATTAGTGCCGAGATGTTAGGTTGGATTAGGTTAGGTTATATTACGTTATTGATGTATATAAAATTCCCACGGAGACGTAGAGGACAACTCGCCTCGAATGTTGTCACATAATAGCGCCGAGACGATATGATGGGTTAGGTTACGTTATATTACGTTATTGATGTATATAAAAGCCCCACGGAGACGTAGAGGCCAACTCGACAGGAATGTTGTAAAATATTAGTGCCGAGATCTTTGGTTGGGTTAGGTTCGGTTATATTACGTTATTGATGTATATGAAGGTCCCACGGTGACGTAGAGGCCAACTCGCCAGGAATGATGTCAAATATTACCGCCGATGTGTTAGGTTGGGTTAGGTTAGGTTATGCTACGTTATTGATGTATATGAAGGCCCCACGGAGACGTAGAGGCCAACTCGCCAGGAATGTTGTCACATAATAGCGCCGAGTGGTTGGATCGGGTTATATTAGGTTATATTACGTTATTGATGGATATGAACGTCTCACGGAGACGTAGAGGCCAACTCGCCAGGAATGTTGTCAAATATTACCGCCGAGATGTTAGATTGGGTTAGGTCAGGTAATATTATGTTATTTATGTATATGAAGGTCCCACGGAAACATGGAGGCCAACAAGACAGGAATGTTGTCAAATATTACCGCCGAGATGTTACGTTGGTTTAGGTTAGGTTAAATTCCGTTATTGATGTATATGAAGGTCCCACGGAGAGGTAGAGGCCAACTCGCCAGGAATATTGTCAAAAATTAGTGCCGGGAAGTTGGGTTGGGTTAGGTTAGGTTATATTACGTTATTGATGTATATAAAATTCCCACGGAGACGTAGAGGCCAACTCGAAAGGAATGTTGTAAAATATTAGTGCCGAGATCTTAGGTTGGGTTAGGTTAGGTTATATTACGTTATTGATGTATATGAAGGCCCCACGGAGACGTAGAGGCCAACTCGCCAGGAATGTTGTGAAATATTAGTGCCGAGATCTTAGGTTGGGTTAGGTTAGGTTATATTACGTTATTGATGTGTATGAAGGTCCCACGGTGACGTAGAGGCCAACTCGCCAGGAATGTTGTCAAATATTAGTGCCGGGAAGTTTGGTTGGGTTAGGTTAGGTTATATTACGTTATTGATGTATATAAAATTCCCACGGAGACGTAGAGGCCAACTCGCCAGGAATGTTGTGAAATATTAGTGCCGAGATCTTAGGTTGGGTTAGGTTCGGTTATATTACGTTATTGATGTATATGAAGGTCCCACGGTGACGTAGAGGCCAACTCGCCAGGAATGTTGTCAAATATTACCGCCGATGTGTTAGGTTGGGTTAGGTTAGGTTATGCTACGTTATGGATGTATATGAAGGCCCCACGGAGACGTAGAGGCCAACTCGCCAGGAATGTTGTCACATAATAGCGCCGAGTGGTTGAATCGGGTTATATTAGGTTATATTACGTTATTGATGGATATGAACGTCTCACGGAGACGTAGAGGCCAACTCGCCAGGAATGTTGTCAAATTTTACCCCCGAGATGATAGGTTGGGTTAGGTTAGGTTATATTACGTTATTGATGTATATGAAGGCCCCACGGAGACGTAGAGGCCAACTGGCCAGCAATGTTGTCAAATATTACCGCCGAGATGATAGGTTGGGTTAGGTTAGATTATATTACGTTATTGATGTATATGAAGGCCGCACGGAGAGGTAGAGGCCAACTCGGCAGGAATGTTGTCAAATATTAGTGCCGAGATGTTAGGTTGGGTTAGGTTAGGTAATAATACGTTATTGATGTATATGAAGGTCCCACGCAGACGTAGAGGCCAACTCGCCAGGAATGTTGTCAAATATTCCCGCCGAAATGATAGGTTGGGCTAGGTTAGGTTATATTACGTTATTGATGTATATAAATGTCCCACGGAAACATAGAGGCCAACAAGCCAGGAATCTTGTCAAATACTACCGCCGAGATGTTACGTTGGTATAGGTTAGGTTAAATTAAGTTATTGATGTATATGAAGGCCCCACGGAGACGTAGAGGCCAACTCGCCAGGAATGTTGTCAAATATTACCGCCGATATGATAGGTTGGGCTAGGTTAGGTTATATTACGTTATTGATGTATATAAATGTCCCACGAAGAGGTAGAGGCCAACTCGCCAGGAATGTTGTCAAATATTAGTGCCGAGATGTTAGGTTGGTTTAGGTTAGGTTAAATTACGTTATTGATGTATATGAGGGCCCCACGGAAACGTAGAAGCCAACTCGCCAGGAATGTTGTCAAATATTACCGCCGAGATGTTAGGTTGGGTTAGGTTAGGTTATATTACGTTATTGATGTATATAAAAGCCCCACGGAGACGTAGAGGCCAACTCGCCAGGAATGTTGTCAAATATTAGTACCGAGATGTTAGGTTGGGTTAGGTTAGGTTATATTACGTTATTGATGTATATAAAATTCCCACGGAGACGTAGAGGCCAACTCGCCAGGAATGTTGTCAAATATTACCGCCGAGATGTTAGGTTGGGTTAGGTTACGTTATATTACGTTATTGATGTATATAAAAGCCCCACGGAGACGTAGAGGCCAACTCGCCAGGAATGTTGTCAAATATTAGTTCCGAGAGATTGGGTTGGGTTAGGTTAGGTTATATTACGTTATTGATGTATATGAAGGCCCCACGGAGACGTAGAGGCCAACTCGCCAGGAATGTTGTCAAATATTACCGCCGAGATGATAGGTTGGGTTAGGTTAGGTTATATTACGTTATTGATGTATATGAAGGCCCCACGGAGACGTAGAGGCCAACTCGCCAGGAATGTTGTCAAATATTACCGCCGAGATGTTACGTTGGTTTAGGTTAGGTTAAATTACGTTATTGATGTATATGAAGGTCCCACGGAGAGGTAGAGGCCAACTCGCCAGGAATATTGTCAAAAATTAGTGCCGGGAAGTTGGGTTGGGTTAGGTTAGGTTACATTACGTTATTGATGTATATAAAATTCCCACGGAGACGTAGAGGCCAACTCGAAAGGAATGTTGTAAAATATTAGTGCCGAGATCTTAGGTTGGGTTAGGTTAGGTTATATTACGTTATTGATGTATATGAAGGCCCCACGGAGACGTAGAGGCCAACTCGCCAGGAATGTTGTGAAATATTAGTGCCGAGATCTTAGGTTGGGTTAGGTTAGGTTATATTACGTTATTGATGTGTATGAAGGTCCCACGGTGACGTAGAGGCCAACTCGCCAGGAATGTTGTCAAATATTAGTTCCGAGAGATTGGGTTGGGTTAGGTTAGGTTATATTACGTTATTGATGTATATAAAATTCCCACGGAGACGTAGAGGCCAACTCGCCAGGAATGTTGTGAAATATTAGTGCCGAGATCTTAGGTTGGGTTAAGTTAGGTAATATTACGTTATTGATGTATATAAAATTCCCACGGAGACGTAGAGGCCAACTCGCCAGGAATGTTGTCAAATATTAGTTCCGAGAGATTGGGTTGGGTTAGGTTAGGTTATATTACGTTATTGATGTATATGAAGGCCCCACGGAGACGTAGAGGCCAACTCGCCAGGAATGTTGTCAAATATTACCGCCGAGATGATAGGTTGGGTTAGGTTAGGTTATATTACGTTATTGATGTATATGAAGGCCCCACGGAGACGTAGAGGCCAACTCGCCAGGAATGTTGTCAAATATTACCGCCGAGATGTTACGTTGGTTTAGGTTAGGTTAAATTACGTTATTGATGTATATGAAGGTCCCACTGAGAGGTAGAGGCCAACTCGCCAGGAATGTTGTCAAATATTAGTGCCGAGATGTTAGGTTGGGTTAAGTTAGGTAATATTACGTTATTGATGTATATAAAATTCCCACGGAGACGTAGAGGCCAACTCGCCAGGAATGTTGTAAAATATTAGTGCCGAGATCTTAGGTTGGGTCAGGTTAGGTTATATTACGTTATTGATGTATATGAAGGCCCCACGGAGACGTAGAGGCCAACTCGCCAGGAATGTTGTCAAATATTACCGCCGAAAGGTTAGGTTGGGTTAGGTTAGGTTATATTACGTTATTTATGTATATAAAATTCCCACGGAGACGTAGAGGCCAACTCGCCAGGAATGTTGTCAAATATTACCGCCGAGATGTTAGATTGGGTTAGGTCAGGTAATATTATGTTATTTATGTATATGAAGGTCCCACGGAAACATGGAGGCCAACAAGACAGGAATGTTGTCAAATATTACCGCCGAGATGTTACGTTGGTTTAGGTTAGGTTAAATTCCGTTATTGATGTATATGAAGGTCCCACGGAGAGGTAGAGGCCAACTCGCCAGGAATATTGTCAAAAATTAGTGCCGGGAAGTTGGGTTGGGTTAGGTTAGGTTATATTACGTTATTGATGTATATAAAATTCCCACGGAGACGTAGAGGCCAACTCGAAAGGAATGTTGTAAAATATTAGTGCCGAGATCTTAGGTTGGGTTAGGTTAGGTTATATTACGTTATTGATGTATATGAAGGCCCCACGGAGACGTAGAGGCCAACTCGCCAGGAATGTTGTGAAATATTAGTGCCGAGACCTTAGGTTGGGTTAGGTTAGGTTATATTACGTTATTGATGTGTATGAAGGTCCCACGGTGACGTAGAGGCCAACTCGCCAGGAATGTTGTCAAATATTAGTTCCGAGAGATTGGGTTGGGTTAGGTTAGGTTATATTACGTTATTGATGTATATAAAATTCCCACGGAGACGTAGAGGCCAACTCGCCAGGAATGTTGTGAAATATTAGTGCCGAGATCTTAGGTTGGGTTAGGTTCGGTTATATTACGTTATTGATGTATATGAAGGTCCCACGGTGACGTAGAGGCCAACTCGCCAGGAATGTTGTCAAATATTACCGCCGATGTGTTAGGTTGGGTTAGGTTAGGTTATGCTACGTTATTGATGTATATGAAGGCCCCACGGAGACGTAGAGGCCAACTCGCCAGGAATGTTGTCACATAATAGCGCCGAGTGGTTGAATCGGGTTATGTTAGGTTATATTACGTTATTGATGGATATGAACGTCTCACGGAGACGTAGAGGCCAACTCGCCAGGAATGTTGTCAAATATTACCGCCGAGATGATAGGTTGGGTTAGGTTAGGTTATATTACGTTATTGATGTATATGAAGGCCCCACGGAGAGGTAGAGGCCAACTCGCCAGGAATGTTGTGAAATATTACCGCCGAGATGTTAGGTTGGGTTAGGTTAGGTTATATTACGTTATTGATGTATATGAGGGCCCCACGGAGACGTAGAGGCCAACTCGCCAGGAATGTTGTCAAATATTAGTACCGAGATGTTAGGTTGGGTTAGGTTAGGTTATATTACGTTATTGATGTATATAAAATTCCCACGGAGACGTAGAGGCCAACTCGCCAGGAATGTTGTCAAATATTACCGCCGAGATGTTAGGTTGGGTTAGGTTAGGTTATATTACGTTATTGATGTATATAAAAGCCCCACGGAGACGTAGAGGCCAACTCGCCAGGAATGTTGTCAAATATTACCGCCGAGATGTTAGGTTGGATTAGGTTAGGTAATATTACGTTATTGATGTATATAAAATTCCCACGGAGACGTAGAGGCCAACTCGCCAGGAATGTTGTCAAATATTAGTACCGAGATGTTAGGTTGGGTTAGGTTAGGTTATATTACGCTATTGATGTATATAAAAGTCCCACGGGACGTAGAGGCCAACTCGACAGGAATGTTGTCAAATAATAGCGCCGAAATGTTAGGTTGAGTTAGGTTAGGTTATATTACGTTATTTATGTATATAAAATTCCCACGGAGACGTAGAGGCCAACTCGCCAGGAATGTTGTCAAATATTACCGCCGAGATGTTAGATTGGGTTAGGTCAGGTAATATTATGTTATTGATGTATATGAAGGCTCCACGGAAACATGGAGGCCAACAAGACAGGAATGTTGTCAAATATTACCGCCGAGATGTTACGTTGGTTTAGGTTAGCTTAAATTACGTTATTGATGTATATGAAGGTCCCACGGAGAGGTAGAGGCCAACTCGCCAGGAATATTGTCAAAAATTAGTGCCGGGAAGTTGGGTTGGGTTAGGTTAGGTTATATTACGTTATTGATGTATATGAAGGTCCCACGGAGAGGTAGAGGCCAACTCGCCAGGAATATTGTCAAAAATTAGTGCCGGGAAGTTGGGTTGAGTTAGGTTAGGTTATATTACGTTATTGATGTATATAAAATTCCCACGGAGACGTAGAGGCCAACTCGCCAGGAATGTTGTCAAATATTACCGCCGAGATGATAGGTTGGGTTAGGTTAGGTTATATTACGTTATTGATGTATATGAAGGCCCCACGGAGAGGTAGAGGCCAACTCGCCAGGAATGTTGTGAAATATTACCGCCGAGATGTTAGGTTGGGTTAGGTTAGGTTATATTACGTTATTGATGTATATGAGGGCCCCACGGAGACGTAGAGGCCAACTCGCCAGGAATGTTGTCAAATATTAGTACCGAGATGTTAGGTTGGGTTAGGTTAGGTTATATTACGTTATTGATGTATATAAAATTCCCACGGAGACGTAGAGGCCAACTCGCCAGGAATGTTGTCAAATAATAGCGCCGAAACGTTAGGTTGGGCTAGGTTAGGTTATATTACGTTATTGATGTATATAAAGGTCCCACGGAAACATAGAGGCCAACAAGGCAGGAATGTTGTCATATATTACCGCCGAGATGTTAGGTTGGGTTAGGACAGGTAATATTATGTTATTGATGTATATGAAGGCCCCACGGAGACATGGAGGCCAACAAGACAGGAATGTTGTCAAATATTACCGCCGAGATGTTACGTTGGTTTAGGTTAGGTTAAACTACGTTATTGATGTATATAAAAGTCCCACGGAGGCGTAGAGGCCAACTCGCCAGGAATGTTGTCAAACATTACCGCCGAGATGATAGGTTGGGTTAGTTTAGGTTATATTACGTTATTGATGTATATGAAGGCCCCACGGAGACGTAGAGGCCAACTCGCCAGGAATGTTGTCAAATATTACCGCCGAGATGATAGGTTGGGTTAGGTTAGGTTATATTACGTTATTGATGTATATGAAGGCCCCACGGAGACATAGAGGCCAACTCGCCAGGAATGTTGTCAAATATTACCGCCGAGATGTTACGTTGGTTTAGGTTAGGTTAAATTACGTTATTGATGTATATGAAGGTCCCACTGAGAGGTAGAGGCCAACTCGCCAGGAATGTTGTCAAATATTAGTTCCGAGAGATTGGGTTGGGTTAGGTTAGGTTATATTACGTTATTGATGTATATGAAGGCCCCACGGAGACGTAGAGGCCAACTCGCCAGGAATGTTGTCAAATATTACCGCCGAGATGATAGGTTGGGTTAGGTTAGGTTATATTACGTTATTGATGTATATGAAGGCCCCACGGAGACGTAGAGGCCAACTCGCCAGGAATGTTGTCAAATATTACCGCCGAGATGTTACGTTGGTTTAGGTTAGGTTAAATTACGTTATTGATGTATATGAAGGTCCCACGGAGAGGTAGAGGCCAACTCGCCAGGAATATTGTCAAAAATTAGTGCCGGGAAGTTGGGTTGGGTTAGGTTAGGTTATATTACGTTATTGATGTATATAAAATTCCCACGGAGACGTAGAGGCCAACTCGAAAGGAATGTTGTAAAATATTAGTGCCGAGATCTTAGGTTGGGTTAGGTTAGGTTATATTACGTTATTGATGTATATGAAGGCCCCACGGAGACGTAGAGGCCAACTCGCCAGGAATGTTGTGAAATATTAGTGCCGAGATCTTAGGTTGGGTTAGGTTAGGTTATATTACGTTATTGATGTGTATGAAGGTCCCACGGTGACGTAGAGGCCAACTCGCCAGGAATGTTGTCAAATATTAGTTCCGAGAGATTGGGTTGGGTTAGGTTAGGTTATATTACGTTATTGATGTATATAAAATTCCCACGGAGACGTAGAGGCCAACTCGCCAGGAATGTTGTGAAATATTAGTGCCGAGATCTTAGGTTGGGTTAAGTTAGGTAATATTACGTTATTGATGTATATAAAATTCCCACGGAGACGTAGAGGCCAACTCGCCAGGAATGTTGTCAAATATTAGTTCCGAGAGATTGGGTTGGGTTAGGTTAGGTTATATTACGTTATTGATGTATATGAAGGCCCCACGGAGACGTAGAGGCCAACTCGCCAGGAATGTTGTCAAATATTACCGCCGAGATGATAGGTTGGGTTAGGTTAGGTTATATTACGTTATTGATGTATATGAAGGCCCCACGGAGACGTAGAGGCCAACTCGCCAGGAATGTTGTCAAATATTACCGCCGAGATGTTACGTTGGTTTAGGTTAGGTTAAATTACGTTATTGATGTATATGAAGGTCCCACTGAGAGGTAGAGGCCAACTCGCCAGGAATGTTGTCAAATATTAGTGCCGAGATGTTAGGTTGGGTTAAGTTAGGTAATATTACGTTATTGATGTATATAAAATTCCCACGGAGACGTAGAGGCCAACTCGCCAGGAATGTTGTAAAATATTAGTGCCGAGATCTTAGGTTGGGTCAGGTTAGGTTATATTACGTTATTGATGTATATGAAGGCCCCACGGAGACGTAGAGGCCAACTCGCCAGGAATGTTGTCCAATATTACCGCCGAAAGGTTAGGTTGGGTTAGGTTAGGTTATATTACGTTATTTATGTATATAAAATTCCCACGGAGACGTAGAGGCCAACTCGCCAGGAATGTTGTCAAATATTACCGCCGAGATGTTAGATTGGGTTAGGTCAGGTAATATTATGTTATTTATGTATATGAAGGTCCCACGGAAACATGGAGGCCAACAAGACAGGAATGTTGTCAAATATTACCGCCGAGATGTTACGTTGGTTTAGGTTAGGTTAAATTCCGTTATTGATGTATATGAAGGTCCCACGGAGAGGTAGAGGCCAACTCGCCAGGAATATTGTCAAAAATTAGTGCCGGGAAGTTGGGTTGGGTTAGGTTAGGTTATATTACGTTATTGATGTATATAAAATTCCCACGGAGACGTAGAGGCCAACTCGAAAGGAATGTTGTAAAATATTAGTGCCGAGATCTTAGGTTGGGTTAGGTTAGGTTATATTACGTTATTGATGTATATGAAGGCCCCACGGAGACGTAGAGGCCAACTCGCCAGGAATGTTGTGAAATATTAGTGCCGAGACCTTAGGTTGGGTTAGGTTAGGTTATATTACGTTATTGATGTGTATGAAGGTCCCACGGTGACGTAGAGGCCAACTCGCCAGGAATGTTGTCAAATATTAGTTCCGAGAGATTGGGTTGGGTTAGGTTAGGTTATATTACGTTATTGATGTATATAAAATTCCCACGGAGACGTAGAGGCCAACTCGCCAGGAATGTTGTGAAATATTAGTGCCGAGATCTTAGGTTGGGTTAGGTTCGGTTATATTACGTTATTGATGTATATGAAGGTCCCACGGTGACGTAGAGGCCAACTCGCCAGGAATGTTGTCAAATATTACCGCCGATGTGTTAGGTTGGGTTAGGTTAGGTTATGCTACGTTATTGATGTATATGAAGGCCCCACGGAGACGTAGAGGCCAACTCGCCAGGAATGTTGTCACATAATAGCGCCGAGTGGTTGAATCGGGTTATGTTAGGTTATATTACGTTATTGATGGATATGAACGTCTCACGGAGACGTAGAGGCCAACTCGCCAGGAATGTTGTCAAATATTACCGCCGAGATGATAGGTTGGGTTAGGTTAGGTTATATTACGTTATTGATGTATATGAAGGCCCCACGGAGAGGTAGAGGCCAACTCGCCAGGAATGTTGTGAAATATTACCGCCGAGATGTTAGGTTGGGTTAGGTTAGGTTATATTACGTTATTGATGTATATGAGGGCCCCACGGAGACGTAGAGGCCAACTCGCCAGGAATGTTGTCAAATATTAGTACCGAGATGTTAGGTTGGGTTAGGTTAGGTTATATTACGTTATTGATGTATATAAAATTCCCACGGAGACGTAGAGGCCAACTCGCCAGGAATGTTGTCAAATATTACCGCCGAGATGTTAGGTTGGGTTAGGTTAGGTTATATTACGTTATTGATGTATATAAAAGCCCCACGGAGACGTAGAGGCCAACTCGCCAGGAATGTTGTCAAATATTACCGCCGAGATGTTAGGTTGGATTAGGTTAGGTAATATTACGTTATTGATGTATATAAAATTCCCACGGAGACGTAGAGGCCAACTCGCCAGGAATGTTGTCAAATATTAGTACCGAGATGTTAGGTTGGGTTAGGTTAGGTTATATTACGCTATTGATGTATATAAAAGTCCCACGGGACGTAGAGGCCAACTCGACAGGAATGTTGTCAAATAATAGCGCCGAAATGTTAGGTTGAGTTAGGTTAGGTTATATTACGTTATTTATGTATATAAAATTCCCACGGAGACGTAGAGGCCAACTCGCCAGGAATGTTGTCAAATATTACCGCCGAGATGTTAGATTGGGTTAGGTCAGGTAATATTATGTTATTGATGTATATGAAGGCTCCACGGAAACATGGAGGCCAACAAGACAGGAATGTTGTCAAATATTACCGCCGAGATGTTACGTTGGTTTAGGTTAGCTTAAATTACGTTATTGATGTATATGAAGGTCCCACGGAGAGGTAGAGGCCAACTCGCCAGGAATATTGTCAAAAATTAGTGCCGGGAAGTTGGGTTGGGTTAGGTTAGGTTATATTACGTTATTGATGTATATGAAGGTCCCACGGAGAGGTAGAGGCCAACTCGCCAGGAATATTGTCAAAAATTAGTGCCGGGAAGTTGGGTTGGGTTAGGTTAGGTTATATTACGTTATTGATGTATATAAAGGTCCCACGGAAACATAGAGGCCAACAAGGCAGGAATGTTGTCATATATTACCGCCGAGATGTTAGGTTGGGTTAGGACAGGTAATATTATGTTATTGATGTATATGAAGGCCCCACGGAGACATGGAGGCCAACAAGACAGGAATGTTGTCAAATATTACCGCCGAGATGTTACGTTGGTTTAGGTTAGGTTAAACTACGTTATTGATGTATATAAAAGTCCCACGGAGGCGTAGAGGCCAACTCGCCAGGAATGTTGTCAAACATTACCGCCGAGATGATAGGTTGGGTTAGTTTAGGTTATATTACGTTATTGATGTATATGAAGGCCCCACGGAGACGTAGAGGCCAACTCGCCAGGAATGTTGTCAAATATTACCGCCGAGATGATAGGTTGGGTTAGGTTAGGTTATATTACGTTATTGATGTATATGAAGGCCCCACGGAGACATAGAGGCCAACTCGCCAGGAATGTTGTCAAATATTACCGCCGAGATGTTACGTTGGTTTAGGTTAGGTTAAATTACGTTATTGATGTATATGAAGGTCCCACTGAGAGGTAGAGGCCAACTCGCCAGGAATGTTGTCAAATATTAGTGCCGAGATGTTAGGTTGGGTTAAGTTAGGTAATATTATGTTATTGATGTATATGAAGGTCCCACGGAAACATGGAGGCCAACAAGACAGGAATGTTGTCAAGTATTACCGCCGAGATGTTATGTTGGTTTAGGTTAGGTTAAATTACGTTATTGATGTATATGAATGTCCTACGGAGAGGTAGAGGCCAACTCGCCAGGAATGTT
The DNA here is from genome assembly GCA_963969225.1 of Xylocopa violacea. Taxonomy (NCBI): domain Eukaryota; kingdom Metazoa; phylum Arthropoda; class Insecta; order Hymenoptera; family Apidae; genus Xylocopa; species Xylocopa violacea. Next base: position 3,958,469 of record CAXAJV010001082.1, read on the forward strand.
GTCAAATATTAGTGCCGAGATGTTGGGTTGGGTTAGGTTAGGTAATATTACGTTATTGATGTATATGAAGGTCCCACGCTGACGTAGAGGCCAACTCGCCAGGAATGTTGTCAAATATTACCGCCGATGTGTTAGGTTGGGTTAGGTTAGGTTATACTACGTTATTGATGTATATGAAGGCCCCACGGAGACGTAGAGTCCAACTCGCCAGGAATGTTGTCAAATATTACCGCCGAGATGTTACGTTGGTTTAGGTTAGGTTATATTACGTTATTGATGTATATGAAGGTCCCACGTAGACGTAGAGGCCAACTCGCCAGGAATGTTGTCACATAATAGCGCCGAGTGGTTGGATCGGGTTATATTAGGTTATATTACGTTATTGATGTATATGAAGGTCCCACGGAGAGGTAGAGGCCAACTCGCCAGGAATGTTGTCAAATATTAGTGCCGAGATGTTAGGTTGGATTAGGTTAGGTTATATTACGTTATTGATGTATATAAAATTCCCACGGAGACGTAGAGGACAACTCGCCTCGAATGTTGTCACATAATAGCGCCGAGACGTTATGATGGGTTAGGTTACGTTATATTACGTTATTGATGTATATAAAAGCCCCACGGAGACGTAGAGGCCAACTCGACAGGAATGTTGTAAAATATTATTGCCGAGATCTTAGGTTGGGTTAGGTTCGGTTATATTACGTTATTGATGTATATGAAGGTCCCACGGTGACGTAGAGGCCAACTCGCCAGGAATGTTGTCAAAAATTAGTGCCGGGAAGTTGGGTTGAGTTAGGTTAGGTTATATTACGTTATTGATGTATATAAAATTCCCACGGAGACGTAGAGGCCAACTCGCCAGGAATGTTGTCAAATATTACCGCCGAGATGATAGGTTGGGTTAGGTTAGGTTATATTACGTTATTGATGTATATGAAGGCCCCACGGAGAGGTAGAGGCCAACTCGCCAGGAATGTTGTGAAATATTACCGCCGAGATGTTAGGTTGGGTTAGGTTAGGTTATATTACGTTATTGATGTATATGAGGGCCCCACGGAGACGTAGAGGCCAACTCGCCAGGAATGTTGTCAAATATTAGTACCGAGATGTTAGGTTGGGTTAGGTTAGGTTATATTACGTTATTGATGTATATAAAATTCCCACGGAGACGTAGAGGCCAACTCGCCAGGAATGTTGTCAAATAATAGCGCCGAAACGTTAGGTTGGGCTAGGTTAGGTTATATTACGTTATTGATGTATATAAAGGTCCCACGGAAACATAGAGGCCAACAAGGCAGGAATGTTGTCATATATTACCGCCGAGATGTTAGGTTGGGTTAGGACAGGTAATATTATGTTATTGATGTATATGAAGGCCCCACGGAGACATGGAGGCCAACAAGACAGGAATGTTGTCAAATATTACCGCCGAGATGTTACGTTGGTTTAGGTTAGGTTAAACTACGTTATTGATGTATATAAAAGTCCCACGGAGGCGTAGAGGCCAACTCGCCAGGAATGTTGTCAAACATTACCGCCGAGATGATAGGTTGGGTTAGTTTAGGTTATATTACGTTATTGATGTATATGAAGGCCCCACGGAGACGTAGAGGCCAACTCGCCAGGAATGTTGTCAAATATTACCGCCGAGATGATAGGTTGGGTTAGGTTAGGTTATATTACGTTATTGATGTATATGAAGGCCCCACGGAGACGTAGAGGCCAACTCGCCAGGAATGTTGTCAAATATTACCGCCGAGATGTTACGTTGGTTTAGGTTAGGTTAAATTACGTTATTGATGTATATGAAGGTCCCACTGAGAGGTAGAGGCCAACTCGCCAGGAATGTTGTCAAATATTAGTGCCGAGATGTTAGGTTGGGTTAAGTTAGGTAATATTATGTTATTGATGTATATGAAGGTCCCACGGAAACATGGAGGCCAACAAGACAGGAATGTTGTCAAGTATTACCGCCGAGATGTTATGTTGGTTTAGGTTAGGTTAAATTACGTTATTGATGTATATGAATGTCCTACGGAGAGGTAGAGGCCAACTCGCCAGGAATGTTGTCAAATATTAGTGCCGAGATGTTGGGTTGGGTTAGGTTAGGTAATATTACGTTATTGATGTATATGAAGGTCCCACGCTGACGTAGAGGCCAACTCGCCAGGAATGTTGTCAAATATTACCGCCGATGTGTTAGGTTGGGTTAGGTTAGGTTATACTACGTTATTGATGTATATGAAGGCCCCACGGAGACGTAGAGTCCAACTCGCCAGGAATGTTGTCAAATATTACCGCCGAGATGTTACGTTGGTTTAGGTTAGGTTATATTACGTTATTGATGTATATGAAGGTCCCACGTAGACGTAGAGGCCAACTCGCCAGGAATGTTGTCACATAATAGCGCCGAGTGGTTGGATCGGGTTATATTAGGTTATATTACGTTATTGATGTATATGAAGGTCCCACGGAGAGGTAGAGGCCAACTCGCCAGGAATGTTGTCAAATATTAGTGCCGAGATGTTAGGTTGGATTAGGTTAGGTTATATTACGTTATTGATGTATATAAAATTCCCACGGAGACGTAGAGGACAACTCGCCTCGAATGTTGTCACATAATAGCGCCGAGACGTTATGATGGGTTAGGTTACGTTATATTACGTTATTGATGTATATAAAAGCCCCACGGAGACGTAGAGGCCAACTCGACAGGAATGTTGTAAAATATTATTGCCGAGATCTTAGGTTGGGTTAGGTTCGGTTATATTACGTTATTGATGTATATGAAGGTCCCACGGTGACGTAGAGGCCAACTCGCCAGGAATGTTGTCAAATATTACCGCCGATGTGTTAGGTTGGGTTAGGTTAGGTTATGCTACGTTATTGATGTATATGAAGGCCCCACGGAGACGTAGAGGCCAACTCGCCAGGAATGTTGTCACATAATAGCGCCGAGTGGTTGGATCGGGTTATATTAGGTTATATTACGTTATTGATGGATATGAACGTCTCACGGAGACGTAGAGGCCAACTCGCCAGGAATGTTGTCAAATATTACCGCCGAGATGATAGGTTGGGTTAGGTTATGTTATATTACGTTATTGATGTATATGAAGGCCCCACGGCGAGGTAGAGGCCAACTCGCCAGGAATGTTGTGAAATATTACCGCCGAGATGTTAGGTTGGGTTAGGTTAGGTTATATTACGTTATTGATGTATATGAAGGCCCCACGGAGACGTAGAGGCCAACTCGCCAGGAATGTTGTCAAATATTAGTACCGAGATGTTAGGTTGGGTTAGGTTAGGTTATATTACGTTATTGATGTATACGAAGGTCCCACGGAGAGGTAGAGGCCAACTCGCCAGGAATGTTGTCATATATTAGTGCCGAGATGTTAGGTTGGATTAGGTTAGGTTATATTACGTTATTGATGTATATAAAATTCCCACGGAGACGTAGAGGACAACTCGCCTCGAATGTTGTCACATAATAGCGCCGAGACGATATGATGGGTTAGGTTACGTTATATTACGTTATTGATGTATATAAAAGCCCCACGGAGACGTAGAGGCCAACTCGACAGGAATGTTGTAAAATATTAGTGCCGAGATCTTTGGTTGGGTTAGGTTCGGTTATATTACGTTATTGATGTATATGAAGGTCCCACGGTGACGTAGAGGCCAACTCGCCAGGAATGTTGTCAAATATTACCGCCGATGTGTTAGGTTGGGTTAGGTTAGGTTATGCTACGTTATTGATGTATATGAAGGCCCCACGGAGACGTAGAGGCCAACTCGCCAGGAATGTTGTCACATAATAGCGCCGAGTGGTTGGATCGGGTTATATTAGGTTATATTACGTTATTGATGGATATGAACGTCTCACGGAGACGTAGAGGCCAACTCGCCAGGAATGTTGTCAAATATTACCGCCGAGATGTTAGATTGGGTTAGGTCAGGTAATATTATGTTATTTATGTATATGAAGGTCCCACGGAAACATGGAGGCCAACAAGACAGGAATGTTGTCAAATATTACCGCCGAGATGTTACGTTGGTTTAGGTTAGGTTAAATTCCGTTATTGATGTATATGAAGGTCCCACGGAGAGGTAGAGGCCAACTCGCCAGGAATATTGTCAAAAATTAGTGCCGGGAAGTTGGGTTGGGTTAGGTTAGGTTATATTACGTTATTGATGTATATAAAATTCCCACGGAGACGTAGAGGCCAACTCGAAAGGAATGTTGTAAAATATTAGTGCCGAGATCTTAGGTTGGGTTAGGTTAGGTTATATTACGTTATTGATGTATATGAAGGCCCCACGGAGACGTAGAGGCCAACTCGCCAGGAATGTTGTGAAATATTAGTGCCGAGATCTTAGGTTGGGTTAGGTTAGGTTATATTACGTTATTGATGTGTATGAAGGTCCCACGGTGACGTAGAGGCCAACTCGCCAGGAATGTTGTCAAATATTAGTGCCGGGAAGTTTGGTTGGGTTAGGTTAGGTTATATTACGTTATTGATGTATATAAAATTCCCACGGAGACGTAGAGGCCACCTCGCCAGGAATGTTGTGAAATATTAGTGCCGAGATCTTAGGTTGGGTTAGGTTCGGTTATATTACGTTATTGATGTATATGAAGGTCCCACGGTGACGTAGAGGCCAACTCGCCAGGAATATTGTCAAATATTACCGCCGATGTGTTAGGTTGGGTTAGGTTAGGTTATGCTACGTTATGGATGTATATGAAGGCCCCACGGAGACGTAGAGGCCAACTCGCCAGGAATGTTGTCACATAATAGCGCCGAGTGGTTGAATCGGGTTATATTAGGTTATATTACGTTATTGATGGATATGAACGTCTCACGGAGACGTAGAGGCCAACTCGCCAGGAATGTTGTCAAATTTTACCCCCGAGATGATAGGTTGGGTTAGGTTAGGTTATATTACGTTATTGATGTATATGAAGGCCCCACGGAGAGGTAGAGGCCAACTCGCCAGGAATGTTGTGAAATATTACCGCCGAGATGTTAGGTTGGGTTAGGTTAGGTTATATTACGTTATTGATGTATATGAGGGCCCCACGGAGACGTAGAGGCCAACTCGCCAGGAATGTTGTCAAATATTAGTACCGAGATGTTAGGTTGGGTTAGGTTAGGTTATATTACGTTATTGATGTATATAAAATTCCCACGGAGACGTAGAGGCCAACTCGCCAGGAATGTTGTCAAATATTACCGCCGAGATGTTAGGTTGGGTTAGGTTAGGTTATATTACGTTATTGATGTATATAAAAGCCCCACGGAGACGTAGAGGCCAACTCGCCAGGAATGTTGTCAAATATTACCGCCGAGATGTTAGGTTGGATTAGGTTAGGTAATATTACGTTATTGATGTATATAAAATTCCCACGGAGACGTAGAGGCCAACTCGCCAGGAATGTTGTCAAATATTAGTACCGAGATGTTAGGTTGGGTTAGGTTAGGTTATATTACGCTATTGATGTATATAAAAGTCCCACGGAGACGTAGAGGCCAACTCGCCAGGAATGTTGTCAAATATTAGTGCCGGGAAGTTGGGTTGGGTTAGGTTAGGTTATATTACGTTATTGATGTATATAAAATTCCCACGGAGACGTAGATGCCAACACGCCAGGAATGTTGTGAAATATTAGTGCCGAGATCTTAGGTTGGGTTAGGTTCGGTTATATTACGTTATTGATGTATATGAAGGTCCCACGGTGACGTAGAGGCCAACTCGCCAGGAATGTTGTCAAATAATAGCGCCGAAAGGTTAGGTTGAGTTAGGTTAGGTTATATTACGTTATTTATGTATATAAAATTCCCACGGAGACGTAGAGGCCAACTCGCCAGGAATGTTGTCAAATATTACCGCCGAGATGTTAGATTGGGTTAGGTCAGGTAATATTATGTTATTGATGTATATGAAGGCCCCACGGAGACGTAGAGGCCAACTCGCCAGGAATGTTGTCAAATATTACCGCCGAGATGTTACGTTGGTTTAGGTTAGGTTAAATTACGTTATTGATGTATATGAAGGTCCCACGGAGAGGTAGAGGCCAACTCGCCAGGAATATTGTCAAAAATTAGTGCCGGGAAGTTGGGTTGGGTTAGGTTAGGTTATATTACGTTATTGATGTATATAAAATTCCCACGGAGACGTAGAGGCCAACTCGACAGGAATGTTGTAAAATATTAGTGCCGAGACCTTAGGTTGGGTTAGGTTAGGTTATATTACGTTATTGATGTATATGAAGGTCCCACGGAGAGGTAGAGGCCAACTCGCCAGGAATGTTGTCAAATATTAGTGCCGAGATGTTAGGTTGGATTAGGTTAGGTTATATTACGTTATTGATGTATATAAAATTCCCACGGAGACGTAGAGGACAACTCGCCTCGAATGTTGTCACATAATAGCGCCGAGACGTTATGATGGGTTAGGTTACGTTATATTACGTTATTGATGTATATAAAAGCCCCACGGAGACGTAGAGGCCAACTCGACAGGAATGTTGTAAAATATTATTGCCGAGATCTTAGGTTGGGTTAGGTTCGGTTATATTACGTTATTGATGTATATGAAGGTCCCACGGTGACGTAGAGGCCAACTCGCCAGGAATGTTGTCAAATATTACCGCCGATGTGTTAGGTTGGGTTAGGTTAGGTTATACTACGTTATTGATGTATATGAAGGCCCCACGGAGACGTAGAGTCCAACTCGCCAGGAATGTTGTCAAATATTACCGCCGAGATGTTACGTTGGTTTAGGTTAGGTTATATTACGTTATTGATGTATATGAAGGTCCCACGTAGACGTAGAGGCCAACTCGCCAGGAATGTTGTCACATAATAGCGCCGAGTGGTTGGATCGGGTTATATTAGGTTATATTACGTTATTGATGTATATGAAGGTCCCACGGAGAGGTAGAGGCCAACTCGCCAGGAATGTTGTCAAATATTAGTGCCGAGATGTTAGGTTGGATTAGGTTAGGTTATATTACGTTATTGATGTATATAAAATTCCCACGGAGACGTAGAGGACAACTCGCCTCGAATGTTGTCACATAATAGCGCCGAGACTTTATGATGGGTTAGGTTACGTTATATTACGTTATTGATGTATATAAAAGCCCCACGGAGACGTAGAGGCCAACTCGACAGGAATGTTGTAAAATATTATTGCCGAGATCTTAGGTTGGGTTAGGTTCGGTTATATTACGTTATTGATGTATATGAAGGTCCCACGGTGACGTAGAGGCCAACTCGCCAGGAATGTTGTCAAATATTACCGCCGATGTGTTAGGTTGGGTTAGGTTAGGTTATGCTACGTTATTGATGTATATGAAGGCCCCACGGAGACGTAGAGGCCAACTCGCCAGGAATGTTGTCACATAATAGCGCCGAGTGGTTGGATCGGGTTATATTAGGTTATATTACGTTATTGATGGATATGAACGTCTCACGGAGACGTAGAGGCCAACTCGCCAGGAATGTTGTCAAATTTTACCCCCGAGATGATAGGTTGGGTTAGGTTAGGTTATATTACGTTATTGATGTATATGAAGGCCCCACGGAGAGGTAGAGGCCAACTCGCCAGGAATGTTGTGAAATATTACCGCCGAGATGTTAGGTTGGGTTAGGTTAGGTTATATTACGTTATTGATGTATATGAGGGCCCCACGGAGACGTAGAGGCCAACTCGCCAGGAATGTTGTCAAATATTAGTACCGAGATGTTAGGTTGGGTTAGGTTAGGTTATATTACGTTATTGATGTATATAAAATTCCCACGGAGACGTAGAGGCCAACTCGCCAGGAATGTTGTCAAATATTACCGCCGAGATGTTAGGTTGGGTTAGGTTAGGTTATATTACGTTATTGATGTATATAAAAGCCCCACGGAGACGTAGAGGTCAACTCGCCAGGAATGTTGTCAAATATCACCGCCGAGATGTTAGGTTGGATTAGGTTAGGTAATATTACGTTATTGATGTATATAAAATTCCCACGGAGACGTAGAGGCCAACTCGCCAGGAATGTTGTCAAATATTAGTACCGAGATGTTAGGTTGGGTTAGGTTAGGTTATATTACGCTATTGATGTATATAAAAGTCCCACGGAGACGTAGAGGCCAACTCGCCAGGAATGTTGTCAAATATTAGTGCCGGGAAGTTGGGTTGGGTTAGGTTAGGTTATATTACGTTATTGATGTATATAAAATTCCCACGGAGACGTAGATGCCCACTCGCCAGGAATGTTGTGAAATATTAGTGCCGAGATCTTAGGTTGGGTTAGGTTCGGTTATATTACGTTATTGATGTATATGAAGGTCCCACGGTGACGTAGAGGCCAACTCGCCAGGAATGTTGTCAAATAATAGCGCCGAAAGGTTAGGTTGAGTTAGGTTAGGTTATATTACGTTATTTATGTATATAAAATTCCCACGGAGACGTAGAGGCCAACTCGCCAGGAATGTTGTCAAATATTACCGCCGAGATGTTAGATTGGGTTAGGTCAGGTAATATTATGTTATTGATGTATATGAAGGCCCCACGGAGACGTAGAGGCCAACTCGCCAGGAATGTTGTCAAATATTACCGCCGAGATGTTACGTTGGTTTAGGTTAGGTTAAATTACGTTATTGATGTATATGAAGGTCCCACGGAGAGGTAGAGGCCAACTCGCCAGGAATATTGTCAAAAATTAGTGCCGGGAAGTTGGGTTGGGTTAGGTTAGGTTATATTACGTTATTGATGTATATAAAATTCCCACGGAGACGTAGAGGCCAACTCGACAGGAATGTTGTAAAATATTAGTGCCGAGACCTTAGGTTGGGTTAGGTTAGGTTATATTACGTTATTGATGTATATGAAGGTCCCACGGAGAGGTAGAGGCCAACTCGCCAGGAATGTTGTCAAATATTAGTGCCGAGATGTTAGGTTGGATTAGGTTAGGTTATATTACGTTATTGATGTATATAAAATTCCCACGGAGACGTAGAGGACAACTCGCCTCGAATGTTGTCACATAATAGCGCCGAGACGTTATGATGGGTTAGGTTACGTTATATTACGTTATTGATGTATATAAAAGCCCCACGGAGACGTAGGGGCCAACTCGACAGGAATGTTGTAAAATATTATTGCCGAGATCTTAGGTTGGGTTAGGTTCGGTTATATTACGTTATTGATGTATATGAAGGTCCCACGGTGACGTAGAGGCCAACTCGCCAGGAATGTTGTCAAATATTACCGCCGATGTGTTAGGTTGGGTTAGGTTAGGTTATACTACGTTATTGATGTATATGAAGGCCCCACGGAGACGTAGAGTCCAACTCGCCAGGAATGTTGTCAAATATTACCGCCGAGATGTTACGTTGGTTTAGGTTAGGTTATATTACGTTATTGATGTATATGAAGGTCCCACGTAGACGTAGAGGCCAACTCGCCAGGAATGTTGTCACATAATACGCCGAGTGGTTGGATCGGGTTATATTAGGTTATATTACGTTATTGATGTATATGAAGGTCCCACGGAGAGGTAGAGGCCAACTCGCCAGGAATGTTGTCAAATATTAGTGCCGAGATGTTAGGTTGGATTAGGTTAGGTTATATTACGTTATTGATGTATATAAAATTCCCACGGAGACGTAGAGGACAACTCGCCTCGAATGTTGTCACATAATAGCGCCGAGACGTTATGATGGGTTAGGTTACGTTATATTACGTTATTGATGTATATAAAATTCCCACGGAGACGTAGAGGACAACTCGCCTCGAATGTTGTCACATAATAGCGCCGAGACGTTATGATGGGTTAGGTTACGTTATATTACGTTATTGATGTATATAAAAGCCCCACGGAGACGTAGAGGCCAACTCGACAGGAATGTTGTAAAATATTATTGCCGAGATCTTAGGTTGGGTTAGGTTCGGTTATATTACGTTATTGATGTATATGAAGGTCCCACGGTGACGTAGAGGCCAACTCGCCAGGAATGTTGTCAAATATTACCGCCGATGTGTTAGGTTGGGTTAGGTTAGGTTATACTACGTTATTGATGTATATGAAGGCCCCACGGAGACGTAGAGTCCAACTCGCCAGGAATGTTGTCAAATATTACCGCCGAGATGTTACGTTGGTTTAGGTTAGGTTATATTACGTTATTGATGTATATGAAGGTCCCACGTAGACGTAGAGGCCAACTCGCCCGGAATGTTGTCACATAATAGCGCCGAGTGGTTGGATCGGGTTATATTAGGTTATATTACGTTATTGATGTATATGAAGGCCCCACGGAGACGTAGAGTCCAACTCGCCAGGAATGTTGTCAAATATTACCGCCGAGATGTTACGTTGGTTTAGGTTAGGTTATATTACGTTATTGATGTATATGAAGGTCCCACGTAGACGTAGAGGCCAACTCGCCAGGAATGTTGTCACATAATAGCGCCGAGTGGTTGGATCGGGTTATATTAGGTTATATTACGTTATTGATGGATATGAACGTCTCACGGAGACGTAGAGGCCAACTCGCCAGGAATGTTGTCAAATATTACCGCCGAGATGATAGGTTGGGTTAGGTTATGTTATATTACGTTATTGATGTATATGAAGGCCCCACGGCGAGGTAGAGGCCAACTCGCCAGGAATGTTGTGAAATATTACCGCCGAGATGTTAGGTTGGGTTAGGTTAGGTTATATTACGTTATTGATGTATATGAAGGCCCCACGGAGACGTAGAGGCCAACTCGCCAGGAATGTTGTCAAATATTAGTACCGAGATGTTAGGTTGGGTTAGGTTAGGTTATATTACGTTATTGATGTATACGAAGGTCCCACGGAGAGGTAGAGGCCAACTCGCCAGGAATGTTGTCATATATTAGTGCCGAGATGTTAGGTTGGATTAGGTTAGGTTATATTACGTTATTGATGTATATAAAATTCCCACGGAGACGTAGAGGACAACTCGCCTCGAATGTTGTCACATTATAGCGCCGAGACGATATGATGGGTTAGGTTACGTTATATTACGTTATTGATGTATATAAAAGCCCCACGGAGACGTAGAGGCCAACTCGACAGGAATGTTGTAAAATATTAGTGCCGAGATCTTTGGTTGGGTTAGGTTCGGTTATATTACGTTATTGATGTATATGAAGGTCCCACGGTGACGTAGAGGCTAACTCGCCAGGAATGTTGTCAAATATTACCGCCGATGTGTTAGGTTGGGTTAGGTTAGGTTATGCTACGTTATTGATGTATATGAAGGCCCCACGGAGACGTAGAGGCCAACTCGCCAGGAATGTTGTCACATAATAGCGCCGAGTGGTTGGATCGGGTTATATTAGGTTATATTACGTTATTGATGGATATGAACGTCTCACGGAGACGTAGAGGCCAACTCGCCAGGAATGTTGTCAAATATTACCGCCGAGATGTTAGATTGGGTTAGGTCAGGTAATATTATGTTATTTATGTATATGAAGGTCCCACGGAAACATGGAGGCCAACAAGACAGGAATGTTGTCAAATATTACCGCCGAGATGTTACGTTGGTTTAGGTTAGGTTAAATTACGTTATTGATGTATATGAAGGTCCCGCGGAGCGGTAGAGGCCAACTCGCCAGGAATATTGTCAAAAATTAGTGCCGGGAAGTTGGGTTGGGTTAGGTTAGGTTATATTACGTTATTGATGTATATAAAATTCCCACGGAGACGTAGAGGCCAACTCGAAAGGAATGTTGTAAAATATTAGTGCCGAGATCTTAGGTTGGGTTAGGTTCGGTTATATTACGTTATTGATGTATATGAAGGCCCCACGGAGACGTAGAGGCCAACTCGCCAGGAATGTTGTGAAATATTAGTGCCGAGATCTTAGGTTGGGTTAGGTTAGGTTATATTACGTTATTGATGTGTATGAAGGTCCCACGGTGACGTAGAGGCCAACTCGCCAGGAATGTTGTCAAATATTAGTGCCGGGAAGTTGGGTTGGGTTAGGTTAGGTTATATTACGTTATTGATGTATATAAAAGTCCCACGGAGACGTAGAGGCCAACTCGCCAGGAATGTTGTCAAATATTAGTGCCGGGAAGTTGGGTTGGGTTAGGTTAGGTTATATTACGTTATTGATGTATATAAAATTCCCACGGAGACGTAGATGCCAACTCGCCAGGAATGTTGTGAAATATTAGTGCCGAGATCTTAGGTTGGGTTAGGTTCGGTTATATTACGTTATTGATGTATATGAAGGTCCCACGGTGACGTAGAGGCCAACTCGCCAGGAATGTTGTCAAATAATAGCGCCGAAAGGTTAGGTTGAGTTAGGTTAGGTTATATTACGTTATTTATGTATATAAAATTCCCACGGAGACGTAGAGGCCAACTCGCCAGGAATGTTGTCAAATATTACCGCCGAGATGTTAGATTGGGTTAGGTCAGGTAATATTATGTTATTGATGTATATGAAGGCCCCACGGAGACGTAGAGGCCAACTCGCCAGGAATGTTGTCAAATATTAGTACCGAGATGTTAGGTTGGGTTAGGTTAGGTTATATTACGCTATTGATGTATATAAAAGTCCCACGGAGACGTAGAGGCCAACTCGCCAGGAATGTTGTCAAATATTAGTGCCGGGAAGTTGGGTTGGGTTAGGTTAGGTTATATTACGTTATTGATGTATATAAAATTCCCACGGACACGTAGATGCCCACTCGCCAGGAATGTTGTGAAATATTAGTGCCGAGATCTTAGGTTGGGTTAGGTTCGGTTATATTACGTTATTGATGTATATGAAGGTCCCACGGTGACGTAGAGGCCAACTCGCCAGGAATGTTGTCAAATAATAGCGCCGAAAGGTTAGGTTGAGTTAGGTTAGGTTATATTACGTTATTTATGTATATAAAATTCCCACGGAGACGTAGAGGCCAACTCGCCAGGAATGTTGTCAAATATTACCGCCGAGATGTTAGATTGGGTTAGGTCAGGTAATATTATGTTATTGATGTATATGAAGGCCCCACGGAGACGTAGAGGCCAACTCGCCAGGAATGTTGTCAAATATTACCGCCGAGATGTTACGTTGGTTTAGGTTAGGTTAAATTACGTTATTGATGTATATGAAGGTCCCACGGAGAGGTAGAGGCCAACTCGCCAGGAATATTGTCAAAAATTAGTGCCGGGAAGTTGGGTTGGGTTAGGTTAGGTTATATTACGTTATTGATGTATATAAAATTCCCACGGAGACGTAGAGGCCAACTCGACAGGAATGTTGTAAAATATTAGTGCCGAGACCTTAGGTTGGGTTAGGTTAGGTTATATTACGTTATTGATGTATATGAAGGTCCCACGGAGAGGTAGAGGCCAACTCGCCAGGAATGTTGTCAAATATTAGTGCCGAGATGTTAGGTTGGATTAGGTTAGGTTATATTACGTTATTGATGTATATAAAATTCCCACGGAGACGTAGAGGACAACTCGCCTCGAATGTTGTCACATAATAGCGCCGAGACGTTATGATGGGTTAGGTTACGTTATATTACGTTATTGATGTATATAAAAGCCCCACGGAGACGTAGGGGCCAACTCGACAGGAATGTTGTAAAATATTATTGCCGAGATCTTAGGTTGGGTTAGGTTCGGTTATATTACGTTATTGATGTATATGAAGGTCCCACGGTGACGTAGAGGCCAACTCGCCAGGAATGTTGTCAAATATTACCGCCGATGTGTTAGGTTGGGTTAGGTTAGGTTATACTACGTTATTGATGTATATGAAGGCCCCACGGAGACGTAGAGTCCAACTCGCCAGGAATGTTGTCAAATATTACCGCCGAGATGTTACGTTGGTTTAGGTTAGGTTATATTACGTTATTGATGTATATGAAGGTCCCACGTAGACGTAGAGGCCAACTCGCCAGGAATGTTGTCACATAATAGCGCCGAGTGGTTGGATCGGGTTATATTAGGTTATATTACGTTATTGATGTATATGAAGGTCCCACGGAGAGGTAGAGGCCAACTCGCCAGGAATGTTGTCAAATATTAGTGCCGAGATGTTAGGTTGGATTAGGTTAGGTTATATTACGTTATTGATGTATATAAAATTCCCACGGAGACGTAGAGGACAACTCGCCTCGAATGTTGTCACATAATAGCGCCGAGACGTTATGATGGGTTAGGTTACGTTATATTACGTTATTGATGTATATAAAAGCCCCACGGAGACGTAGAGGCCAACTCGACAGGAATGTTGTAAAATATTATTGCCGAGATCTTAGGTTGGGTTAGGTTCGGTTATATTACGTTATTGATGTATATGAAGGTCCCACGGTGACGTAGAGGCCAACTCGCCAGGAATGTTGTCAAATATTACCGCCGATGTGTTAGGTTGGGTTAGGTTAGGTTATGCTACGTTATTGATGTATATGAAGGACCCACGGAGACGTAGAGGCCAACTCGCCAGGAATGTTGTCACATAATAGCGCCGAGTGGTTGGATCGGGTTATATTAGGTTATATTACGTTATTGATGGATATGAACGTCTCACGGAGACGTAGAGGCCAACTCGCCAGGAATATTGTCAAATATTACCGCCGAGATGATAGGTTGGGTTAGGTTATGTTATATTACGTTATTGATGTATATGAAGGCCCCACGGCGAGGTAGAGGCCAACTCGCCAGGAATGTTGTGAAATATTACCGCCGAGATGTTAGGTTGGGTTAGGTTAGGTTATATTACGTTATTGATGTATATGAAGGCCCCACGGAGACGTAGAGGCCAACTCGCCAGGAATGTTGTCAAATATTAGTACCGAGATGTTAGGTTGGGTTAGGTTAGGTTATATTACGTTATTGATGTATACGAAGGTCCCACGGAGAGGTAGAGGCCAACTCGCCAGGAATGTTGTCATATATTAGTGCCGAGATGTTAGGTTGGATTAGGTTAGGTTATATTACGTTATTGATGTATATAAAATTCCCACGGAGACGTAGAGGACAACTCGCCTCGAATGTTGTCACATTATAGCGCCGAGACGATATGATGGGTTAGGTTACGTTATATTACGTTATTGATGTATATAAAAGCCCCACGGAGACGTAGAGGCCAACTCGACAGGAATGTTGTAAAATATTAGTGCCGAGATCTTTGGTTGGGTTAGGTTCGGTTATATTACGTTATTGATGTATATGAAGGTCCCACGGTGACGTAGAGGCCAACTCGCCAGGAATGTTGTCAAATATTACCGCCGATGTGTTAGGTTGGGTTAGGTTAGGTTATGCTACGTTATTGATGTATATGAAGGCCCCACGGAGACGTAGAGGCCAACTCGCCAGGAATGTTGTCACATAATAGCGCCGAGTGGTTGGATCGGGTTATATTAGGTTATATTACGTTATTGATGGATATGAACGTCTCACGGAGACGTAGAGGCCAACTCGCCAGGAATGTTGTCAAATATTACCGCCGAGATGTTAGATTGGGTTAGGTCAGGTAATATTATGTTATTTATGTATATGAAGGTCCCACGGAAACATGGAGGCCAACAAGACAGGAATGTTGTCAAATATTACCGCCGAGATGTTACGTTGGTTTAGGTTAGGTTAAATTACGTTATTGATGTATATGAAGGTCCCGCGGAGCGGTAGAGGCCAACTCGCCAGGAATATTGTCAAAAATTAGTGCCGGGAAGTTGGGTTGGGTTAGGTTAGGTTATATTACGTTATTGATGTATATAAAATTCCCACGGAGACGTAGAGGCCAACTCGAAAGGAATGTTGTAAAATATTAGTGCCGAGATCTTAGGTTGGGTTAGGTTCGGTTATATTACGTTATTGATGTATATGAAGGCCCCACGGAGACGTAGAGGCCAACTCGCCAGGAATGTTGTGAAATATTAGTGCCGAGATCTTAGGTTGGGTTAGGTTAGGTTATATTACGTTATTGATGTGTATGAAGGTCCCACGGTGACGTAGAGGCCAACTCGCCAGGAATGTTGTCAAATATTAGTGCCGGGAAGTTGGGTTGGGTTAGGTTAGGTTATATTACGTTATTGATGTATATAAAATTCCCACGGAGACGTAGAGGCCAACTCGCCAGGAATGTTGTGAAATATTAGTGCCGAGATCTTAGGTTGGGTTAGGTTCGGTTATATTACGTTATTGATGTATATGAAGGTCCCACGGTGACGTAGAGGCCAACTCGCCAGGAATGTTGTCAAATATTACCGCCGATGTGTTAGGTTGGGTTAGGTTAGGTTATGCTACGTTATGGATGTATATGAAGGCCCCACGGAGACGTAGAGGCCAACTCGCCAGGAATGTTGTCACATAATAGCGCCGAGTGGTTGAATCGGGTTATATTAGGTTATATTACGTTATTGATGGATATGAACGTCTCACGGAGACGTAGAGGCCAACTCGCCAGGAATGTTGTCAAATTTTACCCCCGAGATGATAGGTTGGGTTAGGTTAGGTTATATTACGTTATTGATGTATATGAAGGCCCCACGGAGAGGTAGAGGCCAACTCGCCAGGAATGTTGTGAAATATTACCGCCGAGATGTTAGGTTGGGTTAGGTTAGGTTATATTACGTTATTGATGTATATGAGGGCCCCACGGAGACGTAGAGGCCAACTCGCCAGGAATGTTGTCAAATATTAGTACCGAGATGTTAGGTTGGGTTAGGTTAGGTTATATTACGTTATTGATGTATATAAAATTCCCACGGAGACGTAGAGGCCAACTCGCCAGGAATGTTGTCAAATATTACCGCCGAGATGTTAGGTTGGGTTAGGTTAGGTTATATTACGTTATTGATGTATATAAAAGCCCCACGGAGACGTAGAGGCCAACTCGCCAGGAATGTTGTCAAATATTACCGCCGAGATGTTAGGTTGGATTAGGTTAGGTAATATTACGTTATTGATGTATATAAAATTCCCACGGAGACGTAGAGGCCAACTCGCCAGGAATGTTGTCAAATATTACCGCCGAGATGTTACGTTGGTTTAGGTTAGGTTAAATTACGTTATTGATGTATATGAAGGTCCCACGGAGAGGTAGAGGCCAACTCGCCAGGAATATTGTCAAAAATTAGTGCCGGGAAGTTGGGTTGGGTTAGGTTAGGTTATATTACGTTATTGATGTATATAAAATTCCCACGGAGACGTAGAGGCCGACTCGACAGGAATGTTGTAAAATATTAGTGCCGAGACCTTAGGTTGGGTTAGGTTAGGTTATATTACGTTATTGATGTATATGAAGGTCCCACGGAGAGGTAGAGGCCAACTCGCCAGGAATGTTGTCAAATATTAGTGCCGAGATGTTAGGTTGGATTAGGTTAGGTTATATTACGTTATTGATGTATATAAAATTCCCACGGAGACGTAGAGGACAACTCGCCTCGAATGTTGTCACATAATAGCGCCGAGACGTTATGATGGGTTAGGTTACGTTATATTACGTTATTGATGTATATAAAAGCCCCACGGAGACGTAGGGGCCAACTCGACAGGAATGTTGTAAAATATTATTGCCGAGATCTTAGGTTGGGTTAGGTTCGGTTATATTACGTTATTGATGTATATGAAGGTCCCACGGTGACGTAGAGGCCAACTCGCCAGGAATGTTGTCAAATATTACCGCCGATGTGTTAGGTTGGGTTAGGTTAGGTTATACTACGTTATTGATGTATATGAAGGCCCCACGGAGACGTAGAGTCCAACTCGCCAGGAATGTTGTCAAATATTACCGCCGAGATGTTACGTTGGTTTAGGTTAGGTTATATTACGTTATTGATGTATATGAAGGTCCCACGTAGACGTAGAGGCCAACTCGCCAGGAATGTTGTCACATAATAGCGCCGAGTGGTTGGATCGGGTTATATTAGGTTATATTACGTTATTGATGTATATGAAGGTCCCACGGAGAGGTAGAGGCCAACTCGCCAGGAATGTTGTCAAATATTAGTGCCGAGATGTTAGGTTGGATTAGGTTAGGTTATATTACGTTATTGATGTATATAAAATTCCCACGGAGACGTAGAGGACAACTCGCCTCGAATGTTGTCACATAATAGCGCCGAGACGTTATGATGGGTTAGGTTACGTTATATTACGTTATTGATGTATATAAAAGCCCCACGGAGACGTAGAGGCCAACTCGACAGGAATGTTGTAAAATATTATTGCCGAGATCTTAGGTTGGGTTAGGTTCGGTTATATTACGTTATTGATGTATATGAAGGTCCCACGGTGACGTAGAGGCCAACTCGCCAGGAATGTTGTCAAATATTACCGCCGATGTGTTAGGTTGGGTTAGGTTAGGTTATGCTACGTTATTGATGTATATGAAGGCCCCACGGAGACGTAGAGGCCAACTCGCCAGGAATGTTGTCACATAATAGCGCCGAGTGGTTGGATCGGGTTATATTAGGTTATATTACGTTATTGATGGATATGAACGTCTCACGGAGACGTAGAGGCCAACTCGCCAGGAATGTTGTCAAATATTACCGCCGAGATGATAGGTTGGGTTAGGTTATGTTATATTACGTTATTGATGTATATGAAGGCCCCACGGCGAGGTAGAGGCCAACTCGCCAGGAATGTTGTGAAATATTACCGCCGAGATGTTAGGTTGGGTTAGGTTAGGTTATATTACGTTATTGATGTATATGAAGGCCCCACGGAGACGTAGAGGCCAACTCGCCAGGAATGTTGTCAAATATTAGTACCGAGATGTTAGGTTGGGTTAGGTTAGGTTATATTACGTTATTGATGTATACGAAGGTCCCACGGAGAGGTAGAGGCCAACTCGCCAGGAATGTTGTCATATATTAGTGCCGAGATGTTAGGTTGGATTAGGTTAGGTTATATTACGTTATTGATGTATATAAAATTCCCACGGAGACGTAGAGGACAACTCGCCTCGAATGTTGTCACATTATAGCGCCGAGACGATATGATGGGTTAGGTTACGTTATATTACGTTATTGATGTATATAAAAGCCCCACGGAGACGTAGAGGCCAACTCGACAGGAATGTTGTAAAATATTAGTGCCGAGATCTTTGGTTGGGTTAGGTTCGGTTATATTACGTTATTGATGTATATGAAGGTCCCACGGTGACGTAGAGGCCAACTCGCCAGGAATGTTGTCAAATATTACCGCCGATGTGTTAGGTTGGGTTAGGTTAGGTTATGCTACGTTATTGATGTATATGAAGGCCCCACGGAGACGTAGAGGCCAACTCGCCAGGAATGTTGTCACATAATAGCGCCGAGTGGTTGGATCGGGTTATATTAGGTTATATTACGTTATTGATGGATATGAACGTCTCACGGAGACGTAGAGGCCAACTCGCCAGGAATGTTGTCAAATATTACCGCCGAGATGTTAGATTGGGTTAGGTCAGGTAATATTATGTTATTTATGTATATGAAGGTCCCACGGAAACATGGAGGCCAACAAGACAGGAATGTTGTCAAATATTACCGCCGAGATGTTACGTTGGTTTAGGTTAGGTTAAATTACGTTATTGATGTATATGAAGGTCCCGCGGAGCGGTAGAGGCCAACTCGCCAGGAATATTGTCAAAAATTAGTGCCGGGAAGTTGGGTTGGGTTAGGTTAGGTTATATTACGTTATTGATGTATATAAAATTCCCACGGAGACGTAGAGGCCAACTCGAAAGGAATGTTGTAAAATATTAGTGCCGAGATCTTAGGTTGGGTTAGGTTCGGTTATATTACGTTATTGATGTATATGAAGGCCCCACGGAGACGTAGAGGCCAACTCGCCAGGAATGTTGTGAAATATTAGTGCCGAGATCTTAGGTTGGGTTAGGTTAGGTTATATTACGTTATTGATGTGTATGAAGGTCCCACGGTGACGTAGAGGCCAACTCGCCAGGAATGTTGTCAAATATTAGTGCCGGGAAGTTGGGTTGGGTCAGGTTAGGTTATATTACGTTATTGATGTATATAAAATTCCCACGGAGACGTAGAGGCCAACTCGCCAGGAATGTTGTGAAATATTAGTGCCGAGATCTTAGGTTGGGTTAGGTTCGGTTATATTACGTTATTGATGTATATGAAGGTCCCACGGTGACGTAGAGGCCAACTCGCCAGGAATGTTGTCAAATATTACCGCCGATGTGTTAGGTTGGGTTAGGTTAGGTTATGCTACGTTATGGATGTATATGAAGGCCCCACGGAGACGTAGAGGCCAACTCGCCAGGAATGTTGTCACATAATAGCGCCGAGTGGTTGAATCGGGTTATATTAGGTTATATTACGTTATTGATGGATATGAACGTCTCACGGAGACGTAGAGGCCAACTCGCCAGGAATGTTGTCAAATTTTACCCCCGAGATGATAGGTTGGGTTAGGTTAGGTTATATTACGTTATTGATGTATATGAAGGCCCCACGGAGAGGTAGAGGCCAACTCGCCAGGAATGTTGTGAAATATTACCGCCGAAATGTTAGGTTGGGTTAGGTTAGGTTATATTACGTTATTGATGTATATGAGGGCCCCACGGAGACGTAGAGGCCAACTCGCCAGGAATGTTGTCAAATATTAGTACCGAGATGTTAGGTTGGGTTAGGTTAGGTTATATTACGTTATTGATGTATATAAAATTCCCACGGAGACGTAGAGGCCAACTCGCCAGGAATGTTGTCAAATATTACCGCCGAGATGTTAGGTTGGGTTAGGTTAGGTTATATTACGTTATTGATGTATATAAAAGCCCCACGGAGACGTAGAGGCCAACTCGCCAGGAATGTTGTCAAATATTACCGCCGAGATGTTAGGTTGGATTAGGTTAGGTAATATTACGTTATTGATGTATATAAAATTCCCACGGAGACGTAGAGGCCAACTCGCCAGGAATGTTGTCAAATATTAGTACCGAGATGTTAGGTTGGGTTAGGTTAGGTTATATTACGCTATTGATGTATATAAAAGTCCCACGGAGACGTAGAGGCCAACTCGCCAGGAATGTTGTCAAATATTAGTGCCGGGAAGTTGGGTTGGGTTAGGTTAGGTTATATTACGTTATTGATGTATATAAAATTCCCACGGAGACGTAGAGGCCAACTCGCCAGGAATGTTGTGAAATATTAGTGCCGAGATCTTAGGTTGGGTTAGGTTCGGTTATATTACGTTATTGATGTATATGAAGGTCCCACGGTGACGTAGAGGCCAACACGCCAGGAATGTTGTCAAATAATAGCGCCGAAAGGTTAGGTTGAGTTAGGTTAGGTTATATTACGTTATTTATGTATATAAAATTCCCACGGAGACGTAGAGGCCAACTCGCCAGGAATGTTGTCAAATATTACCGCCGAGATGTTAGATTGGGTTAGGTCAGGTAATATTATGTTATTGATGTATATGAAGGCCCCACGGAAACATGGAGTCCAACAAGACAGGAATGTTGTCAAATATTACCGCCGAGATGTTACGTTGGTTTAGGTTAGGTTAAATTACGTTATTGATGTATATGAAGGTCCCACGGAGAGGTAGAGGCCAACTCGCCAGGAATATTGTCAAAAATTAGTGCCGGGAAGTTGGGTTGGGTTAGGTTAGGTTATATTACGTTATTGATGTATATAAAATTCCCACGGAGACGTAGAGGACAACTCGCCTCGAATGTTGTCACATAATAGCGCCGAGACGTTATGTTGGATTAGGTTAGGTTATATTACGTTATTGATGTATATAAAATTCCCACGGAGACGTAGAGGACAACTCGCCAGGAATGTTGTCAAATATTACCGCCGAGATGTTAGATTGGGTTAGGTCAGGTAATATTATGTTATTGATGTATATGAAGGCCCCACGGAGACGTAGAGGCCAACTCGCCAGGAATGTTGTCAAATATTACCGCCGAGATGTTACGTTGGTTTAGGTTAGGTTAAATTACGTTATTGATGTATATGAAGGTCCCACGGAGAGGTAGAGGCCAACTCGCCAGGAATATTGTCAAAAATTAGTGCCGGGAAGTTGGGTTGGGTTAGGTTAGGTTATATTACGTTATTGATGTATATAAAATTCCCACGGAGACGTAGAGGCCAACTCGACAGGAATGTTGTAAAATATTAGTGCCGAGACCTTAGGTTGGGTTAGGTTAGGTTATATTACGTTATTGATGTATATGAAGGTCCCACGGAGAGGTAGAGGCCAACTCGCCAGGAATGTTGTCAAATATTAGTGCCGAGATGTTAGGTTGGATTAGGTTAGGTTATATTACGTTATTGATGTATATAAAATTCCCACGGAGACGTAGAGGACAACTCGCCTCGAATGTTGTCACATAATAGCGCCGAGACGTTATGATGGGTTAGGTTACGTTATATTACGTTATTGATGTATATAAAAGCCCCACGGAGACGTAGGGGCCAACTCGACAGGAATGTTGTAAAATATTATTGCCGAGATCTTAGGTTGGGTTAGGTTCGGTTATATTACGTTATTGATGTATATGAAGGTCCCACGGTGACGTAGAGGCCAACTCGCCAGGAATGTTGTCAAATATTACCGCCGATGTGTTAGGTTGGGTTAGGTTAGGTTATACTACGTTATTGATGTATATGAAGGCCCCACGGAGACGTAGAGTCCAACTCGCCAGGAATGTTGTCAAATATTACCGCCGAGATGTTACGTTGGTTTAGGTTAGGTTATATTACGTTATTGATGTATATGAAGGTCCCACGTAGACGTAGAGGCCAACTCGCCAGGAATGTTGTCACATAATAGCGCCGAGTGGTTGGATCGGGTTATATTAGGTTATATTACGTTATTGATGTATATGAAGGTCCCACGGAGAGGTAGAGGCCAACTCGCCAGGAATGTTGTCAAATATTAGTGCCGAGATGTTAGGTTGGATTAGGTTAGGTTATATTACGTTATTGATGTATATAAAATTCCCACGGAGACGTAGAGGACAACTCGCCTCGAATGTTGTCACATAATAGCGCCGAGACGTTATGATGGGTTAGGTTACGTTATATTACGTTATTGATGTATATAAAAGCCCCACGGAGACGTAGAGGCCAACTCGACAGGAATGTTGTAAAATATTATTGCCGAGATCTTAGGTTGGGTTAGGTTCGGTTATATTACGTTATTGATGTATATGAAGGTCCCACGGTGACGTAGAGGCCAACTCGCCAGGAATGTTGTCAAATATTACCGCCGATGTGTTAGGTTGGGTTAGGTTAGGTTATGCTACGTTATTGATGTATATGAAGGCCCCACGGAGACGTAGAGGCCAACTCGCCAGGAATGTTGTCACATAATAGCGCCGAGTGGTTGGATCGGGTTATATTAGGTTATATTACGTTATTGATGGATATGAACGTCTCACGGAGACGTAGAGGCCAACTCGCCAGGAATATTGTCAAATATTACCGCCGAGATGATAGGTTGGGTTAGGTTATGTTATATTACGTTATTGATGTATATGAAGGCCCCACGGCGAGGTAGAGGCCAACTCGCCAGGAATGTTGTGAAATATTACCGCCGAGATGTTAGGTTGGGTTAGGTTAGGTTATATTACGTTATTGATGTATATGAAGGCCCCACGGAGACGTAGAGGCCAACTCGCCAGGAATGTTGTCAAATATTAGTACCGAGATGTTAGGTTGGGTTAGGTTAGGTTATATTACGTTATTGATGTATACGAAGGTCCCACGGAGAGGTAGAGGCCAACTCGCCAGGAATGTTGTCATATATTAGTGCCGAGATGTTAGGTTGGATTAGGTTAGGTTATATTACGTTATTGATGTATATAAAATTCCCACGGAGACGTAGAGGACAACTCGCCTCGAATGTTGTCACATTATAGCGCCGAGACGATATGATGGGTTAGGTTACGTTATATTACGTTATTGATGTATATAAAAGCCCCACGGAGACGTAGAGGCCAACTCGACAGGAATGTTGTAAAATATTAGTGCCGAGATCTTTGGTTGGGTTAGGTTCGGTTATATTACGTTATTGATGTATATGAAGGTCCCACGGTGACGTAGAGGCCAACTCGCCAGGAATGTTGTCAAATATTACCGCCGATGTGTTAGGTTGGGTTAGGTTAGGTTATGCTACGTTATTGATGTATATGAAGGCCCCACGGAGACGTAGAGGCCAACTCGCCAGGAATGTTGTCACATAATAGCGCCGAGTGGTTGGATCGGGTTATATTAGGTTATATTACGTTATTGATGGATATGAACGTCTCACGGAGACGTAGAGGCCAACTCGCCAGGAATGTTGTCAAATATTACCGCCGAGATGTTAGATTGGATTAGGTCAAGTAATATTATGTTATTTATGTATATGAAGGTCCCACGGAAACATGGAGGCCAACAAGACAGGAATGTTGTCAAATATTACCGCCGAGATGTTACGTTGGTTTAGGTTAGGTTAAATTACGTTATTGATGTATATGAAGGTCCCGCGGAGCGGTAGAGGCCAACTCGCCAGGAATATTGTCAAAAATTAGTGCCGGGAAGTTGGGTTGGGTTAGGTTAGGTTATATTACGTTATTGATGTATATAAAATTCCCACGGAGACGTAGAGGCCAACTCGCCAGGAATGTTGTGAAATATTAGTGCCGAGATCTTAGGTTGGGTTAGGTTCGGTTATATTACGTTATTGATGTATATGAAGGTCCCACGGTGACGTAGAGGCCAACTCGCCAGGAATGTTGTCAAATATTACCGCCGATGTGTTAGGTTGGGTTAGGTTAGGTTATGCTACGTTATGGATGTATATGAAGGCCCCACGGAGACGTAGAGGCCAACTCGCCAGGAATGTTGTCACATAATAGCGCCGAGTGGTTGAATCGGGTTATATTAGGTTATATTACGTTATTGATGGATATGAACGTCTCACGGAGACGTAGAGGCCAACTCGCCAGGAATGTTGTCAAATTTTACCCCCGAGATGATAGGTTGGGTTAGGTTAGGTTATATTACGTTATTGATGTATATGAAGGCCCCACGGAGAGGTAGAGGCCAACTCGCCAGGAATGTTGTGAAATATTACCGCCGAGATGTTAGGTTGGGTTAGGTTAGGTTATATTACGTTATTGATGTATATGAGGGCCCCACGGAGACGTAGAGGCCAACTCGCCAGGAATGTTGTCAAATATTAGTACCGAGATGTTAGGTTGGGTTAGGTTAGGTTATATTACGTTATTGATGTATATAAAATTCCCACGGAGACGTAGAGGCCAACTCGCCAGGAATGTTGTCAAATATTACCGCCGAGATGTTAGGTTGGGTTAGGTTAGGTTATATTACGTTATTGATGTATATAAAAGCCCCACGGAGACGTAGAGGCCAACTCGCCAGGAATGTTGTCAAATATTACCGCCGAGATGTTAGGTTGGATTAGGTTAGGTAATATTACGTTATTGATGTATATAAAATTCCCACGGAGACGTAGAGGCCAACTCGCCAGGAATGTTGTCAAATATTACCGCCGAGATGTTACGTTGGTTTAGGTTAGGTTAAATTACGTTATTGATGTATATGAAGGTCCCACGGAGAGGTAGAGGCCAACTCGCCAGGAATATTGTCAAAAATTAGTGCCGAGATGTTAGGTTGGGTTAGGTTAGGTTATATTACGTTATTGATGTATACGAAGGTCCCACGGAGAGGTAGAGGCCAACTCGCCAGGAATGTTGTCATATATTAGTGCCGAGATGTTAGGTTGGATTAGGTTAGGTTATATTACGTTATTGATGTATATAAAATTCCCACGGAGACGTAGAGGACAACTCGCCTCGAATGTTGTCACATTATAGCGCCGAGACGATATGATGGGTTAGGTTACGTTATATTACGTTATTGATGTATATAAAAGCCCCACGGAGACGTAGAGGCCAACTCGACAGGAATGTTGTAAAATATTAGTGCCGAGATCTTTGGTTGGGTTAGGTTCGGTTATATTACGTTATTGATGTATATGAAGGTCCCACGGTGACGTAGAGGCCAACTCGCCAGGAATGTTGTCAAATATTACCGCCGATGTGTTAGGTTGGGTTAGGTTAGGTTATGCTACGTTATTGATGTATATGAAGGCCCCACGGAGACGTAGAGGCCAACTCGCCAGGAATGTTGTCACATAATAGCGCCGAGTGGTTGGATCGGGTTATATTAGGTTATATTACGTTATTGATGGATATGAACGTCTCACGGAGACGTAGAGGCCAACTCGCCAGGAATGTTGTCAAATATTACCGCCGAGATGTTAGATTGGGTTAGGTCAGGTAATATTATGTTATTTATGTATATGAAGGTCCCACGGAAACATGGAGGCCAACAAGACAGGAATGTTGTCAAATATTACCGCCGAGATGTTACGTTGGTTTAGGTTAGGTTAAATTACGTTATTGATGTATATGAAGGTCCCGCGGAGCGGTAGAGGCCAACTCGCCAGGAATATTGTCAAAAATTAGTGCCGGGAAGTTGGGTTGGGTTAGGTTAGGTTATATTACGTTATTGATGTATATAAAATTCCCACGGAGACGTAGAGGCCAACTCGAAAGGAATGTTGTAAAATATTAGTGCCGAGATCTTAGGTTGGGTTAGGTTCGGTTATATTACGTTATTGATGTATATGAAGGCCCCACGGAGACGTAGAGGCCAACTCGCCAGGAATGTTGTGAAATATTAGTGCCGAGATCTTAGGTTGGGTTAGGTTAGGTTATATTACGTTATTGATGTGTATGAAGGTCCCACGGTGACGTAGAGGCCAACTCGCCAGGAATGTTGTCAAATATTAGTGCCGGGAAGTTGGGTTGGGTAAGGTTAGGTTATATTACGTTATTGATGTATATAAAATTCCCACGGAGACGTAGAGGCCAACTCGCCAGGAATGTTGTGAAATATTAGTGCCGAGATCTTAGGTTGGGTTAGGTTCGGTTATATTACGTTATTGATGTATATGAAGGTCCCACGGTGACGTAGAGGCCAACTCGCCAGGAATGTTGTCAAATATTACCGCCGATGTGTTAGGTTGGGTTAGGTTAGGTTATGCTACGTTATGGATGTATATGAAGGCCCCACGGAGACGTAGAGGCCAACTCGCCAGGAATGTTGTCACATAATAGCGCCGAGTGGTTGAATCGGGTTATATTAGGTTATATTACGTTATTGATGGATATGAACGTCTCACGGAGACGTAGAGGCCAACTCGCCAGGAATGTTGTCAAATTTTACCCCCGAGATGATAGGTTGGGTTAGGTTAGGTTATATTACGTTATTGATGTATATGAAGGCCCCACGGAGAGGTAGAGGCCAACTCGCCAGGAATGTTGTGAAATATTACCGCCGAAATGTTAGGTTGGGTTAGGTTAGGTTATATTACGTTATTGATGTATATGAGGGCCCCACGGAGACGTAGAGGCCAACTCGCCAGGAATGTTGTCAAATATTAGTACCGAGATGTTAGGTTGGGTTAGGTTAGGTTATATTACGTTATTGATGTATATAAAATTCCCACGGAGACGTAGAGGCCAACTCGCCAGGAATGTTGTCAAATATTACCGCCGAGATGTTAGGTTGGGTTAGGTTAGGTTATATTACGTTATTGATGTATATAAAAGCCCCACGGAGACGTAGAGGCCAACTCGCCAGGAATGTTGTCAAATATTACCGCCGAGATGTTAGGTTGGATTAGGTTAGGTAATATTACGTTATTGATGTATATAAAATTCCCACGGAGACGTAGAGGCCAACTCGCCAGGAATGTTGTCAAATATTAGTACCGAGATGTTAGGTTGGGTTAGGTTAGGTTATATTACGTTATTGATGTATACGAAGGTCCCACGGAGAGGTAGAGGCCAACTCGCCAGGAATGTTGTCATATATTAGTGCCGAGATGTTAGGTTGGATTAGGTTAGGTTATATTACGTTATTGATGTATATAAAATTCCCACGGAGACGTAGAGGACAACTCGCCTCGAATGTTGTCACATTATAGCGCCGAGACGATATGATGGGTTAGGTTACGTTATATTACGTTATTGATGTATATAAAAGCCCCACGGAGACGTAGAGGCCAACTCGACAGGAATGTTGTAAAATATTAGTGCCGAGATCTTTGGTTGGGTTAGGTTCGGTTATATTACGTTATTGATGTATATGAAGGTCCCACGGTGACGTAGAGGCCAACTCGCCAGGAATGTTGTCAAATATTACCGCCGATGTGTTAGGTTGGGTTAGGTTAGGTTATGCTACGTTATTGATGTATATGAAGGCCCCACGGAGACGTAGAGGCCAACTCGCCAGGAATGTTGTCACATAATAGCGCCGAGTGGTTGGATCGGGTTATATTAGGTTATATTACGTTATTGATGGATATGAACGTCTCACGGAGACGTAGAGGCCAACTCGCCAGGAATGTTGTCAAATATTACCGCCGAGATGTTAGATTGGATTAGGTCAAGTAATATTATGTTATTTATGTATATGAAGGTCCCACGGAAACATGGAGGCCAACAAGACAGGAATGTTGTCAAATATTACCGCCGAGATGTTACGTTGGTTTAGGTTAGGTTAAATTACGTTATTGATGTATATGAAGGTCCCGCGGAGCGGTAGAGGCCAACTCGCCAGGAATATTGTCAAAAATTAGTGCCGGGAAGTTGGGTTGGGTTAGGTTAGGTTATATTACGTTATTGATGTATATAAAATTCCCACGGAGACGTAGAGGCCAACTCGCCAGGAATGTTGTGAAATATTAGTGCCGAGATCTTAGGTTGGGTTAGGTTCGGTTATATTACGTTATTGATGTATATGAAGGTCCCACGGTGACGTAGAGGCCAACTCGCCAGGAATGTTGTCAAATATTACCGCCGATGTGTTAGGTTGGGTTAGGTTAGGTTATGCTACGTTATGGATGTATATGAAGGCCCCACGGAGACGTAGAGGCCAACTCGCCAGGAATGTTGTCACATAATAGCGCCGAGTGGTTGAATCGGGTTATATTAGGTTATATTACGTTATTGATGGATATGAACGTCTCACGGAGACGTAGAGGCCAACTCGCCAGGAATGTTGTCAAATTTTACCCCCGAGATGATAGGTTGGGTTAGGTTAGGTTATATTACGTTATTGATGTATATGAAGGCCCCACGGAGAGGTAGAGGCCAACTCGCCAGGAATGTTGTGAAATATTACCGCCGAGATGTTAGGTTGGGTTAGGTTAGGTTATATTACGTTATTGATGTATATGAGGGCCCCACGGAGACGTAGAGGCCAACTCGCCAGGAATGTTGTCAAATATTAGTACCGAGATGTTAGGTTGGGTTAGGTTAGGTTATATTACGTTATTGATGTATATAAAATTCCCACGGAGACGTAGAGGCCAACTCGCCAGGAATGTTGTCAAATATTACCGCCGAGATGTTAGGTTGGGTTAGGTTAGGTTATATTACGTTATTGATGTATATAAAAGCCCCACGGAGACGTAGAGGCCAACTCGCCAGGAATGTTGTCAAATATTACCGCCGAGATGTTAGGTTGGATTAGGTTAGGTAATATTACGTTATTGATGTATATAAAATTCCCACGGAGACGTAGAGGCCAACTCGCCAGGAATGTTGTCAAATATTACCGCCGAGATGTTACGTTGGTTTAGGTTAGGTTAAATTACGTTATTGATGTATATGAAGGTCCCACGGAGAGGTAGAGGCCAACTCGCCAGGAATATTGTCAAAAATTAGTGCCGAGATGTTAGGTTGGGTTAGGTTAGGTTATATTACGTTATTGATGTATACGAAGGTCCCACGGAGAGGTAGAGGCCAACTCGCCAGGAATGTTGTCATATATTAGTGCCGAGATGTTAGGTTGGATTAGGTTAGGTTATATTACGTTATTGATGTATATAAAATTCCCACGGAGACGTAGAGGACAACTCGCCTCGAATGTTGTCACATTATAGCGCCGAGACGATATGATGGGTTAGGTTACGTTATATTACGTTATTGATGTATATAA
Source organism: Xylocopa violacea (assembly GCA_963969225.1). NCBI lineage: Eukaryota > Metazoa > Arthropoda > Insecta > Hymenoptera > Apidae > Xylocopa > Xylocopa violacea. Next base: position 3,988,511 of record CAXAJV010001082.1, read on the forward strand.
AAGCCCCACGGAGACGTAGAGGCCAACTCGACAGGAATGTTGTAAAATATTAGTGCCGAGATCTTTGGTTGGGTTAGGTTCGGTTATATTACGTTATTGATGTATATGAAGGTCCCACGGTGACGTAGAGGCCAACTCGCCAGGAATGTTGTCAAATATTACCGCCGATGTGTTAGGTTGGGTTAGGTTAGGTTATGCTACGTTATTGATGTATATGAAGGCCCCACGGAGACGTAGAGGCCAACTCGCCAGGAATGTTGTCACATAATAGCGCCGAGTGGTTGGATCGGGTTATATTAGGTTATATTACGTTATTGATGGATATGAACGTCTCACGGAGACGTAGAGGCCAACTCGCCAGGAATGTTGTCAAATATTACCGCCGAGATGTTAGATTGGGTTAGGTCAGGTAATATTATGTTATTTATGTATATGAAGGTCCCACGGAAACATGGAGGCCAACAAGACAGGAATGTTGTCAAATATTACCGCCGAGATGTTACGTTGGTTTAGGTTAGGTTAAATTACGTTATTGATGTATATGAAGGTCCCGCGGAGCGGTAGAGGCCAACTCGCCAGGAATATTGTCAAAAATTAGTGCCGGGAAGTTGGGTTGGGTTAGGTTAGGTTATATTACGTTATTGATGTATATAAAATTCCCACGGAGACGTAGAGGCCAACTCGAAAGGAATGTTGTAAAATATTAGTGCCGAGATCTTAGGTTGGGTTAGGTTCGGTTATATTACGTTATTGATGTATATGAAGGCCCCACGGAGACGTAGAGGCCAACTCGCCAGGAATGTTGTGAAATATTAGTGCCGAGATCTTAGGTTGGGTTAGGTTAGGTTATATTACGTTATTGATGTGTATGAAGGTCCCACGGTGACGTAGAGGCCAACTCGCCAGGAATGTTGTCAAATATTAGTGCCGGGAAGTTGGGTTGGGTAAGGTTAGGTTATATTACGTTATTGATGTATATAAAATTCCCACGGAGACGTAGAGGCCAACTCGCCAGGAATGTTGTGAAATATTAGTGCCGAGATCTTAGGTTGGGTTAGGTTCGGTTATATTACGTTATTGATGTATATGAAGGTCCCACGGTGACGTAGAGGCCAACTCGCCAGGAATGTTGTCAAATATTACCGCCGATGTGTTAGGTTGGGTTAGGTTAGGTTATGCTACGTTATGGATGTATATGAAGGCCCCACGGAGACGTAGAGGCCAACTCGCCAGGAATGTTGTCACATAATAGCGCCGAGTGGTTGAATCGGGTTATATTAGGTTATATTACGTTATTGATGGATATGAACGTCTCACGGAGACGTAGAGGCCAACTCGCCAGGAATGTTGTCAAATTTTACCCCCGAGATGATAGGTTGGGTTAGGTTAGGTTATATTACGTTATTGATGTATATGAAGGCCCCACGGAGAGGTAGAGGCCAACTCGCCAGGAATGTTGTGAAATATTACCGCCGAAATGTTAGGTTGGGTTAGGTTAGGTTATATTACGTTATTGATGTATATGAGGGCCCCACGGAGACGTAGAGGCCAACTCGCCAGGAATGTTGTCAAATATTAGTACCGAGATGTTAGGTTGGGTTAGGTTAGGTTATATTACGTTATTGATGTATATAAAATTCCCACGGAGACGTAGAGGCCAACTCGCCAGGAATGTTGTCAAATATTACCGCCGAGATGTTAGGTTGGGTTAGGTTAGGTTATATTACGTTATTGATGTATATAAAAGCCCCACGGAGACGTAGAGGCCAACTCGCCAGGAATGTTGTCAAATATTACCGCCGAGATGTTAGGTTGGATTAGGTTAGGTAATATTACGTTATTGATGTATATAAAATTCCCACGGAGACGTAGAGGCCAACTCGCCAGGAATGTTGTCAAATATTAGTACCGAGATGTTAGGTTGGGTTAGGTTAGGTTATATTACGCTATTGATGTATATAAAAGTCCCACGGAGACGTAGAGGCCAACTCGCCAGGAATGTTGTCAAATATTAGTGCCGGGAAGTTGGGTTGGGTTAGGTTAGGTTATATTACGTTATTGATGTATATAAAATTCCCACGGAGACGTAGAGGCCAACTCGCCAGGAATGTTGTGAAATATTAGTGCCGAGATCTTAGGTTGGGTTAGGTTCGGTTATATTACGTTATTGATGTATATGAAGGTCCCACGGTGACGTAGAGGCCAACACGCCAGGAATGTTGTCAAATAATAGCGCCGAAAGGTTAGGTTGAGTTAGGTTAGGTTATATTACGTTATTTATGTATATAAAATTCCCACGGAGACGTAGAGGCCAACTCGCCAGGAATGTTGTCAAATATTACCGCCGAGATGTTAGATTGGGTTAGGTCAGGTAATATTATGTTATTGATGTATATGAAGGCCCCACGGAAACATGGAGTCCAACAAGACAGGAATGTTGTCAAATATTACCGCCGAGATGTTACGTTGGTTTAGGTTAGGTTAAATTACGTTATTGATGTATATGAAGGTCCCACGGAGAGGTAGAGGCCAACTCGCCAGGAATATTGTCAAAAATTAGTGCCGGGAAGTTGGGTTGGGTTAGGTTAGGTTATATTACGTTATTGATGTATATAAAATTCCCACGGAGACGTAGAGGACAACTCGCCTCGAATGTTGTCACATAATAGCGCCGAGACGTTATGATGGGTTAGGTTAGGTTATATTACGTTATTGATGTATATGAAGGTCCCACGGAGAGGTAGAGGCCAACTCGCCAGGAATGTTGTCAAATATTAGTGCCGAGATGTTAGGTTGGATTAGGTTAGGTTATATTACGTTATTGATGTATATAAAATTCCCACGGAGACGTAGAGGACAACTCGCCTCGAGTGTTGTCACATAATAGCGCCGAGACGTTATGATGGGTTAGGTTACGTTATATTACGTTATTGATGTATATAAAAGCCCCACGGAGACGTAGAGGCCAACTCGACAGGAATGTTGTAAAATATTATTGCCGAGATCTTAGGTTGGGTTAGGTTCGGTTATATTACGTTATTGATGTATATGAAGGTCCCACGGTGACGTAGAGGCCAACTCGCCAGGAATGTTGTCAAATATTACCGCCGATGTGTTAGGTTGGGTTAGGTTAGGTTATGCTACGTTATTGATGTATATGAAGGCCCCACGGAGACGTAGAGGCCAACACGCCAGGAATGTTGTCACATAATAGCGCCGAGTGGTTGGATCGGGTTATATTAGGTTATATTACGTTATTGATGGATATGAACGTCTCACGGAGACGTAGAGGCCAACTCGCCAGGAATGTTGTCAAATATTACCGCCGAGATGATAGGTTGGGTTAGGTTAGGGTATATTACGTTATTGATGTATATGAAGGCCCCACGGCGAGGTAGAGGCCAACTCGCCAGGAATGTTGTGAAATATTACCGCCGAGATGTTAGGTTGGGTTAGGTTAGGTTATATTACGTTATTGATGTATATGAAGGCCCCACGGAGACGTAGAGGCCAACTCGCCAGGAATGTTGTCAAATATTAGTACCGAGATGTTAGGTTGGGTTAGGTTAGGTTATATTACGTTATTGATGTATACGAAGGTCCCACGGAGAGGTAGAGGCCAACTCGCCAGGAATGTTGTCATATATTAGTGCCGAGATGTTAGGTTGGATTAGGTTAGGTTATATTACGTTATTGATGTATATAAAATTCCCACGGAGACGTAGAGGACAACTCGCCTCGAATGTTGTCACATAATAGCGCCGAGACGTTATGATGGGTTAGGTTACGTTATATTACGTTATTGATGTATATAAAAGCCCCACGGAGACGTAGAGGCCAACTCGACAGGAATGTTGTAAAATATTATTGCCGAGATCTTAGGTTGGGTTAGGTTCGGTTATATTACGTTATTGATGTATATGAAGGTCCCACGGTGACGTAGAGGCCAACTCGCCAGGAATGTTGTCAAATATTACCGCCGATGTGTTAGGTTGGGTTAGGTTAGGTTATGCTACGTTATTGATGTATATGAAGGCCCCACGGAGACGTAGAGGCCAACTCGCCAGGAATGTTGTCACATAATAGCGCCGAGTGGTTGGATCGGGTTATATTAGGTTATATTACGTTATTGATGGATATGAACGTCTCACGGAGACGTAGAGGCCAACTCGCCAGGAATGTTGTCAAATATTACCGCCGAGATGATAGGTTGGGTTAGGTTAGGTTATATTACGTTATTGATGTATATGAAGGCCCCACGGCGAGGTAGAGGCCAACTCGCCAGGAATGTTGTGAAATATTACCGCCGAGATGTTAGGTTGGGTTAGGTTAGGTTATATTACGTTATTGATGTATATGAAGGCCCCACGGAGACGTAGAGGCCAACTCGCCAGGAATGTTGTCAAATATTAGTACCGAGATGTTAGGTTGGGTTAGGTTACGTTATATTACGTTATTGATGTATATAAAATTCCCACGGAGACGTAGAGGCCAACTCGCCAGGAATGTTGTCAAATATTAGTGCCGAGATCTTAGGTTGGGTTAGGTCAGGTAATATTATGTTATTGATGTATGTGAAGGTCCCACGGAGACGTAAAAGGCCAACTCGCCAGGAATGTTGTCAAATATTACCGCCGAGATGTTAGGTTGGGTTAGGTTAGGTTATATTACGTTATTGATGTATATGAAGGCCCCACGGAGACGTAGAGGCCAACTGGCCAGGAATGTTGTCAAATATTACCGCCGAGATGATAGGTTGGGTTAGGTTAGATTATATTACGTTATTGATGTATATGAAGGCCGCACGGAGAGGTAGAGGCCAACACGCCAGGAATGTTGTCAAATATTAGTGCCGAGATGTTAGGTTGGGTTAGGTTAGGTAATAATACGTTATTGATGTATATGAAGGTCCCACGGAGACGTAGAGGCCAACTCGCCAGGAATGTTGTCAAATATTACCGCCGAGATGTTAGATTGGGTTAGGTCAGGTAATATTATGTTATTGATGTATATGAAGGCCCCACGGAAACATGGAGTTCAACAAGACAGGAATGTTGTCAAATATTACCGCCGAGATGTTACGTTGGTTTAGGTTAGGTTAAATTACGTTATTGATGTATATGAAGGTCCCACGGAGAGGTAGAGGCCAACTCGCCAGGAATATTGTCAAAAATTAGTGCCGGGAAGTTGGGTTGGGTTAGGTTAGGTTATATTACGTTATTGATGTATATAAAATTCCCACGGAGACGTAGAGGACAACTCGCCTCGAATGTTGTCACATAATAGCGCCGAGACGTTATGATGGGTTAGGTTAGGTTATATTACGTTATTGATGTATATGAAGGTCCCACGGAGAGGTAGAGGCCAACTCGCCAGGAATGTTGTCAAATATTAGTGCCGAGATGTTAGGTTGGATTAGGTTAGGTTATATTACGTTATTGATGTATATAAAATTCCCACGGAGACGTAGAGGACAACTCGCCTCGAATGTTGTCACATAATAGCGCCGAGACGTTATGATGGGTTAGGTTACGTTATATTACGTTATTGATGTATATAAAAGCCCCACGGAGACGTAGAGGCCAACTCGACAGGAATGTTGTAAAATATTATTGCCGAGATCTTAGGTTGGGTTAGGTTCGGTTATATTACGTTATTGATGTATATGAAGGTCCCACGGTGACGTAGAGGCCAACTCGCCAGGAATGTTGTCAAATATTACCGCCGATGTGTTAGGTTGGGTTAGGTTAGGTTATGCTACGTTATTGATGTATATGAAGGCCCCACGGAGACGTAGAGGCCAACACGCCAGGAATGTTGTCACATAATAGCGCCGAGTGGTTGGATCGGGTTATATTAGGTTATATTACGTTATTGATGGATATGAACGTCTCACGGAGACGTAGAGGCCAACTCGCCAGGAATGTTGTCAAATATTACCGCCGAGATGATAGGTTGGGTTAGGTTAGGGTATATTACGTTATTGATGTATATGAAGGCCCCACGGCGAGGTAGAGGCCAACTCGCCAGGAATGTTGTGAAATATTACCGCCGAGATGTTAGGTTGGGTTAGGTTAGGTTATATTACGTTATTGATGTATATGAAGGCCCCACGGAGACGTAGAGGCCAACTCGCCAGGAATGTTGTCAAATATTAGTACCGAGATGTTAGGTTGGGTTAGGTTAGGTTATATTACGTTATTGATGTATACGAAGGTCCCACGGAGAGGTAGAGGCCAACTCGCCAGGAATGTTGTCATATATTAGTGCCGAGATGTTAGGTTGGATTAGGTTAGGTTATATTACGTTATTGATGTATATAAAATTCCCACGGAGACGTAGAGGACAACTCGCCTCGAATGTTGTCACATAATAGCGCCGAGACGTTATGATGGGTTAGGTTACGTTATATTACGTTATTGATGTATATAAAAGCCCCACGGAGACGTAGAGGCCAACTCGACAGGAATGTTGTAAAATATTATTGCCGAGATCTTAGGTTGGGTTAGGTTCGGTTATATTACGTTATTGATGTATATGAAGGTCCCACGGTGACGTAGAGGCCAACTCGCCAGGAATGTTGTCAAATATTACCGCCGATGTGTTAGGTTGGGTTAGGTTAGGTTATGCTACGTTATTGATGTATATGAAGGCCCCACGGAGACGTAGAGGCCAACTCGCCAGGAATGTTGTCACATAATAGCGCCGAGTGGTTGGATCGGGTTATATTAGGTTATATTACGTTATTGATGGATATGAACGTCTCACGGAGACGTAGAGGCCAACTCGCCAGGAATGTTGTCAAATATTACCGCCGAGATGATAGGTTGGGTTAGGTTAGGTTATATTACGTTATTGATGTATATGAAGGCCCCACGGCGAGGTAGAGGCCAACTCGCCAGGAATGTTGTGAAATATTACCGCCGAGATGTTAGGTTGGGTTAGGTTAGGTTATATTACGTTATTGATGTATATGAAGGCCCCACGGAGACGTAGAGGCCAACTCGCCAGGAATGTTGTCAAATATTAGTACCGAGATGTTAGGTTGGGTTAGGTTAGGTTATATTACGTTATTGATGTATATAAAATTCCCACGGAGACGTAGAGGCCAACTCGCCAGGAATGTTGTCAAATATTAGTGCCGAGATCTTAGGTTGGGTTAGGTCAGGTAATATTATGTTATTGATGTATGTGAAGGTCCCACGGAGACGTAAAAGGCCAACTCGCCAGGAATGTTGTCAAATATTACCGCCGAGATGTTAGGTTGGGTTAGGTTAGGTTATATTACGTTATTGATGTATATGAAGGCCCCACGGAGACGTAGAGGCCAACTGGCCAGGAATGTTGTCAAATATTACCGCCGAGATGATAGGTTGGGTTAGGTTAGATTATATTACGTTATTGATGTATATGAAGGCCGCACGGAGAGGTAGAGGCCAACACGCCAGGAATGTTGTCAAATATTAGTGCCGAGATGTTAGGTTGGGTTAGGTTAGGTAATAATACGTTATTGATGTATATGAAGGTCCCACGGAGACGTAGAGGCCAACTCGCCAGGAATGTTGTCAAATATTACCGCCGAGATGTTAGATTGGGTTAGGTCAGGTAATATTATGTTATTGATGTATATGAAGGCCCCACGGAAACATGGAGTCCAACAAGACAGGAATGTTGTCAAATATTACCGCCGAGATGTTACGTTGGTTTAGGTTAGGTTAAATTACGTTATTGATGTATATGAAGGTCCCACGGAGAGGTAGAGGCCAACTCGCCAGGAATATTGTCAAAAATTAGTGCCGGGAAGTTGGGTTGGGTTAGGTTAGGTTATATTACGTTATTGATGTATATAAAATTCCCACGGAGACGTAGAGGACAACTCGCCTCGAATGTTGTCACATAATAGCGCCGAGACGTTATGATGGGTTAGGTTAGGTTATATTACGTTATTGATGTATATGAAGGTCCCACGGAGAGGTAGAGGCCAACTCGCCAGGAATGTTGTCAAATATTAGTGCCGAGATGTTAGGTTGGATTAGGTTAGGTTATATTACGTTATTGATGTATATAAAATTCCCACGGAGACGTAGAGGACAACTCGCCTCGAATGTTGTCACATAATAGCGCCGAGACGTTATGATGGGTTAGGTTACGTTATATTACGTTATTGATGTATATAAAAGCCCCACGGAGACGTAGAGGCCAACTCGACAGGAATGTTGTAAAATATTATTGCCGAGATCTTAGGTTGGGTTAGGTTCGGTTATATTACGTTATTGATGTATATGAAGGTCCCACGGTGACGTAGAGGCCAACTCGCCAGGAATGTTGTCAAATATTACCGCCGATGTGTTAGGTTGGGTTAGGTTAGGTTATGCTACGTTATTGATGTATATGAAGGCCCCACGGAGACGTAGAGGCCAACACGCCAGGAATGTTGTCACATAATAGCGCCGAGTGGTTGGATCGGGTTATATTAGGTTATATTACGTTATTGATGGATATGAACGTCTCACGGAGACGTAGAGGCCAACTCGCCAGGAATGTTGTCAAATATTACCGCCGAGATGATAGGTTGGGTTAGGTTAGGGTATATTACGTTATTGATGTATATGAAGGCCCCACGGCGAGGTAGAGGCCAACTCGCCAGGAATGTTGTGAAATATTACCGCCGAGATGTTAGGTTGGGTTAGGTTAGGTTATATTACGTTATTGATGTATATGAAGGCCCCACGGAGACGTAGAGGCCAACTCGCCAGGAATGTTGTCAAATATTAGTACCGAGATGTTAGGTTGGGTTAGGTTAGGTTATATTACGTTATTGATGTATACGAAGGTCCCACGGAGAGGTAGAGGCCAACTCGCCAGGAATGTTGTCATATATTAGTGCCGAGATGTTAGGTTGGATTAGGTTAGGTTATATTACGTTATTGATGTATATAAAATTCCCACGGAGACGTAGAGGACAACTCGCCTCGAATGTTGTCACATAATAGCGCCGAGACGTTATGATGGGTTAGGTTACGTTATATTACGTTATTGATGTATATAAAAGCCCCACGGAGACGTAGAGGCCAACTCGACAGGAATGTTGTAAAATATTATTGCCGAGATCTTAGGTTGGGTTAGGTTCGGTTATATTACGTTATTGATGTATATGAAGGTCCCACGGTGACGTAGAGGCCAACTCGCCAGGAATGTTGTCAAATATTACCGCCGATGTGTTAGGTTGGGTTAGGTTAGGTTATGCTACGTTATTGATGTATATGAAGGCCCCACGGAGACGTAGAGGCCAACTCGCCAGGAATGTTGTCACATAATAGCGCCGAGTGGTTGGATCGGGTTATATTAGGTTATATTACGTTATTGATGGATATGAACGTCTCACGGAGACGTAGAGGCCAACTCGCCAGGAATGTTGTCAAATATTACCGCCGAGATGATAGGTTGGGTTAGGTTAGGTTATATTACGTTATTGATGTATATGAAGGCCCCACGGCGAGGTAGAGGCCAACTCGCCAGGAATGTTGTGAAATATTACCGCCGAGATGTTAGGTTGGGTTAGGTTAGGTTATATTACGTTATTGATGTATATGAAGGCCCCACGGAGACGTAGAGGCCAACTCGCCAGGAATGTTGTCAAATATTAGTACCGAGATGTTAGGTTGGGTTAGGTTAGGTTATATTACGTTATTGATGTATATAAAATTCCCACGGAGACGTAGAGGCCAACTCGCCAGGAATGTTGTCAAATATTAGTGCCGAGATCTTAGGTTGGGTTAGGTCAGGTAATATTATGTTATTGATGTATGTGAAGGTCCCACGGAGACGTAAAAGGCCAACTCGCCAGGAATGTTGTCAAATATTACCGCCGAGATGTTAGGTTGGGTTAGGTTAGGTTATATTACGTTATTGATGTATATGAAGGCCCCACGGAGACGTAGAGGCCAACTGGCCAGGAATGTTGTCAAATATTACCGCCGAGATGATAGGTTGGGTTAGGTTAGATTATATTACGTTATTGATGTATATGAAGGCCGCACGGAGAGGTAGAGGCCAACACGCCAGGAATGTTGTCAAATATTAGTGCCGAGATGTTAGGTTGGGTTAGGTTAGGTAATAATACGTTATTGATGTATATGAAGGTCCCACGGAGACGTAGAGGCCAACTCGCCAGGAATGTTGTCAAATATTCCCGCCGAAATGATAGGTTGGGCTAGGTTAGGTTATATTACGTTATTGATGTATATAAATGTCCCACGGAAACATAGAGGCCAACAAGCCAGGAATGTTGTCAAATACTACCGCCGAGATGTTACGTGGGTATAGGTTAGGTTAAATTAAGTTATTGATGTATATGAAGGTCCCACGGAGAGGTAGAGGCCAACTCGCCAGGAATGTTGTCAAATATTAGTGCCGAGATGTTAGGTTGGGTTAGGTTAGGTAATATTAAGTTATTGATGTATATAAAGGTCCCACGGTGACGTAGAGGCCAACTCGCCAGGAATGTTGTCAAATATTACCGCCGATGAGTTAGGTTGGGTTAGGTTAGGTTATATTACGTTATTGATGTATATGAAGGCCCCACGGAGACGTAGAGGCCAACTCGCCAGGAATGTTGTCAAATATTACCGCCGATATGATAGGTTGGGCTAGGTTAGGTTATATTACGTTATTGATGTATATAAATGTCCCACGAAGAGGTAGAGGCCAACTCGCCAGGAATGTTGTCAAATATTAGAGCCGAGATGTTAGGTTGGTTTAGGTTAGGTTAAATTACGTTATTGATGTATATGGAGGCCCCACGGAAACGTAGAAGCCAACTCGCCAGGAATGTTGTCAAATATTACCGCCGAGATGTTAGGTTGGGTTAGGTTAGGTTATATTACGTTATTGATGTATATGAAGGCCCCACGGAGACGTAGAGGCCAACTCGCCAGGAATGTTGTCAAATTTTACCGCCGAGATGTTAGGTTGGGTTAGGTTAGGTTATATTACGTTATTGATGTATATAAAAGCCCCACGGAGACGTAGAGGCCAACTCGCCAGGAATGTTGTCAAATATTAGTGCCGAGAGGTTGGGTTGGGTTAGGTTAGGTTATATTACGTTATTGATGTATATGAAGGCCCCACGGAGACGTAGAGGCCTACTCGCCAGGAATGTTGTCAAATATTAGTGCCGAGATCTTAGGTTGGGTTAGGTTAGGTTATATTACGTTATTGATGTACATAAAATTCCCACGGAAACGTAGAAGCCAACTCGCCAGGAATGTTGTCAAATATTACCGCCGAGATGTTAGGTTGGGTTAGGTTAGGTTATATTACGTTATTGATGTATATAAAATTCCCACGGAGACGTAGAGGCCAACTCGCCAGGAATGTTGTCAAATTTTACCGCCGAGATGTTAGGTTGGGTTAGGTTAGGTTATATTACGTTATTGATGTATATAAAAGCCCCACGGAGACGTAGAGGCCAACTCGCCAGGAATGTTGTCAAATATTAGTGCCGAGAGGTTGGGTTGGGTTAGGTTAGGTTATATTACGTTATTGATGTATATGAAGGCCCCACGGAGACGTAGAGGCCAACTCGCCAGGAATGTTGTCAAATATTAGTGCCGAGATCTTAGGTTGGGTTAGGTTAGGTTATATTACGTTATTGATGTACATAAAATTCCCACGGAGACGTAGAGGCCAACTCGCCAGGAATGTTGTCAAATATTAGTACCGAGATGATAGGTTGGGTTAGGTTAGGTTATATTACGTTATTGATGTATATGAAGGCCCCACGGAGACGTAGAGGACAACTCGCCAGGAATGTTGTCAAATATTACCGCCGAGACGTTATGATGGGTTAGGTTACGTTATATTACGTTATTGATGTATATGAAGGCCCCAAGGAGACGTAGAGGCCAACTCGCCAGGAATGTTGTCAAATATTAGTTCCGAGAGATTGGGTTGGGTTAGGTTAGGTTATATTACGTTATTGATGTATATGAAGGCCCCACGGAGACGTAGAGGCCAACTCGCCAGGAATGTTGTCAAATATTACCGCCGAGATGATAGGTTGGGTTAGGTTAGGTTAAATTACGTTATTGATGTATATGAAGGTCCTACGGAGAGGTAGAGGCCAACTCGCCAGGAATGTTGTCAAATATTAGTGCCGAGATGTTGGGTTGGGTTAGGTTAGGTAATATTACGTTATTGATGTATATGAAGGTCCCACGGTGACGTAGAGGCCAATTCGCCAGGAATGCTGTCAAATATTACCGCCGATGTGTTAGGTTGGGTTAGGTTAGGTTATACTACGTTATTGATGTATATGAAGGCCCCACGGAGACGTAGAGGCCAACTCGCCAGGAATGTTGTCAAATATTACCGCCGAGATGTTACGTTGGTTTAGGTTAGGTTATATTACGTTATTGATGTATAAAAAATTCCCACGGAGACGTAGAGGCCAACTCGCCAGGAATGTTGTGAAATATTAGTGCCGAGATCTTAGGTTGGGTTAGGTTCGGTTATATTACGTTATTGATGTATATGAAGGTCCCACGGTGACGTAGAGGCCAACTCGCCAGGAATGTTGTGAAATATTACCGCCGAGATGTTAGGTTGGGTTAGGTTAGGGTATATTACGTTATTGATGTATATGAAGGTCCCACGGAAACATGGAGGCCAACAAGACAGGAATGTTGTCAAATATTACCGCCGAGATGTTACGTTGGTTTAGGTTAGGTTAAATTACGTTATTGATGTATATGAAGGTCCCACGGAGAGGTAGAGGCCAACTCGCCAGGAATATTGTCAAAAATTAGTGCCGGGAAGTTGGGTTGGGTTAGGTTAGGTTATATTACGTTATTGATGTATATAAAATTCCCACGGAGACGTAGAGGCCAACTCGCCAGGAATGTTGTCAAATATTAGTGCCGAGATCTTAGGTTGGGTTAGGTCAGGTAATATTATGTTATTGATGTATGTGAAGGTCCCACGGAGACGTAAAAGGCCAACTCGCCAGGAATGTTCTCAAATATTACCGCCGAGATGTTAGGTTGGGTTAGGTTAGGTTATATTACGTTATTGATGTATATGAAGGCCCCACGGAGACGTAGAGGCCAACTCGCCAGGAATGTTGTCAAATTTTACCGCCGAGATGTTAGGTTGGGTTAGGTTAGGTTATATTACGTTATTGATGTATATAAAAGCCCCACGGAGACGTAGAGGCCAACTCGCCAGGAATGTTGTCAAATATTAGTGCCGAGAGGTTGGGTTGGGTTAGGTTAGGTTATATTACGTTATTGATGTATATGAAGGCCCCACGGAGACGTAGAGGCCAACTCGCCAGGAATGTTGTCAAATATTAGTGCCGAGATCTTAGGTTGGGTTAGGTTAGGTTATATTACGTTATTGATGTACATAAAATTCCCACGGAAACGTAGAAGCCAACTCGCCAGGAATGTTGTCAAATATTACCGCCGAGATGTTAGGTTGGGTTAGGTTAGGTTATATTACGTTATTGATGTATATAAAAGCCCCACGGAGACGTAGAGGCCAACTCGCCAGGAATGTTGTCAAATAATAGCGCCGAAAGGTTAGGTTGAGTTAGGTTAGGTTATATTACGTTATTTATGTATATAAAATTCCCACGGAGACGTAGAGGCCAACTCGCCAGGAATGTTGTCAAATATTACCGCCGAGATGTTACGTTGGTTTAGGTTAGGTTAAATTACGTTATTGATGTATATGAAGGTCCCACGGAGAGGTAGAGGCCAACTCGCCAGGAATATTGTCAAAAATTAGTGCCGGGAAGTTGGGTTGGGTTAGGTTAGGTTATATTACGTTATTGATGTATATAAAATTCCCACGGAGACGTAGAGGCCAACTCGACAGGAATGTTGTAAAATATTAGTGCCGAGACCTTAGGTTGGGTTAGGTTAGGTTATATTACGTTATTGATGTATATGAAGGTCCCACGGAGAGGTAGAGGCCAACTCGCCAGGAATGTTGTCAAATATTAGTGCCGAGATGTTAGGTTGGATTAGGTTAGGTTATATTACGTTATTGATGTATATAAAATTCCCACGGAGACGTAGAGGACAACTCGCCTCGAATGTTGTCACATAATAGCGCCGAGACGTTATGATGGGTTAGGTTACGTTATATTACGTTATTGATGTATATAAAAGCCCCACGGAGACGTAGAGGCCAACTCGACAGGAATGTTGTAAAATATTAGTGCCGAGATCTTAGGTTGGGTTAGGTTCGGTTATATTACGTTATTGATGTATATGAAGGTCCCACGGTGACGTAGAGGCCAACTCGCCAGGAATGTTGTCAAATATTACCGCCGATGTGTTAGGTTGGGTTAGGTTAGGTTATGCTACGTTATTGATGTATATGAAGGCCCCACGGAGACGTAGAGGCCAACTCGCCAGGAATGTTGTCACATAATAGCGCCGAGTGGTTGGATCGTGTTATATTAGGTTATATTACGTTATTGATGGATATGAACGTCTCACGGAGACGTAGAGGCCAGCTCGCCAGGAATGTTGTCAAATATTACCGCCGAGATGATAGGTTGGGTTAGGTTAGGTTATATTACGTTATTGATGTATATGAAGGCCCCACGGAGAGGTAGAGGCCAACTCGCCAGGAATGTTGTGAAATATTACCGCCGAGATGTTAGGTTGGGTTAGGTTAGGTTATATTACGTTATTGATGTATGTGAAGGCCCCACGGAGACGTAGAGGCCAACTCGCCAGGAATGTTGTCAAATATTAGTACCGAGATGTTAGGTAGGGTTAAGTTAGGTAATATTACGTTATTGATGTATATAAAATTCCCACGGAGACGTAGAGGCCAACTCGCCAGGAATGTTGTCAAATATTACCGCCGATGTGTTAGGTTGGGTTAGGTTAGGTTATACTACGTTATTGATGTATATGAAGGCCCCACGGAGACGTAGATGCCAACTCGCCAGGAATGTTGTCAAATAATAGCGCCGAAAGGTTAGGTTGGGTTAGGTTAGGTTATATTACGTTATTGATGTATATGAAGGCCCCACAGAGACGTAGAGGCCAACTCGCCAGGAATGTTGTCAAATATTACCGCCGAGATGTTAGGTTGGGTTAGGTTAGGTTATACTACGTTATTGATGAATATGAAGGTCCCACGGAGACATAGAGGCCAACTCGCCAGAAATGTTGTCGAATATTACCGCCGAGATGTTAGGTTGGATTAGGTTAGGTTAAATTACGTTATTGATGTATATGAAGGTCCCACTGAGAGGTAGAGGCCAACTCGCCAGGAATGTTGTCAAATATTAGTGCCGAGATGTTAGGTAGGGTTAAGTTAGGTAATATTACGTTATTGATGTATATAAAATTCCCACGGAGACGTAGAGGCCAACTAGCCAGGAATGTTGTAAAATATTAGTGCCGAGATTTTAGGTTGGGTTAGGTTAGGTCATATTACGTTATTGATGTATATAAAATTCCCACGGAGACGTAGAGGCCAACTCGCCAGGAATGTTGTCAAATATTACCGCCGAGATGTTAGGTTGGGTTAGGTTAGGTTATACTACGTTATTGATGAATATGAAGGCCCCACGGAGACATAGAGGCCAACTCGCCAGAAATGTTGTCGAATATTACCGCCGAGATGTTAGGTTGGATTAGGTTAGGTTAAATTACGTTATTGATGTATATGAAGGTCCCACTGAGAGGTAGAGGCCAACTCGCCAGGAATGTTGTCAAATATTAGTGCCGAGATGTTAGGTAGGGTTAAGTTAGGTAATATTACGTTATTGATGTATATAAAATTCCCACGGAGACGTAGAGGCCAACCAGCCAGGAATGTTGTAAAATATTAGTGCCGAGATTTTAGGTTGGGTTAGGTTAGGTCATATTACGTTATTGATGTATATAAAATTCCCACGGAGACGTAGAGGCCAACTCGCCAGGAATGTTGTAAAATATTAGTGCCGAAATCTTAGGTTGGGTTAGGTTAGGTTATATTACGTTATTGATGTATATGAAGGTCCCACGGTGACGTGGAGGCCAACTCGCCAGGAATGTTGTCAAATATTAGTGCCGAGATCTTAGGTTGGGTTAGGTCAGGTAATATTATGTTATTGATGTATATGAAGGTCCCACGGAGACGTAAAAGGCCAACTCGCCAGGAATGTTGTCAAATATTACCGGCGAGATGTTAGGTTGGGTTAGGTTAGGTTATATTACGTTATTGATGTATATGAAGGCCCCACGGAGACGTAGAGGCCAACTGGCCAGGAATGTTGTCAAATATTACCGCCGAGATGATAGGTTGGGTTAGGTTAGATTATATTACGTTATTGATGTATATGAAGGCCGCACGGAGAGGTAGAGGCCAACTCGCCAGGAATGTTGTCAAATATTAGTGCCGAGATGTTAGGTTGGGTTAGGTTAGGTAATAATACGTTATTGATGTATATGAAGGTCCCATGGAGACGTAGAGGCCAACTCGCCAGGAATGTTGTCAAATATTCCCGCCGAAATGATAGGTTGGGCTAGGTTAGGTTATATTACGTTATTGATGTATATAAATGTCCCACGGAAACATAGAGGCCAACAAGCCAGGAATGTTGTCAAATACTACCGCCGAGATGTTACGTTGGTATAGGTTAGGTTAAATTAAGTTATTGATGTATATGAAGGTCCCACGGAGAGGTAGAGGCCAACTCGCCAGGAATGTTGTCAAATATTAGTACCGAGATGTTAGGTTGGGTTAGGTTAGGTTATATTACGCTATTGATGTATATAAAAGTCCCACGGGACGTAGAGGCCAACTCGACAGGAATGTTGTCAAATAATAGCGCCGAAAGGTTAGGTTGAGTTAGGTTAGGCTATATTACGTTATATATGTATATAAAATTCCCACGGAGACGTAGAGGCCAACTCGCCAGGAATGTTGCCAAATATTACCGCCGAGATGTTAGATTGGGTTAGGTCAGGTAATATTATGTTATTGATGTATATGAAGGCCCCACGGAAACATGGAGGCCAACAAGACAGGAATGTTGTCAAATATTACCGCCGAGATGTTACGTTGGTTTAGGTTAGGTTAAATTACGTTATTGATGTATATGAAGGTCCCACGGAGAGGTAGAGGCCAACTCGCCAGGAATATTGTCAAAAATTAGTGCCGGGAAGTTGGGTTGGGTTAGGTTAGGTTATATTACGTTATTGATGTATATAAAATTCCCACGGAGACGTAGAGACCAACTCGACAGGAATGTTGTAAAATATTAGTGCCGAGACCTTAGGTTGGGTTAGGTTAGGTTATATTACGTTATTGATGTATATGAAGGTCCCACGGAGAGGCAGAGGCCAACTCGCCAGGAATGTTGTCAAATATTAGTGCCGAGATGTTAGGTTGGATTAGGTTAGGTTATATTACGTTATTGATGTATATAAAATTCCCACGGAGACGTAGAGGACAACTCGCCTCGAATGTTGTCACATAATAGCGCCGAGACGTTATGATGGGTTAGGTTACGTTATATTACGTTATTGATGTATATAAAAGCCCCACGGAGACGTAGAGGCCAACTCGCCAGGAATGTTGTCAAATATTAGTTCCGAGAGATTGGGTTGGGTTAGGTTAGGTTATATTACGTTATTGATGTATATGAAGGCCCCACGGAGACGTAGAGGCCAACTCGCCAGGAATGTTGTCAAATATTACCGCCGAAATGATAGGTTGGGTTAGGTTAGGTTATATTACGTTATTGATGTATATGAAGGCCCCACGGAGACGTAGAGGCCAACTCGCCAGGAATGTTGTCAAATATTACCGCCGAGATGTTACGTTGGTTTAGGTTTGGTTAAATTACGTTATTGATGTATATGAAGGTCCCACTGAGACGTAGAGGCCAACTCGCCAGGAATGTTGTCAAATATTACCGCCGATGTGTTAGGTTGGGTTAAGTTAGGTAATATTACGTTATTGATGTATATAAAATTCCCACGGAGACGTAGAGGCCAACTCGCCAGGAATGTTGTAAAATATTAGTGCCGAGATCTTAGGTTGGGTCAGGTTAGGTTATATTACGTTATTGATGTATATGAAGGCCCCACGGAGACGTAGAGGCCAACTCGCCAGGAATGTTGTCAAATATTACCGCCGAGATGTTAGATTGGGTTAGGTTAGGTTATATAACGTTATTGATGTATATAAAATTCCCACGGAGACGTAGAGGCCAACTCGCCAGGAATGTTGTCAAATATTAGTACCGAGATGTTAGGTTGGGTTAGGTTAGGTTATATTACGTTATTGATGTATATGAAGGCCCCACGGAGACGTAGAGGCCAACTCGCCAGGAATGTTGTCAAATATTAGTACCGAGATGTTAGGTTGGGTTAGGTTAGGTTATATTACGTTATTGATGTATATAAAATTCCCACGGAGACGTAGAGGCCAACTCGCCAGGAATGTTGTCAAATATTACCGCCGAGATGTTAGGTTGGGTTAGGTTAGGTTATATTACGTTATTGATGTATATAAAAGCCCCACGGAGACGTAGAGGCCAACTCGCCAGGAATGTTGTCAAATATTACCGCCGAGATGTTAGGTTGGATTAGGTTAGGTAATATTACGTTATTGATGTATATAAAATTCCCACGGAGACGTAGAGGCCAACTCGCCAGGAATGTTGTCAAATATTACCGCCGATGTGTTAGGTTGGGTTAGGTTAGGTTATACTACGTTATTGATGTATATGAAGGCCCCACGGAGACGTAGATGCCAACTCGCCAGGAATGTTGTCAAATAATAGCGCCGAAAGGTTAGGTTGGGTTAGGTTAGGTTATATTACGTTATTGATGTATATGAAGGCCCCACAGAGACGTAGAGGCCAACTCGCCAGGAATGTTGTCAAATATTACCGCCGAGATGTTAGGTTGGGTTAGGTTAGGTTATACTACGTTATTGATGAATATGAAGGCCCCACGGAGACATAGAGGCCAACTCGCCAGAAATGTTGTCGAATATTACCGCCGAGATGTTAGGTTGGATTAGGTTAGGTTAAATTACGTTATTGATGTATATGAAGGTCCCACTGAGAGGTAGAGGCCAACTCGCCAGGAATGTTGTCAAATATTAGTGCCGAGATGTTAGGTAGGGTTAAGTTAGGTAATATTACGTTATTGATGTATATAAAATTCCCACGGAGACGTAGAGGCCAACTAGCCAGGAATGTTGTAAAATATTAGTGCCGAGATTTTAGGTTGGGTTAGGTTAGGTCATATTACGTTATTGATGTATATAAAATTCCCACGGAGACGTAGAGGCCAACTCGCCAGGAATGTTGTAAAATATTAGTGCCGAGATCTTAGGTTGGGTTAGGTTAGGTTATATTACGTTATTGATGTATATGAAGGTCCCACGGTGACGTGGAGGCCAACTCGCCAGGAATGTTGTCAAATATTAGTGCCGAGATCTTAGGTTGGGTTAGGTCAGGTAATATTATGTTATTGATGTATATGAAGGTCCCACGGAGACGTAAAAGGCCAACTCGCCAGGAATGTTGTCAAATATTACCGGCGAGATGTTAGGTTGGGTTAGGTTAGGTTATATTACGTTATTGATGTATATGAAGGCCCCACGGAGACGTAGAGGCCAACTGGCCAGGAATGTTGTCAAATATTACCGCCGAGATGATAGGTTGGGTTAGGTTAGATTATATTACGTTATTGATGTATATGAAGGCCGCACGGAGAGGTAGAGGCCAACTCGCCAGGAATGTTGTCAAATATTAGTGCCGAGATGTTAGGTTGGGTTAGGTTAGGTAATAATACGTTATTGATGTATATGAAGGTCCCACGGAGACGTAGAGGCCAACTCGCCAGGAATGTTGTCAAATATACCCGCCGAAATGATAGGTTGGGCTAGGTTAGGTTATATTACGTTATTGATGTATATAAATGTCCCACGGAAACATAGAGGCCAACAAGCCAGGAATGTTGTCAAATACTACCGCCGAGATGTTACGTTGGTATAGGTTAGGTTAAATTAAGTTATTGATGTATATGAAGGTCCCACGGAGAGGTAGAGGCCAACTCGCCAGGAATGTTGTCAAATATTAGTACCGAGATGTTAGGTTGGGTTAGGTTAGGTTATATTACGCTATTGATGTATATAAAAGTCCCACGGGACGTAGAGGCCAACTCGACAGGAATGTTGTCAAATAATAGCGCCGAAAGGTTAGGTTGAGTTAGGTTAGGTTATATTACGTTATATATGTATATAAAATTCCCACGGAGACGTAGAGGCCAACTCGCCAGGAATGTTGTCAAATATTACCGCCGAGATGTTAGGTTGGGTTAGGTTAGGTTATATTACGTTATTGATGTATATAAAAGCCCCACGGAGACGTAGAGGCCAACTCGCCAGGAATGTTGTCAAATATTACCGCCGAGATGTTAGGTTGGATTAGGTTAGGTAATATTACGTTATTGATGTATATAAAATTCCCACGGAGACGTAGAGGCCAACTCGCCAGGAATGTTGTCAAATATTACCGCCGATGTGTTAGGTTGGGTTAGGTTAGGTTATACTACGTTATTGATGTATATGAAGGCCCCACGGAGACGTAGATGCCAACTCGCCAGGAATGTTGTCAAATAATAGCGCCGAAAGGTTAGGTTGGGTTAGGTTAGGTTATATTACGTTATTGATGTATATGAAGGCCCCACAGAGACGCAGAGGCCAACTCGCCAGGAATGTTGTCAAATATTACCGCCGAGATGTTAGGTTGGGTTAGGTTAGGTTATACTACGTTATTGATGAATATGAAGGCCCCACGGAGACATAGAGGCCAACTCGCCAGAAATGTTGTCGAATATTACCGCCGAGATGTTAGGTTGGATTAGGTTAGGTTAAATTACGTTATTGATGTATATGAAGGTCCCACTGAGAGGTAGAGGCCAACTCGCCAGGAATGTTGTCAAGTATTAGTGCCGAGGTGTTAGGTAGGGTTAAGTTAGGTAATATTACGTTATTGATGTATATAAAATTCCCACGGAGACGTAGAGGCCAACTAGCCAGGAATGTTGTAAAATATTAGTGCCGAGATTTTAGGTTGGGTTAGGTTAGGTCATATTACGTTATTGATGTATATAAAATTCCCACGGAGACGTAGATGCCAACTCGCCAGGAATGTTGTAAAATATTAGTGCCGAGATCTTAGGTTGGGTTAGGTTAGGTTATGTTACGTTATTGATGTATATGAAGGTCCCACGGTGACGTGGAGGCCAACTCGCCAGGAATGTTGTCAAATATTAGTGCCGAGATCTTAGGTTGGGTTAGGTCAGGTAATATTATGTTATTGATGTATATGAAGGTCCCACGGAGACGTAAAAGGCCAACTCGCCAGGAATGTTGTCAAATATTACCGGCGAGATGTTAGGTTGGGTTAGGTTAGGTTATATTACGTTATTGATGTATATGAAGGCCCCACGGAGACGTAGAGGCCAACTGGCCAGGAATGTTGTCAAATATTACCGCCGAGATGATAGGTTGGGTTAGGTTAGATTATATTACGTTATTGATGTATATGAAGGCCGCACGGAGCGGTAGAGGCCAACTCGCCAGGAATGTTGTCAAATATTAGTGCCGAGATGTTAGGTTGGGTTAGGTTAGGTAATAATACGTTATTGATGTATATGAAGGTCCCACGGAGACGTAGAGGCCAACTCGCCAGGAATGTTGTCAAATATTCCCGCCGAAATGATAGGTTGGGCTAGGTTAGGTTATATTACGTTATTGATGTATATAAATGTCCCACGGAAACATAGAGGCCAACAAGCCAGGAATGTTGTCAAATACTACCGCCGAGATGTTACGTTGGTATAGGTTAGGTTAAATTAAGTTATTGATGTATATGAAGGTCCCACGGATAGGTAGAGGCCAACTCGCCAGGAATGTTGTCAAATATTAGTACCGAGATGTTAGGTTGGGTTAGGTTAGGTTATATTACGCTATTGATGTATATAAAAGTCCCACGGGACGTAGAGGCCAACTCGCCAGGAATGTTGTCAAATATTAGTGCCGAGATGTTAGGTTGGATTAGGTTAGGTTATATTACGTTATTGATGTATATAAAATTCCCACGGAGACGTAGAGGCCAACTCGCCAGGAATGTTGTCAAATATTACCGCCGATGTGTTAGGTTGGGTTAGGTTAGGTTATACTACGTTATTGATGTATATGAAGGCCCCACGGAGACGTAGATGCCAACTCGCCAGGAATGTTGTCAAATAATAGCGCCGAAAGGTTAGGTTGGGTTAGGTTAGGTTATATTACGTTATTGATGTATATGAAGGCCCCACAGAGACGTAGAGGCCAACTCGCCAGGAATGTTGTCAAATATTACCGCCGAGATGTTAGGTTGGGTTAGGTTAGGTTATACTACGTTATTGATGAATATGAAGGCCCCACGGAGACATAGAGGCCAACTCGCCAGAAATGTTGTCGAATATTACCGCCGAGATGTTAGGTTGGATTAGGTTAGGTTAAATTACGTTATTGATGTATATGAAGGTCCCACTGAGAGGTAGAGGCCAACTCGCCAGGAATGTTGTCAAATATTAGTGCCGAGATGTTAGGTAGGGTTAAGTTAGGTAATATTACGTTATTGATGTATATAAAATTCCCACGGAGACGTAGAGGCCAACTAGCCAGGAATGTTGTAAAATATTAGTGCCGAGATTTTAGGTTGGGTTAGGTTAGGTCATATTACGTTATTGATGTATATAAAATTCCCACGGAGACGTAGAGGCCAACTCGCCAGGAATGTTGTAAAATATTAGTGCCGAGATCTTAGGTTGGGTTAGGTTAGGTTATGTTACGTTATTGATGTATATGAAGGTCCCACGGTGACGTGGAGGCCAACTCGCCAGGAATGTTGTCAAATATTAGTGCCGAGATCTTAGGTTGGGTTAGGTCAGGTAATATTATGTTATTGATGTATATGAAGGTCCCACGGAGACGTAAAAGGCCAACTCGCCAGGAATGTTGTCAAATATTACCGGCGAGATGTTAGGTTGGGTTAGGTTAGGTTATATTACGTTATTGATGTATATGAAGGCCCCACGGAGACGTAGAGGCCAACTGGCCAGGAATGTTGTCAAATATTACCGCCGAGATGATAGGTTGGGTTAGGTTAGATTATATTACGTTATTGATGTATATGAAGGCCGCACGGAGCGGTAGAGGCCAACTCGCCAGGAATGTTGTCAAATATTAGTGCCGAGATGCTAGGTTGGGTTAGGTTAGGTAATAATACGTTATTGATGTATATGAAGGTCCCACGGAGACGTAGAGGCCAACTCGCCAGGAATGTTGTCAAATATTCCCGCCGAAATGATAGGTTGGGCTAGGTTAGGTTATATTACGTTATTGATGTATATAAATGTCCCACGGAAACATAGAGGCCAACAAGCCAGGAATGTTGTCAAATACTACCGCCGAGATGTTACGTTGGTATAGGTTAGGTTAAATTAAGTTATTGATGTATATGAAGGTCCCACGGAGAGGTAGAGGCCAACTCGCCAGGAATGTTGTCAAATATTAGTACCGAGATGTTAGGTTGGGTTAGGTTAGGTTATATTACGCTATTGATGTATATAAAAGTCCCACGGGACGTAGAGGCCAACTCGCCAGGAATGTTGTCAAATATTAGTGCCGAGATGTTAGGTTGGATTAGGTTAGGTTATATTACGTTATTGATGTATATAAAATTCCCACGGAGACGTAGAGGCCAACTCGCCAGGAATGTTGTCAAATATTACCGCCGATGTGTTAGGTTGGGTTAGGTTAGGTTATACTACGTTATTGATGTATATGAAGGCCCCACGGAGACGTAGATGCCAACTCGCCAGGAATGTTGTCAAATAATAGCGCCGAAAGGTTAGGTTGGGTTAGGTTAGGTTATATTACGTTATTGATGTATATGAAGGCCCCACAGAGACGTAGAGGCCAACTCGCCAGGAATGTTGTCAAATATTACCGCCGAGATGTTAGGTTGGATTAGGTTAGGTTAAATTACGTTATTGATGTATATGAAGGTCCCACTGAGAGGTAGAGGCCAACTCGCCAGGAATGTTGTCAAATATTAGTGCCGAGATGTTAGGTAGGGTTAAGTTAGGTAATATTACGTTATTGATGTATATAAAATTCCCACGGAGACGTAGAGGCCAACTAGCCAGGAATGTTGTAAAATATTAGTGCCGAGATTTTAGGTTGGGTTAGGTTAGGTCATATTACGTTATTGATGTATATAAAATTCCCACGGAGACGTAGAGGCCAACTCGCCAGGAATGTTGTAAAATATTAGTGCCGAGATCTTAGGTTGGGTTAGGTTAGGTTATGTTACGTTATTGATGTATATGAAGGTCCCACGGTGACGTGGAGGCCAACTCGCCAGGAATGTTGTCAAATATTAGTGCCGAGATCTTAGGTTGGGTTAGGTCAGGTAATATTATGTTATTGATGTATATGAAGGTCCCACGGAGACGTAAAAGGCCAACTCGCCAGGAATGTTGTCAAATATTACCGGCGAGATGTTAGGTTGGGTTAGGTTAGGTTATATTACGTTATTGATGTATATGAAGGCCCCACGGAGACGTAGAGGCCAACTGGCCAGGAATGTTGTCAAATATTACCGCCGAGATGATAGGTTGGGTTAGGTTAGATTATATTACGTTATTGATGTATATGAAGGCCGCACGGAGCGGTAGAGGCCAACTCGCCAGGAATGTTGTCAAATATTAGTGCCGAGATGTTAGGTTGGGTTAGGTTAGGTAATAATACGTTATTGATGTATATGAAGGTCCCACGGAGACGTAGAGGCCAACTCGCCAGGAATGTTGTCAAATATTACCGCCGAGATGTTAGGTTGGATTAGGTTAGGTAATATTACGTTATTGATGTATATGAAGGACCCACGGAAACATGGAGGCCAACAAGACAGGAATGTTGTCAAATATTACCGCCGAGATGTTACGTTGGTTTAGGTTAGGTTAAATTACGTTATTGATGTATATGAAGGTCCCACGGAGAGGTAGAGGCCAACTCGCCAGGAATATTGTCAAAAATTAGTGCCGGGAAGTTGGGTTGGGTTAGGTTAGGTTATATTACGTTATTGATGTATATAAAATTCCCACGGAGACGTAGAGGCCAACTCGAAAGGAATGTTGTAAAATATTAGTGCCGAGATCTTAGGTTGGGTTAGGTTAGGTTATATTACGTTATTGATGTATATGAAGGCCCCACGGAGACGTAGAGGCCAACTCGCCAGGAATGTTGTGAAATATTAGTGCCGAGATCTTAGGTTGGGTTAGGTTAGGTTATATTACGTTATTGATGTGTATGAAGGTCCCACGGTGACGTAGAGGCCAACTCGCCAGGAATGTTGTCAAATATTAGTTCCGAGAGATTGGGTTGGGTTAGGTTAGGTTATATTACGTTACTGATGTATATAAAGGCCCCGTGGAGACGTAGAGGCCAACCCGCCAGGAATGTTGTCAAATAATAGCGCCGAAAGGTTAGGTTGGGTTAGTTTAGGTTATATTACGTTATTGATATATGTGAAGGTCCCACGGAGACGTAGAGGCCAACTGGCCAGGAATGTTGTCACATAATAGCGCCGAGTGGTTGGATCGGGTTATATTAGGTTATATTACGTTATTGATGTATATAAAAGCCCCACGGAGACGTAGAGGCCAACTCGCCAGGAATGTTGTCAAATATTACCGCCGAGATGTTAGGTTGGGTTAGGTTAGGTAATATTACGTTATTGATGTATATAAAAGCCCCACGGAGACGTAGAAGCCAATTCGCCAGGAATGTTGTCAAATATTACCGCCGAGATGTTAGGTTCGGTTAGGTTAGGTTATATTACGTTATTGATGTATATAAAAGCCCCACGGAGACGTAGAGGCCAACTCGCCAGGAATGTTGTCAAATATTAGTTCCGAGAGATTGGGTTGGGTTAGGTTAGGTTATATTACGTTATTGATGTATATGAAGGCCCCACGGAGACGTAGAGGCCAACTCGCCAGGAATGTTGTCAAATATTACCGCCGAGATGTTACGTTGGTTTAGGTTTGGTTAAATTACGTTATTGATGTATATGAAGGTCCCACTGAGAGGTAGAGGCCCACTCGCCAGGAATGTTGTCAAATATTAGTGCCGAAATGTTAGGTTGGGTTAAGTTAGGTAATATTACGTTATTGATGTATATAAAATTCCCACGGAGACGTAGAGGCCAACTCGCCAGGAATGTTGTAAAATATTAGTGCCGAGATCTTAGGTTGGGTCAGGTTAGGTTATAT
Source organism: Xylocopa violacea (assembly GCA_963969225.1). Classification (NCBI taxonomy): domain Eukaryota; kingdom Metazoa; phylum Arthropoda; class Insecta; order Hymenoptera; family Apidae; genus Xylocopa; species Xylocopa violacea. The sequence goes on from CAXAJV010001082.1 coordinate 4,014,874, forward strand.
TACGTTATTGATGTATATGAAGGCCCCACGGAGACGTAGAGGCCAACTCGCCAGGAATGTTGTCAAATATTAGTACCGAGATGTTAGGTTGGGTTAGGTTAGGTTATATTACGTTATTGATGTATATAAAATTCCCACGGAGACGTAGAGGCCAACTCGCCAGGAATGTTGTCAAATATTACCGCCGAGATGTTAGGTTGGGTTAGGTTAGGTTATATTACGTTATTGATGTATATAAAAGCCCCACGGAGACGTAGAGGCCAACTCGCCAGGAATGTTGTCAAATATTACCGCCGAGATGTTAGGTTGGATTAGGTTAGGTAATATTACGTTATTGATGTATATGAAGGTCCCACGGAAACATGGAGGCCAACAAGACAGGAATGTTGTCAAATATTACCGCCGAGATGTTACGTTGGTTTAGGTTAGGTTAAATTACGTTATTGATGTATATGAAGGTCCCACGGAGAGGTAGAGGCCAACTCGCCAGGAATATTGTCAAAAATTAGTGCCGGGAAGTTGGGTTGGGTTAGGTTAGGTTATATTACGTTATTGATGTATATAAAATTCCCACGGAGACGTAGAGGCCAACTCGAAAGGAATGTTGTAAAATATTAGTGCCGAGATCTTAGGTTGGGTTAGGTTAGGTTATATTACGTTATTGATGTATATGAAGGCCCCACGGAGACGTAGAGGCCAACTCGCCAGGAATGTTGTGAAATATTAGTGCCGAGATCTTAGGTTGGGTTAGGTTAGGTTATATTACGTTATTGATGTGTATGAAGGTCCCACGGTGACGTAGAGGCCAACTCGCCAGGAATGTTGTCAAATATTAGTTCCGAGAGATTGGGTTGGGTTAGGTTAGGTTATATTACGTTACTGATGTATATAAAGGCCCCGTGGAGACGTAGAGGCCAACCCGCCAGGAATGTTGTCAAATAATAGCGCCGAAAGGTTAGGTTGGGTTAGTTTAGGTTATATTACGTTATTGATATATGTGAAGGTCCCACGGAGACGTAGAGGCCAACTCGCCAGGAATGTTGTCACATAATAGCGCCGAGTGGTTGGATCGGGTTATATTAGGTTATATTACGTTATTGATGTATATAAAAGCCCCACGGAGACGTAGAGGCCAACTCGCCAGGAATGTTGTCAAATATTACCGCCGATATGTTAGGTTGGGTTAGGTTAGGTAATATTACGTTATTGATGTATATAAAAGCCCCACGGAGACGTAGAAGCCAATTCGCCAGGAATGTTGTCAAATATTACCGCCGAGATGTTAGGTTGGGTTAGGTTAGGTTATATTACGTTATTGATGTATATAAAATTCCCACGGAGACGTAGAGGCCAACTCGCCAGGAATGTTGTCAAATATTAGTACCGAGATGTTAGGTTGGGTTAGGTTAGGTTATATTACGCTATTGATGTATATAAAAGTCCCACGGAGACGTAGAGGCCAACTCGACAGGAATGTTGTCAAATAATAGCGCCGAAAGGTTAGGTTGGGTTAGGTTAGGTTAAATTACGTTATTGATGTATATAAAAGACCCACCGAGACGTAGAGGCCAACTCGTCAGGAATGTTGTCAAATATTACCGCCGATATGATAGGTTGGGTTAGGTTAGGTTATATTACGTTATTGATGTATATGAAGGCCACACGGAGAGGTAGAGGCCAACTCGCCAGGAATGTTGTCAAATATTACCGCCGAGATGATAGGTTGGGTTAGGTTAGGTTATACTACGTTATTTATGTATATAAAATTCCCACGGAGACGTAGAGGCCAACTCGCCAGGAACGTTGTCAAGTATTACCGCCGAGATGATAGGTTGGGTTAGGTTAGGTTATATTACGTTATTGATGTATATGAAGGCCCCACGGAGACGTAGAGGCCAACTCGCCAGGAATGTTGTCAAATATTACCGCCGAGATGTTAGGTTGGGTGAGGTTAGGTTATACTGCGTTATTGATGTATATGAAGGCCCCACGGAGACGTAGAGGCCAACTCGCCAGAAATGTTGTCAAATATTACCGCCGAGATGTTAGGTTGGATTAGGTTAGGTTAAATTACGTTATTGATGTATATGAAGGTCCCACTGAGAGGTAGAGGCCAACTCGCCAGGAATGTTGTCAAATATTAGTGCCGAGATGTTAGGTTGGGTGAAGTTAGGTAATATTACGTTATTGATGTATATAAAATTCCCACGGAGACGTAGAGGCCAACTCGCCAGGAATGTTGTCAAATATTAGTGCCGAGACCTTAGGTTGGGTTAGGTCAGGTAATATTATGTTATTGATGTATATGAAGGTCCCACGGAAACATGGAGGCCAACAAGACAGGAATGTTGTCAAATATTACCGCCGAGATGTTAGGTTGGGTTAGGACAGGTAATATTATGTTATTGATGTATATGAAGGCCCCACGGAAACATGGAGGCCAACAAGACAGGAATGTTGTCAAATCTTACCGCCGAGATGATAGGTTGGGCTAGGTTAGGTTATATTACGTTATTGATGTATATAAAGGTCCCACGGAAACATAGAGGCCAACAAGCCAGGAATGTTGTCAAATATTACCGCCGAGATGTTACGTTGGTTAAGGTTAGGTTAAATTACGTTATTGATGTATATAAAAGTCCCACGGAGGCGTAGAGGCCAACTCGCCAGGAATGTTGTCAAACATTACCGCCGAGATGATAGGTTGGGTTAGGTTAGGTTATATTACGTTATTGATGTATATGAAGGCCCCACGGAGACGTAGGGGTCAACTCGCCAGGAATGTTGTCAAATATTACCGCCGAGATGATAGGTTGGGTTAGGTTAGGTTATATTACGTTATTGATGTATATGAAGGCCCCACGGAGACGTAGAGGCCAACTCGCCAGGAATGTTGTCAAATATTACCGCCGAGATGTTACGTTGGTTTAGGTTAGGTTAAATTACGTTATTGATGTATATGAAGGTCCCACTGAGAGGTAGAGGCCAACTCGCCAGGAATGTTGTCAAATATTAGTACCGAGATGTTAGGTTGGGTTAGGTTAGGTTATATTACGCTATTGATGTATATAAAAGTCCCACGGGACGTAGAGGCCAACTCGCCAGGAATGTTGTCAAATATTAGTGCCGAGATGTTAGGTTGGATTAGGTTAGGTTATATTACGTTATTGATGTATATAAAATTCCCACGGAGACGTAGAGGCCAACTCGCCAGGAATGTTGTCAAATATTACCGCCGATGTGTTAGGTTGGGTTAGGTTAGGTTATACTACGTTATTGATGTATATGAAGGCCCCACGGAGACGTAGATGCCAACTCGCCAGGAATGTTGTCAAATAATAGCGCCGAAAGGTTAGGTTGGGTTAGGTTAGGTTATATTACGTTATTGATGTATATGAAGGCCCCACAGAGACGTAGAGGCCAACTCGCCAGGAATGTTGTCAAATATTACCGCCGAGATGTTAGGTTGGGTTAGGTTAGGTTATACTACGTTATTGATGAATATGAAGGCCCCACGGAGACATAGAGGCCAACTCGCCAGAAATGTTGTCGAATATTACCGCCGAGATGTTAGGTTGGATTAGGTTAGGTTAAATTACGTTATTGATGTATATGAAGGTCCCACTGAGAGGTAGAGGCCAACTCGCCAGGAATGTTGTCAAATATTAGTGCCGAGATGTTAGGTAGGGTTAAGTTAGGTAATATTACGTTATTGATGTATATAAAATTCCCACGGAGACGTAGAGGCCAACTAGCCAGGAATGTTGTAAAATATTAGTGCCGAGATTTTAGGTTGGGTTAGGTTAGGTCATATTACGTTATTGATGTATATAAAATTCCCACGGAGACGTAGAGGCCAACTCGCCAGGAATGTTGTAAAATATTAGTGCCGAGATCTTAGGTTGGGTTAGGTTAGGTTATGTTACGTTATTGATGTATATGAAGGTCCCACGGTGACGTGGAGGCCAACTCGCCAGGAATGTTGTCAAATATTAGTGCCGAGATCTTAGGTTGGGTTAGGTCAGGTAATATTATGTTATTGATGTATATGAAGGTCCCACGGAGACGTAAAAGGCCAACTCGCCAGGAATGTTGTCAAATATTACCGGCGAGATGTTAGGTTGGGTTAGGTTAGGTTATATTACGTTATTGATGTATATGAAGGCCCCACGGAGACGTAGAGGCCAACTGGCCAGGAATGTTGTCAAATATTACCGCCGAGATGATAGGTTGGGTTAGGTTAGATTATATTACGTTATTGATGTATATGAAGGCCGCACGGAGCGGTAGAGGCCAACTCGCCAGGAATGTTGTCAAATATTAGTGCCGAGATGTTAGGTTGGGTTAGGTTAGGTAATAATACGTTATTGATGTATATGAAGGTCCCACGGAGACGTAGAGGCCAACTCGCCAGGAATGTTGTCAAATATTACCGCCGAGATGTTAGGTTGGATTAGGTTAGGTAATATTACGTTATTGATGTATATGAAGGATCCACGGAAACATGGAGGCCAACAAGACAGGAATGTTGTCAAATATTACCGCCGAGATGTTACGTTGGTTTAGGTTAGGTTAAATTACGTTATTGATGTATATGAAGGTCCCACGGAGAGGTAGAGGCCAACTCGCCAGGAATATTGTCAAAAATTAGTGCCGGGAAGTTGGGTTGGGTTAGGTTAGGTTATATTACGTTATTGATGTATATAAAATTCCCACGGAGACGTAGAGGCCAACTCGAAAGGAATGTTGTAAAATATTAGTGCCGAGATCTTAGGTTGGGTTAGGTTAGGTTATATTACGTTATTGATGTATATGAAGGCCCCACGGAGACGTAGAGGCCAACTCGCCAGGAATGTTGTGAAATATTAGTGCCGAGATCTTAGGTTGGGTTAGGTTAGGTTATATTACGTTATTGATGTGTATGAAGGTCCCACGGTGACGTAGAGGCCAACTCGCCAGGAATGTTGTCAAATATTAGTTCCGAGAGATTGGGTTGGGTTAGGTTAGGTTATATTACGTTACTGATGTATATAAAGGCCCCGTGGAGACGTAGAGGCCAACCCGCCAGGAATGTTGTCAAATAATAGCGCCGAAAGGTTAGGTTGGGTTAGTTTAGGTTATATTACGTTATTGATATATGTGAAGGTCCCACGGAGACGTAGAGGCCAACTGGCCAGGAATGTTGTCACATAATAGCGCCGAGTGGTTGGATCGGGTTATATTAGGTTATATTACGTTATTGATGTATATAAAAGCCCCACGGAGACGTAGAGGCCAACTCGCCAGGAATGTTGTCAAATATTACCGCCGAGATGTTAGGTTGGGTTAGGTTAGGTAATATTACGTTATTGATGTATATAAAAGCCCCACGGAGACGTAGAAGCCAATTCGCCAGGAATGTTGTCAAATATTACCGCCGAGATGTTAGGTTGGGTTAGGTTAGGTTATATTACGTTATTGATGTATATAAAAGCCCCACGGAGACGTAGAGGCCAACTCGCCAGGAATGTTGTCAAATATTAGTTCCGAGAGATTGGGTTGGGTTAGGTTAGGTTATATTACGTTATTGATGTATATGAAGGCCCCACGGAGACGTAGAGGCCAACTCGCCAGGAATGTTGTCAAATATTACCGCCGAAATGATAGGTTGGGTTAGGTTAGGTTATATTACGTTATTGATGTATATGAAGGCCCCACGGAGACGTAGAGGCCAACTCGCCAGGAATGTTGTCAAATATTACCGCCGAGATGTTACGTTGGTTTAGGTTTGGTTAAATTACGTTATTGATGTATATGAAGGTCCCACTGAGAGGTAGAGGCCCACTCGCCAGGAATGTTGTCAAATATTAGTGCCGAAATGTTAGGTTGGGTTAAGTTAGGTAATATTACGTTATTGATGTATATAAAATTCCCACGGAGACGTAGAGGCCAACTCGCCAGGAATGTTGTAAAATATTAGTGCCGAGATCTTAGGTTGGGTCAGGTTAGGTTATATTACGTTATTGATGTATATGAAGGCCCCACGGAGACGTAGAGGCCAACTCGCCAGGAATGTTGTCAAATATTAGTACCGAGATGTTAGGTTGGGTTAGGTTAGGTTATATTACGTTATTGATGTATATAAAATTCCCACGGAGACGTAGAGGCCAACTCGCCAGGAATGTTGTCAAATATTACCGCCGAGATGTTAGGTTGGGTTAGGTTAGGTTATATTACGTTATTGATGTATATAAAAGCCCCACGGAGACGTAGAGGCCAACTCGCCAGGAATGTTGTCAAATATTACCGCCGAGATGTTAGGTTGGATTAGGTTAGGTAATATTACGTTATTGATGTATATGAAGGTCCCACGGAAACATGGAGGCCAACAAGACAGGAATGTTGTCAAATATTACCGCCGAGATGTTACGTTGGTTTAGGTTAGGTTAAATTACGTTATTGATGTATATGAAGGTCCCACGGAGAGGTAGAGGCCAACTCGCCAGGAATATTGTCAAAAATTAGTGCCGGGAAGTTGGGTTGGGTTAGGTTAGGTTATATTACGTTATTGATGTATATAAAATTCCCACGGAGACGTAGAGGCCAACTCGAAAGGAATGTTGTAAAATATTAGTGCCGAGATCTTAGGTTGGGTTAGGTTAGGTTATATTACGTTATTGATGTATATGAAGGCCCCACGGAGACGTAGAGGCCAACTCGCCAGGAATGTTGTGAAATATTAGTGCCGAGATCTTAGGTTGGGTTAGGTTAGGTTATATTACGTTATTGATGTGTATGAAGGTCCCACGGTGACGTAGAGGCCAACTCGCCAGGAATGTTGTCAAATATTAGTTCCGAGAGATTGGGTTGGGTTAGGTTAGGTTATATTACGTTACTGATGTATATAAAGGCCCCGTGGAGACGTAGAGGCCAACCCGCCAGGAATGTTGTCAAATAATAGCGCCGAAAGGTTAGGTTGGGTTAGTTTAGGTTATATTACGTTATTGATATATGTGAAGGTCCCACGGAGACGTAGAGGCCAACTCGCCAGGAATGTTGTCACATAATAGCGCCGAGTGGTTGGATCGGGTTATATTAGGTTATATTACGTTATTGATGTATATAAAAGCCCCACGGAGACGTAGAGGCCAACTCGCCAGGAATGTTGTCAAATATTACCGCCGATATGTTAGGTTGGGTTAGGTTAGGTAATATTACGTTATTGATGTATATAAAAGCCCCACGGAGACGTAGAAGCCAATTCGCCAGGAATGTTGTCAAATATTACCGCCGAGATGTTAGGTTGGGTTAGGTTAGGTTATATTACGTTATTGATGTATATAAAATTCCCACGGAGACGTAGAGGCCAACTCGCCAGGAATGTTGTCAAATATTAGTACCGAGATGTTAGGTTGGGTTAGGTTAGGTTATATTACGCTATTGATGTATATAAAAGTCCCACGGAGACGTAGAGGCCAACTCGACAGGAATGTTGTCAAATAATAGCGCCGAAAGGTTAGGTTGGGTTAGGTTAGGTTAAATTACGTTATTGATGTATATAAAAGACCCACCGAGACGTAGAGGCCAACTCGTCAGGAATATTGTCAAATATTACCGCCGATATGATAGGTTGGGTTAGGTTAGGTTATATTACGTTATTGATGTATATGAAGGCCACACGGAGAGGTAGAGGCCAACTCGCCAGGAATGTTGTCAAATATTACCGCCGAGATGATAGGTTGTGTTAGGTTAGGTTATACTACGTTATTTATGTATATAAAATTCCCACGGAGACGTAGAGGCCAACTCGCCAGGAACGTTGTCAAGTATTACCGCCGAGATGATAGGTTGGGTTAGGTTAGGTTATATTACGTTATTGATGTATATGAAGGCCCCACGGAGACGTAGAGGCCAACTCGCCAGGAATGTTGTCAAATATTACCGCCGAGATGTTAGGTTGGGTGAGGTTAGGTTATACTGCGTTATTGATGTATATGAAGGCCCCACGGAGACGTAGAGGCCAACTCGCCAGAAATGTTGTCAAATATTACCGCCGAGATGTTAGGTTGGATTAGGTTAGGTTAAATTACGTTATTGATGTATATGAAGGTCCCACTGAGAGGTAGAGGCCAACTCGCCAGGAATGTTGTCAAATATTAGTGCCGAGATGTTAGGTTGGGTGAAGTTAGGTAATATTACGTTATTGATGTATATAAAATTCCCACGGAGACGTAGAGGCCAACTCGCCAGGAATGTTGTCAAATATTAGTGCCGAGACCTTAGGTTGGGTTAGGTCAGGTAATATTATGTTATTGATGTATATGAAGGTCCCACGGAAACATGGAGGCCAACAAGACAGGAATGTTGTCAAATATTACCGCCGAGATGTTAGGTTGGGTTAGGACAGGTAATATTATGTTATTGATGTATATGAAGGCCCCACGGAAACATGGAGGCCAACAAGACAGGAATGTTGTCAAATCTTACCGCCGAGATGATAGGTTGGGCTAGGTTAGGTTATATTACGTTATTGATGTATATAAAGGTCCCACGGAAACATAGAGGCCAACAAGCCAGGAATGTTGTCAAATATTACCGCCGAGATGTTACGTTGGTTAAGGTTAGGTTAAATTACGTTATTGATGTATATAAAAGTCCCACGGAGGCGTAGAGGCCAACTCGCCAGGAATGTTGTCAAACATTACCGCCGAGATGATAGGTTGGGTTAGGTTAGGTTATATTACGTTATTGATGTATATGAAGGCCCCACGGAGACGTAGGGGTCAACTCGCCAGGAATGTTGTCAAATATTACCGCCGAGATGATAGGTTGGGTTAGGTTAGGTTATATTACGTTATTGATGTATATGAAGGCCCCACGGAGACGTAGAGGCCAACTCGCCAGGAATGTTGTCAAATATTACCGCCGAGATGTTACGTTGGTTTAGGTTAGGTTAAATTACGTTATTGATGTATATGAAGGTCCCACTGAGAGGTAGAGGCCAACTCGCCAGGAATGTTGTCAAATATTAGTGCCGAGATGTTAGGTTGGGTTAAGTTAGGTAATATTACGTTATTGATGTATATAAAATTCCCACGGAGACGTAGAGGCCAACTCGCCAGGAATGTTGTAAAATATTAGTGCCGAGATCTTAGGTTGGGTTAGGTTAGGTTATATTACGTTATTGATATATATGAAGGCCCCACGGAGACGTAGAGGCCAACTCGCCAGGAATGTTGTCAAATAATAGCGCCGAAAGGTTAGGTTGGGTTAGGTTAGGTTAAATTACGTTATTGATGTATATAAAAGTCCCACCGAGACGTAGAGGCCAACTCGTCAGGAATGTTGTCAAATATTACCGCCGATATGATAGGTTGGGTTAGGTTAGGTTATATTACGTTATTGATGTATATGAAGGCCACACGGAGAGGTAGAGGCCAACTCGCCAGGAATGTTGTCAAATATTACCGCCGAGATGATAGGTTGGGTTAGGTTAGGTTATATTACGTTATTTATGTATATAAAATTCCCACGGAGACGTAGAGGCCAACTCGCCAGGAACGTTGTCAAATATTACCGCCGAGATGATAGGTTGGGTTAGGTTAGGTTATATTACGTTATTGATGTATATGAAGGCCCCACGGAGACGTAGAGGCCAACTCGCCAGGAATGTTGTCAAATATTACCGCCGAGATGTTAGGTTGGTTTAGGTTAGGTTATACTACGTTATTGATGTATATGAAGGCCCCACGGAGACGTAGAGGCCAACTCGCCAGAAATGTTGTCAAATATTACCGCCGAGATGTTAGGTTGGATTAGGTTAGGTTAAATTACGTTATTGATGTATATGAAGGTCCCACTGAGAGGTAGAGGCCAACTCGCCAGGAATGTTGTCAAATATTAGTGCCGAGATCTTAGGTTGGGTTAGGTCAGGTAATATTATGTTATTGATGTATATGAAGGTCCCACGGAAACATGGAGGCCAACAAGACAGGAATATTGTCAAATATTACCGCCGAGATGTTAGGTTGGGTTAGGACAGGTAATATTATGTTATTGATGTATATGAAGGCCCCACGGAAACATGGAGGCCAACAAGACAGGAATGTTGTCAAATCTTACCGCCGAGATGATAGGTTGAGCTAGGTTAGGTTATATTACGTTATTGATGTATATGAAGGCCACACGGAGAGGTAGAGGCCAACTCGCCAGGAATGTTGTCAAATATTACCGCCGAGATGATAGGTTGGGTTAGGTTAGGTTATATTACGTTATTTATGTATATAAAATTCCCACGGAGACGTAGAGGCCAACTCGCCAGGAACGTTGTCAAATATTACCGCCGAGATGATAGGTTGGGTTAGGTTAGGTTATATTACGTTATTGATGTATATGAAGGCCCCACGGAAACATGGAGGCCAACAAGACAGGAATGTTGTCAAATCTTACCGCCGAGATGATAGGTTGGGCTAGGTTAGGTTATATTACGTTATTGATGTATATGAAGGCCACACGGAGAGGTAGAGGCCAACTCGCCAGGAATGTTGTCAAATATTACCGCCGAGATGATAGGTTGGGTTAGGTTAGGTTATATTACGTTATTTATGTATATAAAATTCCCACGGAGACGTAGAGGCCAACTCGCCAGGAACGTTGTCAAATATTACCGCCGAGATGATAGGTTGGGTTAGGTTAGGTTATATTACGTTATTGATGTATATGAAGGCCCCACGGAGACGTAGAGGCCAACTCGCCAGGAATGTTGTCAAATATTACCGCCGAGATGTTAGGTTGGTTTAGGTTAGGTTATACTACGTTATTGATGTATATGAAGGCCCCACGGAGACGTAGAGGCCAACTCGCCAGAAATGTTGTCAAATATTACCGCCGAGATGTTAGGTTGGATTAGGTTAGGTTAAATTACGTTATTGATGTATATGAAGGTCCCACTGAGAGGTAGAGGCCAACTCGCCAGGAATGTTGTCAAATATTAGTGCCGAGATCTTAGGTTGGGTTAGGTCAGGTAATATTATGTTATTGATGTATATGAAGGTCCCACGGAAACATGGAGGCCAACAAGACAGGAATATTGTCAAATATTACCGCCGAGATGTTAGGTTGGGTTAGGACAGGTAATATTATGTTATTGATGTATATGAAGGCCCCACGGAAACATGGAGGCCAACAAGACAGGAATGTTGTCAAATATTACCGCCGAGATGATAGGTTGGGCTAGGTTAGGTTATATTACGTTATTGATGTATATAAAGGTCCCACGGAAACATAGAGGCCAACAAGCCAGGAATGTTGTCAAATATTACCGCCGAGATGTTACGTTGGTTAAGTTAGGTTAAATTACGTTATTGATGTATATAAAAGTCCCACGGAGGCGTAGAGGCCAACTCGCCAGGAATGCTGTCAAACATTACCGCCGAGATGATAGGTTGGGTTAGGTTAGGTTATATTACGTTATTGATGTATATGAAGGGCCCACGGAGACGTAGAGGCCAACTCGCCAGGAATGTTGTCAAATATTACCGCCGAGATGATAGGTTGGGTTAGGTTAGGTTATATTACGTTATTGATGTATATGAAGGCCCCACGGAGACGTAGAGGCCAACTCGCCAGGAATGTTGTCAAATATTACCGCCGAGATGTTACGTTGGTATAGGTTAGGTTAAATTACGTTATTGATGTATATGAAGGTCCCACTGAGAGGTAGAGGCCAACTCGCCAGGAATGTTGTCAAATATTAGTGCCGAGATGTTAGGTTGGGTTTAGTTAGGTAATATTACGTTATTGATGTATATAAAATTCCCACGGAGACGTAGAGGCCAACTCGCCAGGAATGTTGTAAAATATTAGTGCCGAGATCTTAGGTTGGGTTAGGTTAGGTTATATTACGTTATTGATGTATATGAAGTTCCCACGGAGACGTAGAGGCCAACTCGCTAGGAATGTTGTCAAATATTAGTGCCGAGATCTTAGGTTGGGTTAGGTCAGGTAATATTATGTTATTGATGTATATGAAGGTCCCACGGAAACATGGAGGCCAACAAGACAGGAATGTTGTCAAGTATTACCGCCGAGATGTTATGTTGGTTTAGGTTAGGTTAAATTACGTTATTGATGTATATGAAGGTCCTACGGAGAGGTAGAGGCCAACTCGCCAGGAATGTTGCCAAATATTAGTGCCGAGATGTTGGGTTGGGTTAGGTTAGGTAATATTACGTTATTGATGTATATGAAGGTCCCACGGTGACGTAGAGGCCAACTCGCCAGGAATGTTGTCAAATATTACCGCCGATGTGTTAGGTTGGGTTAGGTTAGGTTATACTACGTTATTGATGTATATGAAGGCCCCACGGAGACGTAGAGGCCAACTCGCCAGGAATGTTGTCAAATATTACCGCCGAGATGTTACGTTGGTTTAGGTTAGGTTATATTACGTTATTGATGTATATGAAGGTCCCACGGAGACGTAGAGGCCAACTCGCCAGGAATGTTGTCAAATATTAGTGCCGGGAAGTTGGGTTGGGTTAGGTTAGGTTATATTACGTTATTGATGTATATAAAATTCCCACGGAGACGTAGAGGCCAACTCGCCAGGAATGTTGTGAAATATTAGTGCCGAGATCTTAGGTTGGGTTAGGTTAGGTTATATTACGTTATTGATGTATATGAAGGTCCCACGGTGACGTAGAGGCCAACTCGCCAGGAATGTTGTCAAATATTACCGCCGATGTGTTAGGTTGGGTTAGGTTAGGTTATACTACGTTATTGATGTATATGAAGGCCCCACGGAGACGTAGAGGCCAACTCGCCAGGAATGTTGTCAAATATTACCGCCGAGATGTTAGGTTGGATTAGGTTAGGTAATATTACGTTATTGATGTATATGAAGGTCCCACGGAAACATGGAGGCCAACAAGACAGGAATGTTGTCAAATATTACCGCCGAGATGTTACGTTGGTTTAGGTTAGGTTAAATTACGTTATTGATGTATATGAAGGCCCCACGGAGAGGTAGAGGCCAACTCGCCAGGAATATTGTCAAAAATTAGTGCCGGGAAGTTGGGTTGGGTTAGGTTAGGTTATATTACGTTATTGATGTATATAAAATTCCCACGGAGACGTAGAGGCCAACTCGAAAGGAATGTTGTAAAATATTAGTGCCGAGATCTTAGGTTGGGTTAGGTTAGGTTATATTACGTTATTGATGTATATGAAGGCCCCACGGAGACGTAGAGGCCAACTCGCCAGGAATGTTGTGAAATATTAGTGCCGAGATCTTAGGTTGGGTTAGGTTAGGTTATATTACGTTATTGATGTGTACGAAGGTCCCACGGTGACGTAGAGGCCAACTCGCCAGGAATGTTGTCAAATATTAGTTCCGAGAGATTGGGTTGGGTTAGGTTAGGTTATATTACGTTACTGATGTATATAAAGTCCCCGTGGAGACGTAGAGGCCAACCCGCCAGGAATGTTGTCAAATAATAGCGCCGAAAGGTTAGGTTGGGTTAGTTTAGGTTATATTACGTTATTGATATATGTGAAGGTTCCACGGAGACGTAGAGGCCAACTCGCCAGGAATGTTGTCACATAATAGCGCCGAGTGGTTGGATCGGGTTATATTAGGTTATATTACGTTATTGATGTATATGAAGGCCCCACGGAGACGTAGAGGCCAACTCGCCAGGAATGTTGTCAAATATTACCGCCGAGATGTTACGTTGGTTTAGGTTAGGTTAAATTACGTTATTGATGTATATGAAGGTCCCACTGAGAGGTAGAGGCCAACTCGCCAGGAATGTTGTCAAATATTAGTGCCGAGATGTTAGGTTGGGTTAAGTTAGGTAATATTACGTTATTGATGTATATAAAATTCCCACGGAGACGTAGAGGCCAACTCGCCAGGAATGTTGTAAAATATTAGTGCCGAGATCTTAGGTTGGGTTAGGTTAGGTTATATTACGTTATTGATGTATATGAAGGCCCCACGGAGACGTAGAGGCCAACTCGCCAGGAATGTTGTCAAATAATAGCGCCGAAAGGTTAGGTTGGGTTAGGTTAGGTTAAATTACGTTATTGATGTATATAAAAGTCCCACCGAGACGTAGAGGCCAACTCGTCAGGAATGTTGTCAAATATTACCGCCGATATGATAGGTTGGGTTAGGTTAGGTTATATTACGTTATTGATGTATATGAAGGCCACACGGAGAGGTAGAGGCCAACTCGCCAGGAATGTTGTCAAATATTACCGCCGAGATGATAGGTTGGGTTAGGTTAGGTTATATTACGTTATTTATGTATATAAAATTCCCACGGAGACGTAGAGGCCAACTCGCCAGGAACGTTGTCAAATATTACCGCCGAGATGATAGGTTGGGTTAGGTTAGGTTATATTACGTTATTGATGTATATGAAGGCCCCACGGAGACGTAGAGGCCAACTCGCCAGGAATGTTGTCAAATATTACCGCCGAGATGTTACGTTGGTTTAGGTTAGGTTAAATTACGTTATTGATGTATATGAAGGTCCCACTGAGAGGTAGAGGCCAACTCGCCAGGAATGTTGTCAAATATTAGTGCCGAGATGTTAGGTTGGGTTAAGTTAGGTAATATTACGTTATTGATGTATATAAAATTCCCACGGAGACGTAGAGGCCAACTCGCCAGGAATGTTGTAAAATATTAGTGCCGAGATCTTAGGTTGGGTTAGGTTAGGTTATATTACGTTATTGATGTATATGAAGGCCCCACGGAGACGTAGAGGCCAACTCTCCAGGAATGTTGTCAAATAATAGCGCCGAAAGGTTAGGTTGGGTTAGGTTAGGTTAAATTACGTTATTGATGTATATAAAAGTCCCACCGAGACGTAGAGGCCAACTCGTCAGGAATGTTGTCAAATATTACCGCCGATATGATAGGTTGGGTTAGGTTAGGTTATATTACGTTATTGATGTATATGAAGGCCACACGGAGAGGTAGAGGCCAACTCGCCAGGAATGTTGTCAAATATTACCGCCGAGATGATAGGTTGGGTTAGGTTAGGTTATATTACGTTATTTATGTATATAAAATTCCCACGGAGACGTAGAGGCCAACTCGCCAGGAACGTTGTCAAATATTACCGCCGAGATGATAGGTTGGGTTAGGTTAGGTTATATTACGTTATTGATGTATATGAAGGCCACACGGAGACGTAGAGGCCAACTCGCCAGGAATGTTGTCAAATATTAGTGCCGAGATCTTAGGTTGGGTTAGGTCAGGTAATATTATGTTATTGATGTATATGAAGGTCCCACGGAAACATGGAGGCCAACAAGACAGGAATATTGTCAAATATTACCGCCGAGATGTTAGGTTGGGTTAGGACAGGTAATATCATGTTATTGATGTATATGAAGGCCCCACGGAAACATGGAGGCCAACAAGACAGGAATGTTGTCAAATATTACCGCCGAGATGATAGGTTGGGCTAGGTTAGGTTATATTACGTTATTGATGTATATAAAGGTCCCACGGAAACATAGAGGCCAACAAGCCAGGAATGTTGTCAAATATTACCGCCGAGATGTTACGTTGGTTAAGTTAGGTTAAATTACGTTATTGATATATATAAAAGTCCCACGGAGGCGTAGAGGCCAACTCGCCTGAATGCTGTCAAACATTACCGCCGAGATGATAGGTTGGGTTAGGTTAGGTTATATTACGTTATTGATGTATATGAAGGGCCCACGGAGACGTAGAGGCCAACTCGCCAGGAATGTTGTCAAATATTACCGCCGAGATGATAGGTTGGGTTAGGTTAGGTTATATTACGTTATTGATGTATATGAAGGCCCCACGGAGACGTAGAGGCCAACTCGCCAGGAATGTTGTCAAATATTACCGCCGAGATGTTACGTTGGTATAGGTTAGGTTAAATTACGTTATTGATGTATATGAAGGTCCCACTGAGAGGTAGAGGCCAACTCGCCAGGAATGTTGTCAAATATTAGTGCCGAGATGTTAGGTTGGGTTTAGTTAGGTAATATTACGTTATTGATGTATATAAAATTCCCACGGAGACGTAGAGGCCAACTCGCCAGGAATGTTGTAAAATATTAGTGCCGAGATCTTAGGTTGGGTTAGGTTAGGTTATATTACGTTATTGATGTATATGAAGTTCCCACGGAGACGTAGAGGCCAACTCGCTAGGAATGTTGTCAAATATTAGTGCCGAGATCTTAGGTTGGGTTAGGTCAGGTAATATTATGTTATTGATGTATATGAAGGTCCCACGGAAACATGGAGGCCAACAAGACAAGAATGTTGTCAAGTATTACCGCCGAGATGTTATGTTGGTTTAGGTTAGGTTAAATTACGTTATTGATGTATATGAAGGTCCTACGGAGAGGTAGAGGCCAACTCGCCAGGAATGTTGCCAAATATTAGTGCCGAGATGTTGGGTTGGGTTAGGTTAGGTAATATTACGTTATTGATGTATATGAAGGTCCCACGGTGACGTAGAGGCCAACTCGCCAGGAATGTTGTCAAATATTACCGCCGATGTGTTAGGTTGGGTTAGGTTAGGTTATACTACGTTATTGATGTATATGAAGGCCCCACGGAGACGTAGAGGCCAACTCGCCAGGAATGTTGTCAAATATTACCGCCGAGATGTTACGTTGGTTTAGGTTAGGTTATATTACGTTATTGATGTATATGAAGGTCCCACGGAGACGTAGAGGCCAACTCGCCAGGAATGTTGTCAAATATTAGTGCCGGGAAGTTGGGTTGGGTTAGGTTAGGTTATATTACGTTATTGATGTATATAAAATTCCCACGGAGACGTAGAGGCCAACTCGCCAGGAATGTTGTGAAATGTTAGTGCCGAGATCTTAGGTTGGGTTAGGTTAGGTTATATTACGTTATTGATGTATATGAAGGTCCCACGGTGACGTAGAGGCCAACTCGCCAGGAATGTTGTCAAATATTACCGCCGATGTGTTAGGTTGGGTTAGGTTAGGTTATACTACGTTATTGATGTATATGAAGGCCCCGCGTAGACGTAGAGGCCAACTCGCCAGGAATGTTGTCAAATATTACCGCCGATGTGTTAGGTTGGGTTAGGTTAGGTTATACTACGTTATTGATGTATATGAAGGCCCCACGGAGACGTAGAGGCCAACTCGCCAGGAATGTTGTCAAATATTACCGCCGAGATGATAGGTTGGGCTAGGTTAGGTTATATTACGTTATTGATGTGTATGAAGGCCACAAGGAGAGGTAGAGGCCAACTCGCCAGGAATGTTGTCAAATATTAGTGCCGAGATCTTAGGTTGGGTTAGGTCAGGTAATATTATGTTATTGATGTATATGAAGGTCCCACGGAAACATGGAGGCCAACAAGACAGGAATGTTGTCAAATATTACCGCCGAGATGTTACGTTGGTTTAGGTTAGGTTAAATTACGTTATTGATGTACATGAAGGTCCCACGGAGAGGTAGAGGCCAACTCGCCAGGAATGTTGTCAAATATTAGTGCCGGGAAGTTGGGTTGGGTTAGGTTAGGTTATATTACGTTATTGATGTATATGAAGGTCCCACGGAGACGTAGAGGCCAACTCGCCAGGAATGTTGTCAAATATTAGTGCCGAGATCTTAGGTTGGGTTAGGTCAGGTAATATTATGTTATTGATGTATATGAAGGTCCCACGGAAACATGGAGGTCAACAAGACAGGAATGTTGTCAAATATTACCGCCGAGATGTTACGTTGGTTTAGGTTAGGTTAAATTACGTTATTGATGTATATAAAAGTCCCACGGAGACGTAGAGGTCAACTCGTCAGGAATGTTGTCAAATATTACCGCCGATATGATAGGTTGGGTTAGGTTAGGTTATATTACGTTATTGATGTATATGAAGGCCACAAGGAG
This sequence comes from Xylocopa violacea, assembly GCA_963969225.1. Lineage (NCBI taxonomy): Eukaryota > Metazoa > Arthropoda > Insecta > Hymenoptera > Apidae > Xylocopa > Xylocopa violacea. The sequence goes on from CAXAJV010001082.1 coordinate 4,032,780, forward strand.
AGGTAGAGGCCAACTCGCCAGGAATGTTGTCAAATATTAGTGCCGAGATGTTAGGTTGGGTTAAGTTAGGTAATATTACGTTATTGATGTATATAAAATTCCCGCGGAGACGTAGAGGCCAACTCGCCAGGAATGTTGTAAAATATTAGTGCCGAGATCTTAGGTTGGATTAGGTTAGGTTATATTACGTTATTGATGTATATGAAGGTCCCACGGAGACGTAGAGGCCAACTCGCCAGGAATGTTGTCAAATATTACCGCCGATATGATAGGTTGGGTTAGGTTAGGTTATATTACGTTATTGATGTATGTGAAGGTCCCACGGTGACGTAGAGGCCAACTCGCCAGGAATGTTGTCAAATATTCCCGCCGATGTGTTAGGTTGGGTTAGGTTAGGTTATACTACGTTATTGATGTATATGAAGGCCCCACGGAGACGTAGAGGCCAACTCGCCAGGAATGTTGTAAAATATTAGTGCCGAGATCTTAGGTTGGGTTAGGTTAGGTTATATTACATTATTGATGTATATGAAGGCCCCACGGAGACGTAGAGGCCAACTCGCCAGGAATGTTGTCAAATAATAGCGCCGAAAGGTTAGGTTGGGTTAGGTTAGGTTAAATTACGTTATTGATGTATATAAAAGTCCCACCGAGACGTAGAGGCCAACTCGTCAGGAATGTTGTCAAATATTACCGCCGATATGATAGGTTGGGTTAGGTTAGGTTATATTACGTTATTGATGTATATGAAGGCCACACGGAGAGGTAGAGGCCAACTCGCCAGGAATGTTGTCAAATATTACCGCCGAGATGATAGGTTGGGTTAGGTTAGGTTATATTACGTTATTTATGTATATAAAATTCCCACGGAGACGTAGAGGCCAACTCGCCAGGAACGTTGTCAAATATTACCGCCGAGATGATAGGTTGGGTTAGGTTAGGTTATATTACGTTATTGATGTATATGAAGGCCACACGGAGACGTAGAGGCCAACTCGCCAGGAATGTTGTCAAATATTAGTGCCGAGATCTTAGGTTGGGTTAGGTCAGGTAATATTATGTTATTGATGTATATGAAGGTCCCACGGAAACATGGAGGCCAACAAGACAGGAATATTGTCAAATATTACCGCCGAGATGTTAGGTTGGGTTAGGACAGGTAATATCATGTTATTGATGTATATGAAGGCCCCACGGAAACATGGAGGCCAACAAGACAGGAATGTTGTCAAATATTACCGCCGAGATGATAGGTTGGGCTAGGTTAGGTTATATTACGTTATTGATGTATATAAAGGTCCCACGGAAACATAGAGGCCAACAAGCCAGGAATGTTGTCAAATATTACCGCCGAGATGTTACGTTGGTTAAGTTAGGTTAAATTACGTTATTGATATATATAAAAGTCCCACGGAGGCGTAGAGGCCAACTCGCCTGAATGCTGTCAAACATTACCGCCGAGATGATAGGTTGGGTTAGGTTAGGTTATATTACGTTATTGATGTATATGAAGGGCCCACGGAGACGTAGAGGCCAACTCGCCAGGAATGTTGTCAAATATTACCGCCGAGATGATAGGTTGGGTTAGGTTAGGTTATATTACGTTATTGATGTATATGAAGGCCCCACGGAGACGTAGAGGCCAACTCGCCAGGAATGTTGTCAAATATTACCGCCGAGATGTTACGTTGGTATAGGTTAGGTTAAATTACGTTATTGATGTATATGAAGGTCCCACTGAGAGGTAGAGGCCAACTCGCCAGGAATGTTGTCAAATATTAGTGCCGAGATGTTAGGTTGGGTTTAGTTAGGTAATATTACGTTATTGATGTATATAAAATTCCCACGGAGACGTAGAGGCCAACTCGCCAGGAATGTTGTAAAATATTAGTGCCGAGATCTTAGGTTGGGTTAGGTTAGGTTATATTACGTTATTGATGTATATGAAGTTCCCACGGAGACGTAGAGGCCAACTCGCTAGGAATGTTGTCAAATATTAGTGCCGAGATCTTAGGTTGGGTTAGGTTAGGTTATATTACGTTATTGATGTATATGAAGGTCCCACGGTGACGTAGAGGCCAACTCGCCAGGAATGTTGTCAAATATTACCGCCGATGTGTTAGGTTGGGTTAGGTTAGGTTATACTACGTTATTGATGTATATGAAGGCCCCACGGAGACGTAGAGGCCAACTCGCCAGGAATGTTGTCAAATATTACCGCCGAGATGATAGGTTGGGCTAGGTTAGGTTATATTACGTTATTGATGTGTATGAAGGCCACAAGGAGAGGTAGAGGCCAACTCGCCAGGAATGTTGTCAAATATTAGTGCCGAGATCTTAGGTTGGGTTAGGTCAGGTAATATTATGTTATTGATGTATATGAAGGTCCCACGGAAACATGGAGGCCAACAAGACAGGAATGTTGTCAAATATTACCGCCGAGATGTTACGTTGGTTTAGGTTAGGTTAAATTACGTTATTGATGTACATGAAGGTCCCACGGAGAGGTAGAGGCCAACTCGCCAGGAATGTTGTCAAATATTAGTGCCGGGAAGTTGGGTTGGGTTAGGTTAGGTTATATTACGTTATTGATGTATATGAAGGTCCCACGGAGACGTAGAGGCCAACTCGCCAGGAATGTTGTCAAATATTAGTGCCGAGATCTTAGGTTGGGTTAGGTCAGGTAATATTATGTTATTGATGTATATGAAGGTCCCACGGAAACATGGAGGTCAACAAGACAGGAATGTTGTCAAATATTACCGCCGAGATGTTACGTTGGTTTAGGTTAGGTTAAATTACGTTATTGATGTATATAAAAGTCCCACGGAGACGTAGAGGTCAACTCGTCAGGAATGTTGTCAAATATTACCGCCGATATGATAGGTTGGGTTAGGTTAGGTTATATTACGTTATTGATGTATATGAAGGCCACAAGGAGAGGTAGAGGCCAACTCGCCAGGAATGTTGTCAAATATTAGTGCCGAGATGTTAGGTTGGGTTAAGTTAGGTAATATTACGTTATTGATGTATATAAAATTCCCGCGGAGACGTAGAGGCCAACTCGCCAGGAATGTTGTAAAATATTAGTGCCGAGATCTTAGGTTGGATTAGGTTAGGTTATATTACGTTATTGATGTATATGAAGGTCCCACGGAGACGTAGAGGCCAACTCGCCAGGAATGTTGTCAAATATTACCGCCGATATGATAGGTTGGGTTAGGTTAGGTTATATTACGTTATTGATGTATGTGAAGGTCCCACGGTGACGTAGAGGCCAACTCGCCAGGAATGTTGTCAAATATTCCCGCCGATGTGTTAGGTTGGGTTAGGTTAGGTTATACTACGTTATTGATGTATATGAAGGCCCCACGGAGACGTAGAGGCCAACTCGCCAGGAATGTTGTCAAATATTACCGCCGAGATGATAGGTTGGGCTAGGTTAGGTTATATTACGTTATTGATGTATATGAATGTCCCACTGAGAGGTAGAGGCCAACTCGCCAGGAATGTTGTCAAATATTAGTGCCGAGATGTTAGGTTGGGTTAAGTTAGGCAATATTACGTTATTGATGTATATAAAATTCCCACGGAGACGTAGAAGCCAACTCGCCAGGAATGTTGTAAAATATTAGTGCCGAGATCTTAGGTTGGGTTAGGTTAGGTTATATTACGTTATTGATGTATATGAAGGTCCCACGGAGACGTAGAGGCCAACTCGCCAGGAATGTTGTCAAATATTAGTGCCGAGATCTTAGGTTGGGTTAGGTCAGGTAATATTATGTTATTGATTTATATCAAGGTCCCACGGAAACATGGAGACCAACAAGACAGGAATGTTGTCAAATATTACCGCCAAGATGTTACGTTGGTTTAGGTTAGGTTAAATTACGTTATTGATGTATATGAAGTTCCCACGCAGAGGTAGAGGCCAACTCGCCAGGAATGTTGACAAATATTAGTGCCGGGAAGTTGGGTTGTTTTAGGTTAGGTTATATTACGTTATTGATGTATATGAAGGTCCCACGGAGACGTAGAGGCCAACTCGCCAGGAATGTTGTCAAATATTACCGCCGAGATGATAGGTTGGGTTAGGTTAGGTTATATTACGTTATTGATGTATATGAAGGCCCCACGGAGACGTAGAGGCCAACTCGCCAGGAATGTTGTCAAATATTACCGCCGAGATGTTAGGTTGGGTTAGGACAGGTAATATTCTGTTATTGATGTATATGAAGGTCCCACGGAAACATGGAGGCCAACAAGACAGGAATGTTGTCAAATATTACCGCCGAGATGTTACGTTGGGTTAGGTTAGGTTAAATTACGTTATTGATGTATATAAAAGTCCCACGGAGACGTAGAGGTCAACTCGTCAGGAATGTTGTCAAATATTACCGCCGATATGATAGGTTGGGTTAGGTTAGGTTATATTACGTTATTGATGTATATGAAGGCCACAAGGAGAGGTAGAGGCCAACTCGCCAGGAATGTTGTCAAATATTAGTGCCGAGATGTTGGGTTGGGTTAGGTTAGGTAATATTACGTTATTGATGTATATGAAGGTCCCACGGTGACGTAGAGGCCAACTCGCCAGGAATGTTGTCAAGTATTACCGCCGATGTGTTAGGTTGGGTTAGGTTAGGTTATACTACGTTATTGATGTATATAAAGGCCCCACGGAGACGTAGAGGCCAACTCGCCAGTAATGTTGTCAAATATTACCGCCGAGATGATAGGTTGGGCTAGGTTAGGTTATATTACGTTATTGATGTATATAAAATTCCCACGGAGACGTAGAGGCCAACTCGCCAGGAATGTTGTCAAATATTACCGCCGAGATGATAGGTTGGGCTAGGTTAGGTTATATTACGTTATTGATGTATATGAAGGCCACAAGGAGAGGTAGAGGCCAACTCGCCAGGAATGTTGTCAAATATTAGTGCCGAGATCTTAGGTTGGGTTAGGTCAGGTAATATTATGTTATTGATGTATATGAAGGTCCCACGGAAACATGGAGGCCAACAAGACAGGAATGTTGTCAAATATTACCGCCGAGATGTTACGTTGGTTTAGGTTAGGTTATATTACGTTATTGATGTATATGAAGGTCCCACGGAGACGTAGAGGCCAACTCGCCAGGAATGTTGTCAAATATTAGTGCCGGGAAGTTGGGTTGGGTTAGGTTAGGTTATATTACGTTATTGATGTATATAAAATTCCCACGGAGACGTAGAGGCCAACTCGCCAGGAATGTTGTGAAATATTAGTGCCGAGATCTTAGGTTGGGTTAGGTTAGGTTATATTACGTTATTGATGTATATGAAGGCCACACGGAGAGATAGAGGCCAACTCGCCAGGAATGTTGTCAAATATTACCGTCGAGATGATAGGTTGGGTTAGGTTAGGTTATATTACGTTATTTATGTATATAAAATTCCCACGGAGACGTAGAGGCCAACTCGCCAGGAATGTTGTCAAATATTACCGCCGAGATGATAGGTTGGGTTAGGTTAGGTTATATTACGTTATTGATGTATATGAAGGCCCCACGGAGACGTAGAGGCCAACTCGCCAGGAATGTTGTCAAATATTACCGCCGAGATGTTAGGTTGGGTTAGGACAGGTAATATTATGTTATTGATGTATATGAAGGTCCCACGGAAACATGGAGGCCAACAAGACAGGAATGTTGTCAAATATTACCGCCGAGATGTTACGTTGGGTTAGGTTAGGTTAAATTACGTTATTGATGTATATAAAAGATCCACGGAGACGTAGAGGTCAACTCGTCAGGAATGTTGTCAAATATTACCGCCGATATGATAGGTTGGGTTAGGTTAGGTTATATTACGTTATTGATGTATATGAAGGCCACAAGGAGAGGTAGAGGCCAACTCGCCAGGAATGTTGTCAAATATTAGTGCCGAGATGTTGGGTTGGGTTAGGTTAGGTAATATTACGTTATTGATGTATATGAAGGTCCCACGGTGACGTAGAGGCCAACTCGCCAGGAATGTTGTCAAGTATTACCGCCGATGTGTTAGGTTGGGTTAGGTTAGGTTATACTACGTTATTGATGTATATAAAGGCCCCACGGAGACGTAGAGGCCAACTCGCCAGTAATGTTGTCAAATATTACCGCCGAGATGATAGGTTGGGCTAGGTTAGGTTATATTACGTTATTGATGTATATAAAATTCCCACGGAGACGTAGAGGCCAACTCGCCAGGAATGTTGTCAAATATTACCGCCGAGATGATAGGTTGGGCTAGGTTAGGTTATATTACGTTATTGATGTATATGAAGGCCACAAGGAGAGGTGGAGGCCAACACGCCAGGAATGTTGTCAAATATTAGTGCCGAGATCTTAGGTTGGGTTAGGTCAGGTAATATTATGTTATTGATGTATATGAAGGTCCCACGGAAACATGGAGGCCAACAAGACAGGAATGTTGTCAAATATTACCGCCGAGATGTTACGTTGGTTTAGGTTAGGTTATATTACGTTATTGATGTATATGAAGGTCCCACGGAGACGTAGAGGCCAACTCGCCAGGAATGTTGTCAAATATTAGTGCCGGGAAGTTGGGTTGGGTTAGGTTAGGTTATATTACGTTATTGATGTATATAAAATTCCCACGGAGACGTAGAGGCCAACTCGCCAGGAATGTTGTGAAATATTAGTGCCGAGATCTTAGGTTGGGTTAGGTTAGGTTATATTACGTTATTGATGTATATGAAGGCCACACGGAGAGATAGAGGCCAACTCGCCAGGAATGTTGTCAAATATTACCGTCGAGATGATAGGTTGGGTTAGGTTAGGTTATATTACGTTATTTATGTATATAAAATTCCCACGGAGACGTAGAGGCCAACTCGCCAGGAATGTTGTAAAATATTAGTGCCGAGATCTTAGGTTGGGTTAGGTTAGGTTATACTACGTTATTGATGTATATGAAGGCCCCACGGAGACGTAGAGGCCAACTCGCCAGGAATGTTGTCAAATATTACCGCCGATGTGTTAGGTTGGGTTAGGTTAGGTTATACTACGTTATTGATGTATATGAAGGCCCCACGGAGACGTAGAGGCCAACTCGCCAGGAATGTTGTCAAATATTACCGCCGAGATGATAGGTTGGGTTAGGTTAGGTTATATTACGTTATTGATTTATATGAATGTCCCACTGAGAGGTAGAGGCCAACTCGCCAGGAATGTTGTCAAATATTAGTGCCGAGATGTTAGGTTGGGTTAAGTTAGGTAATATTACGTTATTGATGTATATGAAGGTCCCACGGTGACGTAGGGGCCAACTCGCCAGGAATGTTGTCAAATATTAGTGCCGAGATGTTGGGTTGGGTTAGGTTAGGTAATATTACGTTATTGATGTATATGAAGGTCCCACGGTGACGTAGATGCCAACTCGCCAGGAATGTTGTCAAATATTACCGCCGATGTGTTAGGTTGGGTTAGGTTAGGTTATACTACGTTATTGATGTATATGAAGGTCCTACGGAGAGGTAGAGGCCAACTCGCCAGGAATGTTGTCAAATATTAGTGCCGAGATGTTGGGTTGGGTTAGGTTAGGTAATATTACGTTATTGATGTATATGAAGGTCCCACGGTGACGTAGAGGCCAACTCGCCAGGAATGTTGTCAAGTATTACCGCCGATGTGTTAGGTTGGGTTATGTTAGGTTATACTACGTTATTGATGTATATAAAGGCCCCACGGAGACGTAGAGGCCAACTCGCCAGTAATGTTGTCAAATATTACCGCCGAGATGATAGGTTGGGCTAGGTTAGGTTATATTACGTTATTGATGTATATGAAGGCCACAAGGAGAGGTAGAGGCCAACTCGCCAGGAATGTTGTCAAATATTAGTGCCGAGATCTTAGGTTGGGTTAGGTCAGGTAATATTATGTTATTGATGTATATGAAGGTCCCACGGAAACATGGAGGCCAACAAGACAGGAATGTTGTCAAATATTACCGCCGAGATGTTACGTTGGTTTAGGTTAGGTTAAATTACGTTATTGATGTACATGAAGGTCCCACGGAGAGGTAGAGGCCAACTCGCCAGGAATGTTGTCAAATATTAGTGCCGGGAAGTTGGGTTGGGTTAGGTTAGGTTATATTACGTTATTGATGTATATGAAGGTCCCACGGAGACGTAGAGGCCAACTCGCCAGGAATGTTGTCAAATATTAGTGCCGAGATCTTAGGTTGGGTTAGGTCAGGTAATATTATGTTATTGATGTATATGAAGGTCCCACGGAAACATGGAGGTCAACAAGACAGGAATGTTGTCAAATATTACCGCCGAGATGTTACGTTGGTTTAGGTTAGGTTAAATTACGTTATTGATGTATATAAAAGTCCCACGGAGACGTAGAGGTCAACTCGTCAGGAATGTTGTCAAATATTACCGCCGATATGATAGGTTGGGTTAGGTTAGGTTATATTACGTTATTGATGTATATGAAGGCCACAAGGAGAGGTAGAGGCCAACTCGCCAGGAATGTTGTCAAATATTAGTGCCGGGAAGTTGGGTTGGGTTAGGTTAGGTTATATTACGTTATTGATGTATATAAAATTCCCGCGGAGACGTAGAGGCCAACTCGCCAGGAATGTTGTAAAATATTAGTGCCGAGATCTTAGGTTGGGTTAGGTTAGGTTATATTACGTTATTGATGTATGTGAAGGTCCCACGGTGACGTAGAGGCCAACTCGCCATGAATGTTGTCAAATATTCCCGCCGATGTGTTAGGTTGGGTTAGGTTAGGTTATACTACGTTATTGATGTATATGAAGGCCCCACGGAGACGTAGAGGCCAACTCGCCAGGAATGTTGTCAAATATTACCGCCGAGATGATAGGTTGGGCTAGGTTAGGTTATATTACGTTATTGATGTATATGAATGTCCCACTGAGAGGTAGAGGCCAACTCGCCAGGAATGTTGTCAAATATTAGTGCCGAGATGTTAGGTTGGGTTAAGTTAGGCAATATTACGTTATTGATGTATATAAAATTCCCACGGAGACGTAGAGGCCAACTCGCCAGGAATGTTGTAAAATATTAGTGCCGAGATCTTAGGTTGGGTTAGGTTAGGTTATATTACGTTATTGATGTATATGAAGGTCCCACGGAGACGTAGAGGCCAACTCGCCAGGAATGTTGTCAAATATTAGTGCCGAGATCTTAGGTTGGGTTAGGTCAGGTAATATTATGTTATTGATGTATATGAAGGTCCCACGGAAACATGGAGACCAACAAGACAGGAATGTTGTCAAATATTACCGCCAAGATGTTACGTTGGTTTAGGTTAGGTTAAATTACGTTATTGATGTATATGAAGTTCCCACGGAGAGGTAGAGGCCAACTCGCCAGGAATGTTGACAAATATTAGTGCCGGGAAGTTGGGTTGTTTTAGGTTAGGTTATATTACGTTATTGATGTATATGAAGGTCCCACGGAGACGTAGAGGCCAACTCGCCAGGAATGTTGTCAAATATTAGTGCCGAGATCTTAGGTTGGGTTAGGCCAGGTAATATTATGTTATTGATGTATATGAAGGTCCCACGGAAACATGGAGGCCAACAAGACAGGAATGTTGTCAAATATTACCGCCGAGATGTTACCTTGGTTTAGGTTAGGTTAAATTACGTTATTGATGTATATAAAAGTCCCACGGAGACGTAGAGGCCAACTCTTCAGGAATGTTGTCAAATATTACCGCCGATATGATAGGTTGGGTTAGGTTAGGTTATATTACGTTATTGATGTATATGAAGGCCACACGGAGAGATAGAGGCCAACTCGCCAGGAATGTTGTCAAATATTACCGTCGAGATGATAGGTTGGGTTAGGTTAGGTTATATTACGTTATTTATGTATATAAAATTCCCACGGAGACGTAGAGGCCAACTCGCCAGGAATGTTGTCAAATATTACCGCCGAGATGATAGGTTGGGTTAGGTTAGGTTATATTACGTTATTGATGTATATGAAGGCCCCACGGAGACGTAGAGGGCAACTCGCCAGGAATGTTGTCAAATATTAGTGCCGAGATGTTAGGTTGGGTTAAGTTAGGTAATATTACGTTATTGATGTATATAAAATTCCCGCGGAGACGTAGAGGCCAACTCGCCAGGAATGTTGTAAAATATTAGTGCCGAGATCTTAGGTTGGGTTAGGTTAGGTTATATTACGTTATTGATGTATATGAAGGTCCCACGGAGACGTAGAGGCCAACTCGCCAGGAATGTTGTCAAATATTACCGCCGATATGATAGGTTGGGTTAGGTTAGGTTATATTACGTTATTGATGTATATGAAGGCCACACGGAGAGGTAGAGGCCAACTCGCCAGGAATGTTGTCAAATATTACCGCCGAGATGATAGGTTGAGTTAGGTTCGGTTATATTACGTTATTTATGTATATGAAGGTCCCACGGAAACATGGAGGCCAACAAGACAGGAATGTTGTCAAATATTACCGCCGAGATGTTATGTTGGTTTAGGTTAGGTTAAATTACGTTATTGATGTATATGAAGGTCCCACGGAGAGGTAGAGGCCAACTCGCCAGGAATGTTGTCAAATATTAGTGCCGGGAAGTTGGGTTGGGTTAGGCCAGGTAATATTATGTTATTGATGTATATGAAGGTCCCACGGAAACATGGAGGCCAACAAGACAGGAATGTTGTCAAATATTACCGCCGAGATGTTACCTTGGTTTAGGTTAGGTTAAATTACGTTATTGATGTATATAAAAGTCCCACGGAGACGTAGAGGCCAACTCTTCAGGAATGTTGTCAAATATTACCGCCGATATGATAGGTTGGGTTAGGTTAGGTTATATTACGTTATTGATGTATATGAAGGCCACACGGAGAGATAGAGGCCAACTCGCCAGGAATGTTGTCAAATATTACCGTCGAGATGATAGGTTGGGTTAGGTTAGGTTATATTACGTTATTTATGTATATAAAATTCCCACGGAGACGTAGAGGCCAACTCGCCAGGAATGTTGTCATATATTACCGCCGAGATGATAGGTTGGGTTAGGTTAGGTTATATTACGTTATTGATGTATATGAAGGCCCCACGGAGACGTAGAGGCCAACTCGCCAGGAATGTTGTCAAATATTACCGCCGAGATGTTAGGTTGGGTTAGGACAGGTAATATTATGTTATTGATGTATATGAAGGTCCCACGGAAACATGGAGGCCAACAAGACAGGAATGTTGTCAAGTATTACCGCCGAGATGTTACGTTGGGTTAGGTTAGGTTATATTACGTTATTGATGTATATGAAGGTCCTACGGAGAGGTAGAGGCCAACTCGCCAGGAATGTTGCCAAATATTAGTGCCGAGATGTTGGGTTGGGTTAGGTTAGGTAATATTACGTTATTGATGTATATGAAGGTCCCACGGTGACGTAGAGGCCAACTCGCCAGGAATGTTGTCAAATATTACCGCCGATGTGTTGGGTTGGATTAGGTTAGGTTATACTACGTTATTGATGTATATGAAGGCCCCACGGAGACGTAGAGGCCAACTCGCCAGGAATGTTGTCAAATATTACCGCCGATATGATAGGTTGGGTTAGGTTAGGTTATATTACGTTATTGATGTATATGAAGGCCACACGGAGAGGTAGAGGCCAACTCGCCAGGAATGTTGTCAAATATTACCGCCGAGATGATAGGTTGAGTTAGGTTCGGTTATATTACGTTATTTATGTATATGAAGGTCCCACGGAAACATGGAGGCCAACAAGACAGGAATGTTGTCAAATATTACCGCCGAGATGTTATGTTGGTTTAGGTTAGGTTAAATTACGTTATTGATGTATATGAAGGTCCCACGGAGAGGTAGAGGCCAACTCGCCAGGAATGTTGTCAAATATTAGTGCCGGGAAGTTGGGTTGGGTTAGGCCAGGTAATATTATGTTATTGATGTATATGAAGGTCCCACGGAAACATGGAGGCCAACAAGACAGGAATGTTGTCAAATATTACCGCCGAGATGTTACCTTGGTTTAGGTTAGGTTAAATTACGTTATTGATGTATATAAAAGTCCCACGGAGACGTAGAGGCCAACTCTTCAGGAATGTTGTCAAATATTACCGCCGATATGATAGGTTCGGTTAGGTTAGGTTATATTACGTTATTGATGTATATGAAGGCCACACGGAGAGATAGAGGCCAACTCGCCAGGAATGTTGTCAAATATTACCGTCGAGATGATAGGTTGGGTTAGGTTAGGTTATATTACGTTATTTATGTATATAAAATTCCCACGGAGACGTAGAGGCCAACTCGCCAGGAATGTTGTCATATATTACCGCCGAGATGATAGGTTGGGTTAGGTTAGGTTATATTACGTTATTGATGTATATGAAGGCCCCACGGAGACGTAGAGGCCAACTCGCCAGGAATGTTGTCAAATATTACCGCCGAGATGTTATGTTGGGTTAGGACAGGTAATATTATGTTATTGATGTATATGAAGGTCCCACGGAAACATGGAGGCCAACAAGACAGGAATGTTGTCAAGTATTACCGCCGAGATGTTACGTTGGGTTAGGTTAGGTTATATTACGTTATTGATGTATATGAAGGTCCTACGGAGAGGTAGAGGCCAACTCGCCAGGAATGTTGCCAAATATTAGTGCCGAGATGTTGGGTTGGGTTAGGTTAGGTAATATTACGTTATTGATGTATATGAAGGTCCCACGGTGACGTAGAGGCCAACTCGCCAGGAATGTTGTCAAATATTACCGCCGATGTGTTAGGTTGGGTTAGGTTAGGTTATACTACGTTATTGATGTATATGAAGGCCCCACGGAGACGTAGAGGCCAACTCGCCAGGAATGTTGTCAAATATTACCGCCGAGATGTTACGTTGGTTTAGGTTAGGTTATATTACGTTATTGATGTATATGAAGGTCCCACGGAGACGTAGAGGCCAACTCGCCAGGAATGTTGTCAAATATTAGTGCCGGGAAGTTGGGTTGGGTTAGGTTAGGTTATATTACGTTATTGATGTATATAAAATTCCCACGGAGACGTAGAGGCCAACTCGCCAGGAATGTTGTGAAATATTAGTGCCGAGATCTTAGGTTGGGTTAGGTTAGGTTATATTACGTTATTGATGTATATGAAGGTCCCACGGTGACGTAGAGGCCAACTCGCCAGGAATGTTGTCAAATATTACCGCCGATGTGTTAGGTTGGGTTAGGTTAGGTTATACTACGTTATTGATGTATATGAAGGCCCCACGGAGACGTAGAGGCCAACTCGCCAGGAATGTTGTCAAATATTACCGCCGATGTGTTAGGTTGGGTTAGGTTAGGTTATACTACGTTATTGATGTATATGAAGGCCCCACGGAGACGTAGAGGCCAACTCGCCAGGAATGTTGTCAAATATTACCGCCGAGATGATAGGTTGGGTTAGGTTAGGTTATATTACGTTATTGATTTATATGAATGTCCCACTGAGAGGTAGAGGCCAACTCGCCAGGAATGTTGTCAAATATTAGTGCCGAGATGTTAGGTTGGGTTAAGTTAGGTAATATTACGTTATTGATGTATATGAAGGTCCCACGGTGACGTAGAGGCCAACTCGCCAGGAATGTTGTCAAATATTACCGCCGATGTGTTAGGTTGGGTTAGGTTAGGTTATACTACGTTATTGATGTATATGAAGGTCCTACGGAGAGGTAGAGGCCAACTCGCCAGGAATGTTGTCAAATATTAGTGCCGAGATGTTGGGTTGGGTTAGGTTAGGTAATATTACGTTATTGATGTATATGAAGGTCCCACGGTGACGTAGAGGCCAACTCGCCAGGAATGTTGTCAAGTATTACCGCCGATGTGTTAGGTTGGGTTAGGTTAGGTTATACTACGTTATTGATGTATATAAAGGACCCACGGAGACGTAGAGGCCAACTCGCCAGTAATGTTGTCAAATATTACCGCCGAGATGATAGGTTGGGCTAGGTTAGGTTATATTACGTTATTGATGTATATAAAATTCCCACGGAGACGTAGAGGCCAACTCGCCAGGAATGTTGTCAAATATTACCGCCGAGATGATAGGTTGGGCTAGGTTAGGTTATATTACGTTATTGATGTATATGAAGGCCACAAGGAGAGGTAGAGGCCAACTCGCCAGGAATGTTGTCAAATATTAGTGCCGAGATCTTAGGTTGGGTTAGGTCAGGTAATATTATGTTATTGATGTATATGAAGGTCCCACGGAAACATGGAGGCCAACAAGACAGGAATGTTGTCAAATATTACCGCCGAGATGTTACGTTGGTTTAGGTTAGGTTAAATTACGTTATTGATGTACATGAAGGTCCCACGGAGAGGTAGAGGCCAACTCGCCAGGAATGTTGTCAAATATTAGTGCCGGGAAGTTGGGTTGGTTTAGGTTAGGTTAAATTACGTTATTGATGTATATAAAAGTCCCACGGAGACGTAGAGGTCAACTCGTCAGGAATGTTGTCAAATATTACCGCCGATATGATAGGTTGGGTTAGGTTAGGTTATATTACGTTATTGATGTATATGAAGGCCACAAGGAGAGGTAGAGGCCAACTCGCCAGGAATGTTGTCAAATATTAGTGCCGAGATGTTAGGTTGGGTTAAGTTAGGTAATATTACGTTATTGATGTATATAAAATTCCCGCGGATACGTAGAGGCCAACTCGCCAGGAATGTTGTAAAATATTAGTGCCGAGATCTTAGGTTGGGTTAGGTTAGGTTATATTACGTTATTGATGTATATGAAGGTCCCACGGAGACGTAGAGGCCAACTCGCCAGGAATGTTGTCAAATATTACCGCCGATATGATAGGTTGGGTTAGGTTAGGTTATATTACGTTATTGATGTATATGAAGGCCACACGGAGAGGTAGAGGCCAACTCGCCAGGAATGTTGTCAAATATTACCGCCGAGATGATAGGTTGAGTTAGGTTCGGTTATATTACGTTATTTATGTATATGAAGGTCCCACGGAAACATGGAGGCCAACAAGACAGGAATGTTGTCAAATATTACCGCCGAGATGTTATGTTGGTTTAGGTTAGGTTAAATTACGTTATTGATGTATATGAAGGTCCCACGGAGAGGTAGAGGCCAACTCGCCAGGAATGTTGTCAAATATTAGTGCCGGGAAGTTGGGTTGGGTTAGGTTAGGTTATATTACGTTATTGATTTATATGAATGTCCCACTGAGAGGTAGAGGCCAACTCGCCAGGAATGTTGTCAAATATTAGTGCCGAGATGTTAGGTTGGGTTAAGTTAGGTAATATTACGTTATTGATGTATATGAAGGTCCCACGGTGACGTAGAGGCCAACTCGCCAGGAATGTTGTCAAATATTACCGCCGATGTGTTAGGTTGGGTTAGGTTAGGTTATACTACGTTATTGATGTATATGAAGGTCCTACGGAGAGGTAGAGGCCAACTCGCCAGGAATGTTGTCAAATATTAGTGCCGACATGTTGGGTTGGGTTAGGTTAGGTAATATTACGTTATTGATGTATATGAAGGTCCCACGGTGACGTAGAGGCCAACTCGCCAGGAATGTTGTCAAGTATTACCGCCGATGTGTTAGGTTGGGTTAGGTTAGGTTATACTACGTTATTGATGTATATAAAGGACCCACGGAGACGTAGAGGCCAACTCGCCAGTAATGTTGTCAAATATTACCGCCGAGATGATAGGTTGGGCTAGGTTAGGTTATATTACGTTATTGATGTATATAAAATTCCCACGGAGACGTAGAGGCCAACTCGCCAGGAATGTTGTCAAATATTACCGCCGAGATGATAGGTTGGGCTAGGTTAGGTTATATTACGTTATTGATGTATATGAAGGCCACAAGGAGAGGTAGAGGCCAACTCGCCAGGAATGTTGTCAAATATTAGTGCCGAGATCTTAGGTTGGGTTAGGTCAGGTAATATTATGTTATTGATGTATATGAAGGTCCCACGGTAACATGGAGGCCAACAAGACAGGAATTTTGTCAAATATTACCGCCGAGATGTTACGTTGGTTTAGGTTAGGTTAAATTACGTTATTGATGTACATGAAGGTCCCACGGAGAGGTAGAGGCCAACTCGCCAGGAATGTTGTCAAATATTAGTGCCGGGAAGTTGGGTTGGGTTAGGTTAGGTTATATTACGTTATTGATGTATATGAAGGTCCCACGGAGACGTAGAGGCCAACTCGCCAGGAATGTTGTCAAATATTAGTGCCGAGATCTTAGGTTGGGTTAGGTCAGGTAATATTATGTTATTGATGTATATGAAGGTCCCACGGAAACATGGAGGTCAACAAGACAGGAATGTTGTCAAATATTACCGCCGAGATGTTACGTTGGTTTAGGTTAGGTTAAATTACGTTATTGATGTATATAAAAGTCCCACGGAGACGTAGTGGTCAACTCGTCAGGAATGTTGTCAAATATTACCGCCGATATGATAGGTTGGGTTAGGTTAGGTTATATTACGTTATTGATGTATATGAAGGCCACAAGGAGAGGTAGAGGCCAACTCGCCAGGAATGTTGTCAAATATTAGTGCCGAGATGTTAGGTTGGGTTAAGTTAGGTAATATTACGTTATTGATGTATATAAAATTCCCGCGGATACGTAGAGGCCAACTCGCCAGGAATGTTGTAAAATATTAGTGCCGAGATCTTAGGTTGGGTTAGGTTAGGTTATATTACGTTATTGATGTATATGAAGGTCCCACGGAGACGTAGAGGCCAACTCGCCAGGAATGTTGTCAAATATTACCGCCGATATGATAGGTTGGGTTAGGTTAGGTTATATTACGTTATTGATGTATATGAAGGCCACACGGAGAGGTAGAGGCCAACTCGCCAGGAATGTTGTCAAATATTACCGCCGAGATGATAGGTTGAGTTAGGTTCGGTTATATTACGTTATTTATGTATATGAAGGTCCCACGGAAACATGGAGGCCAACAAGACAGGAATGTTGTCAAATATTACCGCCGAGATGTTATGTTGGTTTAGGTTAGGTTAAATTACGTTATTGATGTATATGAAGGTCCCACGTAGAGGTAGAGGCCAACTCGCCAGGAATGTTGTCAAATATTAGTGCCGGGAAGTTGGGTTGGGTTAGGTTAGGTTATATTACGTTATTGATGTATATAAAATTCCCGCGGAGACGTAGAGGCCAACTCGCCAGGAATGTTGTAAAATATTAGTGCCGAGATCTTAGGTTGGGTTAGGTTAGGTTATATTACGTTATTGATGTATGTGAAGGTCCCACGGTGACGTAGAGGCCAACTCGCCAGGAATGTTGTCAAATATTCCCGCCGATGTGTTAGGTTGGGTTAGGTTAGGTTATACTACGTTATTGATGTATATGAAGGCCCCACGGAGACGTAGAGGCCAACTCGCCAGGAATGTTGTCAAATATTACCGCCGAGATGATAGGTTGGGCTAGGTTAGGTTATATTACGTTATTGATGTATATGAATGTCGCACTGAGAGGTAGAGGCCAACTCCCCAGGAATGTTGTCAAATATTAGTGCCGAGATGTTAGGTTGGGTTAAGTTAGGCAATATTACGTTATTGATGTATATAAAATTCCCACGGAGACGTAGAGGCCAACTCGCCAGGAATGTTGTAAAATATTAGTGCCGAGATCTTAGGTTGGGTTAGGTTAGGTTATATTACGTTATTGATGTATATGAAGGTCCCACGGAGACGTAGAGGCCAACTCGCCAGGAATGTTGTCAAATATTAGTGCCGAGATCTTAGGTTGGGTTAGGTCAGGTAATATTATGTTATTGATGTATATGAAGGTCCCACGGAAACATGGAGACCAACAAGACAGGAATGTTGTCAAATATTACCGCCAAGATGTTACGTTGGTTTAGGTTAGGTTAAATTACGTTATTGATGTATATGAAGTTCCCACGGAGAGGTAGAGGCCAACTCGCCAGGAATGTTGACAAATATTAGTGCCGGGAAGTTGGGTTGTTTTAGGTTAGGTTATATTACGTTATTGATGTATATGAAGGTCCCACGGAGACGTAGAGGCCAACTCGCCAGGAATGTTGTCAAATATTAGTGCCGAGATCTTAGGTTGGGTTAGGCCAGGTAATATTATGTTATTGATGTATATGAAGGTCCCACGGAAACATGGAGGCCAACAAGACAGGAATGTTGTCAAATATTACCGCCGAGATGTTACGTTGGTTTAGGTTAGGTTAAATTACGTTATTGATGTATATAAAAGTCCCACGGAGACGTAGAGGCCAACTCTTCAGGAATGTTGTCAAATATTACCGCCGATATGATAGGTTGGGTTAGGTTAGGTTATATTACGTTATTGATGTATATGAAGGCCACACGGAGAGATAGAGGCCAACTCGCCAGGAATGTTGTCAAATATTACCGTCGAGATGATAGGTTGGGTTAGGTTAGGTTATATTACGTTATTTATGTATATAAAATTCCCACGGAGACGTAGAGGCCAACTCGCCAGGAATGTTGTCAAATATTACCGCCGAGATGATAGGTTGGGTTAGGTTAGGTTATATTACGTTATTGATGTATATGAAGGCCCCACGGAGACGTAGAGGCCAACTCGCCAGGAATGTTGTCAAATATTACCGCCGAGATGTTGGGTTGGGTTAAGTTAGGTAATATTACGTTATTGATGTATATAAAATTCCCGCGGAGACGTAGAGGCCAACTCGCCAGGAATGTTGTAAAATATTAGTGCCGAGATCTTAGGTTGGGTTAGGTTAGGTTATATTACGTTATTGATGTATATGAAGGCCACACGGAGAGGTAGAGGCCAACTCGCCAGGAATGTTGTCAAATATTACCGCCGAGATGATAGGTTGAGTTAGGTTCGGTTATATTACGTTATTTATGTATATGAAGGTCCCACGGAAACATGGAGGCCAACAAGACAGGAATGTTGTCAAATATTACCGCCGAGATGTTATGTTGGTTTAGGTTAGGTTAAATTACGTTATTGATGTATATGAAGGTCCCACGGAGAGGTAGAGGCCAACTCGCCAGGAATGTTGTCAAATATTAGTGCCGGGAAGTTGGGTTGGGTTAGGCCAGGTAATATTATGTTATTGATGTATATGAAGGTCCCACGGAAACATGGAGGCCAACAAGACAGGAATGTTGTCAAATATTACCGCCGAGATGTTACCTTGGTTTAGGTTAGGTTAAATTACGTTATTGATGTATATAAAAGTCCCACGGAGACGTAGAGGCCAACTCTTCAGGAATGTTGTCAAATATTACCGCCGATATGATAGGTTGGGTTAGGTTAGGTTATATTACGTTATTGATGTATATGAAGGCCACACGGAGAGATAGAGGCCAACTCGCCAGGAATGTTGTCAAATATTACCGTCGAGATGATAGGTTGGGTTAGGTTAGGTTATATTACGTTATTTATGTATATAAAATTCCCACGGAGACGTAGAGGCCAACTCGCCAGGAATGTTGTCAAATATTACCGCCGAGATGATAGGTTGGGTTAGGTTAGGTTATATTACGTTATTGATGTATATGAAGGCCCCACGGAGACGTAGAGGCCAACTCGCCAGGAATGTTGTCAAATATTACCGCCGAGATGTTAGGTTGGGTTAGGACAGGTAATATTATGTTATTGATGTATATGAAGGTCCCACGGAAACATGGAGGCCAACAAGACAGGAATGTTGTCAAATATTACCGCCGAGATGTTACGTTGGGTTAGGTTAGGTTATATTACGTTATTGATGTATATGAAGGCCCCACGGAGAGGTAGAGGCCAACTCGCCAGGAATGTTGTCAAATATTAGTGCCGGGAAGTTGGGTTGGGTTAGGTTAGGTTATATTACGTTATTGATGTATATAAAATTCCCGCGGAGACGTAGAGGCCAACTCGCCAGGAATGTTGTAAAATATTAGTGCCGAGATCTTAGGTTGGGTTAGGTTAGGTTATATTACGTTATTGATGTATATGAAGTTCCCACGGAGACGTAGAGTCCAACTCGCTAGGAATGTTGTCAAATATTAGTGCCGAGATCTTAGGTTGGGTTAGGTCAGGTAATATTATGTTATTGATGTATATGAAGGTCCCACGGAAACATGGAGGCCAACAAGACAGGAATGTTGTCAAGTATTACCGCCGAGATGTTATGTTGGTTTAGGTTAGGTTAAATTACGTTATTGATGTATATGAAGGTCCTACGGAGAGGTAGAGGCCAACTCGCCAGGAATGTTGCCAAATATTAGTGCCGAGATGTTGGGTTGGGTTAGGTTAGGTAATATTACGTTATTGATGTATATGAAGGTCCCACGGTGACGTAGAGGCCAACTCGCCAGGAATGTTGTCAAATATTACCGCCGATGTGTTAGGTTGGGTTAGGTTAGGTTATACTACGTTATTGATGTATATGAAGGCCCCACGGAGACGTAGAGGCCAACTCGCCAGGAATGTTGTCAAATATTACCGCCGAGATGTTACGTTGGTTTAGGTTAGGTTATATTACGTTATTGATGTATATGAAGCTCCCACGGAGACGTAGAGGCCAACTCGCCAGGAATGTTGTCAAATATTAGTGCCGGGAAGTTGGGTTGGGTTAGGTTAGGTTATATTACGTTATTGATGTATATAAAATTCCCACGGAGACGTAGAGGCCAACTCGCCAGGAATGTTGTGAAATATTAGTGCCGAGATCTTAGGTTGGGTTAGGTTAGGTTATATTACGTTATTGATGTATATGAAGGTCCCACGGTGACGTAGAGGCCAACTCGCCAGGAATGTTGTCAAATATTAGTGCCGGGAAGTTGGGTTGGGTTAGGTTAGGTTATATTACGTTATTGATGTATATAAAATTCCCACGGAGACGTAGAGGCCAACTCGCCAGGAATGTTGTAAAATATTAGTGCCGAGATCTTAGGTTGGGTTAGGTTAGGTTATATTACGTTATTGATGTATATGAAGGTCCCACGGAGACGTAGAGGCCAACTCGCCAGGAATGTTGTCAAATATTAGTGCCGAGATATTAGGTTGGGTTAGGTCAGGTAATATTATGTTATTGATGTATATGAAGGTCCCACGGAAACATGGAGACCAACAAGACAGGAATGTTGTCAAATATTACCGCCAAGATGTTACGTTGGTTTAGGTTAGGTTAAATTACGTTATTGATGTATATGAAGTTCCCACGGAGAGGTAGAGGCCAACTCGCCAGGAATGTTGACAAATATTAGTGCCGGGAAGTTAGGTTGTTTTAGGTTAGGTTATATTACGTTATTGATGTATATGAAGGTCCCACGGAGACGTAGAGGCCAACTCGCCAGGAATGTTGTCAAATATTAGTGCCGAGATCTTAGGTTGGGTTAGGCCAGGTAATATTATGTTATTGATGTATATGAAGGTCCCACGGAAACATGGAGGCCAACAAGACAGGAATGTTGTCAAATATTACCGCCGAGATGTTACGTTGGTTTAGGTTAGGTTAAATTACGTTATTGATGTATATAAAAGTCCCACGGAGACGTAGAGGCCAACTCTTCAGGAATGTTGTCAAATATTACCGCCGATATGATAGGTTGGGTTAGGTTAGGTTATATTACGTTATTGATGTATATGAAGGCCACACGGAGAGATAGAGGCCAACTCGCCAGGAATGTTGTCAAATATTACCGTCGAGATGATAGGTTGGGTTAGGTTAGGTTATATTACGTTATTTATGTATATAAAATTCCCACGGAGACGTAGAGGCCAACTCGCCAGGAATGTTGTCAAATATTACCGCCGAGATGATAGGTTGGGTTAGGTTAGGTTATATTACGTTATTGATGTATATGAAGGCCCCACGGAGACGTAGAGGCCAACTCGCCAGGAATGTTGTCAAATATTACGGCCGAGATGTTAGGTTGGGTTAGGACAGGTAATATTATGTTATTGATGTATATGAAGGTCCCACGGAAACATGGAGGCCAACAAGACAGGAATGTTGTCAAATATTACCGCCGAGATGTTACGTTGGGTTAGGTTAGGTTAAATTACGTTATTGATGTATATAAAAGTCCCACGGAGACGTAGAGGTCAACTCGTCAGGAATGTTGTCAAATATTACCGCCGATATGATAGGTTGGGTTAGGTTAGGTTATATTACGTTATTGATGTATATGAAGGCCACAAGGAGAGGTAGAGGCCAACTCGCCAGGAATGTTGTCAAATATTAGTGCCGAGATGTTAGGTTGGGTTAAGTTAGGTAATATTACGTTATTGATGTATATAAAATTCCCGCGGAGACGTAGAGGCCAACTCGCCAGGAATGTTGTAAAATATTAGTGCCGAGATCTTAGGTTGGGTTAGGTTAGGTTATATTACGTTATTGATGTATATGAAGGCCACACGGAGAGGTAGAGGCCAACTCGCCAGGAATGTTGTCAAATATTACCGCCGAGATGATAGGTTGAGTTAGGTTCGGTTATATTACGTTATTTATGTATATGAAGGTCCCACGGAAACATGGAGGCCAACAAGACAGGAATGTTGTCAAATATTACCGCCGAGATGTTATGTTGGTTTAGGTTAGGTTAAATTACGTTATTGATGTATATGAAGGTCCCACGGAGAGGTAGAGGCCAACTCGCCAGGAATGTTGTCAAATATTAGTGCCGGGAAGTTGGGTTGGGTTAGGCCAGGTAATATTATGTTATTGATGTATATGAAGGTCCCACGGAAACATGGAGGGCAACAAGACAGGAATGTTGTCAAATATTACCGCCGAGATGTTACCTTGGTTTAGGTTAGGTTAAATTACGTTATTGATGTATATAAAAGTCCCACGGAGACGTAGAGGCCAACTCTTCAGGAATGTTGTCAAATATTACCGCCGATATGATAGGTTGGGTTAGGTTAGGTTATATTACGTTATTGATGTATATGAAGGCCACACGGAGAGATAGAGGCCAACTCGCCAGGAATGTTGTCAAATATTACCGTCGAGATGATAGGTTGGGTTAGGTTAGGTTATATTACGTTATTTATGTATATAAAATTCCCACGGAGACGTAGAGGCCAACTCGCCAGGAATGTTGTCAAATATTACCGCCGAGATGATAGGTTGGGTTAGGTTAGGTTATATTACGTTATTGATGTATATGAAGGCCCCACGGAGACGTAGAGGCCAACTCGCCAGGAATGTTGTCAAATATTACCGCCGAGATGTTAGGTTGGGTTAGGACAGGTAATATTATGTTATTGATGTATATGAAGGTCCCACGGAAACATGGAGGCCAACAAGACAGGAATGTTGTCAAATATTACCGCCGAGATGTTACGTTGGGTTAGGTTAGGTTATATTACGTTATTGATGTATATGAAGGCCCCACGGAGAGGTAGAGGCCAACTCGCCAGGAATGTTGTCAAATATTAGTGCCGGGAAGTTGGGTTGGGTTAGGTTAGGTTATATTACGTTATTGATGTATATAAAATTCCCGCGGAGACGTAGAGGCCAACTCGCCAGGAATGTTGTAAAATATTAGTGCCGAGATCTTAGGTTGGGTTAGGTTAGGTTATATTACGTTATTGATGTATATGAAGTTCCCACGGAGACGTAGAGTCCAACTCGCTAGGAATGTTGTCAAATATTAGTGCCGAGATCTTAGGTTGGGTTAGGTCAGGTAATATTATGTTATTGATGTATATGAAGGTCCCACGGAAACATGGAGGCCAACAAGACAGGAATGTTGTCAAGTATTACCGCCGAGATGTTATGTTGGTTTAGGTTAGGTTATACTACGTTATTGATGTATATGAAGGTCCTACGGAGAGGTAGAGGCCAACTCGCCAGGAATGTTGTCAAATATTAGTGCCGAGATGTTGGGTTGGGTTAGGTTAGGTAATATTACGTTATTGATGTATATGAAGGTCCCACGGTGACGTAGAGGCCAACTCGCCAGGAATGTTGTCAAGTATTACCGCCGATGTGTTAGGTTGGGTTAGGTTAGGTTATACTACGTTATTGATGTATATAAAGGCCCCACGGAGACGTAGAGGCCAACTCGCCAGTAATGTTGTCAAATATTACCGCCGAGATGATAGGTTGGGCTAGGTTAGGTTATATTACGCTATTGATGTATATAAAATTCCCGCGGAGACGTAGAGGCCAACTCGCCAGGAATGTTGTCAAATATTACCGCCGAGATGATAGGTTGGGCTAGGTTAGGTTATATTACGTTATTGATGTATATGAAGGCCACAAGGAGAGGTAGAGGCCAACTCGCCAGGAATGTTGTCAAATATTAGTGCCGAGATCTTAGGTTGGGTTAGGTCAGGTAATATTATGTTATTGATGTATATGAAGGTCCCACGGAAACATGGAGGCCAACAAGACAGGAATGTTGTCAAATATTACCGCCGAGATGTTACGTTGGTTTAGGTTAGGTTAAATTACGTTATTGATGTACATGAAGGTCCCACGGAGAGGTAGAGGCCAACTCGCCAGGAATGTTGTCAAATATTAGTGCCGGGAAGTTGGGTTGGGTTAGGTTAGGTTATATTACGTTATTGATGTATATGAAGGTCCCACGGAGACGTAGAGGCCAACTCGCCAGGAATGTTGTCAAATATTAGTGCCGAGATCTTAGGTTGGGTTAGGTCAGGTAATATTATGTTATTGATGTATATGAAGGTCCCACGGAAACATGGAGGTCAACAAGACAGGAATGTTGTCAAATATTACCGCCGAGATGTTACGTTGGTTTAGGTTAGGTTAAATTACGTTATTGATGTATATAAAAGTCCCACGGAGACGTAGAGGTCAACTCGTCAGGAATGTTGTCAAATATTACCGCCGATATGATAGGTTGGGTTAGGTTAGGTTATATTACGTTATTGATGTATATGAAGGCCACAAGGAGAGGTAGAGGCCAACTCGCCAGGAATGTTGTCAAATATTAGTGCCGAGATGTTAGGTTGGGTTAAGTTAGGTAATATTACGTTATTGATGTATATAAAATTCCCGCGGAGACGTAGAGGCCAACTCGCCAGGAATGTTGTAAAATATTAGTGCCGAGATCTTAGGTTGGGTTAGGTTAGGTTATATTACGTTATTGATGTATATGAAGGTCCCACGGAGACGTAGAGGCCAACTCGCCAGGAATGTTGTCAAATATTACCGCCGATATGATAGGTTGGGTTAGGTTAGGTTATATTACGTTATTGATGTATATGAAGGCCACACGGAGAGGTAGAGGCCAACTCGCCAGGAATGTTGTCAAATATTACCGCCGAGATGATAGGTTGAGTTAGGTTCGGTTATATTACGTTATTTATGTATATGAAGGTCCCACGGAAACATGGAGGCCAACAAGACAGGAATGTTGTCAAATATTACCGCCGAGATGTTATGTTGGTTTAGGTTAGGTTAAATTACGTTATTGATGTATATGAAGGTCCCACGGAGAGGTAGAGGCCAACTCGCCAGGAATGTTGTCAAATATTAGTGCCGGGAAGTTGGGTTGGGTTAGGTTAGGTTATATTACGTTATTGATGTATATAAAATTCCGGCGGAGACGTAGAGGCCAACTCGCCAGGAATGTTGTAAAATATTAGTGCCGAGATCTTAGGTTGGGTTAGGTTAGGTTATATTACGTTATTGATGTATGTGAAGGTCCCACGGTGACGTAGAGGCCAACTCGCCAGGAATGTTGTCAAATATTCCCGCCGATGTGTTAGGTTGGGTTAGGTTAGGTTATACTACGTTATTGATGTATATGAAGGCCCCACGGAGACGTAGAGGCCAACTCGCCAGGAATGTTGTCAAATATTACCGCCGAGATGATAGGTTGGGCTAGGTTAGGTTATATTACGTTATTGATGTATATGAATGTCCCACTGAGAGGTAGAGGCCAACTCGCCAGGAATGTTGTCAAATATTAGTGCCGAGATGTTAGGTTGGGTTAAGTTAGGCAATATTACGTTATTGATGTATATAAAATTCCCACGGAGACGTAGAGGCCAACTCGCCAGGAATGTTGTAAAATATTAGTGCCGAGATCTTAGGTTGGGTTAGGTTAGGTTATATTACGTTATTGATGTATATGAAGGTCCCACGGAGACGTAGAGGCCAACTCGCCAGGAATGTTGTCAAATATTAGTGCCGAGATCTTAGGTTGGGTTAGGTCAGGTAATATTATGTTATTGATGTATATGAAGGTCCCACGGAAACATGGAGACCAACAAGACAGGAATGTTGTCAAATATTACCGCCAAGATGTTACGTTGGTTTAGGTTAGGTTATATTACGTTATTGATGTATATGAAGGTCCCACGGAGACGTAGAGGCCAACTCGCCAGGAATGTTGTCAAATATTAGTGCCGAGATCTTAGGTTGGGTTAGGTCAGGTAATATTATGTTATTGATGTATATGAAGGTCCCACGGAAACATGGAGACCAACAAGACAGGAATGTTGTCAAATATTACCGCCAAGATGTTACGTTGGTTTAGGTTAGGTTAAATTACGTTATTGATGTATATGAAGTTCCCACGGAGAGGTAGAGGCCAACTCGCCAGGAATGTTGACAAATATTAGTGCCGGGAAGTTGGGTTGTTTTAGGTTAGGTTATATTACGTTATTGATGTATATGAAGGTCCCACGGAGACGTAGAGGCCAACTCGCCAGGAATGTTGTCAAATATTAGTGCCGAGATCTTAGGTTGGGTTAGGCCAGGTAATATTATGTTATTGATGTATATGAAGGTCCCACGGAAACATGGAGGCCAACAAGACAGGAATGTTGTCAAATATTACCGCCGAGATGTTACGTTGGTTTAGGTTAGGTTAAATTACGTTATTGATGTATATAAAAGTCCCACGGAGACGTAGAGGCCAACTCTTCAGGAATGTTGTCAAATATTACCGCCGATATGATAGGTTGGGTTAGGTTAGGTTATATTACGTTATTGATGTATATGAAGGCCACACGGAGAGATAGAGGCCAACTCGCCAGGAATGTTGTCAAATATTACCGTCGAGATGATAGGTTGGGTTAGGTTAGGTTATATTACGTTATTTATGTATATAAAATTCCCACGGAGACGTAGAGGCCAACTCGCCAGGAATGTTGTCAAATATTACCGCCGAGATGATAGGTTGGGTTAGGTTAGGTTATATTACGTTATTGATGTATATGAAGGCCCCACGGAGACGTAGAGGCCAACTCGCCAGGAATGTTGTCAAATATTACCGCCGAGATGTTAGGTTGGGTTAGGACAGGTAATATTATGTTATTGATGTATATGAAGGTCCCACGGAAACATGGAGGCCAACAAGACAGGAATGTTGTCAAATATTACCGCCGAGATGTTACGTTGGGTTAGGTTAGGTTATATTACGTTATTGATGTATATGAAGGTCCCACGGAGAGGTAGAGGCCAACTCGCCAGGAATGTTGTCAAATATTAGTGCCGGGAAGTTGGGTTGGGTTAGGTTAGGTTATATTACGTTATTGATGTATATAAAATTCCCGCGGAGACGTAGAGGCCAACTCGCCAGGAATGTTGTAAAATATTAGTGCCGAGATCTTAGGTTGGGTTAGGTTAGGTTATATTACGTTATTGATGTATATGAAGTTCCCACGGAGACGTAGAGGCCAACTCGCTAGGAATGTTGTCAAATATTAGTGCCGAGATCTTAGGTTGGGTTAGGTCAGGTAATATTATGTTATTGATGTATATGAAGGTCCCACGGAAACATGGAGGCCAACAAGACAGGAATGTTGTCAAGTATTACCGCCGAGATGTTATGTTGGTTTAGGTTAGGTTATACTACGTTATTGATGTATATGAAGGTCCTACGGAGAGGTAGAGGCCAACTCGCCAGGAATGTTGTCAAATATTAGTGCCGAGATGTTGGGTTGGGTTAGGTTAGGTAATATTACGTTATTGATGTATATGAAGGTCCCACGGTGACGTAGAGGCCAACTCGCCAGGAATGTTGTCAAGTATTACCGCCGATGTGTTAGGTTGGGTTAGGTTAGGTTATACTACGTTATTGATGTATATAAAGGCCCCACGGAGACGTAGAGGCCAACTCGCCAGTAATGTTGTCAAATATTACCGCCGAGATGATAGGTTGGGCTAGGTTAGGTTATATTACGCTATTGATGTATATAAAATTCCCGCGGAGACGTAGAGGCCAACTCGCCAGGAATGTTGTCAAATATTACCGCCGAGATGATAGGTTGGGCTAGGTTAGGTTATATTACGTTATTGATGTATATGAAGGCCACAAGGAGAGGTAGAGGCCAACTCGCCAGGAATGTTGTCAAATATTAGTGCCGAGATCTTAGGTTGGGTTAGGTCAGGTAATATTATGTTATTGATGTATATGAAGGTCCCACGGAAACATGGAGGCCAACAAGACAGGAATGTTGTCAAATATTACCGCCGAGATGTTACGTTGGTTTAGGTTAGGTTAAATTACGTTATTGATGTACATGAAGGTCCCACGGAGAGGTAGAGGCCAACTCGCCAGGAATGTTGTCAAATATTAGTGCCGGGAAGTTGGGTTGGGTTAGGTTAGGTTATATTACGTTATTGATGTATATGAAGGTCCCACGGAGACGTAGAGGCCAACTCGCCAGGAATGTTGTCAAATATTAGTGCCGAGATCTTAGGTTGGGTTAGGTCAGGTAATATTATGTTATTGATGTATATGAAGGTCCCACGGAAACATGGAGGTCAACAAGACAGGAATGTTGTCAAATATTACCGCCGAGATGTTACGTTGGTTTAGGTTAGGTTAAATTACGTTATTGATGTATATAAAAGTCCCACGGAGACGTAGAGGTCAACTCGTCAGGAATGTTGTCAAATATTACCGCCGATATGATAGGTTGGGTTAGGTTAGGTTATATTACGTTATTGATGTATATGAAGGCCACAAGGAGAGGTAGAGGCCAACTCGCCAGGAATGTTGTCAAATATTAGTGCCGAGATGTTAGGTTGGGTTAAGTTAGGTAATATTACGTTATTGATGTATATAAAATTCCCGCGGAGACGTAGAGGCCAACTCGCCAGGAATGTTGTAAAATATTAGTGCCGAGATCTTAGGTTGGGTTAGGTTAGGTTATATTACGTTATTGATGTATATGAAGGTCCCACGGAGACGTAGAGGCCAACTCGCCAGGAATGTTGTCAAATATTACCGCCGATATGATAGGTTGGGTTAGGTTAGGTTATATTACGTTATTGATGTATATGAAGGCCACACGGAGAGGTAGAGGCCAACTCGCCAGGAATGTTGTCAAATATTACCGCCGAGATGATAGGTTGAGTTAGGTTCGGTTATATTACGTTATTTATGTATATGAAGGTCCCACGGAAACATGGAGGCCAACAAGACAGGAATGTTGTCAAATATTACCGCCGAGATGTTATGTTGGTTTAGGTTAGGTTAAATTACGTTATTGATGTATATGAAGGTCCCACGGAGAGGTAGAGGCCAACTCGCCAGGAATGTTGTCAAATATTAGTGCCGGGAAGTTGGGTTGGGTTAGGTTAGGTTATATTACGTTATTGATGTATATAAAATTCCGGCGGAGACGTAGAGGCCAACTCGCCAGGAATGTTGTAAAATATTAGTGCCGAGATCTTAGGTTGGGTTAGGTTAGGTTATATTACGTTATTGATGTATGTGAAGGTCCCACGGTGACGTAGAGGCCAACTCGCCAGGAATGTTGTCAAATATTCCCGCCGATGTGTTAGGTTGGGTTAGGTTAGGTTATACTACGTTATTGATGTATATGAAGGCCCCACGGAGACGTAGAGGCCAACTCGCCAGGAATGTTGTCAAATATTACCGCCGAGATGATAGGTTGGGCTAGGTTAGGTTATATTACGTTATTGATGTATATGAATGTCCCACTGAGAGGTAGAGGCCAACTCGCCAGGAATGTTGTCAAATATTAGTGCCGAGATGTTAGGTTGGGTTAAGTTAGGCAATATTACGTTATTGATGTATATAAAATTCCCACGGAGACGTAGAGGCCAACTCGCCAGGAATGTTGTAAAATATTAGTGCCGAGATCTTAGGTTGGGTTAGGTTAGGTTATATTACGTTATTGATGTATATGAAGGTCCCACGGAGACGTAGAGGCCAACTCGCCAGGAATGTTGTCAAATATTAGTGCCGAGATCTTAGGTTGGGTTAGGTCAGGTAATATTATGTTATTGATGTATATGAAGGTCCCACGGAAACATGGAGACCAACAAGACAGGAATGTTGTCAAATATTACCGCCAAGATGTTACGTTGGTTTAGGTTAGGTTATATTACGTTATTGATGTATATGAAGGTCCCACGGAGACGTAGAGGCCAACTCGCCAGGAATGTTGTCAAATATTAGTGCCGAGATCTTAGGTTGGGTTAGGTCAGGTAATATTATGTTATTGATGTATATGAAGGTCCCACGGAAACATGGAGACCAACAAGACAGGAATGTTGTCAAATATTACCGCCAAGATGTTACGTTGGTTTAGGTTAGGTTAAATTACGTTATTGATGTATATGAAGTTCCCACGGAGAGGTAGAGGCCAACTCGCCAGGAATGTTGACAAATATTAGTGCCGGGAAGTTGGGTTGTTTTAGGTTAGGTTATATTACGTTATTGATGTATATGAAGGTCCCACGGGGACGTAGAGGCCAACTCGCCAGGAATGTTGTCAAATATTAGTGCCGAGATCTTAGGTTGGGTTAGGCCAGGTAATATTATGTTATTGATGTATATGAAGGTCCCACGGAAACATGGAGGCCAACAAGACAGGAATGTTGTCAAATATTACCGCCGAGATGTTACGTTGGTTTAGGTTAGGTTAAATTACGTTATTGATGTATATAAAAGTCCCACGGAGACGTAGAGGCCAACTCTTCAGGAATGTTGTCAAATATTACCGCCGATATGATAGGTTGGGTTAGGTTAGGTTATATTACGTTATTGATGTATATGAAGGCCACACGGAGAGATAGAGGCCAACTCGCCAGGAATGTTGTCAAATATTACCGTCGAGATGATAGGTTGGGTTAGGTTAGGTTATATTACGTTATTTATGTATATAAAATTCCCACGGAGACGTAGAGGCCAACTCGCCAGGAATGTTGTCAAATATTACCGCCGAGATGATAGGTTGGGTTAGGTTAGGTTATATTACGTTATTGATGTATATGAAGGCCCCACGGAGACGTAGAGGCCAACTCGCCAGGAATGTTGTCAAATATTACCGCCGAGATGTTAGGTTGGGTTAGGACAGGTAATATTATGTTATTGATGTATATGAAGGTCCCACGGAAACATGGAGGCCAACAAGACAGGAATGTTGTCAAATATTACCGCCGAGATGTTACGTTGGGTTAGGTTAGGTTATATTACGTTATTGATGTATATGAAGGTCCCACGGAGAGGTAGAGGCCAACTCGCCAGGAATGTTGTCAAATATTAGTGCCGGGAAGTTGGGTTGGGTTAGGTTAGGTTATATTACGTTATTGATGTATATAAAATTCCCGCGGAGACGTAGAGGCCAACTCGCCAGGAATGTTGTAAAATATTAGTGCCGAGATCTTAGGTTGGGTTAGGTTAGGTTATATTACGTTATTGATGTATATGAAGTTCCCACGGAGACGTAGAGGCCAACTCGCTAGGAATGTTGTCAAATATTAGTGCCGAGATCTTAGGTTGGGTTAGGTCAGGTAATATTATGTTATTGATGTATATGAAGGTCCCACGGAAACATGGAGGCCAACAAGACAGGAATGTTGTCAAATATTACCGCCAAGATGTTACGTTGGTTTAGGTTAGGTTAAATTACGTTATTGATGTATATGAAGTTCCCACGGAGAGGTAGAGGCCAACTCGCCAGGAATGTTGACAAATATTAGTGCCGGGAAGTTGGGTTGTTTTAGGTTATGTTATATTACGTTATTGATGTATATGAAGGTCCCACGGAGACGTAGAGGCCAACTCGCCAGGAATGTTGTCAAATATTAGTGCCGAGATCTTAGGTTGGGTTAGGCCAGGTAATATTATGTTATTGATGTATATGAAGGTCCCACGGAAACATGGAGGCCAACAAGACAGGAATGTTGTCAAATATTACCGCCGAGATGTTACGTTGGTTTAGGTTAGGTTAAATTACGTTATTGATGTATATAAAAGTCCCACGGAGACGTAGAGGCCAACTCTTCAGGAATGTTGTCAAATATTACCGCCGATATGATAGGTTGGGTTAGGTTAGGTTATATTACGTTATTGATGTATATGAAGGCCACACGGAGAGATAGAGGCCAACTCGCCAGGAATGTTGTCAAATATTACCGTCGAGATGATAGGTTGGGTTAGGTTAGGTTATATTACGTTATTTATGTATATAAAATTCCCACGGAGACGTAGAGGCCAACTCGCCAGGAATGTTGTCAAATATTACCGCCGAGATGATAGGTTGGGTTAGGTTAGGTTATATTACGTTATTGATGTATATGAAGGCCCCACGGAGACGTAGAGGCCAACTCGCCAGGAATGTTGTCAAATATTACCGCCGAGATGTTAGGTTGGGTTAGGACAGGTAATATTATGTTATTGATGTATATGAAGGTCCCACGGAAACATGGAGGCCAACAAGACAGGAATGTTGTCAAATATTACCGCCGAGATGTTACGTTGGGTTAGGTTAGGTTAAATTACGTTATTGATGTATATAAAAGTCCCACGGAGACGTAGAGGTCAACTCGTCAGGAATGTTGTCAAATATTACCGCCGATATGATAGGTTGGGTTAGGTTAGGTTATATTACGTTATTGATGTATATGAAGGCCACAAGGAGAGGTAGAGGCCAACTCGCCAGGAATGTTGCCAAATATTACCGCCGAGATGATAGGTTGAGTTAGGTTCGGTTATATTACGTTATTTATGTATATGAAGGTCCCACGGAAACATGGAGGCCAACAAGACAGGAATGTTGTCAAATATTACCGCCGAGATGTTATGTTGGTTTAGGTTAGGTTAAATTACGTTATTGATGTATATGAAGGTCCCACGGAGAGGTAGAGGCCAACTCGCCAGGAATGTTGTCAAATATTAGTGCCGGGAAGTTGGGTTGGGTTAGGCCAGGTAATATTATGTTATTGATGTATATGAAGGTCCCACGGAAACATGGAGGCCAACAAGACAGGAATGTTGTCAAATATTACCGCCGAGATGTTACCTTGGTTTAGGTTAGGTTAAATTACGTTATTGATGTATATAAAAGTCCCACGGAGACGTAGAGGCCAACTCTTCAGGAATGTTGTCAAATATTACCGCCGATATGATAGGTTGGGTTAGGTTAGGTTATATTACGTTATTGATGTATATGAAGTCCACACGGAGAGATAGAGGCCAACTCGCCAGGAATGTTGTCAAATATTACCGTCGAGATGATAGGTTGGGTTAGGTTAGGTTATATTACGTTATTTATGTATATAAAATTCCCACGGAGACGTAGAGGCCAACTCGCCAGGAATGTTGTCAAATATTACCGCCGAGATGATAGGTTGGGTTAGGTTAGGTTATATTACGTTATTGATGTATATGAAGGCCCCACGGAGACGTAGAGGCCAACTCGCCAGGAATGTTGTCAAATATTACCGCCGAGATGTTAGGTTGGGTTAGGACAGGTAATATTATGTTATTGATGTATATGAAGGTCCCACGGAAACATGGAGGCCAACAAGACAGGAATGTTGTCAAATATTACCGCCGAGATGTTACGTTGGGTTAGGTTAGGTTATATTACGTTATTGATGTATATGAAGGTCCCACGGAGAGGTAGAGGCCAACTCGCCAGGAATGTTGTCAAATATTAGTGCCGGGAAGTTGGGTTGGGTTAGGTTAGGTTATATTACGTTATTGATGTATATAAAATTCCCGCGGAGACGTAGAGGCCAACTCGCCAGGAATGTTGTAAAATATTAGTGCCGAGATCTTAGGTTGGGTTAGGTTAGGTTATATTACGTTATTGATGTATATGAAGTTCCCACGGAGACGTAGAGGCCAACTCGCTAGGAATGTTGTCAAATATTAGTGCCGAGATCTTAGGTTGGGTTAGGTCAGGTAATATTATGTTATTGATG
This sequence comes from Xylocopa violacea, assembly GCA_963969225.1. Taxonomy (NCBI): domain Eukaryota; kingdom Metazoa; phylum Arthropoda; class Insecta; order Hymenoptera; family Apidae; genus Xylocopa; species Xylocopa violacea. The sequence continues at coordinate 4,066,984 of CAXAJV010001082.1, forward strand.
TATATGAAGGTCCCACGGAAACATGGAGGCCAACAAGACAGGAATGTTGTCAAGTATTACCGCCGAGATGTTATGTTGGTTTAGGTTAGGTTAAATTACGTTATTGATGTATATGAAGGTCCTACGGAGAGGTAGAGGCCAACTCGCCAGGAATGTTGCCAAATATTAGTGCCGAGATGTTGGGTTGGGTTAGGTTAGGTAATATTACGTTATTGATGTATATGAAGGTCCCACGGTGACGTAGAGGCCAACTCGCCAGGAATGTTGTCAAATATTACCGCCGAGATGATAGGTTGGGTTAGGTTAGGTTATATTACGTTATTGATTTATATGAATGTCCCACTGAGAGGTAGAGGCCAACTCGCCAGGAATGTTGTCAAATATTAGTGCCGAGATGTTAGGTTGGGTTAAGTTAGGTAATATTACGTTATTGATGTATATGAAGGTCCCACGGTGACGTAGAGGCCAACTCGCCAGGAATGTTGTCAAATATTACCGCCGATGTGTTAGGTTGGGTTAGGTTAGGTTATACTACGTTATTGATGTATATGAAGGTCCTACGGAGAGGTAGAGGCCAACTCGCCAGGAATGTTGTCAAATATTAGTGCCGAGATGTTGGGTTGGGTTAGGTTAGGTAATATTACGTTATTGATGTATATGAAGGTCCCACGGTGACGTAGAGGCCAACTCGCCAGGAATGTTGTCAAGTATTACCGCCGATGTGTTAGGTTGGGTTAGGTTAGGTTATACTACGTTATTGATGTATATAAAGGCCCCACGGAGACGTAGAGGCCAACTCGCCAGTAATGTTGTCAAATATTACCGCCGATGTGTTAGGTTGGGTTAGGTTAGGTTATACTACGTTATTGATGTATATGAAGGTCCTACGGAGAGGTAGAGGCCAACTCGCCAGGAATGTTGTCAAATATTAGTGCCGAGATGTTGGGTTGGGTTAGGTTAGGTAATATTACGTTATTGATGTATATGAAGGTCCCACGGTGACGTAGAGGCCAACTCGCCAGGAATGTTGTCAAGTATTACCGCCGATGTGTTAGGTTGGGTTAGGTTAGGTTATACTACGTTATTGATGTATATAAAGGCCCCACGGAGACGTAGAGGCCAACTCGCCAGTAATGTTGTCAAATATTACCGCCGAGATGATAGGTTGGGCTAGGTTAGGTTATATTACGCTATTGATGTATATAAAATTCCCACGGAGACGTAGAGGCCAACTCGCCAGGAATGTTGTCAAATATTACCGCCGAGATGATAGGTTGGGCTAGGTTTGGTTATATTACGTTATTGATGTATATGAAGGCCACAAGGAGAGGTAGAGGCCAACTCGCCAGGAATGTTGTCAAATATTAGTGCCGAGATCTTAGGTTGGGTTAGGTCAGGTAATATTATGTTATTGATGTATATGAAGGTCCCACGGAAACATGGAGGCCAACAAGACAGGAATGTTGTCAAATATTACCGCCGAGATGTTACGTTGGTTTAGGTTAGGTTAAATTACGTTATTGATGTACATGAAGGTCCCACGGAGAGGTAGAGGCCAACTCGCCAGGAATGTTGTCAAATATTAGTGCCGGGAAGTTGGGTTGGGTTAGGTTAGGTTATATTACGTTATTGATGTATATGAAGGTCCCACGGAGACGTAGAGGCCAACTCGCCAGGAATGTTGTCAAATATTAGTGCCGAGATCTTAGGTTGGGTTAGGTCAGGTAATATTATGTTATTGATGTATATGAAGGTCCCACGGAAACATGGAGGTCAACAAGACAGGAATGTTGTCAAATATTACCGCCGAGATGTTACGTTGGTTTAGGTTAGGTTATATTACGTTATTGATGTATATGAAGGTCCCACGGAGACGTAGAGGCCAACTCGCTAGGAATGTTGTCAAATATTAGTGCCGAGATCTTAGGTTGGGTTAGGTCAGGTAATATTATGTTATTGATGTATATGAAGGTCCCACGGAAACATGGAGGCCAACAAGACAGGAATGTTGTCAAGTATTACCGCCGAGATGTTATGTTGGTTTAGGTTAGGTTAAATTACGTTATTGATGTATATGAAGGTCCTACGGAGAGGTAGAGGCCAACTCGCCAGGAATGTTGCCAAATATTAGTGCCGAGATGTTGGGTTGGGTTAGGTTAGGTAATATTACGTTATTGATGTATATGAAGGTCCCACGGTGACGTAGAGGCCAACTCGCCAGGAATGTTGTCAAATATTACCGCCGATGTGTTAGGTTGGGTTAGGTTAGGTTATACTACGTTATTGATGTATATGAAGGCCCCACGGAGACGTAGAGGCCAACTCGCCAGGAATGTTGTCAAATATTACCGCCGAGATGTTACGTTGGTTTAGGTTAGGTTATATTACGTTATTGATGTATATGAAGGTCCCACGGAGACGTAGAGGCCAACTCGCCAGGAATGTTGTCAAATATTAGTGCCGGGAAGTTGGGTTGGGTTAGGTTAGGTTATATTACGTTATTGATGTATATAAAATTCCCACGGAGACGTAGAGGCCAACTCGCCAGGAATGTTGTGAAATATTAGTGCCGAGATCTTAGGTTGGGTTAGGTTAGGTTATATTACGTTATTGATGTATATGAAGGTCCCACGGAAACATGGAGACCAACAAGACAGGAATGTTGTCAAATATTACCGCCAAGATGTTACGTTGGTTTAGGTTAGGTTAAATTACGTTATTGATGTATATGAAGTTCCCACGGAGAGGTAGAGGCCAACTCGCCAGGAATGTTGACAAATATTAGTGCCGGGAAGTTGGGTTGTTTTAGGTTAGGTTATATTACGTTATTGATGTATATGAAGGTCCCACGGAGACGTAGAGGCCAACTCGCCAGGAATGTTGTCAAATATTAGTGCCGAGATCTTAGGTTGGGTTAGGCCAGGTAATATTATGTTATTGATGTATATGAAGGTCCCACGGAAACATGGAGGCCAACAAGACAGGAATGTTGTCAAATATTACCGCCGAGATGTTACGTTGGTTTAGGTTAGGTTAAATTACGTTATTGATGTATATAAAAGTCCCACGGAGACGTAGAGGCCAACTCTTCAGGAATGTTGTCAAATATTACCGCCGATATGATAGGTTGGGTTAGGTTAGGTTATATTACGTTATTGATGTATATGAAGGCCACACGGAGAGATAGAGGCCAACTCGCCAGGAATGTTGTCAAATATTACCGTCGAGATGATAGGTTGGGTTAGGTTAGGTTATATTACGTTATTTATGTATATAAAATTCCCACGGAGACGTAGAGGCCAACTCGCCAGGAATGTTGTCAAATATTACCGCCGAGATGATAGGTTGGGTTAGGTTAGGTTATATTACGTTATTGATGTATATGAAGGCCCCACGGAGACGTAGAGGCCAACTCGCCAGGAATGTTGTCAAATATTACCGCCGAGATGTTAGGTTGGGTTAGGACAGGTAATATTATGTTATTGATGTATATGAAGGTCCCACGGAAACATGGAGGCCAACAAGACAGGAATGTTGTCAAATATTACCGCCGAGATGTTACGTTGGGTTAGGTTAGGTTAAATTACGTTATTGATGTATATAAAAGTCCCACGGAGACGTAGAGGTCAACTCGTCAGGAATGTTGTCAAATATTACCGCCGATATGATAGGTTGGGTTAGGTTAGGTTATATTACGTTATTGATGTATATGAAGGCCACAAGGAGAGGTAGAGGCCAACTCGCCAGGAATGTTGTCAAATATTAGTGCCGAGATGTTAGGTTGGGTTAAGTTAGGTAATATTACGTTATTGATGTATATAAAATTCCCGCGGAGACGTAGAGGCCAACTCGCCAGGAATGTTGTAAAATATTAGTGCCGAGATCTTAGGTTGGGTTAGGTTAGGTTATATTACGTTATTGATGTATATGAAGGTCCCACGGAGACGTAGAGGCCAACTCGCCAGGAATGTTGTCAAATATTACCGCCGATATGATAGGTTGGGTTAGGTTAGGTTATATTACGTTATTGATGTATATGAAGGCCACACGGAGAGGTAGAGGCCAACTCGCCAGGAATGTTGTCAAATATTACCGCCGAGATGATAGGTTGAGTTAGGTTCGGTTATATTACGTTATTTATGTATATGAAGGTCCCACGGAAACATGGAGGCCAACAAGACAGGAATGTTGTCAAATATTACCGCCGAGATGTTATGTTGGTTTACGTTAGGTTAAATTACGTTATTGATGTATATAAAAGTCCCACGGAGACGTAGAGGCCAACTCTTCAGGAATGTTGTCAAATATTACCGCCGATATGATAGGTTGGGTTAGGTTAGGTTATATTACGTTATTGATGTATATGAAGGCCACACGGAGAGATAGAGGCCAACTCGCCAGGAATGTTGTCAAATATTACCGTCGAGATGATAGGTTGGGTTAGGTTAGGTTATATTACGTTATTTATGTATATAAAATTCCCACGGAGACGTAGAGGCCAACTCGCCAGGAATGTTGTCAAATATTACCGCCGAGATGATAGGTTGGGTTAGGTTAGGTTATATTACGTTATTGATGTATATGAAGGCCCCACGGAGACGTAGAGGCCAACTCGCCAGGAATGTTGTCAAATATTACCGCCGAGATGTTAGGTTGGGTTAGGACAGGTAATATTATGTTATTGATGTATATGAAGGTCCCACGGAAACATGGAGGCCAACAAGACAGGAATGTTGTCAAATATTACCGCCGAGATGTTACGTTGGGTTAGGTTAAGTTATATTACGTTATTGATGTATATGAAGGTCCCACGGAGAGGTAGAGGCCAACTCGCCAGGAATGTTGTCAAATATTAGTGCCGGGAAGTTGGGTTGGGTTAGGTTAGGTTATATTACGTTATTGATGTATATAAAATTCCCGCGGAGACGTAGAGGCCAACTCGCCAGGAATGTTGTAAAATATTAGTGCCGAGATCTTAGGTTGGGTTAGGTTAGGTTATATTACGTTATTGATGTATATGAAGTTCCCACGGAGACGTAGAGGCCAACTCGCTAGGAATGTTGTCAAATATTAGTGCCGAGATCTTAGGTTGGGTTAGGTCAGGTAATATTATGTTATTGATGTATATGAAGGTCCCACGGAAACATGGAAGCCAACAAGACAGGAATGTTGTCAAGTATTACCGCCGAGATGTTATGTTGGTTTAGGTTAGGTTAAATTACGTTATTGATGTATATGAAGGTCCTACGGAGAGGTAGAGGCCAACTCGCCAGGAATGTTGCCAAATATTAGTGCCGAGATGTTGGGTTGGGTTAGGTTAGGTAATATTACGTTATTGATGTATATGAAGGTCCCACGGTGACGTAGAGGCCAACTCGCCAGGAATGTTGTCAAATATTACCGCCGATGTGTTAGGTTGGGTTAGGTTAGGTTATACTACGTTATTGATGTATATGAAGGCCCCACGGAGACGTAGAGGCCAACTCGCCAGGAATGTTGTCAAATATTACCGCCGAGATGTTACGTTGGTTTAGGTTAGGTTATATTACGTTATTGATGTATATGAAGGTCCCACGGAGACGTAGAGGCCAACTCGCCAGGAATGTTGTCAAATATTAGTGCCGGGAAGTTGGGTTGGGTTAGGTTAGGTTATATTACGTTATTGATGTATATAAAATTCCCACGGAGACGTAGAGGCCAACTCGCCAGGAATGTTGTGAAATATTAGTGCCGAGATCTTAGGTTGGGTTAGGTTAGGTTATATTACGTTATTGATGTATATGAAGGTCCCACGGTGACGTAGAGGCCAACTCGCCAGGAATGTTGTCAAATATTAGTGCCGGGAAGTTGGGTTGGGTTAGGTTAGGTTATATTACGTTATTGATGTATATAAAATTCCCACGGAGACGTAGAGGCCAACTCGCCAGGAATGTTGTAAAATATTAGTGCCGAGATCTTAGGTTGGGTTAGGTTAGGTTATATTACGTTATTGATGTATATGAAGGTCCCACGGAGACGTAGAGGCCAACTCGCCAGGAATGTTGTCAAATATTAGTGCCGAGATCTTAGGTTGGGTTAGGTCAGGTAATATTATGTTATTGGTGTATATGAAGGTCCCACGGAAACATGGAGACCAACAAGACAGGAATGTTGTCAAATATTACCGCCAAGATGTTACGTTGGTTTAGGTTAGGTTAAATTACGTTATTGATGTATATGAAGTTCCCACGGAGAGGTAGAGGCCAACTCGCCAGGAATGTTGACAAATATTAGTGCCGGGAAGTTGGGTTGTTTTAGTTTAGGTTATATTACGTTATTGATGTATATGAAGGTCCCACGGAGACGTAGAGGCCAACTCGCCAGGAATGTTGTCAAATATTAGTGCCGAGATCTTAGGTTGGGTTAGGCCAGGTAATATTATGTTATTGATGTATATGAAGGTCCCACGGAAACATGGAGGCCAACAAGACAGGAATGTTGTCAAATATTACCGCCGAGATGTTACGTTGGTTTAGGTTAGGTTAAATTACGTTATTGATGTATATAAAAGTCCCACGGAGACGTAGAGGCCAACTCTTCAGGAATGTTGTCAAATATTACCGCCGATATGATAGGTTGGTTTAGGTTAGGTTATATTACGTTATTGATGTATATGAAGGCCACACGGAGAGATAGAGGCCAACTCGCCAGGAATGTTGTCAAATATTACCGTCGAGATGATAGGTTGGGTTAGGTTAGGTTATATTACGTTATTTATGTATATAAAATTCCCACGGAGACGTAGAGGCCAACTCGCCAGGAATGTTGTCAAATATTACCGCCGAGATGATAGGTTGGGTTAGGTTAGGTTAAATTACGTTATTGATGTATATGAAGGGCCCACGGAGAGGTAGAGGCCAACTCGCCAGGAATGTTGTCAAATATTAGTGCCGGGAAGTTGGGTTGGGTTAGGCCAGGTAATATTATGTTATTGATGTATATGAAGGTCCCACGGAAACATGGAGGCCAACAAGACAGGAATGTTGTCAAATATTACCGCCGAGATGTTACCTTGGTTTAGGTTAGGTTAAATTACGTTATTGATGTATATAAAAGTCCCACGGAGACGTAGAGGCCAACTCTTCAGGAATGTTGTCAAATATTACCGCCGATAAGATAGGTTGGGTTAGGTTAGGTTATATTACGTTATTGATGTATATGAAGGCCACACGGAGAGATAGAGGCCAACTCGCCAGGAATGTTGTCAAATATTACCGTCGAGATGATAAGTTGGGTTAGGTTAGGTTATATTACGTTATTTATGTATATAAAATTCCCACGGAGACGTAGAGGCCAACTCGCCAGGAATGTTGTCAAATATTACCGCCGAGATGATAGGTTGGGTTAGGTTAGGTTATATTACGTTATTGATGTATATGAAGGCCCCACGGAGACGTAGAGGCCAACTCGCCAGGAATGTTGTCAAATATTACCGCCGATATGTTAGGTTGGGTTAGGACAGGTAATATTATGTTATTGATGTATATGAAGGTCCCACGGAAACATGGAGGCCAACAAGACAGGAATGTTGTCAAATATTACCGCCGAGATGTTACGTTGGGTTAGGTTAGGTTATATTACGTTATTGATGTATATGAAGGTCCCACGGAGAGGTAGAGGCCAACTCGCCAGGAATGTTGTCAAATATTAGTGCCGGGAAGTTGGGTTGGGTTAGGTTAGGTTATATTACGTTATTGATGTATATAAAATTCCCGCGGAGACGTAGAGGCCAACTCGCCAGGAATGTTGTAAAATATTAGTGCCGAGATCTTAGGTTGGGTTAGGTTAGGTTATATTACGTTATTGATGTATATGAAGTTCCCACGGAGACGTAGAGGCCAACTCGCTAGGAATGTTGTCAAATATTAGTGCCGAGATCTTAGGTTGGGTTAGGTCAGGTAATATTATGTTATTGATGTATATGAAGGTCCCACGGAAACATGGAGGCCAACAAGACAGGAATGTTGTCAAGTATTACCGCCGAGATGTTATGTTGGTTTAGGTTAGGTTAAATTACGTTATTGATGTATATGAAGGTCCTACGGAGAGGTAGAGGCCAACTCGCCAGGAATGTTGCCAAATATTAGTGCCGAGATGTTGGGTTGGGTTAGGTTAGGTAATATTACGTTATTGATGTATATGAAGGTCCCACGGTGACGTAGAGGCCAACTCGCCAGGAATGTTGTCAAATATTACCGCCGATGTGTTAGGTTGGGTTAGGTTAGGTTATACTACGTTATTGATGTATATGAAGGCCCCACGGAGACGTAGAGGCCAACTCGCCAGGAATGTTGTCAAATATTACCGCCGAGATGTTACGTTGGTTTAGGTTAGGTTATATTACGTTATTGATGTATATGAAGGTCCCACGGAGACGTAGAGGCCAACTCGCCAGGAATGTTGTCAAATATTAGTGCCGGGAAGTTGGGTTGGGTTAGGTTAGGTTATATTACGTTATTGATGTATATAAAATTCCCACGGAGACGTAGAGGCCAACTCGCCAGGAATGTTGTGAAATATTAGTGCCGAGATCTTAGGTTGGGTTAGGTTAGGTTATATTACGTTATTGATGTATATGAAGGTCCCACGGTGACGTAGAGGCCAACTCGCCAGGAATGTTGTCAAATATTAGTGCCGGGAAGTTGGGTTGGGTTAGGCCAGGTAATATTATGTTATTGATGTATATGAAGGTCCCACGGAAACATGGAGGCCAACAAGACAGGAATGTTGTCAAATATTACCGCCGAGATGTTACCTTGGTTTAGGTTAGGTTAAATTACGTTATTGATGTATATAAAAGTCCCACGGAGACGTAGAGGCCAACTCTTCAGGAATGTTGTCAAATATTACCGCCGATAAGATAGGTTGGGTTAGGTTAGGTTATATTACGTTATTGATGTATATGAAGGCCACACGGAGAGATAGAGGCCAACTCGCCAGGAATGTTGTCAAATATTACCGTCGAGATGATAAGTTGGGTTAGGTTAGGTTATATTACGTTATTTATGTATATAAAATTCCCACGGAGACGTAGAGGCCAACTCGCCAGGAATGTTGTCAAATATTACCGCCGAGATGATAGGTTGGGTTAGGTTAGGTTATATTACGTTATTGATGTATATGAAGGCCCCACGGAGACGTAGAGGCCAACTCGCCAGGAATGTTGTCAAATATTACCGCCGATATGTTAGGTTGGGTTAGGACAGGTAATATTATGTTATTGATGTATATGAAGGTCCCACGGAAACATGGAGGCCAACAAGACAGGAATGTTGTCAAATATTACCGCCGAGATGTTACGTTGGGTTAGGTTAGGTTATATTACGTTATTGATGTATATGAAGGTCCCACGGAGAGGTAGAGGCCAACTCGCCAGGAATGTTGTCAAATATTAGTGCCGGGAAGTTGGGTTGGGTTAGGTTAGGTTATATTACGTTATTGATGTATATAAAATTCCCGCGGAGACGTAGAGGCCAACTCGCCAGGAATGTTGTAAAATATTAGTGCCGAGATCTTAGGTTGGGTTAGGTTAGGTTATATTACGTTATTGATGTATATGAAGTTCCCACGGAGACGTAGAGGCCAACTCGCTAGGAATGTTGTCAAATATTAGTGCCGAGATCTTAGGTTGGGTTAGGTCAGGTAATATTATGTTATTGATGTATATGAAGGTCCCACGGAAACATGGAGGCCAACAAGACAGGAATGTTGTCAAGTATTACCGCCGAGATGTTATGTTGGTTTAGGTTAGGTTAAATTACGTTATTGATGTATATGAAGGTCCTACGGAGAGGTAGAGGCCAACTCGCCAGGAATGTTGCCAAATATTAGTGCCGAGATGTTGGGTTGGGTTAGGTTAGGTAATATTACGTTATTGATGTATATGAAGGTCCCACGGTGACGTAGAGGCCAACTCGCCAGGAATGTTGTCAAATATTACCGCCGATGTGTTAGGTTGGGTTAGGTTAGGTTATACTACGTTATTGATGTATATGAAGGCCCCACGGAGACGTAGAGGCCAACTCGCCAGGAATGTTGTCAAATATTACCGCCGAGATGTTACGTTGGTTTAGGTTAGGTTATATTACGTTATTGATGTATATGAAGGTCCCACGGAGACGTAGAGGCCAACTCGCCAGGAATGTTGTCAAATATTAGTGCCGGGAAGTTGGGTTGGGTTAGGTTAGGTTATATTACGTTATTGATGTATATAAAATTCCCACGGAGACGTAGAGGCCAACTCGCCAGGAATGTTGTGAAATATTAGTGCCGAGATCTTAGGTTGGGTTAGGTTAGGTTATATTACGTTATTGATGTATATGAAGGTCCCACGGTGACGTAGAGGCCAACTCGCCAGGAATGTTGTCAAATATTAGTGCCGGGAAGTTGGGTTGGGTTAGGTTAGGTTATATTACGTTATTGATGTATATAAAATTCCCACGGAGACGTAGAGGCCAACTCGCCAGGAATGTTGTGAAATATTAGTGCCGAGATCTTAGGTTGGGTTAGGTTAGGTTATATTACGTTATTGATGTATATGAAGGTCCCACGGTGACGTAGAGGCCAACTCGCCAGGAATGTTGTCAAATATTACCGCCGATGTGTTAGGTTGGGTTAGGTTAGGTTATACTACGTTATTGATGTATATGAAGGCCCCACGGAGACGTAGAGGCCAACTCGCCAGGAATGTTGTCAAATATTACCGCCGAGATGTTACGTTGGTTTAGGTTAGGTTATATTACGTTATTGATGTATATGAAGGTCCCACGGAGACGTAGAGGCCAACTCGCCAGGAATGTTGTCAAATATTAGTGCCGGGAAGTTGGGTTGGGTTAGGTTAGGTTATATTACGTTATTGATGTATATAAAATTCCCACGGAGACGTAGAGGCCAACTCGCCAGGAATGTTGTGAAATATTAGTGCCGAGATCTTAGGTTGGGTTAGGTTAGGTTATATTACGTTATTGATGTATATGAAGGTCCCACGGTGACGTAGAGGCCAACTCGCCAGGAATGTTGTCAAATATTAGTGCCGGGAAGTTGGGTTGGGTTAGGTTAGGTTATATTACGTTATTGATGTATATAAAATTCCCACGGAGACGTAGAGGCCAACTCGCCAGGAATGTTGTGAAATATTAGTGCCGAGATCTTAGGTTGGGTTAGGTTAGGTTATATTACGTTATTGATGTATATGAAGGTCCCACGGTGACGTAGAGGCCAACTCGCCAGGAATGTTGTCAAATATTACCGCCGATGTGTTAGGTTGGGTTAGGTTAGGTTATACTACGTTATTGATGTATATGAAGGGCCCACGGAGACGTAGAGGCCAACTCGCCAGGAATGTTGTCAAATATTACCGCCGATGTGTTAGGTTGGGTTAGGTTAGGTTATACTACGTTATTGATGTATATGAAGGCCCCACGGAGACGTAGAGGCCAACTCGCCAGGAATGTTGTCAAATATTACCGCCGAGATGTTGGGTTGGGTTAGGTTAGGTAATATTACGTTATTGATGTATATGAAGGTCCCACGGTGACGTAGAGGCCAACTCGCCAGGAATGTTGTCAAGTATTACCGCCGATGTGTTAGGTTGGGTTAGGTTAGGTTATACTACGTTATTGATGTATATAAAGGCTCCACGGAGACGTAGAGGCCAACTCGCCAGTAATGTTGTCAAATATTACCGCCGAGATGATAGGTTGGGCTAGGTTAGGTTATATTACGTTATTGATGTATATAAAATTCCCACGGAGACGTAGAGGCCAACTCGCCAGGAATGTTGTCAAATATTACCGCCGAGATGATAGGTTGGGCTAGGTTAGGTTATATTACGTTATTGATGTATATGAAGGCCACAAGGAGAGGTAGAGGCCAACTCGCCAGGAATGTTGTCAAATATTAGTGCCGAGATCTTAGGTTGGGTTAGGTCAGGTAATATTATGTTATTGATGTATATGAAGGTCCCACGGAAACATGGAGGCCAACAAGACAGGAATGTTGTCAAATATTACCGCCGAGATGTTACGTTGGTTTAGGTTAGGTTAAATTACGTTATTGATGTACATGAAGGTCCCACGGAGAGGTAGAGGCCAACTCGCCAGTAATGTTGTCAAATATTAGTGCCGGGAAGTTGGGTTGGGTTAGGTTAGGTTATATTACGTTATTGATGTATATGAAGGTCCCACGGAGACGTAGAGGCCAACTCGCCAGGAATGTTGTCAAATATTAGTGCCGAGATCTTAGGTTGGGTTAGGTCAGGTAATATTATGTTATTGATGTATATGAAGGTCCCACGGAAACATGGAGGTCAACAAGACAGGAATGTTGTCAAATATTACCGCCGAGATGTTACGTTGGTTTAGGTTAGGTTAAATTACGTTATTGATGTATATAAAAGTCCCACGGAGTCGTAGAGGTCAACTCGTCAGGAATGTTGTCAAATATTACAGCCGATATGATAGGTTGGGTTAGGTTAGGTTATATTACGTTATTGATGTATATGAAGGCCACAAGGAGAGGTAGAGGCAAACTCGCCAGGAATGTTGTAAAATATTAGTGCCGAGATCTTAGGTTGGGTTAGGTTAGGTTATATTACGTTATTGATGTATATGAAGGTCCCACGGAGACGTAGAGGCCAACTCGCCAGGAATGTTGTCAAATATTACCGCCGATATGATAGGTTGGGTTAGGTTAGGTTATATTACGTTATTGATGTATATGAAGGCCACACGGAGAGGTAGAGGCCAACTCGCCAGGAATGTTGTCAAATATTACCGCCGAGATGATAGGTTGAGTTAGGTTCGGTTATATTACGTTATTTATGTATATGAAGGTCCCACGGAAACATGGAGGCCAACAAGACAGGAATGTTGTCAAATATTACCGCCGAGATGTTATGTTGGTTTAGGTTAGGTTAAATTACGTTATTGATGTATATGAAGGTCCCACGGAGAGGTAGAGGCCAACTCGCCAGGAATGTTGTCAAATATTAGTGCCGGGAAGTTGGGTTGGGTTAGGTTAGGTTATATTACGTTATTGATGTATATAAAATTCCCGCGGAGACGTAGAGGCCAACTCGCCAGGAATGTTGTAAAATATTAGTGCCGAGATCTTAGGTTGAGTTAGGTTAGGTTATATTACGTTATTGATGTATGTGAAGGTCCCACGGTGACGTAGAGGCCAACTCGCCAGGAATGTTGTCAAATATTCCCGCCGATGTGTTAGGTTGGGTTAGGTTAGGTTATACTACGTTATTGATGTATATGAAGGCCCCACGGAGACGTAGAGGCCAACTCGCCAGGAATGTTGTCAAATATTACCGCCGAGATGATAGGTTGGGCTAGGTTAGGTTATATTACGTTATTGATGTATATGAATGTCCCACTGAGAGGTAGAGGCCAACTCGCCAGGAATGTTGTCAAATATTAGTGCCGAGATGTTAGGTTGGGTTAAGTTAGGCAATATTACGTTATTGATGTATATAAAATTCCCACGGAGACGTAGAGGCCAACTCGCCAGGAATGTTGTAAAATATTATTGCCGAGATCTTAGGTTGGGTTAGGTTAGGTTATATTACGTTATTGATGTATATGAAGGTCCCACGGAGACGTAGAGGCCAACTCGCCAGGAATGTTGTCAAATATTAGTGCCGAGATCTTAGGTTGGGTTAGGTCAGGTAATATTATGTTATTGATGTATATGAAGGTCCCACGGAAACATGGAGACCAACAAGACAGGAATGTTGTCAAATATTACCGCCAAGATGTTACGTTGGTTTAGGTTAGGTTAAATTACGTTATTGATGTATATGAAGTTCCCACGGAGAGGTAGAGGCCAACTCGCCAGGAATGTTGTCAAATATTACCGCCGAGATGTTAGGTTGGGTTAGGACAGGTAATATTATGTTATTGATGTATATGAAGGTCCCACGGAAACATGGAGGCCAACAAGACAGGAATGTTGTCAAATATTACCGCCGAGATGTTACGTTGGGTTAGGTTAGGTTAAATTACGTTATTGATGTATATAAAAGTCCCACGGAGACGTAGAGGTCAACTCGTCAGGAATGTTGTCAAATATTACCGCCGATATGATAGGTTGGGTTAGGTTAGGTTATATTACGTTATTGATGTATATGAAGGCCACAAGGAGAGGTAGAGGCCAACTCGCCAGGAATGTTGTCAAATATTAGTGCCGAGATGTTAGGTTGGGTTAAGTTAGGTAATATTACGTTATTGATGTATATAAAATTCCCGCGGAGACGTAGAGGCCAACTCGCCAGGAATGTTGTAAAATATTAGTGCCGAGATCTTAGGTTGGGTTAGGTTAGGTTATATTACGTTATTGATGTATATGAAGGTCCCACGGAGACGTAGAGGCCAACTCGCCAGGAATGTTGTCAAATATTACCGCCGATATGATAGGTTGGGTTAGGTTAGGTTATATTACGTTATTGATGTATATGAAGGCCACACGGAGAGGTAGGGGCCAACTCGCCAGGAATGTTGTCAAATATTACCGCCGAGATGATAGGTTGAGTTAGCTTCGGTTATATTACGTTATTTATGTATATGAAGGTCCCACGGAAACATGGAGGCCAACAAGACAGGAATGTTGTCAAATATTACCGCCGAGATGTTACGTTGGTTTAGGTTAGGTTAAATTACGTTATTGATGTACATGAAGGTCCCACGGAGAGGTAGAGGCCAACTCGCCAGTAATGTTGTCAAATATTAGTGCCGGGAAGTTGGGTTGGGTTAGGTTAGGTTATATTACGTTATTGATGTATATGAAGGTCCCACGGAGACGTAGAGGCCAACTCGCCAGGAATGTTGTCAAATATTAGTGCCGAGATCTTAGGTTGGGTTAGGTCAGGTAATATTATGTTATTGATGTATATGAAGGTCCCACGGAAACATGGAGGTCAACAAGACAGGAATGTTGTCAAATATTACCGCCGAGATGTTACGTTGGTTTAGGTTAGGTTAAATTACGTTATTGATGTATATAAAAGTCCCACGGAGTCGTAGAGGTCAACTCGTCAGGAATGTTGCCAAATATTACAGCCGATATGATAGGTTGGGTTAGGTTAGGTTATATTACGTTATTGATGTATATGAAGGCCACAAGGAGAGGTAGAGGCCAACTCGCCAGGAATGTTGTCAAATATTAGTGCCGAGATGTTAGGTTGGGTTAAGTTAGGTAATATTACGTTATTGATGTATATAAAATTCCCGCGGAGACGTAGAGGCCAACTCGCCAGGAATGTTGTAAAATATTAGTGCCGAGATCTTAGGTTGGGTTAGGTTAGGTTATATTACGTTATTGATGTATATGAAGGTCCCACGGAGACGTAGAGGCCAACTCGCCAGGAATGTTGTCAAATATTACCGCCGATATGATAGGTTGGGTTAGGTTAGGTTATATTACGTTATTGATGTATATGAAGGCCACACGGAGAGGTAGAGGCCAACTCGCCAGGAATGTTGTCAAATATTACCGCCGAGATGATAGGTTGAGTTAGGTTCGGTTATATTACGTTATTTATGTATATGAAGGTCCCACGGAAACATGGAGGCCAACAAGACAGGAATGTTGTCAAATATTACCGCCGAGATGTTATGTTGGTTTAGGTTAGGTTAAATTACGTTATTGATGTATATGAAGGTCCCACGGAGAGGTAGAGGCCAACTCGCCAGGAATGTTGTCAAATATTAGTGCCGGGAAGTTGGGTTTGGTTAGGTTAGGTTATATTACGTTATTGATGTATATAAAATTCCCGCGGAGACGTAGAGGCCAACTCGCCAGGAATGTTGTAAAATATTAGTGCCGAGATCTTAGGTTGGGTTAGGTTAGGTTATATTACGTTATTGATGTATGTGAAGGTCCCACGGTGACGTAGAGGCCAACTCGCCAGGAATGTTGTCAAATATTCCCGCCGATGTGTTAGGTTGGGTTAGGTTAGGTTATACTACGTTATTGATGTATATGAAGGCCCCACGGAGACGTAGAGGCCAACTCGCCAGGAATGTTGTCAAATATTACCGCCGAGATGATAGGTTGGGCTAGGTTAGGTTATATTACGTTATTGATGTATATGAATGTCCCACTGAGAGGTAGAGGCCAACTCGCCAGGAATGTTGTCAAATATTAGTGCCGAGATGTTAGGTTGGGTTAAGTTAGGCAATATTACGTTATTGATGTATATAAAATTCCCACGGAGACGTAGAGGCCAACTCGCCAGGAATGTTGTAAAATATTATTGCCGAGATCTTAGGTTGGGTTAGGTTAGGTTATATTACGTTATTGATGTATATGAAGGTCCCACGGAGACGTAGAGGCCAACTCGCCAGGAATGTTGTCAAATATTAGTGCCGAGATCTTAGGTTGGGTTAGGTCAGGTAATATTATGTTATTGATGTATATGAAGGTCCCACGGAAACATGGAGACCAACAAGACAGGAATGTTGTCAAATATTACCGCCAAGATGTTACGTTGGTTTAGGTTAGGTTAAATTACGTTATTGATGTATATGAAGTTCCCACGGAGAGGTAGAGGCCAACTCGCCAGGAATGTTGTCAAATATTACCGCCGAGATGTTAGGTTGGGTTAGGACAGGTAATATTATGTTATTGATGTATATGAAGGTCCCACGGAAACATGGAGGCCAACAAGACAGGAATGTTGTCAAATATTACCGCCGAGATGTTACGTTGGGTTAGGTTAGGTTAAATTACGTTATTGATGTATATAAAAGTCCCACGGAGACGTAGAGGTCAACTCGTCAGGAATGTTGTCAAATATTACCGCCGATATGATAGGTTGGGTTAGGTTATGTTATATTACGTTATTGATGTATATGAAGGCCACAAGGAGAGGTAGAGGCCAACTCGCCAGGAATGTTGTCAAATATTAGTGCCGAGATGTTAGGTTGGGTTAAGTTAGGTAATATTACGTTATTGATGTATATAAAATTCCCGCGGAGACGTAGAGGCCAACTCGCCAGGAATGTTGTAAAATATTAGTGCCGAGATCTTAGGTTGGGTTAGGTTAGGTTATATTACGTTATTGATGTATATGAAGGTCCCACGGAGACGTAGAGGCCAACTCGCCAGGAATGTTGTCAAATATTACCGCCGATATGATAGGTTGGGTTAGGTTAGGTTATATTACGTTATTGATGTATATGAAGGCCACACGGAGAGGTAGGGGCCAACTCGCCAGGAATGTTGTCAAATATTACCGCCGAGATGATAGGTTGAGTTAGGTTCGGTTATATTACGTTATTTATGTATATGAAGGTCCCACGGAAACATGGAGGCCAACAAGACAGGAATGTTGTCAAATATTACCGCCGAGATGTTATGTTGGTTTAGGTTAGGTTAAATTACGTTATTGATGTATATGAAGGTCCCACGGAGAGGTAGAGGCCAACTCGCCAGGAATGTTGTCAAATATTAGTGCCGGGAAGTTGGGTTGGGTTAGGCCAGGTAATATTATGTTATTGATGTATATGAAGGTCCCACGGAAACATGGAGGCCAACAAGACAGGAATGTTGTCAAATATTACCGCCGAGATGTTACCTTGGTTTAGGTTAGGTTAAATTACGTTATTGATGTATATAAAAGTCCCACGGAGACGTAGAGGCCAACTCTTCAGGAATGTTGTCAAATATTACCGCCGATATGATAGGTTGGGTTAGGTTAGGTTATATTACGTTATTGATGTATATGAAGGCCACACGGAGAGATAGAGGCCAACTCGCCAGGAATGTTGTCAAATATTACCGTCGAGATGATAGGTTGGGTTAGGTTAGGTTATATTACGTTATTTATGTATATAAAATTCCCACGGAGACGTAGAGGCCAACTCGCCAGGAATGTTGTCAAATATTACCGCCGAGATGATAGGTTGGGTTAGGTTAGGTTATATTACGTTATTGATGTATATGAAGGCCCCACGGAGACGTAGAGGCCAACTCGCCAG
Organism: Xylocopa violacea; assembly: GCA_963969225.1. Taxonomy (NCBI): domain Eukaryota; kingdom Metazoa; phylum Arthropoda; class Insecta; order Hymenoptera; family Apidae; genus Xylocopa; species Xylocopa violacea. Next base: position 4,085,010 of record CAXAJV010001082.1, read on the forward strand.
GAATGTTGTCAAATATTACCGCCGAGATGTTAGGTTGGGTTAGGACAGGTAATATTATGTTATTGATGTATATGAAGGTCCCACGGAAACATGGAGGCCAACAAGACAGGAATGTTGTCAAATATTACCGCCGAGATGTTACGTTGGGTTAGGTTAGGTTATATTACGTTATTGATGTATATGAAGGTCCCACGGAGAGGTAGAGGCCAACTCGCCAGGAATGTTGTCAAATATTAGTGCCGGGAAGTTGGGTTGGGTTAGGTTAGGTTATATTACGTTATTGATGTATATAAAATTCCCGCGGAGACGTAGAGGCCAACTCGCCAGGAATGTTGTAAAATATTAGTGCCGAGATCTTAGGTTGGGTTAGGTTACGTTATATTACGTTATTGATGAATATGAAGGTCCCACGGTGACGTAGAGGCCAACTCGCCAGGAATGTTGTCAAATATTCCCGCCGATGTGTTAGGTTGGGTTAGGTTAGGTTATACTACGTTATTGATGTATATGAAGGCCCCACGGAGACGTAGAGGCCAACTCGCCAGGAATGTTGTCAAATATTACCGCCGAGATGATAGGTTGGGCTAGGTTAGGTTATATTACGTTATTGATGTATATAAAGGTCCCACGGAAACATAGAGGCCAACGAGCCAGGAATGTTGTCAAATATTACCGCCGAGATGATAGGTTGGGCTAGGTTAAGTTATATTACCTTATTGATGTATATAAAGGTCCCACGGAGAGGTAGAGGCCAACTCGCCAGGAATGTTGTCAAATATTCCCGCCGATGTGTTAGGTTGGGTTAGGTTAGGTTATACTACGTTATTGATGTATATGAAGGCCCCACGGAGACGTAGAGGCCAACTCGCCAGGAATGTTGTCAAATATTACCGCCGAGATGATAGGTTGGGTTAGGTTAGGTTATATTACGTTATTGATGTATATGAATGTCCCACTGAGAGGTAGAGGCCAACTCGCCAGGAATGTTGTCAAATATTAGTGCCGAGATGTTAGGTTGGGTTAAGTTAGGTAATATTACGTTATTGATGTATATAAAATTCCCACGGAGACGTAGAGGCCAACTCGCCAGGAATGTTGTAAAATATTAGTGCCGAGATCTTAGGTTGGGTTAGGTTAGGTTATATTACGTTATTGATGTATATGAAGGTCCCACGGAGACGTAGAGGCCAACTCGCCAGGAATGTTGTCAAATATTAGTGCCGAGATCTTAGGTTGGGTTAGGTCAGGTAATATTATGTTATTGATGTATATGAAGGTCCCACGGAAACATGGAGACCAACAAGACAGGAATGTTGTCAAATATTACCGCCAAGATGTTACGTTGGTTTAGGTTAGGTTAAATTACGTTATTGATGTATATGAAGTTCCCACGGAGAGGTAGAGGCCAACTCGCCAGGAATGTTGACAAATATTAGTGCCGGGAATTTGGGTTGTTTTAGGTTAGGTTATATTACGTTATTGATGTATATGAAGGTCCCACGGAGACGTAGAGGCCAACTCGCCAGGAATGTTGTCAAATATTAGTGCCGAGATCTTAGGTTGGGTTAGGTCAGGTAATATTATGTTATTGATGTATATGAAGGTCCCACGGAAACATGGAGACCAACAAGACAGGAATGTTGTCAAATATTACCGCCAAGATGTTACGTTGGTTTAGGTTAGGTTAAATTACGTTATTGATGTATATGAAGTTCCCACGGAGAGGTAGAGGCCAACTCGCCAGGAATGTTGACAAATATTAGTAACGGGAATTTGGGTTGTTTTAGGTTAGGTTATATTACGTCATTGATGTATATGAAGGTCCCACGGAGACGTAGAGGCCAACTCGCCAGGAATGTTGTCAAATATTAGTGCCGAGATCTTAGGTTGGGTTAGGTCAGGTAATATTATGTTATTGATGTATATGAAGGTCCCACGGAAACATGGAGGCCAACAAGACAGGAATGTTGTCAAATATTACCGCCGAGATGTTACCTTGGTTTAGGTTAGGTTAAATTACGTTATTGATGTATATAAAAGTCCCACGGAGACGTAGAGGCCAACTCTTCAGGAATGTTGTCAAATATTACCGCCGATATGATAGGTTGGGTTAGGTTAGATTATATTACGTTATTGATGTATATGAAGGCCACACGGAGAGATAGAGGCCAACTCGCCAGGAATGTTGTCAAGTATTACCGTCGAGATGATAGGTTGGGTTAGGTTAGGTTATATTACGTTATTTATGTATATAAAATTCCCACGGAGACGTAGAGGCCAACTCGCCAGGAATGTTGTCAAATATTACCGCCGAGATGATAGGTTGGGTTAGGTTAGGTTATATTACGTTATTGATGTATATGAAGGCCCCACGGAGATGTAGAGGCCAACTCGCCATGAATGTTGTCAAATATTACCGCCGAGATGTTAGGTTGGGTTAGGACAGGTAATATTATGTTATTGATGTATATGAAGGTCCCACGGAAACATGGAGGCCAACAAGACAGGAATGTTGTCAAATATTACCGCCGAGATGTTACGTTGGGTTAGGTTAGGTTATATTACGTTATTGATGTATATGAAGGTCCCACCGAGACGTAGAGGCCAACTCGCCAGGAATGTTGTCAAATATTAGTGCCGAGATTTTAGGTTGGGTTAGGACAGGTAATATTATGTTATTGATGTATATGAAGGTCCCACGGAAACATGGAGGCCAACTCGCCAGGAATGTTGTCAAATATTACCGCCGAGATGATAGGTTGGGTTAGGTTAGGTTATATTACGTTATTGATGTATATGAAGGTCCCATGGAGACGTAGAGGCCAACTCGCCAGGAATGTTGTCAAATATTACCGCCGATATGATAGGTTGGGTTAGGTTAGGTTATATTACGTTATTGATGTATATGAAGGCCACACGGAGAGGTAGAGGCCAACTCGCCAGGAATGTTGTCAAATATTACCGCCGAGATGATAGGTTGAGTTAGGTTCGGTTATGTTACGTTATTTATGTATATGAAGGCCCCACGGAAACATGGAGGCCAACAAGACAGGAATGTTGTCAAATATTACCGCCGAGATGTTACGTTGGTTTAATTTAGGTTAAATTACGTTATTGATGTATATAAAAGTCCCACGGAGACGTAGAGGTCAACTCGTCAGGAATGTTGTCAAATATTACCGCCGATATGATAGGTTGGGTTAGGTTAGGTTATATTACGTTATTGATGTATATGAAGGCCACAAGGAGAGGTAGAGGCCAACTCGCCACGAATGTTGTCAAATATTACCGCCGATATGATAGGTTGGGCTAGGTTAGGTTATATTACGTTATTGATGTATATAAAGGTCCCACGGAAACATAGAGGCCAACGAGCCAGGAATGTTGTCAAATATTACCGCCGAGATGATAGGTTGGGCTAGGTTAGGTTATATTACCTTATTGATGTATATAAAGGTACCACGGAGACGTAGAGGCCAACTCGCCAGGAATGTTGTCAAATATTACCGTCGAGATGATAGGTTGGGTTAGGTTAGGTTAAATTACGTTATTGATGTATATAAAAGTCCCACGGAGACGTAGAGGCCAACTCGCCAGGAATGTTGTCAAATATTAGTGCCGAGATCTTAGGTTGGGTTAGGTCAGGTAATATTATGTTATTGATGTATATGAAGGTCCCACGGAAACATGGAGACCAACAAGACAGGAATGTTGTCAAATATTACCGCCAAGATGTTACGTTGGTTTAGGTAAGGTTAAATTACGTTATTGATGTATATGAAGTTCCCACGGAGAGGTAGAGGCCAACTCGCCAGGAATGTTGTCAAATATTAGTGCCGGGCAGTTGGGTTGGGTTAGGTTAGGTTATATTACGTTATTGATGTATATGAAGGTCCCACGGAGACGTAGAGGCCAACTCTTCAGGAATGTTGTCAAATATTACCGCCGATATGATAGGTTGGGTTAGGTTAGGTTATATTACGTTATTGATGTATATGAAGGCCACACGGAGAGATAGAGGCCAACTCGCCAGGAATGTTGTTAAATATTATCGTCGAGATGATAGGTTGGGTTAGGTTAGGTTATATTACGTTATTTATGTATATAAAATTCCCACGGAGACGTAGAGGCCAACTCGCCAGGAATGTTGTCAAATATTACCGCCGAGATGATAGGTTGGGTTAGGTTAGGTTATATTACGTTATTGATGTATATGAAGGCCCCACGGAGACGTAGAGGCCAACTCGCCAGGAATGTTGTCAAATATTACCGCCGAGATGTTAGGTTGGGTTAGGACAGGTAATATTATGTTATTGATGTATATGAAGTTCCCACGGAAACATGGAGGCCAACAAGACAGGAATGTTGTCAAATATTACCGCCGAGATGTTACGTTGGGTTAGGTTAGGTTATATTACGTTATTGATGTATATGAAGGTCCCACCGAGACGTAGAGGCCAACTCGCCAGGAATGTTGTCAAATATTAGTGCCGAGATCTTAGGTTGGGTTAGGACAGGTAATATTATGTTATTGATGTATATGAAGGTCCCACGGAAACATGGAGGCCAACTCGCCAGGAATGTTGTCAAATATTACCGCCGAGATGATAGGTTGGGTTAGGTTAGGTTAAATTACGTTATTGATGTATATGAAGGTCCCATGGAGACGTAGAGGCCAACTCGCCAGGAATGTTGTCAAATATTACCGCCGATATGATAGGTTGGGTTAGGTTAGGTTATATTACGTTATTGATGTATATGAAGGCCACACGGAGAGGTAGAGGCCAACTCGCCAGGAATGTTGTCAAATATTACCGCCGAGATGATAGGTTGAGTTAGGTTCGGTTATGTTACGTTATTTATGTATATGAAGGTCCCACGGAAACATGGAGGCGAACAAGACAGGAATGTTGTCAAATATTACCGCCGAGATGTTACGTTGGTTTAGGTTAGGTTAAATTACGTTATTGATGTATATAAAAGTCCCACGGAGACGTAGAGGTCAACTCGTCAGGAATGTTGTCAAATATTACCGCCGATATGATAGGTTGGGTTAGGTTAGGTTATATTACGTTATTGATGTATATGAAGGCCACAAGGAGAGGTAGAGGCCAACTCGCCAGGAATGTTGTCAAATATTACCGCCGAGATGATAGGTTGGGTTAGGTTAGGTTATATTACGTTATTGATGTATATGAATGTCCCACTGAGAGCTAGAGGCCAACTCGCCAGGAATGTTGTCAAATATTAGTGCCGAGATGTTAGGTTGGGTTAAGTTAGGTAATATTACGTTATTGATGTATATAAAATTCCCGCGGAGACGTAGAGGCCAACTCGCCAGGAATGTTGTAAAATATTAGTGCCGAGATCTTAGGTTGGGTTAGGTTAGGTTATATTACGTTATTGATGTATATGAAGGTCCCACGGAGACGTAGAGGCCAACTCGCCAGGAATGTTGTCAAATATTACCGCCGATATGATAGGTCGGGTTAGGTTAGGTTATATTACGTTATTGATGTATATGAAGGCCCCACGGAGACGTAGAGGCCAACTCGCCAGGAATGTTGTCAAATATTACCGCCGATATGATAGGCTGGGTTAGGTTAGGTTATATTACGTTATTGATGTATATGAAGGCCACACGGAGAGGTAGAGGCCAACTCGCCAGGAATGTTGTCAAATATTACCGCCGAGATGATAGGTTGAGTTAGGTTCGGTTATGTTACGTTATTTATGTATATGAAGGTCCCACGGAAACATGGAGGCCAACAAGACAGGAATGTTGTCAAATATTACCGCCGAGATGTTACGTTGGTTTAGGTTAGGTTAAATTACGTTATTGATGTATATAAAAGTCCCACGGAGACGTAGAGGTCAACTCGTCAGGAATGTTGTCAAATATTACCGCCGATATGATAGGTTGGGTTAGGTTAGGTTATATTACGTTATTGATGTATATGAAGGCCACAAGGAGAGGTAGAGGCCAACTCGCCAGGAATGTTGTCAAATATTACCGCCGAGATGATAGGTTGGGCTAGGTTAGGTTATATTACGTTATTGATGTATATAAAGGTCCCACGGAAACATAGAGGCCAACGAGCCAGGAATGTTGTCAAATATTACCGCCGAGATGATAGGTTGGGCTAGGTTAGGTTATATTACCTTATTGATGTATATAAAGGTACCACGGAGACGTAGAGGCCAACTCGCCAGGAATGTTGTCAAATATTACCGTCGAGATGATAGGTTGGGTTAGGTTAGGTTAAATTACGTTATTGATGTATATAAAAGTCCCACGGAGACGTAGAGGCCAACTCGCCAGGAATGTTGACAAATATTAGTGCCGAGATCTTAGGTTGGGTTAGGTCAGGTAATATTATGTTATTGATGTATATGAAGGTCCCACGGAAACATGGAGACCAACAAGACAGGAATGTTGTCAAATATTACCGCCAAGATGTTACGTTGGTTTAGGTAAGGTTAAATTACGTTATTGATGTATATGAAGTTCCCACGGAGAGGTAGAGGCCAACTCGCCAGGAATGTTGTCAAATATTAGTGCCGGGAAGTTGGGTTGGGTTAGGTTAGGTTATATTACGTTATTGATGTATATGAAGGTCCCACGGAGACGTAGAGGCCAACTCTTCAGGAATGTTGTCAAATATTACCGCCGATATGATAGGTTGGGTTAGGTTAGGTTATATTACGTTATTGATGTATATGAAGGCCACACGGAGAGATAGAGGCCAACTCGCCAGGAATGTTGTCAAATATTATCGTCGAGATGATAGGTTGGGTTAGGTTAGGTTATATTACGTTATTTATGTATATAAAATTCCCACGGAGACGTAGAGGCCAACTCGCCAGGAATGTTGTCAAATATTACCGCCGAGATGATAGGTTGGGTTAGGTTAGGTTATATTACGTTATTGATGTATATGAAGGCCCCACGGAGACGTAGAGGCCAACTCGCCAGGAATGTTGTCAAATATTACCGCCGAGATGTTAGGTTGGGTTAGGACAGGTAATATTATGTTATTGATGTATATGAAGTTCCCACGGAAACATGGAGGCCAACAAGACAGGAATGTTGTCAAATATTACCGCCGAGATGTTACGTTGGGTTAGGTTAGGTTATATTACGTTATTGATGTATATGAAGGTCCCACCGAGACGTAGAGGCCAACTCGCCAGGAATGTTGTCAAATATTAGTGCCGAGATCTTAGGTTGGGTTAGGACAGGTAATATTATGTTATTGATGTATATGAAGGTCCCACGGAAACATGGAGGCCAACTCGCCAGGAATGTTGTCAAATATTACCGCCGAGATGATAGGTTGGGTTAGGTTAGGTTATATTACGTTATTGATGTATATGAAGGTCCCATGGAGACGTAGAGGCCAACTCGCCAGGAATGTTGTCAAATATTACCGCCGATATGATAGGTTGGGTTAGGTTAGGTTATATTACGTTATTGATGTATATGAAGGCCACACGGAGAGGTAGAGGCCAACTCGCCAGGAATGTTGTCAAATATTACCGCCGAGATGATAGGTTGAGTTAGGTTCGGTTATGTTACGTTATTTATGTATATGAAGGTCCCACGGAAACATGGAGGCGAACAAGACAGGAATGTTGTCAAATATTACCGCCGAGATGTTACGTTGGTTTAGGTTAGGTTAAATTACGTTATTGATGTATATAAAAGTCCCACGGAGACGTAGAGGTCAACTCGTCAGGAATGTTGTCAAATATTACCGCCGATATGATAGGTTGGGTTAGGTTAGGTTATATTACGTTATTGATGTATATGAAGGCCACAAGGAGAGGTAGAGGCCAACTCGCCAGGAATGTTGTCAAATATTACCGCCGAGATGATAGGTTGGGTTAGGTTAGGTTATATTACGTTATTGATGTATATGAATGTCCCACTGAGAGCTAGAGGCCAACTCGCCAGGAATGTTGTCAAATATTAGTGCCGAGATGTTAGGTTGGGTTAAGTTAGGTAATATTACGTTATTGATGTATATAAAATTCCCGCGGAGACGTAGAGGCCAACTCGCCAGGAATGTTGTAAAATATTAGCGCCGAGATCTTAGGTTGGGTTAGGTTAGGTTATATTACGTTATTGATGTATATGAAGGTCCCACGGAGACGTAGAGGCCAACTCGCCAGGAATGTTGTCAAATATTACCGCCGATATGATAGGTCGGGTTAGGTTAGGTTATATTACGTTATTGATGTATATGAAGGCCCCACGGAGACGTAGAGGCCAACTCGCCAGGAATGTTGTCAAATATTACCGCCGATATGATAGGCTGGGTTAGGTTAGGTTATATTACGTTATTGATGTATATGAAGGCCACACGGAGAGGTAGAGGCCAACTCGCCAGGAATGTTGTCAAATATTACCGCCGAGATGATAGGTTGAGTTAGGTTCGGTTATGTTACGTTATTTATGTATATGAAGGTCCCACGGAAACATGGAGGCCAACAAGACAGGAATGTTGTCAAATATTACCGCCGAGATGTTACGTTGGTTTAGGTTAGGTTAAATTACGTTATTGATGTATATAAAAGTCCCACGGAGACGTAGAGGTCAACTGGTCAGGAATGTTGTCAAATATTACCGCCGATATGATAGGTTGGGTTAGGTTAGGTTATATTACGTTATTGATGTATATGAAGGCCACAAGGAGAGGTAGAGGCCAACTCGCCAGGAATGTTGTCAAATATTACCGCCGAGATGATAGGTTGGGTTAGGTTAGGTTATATTACGTTATTGATGTATATGAATGTCCCACTGAGAGCTAGAGGCCAACTCGCCAGGAATGTTGTCAAATATTAGTGCCGAGATGTTAGGTTGGGTTAAGTTAGGTAATATTACGTTATTGATGTATATAAAATTCCCGCGGAGACGTAGAGGCCAACTCGCCAGGAATGTTGTAAAATATTAGTGCCGAGATCTTAGGTTGGGTTAGGTTAGGTTATATTACGTTATTGATGTATATGAAGGTCCCACGGAGACGTAGAGGCCAACTCGCCAGGAATGTTGTCAAATATTACCGCCGATATGATAGGTCGGGTTAGGTTAGGTTATATTACGTTGTTGATGTATATGAAGGCCACACGGAGAGGTAGAGGCCAACTCGCCAGGAATGTTGTCAAATATTACCGCCGAGATGATAGGTTGAGTTAGGTTCGGTTATATTACGTTATTTATGTATATGAAGGTCCCACGGAAACATGGATGCCAACAAGACAGGAATGTTGTCAAATATTACCGCCGAGATGTTATGTTGGTTTAGGTTAGGTTAAATTACGTTATTGATGTATATGAAGGTCCCACGGAGAGGTAGAGGCCAACTCGCCAGGAATGTTGTCAAATATTAGTGCCGGGAAGTTGGGTTGGGTTAGGTTAGGTTATATTACGTTATTGATGTATATAAAATTCCCGCGGAGACGTAGAGGCCAACTCGCCAGGAATGTTGTAAAATATTAGTGCCGAGATCTTAGGTTGGGTTAGGTTAGGTTATATTACGTTATTTATGTATGTGAAGGTCCCACGGTGACGTAGAGGCCAACTCGCCAGGAATGTTGTCAAATATTCCCGCCGATGTGTTAGGTTGGGTTAGGTTAGGTTATACTACGTTATTGATGTATATGAAGGCCCCACGGAGACGTAGAGGCCAACTCGCCAGGAATGTTGTCAAATATTACCGCCGAGATGATAGGTTGGGTTAGGTTAGGTTATATTACGTTATTGATGTATATGAATGTCCCACTGAGAGCTAGAGGCCAACTCGCCAGGAATGTTGTCAAATATTAGTGCCGAGATGTTAGGTTGGGTTAAGTTAGGTAATATTACGTTATTGATGTATATAAAATTCCCGCGGAGACGTAGAGGCCAACTCGCCAGGAATGTTGTAAAATATTAGTGCCGAGATCTTAGGTTGGGTTAGGTTAGGTTATATTACGTTATTGATGTATATGAAGGTCCCACGGAGACGTAGAGGCCAACTCGCCAGGAATGTTGTCAAATATTACCGCCGATATGATAGGTCGGGTTAGGTTAGGTTATATTACGTTGTTGATGTATATGAAGGCCACACGGAGAGGTAGAGGCCAACTCGCCAGGAATGTTGTCAAATATTACCGCCGAGATGATAGGTTGAGTTAGGTTCGGTTATATTACGTTATTTATGTATATGAAGGTCCCACGGAAACATGGATGCCAACAAGACAGGAATGTTGTCAAATATTACCGCCGAGATGTTATGTTGGTTTAGGTTAGGTTAAATTACGTTATTGATGTATATGAAGGTCCCACGGAGAGGTAGAGGCCAACTCGCCAGGAATGTTGTCAAATATTAGTGCCGGGAAGTTGGGTTGGGTTAGGTTAGGTTATATTACGTTATTGATGTATATAAAATTCCCGCGGAGACGTAGAGGCCAACTCGCCAGGAATGTTGTAAAATATTAGTGCCGAGATCTTAGGTTGGGTTAGGTTAGGTTATATTACGTTATTGATGTATGTGAAGGTCCCACGGTGACGTAGAGGCCAACTCGCCAGGAATGTTGTCAAATATTCCCGCCGATGTGTTAGGTTGGGTTAGGTTAGGTTATACTACGTTATTGATGTATATGAAGGCCCCACGGAGACGTAGAGGCCAACTCGCCAGGAATGTTGTCAAATATTACCGTCGAGATGATAGGTTGGGCTAGGTTAGGTTATATTACGTTATTGATGTATATGAATGTCCCACTGAGAGGTAGAGGCCAACTCGCCAGGAATGTTGTCAAATATTAGTGCCGAGATGTTAGGTTGGGTTAAGTTAGGCAATATTACGTTATTGATGTATATAAAATTCCCACGGAGGCGTAGAGGCCAACTCGCCAGGAATGTTGTAAAATATTATTGCCGAGATCTTAGGTTGGGTTAGGTTAGGTTATATTACGTTATTGATGTATATGAAAGTCCCACGGAGACGTAGAGGCCAACTCGCCAGGAATGTTGTCAAATATTAGTGCCGAGATCTTAGGTTGGGTTAGGTCAGGTAATATTATGTTATTGATGTATATGAAGGTCCCACGGAAACATGGAGACCAACAAGACAGGAATGTTGTCAAATATTACCGCCAAGATGTTACGTTGGTTTAGGTTAGGTTAAATTACGTTATTGATGTATATGAAGTTCCCACGGAGAGGTAGAGGCCAACTCGCCAGGAATGTTGTCAAATATTACCGCCGAGATGTTAGGTTGGGTTAGGACAGGTAATATTATGTTATTGATGTATATGAAGGTCCCACGGAAACATGGAGGCCAACAAGACAGGAATGTTGTCAAATATTACCGCCGAGATGTTACGTTGGTTTAGGTTAGGTTAAATTACGTTATTGATGTATATAAAAGTCCCACGGAGACGTAGAGGTCAACTGGTCAGGAATGTTGTCAAATATTACCGCCGATATGATAGGTTGGGTTAGGTTAGGTTATATTACGTTATTGATGTATATGAAGGCCACAAGGAGAGGTAGAGGCCAACTCGCCAGGAATGTTGTCAAATATTACCGCCGAGATGATAGGTTGGGTTAGGTTAGGTTATATTACGTTATTGATGTATATGAATGTCCCACTGAGAGCTAGAGGCCAACTCGCCAGGAATGTTGTCAAATATTAGTGCCGAGATGTTAGGTTGGGTTAAGTTAGGTAATATTACGTTATTGATGTATATAAAATTCCCGCGGAGACGTAGAGGCCAACTCGCCAGGAATGTTGTAAAATATTAGTGCCGAGATCTTAGGTTGGGTTAGGTTAGGTTATATTACGTTATTGATGTATATGAAGGTCCCACGGAGACGTAGAGGCCAACTCGCCAGGAATGTTGTCAAATATTACCGCCGATATGATAGGTCGGGTTAGGTTAGGTTATATTACGTTGTTGATGTATATGAAGGCCACACGGAGAGGTAGAGGCCAACTCGCCAGGAATGTTGTCAAATATTACCGCCGAGATGATAGGTTGAGTTAGGTTCGGTTATATTACGTTATTTATGTATATGAAGGTCCCACGGAAACATGGATGCCAACAAGACAGGAATGTTGTCAAATATTACCGCCGAGATGTTATGTTGGTTTAGGTTAGGTTAAATTACGTTATTGATGTATATGAAGGTCCCACGGAGAGGTAGAGGCCAACTCGCCAGGAATGTTGTCAAATATTAGTGCCGGGAAGTTGGGTTGGGTTAGGTTAGGTTATATTACGTTATTGATGTATATAAAATTCCCGCGGAGACGTAGAGGCCAACTCGCCAGGAATGTTGTAAAATATTAGTGCCGAGATCTTAGGTTGGGTTAGGTTAGGTTATATTACGTTATTTATGTATGTGAAGGTCCCACGGTGACGTAGAGGCCAACTCGCCAGGAATGTTGTCAAATATTCCCGCCGATGTGTTAGGTTGGGTTAGGTTAGGTTATACTACGTTATTGATGTATATGAAGGCCCCACGGAGACGTAGAGGCCAACTCGCCAGGAATGTTGTCAAATATTACCGCCGAGATGATAGGTTGGGTTAGGTTAGGTTATATTACGTTATTGATGTATATGAATGTCCCACTGAGAGCTAGAGGCCAACTCGCCAGGAATGTTGTCAAATATTAGTGCCGAGATGTTAGGTTGGGTTAAGTTAGGTAATATTACGTTATTGATGTATATAAAATTCCCGCGGAGACGTAGAGGCCAACTCGCCAGGAATGTTGTAAAATATTAGTGCCGAGATCTTAGGTTGGGTTAGGTTAGGTTATATTACGTTATTGATGTATATGAAGGTCCCACGGAGACGTAGAGGCCAACTCGCCAGGAATGTTGTCAAATATTACCGCCGATATGATAGGTCGGGTTAGGTTAGGTTATATTACGTTGTTGATGTATATGAAGGCCACACGGAGAGGTAGAGGCCAACTCGCCAGGAATGTTGTCAAATATTACCGCCGAGATGATAGGTTGAGTTAGGTTCGGTTATATTACGTTATTTATGTATATGAAGGTCCCACGGAAACATGGATGCCAACAAGACAGGAATGTTGTCAAATATTACCGCCGAGATGTTATGTTGGTTTAGGTTAGGTTAAATTACGTTATTGATGTATATGAAGGTCCCACGGAGAGGTAGAGGCCAACTCGCCAGGAATGTTGTCAAATATTAGTGCCGGGAAGTTGGGTTGGGTTAGGTTAGGTTATATTACGTTATTGATGTATATAAAATTCCCGCGGAGAAGTAGAGGCCAACTCGCCAGGAATGTTGTAAAATATTAGTGCCGAGATCTTAGGTTGGGTTAGGTTAGGTTATATTACGTTATTTATGTATGTGAAGGTCCCACGGTGACGTAGAGGCCAACTCGCCAGGAATGTTGTCAAATATTCCCGCCGATGTGTTAGGTTGGGTTAGGTTAGGTTATACTACGTTATTGATGTATATGAAGGCCCCACGGAGACGTAGAGGCCAACTCGCCAGGAATGTTGTCAAATATTACCGCCGAGATGATAGGTTGGGTTAGGTTAGGTTATATTACGTTATTGATGTATATGAATGTCCCACTGAGAGCTAGAGGCCAACTCGCCAGGAATGTTGTCAAATATTAGTGCCGAGATGTTAGGTTGGGTTAAGTTAGGTAATATTACGTTATTGATGTATATAAAATTCCCGCGGAGACGTAGAGGCCAACTCGCCAGGAATGTTGTAAAATATTAGTGCCGAGATCTTAGGTTGGGTTAGGTTAGGTTATATTACGTTATTGATGTATATGAAGGTCCCACGGAGACGTAGAGGCCAACTCGCCAGGAATGTTGTCAAATATTACCGCCGATATGATAGGTCGGGTTAGGTTAGGTTATATTACGTTGTTGATGTATATGAAGGCCACACGGAGAGGTAGAGGCCAACTCGCCAGGAATGTTGTCAAATATTACCGCCGAGATGATAGGTTGAGTTAGGTTCGGTTATATTACGTTATTTATGTATATGAAGGTCCCACGGAAACATGGATGCCAACAAGACAGGAATGTTGTCAAATATTACCGCCGAGATGTTATGTTGGTTTAGGTTAGGTTAAATTACGTTATTGATGTATATGAAGGTCCCACGGAGAGGTAGAGGCCAACTCGCCAGGAATGTTGTCAAATATTAGTGCCGGGAAGTTGGGTTGGGTTAGGTTAGGTTATATTACGTTATTGATGTATATAAAATTCCCGCGGAGACGTAGAGGCCAACTCGCCAGGAATGTTGTAAAATATTAGTGCCGAGATCTTAGGTTGGGTTAGGTTAGGTTATATTACGTTATTGATGTATGTGAAGGTCCCACGGTGACGTAGAGGCCAACTCGCCAGGAATGTTGTCAAATATTCCCGCCGATGTGTTAGGTTGGGTTAGGTTAGGTTATACTACGTTATTGATGTATATGAAGGCCCCACGGAGACGTAGAGGCCAACTCGCCAGGAATGTTGTCAAATATTACCGTCGAGATGATAGGTTGGGCTAGGTTAGGTTATATTACGTTATTGATGTATATGAATGTCCCACTGAGAGGTAGAGGCCAACTCGCCAGGAATGTTGTCAAATATTAGTGCCGAGATGTTAGGTTGGGTTAAGTTAGGCAATATTACGTTATTGATGTATATAAAATTCCCACGGAGGCGTAGAGGCCAACTCGCCAGGAATGTTGTAAAATATTATTGCCGAGATCTTAGGTTGGGTTAGGTTAGGTTATATTACGTTATTGATGTATATGAAAGTCCCACGGAGACGTAGAGGCCAACTCGCCAGGAATGTTGTCAAATATTAGTGCCGAGATCTTAGGTTGGGTTAGGTCAGGTAATATTATGTTATTGATGTATATGAAGGTCCCACGGAAACATGGAGACCAACAAGACAGGAATGTTGTCAAATATTACCGCCAAGATGTTACGTTGGTTTAGGTTAGGTTAAATTACGTTATTGATGTATATGAAGTTCCCACGGAGAGGTAGAGGCCAACTCGCCAGGAATGTTGTCAAATATTACCGCCGAGATGTTAGGTTGGGTTAGGACAGGTAATATTATGTTATTGATGTATATGAAGGTCCCACGGAAACATGGAGGCCAACAAGACAGGAATGTTGTCAAATATTACCGCCGAGATGTTACGTTGGGTTAGGTTAGGTTAAATTACGTTATTGATGTATATAAAAGTCCCACGGAGACGTAGAGGTCAACTCGTCAGGAATGTTGTCAAATATTACCGCCGATATGATAGGTTGGGTTAGGTTAGGTTATATTACGTTATTGATGTATATGAAGGCCACAAGGAGAGGTAGAGGCCAACTCGCCAGGAATGTTGTCAAATATTAGTGCCGAGATGTTAGGTTGGGTTAAGTTAGGTAATATTACGTTATTGATGTATATAAAATTCCCGCGGAGACGTAGAGGCCAACTCGCCAGGAATGTTGTAAAATATTAGTGCCGAGATCTTAGGTTGGGTTAGGTTAGGTTATGTTACGTTATTGATGTATATGAAGGTCCCACGGAGACGTAGAGGCCAACTCGCCAGGAATGTTGTCAAATATTACCGCCGATATGATAGGTTGGGTTAGGTTAGGTTATATTACGTTATTGATGTATATGAAGGCCACACGGAGAGGTAGGGGCCAACTCGCCAGGAATGTTGTCAAATATTACCGCCGAGATGATAGGTTGAGTTAGGTTCGGTTATATTACGTTATTTATGTATATGAAGGTCCCACGGAAACATGGAGGCCAACAAGACAGGAATGTTGTCAAATATTACCGCCGAGATGTTATGTTGGTTTAGGTTAGGTTAAATTACGTTATTGATGTATATGAAGGTCCCACGGAGAGGTAGAGGCCAACTCGCCAGGAATGTTGTCAAATATTAGTGCCGGGAAGTTGGGTTGGGTTAGGCCAGGTAATATTATGTTATTGATGTATATGAAGGTCCTACGGAAACATGCAGGCCAACAAGACAGGAATGTTGTCAAATATTACCGCCGAGATGTTACCTTGGTTTAGGTTAGGTTAAATTACGTTATTGATGTATATAAAAGTCCCACGGAGACGTAGAGGCCAACTCTTCAGGAATGTTGTCAAATATTACCGCCGATATGATAGGTTGGGTTAGGTTAGGTTATATTACGTTATTGATGTATATGAAGGCCACACGGAGAGATAGAGGCCAACTCGCCAGGAATGTTGTCAAATATTACCGTCGAGATGATAGGTTGGGTTAGGTTAGGTTATATTACGTTATTTATGTATATAAAATTCCCACGGAGACGTAGAGGCCAACTCGCCAGGAATGTTGTCAAATATTACCGCCGAGATGATAGGTTGGGTTAGGTTAGGTTATATTACGTTATTGATGTATATGAAGGCCCCACGGAGACGTAGAGGCCAACTCGCCAGGAATGTTGTCAAATATTACCGCCGAGATGTTAGGTTGGGTTAGGACAGGTAATATTATGTTATTGATGTATATGAAGGTCCCACGGAAACATGGAGGCCAACAAGACAGGAATGTTGTCAAATATTACCGCCGAGATGTTACGTTGGGTTAGGTTAGGTTATATTACGTTATTGATGTATATGAAGGTGCCACGGAGAGGTAGAGGCCAACTCGCCAGGAATGTTGTCAAATATTAGTGCCGGGAAGTTGGGTTGGGTTAGGTTAGGTTATATTACGTTATTGATGTATATAAAATTCCCGCGGAGACGTAGAGGCCAACTCGCCAGGAATGTTGTAAAATATTAGTGCCGAGATCTTAGGTTGGGTTAGGTTAGGTTATATTACGTTATTGATGAATATGAAGGTCCCACGGTGACGTAGAGGCCAACTCGCCAGGAATGTTGTCAAATATTCCCGCCGATGTGTTAGGTTGGGTTAGGTTAGGTTATACTACGTTATTGATGTATATGAAGGCCCCACGGAGACGTAGAGGCCAACTCGCCAGGAATGTTGTCAAATATTACCGCCGAGATGATAGGTTGGGCTAGGTTAGGTTATATTACGTTATTGATGTATATGAAGGTCCCACGGAAACATAGAGGCCAACGAGCCAGGAATGTTGTCAAATATTACCGCCGAGATGATAGGTTGGGCTAGGTTAAGTTATATTACCTTATTGATGTATATAAAGGTCCCACGGAGAGGTAGAGGCCAACTCGCCAGGAATGTTGTCAAATATTCCCGCCGATGTGTTAGGTTGGGTTAGGTTAGGTTATACTACGTTATTGATGTATATGAAGGCCCCACGGAGACGTAGAGGCCAACTCGCCAGGAATGTTGTCAAATATTACCGCCGAGATGATAGGTTGGGTTAGGTTAGGTTATATTACGTTATTGATGTATATGAATGTCCCACTGAGAGGTAGAGGCCAACTCGCCAGGAATGTTGTCAAATATTAGTGCCGAGATGTTAGGTTGGGTTAAGTTAGGTAATATTACGTTATTGATGTATATAAAATTCCCACGGAGACGTAGAGGCCAACTCGCCAGGAATGTTGTAAAATATTAGTGCCGAGATCTTAGGTTGGGTTAGGTTAGGTTATATTACGTTATTGATGTATATGAAGGTCCCACGGAGACGTAGAGGCCAACTCGTCAGGAATGTTGTCAAATATTAGTGCCGAGATCTTAGGTTGGGTTAGGTCAGGTAATATTATGTTATTGATGTATATGAAGGTCCCACGGAAACATGGAGACCAACAAGACAGGAATGTTGTCAAATATTACCGCCAAGATGTTACGTTGGTTTAGGTTAGGTTAAATTACGTTATTGATGTATATGAAGTTCCCACGGAGAGGTAGAGGCCAACTCGCCAGGAATGTTGACAAATATTAGTGCCGGGAATTTGGGTTGTTTTAGGTTAGGTTATATTACGTTATTGATGTATATGAAGGTCCCACGGAGACGTAGAGGCCAACTCGCCAGGAATGTTGTCAAATATTAGTGCCGAGATCTTAGGTTGGGTTAGGTCAGGTAATATTATGTTATTGATGTATATGAAGGTCCCACGGAAACATGGAGACCAACAAGACAGGAATGTTGTCAAATATTACCGCCAAGATGTTACGTTGGTTTAGGTTAGGTTAAATTACGTTATTGATGTATATGAAGGCCACAAGGAGAGGTAGAGGCCAACTCGCCAGGAATGTTGTCAAATATTACCGCCGAGATGATAGGTTGGGTTAGGTTAGGTTATATTACGTTATTGATGTATATGAATGTCCCACTGAGAGCTAGAGGCCAACTCGCCAGGAATGTTGTCAAATATTAGTGCCGAGATGTTAGGTTGGGTTAAGTTAGGTAATATTACGTTATTGATGTATATAAAATTCCCGCGGAGACGTAGAGGCCAACTCGCCAGGAATGTTGTAAAATATTAGTGCCGAGATCTTAGGTTGGGTTAGGTTAGGTTATATTACGTTATTGATGTATATGAAGGTCCCACGGAGACGTAGAGGCCAACTCGCCAGGAATGTTGTCAAATATTACCGCCGATATGATAGGTCGGGTTAGGTTAGGTTATATTACGTTATTGATGTATATGAAGGCCCCACGGAGACGTAGAGGCCAACTCGCCAGGAATGTTGTCAAATATTACCGCCGATATGATAGGCTGGGTTAGGTTAGGTTATATTACGTTATTGATGTATATGAAGGCCACACGGAGAGGTAGAGGCCAACTCGCCAGGAATGTTGTCAAATATTACCGCCGAGATGATAGGTTGAGTTAGGTTCGGTTATGTTACGTTATTTATGTATATGAAGGTCCCACGGAAACATGGAGGCCAACAAGACAGGAATGTTGTCAAATATTACCGCCGAGATGTTACGTTGGTTTAGGTTAGGTTAAATTACGTTATTGATGTATATAAAAGTCCCACGGAGACGTAGAGGTCAACTGGTCAGGAATGTTGTCAAATATTACCGCCGATATGATAGGTTGGGTTAGGTTAGGTTATATTACGTTATTGATGTATATGAAGGCCACAAGGAGAGGTAGAGGCCAACTCGCCAGGAATGTTGTCAAATACTACCGCCGAGATGATAGGTTGGGTTAGGTTAGGTTATATTACGTTATTGATGTATATGAATGTCCCACTGAGAGCTAGAGGCCAACTCGCCAGGAATGTTGTCAAATATTAGTGCCGAGATGTTAGGTTGGGTTAAGTTAGGTAATATTACGTTATTGATGTATATAAAATTCCCGCGGAGACGTAGAGGCCAACTCGCCAGGAATGTTGTAAAATATTAGTGCCGAGATCTTAGGTTGGGTTAGGTTAGGTTATATTACGTTATTGATGTATATGAAGGTCCCACGGAGACGTAGAGGCCAACTCGCCAGGAATGTTGTCAAATATTACCGCCGATATGATAGGTCGGGTTAGGTTAGGTTATATTACGTTGTTGATGTATATGAAGGCCACACGGAGAGGTAGAGGCCAACTAGCCAGGAATGTTGTCAAATATTACCGCCGAGATGATAGGTTGAGTTAGGTTCGGTTATATTACGTTATTTATGTATATGAAGGTCCCACGGAAACATGGATGCCAACAAGACAGGAATGTTGTCAAATATTACCGCCGAGATGTTATGTTGGTTTAGGTTAGGTTAAATTACGTTATTGATGTATATGAAGGTCCCACGGAGAGGTAGAGGCCAACTCGCCAGGAATGTTGTCAAATATTAGTGCCGGGAAGTTGGGTTGGGTTAGGTTAGGTTATATTACGTTATTGATGTATATAAAATTCCCGCGGAGACGTAGAGGCCAACTCGCCAGGAATGTTGTAAAATATTAGTGCCGAGATCTTAGGTTGGGTTAGGTTAGGTTATATTACGTTATTTATGTATGTGAAGGTCCCACGGTGACGTAGAGGCCAACTCGCCAGGAATGTTGTCAAATATTCCCGCCGATGTGTTAGGTTGGGTTAGGTTAGGTTATACTACGTTATTGATGTATATGAAGGCCCCACGGAGACGTAGAGGCCAACTCGCCAGGAATGTTGTCAAATATTACCGCCGAGATGATAGGTTGGGTTAGGTTAGGTTATATTACGTTATTGATGTATATGAATGTCCCACTGAGAGCTAGAGGCCAACTCGCCAGGAATGTTGTCAAATATTAGTGCCGAGATGTTAGGTTGGGTTAAGTTAGGTAATATTACGTTATTGATGTATATAAAATTCCCGCGGAGACGTAGAGGCCAACTCGCCAGGAATGTTGTAAAATATTAGTGCCGAGATCTTAGGTTGGGTTAGGTTAGGTTATATTACGTTATTGATGTATATGAAGGTCCCACGGAGACGTAGAGGCCAACTCGCCAGGAATGTTGTCAAATATTACCGCCGATATGATAGGTCGGGTTAGGTTAGGTTATATTACGTTGTTGATGTATATGAAGGCCACACGGAGAGGTAGAGGCCAACTCGCCAGGAATGTTGTCAAATATTACCGCCGAGATGATAGGTTGAGTTAGGTTCGGTTATATTACGTTATTTATGTATATGAAGGTCCCACGGAAACATGGAGGCCAACAAGACAGGAATGTTGTCAAATATTACCGCCGAGATGTTACGTTGGTTTAGGTTAGGTTAAATTACGTTATTGATGTATATAAAAGTCCCACGGAGACGTAGAGGTCAACTGGTCAGGAATGTTGTCAAATATTACCGCCGATATGATAGGTTGGGTTAGGTTAGGTTATATTACGTTATTGATGTATATGAAGGCCACAAGGAGAGGTAGAGGCCAACTCGCCAGGAATGTTGTCAAATATTACCGCCGAGATGATAGGTTGGGTTAGGTTAGGTTATATTACGTTATTGATGTATATGAATGTCCCACTGAGAGCTAGAGGCCAACTCGCCAGGAATGTTGTCAAATATTAGTGCCGAGATGTTAGGTTGGGTTAAGTTAGGTAATATTACGTTATTGATGTATATAAAATTCCCGCGGAGACGTAGAGGCCAACTCGCCAGGAATGTTGTAAAATATTAGTGCCGAGATCTTAGGTTGGGTTAGGTTAGGTTATATTACGTTATTGATGTATATGAAGGTCCCACGGAGACGTAGAGGCCAACTCGCCAGGAATGTTGTCAAATATTACCGCCGATATGATAGGTCGGGTTAGGTTAGGTTATATTACGTTGTTGATGTATATGAAGGCCACACGGAGAGGTAGAGGCCAACTCGCCAGGAATGTTGTCAAATATTACCGCCGAGATGATAGGTTGAGTTAGGTTCGGTTATATTACGTTATTTATGTATATGAAGGTCCCACGGAAACATGGATGCCAACAAGACAGGAATGTTGTCAAATATTACCGCCGAGATGTTATGTTGGTTTAGGTTAGGTTAAATTACGTTATTGATGTATATGAAGGTCCCACGGAGAGGTAGAGGCCAACTCGCCAGGAATGTTGTCAAATATTAGTGCCGGGAAGTTGGGTTGGGTTAGGTTAGGTTATATTACGTTATTGATGTATATAAAATTCCCGCGGAGACGTAGAGGCCAACTCGCCAGGAATGTTGTAAAATATTAGTGCCGAGATCTTAGGTTGGGTTAGGTTAGGTTATATTACGTTATTTATGTATGTGAAGGTCCCACGGTGACGTAGAGGCCAACTCGCCAGGAATGTTGTCAAATATTCCCGCCGATGTGTTAGGTTGGGTTAGGTTAGGTTATACTACGTTATTGATGTATATGAAGGCCCCACGGAGACGTAGAGGCCAACTCGCCAGGAATGTTGTCAAATATTACCGCCGAGATGATAGGTTGGGTTAGGTTAGGTTATATTACGTTATTGATGTATATGAATGTCCCACTGAGAGCTAGAGGCCAACTCGCCAGGAATGTTGTCAAATATTAGTGCCGAGATGTTAGGTTGGGTTAAGTTAGGTAATATTACGTTATTGATGTATATAAAATTCCCGCGGAGACGTAGAGGCCAACTCGCCAGGAATGTTGTAAAATATTAGTGCCGAGATCTTAGGTTGGGTTAGGTTAGGTTATATTACGTTATTGATGTATATGAAGGTCCCACGGAGACGTAGAGGCCAACTCGCCAGGAATGTTGTCAAATATTACCGCCGATATGATAGGTCGGGTTAGGTTAGGTTATATTACGTTGTTGATGTATATGAAGGCCACACGGAGAGGTAGAGGCCAACTCGCCAGGAATGTTGTCAAATATTACCGCCGAGATGATAGGTTGAGTTAGGTTCGGTTATATTACGTTATTTATGTATATGAAGGTCCCACGGAAACATGGATGCCAACAAGACAGGAATGTTGTCAAATATTACCGCCGAGATGTTATGTTGGTTTAGGTTAGGTTAAATTACGTTATTGATGTATATGAAGGTCCCACGGAGAGGTAGAGGCCAACTCGCCAGGAATGTTGTCAAATATTAGTGCCGGGAAGTTGGGTTGGGTTAGGTTAGGTTATATTACGTTATTGATGTATATAAAATTCCCGCGGAGACGTAGAGGCCAACTCGCCAGGAATGTTGTAAAATATTAGTGCCGAGATCTTAGGTTGGGTTAGGTTAGGTTATATTACGTTATTGATGTATGTGAAGGTCCCACGGTGACGTAGAGGCCAACTCGCCAGGAATGTTGTCAAATATTCCCGCCGATGTGTTAGGTTGGGTTAGGTTAGGTTATACTACGTTATTGATGTATATGAAGGCCCCACGGAGACGTAGAGGCCAACTCGCCAGGAATGTTGTCAAATATTACCGTCGAGATGATAGGTTGGGCTAGGTTAGGTTATATTACGTTATTGATGTATATGAATGTCCCACTGAGAGGTAGAGGCCAACTCGCCAGGAATGTTGTCAAATATTAGTGCCGAGATGTTAGGTTGGGTTAAGTTAGGCAATATTACGTTATTGATGTATATAAAATTCCCACGGAGGCGTAGAGGCCAACTCGCCAGGAATGTTGTAAAATATTATTGCCGAGATCTTAGGTTGGGTTAGGTTAGGTTATATTACGTTATTGATGTATATGAAAGTCCCACGGAGACGTAGAGGCCAACTCGCCAGGAATGTTGTCAAATATTAGTGCCGAGATCTTAGGTTGGGTTAGGTCAGGTAATATTATGTTATTGATGTATATGAAGGTCCCACGGAAACATGGAGACCAACAAGACAGGAATGTTGTCAAATATTACCGCCAAGATGTTACGTTGGTTTAGGTTAGGTTAAATTACGTTATTGATGTATATGAAGTTCCCACGGAGAGGTAGAGGCCAACTCGCCAGGAATGTTGTCAAATATTACCGCCGAGATGTTAGGTTGGGTTAGGACAGGTAATATTATGTTATTGATGTATATGAAGGTCCCACGGAAACATGGAGGCCAACAAGACAGGAATGTTGTCAAATATTACCGCCGAGATGTTACGTTGGGTTAGGTTAGGTTAAATTACGTTATTGATGTATATAAAAGTCCCACGGAGACGTAGAGGTCAACTCGTCAGGAATGTTGTCAAATATTACCGCCGATATGATAGGTTGGGTTAGGTTAGGTTATATTACGTTATTGATGTATATGAAGGCCACAAGGAGAGGTAGAGGCCAACTCGCCAGGAATGTTGTCAAATATTAGTGCCGAGATGTTAGGTTGGGTTAAGTTAGGTAATATTACGTTATTGATGTATATAAAATTCCCGCGGAGACGTAGAGGCCAACTCGCCAGGAATGTTGTAAAATATTAGTGCCGAGATCTTAGGTTGGGTTAGGTTAGGTTATGTTACGTTATTGATGTATATGAAGGTCCCACGGAGACGTAGAGGCCAACACGCCAGGAATGTTGTCAAATATTACCGCCGATATGATAGGTTGGGTTAGGTTAGGTTATATTACGTTATTGATGTATATGAAGGCCACACGGAGAGGTAGGGGCCAACTCGCCAGGAATGTTGTCAAATATTACCGCCGAGATGATAGGTTGAGTTAGGTTCGGTTATATTACGTTATTTATGTATATGAAGGTCCCACGGAAACATGGAGGCCAACAAGACAGGAATGTTGTCAAATATTACCGCCGAGATGTTATGTTGATTTAGGTTAGGTTAAATTACGTTATTGATGTATATGAAGGTCCCACGGAGAGGTAGAGGCCAACTCGCCAGGAATGTTGTCAAATATTAGTGCCGGGAAGTTGGGTTGGGTTAGGCCAGGTAATATTATGTTATTGATGTATATGAAGGTCCCACGGAAACATGCAGGCCAACAAGACAGGAATGTTGTCAAATATTACCGCCGAGATGTTACCTTGGTTTAGGTTAGGTTAAATTACGTTATTGATGTATATAAAAGTCCGACGGAGACGTAGAGGCCAACTCTTCAGGAATGTTGTCAAATATTACCGCCGATATGATAGGTTGGGTTAGGTTAGGTTATATTACGTTATTGATGTATATGAAGGCCACACGGAGAGATAGAGGCCAACTCGCCAGGAATGTTGTCAAATATTACCGTCGAGATGATAGGTTGGGTTAGGTTAGGTTATATTACGTTATTTATGTATATAAAATTCCCACGGAGACGTAGAGGCCAACTCGCCAGGAATGTTGTCAAATATTACCGCCGAGATGATAGGTTGGGTTAGGTTAGGTTATATTACGTTATTGATGTATATGAAGGCCCCACGGAGACGTAGAGGCCAACTCGCCAGGAATGTTGTCAAATATTACCGCCGAGATGTTAGGTTGGGTTAGGACAGGTAATATTATGTTATTGATGTATATGAAGGTCCCACGGAAACATGGAGGCCAACAAGACAGGAATGTTGTCAAATATTACCGCCGAGATGTTACGTTGGGTTAGGTTAGGTTATATTACGTTATTGATGTATATGAAGGTGCCACGGAGAGGTAGAGGCCAACTCGCCAGGAATGTTGTCAAATATTAGTGCCGGGAAGTTGGGTTGGGTTAGGTTAGGTTATATTACGTTATTGATGTATATAAAATTCCCGCGGAGACGTAGAGGCCAACTCGCCAGGAATGTTGTAAAATATTAGTGCCGAGATCTTAGGTTGGGTTAGGTTAGGTTATATTACGTTATTGATGAATATGAAGGTCCCACGGTGACGTAGAGGCCAACTCGCCAGGAATGTTGTCAAATATTCCCGCCGATGTGTTAGGTTGGGTTAGGTTAGGTTATACTACGTTATTGATGTATATGAAGGCCCCACGGAGACGTAGAGGCCAACTCGCCAGGAATGTTGTCAAATATTACCGCCGAGATGATAGGTTGGGCTAGGTTAGGTTATATTACGTTATTGATGTATATAAAGGTCCCACGGAAACATAGAGGCCAACGAGCCAGGAATGTTGTCAAATATTACCGCCGAGATGATAGGTTGGGCTAGGTTAAGTTATATTACCTTATTGATGTATATAAAGGTCCCACGGAGAGGTAGAGGCCAACTCGCCAGGAATGTTGTCAAATATTCCCGCCGATGTGTTAGGTTGGGTTAGGTTAGGTTATACTACGTTATTGATGTATATGAAGGCCCCACGGAGACGTAGAGGCCAACTCGCCAGGAATGTTGTCAAATATTTCCGCCGAGATGATAGGTTGGGTTAGGTTAGGTTATATTACGTTATTGATGTATATGAATGTCCCACTGAGAGGTAGAGGCCAACTCGCCAGGAATGTTGTCAAATATTAGTGCCGAGATGTTAGGTTGGGTTAAGTTAGGTAATATTACGTTATTGATGTATATAAAATTCCCACGGAGACGTAGAGGCCAACTCGCCAGGAATGTTGTAAAATATTAGTGCCGAGATCTTAGGTTGGGTTAGGTTAGGTTATATTACGTTATTGATGTATATGAAGGTCCCACGGAGACGTAGAGGCCAACTCGTCAGGAATGTTGTCAAATATTAGTGCCGAGATCTTAGGTTGGGTTAGGTCAGGTAATATTATGTTATTGATGTATATGAAGGTCCCACGGAAACATGGAGACCAACAAGACAGGAATGTTGTCAAATATTACCGCCAAGATGTTACGTTGGTTTAGGTTAGGTTAAATTACGTTATTGATGTATATGAAGTTCCCACGGAGAGGTAGAGGCCAACTCGCCAGGAATGTTGACAAATATTAGTGCCGGGAATTTGGGTTGTTTTAGGTTAGGTTATATTATGTTATTGATGTATATGAAGGTCCCACGGAAACATGGAGGCCAACTCGCCAGGAATGTTGTCAAATATTACCGCCGAGATGATAGGTTGGGTTAGGTTAGGTTATATTACGTTATTGATGTATATGAAGGTCCCATGGAGACGTAGAGGCCAACTCGCCAGGAATGTTGTCAAATATTACCGCCGATATGATAGGTTGGGTTAGGTTAGGTTATATTACGTTATTGATGTATATGAAGGCCACACGGAAACATGGAGACCAACAAGACAGGAATGTTGTCAAATATTACCGCCAAGATGTTACGTTGGTTTAGGTTAGGTTAAATTACGTTATTGATGTATATGAAGTTCCCACGGAGAGGTAGAGGCCAACTCGCCAGGAATGTTGACAAATATTAGTGCCGGGAATTTGGGTTGTTTTAGGTTAGGTTATATTATGTTATTGATGTATATGAAGGTCCCACGGAAACATGGAGGCCAACTCGCCAGGAATGTTGTCAAATATTACCGCCGAGATGATAGGTTGGGTTAGGTTAGGTTATATTACGTTATTGATGTATATGAAGGTCCCACGGAGACGTAGAGGCCAACTCGTCAGGAATGTTGTCAAATATTAGTGCCGAGATCTTAGGTTGGGTTAGGTCAGGTAATATTATGTTATTGATGTATATGAAGGTCCCACGGAAACATGGAGACCAACAAGACAGGAATGTTGTCAAATATTACCGCCAAGATGTTACGTTGGTTTAGGTTAGGTTAAATTACGTTATTGATGTATATGAAGTTCCCACGGAGAGGTAGAGGCCAACTCGCCAGGAATGTTGACAAATATTAGTGCCGGGAATTTGGGTTGTTTTAGGTTAGGTTATATTATGTTATTGATGTATATGAAGGTCCCACGGAAACATGGAGGCCAACTCGCCAGGAATGTTGTCAAATATTACCGCCGAGATGATAGGTTGGGTTAGGTTAGGTTATATTACGTTATTGATGTATATGAAGGTCCCATGGAGACGTAGAGGCCAACTCGCCAGGAATGTTGTCAAATATTACCGCCGATATGATAGGTTGGGTTAGGTTAGGTTATATTACGTTATTGATGTATATGAAGGCCACACGGAGAGGTAGAGGCCAACTCGCCAGGAATGTTGTCAAATATTACCGCCGAGATGATAGGTTGAGTTAGGTTCGGTTATGTTACGTTATTTATGTATATGAAGGCCCCACGGTAACATGGAGGCCAACAAGACAGGAATGTTGTCAAATATTACCGCCGAGATGTTACGTTGGTTTAATTTAGGTTAAATTACGTTATTGATGTATATAAAAGTCCCACGGAGACGTAGAGGTCAACTGGTCAGGAATGTTGTCAAATATTACCGCCGATATGATAGGTTGGGTTAGGTCAGGTTATATTACGTTATTGATGTATATGAAGGCCACAAGGAGAGGTAGAGGCCAACTCGCCAGGAATGTTGTCAAATATTACCGCCGAGATGATAGGTTGGGTTAGGTTAGGTTATATTACGTTATTGATGTATATGAATGTCCCACTGAGAGCTAGAGGCCAACTCGCCAGGAATGTTGTCAAATATTAGTGCCGAGATGTTAGGTTGGGTTAAGTTAGGTAATATTACGTTATTGATGTATATAAAATTCCCGCGGAGACGTAGAGGCCAACTCGCCAGGAATGTTGTAAAATATTAGTGCCGAGATCTTAGGTTGGGTTAGGTTAGGTTATATTACGTTATTGATGTATATGAAGGTCCCACGGAGACGTAGAGGCCAACTCGCCAGGAATGTTGTCAAATATTACCGCCGATATGATAGGTCGGGTTAGGTTAGGTTATATTACGTTGTTGATGTATATGAAGGCCACACGGAGAGGTAGAGGCCAACTCGCCAGGAATGTTGTCAAATATTACCGCCGAGATGATAGGTTGAGTTAGGTTCGGTTATATTACGTTATTTATGTATATGAAGGTCCCACGGAAACATGGATGCCAACAAGACAGGAATGTTGTCAAATATTACCGCCGAGATGTTATGTTGGTTTAGGTTAGGTTAAATTACGTTATTGATGTATATGAAGGTCCCACGGAGAGGTAGAGGCCAACTCGCCAGGAATGTTGTCAAATATTAGTGCCGGGAAGTTGGGTTGGGTTAGGTTAGGTTATATTACGTTATTGATGTATATAAAATTCCCGCGGAGGCGTAGAGGCCAACTCGCCAGGAATGTTGTAAAATATTAGTGCCGAGATCTTAGGTTGGGTTAGGTTAGGTTATATTACGTTATTTATGTATGTGAAGGTCCCACGGTGACGTAGAGGCCAACTCGCCAGGAATGTTGTCAAATATTCCCGCCGATGTGTTAGGTTGGGTTAGGTTAGGTTATACTACGTTATTGATGTATATGAAGGCCCCACGGAGACGTAGAGGCCAACTCGCCAGGAATGTTGTCAAATATTACCGCCGAGATGATAGGTTGGGTTAGGTTAGGTTATATTACGTTATTGATGTATATGAATGTCCCACTGAGAGCTAGAGGCCAACTCGCCAGGAATGTTGTCAAATATTAGTGCCGAGATGTTAGGTTGGGTTAAGTTAGGTAATATTACGTTATTGATGTATATAAAATTCCCGCGGAGACGTAGAGGCCAACTCGCCAGGAATGTTGTAAAATATTAGTGCCGAGATCTTAGGTTGGGTTAGGTTAGGTTATATTACGTTATTGATGTATATGAAGGTCCCACGGAGACGTAGAGGCCAACTCGCCAGGAATGTTGTCAAATATTACCGCCGATATGATAGGTCGGGTTAGGTTAGGTTATATTACGTTGTTGATGTATATGAAGGCCACACGGAGAGGTAGAGGCCAACTCGCCAGGAATGTTGTCAAATATTACCGCCGAGATGATAGGTTGAGTTAGGTTCGGTTATATTACGTTATTTATGTATATGAAGGTCCCACGGAAACATGGATGCCAACAAGACAGGAATGTTGTCAAATATTACCGCCGAGATGTTATGTTGGTTTAGGTTAGGTTAAATTACGTTATTGATGTATATGAAGGTCCCACGGAGAGGTAGAGGCCAACTCGCCAGGAATGTTGTCAAATATTAGTGCCGGGAAGTTGGGTTGGGTTAGGTTAGGTTATATTACGTTATTGATGTATATAAAATTCCCGCGGAGACGTAGAGGCCAACTCGCCAGGAATGTTGTAAAATATTAGTGCCGAGATCTTAGGTTGGGTTAGGTTAGGTTATATTACGTTATTGATGTATGTGAAGGTCCCACGGTGACGTAGAGGCCAACTCGCCAGGAATGTTGTCAAATATTCCCGCCGATGTGTTAGGTTGGGTTAGGTTAGGTTATACTACGTTATTGATGTATATGAAGGCCCCACGGAGACGTAGAGGCCAACTCGCCAGGAATGTTGTCAAATATTACCGTCGAGATGATAGGTTGGGCTAGGTTAGGTTATATTACGTTATTGATGTATATGAATGTCCCACTGAGAGGTAGAGGCCAACTCGCCAGGAATGTTGTCAAATATTAGTGCCGAGATGTTAGGTTGGGTTAAGTTAGGCAATATTACGTTATTGATGTATATAAAATTCCCACGGAGGCGTAGAGGCCAACTCGCCAGGAATGTTGTAAAATATTATTGCCGAGATCTTAGGTTGGGTTAGGTTAGGTTATATTACGTTATTGATGTATATGAAAGTCCCACGGAGACGTAGAGGCCAACTCGCCAGGAATGTTGTCAAATATTAGTGCCGAGATCTTAGGTTGGGTTAGGTCAGGTAATATTATGTTATTGATGTATATGAAGGTCCCACGGAAACATGGAGACCAACAAGACAGGAATGTTGTCAAATATTACCGCCAAGATGTTACGTTGGTTTAGGTTAGGTTAAATTACGTTATTGATGTATATGAAGTTCCCACGGAGAGGTAGAGGCCAACTCGCCAGGAATGTTGTCAAATATTACCGCCGAGATGTTAGGTTGGGTTAGGACAGGTAATATTATGTTATTGATGTATATGAAGGTCCCACGGAAACATGGAGGCCAACAAGACAGGAATGTTGTCAAATATTACCGCCGAGATGTTACGTTGGGTTAGGTTAGGTTAAATTACGTTATTGATGTATATAAAAGTCCCACGGAGACGTAGAGGTCAACTCGTCAGGAATGTTGTCAAATATTACCGCCGATATGATAGGTTGGGTTAGGTTAGGTTATATTACGTTATTGATGTATATGAAGGCCACAAGGAGAGGTAGAGGCCAACTCGCCAGGAATGTTGTCAAATATTAGTGCCGAGATGTTAGGTTGGGTTAAGTTAGGTAATATTACGTTATTGATGTATATAAAATTCCCGCGGAGACGTAGAGGCCAACTCGCCAGGAATGTTGTAAAATATTAGTGCCGAGATCTTAGGTTGGGTTAGGTTAGGTTATGTTACGTTATTGATGTATATGAAGGTCCCACGGAGACGTAGAGGCCAACTCGCCAGGAATGTTGTCAAATATTACCGCCGATATGATAGGTTGGGTTAGGTTAGGTTATATTACGTTATTGATGTATATGAAGGCCACACGGAGAGGTAGGGGCCAACTCGCCAGGAATGTTGTCAAATATTACCGCCGAGATGATAGGTTGAGTTAGGTTCGGTTATATTACGTTATTTATGTATATGAAGGTCCCACGGAAACATGGAGGCCAACAAGACAGGAATGTTGTCAAATATTACCGCCGAGATGTTATGTTGGTTTAGGTTAGGTTAAATTACGTTATTGATGTATATGAAGGTCCCACGGAGAGGTAGAGGCCAACTCGCCAGGAATGTTGTCAAATATTAGTGCCGGGAAGTTGGGTTGGGTTAGGCCAGGTAATATTATGTTATTGATGTATATGAAGGTCCCACGGAAACATGCAGGCCAACAAGACAGGAATGTTGTCAAATATTACCGCCGAGATGTTACCTTGGTTTAGGTTAGGTTAAATTACGTTATTGATGTATATAAAAGTCCCACGGAGACGTAGAGGCCAACTCTTCAGGAATGTTGTCAAATATTACCGCCGATATGATAGGTTGGGT
This sequence comes from Xylocopa violacea, assembly GCA_963969225.1. Taxonomy (NCBI): domain Eukaryota; kingdom Metazoa; phylum Arthropoda; class Insecta; order Hymenoptera; family Apidae; genus Xylocopa; species Xylocopa violacea. Next base: position 4,116,333 of record CAXAJV010001082.1, read on the forward strand.
TAGGTTAGGTTATATTACGTTATTGATGTATATGAAGGCCACACGGAGAGATAGAGGCCAACTCGCCAGGAATGTTGTCAAATATTACCGTCGAGATGATAGGTTGGGTTAGGTTAGGTTATATTACGTTATTTATGTATATAAAATTCCCACGGAGACGTAGAGGCCAACTCGCCAGGAATGTTGTCAAATATTACCGCCGAGATGATAGGTTGGGTTAGGTTAGGTTATATTACGTTATTGATGTATATGAAGGCCCCACGGAGACGTAGAGGCCAACTCGCCAGGAATGTTGTCAAATATTACCGCCGAGATGTTAGGTTGGGTTAGGACAGGTAATATTATGTTATTGATGTATATGAAGGTCCCACGGAAACATGGAGGCCAACAAGACAGGAATGTTGTCAAATATTACCGCCGAGATGTTACGTTGGGTTAGGTTAGGTTATATTACGTTATTGATGTATATGAAGGTGCCACGGAGAGGTAGAGGCCAACTCGCCAGGAATGTTGTCAAATATTAGTGCCGGGAAGTTGGGTTGGGTTAGGTTAGGTTATATTACGTTATTGATGTATATAAAATTCCCGCGGAGACGTAGAGGCCAACTCGCCAGGAATGTTGTAAAATATTAGTGCCGAGATCTTAGGTTGGGTTAGGTTAGGTTATATTACGTTATTGATGAATATGAAGGTCCCACGGTGACGTAGAGGCCAACTCGCCAGGAATGTTGTCAAATATTCCCGCCGATGTGTTAGGTTGGGTTAGGTTAGGTTATACTACGTTATTGATGTATATGAAGGCCCCACGGAGACGTAGAGGCCAACTCGCCAGGAATGTTGTCAAATATTACCGCCGAGATGATAGGTTGGGCTAGGTTAGGTTATATTACGTTATTGATGTATATAAAGGTCCCACGGAAACATAGAGGCCAACGAGCCAGGAATGTTGTCAAATATTACCGCCGAGATGATAGGTTGGGCTAGGTTAAGTTATATTACCTTATTGATGTATATAAAGGTCCCACGGAGAGGTAGAGGCCAACTCGCCAGGAATGTTGTCAAATATTCCCGCCGATGTGTTAGGTTGGGTTAGGTTAGGTTATACTACGTTATTGATGTATATGAAGGCCCCACGGAGACGTAGAGGCCAACTCGCCAGGAATGTTGTCAAATATTACCGCCGAGATGATAGGTTGGGTTAGGTTAGGTTATATTACGTTATTGATGTATATGAATGTCCCACTGAGAGGTAGAGGCCAACTCGCCAGGAATGTTGTCAAATATTAGTGCCGAGATGTTAGGTTGGGTTAAGTTAGGTAATATTACGTTATTGATGTATATAAAATTCCCACGGAGACGTAGAGGCCAACTCGCCAGGAATGTTGTAAAATATTAGTGCCGAGATCTTAGGTTGGGTTAGGTTAGGTTATATTACGTTATTGATGTATATGAAGGTCCCACGGAGACGTAGAGGCCAACTCGTCAGGAATGTTGTCAAATATTAGTGCCGAGATCTTAGGTTGGGTTAGGACAGGTAATATTATGTTATTGATGTATATGAAGGTCCCACGGAAACATGGAGACCAACAAGACAGGAATGTTGTCAAATATTACCGCCAAGATGTTACGTTGGTTTAGGTTAGGTTAAATTACGTTATTGATGTATATGAAGTTCCCACGGAGAGGTAGAGGCCAACTCGCCAGGAATGTTGACAAATATTAGTGCCGGGAATTTGGGTTGTTTTAGGTTAGGTTATATTACGTTATTGATGTATATGAAGGTCCCACGGAGACGTAGAGGCCAACTCGCCAGGAATGTTGTCAAATATTAGTGCCGAGATCTTAGGTTGGGTTAGGTCAGGTAATATTATGTTATTGATGTATATGAAGGTCCCACGGAAACATGGAGACCAACAAGACAGGAATGTTGTCAAATATTACCGCCAAGATGTTACGTTGGTTTAGGTTAGGTTAAATTACGTTATTGATGTATATGAAGTTCCCACGGAGAGGTAGAGGCCAACTCGCCAGGAATGTTGACAAATATTAGTGCCGAGATTTTAGGTTGGGTTAGGACAGGTAATATTATGTTATTGATGTATATGAAGGTCCCACGGAAACATGGAGGCCAACTCGCCAGGAATGTTGTCAAATATTACCGCCGAGATGATAGGTTGGGTTAGGTTAGGTTATATTACGTTATTGATGTATATGAAGGCCACACGGAGAGGTAGAGGCCAACTCGCCAGGAATGTTGTCAAATATTACCGCCGAGATGATAGGTTGAGTTAGGTTCGGTTATGTTACGTTATTTATGTATATGAAGGCCCCACGGTAACATGGAGGCCAACAAGACAGGAATGTTGTCAAATATTACCGCCGAGATGTTACGTTGGTTTAATTTAGGTTAAATTACGTTATTGATGTATATAAAAGTCCCACGGAGACGTAGAGGTCAACTCGTCAGGAATGTTGTCAAATATTACCGCCGATATGATAGGTTGGGTTAGGTTAGGTTATATTACGTTATTGATGTATATGAAGGCCACAAGGAGAGGTAGAGGCCAACTCGCCACGAATGTTGTCAAATATTACCGCCGATATGATAGGTTGGGCTAGGTTAGGTTATATTACGTTATTGATGTATATAAAGGTCCCACGGAAACATAGAGGCCAACGAGCCAGGAATGTTGTCAAATATTACCGCCGAGATGATAGGTTGGGCTAGGTTAGGTTATATTACCTTATTGATGTATATAAAGGTACCACGGAGACGTAGAGGCCAACTCGCCAGGAATGTTGTCAAATATTAGTGCCGAGATCTTAGGTTGGGTTAGGTCAGGTAATATTATGTTATTGATGTATATGAAGGTCCCACGGAAACATGGAGACCAACAAGACAGGAATGTTGTCAAATATTACCGCCAAGATGTTACGTTGGTTTAGGTAAGGTTAAATTACGTTATTGATGTATATGAAGTTCCCACGGAGAGGTAGAGGCCAACTCGCCAGGAATGTTGTCAAATATTAGTGCCGGGAAGTTGGGTTGGGTTAGGTTAGGTTATATTACGTTATTGATGTATATGAAGGTCCCACGGAGACGTAGAGGCCAACTCTTCAGGAATGTTGTCAAATATTACCGCCGATATGATAGGTTGGGTTAGGTTAGGTTATATTACGTTATTGATGTATATGAAGGCCACACGGAGAGATAGAGGCCAACTCGCCAGGAATGTTGTCAAATATTATCGTCGAGATGATAGGTTGGGTTAGGTTAGGTTATATTACGTTATTTATGTATATAAAATTCCCACGGAGACGTAGAGGCCAACTCGCCAGGAATGTTGTCAAATATTACCGCCGAGATGATAGGTTGGGTTAGGTTAGGTTATATTACGTTATTGATGTATATGAAGGCCCCACGGAGACGTAGAGGCCAACTCGCCAGGAATGTTGTCAAATATTACCGCCGAGATGTTAGGTTGGGTTAGGACAGGTAATATTATGTTATTGATGTATATGAAGTTCCCACGGAAACATGGAGGCCAACAAGACAGGAATGTTGTCAAATATTACCGCCGAGATGTTACGTTGGGTTAGGTTAGGTTATATTACGTTATTGATGCATATGAAGGTCCCACCGAGACGTAGAGGCCAACTCGCCAGGAATGTTGTCAAATATTAGTGCCGAGATCTTAGGTTGGGTTAGGACAGGTAATATTATGTTATTGATGTATATGAAGGTCCCACGGAAACATGGAGGCCAACTCGCCAGGAATGTTGTCAAATATTACCGCCGAGATGATAGGTTGGGTTAGGTTAGGTTATATTACGTTATTGATGTATATGAAGGTCCCATGGAGACGTAGAGGCCAACTCGCCAGGAATGTTGTCAAATATTACCGCCGATATGATAGGTTGGGTTAGGTTAGGTTATATTACGTTATTGATGTATATGAAGGCCACACGGAGAGGTAGAGGCCAACTCGCCAGGAATGTTGTCAAATATTACCGCCGAGATGATAGGTTGAGTTAGGTTCGGTTATGTTACGTTATTTATGTATATGAAGGTCCCACGGAAACATGGAGGCGAACAAGACAGGAATGTTGTCAAATATTACCGCCGAGATGTTACGTTGGTTTAGGTTAGGTTAAATTACGTTATTGATGTATATAAAAGTCCCACGGAGACGTAGAGGTCAACTCGTCAGGAATGTTGTCAAATATTACCGCCGATATGATAGGTTGGGTTAGGTTAGGTTATATTACGTTATTGATGTATATGAAGGCCACAAGGAGAGGTAGAGGCCAACTCGCCAGGAATGTTGTCAAATATTACCGCCGAGATGATAGGTTGGGTTAGGTTAGGTTATATTACGTTATTGATGTATATGATTGTCCCACTGAGAGCTAGAGGCCAACTCGCCAGGAATGTTGTCAAATATTAGTGCCGAGATGTTAGGTTGGGTTAAGTTAGGTAATATTACGTTATTGATGTATATAAAATTCCCGCGGAGACGTAGAGGCCAACTCGCCAGGAATGTTGTAAAATATTAGTGCCGAGATCTTAGGTTGGGTTAGGTTAGGTTATATTACGTTATTGATGTATATGAAGGTCCCACGGAGACGTAGAGGCCAACAAGACAGGAATGTTGTCAAATATTACCGCCGAGATGTTATGTTGGTTTAGTTTAGGTTAAATTACGTTATTGATGTATATGAAGGTCCCACGGAGAGGTAGAGGCCAACTCGCCAGGAATGTTGTCAAATATTAATGCCGAGATGTTAGGTTGGGTTAAGTTAGGTAACATTACGTTATTGATGTATATAAAATTCCCGCGGAGACGTAGAGGCCAACTCGCCAGGAATGTTGTAAAATATTACCGCCGAGATGTTATGTTGGTTTAGGTTAGGTTAAATTACGTTATTGATGTATATGAAGGTCCCACGGAGAGGTAGAGGCCAACTCGCCAGGAATGTTGTCAAATATTAGTGCCGGGAAGTTGGGTTGGGTTAGGTTAGGGTATATTACGTTATTGATGTATATAAAATTCCCGCGGAGACGTAGATGCCAACTCGCCAGGAATGTTGTAAAATATTAGTGCCGAGATCTTAGGTTGGGTTAGGTTAGGTTATATTACGTTATTGATGTAAATGAAGGTCCCACGGAGACGTAGAGGCCAACTCGCCAGGAATGTTGTCAAATATTACCGCCGATATGATAGGTTGGGTTAGGTTAGGTTATATTACGTTATTGATGTATATGAAGGCCACACGGAGAGGTAGAGGCCAACTCGCCAGGAATGTTGTCAAATATTACCGCCGAGATGATAGGTTGAGTTAGGTTCGGTTATATTACGTTATTTATGTATATGAAGGTCCCACGGAAACATGGAGGCCAACAAGACAGGAATGTTGTCAAATATTACCGCCGAGATGTTATGTTGGTTTAGGTTAGGTTAAATTACGTTATTGATGTATATGAAGGTCCCACGGAGAGGTAGAGGCCAACTCGCCAGGAATGTTGTCAAATATTAATGCCGAGATGTTAGGTTGGGTTAAGTTAGGTAACATTACGTTATTGATGTATATAAAATTCCCGCGGAGACGTAGAGGCCAACTCGCCAGGAATGTTGTAAAATATTAGTGCCGAGATCTTAGGTTGGGTTAGGTTAGGTTATATTACGTTATTGATGTATATGAAGGTTCCACGGAGACGTAGAGGCAAACTCGCCAGGAATGTTGTCAAATATTAGTGCCGAGATCTTAGATTGGGTTAGGTCAGGTAATATTATGTTATTGATGTATATGAAGGTCCCACGGAAACATGGAGACCAACAAGACAGCAATGTTGTCAAATATTACCGCCAAGATGTTACGTTGGTTTAGGTTAGGTTAAATTACGTTATTGATGTATATGAAGGTCCCACGGAGACGTAGAGGCCAACTCGCCAGGAATGTTGTCAAATATTACCGCCGATATGATAGGTTGGGTTAGGTTAGGTTATATTACGTTATTGATGTATATGAAGGCCACACGGAAACATGGAGGCCAACAAGACAGGAATGTTGTCAAATATTACCGCCGAGATGTTACGTTGGGTTAGGTTAGGTTATATTACGTTATTGATGTATATGAAGGTCCCACCGAGACGTAGAGGCCAACTCGCCAGGAATGTTGTCAAATATTAGTGCCGAGATCTTAGGTTGGGTTAGGACAGGTAATATTATGTTATTGATGTATATGAAGGTCCCACGGAAACATGGAGGCCAACTCGCCAGGAATGTTGTCAAATATTACCGCCGAGATGATAGGTTGGGTTAGGTTAGGTTATATTACGTTATTGATGTATATGAAGGTCCCATGGAGACGTAGAGGCCAACTCGCCAGGAATGTTGTCAAATATTACCGCCGATATGATAGGTTGGGTTAGGTTAGGTTATATTACGTTATTGATGTATATGAAGGCCACACGGAGAGGTAGAGGCCAACTCGCCAGGAATGTTGTCAAATATTACCGCCGAGATGATAGGTTGAGTTAGGTTCGGTTATGTTACGTTATTTATGTATATGAAGGTCCCACGTAATCATGGAGGCCAACAAGACAGGAATGTTGTCAAATATTACCGCCGAGATGTTACGTTGGTTTAGGTTAGGTTAAATTACGTTATTGATGTATATAAAAGTCCCACGGAGACGTAGAGGTCAACTCGTCAGGAATGTTGTCAAATATTACAGCCGATATGATAGGTTGGGTTAGGTTAGGTTATATTACGTTATTGATGTATATGAAGGCCACAAGGAGAGGTAGAGGCCAACTCGCCAGGAATGTTGTCAAATATTACCGCCGAGATGATAGGTTGGGTTAGGTTAGGTTATATTACGTTATTGATGTATATGAATGTCCCACTGATAGCTAGAGGCCAACTCGCCAGGAATGTTGTCAAATATTAGTGCCGAGATGTTAGGTTGGGTTAAGTTAGGTAATATTACGTTATTGATGTATATAAAATTCCCGCGGAGACGTAGAGGCCAACTCGCCAGGAATGTTGTAAAATATTAGTGCCGAGATCTTAGGTTGGGTTAGGTTAGGTTATATTACGTTATTGATGTATATGAAGGTCCCACGGAGACGTAGAGGCCAACTCGCCAGGAATGTTGTCAAATATTACCGCCGATATGATAGGTCGGGTTAGGTTAGGTTATATTACGTTATTGATGTATATGAAGGCCACACGGAGAGGTAGAGGCCAACTCGCCAGGAATGTTGTCAAATATTACCGCCGAGATGATAGGTTGAGTTAGGTTCGGCTATATTACGTAATTTATGTATATGAAGGTCCCACGGAAACATGGATGCCAACAAGACAGGAATGTTGTCAAATATTACCGCCGAGATGTTATGTTGGTTTAGGTTAGGTTAAATTACGTTATTGATGTATATGAAGGTCCCACGGAGAGGTAGAGGCCAACTCGCCAGGAATGTTGTCAAATATTAGTGCCGGGAAGTTGGGTTGGGTTAGGTTAGGGTATATTACGTTATTGATGTATATAAAATTCCCGCGGAGACGTAGATGCCAACTCGCCAGGAATGTTGTAAAATATTAGTGCCGAGATCTTAGGTTGGGTTAGGTTAGGTTATATTACGTTATTGATGTAAATGAAGGTCCCACGGAGACGTAGAGGCCAACTCGCCAGGAATGTTGTCAAATATTACCGCCGATATGATAGGTTGGGTTAGGTTAGGTTATATTACGTTATTGATGTATATGAAGGCCACACGGAGAGGTAGAGGCCAACTCGCCAGGAATGTTGTCAAATATTACCGCCGAGATGATAGGTTGAGTTAGGTTCGGTTATATTACGTTATTTATGTATATGAAGGTCCCACGGAAACATGGAGGCCAACAAGACAGGAATGTTGTCAAATATTACCGCCGAGATGTTATGTTGGTTTAGGTTAGGTTAAATTACGTTATTGATGTATATGAAGGTCCCACGGAGAGGTAGAGGCCAACTCGCCAGGAATGTTGTCAAATATTAATGCCGAGATGTTAGGTTGGGTTAAGTTAGGTAACATTACGTTATTGATGTATATAAAATTCCCACGAAGACGTAGAGGCCAACTCGCCAGGAATGTTGTCAAATATTACCGCCGAGATGTTACGTTGGTTTAGGTTAGGTTAAATTACGTTATTGATGTATATAAAAGTCCCACGGAGACGTAGAGGCCAACTCGCCAGGAATGTTGTCAAATATTACCGCCGAGATGATAGGTTGGGCTAGGTTAGGTTATATTACGTTATTGATGTATATGAAGGTCCCACGGAGACGTAGAGGCCAGCTCGCCAGGAATGTTGTCAAATATTAGTGCCGAGATCTTAGGTTGGGTTAGGTCAGGTAATATTATGTTATTGATGTATATGAAGGTCCCACGGAAACATGGAGGCCAACAAGACAGGAATGTTGTCAAATATTACCGCCGAGATGTTACGTTGGGTTAGGTTAGGTTATATTACGTTATTGATGTATATGAAGGTCCCACCGAGACGTAGAGGCCAACTCGCCAGGAATGTTGTCAAATATTAGTGCCGAGATGTTGGGTTGGGTTAGGTTAGGTAATATTACGTTATTGATGTATATGAAGGTCCCACGGTGACGTAGAGGCCAACTCGCCAGGAATGTTGTCGAATATTACCGCCGATGTGTTAGGTTGGGTTAGGTTAGGTTATACTACGTTATTGATGTATATGAAGGCCCCACGGAGACGTAGAGGCCAACTCGCCAGGAATGTTGTCAAATATTACCGCCGAGATGATAGGATGGGTTAGGTTAGGTTATATTACGTTATTGATGTATATGAAGGCCCCACGGAGACGTAGAGGGCAACTCGCCAGGAATGTTGTCAAATATTACCGCCGAGTTGTTAGGTTGGGTTAGGACAGGTAATATTATGTTATTGATATATATGAAGGTCCCACGGAAACATGGAGGCCAACAGGACAGGAATGTTGTCAAATATTACCGCCGAGATGTTACGTTGGTTTAGGTTAGGTTAAATTACGTTATTGATGTATATGAAGGTCCCACGGAGACGTAGAGGACAACTCGCCAGGAATGTTATCAAATATTACCGTCGAGATGATAGGTTGGGTTAGGTTAGGTTATATTACGTTATTGAAGTATATGAAGGTCCCACGGAGACGTAGAGGCCAACTCGCCAGGTATGTTGTCAAATATTACCGCCGAGATGATAGGTTGGGCTAGGTTAGGTTATATTACGTTATTGATGTATATAAAGGTCCCACGGAAACATAGAGGCCAACGAGCCAGGAATGTTGTCAAATATTACCGCCGAGATGTTACGTTGGTTTAGGTTAGGTTAAATTACGTTATTGATGTATATAAAAGTCCCACGGAGACGTAGAGGCCAACTCGCCAGGAATGTTGTCAAATATTACCGCCGAGATGATAGGTTGGGTTAGGTTAGGTTATATTACGTTATTGATGTATATGAAGGTCCCACGGAGACGTAGAGGCCAACTCGCCAGGAATGTTGTCAAATATTAGTGCCGAGATCTTAGGTTGGGTTAGGTCAGGTAATATTATGTTATTGATGTATATGAAGGTCCCACGGAAACATGGAGGCCAACAAGACAGGAATGTTGTCAAATATTACCGCCGAGATGTTACGTTGGGTTAGGTTAGGTTATATTACGTTATTGATGTATATGAAGGTCCCACCGAGACGTAGAGGCCAACTCGCCAGGAATGTTGTCAAATATTAGTGCCGAGATGTTGGGTTGGGTTAGGTTAGGTAATATTACGTTATTGATGTATATGAAGGTCCCACGGTGACGTAGAGGCCAACTCGCCAGGAATGTTGTCGAATATTACCGCCGATGTGTTAGGTTGGGTTAGGTTAGGTTATACTACGTTATTGATGTATATGAAGGCCCCACGGAGACGTAGAGGCCAACTCGCCAGGAATGTTGTCAAATATTACCGCCGAGATGATAGGATGGGTTAGGTTAGGTTATATTACGTTATTGATGTATATGAAGGCCCCACGGAGACGTAGAGGGCAACTCGCCAGGAATGTTGTCAAATATTACCGCCGAGTTGTTAGGTTGGGTTAGGACAGGTAATATTATGTTATTGATATATATGAAGGTCCCACGGAAACATGGAGGCCAACAGGACAGGAATGTTGTCAAATATTACCGCCGAGATGTTACGTTGGTTTAGGTTAGGTTAAATTACGTTATTGATGTATATGAAGGTCCCACGGAGACGTAGAGGACAACTCGCCAGGAATGTTATCAAATATTACCGTCGAGATGATAGGTTGGGTTAGGTTAGGTTATATTACGTTATTGAAGTATATGAAGGTCCCACGGAGACGTAGAGGCCAACTCGCCAGGTATGTTGTCAAATATTACCGCCGAGATGATAGGTTGGGCTAGGTTAGGTTATATTACGTTATTGATGTATATAAAGGTCCCACGGAAACATAGAGGCCAACGAGCCAGGAATGTTGTCAAATATTACCGCCGAGATGTTACGTTGGTTTAGGTTAGGTTAAATTACGTTATTGATGTATATAAAAGTCCCACGGAGACGTAGAGGCCAACTCGCCAGGAATGTTGTCAAATATTACCGCCGAGATGATAGGTTGGGTTAGGTTAGGTTATATTACGTTATTGATGTATATGAAGGTCCCACGGAGACGTAGAGGCCAACTCGCCAGGAATGTTGTCAAATATTAGTGCCGAGATCTTAGGTTGGGTTAGGTCAGGTAATATTATGTTATTGATGTATATGAAGGTCCCACGGAAACATGGAGGCCAACAAGACAGGAATGTTGTCAAATATTACCGCCGAGATGTTACGTTGGGTTAGGTTAGGTTATATTACGTTATTGATGTATATGAAGGTCCCACCGAGACGTAGAGGCCAACTCGCCAGGAATGTTGTCGAATATTACCGCCGATGTGTTAGGTTGGGTTAGGTTAGGTTATACTACGTTATTGATGTATATGAAGGCCCCACGGAGACGTAGAGGCCAACTCGCCAGGAATGTTGTCAAATATTACCGCCGAGATGATAGGATGGGTTAGGTTAGGTTATATTACGTTATTGATGTATATGAAGGCCCCACGGAGACGTAGAGGGCAACTCGCCAGGAATGTTGTCAAATATTACCGCCGAGTTGTTAGGTTGGGTTAGGACAGGTAATATTATGTTATTGATATATATGAAGGTCCCACGGAAACATGGAGGCCAACAGGACAGGAATGTTGTCAAATATTACCGCCGAGATGTTACGTTGGTTTAGGTTAGGTTAAATTACGTTATTGATGTATATGAAGGTCCCACGGAGACGTAGAGGACAACTCGCCAGGAATGTTATCAAATATTACCGTCGAGATGATAGGTTGGGTTAGGTTAGGTTATATTACGTTATTGAAGTATATGAAGGTCCCACGGAGACGTAGAGGCCAACTCGCCAGGTATGTTGTCAAATATTACCGCCGAGATGATAGGTTGGGCTAGGTTAGGTTATATTACGTTATTGATGTATATAAAGGTCCCACGGAAACATAGAGGCCAACGAGCCAGGAATGTTGTCAAATATTACCGCCGAGATGTTACGTTGGTTTAGGTTAGGTTAAATTACGTTATTGATGTATATAAAAGTCCCACGGAGACGTAGAGGCCAACTCGCCAGGAATGTTGTCAAATATTACCGCCGAGATGATAGGTTGGGTTAGGTTAGGTTATATTACGTTATTGATGTATATGAAGGTCCCACGGAGACGTAGAGGCCAACTCGCCAGGAATGTTGTCAAATATTAGTGCCGAGATCTTAGGTTGGGTTAGGTCAGGTAATATTATGTTATTGATGTATATGAAGGTCCCACGGAAACATGGAGGCCAACAAGACAGGAAGGTTGTCAAATATTACCGCCGAGATGTTACGTTGGGTTAGGTTAGGTTATATTACGTTATTGATGTATATGAAGGTCCCATGGAGACGTAGAGGCCAACTCGCCAGGAATGTTGTCAAATATTACCGCCGATATGATAGGTTGGGTTAGGTTAGGTTATATTACGTTATTGATGTATATGAAGGCCACACGGAGAGGTAGAGGCCAACTCGCCAGGAATGTTGTCAAATATTACCGCCGAGATGATAGGTTGAGTTAGGTTCGGTTATGTTACGTTATTTATGTATATGAAGGTCCCACGGAAACATGGAGGCCAACAAGACAGGAATGTTGTCAAATATTACCGCCGAGATGTTACGTTGGTTTAGGTTAGGTTAAATTACGTTATTGATGTATATAAAAGTCCCACGGAGACGTAGAGGTCAACTCGTCAGGAATGTTGTCAAATATTACCGCCGATATGATAGGTTGGGTTAGGTTAGGTTATATTACGTTATTGATGTATATGAAGGCCACAAGGAGAGGTAGAGGCCAACTCGCCAGGAATGTTGTCAAATATTACCGCCGAGATGATAGGTTGGGTTAGGTTAGGTTATATTACGTTATTGATGTATATAAAGGTCCCACGGGAACATAGAGGCCAACGAGCCAGGAATGTTGTCAAATATTACCGCCGAGATGATAGTTTGGGCTAGGTTAGGTTATATTAGATTATTGATGTATATAAAAGTCCCACGGAGACGTAGAGGCCAACTCGGCAGGAATGTTGTCAAATATTACCGCCGATATGATAGGTTGGGTTAGGTTAGGTTATATTACGTTATTGATGTATATGAAGGCCACACGGAGAGGTAGAGGCCAACTCGCCAGGAATGTTGTCAAATATTAGTGCCGGGAAGTTGGGTTGGGTTAGGTTGGGGTATATTACGTTATTGATGTATATAAAATTCCCGCGGAGACGTAGATGCCAACTCGCCAGGAATGTTGTAAAATATTAGTGCCGAGATCTTAGGTTGGGTTAGGTTAGGTTATATTACGTTATTGATGTAAATGAAGGTCCCACGGAGACGTAGAGGCCAACTCGCCAGGAATGTTGTCAAATATTACCGCCGATATGATAGGTTGGGTTAGGTTAGGTTATATTACGTTATTGATGTATATGAAGGCCACACGGAGAGGTAGAGGCCAACTCGCCAGGAATGTTGTCAAATATTACCGCCGAGATGATAGGTTGAGTTAGGTTCGGTTATATTACGTTATTTATGTATATGAAGGTCCCACGGAAACATGGAGGCCAACAAGACAGGAATGTTGTCAAATATTACCGCCGAGATGTTATGTTGGTGTAGGTTAGGTTAAATTACGTTATTGATGTATATGAAGGTCCCACGGAGAGGTAGAGGCCAACTCGCCAGGAATGTTGTCAAATATTAATGCCGAGATGTTAGGTTGGGTTAAGTTAGGTAACATTACGTTATTGATGTATATAAAATTCCCGCGGAAACATGGAGGCCAACAAGACAGGAAGGTTGTCAAATATTACCGCCGAGATGTTACGTTGGGTTAGGTTAGGTTATATTACGTTATTGATGTATATGAAGGTCCCACCGAGACGTAGAGGCCAACTCGCCAGGAATGTTGTCAAATATTGGTGCCGAGATGTTGGGTTGGGTTAGGTTAGGTAATATTACGTTATTGATGTATATGAAGGTCCCACGGTGACGTAGAGGCCAACTCGCCAGGAATGTTGTCGAATATTACCGCCGATGTGTTAGGTTGGGTTAGGTTAGGTTATCCTACGTTATTGATGTATATGAAGGCCCCACGGAGACGTAGAGGCCAACTCGCCAGGAATGTTGTCAAATATTACCGCCGAGATGATAGGATGGGTTAGGTTAGGTTATATTACGTTATTGATGTATATGAAGGCCCCACGGAGACGTAGAGGGCAACTCGCCAGGAATGTTGTCAAATATTACCGCCGAGTTGTTAGGTTGGGTTAGAACAGGTAATATTATGTTATTGATATATATGAAGGTCCCACGGAAACATGGAGGCCAACAGGACAGGAATGTTGTCAAATATTACCGCCGAGATGTTACGTTGGTTTAGGTTAGGTTAAATTACGTTATTGATGTATATGAAGGTCCCACGGAGACGTAGAGGACAACTCGCGAGGAATGTTGTCAAATATTACCGTCGAGATGATAGGTTGGGTTAGGTTAGGTTATATTACGTTATTGATGTATATGAAGGTCCCACGGAGACGTAGAGGCCAACTCGCCAGGTATGTTGTCAAATATTACCGCCGAGATGATAGGTTGGGCTAGGTTAGGTTATATTACGTTATTGATGTATATAAAGGTCCCACGGAAACATAAAGGCCAACGAGCCAGGAATGTTGTCAAATATTACCGCCGAGATGTTACGTTGGGTTAGGTTAGGTTATATTACGTTATTGATGTATATGAAGGTCCCATGGAGACGTAGAGGCCAACTCGCCAGGAATGTTGTCAAATATTACCGCCGAGATGATAGGTTGGGTTAGGTTAGGTTATATTACGTTATTGATGTATATGAATGTCCCACTGAGAGCTAGAGGCCAACTCGCCAGGAATGTTGTCAAATATTAGTGCCGAGATGATAGGTTGGGCTAGGTTAGGTTATATTACGTTATTGATGTATATAAAGGTCCCACGGAAACATAGAGGCCAACGAGCCAGGAATGTTGTCAAATATTACCGCCGAGATGATAGGTTGGGCTAGGTTAGGTTATATTAGATTATTGATGTATATAAAAGTCCCACGGAGACGTAGAGGCCAACTCGTCAGGAATGTTGTCAAATATTACCGCCGATATGATAGGTTGGGTTAGGTTAGGTTATATTACGTTATTGATGTATATGAAGGCCACACGGAGAGGTAGAGGCCAACTCGCCAGGAATGTTGTCAAATATTACCGCCGAGATGATAGGTTGGGCTAGGTTAGGTTATATTACGTTATTGATGTATATAAAGGTCCCACGGAAACATAGAGGCCAACGAGCCAGGAATGTTGTAAAATATTACCGCCGAGATGTTACGTTGGTTTAGGTTAGGTTAAATTACGTTATTGATGTATATAAAAGTCCCACGGAGACGTAGAGGCCAACTCGCCAGGAATGTTGTCAAATATTACCGCCGAGATGATAGGTTGGGTTAGGTTAGGTTATATTACGTTATTGATGTATATGAAGGTCCCACGGAGACGTAGAGGCCAGCTCGCCAGGAATGTTGTCAAATATTAGTGCCGAGATCTTAGGTTGGGTTAGGTCAGGTAATATTATGTTATTGATGTATATGAAGGTCCCACGGAAACATGGAGGCCAACAAGACAGGAAGGTTGTCAAATATTACCGCCGAGATGTTACGTTGGGTTAGGTTAGGTTATATTACGTTATTGATGTATATGAAGGTCCCACCGAGACGTAGAGGCCAACTCGCCAGGAATGTTGTCAAATATTAGTGCCGAGATGTTGGGTTGGGTTAGGTTAGGTAATATTACGTTATTGATGTATATGAAGGTCCCACGGTGACGTAGAGGCCAACTCGCCAGGAATGTTGTCAAATATTACCGCCGATGTGTTAGGTTGGGTTAGGTTAGGTTATACTACGTTATTGATGTATATGAAGGCCCCACGGAGACGTAGAGGCCAACTTGCCAGGAATGTTGTCAAATATTACCGCCGAGATGATAGGTTGGGTTAGGTTAGGTTATATTACGTTTTTGATGTATATGAAGGTCCCACGGAGAAGTAGAGGCCAACTAGCCAGGAATGTTGTCAAATATTAGTGCCGAGATGTTAGGTTGGATTAGGTTAGGTTATATTACGTTATTGATGTATATAAAAGCCCCACGGAGACGTAGAGGCCAACTCGCCAGGAATGTTGTCAAATATTAGTGCCGAGATGTTAGGTTGGATTAGGTTAGGTTAAATTACGTTATTGATGTATATGAAGGACCCACTGAGAGGTAGAGGCCAACTCGCCAGGAATGTTGTCAAATATTAGTGCCGAGATGTTAGGTTGGGTTAAGTTAGGTAATATTACGTTATTGATGTATATAAAATTCCCACGGAGACATAGAGGCCAACTCGCCAGGAATGTTGTAAAATATTAGTGCCGAGATTTTAGGTTGGGTTAGGTTAGGTTATATTACGTTATTGATGTATATGAAGGTCCCACCGAGACGTAGAGGCCAACTCGCCAGGAATGTTATCAAATATTAGTGCCGAGATCTTAGGTTGGGTTAGGACAGGTAATATTATGTTATTGATGTATACGAAGGTCCCACGGAAACATGGAGGCCAACAAGACAGGAATGTTGTCAAATATTACCGCCGAGATGATAGGTTGGGTTAGGTTAGGTTATATTACGTTATTGATGTATATGAAGGCCCCACGGAGACGTAGAGGCCAACTCGCCAGGAATGTTGTCAAATATTACCGCCGAGATGTTAGGTTGGGTTAGGACAGGTAATATTATGTTATTGATGTATATGAAGGTCCCACGGAAACATGGAGGCCAACAAGACAGGAATGTTGTCAAATATTACCGCCGAGATGTTACGTTGGTTTAGGTTAGGTTAAATTACGTTATTGATGTATATGAAGGTCCCACGGAGAGGTAGAGGCCAACTCGCCAGGAATGTTGTCAAATATTAGTGCCGGGAAGTTGGGTTGGGTTAGGCTAGGTTATATTACGTTATTGATGTATATAAAATTCCCACGGAGACGTAGAGGCCAACTCGCCAGGAATGTTGTAAAATATTAGTGCCGAGATCTTAGGTTGGGTTAGGTTAGGTTATATTACGTTATTGATGTATATGAAGGTCCCACGGAGACGTAGAGGCCAACTCGCCAGGAATGTTGTCAAATATTAGTGCCGAGATCTTAGGTTGGGTTAGGTCAGGTAATATTATGTTATTGATGTATATGAAGGTCCCACGGAAACATGGAGGCCAACAAGACAGGAATGTTGTCAAATATTACCGCCGAGATGTTATGTTGGTTTAGGTTAGGTTAAATTACGTTATTGATGTATATGAAGGTCCTACGGAGAGGTAGAGGCCAACTCGCCAGGAATGTTGTCAAATATTAGTGCCGAGATGTTGGGTTGGGTTAGGTTAGGTAATATTACGTTATTGATGTATATGAAGGTCCCACGGTGACGTAGAGGCCAACTCGCCAGGAATGTCGTCAAATATTACCGCCGATGTGTTAGGTTGGGTTAGGTTAGGTTATACTACGTTATTCATGTATATGAAGGCCCCACGGAGACGTAGAGGCCAACTCGCCAGGAATGTTGTCAAATATTACCGCCGATATGATAGGTTGGGTTAGGTTAGGTTATATTACGTTATTGATGTATATGAAGGCCACACGGAGAGGTAGAGGCCAACTCGCCAGGAATGTTTTCAAATATTACCGCCGAGATGATAGGTTGGGTTAGGTTAGGTTATATTACGTTATTGATGTATATGAATGTCCCACTGAGAGCTAGAGGCCAACTCGCCAGGAATGTTGTCAAATATTAGTGCCGAGATGTTAGGTTGGGTTAAGTTAGGTAATATTACGTTATTAATGTATATAAAATTCCCGCGGAGACGTAGAGGCCAACTCGCCAGGAATGTTGTCAAATATTACCGCCGAGATGATAGGTTGGGCTAGGTTAGGTTATATTACGTTATTGATGTATATAAAGGTCCCACGGGAACATAGAGGCCAACGAGCCAGGAATGTTGTCAAATATTACCGCCGAGATGATAGTTTGGGCTAGGTTAGGTTATATTAGATTATTGATGTATATAAAAGTCCCACGGAGACGTAGAGGCCAACTCGTCAGGAATGTTGTCAAATATTACCGCCGATATGATAGGTTGGGTTAGGTTAGGTTATATTACGTTATTGATGTATATGAAGGCCACACGGAGAGGTAGAGGCCAACTCGCCAGGAATGTTGTCAAATATTAGTGCCGGGAAGTTGGGTTGGGTTAGGTTAGGGTATATTACGTTATTGATGTATATAAAATTCCCGCGGAGACGTAGATGCCAACTCGCCAGGAATGTTGTAAAATATTAGTGCCGAGATCTTAGGTTGGGTTAGGTTAGGTTATATTACGTTATTGATGTAAATGAAGGTCCCACGGAGACGTAGAGGCCAACTCGCCAGGAATGTTGTCAAATATTACCGCCGAGATGATAGGTTGAGTTAGGTTCGGTTATGTTACGTTATTTATGTATATGAAGGTCCCACGGAAACATGGAGGCCAACAAGACAGGAATGTTGTCAAATATTACCGCCGAGATGTTACGTTGGTTTAGGTTAGGTTAAATTACGTTATTGATGTATATAAAAGTCCCACGGAGACGTAGAGGTCAACTCGTCAGGAATGTTGTCAAATATTACCGCCGATATGATAGGTTGGGTTAGGTTAGGTTATATTACGTTATTGATGTATATGAAGGCCACAAGGAGAGGTAGAGGCCAACTCGCCAGGAATGTTGTCAAATATTACCGCCGAGATGATAGGTTGGGTTAGGTTAGGTTATATTACGTTATTGATGTATATGAATGTCCCACTGAGAGCTAGAGGCCAACTCGCCAGGAATGTTGTCAAATATTAGTGCCGAGATGTTAGGTTGGGTTAAGTTAGGTAATATTACGTTATTAATGTATATAAAATTCCCGCGGAGACGTAGAGGCCAACTCGCCAGGAATGTTGTCAAATATTACCGCCGATATGATAGGTCGGGTTAGGTTAGGTTATATTACGTTATTGATGTATATGAAGGCCACACGGAGAGGTAGAGGCCAACTCGCCAGGAATGTTGTCAAATATTACCGCCGAGATGATAGGTTGAGTTAGGTTCGGTTATATTACGTTATTTATGTATATGAAGGTCCCACGGAAACATGGATGCCAACAAGACAGGAATGTTGTCAAATATTACCGCCGAGATGTTATGTTGGTTTAGGTTAGGTTAAATTACGTTATTGATGTATATGAAGGTCCCACGGAGAGGTAGAGGCCCACTCGCCAGGAATGTTGTCAAATATTAGTGCCGGGAAGTTGGGTTGGGTTAGGTTAGGTTATATTACGTTATTGATGTATATAAAATTCCCGCGGAGACGTAGAGGCCAACTCGCCAGGAATGTTGTAAAATATTAGTGCCGAGATCTTAGGTTGGGTTAGGTTAGGTTATATTACGTTATTGATGTATGTGAAGGTCCCACGGTGACGTAGAGGCCAACTCGCCAGGAATGTTGTCAAATATTCCCGCCGATGTGTTAGGTTGGGCTAGGTTAGGTTATATTACGTTATTGATGTATATAAAGGTCCCACGGGAACATAGAGGCCAACGAGCCAGGAATGTTGTCAAATATTACCGCCGAGATGATAGTTTGGGCTAGGTTAGGTTATATTAGATTATTGATGTATATAAAAGTCCCACGGAGACGTAGAGGCCAACTCGGCAGGAATGTTGTCAAATATTACCGCCGATATGATAGGTTGGGTTAGGTTAGGTTATATTACGTTATTGATGTATATGAAGGCCACACGGAGAGGTAGAGGCCAACTCGCCAGGAATGTTGTCAAATATTAGTGCCGGGAAGTTGGGTTGGGTTAGGTTGGGGTATATTACGTTATTGATGTATATAAAATTCCCGCGGAGACGTAGATGCCAACTCGCCAGGAATGTTGTAAAATATTAGTGCCGAGATCTTAGGTTGGGTTAGGTTAGGTTATATTACGTTATTGATGTAAATGAAGGTCCCACGGAGACGTAGAGGCCAACTCGCCAGGAATGTTGTCAAATATTACCGCCGATATGATAGGTTGGGTTAGGTTAGGTTATATTACGTTATTGATGTATATGAAGGCCACACGGAGAGGTAGAGGCCAACTCGCCAGGAATGTTGTCAAATATTACCGCCGAGATGATAGGTTGAGTTAGGTTCGGTTATATTACGTTATTTATGTATATGAAGGTCCCACGGAAACATGGAGGCCAACAAGACAGGAATGTTGTCAAATATTACCGCCGAGATGTTATGTTGGTGTAGGTTAGGTTAAATTACGTTATTGATGTATATGAAGGTCCCACGGAGAGGTAGAGGCCAACTCGCCAGGAATGTTGTCAAATATTAATGCCGAGATGTTAGGTTGGGTTAAGTTAGGTAACATTACGTTATTGATGTATATAAAATTCCCGCGGAAACATGGAGGCCAACAAGACAGGAAGGTTGTCAAATATTACCGCCGAGATGTTACGTTGGGTTAGGTTAGGTTATATTACGTTATTGATGTATATGAAGGTCCCACCGAGACGTAGAGGCCAACTCGCCAGGAATGTTGTCAAATATTAGTGCCGAGATGTTGGGTTGGGTTAGGTTAGGTAATATTACGTTATTGATGTATATGAAGGTCCCACGGTGACGTAGAGGCCAACTCGCCAGGAATGTTGTCGAATATTACCGCCGATGTGTTAGGTTGGGTTAGGTTAGGTTATCCTACGTTATTGATGTATATGAAGGCCCCACGGAGACGTAGAGGCCAACTCGCCAGGAATGTTGTCAAATATTACCGCCGAGATGATAGGATGGGTTAGGTTAGGTTATATTACGTTATTGATGTATATGAAGGCCCCACGGAGACGTAGAGGGCAACTCGCCAGGAATGTTGTCAAATATTACCGCCGAGTTGTTAGGTTGGGTTAGAACAGGTAATATTATGTTATTGATATATATGAAGGTCCCACGGAAACATGGAGGCCAACAGGACAGGAATGTTGTCAAATATTACCACCGAGATGTTACGTTGGTTTAGGTTAGGTTAAATTACGTTATTGATGTATATGAAGGTCCCACGGAGACGTAGAGGACAACTCGCCAGGAATGTTGTCAAATATTACCGTCGAGATGATAGGTTGGGTTAGGTTAGGTTATATTACGTTATTGATGTATATGAAGGTCCCACGGAGACGTAGAGGCCAACTCGCCAGGTATGTTGTCAAATATTACCGCCGAGATGTTAGGTTGGGCTAGGTTAGGTTATATTACGTTATTGATGTATATAAAGGTCCCACGGAAACATAAAGGCCAACGAGCCAGGAATGTTGTCAAATATTACCGCCGAGATGTTACGTTGGTTTAGGTTAGGTTAAATTACGTTATTGATGTATATAAAAGTCCCACGGAGACGTAGAGGCCAACTCGCCAGGAATGTTGTCAAATATTACCGCCGAGATGATAGGTTGGGTTAGGTTAGGTTATATTACGTTATTGATGTATATGAAGGTCCCACGGAGACGTAGAGGCCAACTCGCCAGGAATGTTGTCAAATATTAGTGCCGAGATCTTAGGTTGGGTTAGGTCAGGTAATATTATGTTATTGATGTATATGAAGGTCCCACGGAAACATGGAGGCCAACAAGACAGGAAGGTTGTCAAATATTACCGCCGAGATGTTACGTTGGGTTAGGTTAGGTTATATTACGTTATTGATGTATATGAAGGTCCCATGGAGACGTAGAGGCCAACTCGCCAGGAATGTTGTCAAATATTACCGCCGAGATGATAGGTTGGGTTAGGTTAGGTTATATTACGTTATTGATGTATATGAATGTCCCACTGAGAGCTAGAGGCCAACTCGCCAGGAATGTTGTCAAATATTAGTGCCGAGATGATAGGTTGGGCTAGGTTAGGTTATATTACGTTATTGATGTATATAAAGGTCCCACGGAAACATAGAGGCCAACGAGCCAGGAATGTTGTCAAATATTACCGCCGAGATGATAGGTTGGGCTAGGTTAGGTTATATTAGATTATTGATGTATATAAAAGTCCCACGGAGACGTAGAGGCCAACTCGTCAGGAATGTTGTCAAATATTACCGCCGATATGATAGGTTGGGTTAGGTTAGGTTATATTACGTTATTGATGTATATGAAGGCCACACGGAGAGGTAGAGGCCAACTCGCCAGGAATGTTGTCAAATATTACCGCCGAGATGATAGGTTGGGCTAGGTTAGGTTATATTACGTTATTGATGTATATAAAGGTCCCACGGAAACATAGAGGCCAACGAGCCAGGAATGTTGTAAAATATTACCGCCGAGATGTTACGTTGGTTTAGGTTAGGTTAAATTACGTTATTGATGTATATAAAAGTCCCACGGAGACGTAGAGGCCAACTCGCCAGGAATGTTGTCAAATATTACCGCCGAGATGATAGGTTGGGTTAGGTTAGGTTATATTACGTTATTGATGTATATGAAGGTCCCACGGAGACGTAGAGGCCAGCTCGCCAGGAATGTTGTCAAATATTAGTGCCGAGATCTTAGGTTGGGTTAGGTCAGGTAATATTATGTTATTGATGTATATGAAGGTCCCACGGAAACATGGAGGCCAACAAGACAGGAAGGTTGTCAAATATTACCGCCGAGATGTTACGTTGGGTTAGGTTAGGTTATATTACGTTATTGATGTATATGAAGGTCCCACCGAGACGTAGAGGCCAACTCGCCAGGAATGTTGTCAAATATTAGTGCCGAGATGTTGGGTTGGGTTACGTTAGGTAATATTACGTTATTGATGTATATGAAGGTCCCACGGTGACGTAGAGGCCAACTCGCCAGGAATGTTGTCAAATATTACCGCCGATGTGTTAGGTTGGGTTAGGTTAGGTTATACTACGTTATTGATGTATATGAAGGCCCCACGGAGACGTAGAGGCCAACTCGCCAGGAATGTTGTCAAATATTACCGCCGAGATGATAGGTTGGGTTAGGTTAGGTTATATTACGTTTTTGATGTATATGAAGGTCCCACGGAGAAGTAGAGGCCAACTAGCCAGGAATGTTGTCAAATATTAGTGCCGAGATGTTAGGTTGGATTAGGTTAGGTTATATTACGTTATTGATGTATATAAAAGCCCCACGGAGACGTAGAGGCCAACTCGCCAGGAATGTTGTCAAATATTAGTGCCGAGATGTTAGGTTGGATTAGGTTAGGTTAAATTACGTTATTGATGTATATGAAGGACCCACTGAGAGGTAGAGGCCAACTCGCCAGGAATGTTGTCAAATATTAGTGCCGAGATGTTAGGTTGGGTTAAGTTAGGTAATATTACGTTATTGATGTATATAAAATTCCCACGGAGACATAGAGGCCAACTCGCCAGGAATGTTGTAAAATATTAGTGCCGAGATTTTAGGTTGGGTTAGGTTAGGTTATATTACGTTATTGATGTATATGAAGGTCCCACCGAGACGTAGAGGCCAACTCGCCAGGAATGTTATCAAATATTAGTGCCGAGATCTTAGGTTGGGTTAGGACAGGTAATATTATGTTATTGATGTATACGAAGGTCCCACGGAAACATGGAGGCCAACAAGACAGGAATGTTGTCAAATATTACCGCCGAGATGATAGGTTGGGTTAGGTTAGGTTATATTACGTTATTGATGTATATGAAGGCCCCACGGAGACGTAGAGGCCAACTCGCCAGGAATGTTGTCAAATATTACCGCCGAGATGTTAGGTTGGGTTAGGACAGGTAATATTATGTTATTGATGTATATGAAGGTCCCACGGAAACATGGAGGCCAACAAGACAGGAATGTTGTCAAATATTACCGCCGAGATGTTACGTTGGTTTAGGTTAGGTTAAATTACGTTATTGATGTATATGAAGGTCCCACGGAGAGGTAGAGGCCAACTCGCCAGGAATGTTGTCAAATATTAGTGCCGGGAAGTTGGGTTGGGTTAGGCTAGGTTATATTACGTTATTGATGTTAATAAAATTCCCACGGAGACGTAGAGGCCAACTCGCCAGGAATGTTGTAAAATATTAGTGCCGAGATCATAGGTTGGGTTAGGTTAGGTTATATTACGTTATTGATGTATATGAAGGTCCCACGGAGACGTAGAGGCCAACTCGCCAGGAATGTTGTCAAATATTAGTGCCGAGATCTTAGGTTGGGTTAGGTCAGGTAATATTATGTTATTGATGTATATGAAGGTCCCACGGAAACATGGAGGCCAACAAGACAGGAATGTTGTCAAATATTACCGCCGAGATGTTATGTTGGTTTAGGTTAGGTTAAATTACGTTATTGATGTATATGAAGGTCCTACGGAGAGGTAGAGGCCAACTCGCCAGGAATGTTGTCAAATATTAGTGCCGAGATGTTGGGTTGGGTTAGGTTAGGTAATATTACGTTATTGATGTATATGAAGGTCCCACGGTGACGTAGAGGCCAACTCGCCAGGAATGTCGTCAAATATTACCGCCGATGTGTTAGGTTGGGTTAGGTTAGGTTATACTACGTTATTCATGTATATGAAGGCCCCACGGAGACGTAGAGGCCAACTCGCCAGGAATGTTGTCAAATATTACCGCCGATATGATAGGTTGGGTTAGGTTAGGTTATATTACGTTATTGATGTATATGAAGGCCACACGGAGAGGTAGAGGCCAACTCGCCAGGAATGTTTTCAAATATTACCGCCGAGATGATAGGTTGGGTTAGGTTAGGTTATATTACGTTATTGATGTATATGAATGTCCCACTGAGAGCTAGAGGCCAACTCGCCAGGAATGTTGTCAAATATTAGTGCCGAGATGTTAGGTTGGGTTAAGTTAGGTAATATTACGTTATTAATGTATATAAAATTCCCGCGGAGACGTAGAGGCCAACTCGCCAGGAATGTTGTCAAATATTACCGCCGAGATGATAGGTTGGGCTAGGTTAGGTTATATTACGTTATTGATGTATATAAAGGTCCCACGGGAACATAGAGGCCAACGAGCCAGGAATGTTGTCAAATATTACCGCCGAGATGATAGTTTGGGCTAGGTTAGGTTATATTAGATTATTGATGTATATAAAAGTCCCACGGAGACGTAGAGGCCAACTCGTCAGGAATGTTGTCAAATATTACCGCCGATATGATAGGTTGGGTTAGGTTAGGTTATATTACGTTATTGATGTATATGAAGGCCACACGGAGAGGTAGAGGCCAACTCGCCAGGAATGTTGTCAAATATTACCGCCGAGATGATAGGTTGGGTTAGGTTAGGTTATATTACGTTATTGATGTATATGAATGTCCCACTGAGAGCTAGAGGCCAACTCGCCAGGAATGTTGTCAAATATTAGTGCCGAGATGATAGGTTGGGCTAGGTTAGGTTATATTACGTTATTGATGTATATGAAGGTCCCACGGAGACGTAGAGGCCAGCTCGCCAGGAATGTTGTCAAATATTAGTGCCGAGATCTTAGGTTGGGTTAGGTCAGGTAATATTATGTTATTGATGTATATGAAGGTCCCACGGAAACATGGAGGCCAACAAGACAGGAAGGTTGTCAAATATTACCGCCGAGATGTTACGTTGGGTTAGGTTAGGTTATATTACGTTATTGATGTATATGAAGGTCCCACCGAGACGTAGAGGCCAACTCGCCAGGAATGTTGTCAAATATTAGTGCCGAGATGTTGGGTTGGGTTAGGTTAGGTAATATTACGTTATTGATGTATATGAAGGTCCCACGGTGACGTAGAGGCCAACTCGCCAGGAATGTTGTCAAATATTACCGCCGATGTGTTAGGTTGGGTTAGGTTAGGTTATACTACGTTATTGATGTATATGAAGGCCCCACGGAGACGTAGAGGCCAACTCGCCAGGAATGTTGTCAAATATTACCGCCGAGATGATAGGTTGGGTTAGGTTAGGTTATATTACGTTATTGATGTATATGAAGGTCCCACGGAGAAGTAGAGGCCAACTAGCCAGGAATGTTGTCAAATATTAGTGCCGAGATGTTAGGTTGGATTAGGTTAGGTTATATTACGTTATTGATGTATATAAAAGCCCCACGGAGACGTAGAGGCCAACTCGCCAGGAATGTTGTCAAATATTAGTGCCGAGATGTTAGGTTGGATTAGGTTAGGTTAAATTACGTTATTGATGTATATGAAGGACCCACTGAGAGGTAGAGGCCAACTCGCCAGGAATGTTGTCAAATATTAGTGCCGAGATGTTAGGTTGGGTTAAGTTAGGTAATATTACGTTATTGATGTATATAAAATTCCCACGGAGACATAGAGGCCAACTCGCCAGGAATGTTGTAAAATATTAGTGCCGAGATTTTAGGTTGGGTTAGGTTAGGTTATATTACGTTATTGATGTATATGAAGGTCCCACGGAGACGTAGAGGCCAACTAGCCAGGAATGTTGTCAAATATTAGTGCCGAGATCTTAGGTTGGGTTAGGTCAGGTAATAATATGTTATTGATATATATGAAGGTCCCACGGAAACATGGAGGCCAACAAGACAGGAATGTTGTCAAATATTACCGCCGAGATGTTACGTTGGTTTAGGTTAGGTTAAATTACGTTATTGATGTATATGAAGGTCCCACGGAGAGGTAGAGGCCAACTCGCCAGGAATGTTGTCAAATATTTGTGCCGGGAAGTTGGGTTGGGTTAGGTTAGGTTATATTATGTTATTGATGTATATAAAATTCCCACGGAGACGTAGAGGCCAACTCGCCAGGAATGTTGTCAAATGTTAATGCCGAGATCTTAGGTTGGGTTAGGTCAGGTAATATTATGTTATTGATGTATATGAAGGTCCCACGGAAACATGGAGGCCAACAAGACAGGAAGGTTGTCAAATATTACCGCCGAGATGTTACGTTGGGTTAGGTTAGGTTATATTACGTTATTGATGTATATGAAGGTCCCACCGAGACGTAGAGGCCAACTCGCCAGGAATGTTATCAAATATTAGTGCCGAGATCTTAGGTTGGGTTAGGACAGGTAATATTATGTTATTGATGTATACGAAGGTCCCACGGAAACATGGAGGCCAACAAGACAGGAATGTTGTCAAATATTACCGCCGAGATGATAGGTTGGGTTAGGTTAGGTTATATTACGTTATTGATGTATATGAAGGCCCCACGGAGACGTAGAGGCCAACTCGCCAGGAATGTTGTCAAATATTACCGCCGAGATGTTAGGTTGGGTTAGGACAGGTAATATTATGTTATTGATGTATATGAAGGTCCCACGGAAACATGGAGGCCAACAAGACAGGAATGTTGTCAAATATTACCGCCGAGATGTTACGTTGGTTTAGGTTAGGTTAAATTACGTTATTGATGTATATGAAGGTCCCACGGAGAGGTAGAGGCCAACTCGCCAGGAATGTTGTCAAATATTAGTGCCGGGAAGTTGGGTTGGGTTAGGCTAGGTTATATTACGTTATTGATGTATATAAAATTCCCACGGAGACGTAGAGGCCAACTCGCCAGGAATGTTGTAAAATATTAGTGCCGAGATCTTAGGTTGGGTTAGGTTAGGTTATATTACGTTATTGATGTATATGAAGGTCCCACGGAGACGTAGAGGCCAACTCGCCAGGAATGTTGTCAAATATTAGTGCCGAGATCTTAGGTTGGGTTAGGTCAGGTAATATTATGTTATTGATGTATATGAAGGTCCCACGGAAACATGGAGGCCAACAAGACAGGAATGTTGTCAAATATTACCGCCGAGATGTTATGTTGGTTTAGGTTAGGTTAAATTACGTTATTGATGTATATGAAGGTCCTACGGAGAGGTAGAGGCCAACTCGCCAGGAATGTTGTCAAATATTAGTGCCGAGATGTTGGGTTGGGTTAGGTTAGGTAATATTACGTTATTGATGTATATGAAGGTCCCACGGTGACGTAGAGGCCAACTCGCCAGGAATGTCGTCAAATATTACCGCCGATGTGTTAGGTTGGGTTAGGTTAGGTTATACTACGTTATTCATGTATATGAAGGCCCCACGGAGACGTAGAGGCCAACTCGCCAGGAATGTTGTCAAATATTACCGCCGATATGATAGGTTGGGTTAGGTTAGGTTATATTACGTTATTGATGTATATGAAGGCCACACGGAGAGGTAGAGGCCAACTCGCCAGGAATGTTTTCAAATATTACCGCCGAGATGATAGGTTGGGTTAGGTTAGGTTATATTACGTTATTGATGTATATGAATGTCCCACTGAGAGCTAGAGGCCAACTCGCCAGGAATGTTGTCAAATATTAGTGCCGAGATGTTAGGTTGGGTTAAGTTAGGTAATATTACGTTATTAATGTATATAAAATTCCCGCGGAGACGTAGAGGCCAACTCGCCAGGAATGTTGTCAAATATTACCGCCGAGATGATAGGTTGGGCTAGGTTAGGTTATATTACGTTATTGATGTATATAAAGGTCCCACGGGAACATAGAGGCCAACGAGCCAGGAATGTTGTCAAATATTACCGCCGAGATGATAGTTTGGGCTAGGTTAGGTTATATTAGATTATTGATGTACATAAAAGTCCCACGGAGACGTAGAGGCCAACTCGTCAGGAATGTTGTCAAATATTACCGCCGATATGATAGGTTGGGTTAGGTTAGGTTATATTACGTTATTGATGTATATGAAGGCCACACGGAGAGGTAGAGGCCAACTCGCCAGGAATGTTGTCAAATATTAGTGCCGGGAAGTTGGGTTGGGTTAGGTTAGGGTATATTACGTTATTGATGTATATAAAATTCCCGCGGAGACGTAGATGCCAACTCGCCAGGAATGTTGTAAAATATTAGTGCCGAGATCTTAGGTTGGGTTAGGTTAGGTTATATTACGTTATTGATGTAAATGAAGGTCCCACGGAGACGTAGAGGCCAACTCGCCAGGAATGTTGTCAAATATTACCGCCGATATGATAGGTTGGGTTAGGTTAGGTTATATTACGTTATTGATGTATATGAAGGCCACAAGGAGAGGTAGAGGCCAACTCGCCAGGAATGTTGTCAAATATTACCGCCGAGATGATAGGTTGGGTTAGGTTAGGTTATATTACGTTATTGATGTATATGAATGTCCCACTGAGAGCTGGAGGCCAACTCGCCAGGAATGTTGTCAAATATTAGTGCCGAGATGATAGGTTGGGCTAGGTTAGGTTATATTACGTTATTGATGTATATGAAGGTCCCACGGAGACGTAGAGGCCAGCTCGCCAGGAATGTTGTCAAATATTAGTGCCGAGATCTTAGGTTGGGTTAGGTCAGGTAATATTATGTTATTGATGTATATGAAGGTCCCACGGAAACATGGAGGCCAACAAGACAGGAAGGTTGTCAAATATTACCGCCGAGATGTTACGTTGGGTTAGGTTAGGTTATATTACGTTATTGATGTATATGAAGGTCCCACCGAGACGTAGAGGCCAACTCGCCAGGAATGTTGTCAAATATTAGTGCCGAGATGTTGGGTTGGGTTAGGTTAGGTAATATTACGTTATTGATGTATATGAAGGTCCCACGGTGACGTAGAGGCCAACTCGCCAGGAATGTTGTCAAATATTACCGCCGATGTGTTAGGTTGGGTTAGGTTAGGTTATACTACGTTATTGATGTATATGAAGGCCCCACGGAGACGTAGAGGCCAACTCGCCAGGAATGTTGTCAAATATTACCGCCGAGATGATAGGTTGGGTTAGGTTAGGTTATATTACGTTATTGATGTATATGAAGGTCCCACGGAGAAGTAGAGGCCAACTAGCCAGGAATGTTGTCAAATATTAGTGCCGAGATGTTAGGTTGGATTAGGTTAGGTTATATTACGTTATTGATGTATATAAAAGCCCCACGGAGACGTAGAGGCCAACTCGCCAGGAATGTTGTCAAATATTAGTGCCGAGATGTTAGGTTGGATTAGGTTAGGTTAAATTACGTTATTGATGTATATGAAGGACCCACTGAGAGGTAGAGGCCAACTCGCCAGGAATATTGTCAAATATTAGTGCCGAGATGTTAGGTTGGGTTAAGTTAGGTAATATTACGTTATTGATGTATATAAAATTCCCACGGAGACATAGAGGCCAACTCGCCAGGAATGTTGTAAAATATTAGTGCCGAGATTTTAGGTTGGGTTAGGTTAGGTTATATTACGTTATTGATGTATATGAAGGTCCCACGGAGACGTAGAGGCCAACTAGCCAGGAATGTTGTCAAATATTAGTGCCGAGATCTTAGGTTGGGTTAGGTCAGGTAATAATATGTTATTGATATATATGAAGGTCCCACGGAAACATGGAGGCCAACAAGACAGGAATGTTGTCAAATATTACCGCCGAGATGTTACGTTGGTTTAGGTTAGGTTAAATTACGTTATTGATGTATATGAAGGTCCCACGGAGAGGTAGAGGCCAACTCGCCAGGAATGTTGTCAAATATTTGTGCCGGGAAGTTGGGTTGGGTTAGGTTAGGTTATATTATGTTATTGATGTATATAAAATTCCCACGGAGACGTAGAGGCCAACTCGCCAGGAATGTTGTCAAATGTTAATGCCGAGATCTTAGGTTGGGTTAGGTCAGGTAATATTATGTTATTGATGTATATGAAGGTCCCACGGAAACATGGAGGCCAACAAGACAGGAAGGTTGTCAAATATTACCGCCGAGATGTTACGTTGGGTTAGGTTAGGTTATATTACGTTATTGATGTATATGAAGGTCCCACCGAGACGTAGAGGCCAACTCGCCAGGAATGTTATCAAATATTAGTGCCGAGATCTTAGGTTGGGTTAGGACAGGTAATATTATGTTATTGATGTATACGAAGGTCCCACGGAAACATGGAGGCCAACAAGACAGGAATGTTGTCAAATATTACCGCCGAGATGATAGGTTGGGTTAGGTTAGGTTATATTACGTTATTGATGTATATGAAGGCCCCACGGAGACGTAGAGGCCAACTCGCCAGGAATGTTGTCAAATATTACCGCCGAGATGTTAGGTTGGGTTAGGACAGGTAATATTATGTTATTGATGTATATGAAGGTCCCACGGAAACATGGAGGCCAACAAGACAGGAATGTTGTCAAATATTACCGCCGAGATGTTACGTTGGTTTAGGTTAGGTTAAATTACGTTACTGATGTATATGAAGGTCCCACGGAGAGGTAGAGGCCAACTCGCCAGGAATGTTGTCAAATATTAGTGCCGGGAAGTTGGGTTGGGTTAGGCTAGGTTATATTACGTTATTGATGTATATAAAATTCCCACGGAGACGTAGAGGCCAACTCGCCAGGAATGTTGTAAAATATTAGTGCCGAGATCTTAGGTTGGGTTAGGTTAGGTTATATTACGTTATTGATGTATATGAAGGTCCCACGGAGACGTAGAGGCCAACTCGCCAGGAATGTTGTCAAATATTAGTGCCGAGATCTTAGGTTGGGTTAGGTCAGGTAATATTATGTTATTGATGTATATGAAGGTCCCACGGAAACATGGAGGCCAACAAGACAGGAATGTTGTCAAATATTACCGCCGAGATGTTATGTTGGTTTAGGTTAGGTTAAATTACGTTATTGATGTATATGAAGGTCCTACGGAGAGGTAGAGGCCAACTCGCCAGGAATGTTGTCAAATATTAGTGCCGAGATGTTGGGTTGGGTTAGGTTAGGTAATATTACGTTATTGATGTATATGAAGGTCCCACGGTGACGTAGAGGCCAACTCGCCAGGAATGTCGTCAAATATTACCGCCGATGTGTTAGGTTGGGTTAGGTTAGGTTATACTACGTTATTCATGTATATGAAGGCCCCACGGAGACGTAGAGGCCAACTCGCCAGGAATGTTGTCAAATATTAGTGCCGAGATGTTGGGTTGGGTTAGGTTAGGTAATATTACGTTATTGATGTATATGAAGGTCCCACGGTGACGTAGAGGCCAACTCGCCAGGAATGTTGTCAAATATTACCGCCGATGTGTTAGGTTGGGTTAGGTTAGGTTATACTACGTTATTGATGTATATGAAGGCCCCACGGAGACGTAGAGGCCAACTCGCCAGGAATGTTGTCAAATATTACCGCCGAGATGATAGGTTGGGTTAGGTTAGGTTATATTACGTTATTGATGTATATGAAGGTCCCACGGAGAAGTAGAGGCCAACTAGCCAGGAATGTTGTCAAATATTAGTGCCGAGATGTTAGGTTGGATTTGGTTAGGTTATATTACGTTACTGATGTATATAAAAGCCCCGCGGAGACGTAGAGGCCAACTCGCCAGGAATGTTGTCAAATATTAGTGCCGAGATGTTAGGTTGGATTAGGTTAGGTTAAATTACGTTATTGATGTATATGAAGGTCCCACTGAGAGGTAGAGGCCAACTCGCCAGGAATGTTGTCAAATATTAGTGCCGAGATGTTAGGTTGGGTTAAGTTACGTAATATTACGTTATTGATGTATATAAAATTCCCACGGAGACATAGAGGCCAACTCGCCAGGAATGTTGTAAAATATTA
This sequence comes from Xylocopa violacea, assembly GCA_963969225.1. Lineage (NCBI taxonomy): Eukaryota > Metazoa > Arthropoda > Insecta > Hymenoptera > Apidae > Xylocopa > Xylocopa violacea. The sequence continues at coordinate 4,148,684 of CAXAJV010001082.1, forward strand.
GTGCCGAGATTTTAGGTTGGGTTAGGTTAGGTTATATTATGTTATTGATGTATATAAAATTCCCACGGAGACGTAGAGGCCAACTCGCCAGGAATGTTGTCAAATATTAGTGCCGAGATCTTAGGTTGGGTTAGGTGAGGTAATATTATGTTATTGATGTATATGAAGGTCCCACGGAAACATGGAGGCCAACAAGACAGGAAGGTTGTCAAATATTACCGCCGAGATGTTACGTTGGGTTAGGTTAGGTTATATTACGTTATTGATGTATATGAAGGTCCCACCGAGACGTAGAGGCCAACTCGCCAGGAATGTTATCAAATATTAGTGCCGAGATCTTAGGTTGGTTTAGGACAGGTAATATTATGTTATTGATGTATACGAAGGTCCCACGGAAACATGGAGGCCAACAAGACAGGAATGTTGTCAAATATTACCGCCGAGATGTTACGTTGGTTTAGGTTAGGTTAAATTACGTTATTGATGTATATGAAGGTCCCACTGAGACGTAGAGGCCAACTGGCCAGGAATGTTGTCAAATATTAGTGCCGAGATCTTAGGTTGGGTTAGGTTAGGTTATATTACGTTATTGATGTATATGAAGGTCCCACGGAGACGTAGAGGCCAACTCGCCAGGAATGTTGTCAAATATTAGTGCCGAGATCTTAGGTTGGGTTAGGTCAGGTAATATTATGTTATTGATGTATATGAAGGTCCCACGGAAACATGGAGGCCAACAAGACAGGAATGTTGTCAAATATTACCGCCGAGATGTTACGTTGGTTTATGTTAGGTTAAATTACGTTATTGATGTATATGACGGTCCTACGGAGAGGTAGAGGCCAACTCGCCAGGATTGTTGTCAAATATTAGTGCCGAGATGTTAGGTAGGGTTAGGTTAGGTAATATTACGTTATTGATGTATATGAAGGTCCCACGGTGACGTAGATGCCAACTCGCCAGGAATGTTGTAAAATATTAGTGCCGAGATCTTAGGTTGGGTTAGGTTAGGTTATATTACGTTATTGATGTATATGAAGGTCCCACGGAGACGTAGAGGCCAACTCGCCAGGAATGTTGTCAAATATTAGTGCCGAGATCTTAGGTTGGGTTAGGTCAGGTAATATTATGTTATTGATGTATATGAAGGTCCCACGGAAACATGGAGGCCAACAAGACAGGAATGTTGTCAAATATTACCGCCGAGATGTTACGTTGGTTTAGGTTAGCTTAAATTACGTTATTGATGTATATGAAGGTCCCACGGAGAGGTAGAGGCCAACTCGCCAGGAATGTTGTCAAATATTAGTGCCGAGATCTTAGGTTGGTTTAGGTTAGGTAATATTATGTTATTGATGTATATGAAGGTCCCACGGTGACGTAGAGGCCAACTCGCCAGGAATGTTGTAAAATATTAGTGCCGAGATGATAGGTTGGGTTAGGTTACGTTATATTACGTTATTGATGTATATGAAGGCCCCACGGAGACGTGGAGGCCAACTCGCCAGGAATGTTGTCAAATATTACCGCCGAGATGTTAGGTTGGGTTAGGACAGGTAATATTATGTTATTGATGTATATGAAGGTCCCACGGAAACATGGAGGCCAACAAGACAGGAATGTTGTCAAATATTACCGCCGAGATGTTACGTTGGTTTAGGTTAGGTTAAATTACGTTATTGATGTATATGAAGGTCCCACGGAGAGGTAGAGGCCAACTCGCCAGGAATGTTGTCAAATATTAGTGCCGGGAAGTTGGGTTGGGTTAGGCTAGGTTATATTACGTTATTGATGTATATAAAATTCCCACGGAGACGTAGAGGCCAACTCGCCAGGAATGTTGTAAAATATTAGTGCCGAGATCTTAGGTTGGGTTAGGTTAGGTTATATTACGTTATTGATGTATATGAAGGTCCCACGCAGACGTAGAGGCCAACTCGCCAGGAATGTTGTCAAATATTAGTGCCGAGAACTTAGGTTGGGTTAGGTTAGGTAATATTACGTTATTGGTGTATATGAAGGTCCCACGGTGACGTAGAGGCCAACTCGCCAGGAATGTTGTCAAATATTACCGCCGATGTGTTAGGTTGGGTTAGGTTAGGTTAAATTACGTTATTGATGTATATGAAGGTCCCACTGAGAGGTAGAGGCCAACTCGCCAGGAATGTTGTCAAATATTAGTGCCGAGATGATAGGTTGGGTTAGGTTAGGTTATACTACGTTATTGATGTGTATGAAGGCCTCACGGAGACGTAGAGGCCAACTCGCCAGGAATGTTGTCAAATATTACCGCCGAGATGTTACGTTGGTTTAGGTTAGGTTAAATTACGTTATTGATGTATATGAAGGTCCCACTGAGAGGTAGAGGCCAACTCGCCAGGAATGTTGTCAAATATTAGTGCCGAGATGTTAGGTTGGATTAAGTTAGGTAATATTACGTTATTGATGTATAATGAAGGTCCCACGGTGACGTAGAGGCCAACTCGCCAGGAATGTTGTCAAATATTACCGCCGATGTGTTAGGTTGGGTTAGGTTAGGTTATACTACGTTATTGATGTATATGAAGGCTCCACGGAGACGTAGAGGCCAACTCGCCAGAAATGTTGTCAAATATTACCGCCGAGATGATAGGTTGGGTTAGGTTAGCTTATATTACGTTATTGATGTATATAAAATTCCGACGGAGACGTAGAGGCCAACTAGCCAGGAATGTTGTCAAATATTAGTGCCGAGATGTTAGGTTGGATTAGGTTAGGTTATATTACGTTATTGATGTATATAAAGGCCCCACGGAGACGTAGAGGCCAACTCGCCAGGGATGTTGTCAAATATTAGTTCCGAGAGATTGGGTTGGGTTAGGTTAGGTTATATTACGTTATTGATGTATATAAAGGCCCCGCGGAGACGTAGAGGCCAACCCGCCAGGAACGTTGTCAAATAATAGCGCCGAAAGGTTAGGTTGGGTTAGTTTAGGTTATATTACGTTATTGATATATGTGAAGGTCCCACGGAGAAGTAGAGGCCAACTCGCCAGGAATGTTGTTACATAATAGCGCCGAGTGGTTAGGTCGGGTTATATTAGGTTATATTACGTTATTGATGGATATGATGTCTCACGGAGACGTAGAGGCCAACTCGCCAGGAATGTTGTCAAATATTACCGCCGATATGATAGGTTGGGTTAGGTTAGGTTATATTACGTTATTGATGTATATGAAGGCCCCACGGAGACGTAGAGGCCAACTCGCCAGGAATGTTGTCAAATATTCCCGCCGAGATGATAGGTTGATCTAGGTTAGGTTATATTACGTTATTGATGTATATAAAGGTCCCACGGAAACATAGAGGCCAACAAGCCAGGAATGTTTTCAAATACTACCGCCGAGATGTTACGTTGGTTTAGGTTAGGTTAAATTAAGATATTGATGTATATGAAGGTCCCACGGAGAGGTAGAGGCCAACTCGCCAGGAATGTTGTCAAATATTAGTGCCGAGATGTTAGGTTGGTTTAGGTTAGGTTATATTACGTTATTGATGTATATGATGGTCCCACGGAGACGTAGAGGCCAACTCGCCAGGAATGTTGTCAAATATTAGTGCCGAGATCTTAGGTTGGGTTAGGTCAGGTAATATTATGTTATTGATGTATATGAAGGTCCCACGGATACATGGAGGCCAACAAGACAGGAATGTTGTCAAATATTACCGCCGAGATGTTACGTTGGTTTATGTTAGGTTAAATTATGTTATTGATGTATATGACGGTCCTACGGAGAGGTAGAGGCCAACTCGCCAGGATTGTTGTCAAATATTAGTGCCGAGATGTTAGGTTGGGTTAGGTTAGGTAATATTACGTTATTGATGTATATGAAGGTCCCACGGTGACGTAGAGGCCAACTCGCCAGAAATGTTGTCAAATATTACCGCCGATGTGTTAGGTTGGGTTAGGTTAGGTTATACTACGTTATTGATGTATATGAAGGCCCCACGGAGACGTAGAGGCCAACTCGCCAGGAATGTTGTCAAATATTACCGCCGAGATGTTACGTTGGTTTAGGTTAGGTTAAATTACGTTATTGATGTATATGAAGGTCCCACTGAGAGGTAGAGGCCAACTCGCCAGGAATGTTGTCAAATATTAGTGCCGAGATGTTAGGTTGGATTAAGTTAGGTAATATTACGTTATTGATGTATATAAAATTCCCACGGAGACGTAGAGGCCAACTCGCCAGGAATGTTGTCAAATATTAGTGCCGAGATCTTAGGTTGGGTTAGGTCAGGTAATATTATGTTATTGATGTATATGAAGGTCCCACGGAAACATGGAGGCCAACAAGACAGGAAGGTTGTCAAATATTACCGCCAAGATGTTACGTTGGGTTAGGTTAGGTTATATTACGTTATTGATGTATATGAAGGTCCCACCGAGACGTAGAGGCCAACTCGCCAGGAATGTTATCAAATATTAGTGCCGAGATCTTAGGTTGGGTTAGGACAGGTAATATTATGTTATTGATGTATACGAAGGTCCCACGGAAACATGGAGGCCAACAAGACAGGAATGTTGTCAAATATTACCGCCGAGATGTTACGTTGGTTTAGGTTAGGTTAAATTACGTTATTGATGTATATGAAGGTCCCGCTGAGACGTAGAGGCCAACTGGCCAGGAATGTTGTCAAATATTAGTGCCGAGATCTTAGGTTGGGTTAGGTCAGGTAATATTATGTTATTGATGTATATGAAGGTCCCACGGAAACATGGAGGCCAACAAGACAGGAATGTTGTCAAATATTACCGACGAGATGTTACGTTGGTTTATGTTAGGTTAAATTACGTTATTGATGTATATGACGGTCCTACGGAGAGGTAGAGACCAACTCGCCAGGCTTGTTGTCAAATATTAGTGCCGAGATGGTAGGTTCGGTTAGGTTAGGTAATATTACGTTATTGATGTATATGAAGGTCCCACGGTGACGTAGATGCCAACTCGCCAGGAATGTTGTAAAACATTAGTGCCGAGATCTTAGGTTGGGTTAGGTTAGGTTATATTACGTTATTGATGTATATGAAGGTCCCACGGAGACGTAGAGGCCAACTCGCCAGGAATGTTGTCAAATATTACCGCCGAGATGTTAGGTTGGGTTAGGACAGGTAATATTATGTTATTGATGTATATGAAGGTCCCACGGAAACATGGAGGCCAACAAGACAGGAATGTTGTCAAATATTACCGCCGAGATGTTGCGTTGGTTTAGGTTAGGTTAAATTACGTTATTGATGTATATGAAGGTCCCACGGAGAGGTAGAGGCCAACTCGCCAGGAATGTTGTCAAATATTAGTGCCGGGAAGTTGGGTTGGGTTAGGCTAGGTTATATTACGTTATTGATGTATATAAAATTCCCCCGGAGACGTAGAGGCCAACTCGCCAGGAATGTTGTAAAATATTAGTGCCGAGATCTTAGGTTGGGTTAGGTTAGGTTATATTACGTTATTGATGTATATGAAGGTCCCACGGAGACGTAGAGGCCAACTCGCCAGGAATGTTGTCAAATATTAGTGCCGAGATCTTAGGTTGGGTTAGGTCAGGTAATATTATGTTATTGATGTATATGAAGGTCCCACGGAAACATGGAGGCCAACAAGACAGTAATGTTGTCAAATATTACCGCCGAGATGTTATGTTGGTTTAGGTTAGGTTAAATTACGTTACTGATGTATATGAAGGTCCTACGGAGAGGTAGTGGCCAACTCGCCAGGAATGTTGTCAAATATTAGTGCCGAGATGTCGGGTTGGGTTAGGTTAGGTAATATTACGTTATTGATGTATATGAAGGTCCCACGGTGACGTAGAGGCCAACTCGCCAGGAATGTTGTCAAATATTACCGCCGATGTGTTAGGTTGGGTTAGGTTAGGTTATACTACGTTATTCATGTATATGAAGGCCCCACGGAGACGTAGAGGCCAACTCGCCAGGAATGTTGTCAAATATTACCGCCGATATGATAGGTTGGGTTAGGTTAGGTTATATTACGTTATTGATGTATATGAAGGCCCCACGGAGACGTAGAGGCCAACTCGCCAGGAATGTTGTCAAATATTCCCGCCGAGATGATAGGTTGATCTAGGTTAGGTTATATTACGTTATTGATGTATATAAAGGTCCCACGGAAACATAGAGGCCAACAAGCCAGGAATGTTTTCAAATACTACCGCCGAGATGTTACGTTGGTTTAGGTTAGGTTAAATTAAGATATTGATGTATATGAAGGTCCCACGGAGAGGTAGAGGCCAACTCGCCAGGAATGTTGTCAAATATTAGTGCCGAGATGTTAGGTTGGATTAAGTTAGGTAATATTACGTTATTGATGTATAATGAAGGTCTCACGGTGACGTAGAGGCTAACTCGCCAGGAATGTTGTCAAATATTACCGCCGATGTGTTAGGTTGGGTTAGGTTAGGTTATACTACGTTATTGATGTATATGAAGGCTCCACGGAGACGTAGAGGCCAACTCGCCAGAAATGTTGTCAAATATTACCGCCGAGATGATAGGTTGGGTTAGGTTAGGTTATATTACGTTATTGATGTATATGAAGGTCCCACGGAGACGTAGAGGCCAACTCGCCAGGAATGTTGTCAAATATTAGTGCCGAGATCTTAGGTTGGGTTAGGTCAGGTAATATTATGTTATTGATGTATATGAAGGTCCCACGGAAACATGGAGGCCAACAAGACAGGAATGTTGTCAAATATTACCGCCGAGATGTTACGTTGGTTTAGGTTAGCTTAAATTACGTTATTGATGTATATGAAGGTCCCACGGAGAGGTAGAGGCCAACTCGCCAGGAATGTTGTCAAATATTAGTGCCGAGATCTTAGGTTGGGTTAGGTTAGGTAATATTATGTTATTGATGTATATGAAGGTCCCACGGTGACGTAGAGGCCAACTCGCCAGGAATGTTGTAAAATATTAGTGCCGAGATGATAGGTTCGGTTAGGTTACGTTATATTACGTTATTGATGTATATGAAGGCCCCACGGAGACGTAGAGGCCAACTCGCCAGGAATGTTGTCAAATATTACCGCCGAGATGTTAGGTTGGGTTAGGACAGGTAATATTATGTTATTGATGTATATGAAGGTCCCACGGAAACATGGAGGCCAACTCGCCAGGAATGTTGTCAAATATTACCGCCGAGATGTTACGTTGGTTTAGGTTAGGTTAAATTACGTTATTGATGTATATGAAGGTCCCACTGAGAGGTAGAGGCCAACTCGCCAGGAATGTTGTCAAATATTAGTGCCGAGATGTTAGGTTGGATTAAGTTAGGTAATATTACGTTATTGATGTATAATGAAGGTCCCACGGTGACGTAGAGGCCAACTCGCCAGGAATGTTGTCAAATATTACCGCCGATGTGTTAGGTTGGGTTAGGTTAGGTTATACTACGTTATTGATGTATATGAAGGCTCCACGGAGACGTAGAGGCCAACTCGCTAGAAATGTTGTCAAATATTACCGCCGAGATGATAGGTTGGGTTAGGTTAGCTTATATTACGTTATTGATGTATATAAAATTCCGACGGAGACGTAGAGGCCAACTAGCCAGGAACGTTGTCAAATATTAGTGCCGAGATGTTAGGTTGGATTAGGTTAGGTTATATTACGTTATTGATGTATATAAAGGCCCCACGGAGACGTAGAGGCCAACTCGCCAGGGATGTTGTCAAATATTAGTTCCGAGAGATTGGGTTGGGTTAGGTTAGGTTATATTACGTTATTGATGTATATAAAGGCCCCGCGGAGACGTAGAGGCCAACCCGCCAGGAACGTTGTCAAATAATAGCGCCGAAAGGTTAGGTTGGGTTAGTTTAGGTTATATTACGTTATTGATATATGTGAAGGTCCCACGGAGACGTAGAGGCCAACTCGCCAGGAATGTTGTTACATAATAGCGCCGAGTGGTTAGGTCGGGTTATATTAGGTTATATTACGTTATTGATGGATATGAAGGTCTCACGGAGACGTAGAGGCCAACTCGCCAGGAATGTTGTCAAATATTACCGCCGATATGATAGGTTGGGTTAGGTTAGGTTATATTACGTTATTGATGTATATGAAGGCCCCACGGAGACGTAGAGGCCAACTCGCCAGGAATGTTGTCAAATATTCCCGCCGAGATGATAGGTTGATCTAGGTTAGGTTATATTACGTTATTGATGTATATAAAGGTCCCACGGAAACATAGAGGCCAACAAGCCAGGAATGTTTTCAAATACTACCGCCGAGATGTTACGTTGGTTTAGGTTAGGTTAAATTAAGATATTGATGTATATGAAGGTCCCACGGAGAGGTAGAGGCCAACTCGCCAGGAATGTTGTCAAATATTAGTGCCGAGATGTTAGGTTGGTTTAGGTTAGGTTATATTACGTTATTGATGTATATAAAGGCCCCGCGGAGACGTAGAGGCCAACCCGCCAGGAACGTTGTCAAATAATAGCGCCGAAAGGTTAGGTTGGGTTAGTTTAGGTTATATTACGTTATTGATATATGTGAAGGTCCCACGGAGACGTAGATGCCAACTCGCTAGGAATGTTGTTACATAATAGCGCCGAGTGGTTAGGTCGGGTTATATTAGGTTATATTACGTTATTGATGGATATGAAGGTCTCACGGAGACGTAGAGGCCAACTCGCCAGGAATGTTGTCAAATATTACCGCCGATATGATAGGTTGGGTTAGGTTAGGTTATATTACGTTATTGATGTATATGAAGGCCCCACGGAGACGTAGAGGCCAACTCGCCAGGAATGTTGTCAAATATTACCGCCGAGATGTTAGGTTGGGTTAGGACAGGTAATATTATGTTATTGATGTATATGAAGGTCCCACGGAAACATGGAGGCCAACAAGACAGGAATGTTGTCAAATATTACCGCCGAGATGTTACGTTGGTTTAGGTTAGGTTAAATTACGTTATTGATGTATATGAAGGTCCCACGGAGAGGTAGAGGCCAACTCGCCAGGAATGTTGTCAAATATTAGTGCCGGGAAGTTGGGTTGGGTTAGGCTAGGTTATATTACGTTATTGATGTATATAAAATTCCCACGGAGACGTAGAGGCCAACTCGCCAGGAATGTTGTAAAATATTAGTGCCGAGATCTTAGGTTGGGTTAGGTTAGGTTATATTACGTTATTGATGTATATGAAGGTCCCGCGGAGACGTAGAGGCCAACCCGCCAGGAACGTTGTCAAATAATAGCGCCGAAAGGTTAGGTTGGGTTAGTTTAGGTTATATTACGTTATTGATATATGTGAAGGTCCCACGGTGACGTAGAGGCCAACTCGCCAGGAATGTTGACAAATATTACCGCCGATGTGTTAGGTTGGGTTAGGTTAGGTTATACTACGTTATTGATGTATATGAAGGCTCCACGGAGACGTAGAGGCCAACTCGCCAGAAATGTTGTCAAATATTACCGCCGAGATGATAGGTTGGGTTAGGTTAGCATATATTACGTTATTGATGTATATAAAATTCCGACGGAGACGTAGAGGCCAACTAGCCAGGAACGTTGTCAAATATTAGTGCCGAGATGTTAGGTTTGAATTAGGTTAGGTTATATTACGTTATTGATGTATATAAAGGCCCCACGGAGACGTAGAGGCCAACTCGCCAGGAATGTTGTCAAATATTAGTTCCGAGAGATTGGGTTGGGTTAGGTTAGGTTATATTACGTTATTGATGTATATAAAGGCCCCGCGGAGACGTAGAGGCCAACCCGCCAGGAACGTTGTCAAATAATAGCGCCGAAAGGTTAGGTTGGGTTAGTTTAGGTTATATTACGTTATTGATATATGTGAAGGTCCCACGGAGACGTAGAGGCCAACTCGCCAGTAATGTTGTTACATAATAGCGCCGAGTGGTTAGGTCGGGTTATATTAGGTTATATTACGTTATTGATGGATATGAAGGTCTCACGGAGACGTAGAGGCCAACTCGCCAGGAATGTTGTCAAATATTACCGCCGATATGATAGGTTGGGTTAGGTTGGGTTATATTACGTTATTGATGTATATGAAGGCCCCACGGAGACGTAGAGGCCAACTCGCCAGGAATGTTGTCAAATATTCCCGCCGAGATGATAGGTTGATCTAGGTTAGGTTATATTACGTTATTGATGTATATAAAGGTCCCACGGAAACATAGAGGCCAACAAGCCAGGAATGTTTTCAAATACTACCGCCGAGATGTTACGTTGGTTTAGGTTAGGTTAAATTAAGATATTGATGTATATGAAGGTCCCACGGAGAGGTAGAGGCCAACTCGCCAGGAATGTTGTCAAATATTAGTGCCGAGATGTTAGGTTGGATTAAGTTAGGTAATATTACGTTATTGATGTATAATGAAGGTCCCACGGTGACGTAGAGGCTAACTCGCCAGGAATGTTGTCAAATATTACCGCCGATGTGTTAGGTTGGGTTAGGTTAGGTTATACTACGTTATTGATGTATATGAAGGCTCCACGGAGACGTAGAGGCCAACTCGCCAGAAATGTTGTCAAATATTACCGCCGAGATGATAGGTTGGGTTAGGTTAGGTTATATTACGTTATTGATGTATATGAAGGTCCCACGGAGACGTAGAGGCCAACTCGCCAGGAATGTTGTCAAATATTAGTGCCGAGATCTTAGGTTGGGTTAGGTCAGGTAATATTATGTTATTGATGTATATGAAGGTCCCACGGAAACATGGAGGCCAACAAGACAGGAATGTTGTCAAATATTACCGCCGAGATGTTACGTTGGTTTAGGTTAGCTTAAATTACGTTATTGATGTATATGAAGGTCCCACGGAGAGGTAGAGGCCAACTCGCCAGGAATGTTGTCCAATATTAGTGCCGAGATCTTTGGTTGGGTTAGGTTAGGTAATATTATGTTATTGATGTATATGAAGGTCCCACGGTGACGTAGAGGCCAACTCGCCAGGAATGTTGTAAAATATTAGTGCCGAGATGATAGGTTCGGTTAGGTTACGTTATATTACGTTATTGATGTATATGAAGGCCCCACGGAGACGTAGAGGCCAACTCGCCAGGAATGTTGTCAAATATTACCGCCGAGATGTTAGGTTGGGTTAGGACAGGTAATATTATGTTATTGATGTATATGAAGGTCCCACGGAAACATGGAGGCCAACAAGACAGGAATGTTGTCAAATATTACCGCCGAGATGTTACGTTGGTTTAGGTTAGGTTAAATTACGTTATTGATGTATATGAAGGTCCCACGGAGAGGTAGAGGCCAACTCGCCAGGAATGTTGTCAAATATTAGTGCCGGGAAGTTGGGTTGGGTTAGGCTAGGTTATATTACGTTATTGATGTATATAAAATTCCCACGGAGACGTAGAGGCCAACTCGCCAGGAATGTTGTAAAATATTAGTGCCGAGATCTTAGGTTGGGTTAGGTTAGGTTATATTACGTTATTGATGTATATGAAGGTCCCACGCAGACGTAGAGGCCAACTCGCCAGGAATGTTGTCAAATATTAGTGCCGAGAACTTAGGTTGGGTTAGGTCAGGTAATATTATGTTATTGATGTATATGAAGGTCCCACGGAAACATGGAGGCCAACAAGACAGTAATGTTGTCAAATATTACCGCCGAGATGTTATGTTGGTTTAGGTTAGGTTAAATTACGTTACTGATGTATATGAAGGTCCTACGGAGAGGTAGAGGCCAACTCGCCAGGAATGTTGTCAAATATTAGTGCCGAGATGTCGGGTTGGGTTAGGTTAGGTAATATTACGTTATTGATGTATATGAAGGTCCCACGGTGACGTAGAGGCCAACTCGCCAGGAATGTTGTCAAATATTACCGCCGATGTGTTAGGTTGGGTTAGGTTAGGTTATACTACGTTATTCATGTATATGAAGGCCCCACGGAGACGTAGAGGCCAACTCGCCAGGAATGTTGTCAAATATTACCGCCGTAATGATAGGTTGGGTTAGGTTAGGTTATACTACGTTATTGATGTATATGAAGGCCTCACGGAGACGTAGAGGCCAACTCGCCAGGAATGTTGTCAAATATTACCGCCGAGATGTTACGTTGGTTTAGGTTAGGTTAAATTACGTTATTGATGTATATGAAGGTCCCACTGAGAGGTAGAGGCCAACTCGCCAGGAATGTTGTCAAATATTAGTGCCGAGATGTTAGGTTGGATTAAGTTAGGTAATATTACGTTATTGATGTATAATGAAGGTCCCACGGTGACGTAGAGGCCAACTCGCCAGGAATGTTGTCAAATATTACCGCCGATGTGTTAGGTTGGGTTAGGTTAGGTTATACTACGTTATTGATGTATATGAAGGCTCCACGGAGACGTAGAGGCCAACTCGCTAGAAATGTTGTCAAATATTACCGCCGAGATGATAGGTTGGGTTAGGTTAGCTTATATTACGTTATTGATGTATATAAAATTCCGACGGAGACGTAGAGGCCAACTAGCCAGGAACGTTGTCAAATATTAGTGCCGAGATGTTAGGTTGGATTAGGTTAGGTTATATTACGTTATTGATGTATATAAAGGCCCCACGGAGACGTAGAGGCCAACTCGCCAGGGATGTTGTCAAATATTAGTTCCGAGAGATTGGGTTGGGTTAGGTTAGGTTATATTACGTTATTGATGTATATAAAGGCCCCGCGGAGACGTAGAGGCCAACCCGCCAGGAACGTTGTCAAATAATAGCGCCGAAAGGTTAGGTTGGGTTAGTTTAGGTTATATTACGTTATTGATATATGTGAAGGTCCCACGGAGACGTAGAGGCCAACTCGCCAGGAATGTTGTTACATAATAGCGCCGAGTGGTTAGGTCGGGTTATATTAGGTTATATTACGTTATTGATGGATATGAAGGTCTCACGGAGACGTAGAGGCCAACTCGCCAGGAATGTTGTCAAATATTACCGCCGATATGATAGGTTGGGTTAGGTTAGGTTATATTACGTTATTGATGTATATGAAGGCCCCACGGAGACGTAGAGGCCAACTCGCCAGGAATGTTGTCAAATATTCCCGCCGAGATGATAGGTTGATCTAGGTTAGGTTATATTACGTTATTGATGTATATAAAGGTCCCACGGAAACATAGAGGCCAACAAGCCAGGAATGTTTTCAAATACTACCGCCGAGATGTTACGTTGGTTTAGGTTAGGTTAAATTAAGATATTGATGTATATGAAGGTCCCACGGAGAGGTAGAGGCCAACTCGCCAGGAATGTTGTCAAATATTAGTGCCGAGATGTTAGGTTGGTTTAGGTTAGGTTATATTACGTTATTGATGTATATGATGGTCCCACGGTGACGTAGAGGCCAACTCGCCAGGAATGTTGTCAAATATTAGTGCCGAGATCTTAGGTTGGGTTAGGTCAGGTAATATTATGTTATTGATGTATATGAAGGTCCCACGGAAACATGGAGGCCAACAAGACAGGAATGTTGTCAAATATTACCGCCGAGATGTTACGTTGGTTTATGTTAGGTTAAATTACGTTATTGATGTATATGACGGTCCTACGGAGAGGTAGAGGCCAACTCGCCAGGATTGTTGTCAAATATTAGTGCCGAGATGTTAGGTTGGGTTAGGTTAGGTAATATTACGTTATTGATGTATATGAAGGTCCCACGGTGACGTAGAGGCCAACTCGCCAGAAATGTTGTCAAATATTACCGCCGATGTGTTAGGTTGGGTTAGGTTAGGTTATACTACGTTATTGATGTATATGAAGGCCCCACGGAGACGTAGAGGCCAACTCGCCAGGAATGTTGTCAAATATTACCGCCGAGATGTTACGTTGGTTTAGGTTAGGTTAAATTACGTTATTGATGTATATGAAGGTCCCACTGAGAGGTAGAGGCCAACTCGCCAGGAATGTTGTCAAATATTAGTGCCGAGATGTTAGGTTGGATTAAGTTAGGTAATATTACGTTATTGATGTATATAAAATTCCCACGGAGACGTAGAGGCCAACTCGCCAGGAATGTTGTCAAATATTAGTGCCGAGATCTTAGGTTGGGTTAGGTCAGGTAATATTATGTTATTGATGTATATGAAGGTCCCACGGAAACATGGAGGCCAACAAGACAGGAAGGTTGTCAAATACTACCGCCGAGATGTTACGTTGGGTTAGGTTAGGTTATATTACGTTATTGATGTATATGAAGGTCCCACCGAGACGTAGAGGCCAACTCGCCAGGAATGTTATCAAATATTAGTGCCGAGATCTTAGGTTGGGTTAGGACAGGTAATATTATGTTATTGATGTATACGAAGGTCCCACGGAAACATGGAGGCCAACAAGACAGGAATGTTGTCAAATATTACCGCCGAGATGTTACGTTGGTTTAGGTTAGGTTAAATTACGTTATTGATGTATATGAAGGTCCCACTGAGACGTAGAGGCCAACTGGCCAGGAATGTTGTCAAATATTAGTGCCGAGATCTTAGGTTGGGTTAGGTTAGGTTATATTACGTTATTGATGTCTATGAAGGTCCCACGGAGACGTAGAGGCCAACTCGCCAGGAATGTTGTCAAATATTAGTGCCGAGATCTTAGGTTGGGTTAGGTCAGGTAATATTATGTTATTGATGTATATGAAGGTCCCACGGAAACATGGAGGCCAACAAGACAGGAATGTTGTCAAATATTACCGCCGAGATGTTACGTTGGTTTAGGTTAGCTTAAATTACGTTATTGATGTATATGACGGTCCTACGGAGAGGTAGAGACCAACTCGCCAGGAATGTTGTCAAATATTAGTGCCGAGATGTTAGGTTGGTTTAGGTTAGGTTATATTACGTTATTGATGTATATGATGGTCCCACGGAGACGTAGAGGCCAACTCGCCAGGAATGTTGTGAAATATTAGTGCCGAGATCTTAGGTTGGGTTAGGTCAGGTAATATTATGTTATTGATGTATATGAAGGCCCCACGGAGACGTAGAGGCCAACTCGCCAGGAATGTTGTCAAATATTACCGCCGAGATGTTAGGTTGGGTTAGGACAGGTAATATTATGTTATTGATGTATATGAAGGTCCCACGGAAACATGGAGGCCAACAAGACAGGAATGTTGTCAAATATTACCGCCGAGATGTTACGTTGGTTTAGGTTAGGTTAAATTACGTTATTGATGTATATGAAGGTCCCACGGAGAGGTAGAGGCCAACTCGCCAGGAATGTTGTCAAATATTAGTGCCGGGAAGTTGGGTTGGGTTAGGCTAGGTTATATTACGTTATTGATGTATATAAAATTCCCACGGAGACGTAGAGGCCAACTCGCCAGGAATGTTGTAAAATATTAGTGCCGAGATCTTAGGTTGGGTTAGGTTAGGTTATATTACGTTATTGATGTATATGAAGGTCCCACGGAGACGTAGAGGCCAACCCGCCAGGAACGTTGTCAAATAATAGCGCCGAAAGGTTAGGTTGGGTTAGTTTAGGTTATATTACGTTATTGATATATGTGAAGGTCCCACGGTGACGTAGAGGCCAACTCGCCAGGAATGTTGTCAAATATTACCGCCGATGTGTTAGGTTGGGTTAGGTTAGGTTATACTACGTTATTGATGTATATGAAGGCTCCACGGAGACGTAGAGGCCAACTCGCCAGAAATGTTGTCAAATATTACCGCCGAGATGATAGGTTGGGTTAGGTTAGCTTATATTACGTTATTGATGTATATAAAATTCCGACGGAGACGTAGAGGCCAACTAGCCAGGAACGTTGTCAAATATTAGTGCCGAGATGTTAGGTTTGAATTAGGTTAGGTTATATTACGTTATTGATGTATATAAAGGCCCCACGGAGACGTAGAGGCCAACTCGCCAGGAATGTTGTCAAATATTAGTTCCGAGAGATTGGGTTGGGTTAGGTTAGGTTATATTACGTTATTGATGTATATAAAGGCCCCGCGGAGACGTAGATTCCAACCCGCCAGGAACGTTGTCAAATAATAGCGCCGAAAGGTTAGGTTGGGTTAGTTTAGGTTATATTACGTTATTGATATATGTGAAGGTCCCACGGAGACGTAGAGGCCAACTCGCCAGTAATGTTGTTACATAATAGCGCCGAGTGGTTAGGTCGGGTTATATTAGGTTATATTACGTTATTGATGGATATGAAGGTCTCACGGAGACGTAGAGGCCAACTCGCCAGGAATGTTGTCAAATATTACCGCCGATATGATAGGTTGGGTTAGGTTAGGTTATATTACGTTATTGATGTATATGAAGGCCCCACGGAAACATAGAGGCCAACAAGCCAGGAATGTTTTCAAATACTACCGCCGAGATGTTACGTTGGTTTAGGTTAGGTTAAATTAAGATATTGATGTATATGAAGGTCCCACGGAGAGGTAGAGGCCAACTCGCCAGGAATGTTGTCAAATATTAGTGCCGAGATGTTAGGTTGGATTAAGTTAGGTAATATTACGTTATTGATGTATAATGAAGGTCCCACGGTGACGTAGAGGCTAACTCGCCAGGAATGTTGTCAAATATTACCGCCGATGTGTTAGGTTGGGTTAGGTTAGGTTATACTACGTTATTGATGTATATGAAGGCTCCACGGAGACGTAGAGGCCAACTCGCCAGAAATGTTGTCAAATATTACCGCCGAGATGATAGGTTGGGTTAGGTTAGGTTATATTACGTTATTGATGTATATGAAGGTCCCACGGAGACGTAGAGGCCAACTCGCCAGGAATGTTGTCAAATATTAGTGCCGAGATCTTAGGTTGGGTTAGGTCAGGTAATATTATGTTATTGATGTATATGAAGGTCCCACGGAAACATGGAGGCCAACAAGACAGGAATGTTGTCAAATATTACCGCCGAGATGTTACGTTGGTTTAGGTTAGCTTAAATTACGTTATTGATGTATATGAAGGTCCCACGGAGAGGTAGAGGCCAACTCGCCAGGAATGTTGTCAAATATTAGTGCCGGGAAGTTGGGTTGGGTTAGGCTAGGTTATATTACGTTATTGATGTATATAAAATTCCCACGGAGACGTAGAGGCCAACTCGCCAGGAATGTTGTAAAATATTAGTGCCGAGATCTTAGGTTGGGTTAGGTTAGGTTATATTACGTTATTGATGTATATGAAGGTCCCACGCAGACGTAGAGGCCAACTCGCCAGGAATGTTGTCAAATATTAGTGCCGAGAACTTAGGTTGGGTTAGGTCAGGTAATATTATGTTATTGATGTATATGAAGGTCCCACGGAAACATGGAGGCCAACAAGACAGTAATGTTGTCAAATATTACCGCCGAGATGTTATGTTGGTTTAGGTTAGGTTAAATTACGTTACTGATGTATATGAAGGTCCTACGGAGAGGTAGAGGCCAACTCGCCAGGAATGTTGTCAAATATTAGTGCCGAGATGTCGGGTTGGGTTAGGTTAGGTAATATTACGTTATTGATGTATATGAAGGTCCCACGGTGACGTAGAGGCCAACTCGCCAGGAATGTTGTCAAATATTACCGCCGATGTGTTAGGTTGGGTTAGGTTAGGTTATACTACGTTATTCATGTATATGAAGGCCCCACGGAGACGTAGAGGCCAACTCGCCAGGAATGTTGTCAAATATTACCGCCGAGATGATAGGTTGGGTTAGGTTAGGTTATACTACGTTATTGATGTATATGAAGGCCTCACGGAGACGTAGAGGCCAACTCGCCAGGAATGTTGTCAAATATTACCGCCGAGATGTTACGTTGGTTTAGGTTAGGTTAAATTACGTTATTGATGTATATGAAGGTCCCACTGAGAGGTAGAGGCCAACTCGCCAGGAATGTTGTCAAATATTAGTGCCGAGATGTTAGGTTGGATTAAGTTAGGTAATATTACGTTATTGATGTATAATGAAGGTCCCACGGTGACGTAGAGGCCAACTCGCCAGGAATGTTGTCAAATATTACCGCCGATGTGTTAGGTTGGGTTAGGTTAGGTTATACTACGTTATTGATGTATATGAAGGCTCCACGGAGACGTAGAGGCCAACTCGCCAGAAATGTTGTCAAATATTACCGCCGAGATGATAGGTTGGGTTAGGTTAGCTTATATTACGTTATTGATGTATATAAAATTCCGACGGAGACGTAGAGGCCAACTAGCCAGGAACGTTGTCAAATATTAGTGCCGAGATGTTAGGTTGGATTAGGTTAGGTTATATTACGTTATTGATGTATATAAAGGCCCCACGGAGACGTAGAGGCCAACTCGCCAGGGATGTTGTCAAATATTAGTTCCGAGAGATTGGGTTGGGTTAGGTTAGGTTATATTACGTTATTGATGTATATAAAGGCCCCGCGGAGACGTAGAGGCCAACCCGCCAGGAACGTTGTCAAATAATAGCGCCGAAAGGTTAGGTTGGGTTAGTTTAGGTTATATTACGTTATTGATATATGTGAAGGTCCCACGGAGACGTAGAGGCCAACTCGCCAGGAATGTTGTTACATAATAGCGCCGAGTGGTTAGGTCGGGTTATATTAGGTTATATTACGTTATTGATGGATATGAAGGTCTCACGGAGACGTAGAGGCCAACTCGCCAGGAATGTTGTCAAATATTACCGCCGATATGATAGGTTGGGTTAGGTTAGGTTATATTACGTTATTGATGTATATGAAGGCCCCACGGAGACGTAGAGGCCAACTCGCCAGGAATGTTGTCAAATATTCCCGCCGAGATGATAGGTTGATCTAGGTTAGGTTATATTACGTTATTGATGTATATAAAGGTCCCACGGAAACATAGAGGCCAACAAGCCAGGAATGTTTTCAAATACTACCGCCGAGATGTTACGTTGGTTTAGGTTAGGTTAAATTAAGATATTGATGTATATGAAGGTCCCACGGAGAGGTAGAGGCCAACTCGCCAGGAATGTTGTCAAATATTAGTGCCGAGATGTTAGGTTGGTTTAGGTTAGGTTATATTACGTTATTGATGTATATGATGGTCCCACGGTGACGTAGAGGCCAACTCGCCAGGAATGTTGTCAAATATTAGTGCCGAGATCTTAGGTTGGGTTAGGTCAGGTAATATTATGTTATTGATGTATATGAAGGTCCCACGGAAACATGGAGGCCAACAAGACAGGAATGTTGTCAAATATTACCGCCGAGATGTTACGTTGGTTTATGTTAGGTTAAATTACGTTATTGATGTATATGACGGTCCTACGGAGAGGTAGAGGCCAACTCGCCAGGATTGTTGTCAAATATTAGTGCCGAGATGTTAGGTTGGGTTAGGTTAGGTAATATTACGTTATTGATGTATATGAAGGTCCCACGGTGACGTAGAGGCCAACTCGCCAGAAATGTTGTCAAATATTACCGCCGATGTGTTAGGTTGGGTTAGGTTAGGTTATACTACGTTATTGATGTATATGAAGGCCCCACGGAGACGTAGAGGCCAACTCGCCAGGAATGTTGTCAAATATTACCGCCGAGATGTTACGTTGGTTTAGGTTAGGTTAAATTACGTTATTGATGTATATGAAGGTCCCACTGAGAGGTAGAGGCCAACTCGCCAGGAATGTTGTCAAATATTAGTGCCGAGATGTTAGGTTGGATTAAGTTAGGTAATATTACGTTATTGATGTATATAAAATTCCCACGGAGACGTAGAGGCCAACTCGCCAGGAATGTTGTCAAATATTAGTGCCGAGATCTTAGGTTGGGTTAGGTCAGGTAATATTATGTTATTGATGTATATGAAGGTCCCACGGAAACATGGAGGCCAACAAGACAGGAAGGTTGTCAAATACTACCGCCGAGATGTTACGTTGGGTTAGGTTAGGTTATATTACGTTATTGATGTATATGAAGGTCCCACCGAGACGTAGAGGCCAACTCGCCAGGAATGTTATCAAATATTAGTGCCGAGATCTTAGGTTGGGTTAGGACAGGTAATATTATGTTATTGATGTATACGAAGGTCCCACGGAAACATGGAGGCCAACAAGACAGGAATGTTGTCAAATATTACCGCCGAGATGTTACGTTGGTTTAGGTTAGGTTAAATTACGTTATTGATGTATATGAAGGTCCCACTGAGACGTAGAGGCCAACTGGCCAGGAATGTTGTCAAATATTAGTGCCGAGATCTTAGGTTGGGTTAGGTTAGGTTATATTACGTTATTGATGTCTATGAAGGTCCCACGGAGACGTAGAGGCCAACTCGCCAGGAATGTTGTCAAATATTAGTGCCGAGATCTTAGGTTGGGTTAGGTCAGGTAATATTATGTTATTGATGTATATGAAGGTCCCACGGTAACATGGAGGCCAACAAGACAGGGATGTTGTCAAATATTACCGCCGAGATGTTACGTTGGTTTATGTTAGGTTAAATTACGTTATTGATGTATATGACGGTCCTACGGAGAGGTAGAGACCAACTCGCCAGGAATGTTGTCAAATATTAGTGCCGAGATGTTAGGTTGGTTTAGGTTAGGTTATATTACGTTATTGATGTATATGATGGTCCCACGGAGACGTAGAGGCCAACTCGCCAGGAATGTTGTCAAATATTAGTGCCGAGATCTTAGGTTGGGTTAGGTCAGGTAATATTATGTTATTGATGTATATGAAGGCCCCACGGAGACGTAGAGGCCAACTCGCCAGGAATGTTGTCAAATATTACCGCCGAGATGTTAGGTTGGGTTAGGACAGGTAATATTATGTTATTGATGTATATGAAGGTCCCACGGAAACATGGAGGCCAACAAGACAGGAATGTTGTCAAATATTACCGCCGAGATGTTACGTTGGTTTAGGTTAGGTTAAATTACGTTATTGATGTATATGAAGGTCCCACGGAGAGGTAGAGGCCAACTCGCCAGGAATGTTGTCAAATATTAGTGCCGGGAAGTTGGGTTGGGTTAGGCTAGGTTATATTACGTTATTGATGTATATAAAATTCCCACGGAGACGTAGAGGCCAACTCGCCAGGAATGTTGTAAAATATTAGTGCCGAGATCTTAGGTTGGGTTAGGTTAGGTTATATTACGTTATTGATGTATATGAAGGTCCCACGGAGACGTAGAGGCCAACCCGCCAGGAACGTTGTCAAATAATAGCGCCGAAAGGTTAGGTTGGGTTAGTTTAGGTTATATTACGTTATTGATATATGTGAAGGTCCCACGGTGACGTAGAGGCCAACTCGCCAGGAATGTTGTCAAATATTACCGCCGATGTGTTAGGTTGGGTTAGGTTAGGTTATACTACGTTATTGATGTATATGAAGGCTCCACGGAGACGTAGAGGCCAACTCGCCAGAAATGTTGTCAAATATTACCGCCGAGATGATAGGTTGGGTTAGGTTAGCTTATATTACGTTATTGATGTATATAAAATTCCGACGGAGACGTAGAGGCCAACTAGCCAGGAACGTTGTCAAATATTAGTGCCGAGATGTTAGGTTTGAATTAGGTTAGGTTATATTACGTTATTGATGTATATAAAGGCCCCACGGAGACGTAGAGGCCAACTCGCCAGGAATGTTGTCAAATATTAGTTCCGAGAGATTGGGTTGGGTTAGGTTAGCTTATATTACGTTATTGATGTATATAAAGGCCCCGCGGAGACGTAGAGGCCAACCCGCCAGGAACGTTGTCAAATAATAGCGCCGAAAGGTTAGGTTGGGTTAGTTTAGGTTATATTACGTTATTGATATATGTGAAGGTCCCACGGAGACGTAGAGGCCAACTCGCCAGTAATGTTGTTACATAATAGCGCCGAGTGGTTAGGTCGGGTTATATTAGGTTATATTACGTTATTGATGGATATGAAGGTCTCACGGAGACGTAGAGGCCAACTCGCCAGGAATGTTGTCAAATATTACCGCCGATATGATAGGTTGGGTTAGGTTAGGTTATATTACGTTATTGATGTATATGAAGGCCCCACGGAAACATAGAGGCCAACAAGCCAGGAATGTTTTCAAATACTACCGCCGAGATGTTACGTTGGTTTAGGTTAGGTTAAATTAAGATATTGATGTATATGAAGGTCCCACGGAGAGGTAGAGGCCAACTCGCCAGGAATGTTGTCAAATATTAGTGCCGAGATGTTAGGTTGGTTTAGGTTAGGTTATATTACGTTATTGATGTATATGATGGTCCCACGGAGACGTAGAGGCCAACTCGCCAGGAATGTTGTCAAATATTAGTGCCGAGATCTTAGGTTGGGTTAGGTCAGGTAATATTATGTTATTGATGTATATGAAGGTCCCACGGAAACATGGAGGCCAACAAGACAGGAATGTTGTCAAATATTACCGCCGAGATGTTACGTTGGTTTATGTTAGGTTAAATTACGTTATTGATGTATATGACGGTCCTACGGAGAGGTAGAGGCCAACTCGCCAGGATTGTTGTCAAATATTAGTGCCGAGATCTTAGGTTGGGTTAGGTCAGGTAATATTATGTTATTGATGTATATGAAGGTCCCACGGAAACATGGAGGCCAACAAGACAGGAATGTTGTCAAATATTACCGCCGAGATGTTACGTTGGTTTATGTTAGGTTAAATTACGTTATTGATGTATATGACGGTCCTACGGAGAGGTAGAGGCCAACTCGCCAGGATTGTTGTCAAATATTAGTGCCGAGATGTTAGGTTGGGTTAGGTTAGGTAATATTACGTTATTGATGTATATGAAGGTCCCACGGTGACGTAGAGGCCAACTCGCCAGAAATGTTGTCAAATATTACCGCCGATGTGTTAGGTTGGGTTAGGTTAGGTTATACTACGTTATTGATGTATATGAAGGCCCCACGGAGACGTAGAGGCCAACTCGCCAGGAATGTTGTCAAATATTACCGCCGAGATGTTACGTTGGTTTAGGTTAGGTTAAATTACGTTATTGATGTATATGAAGGTCCCATTGAGAGGTAGAGGCCAACTCGCCAGGAATGTTGTCAAATATTAGTGCCGAGATGTTAGGTTGGATTAAGTTAGGTAATATTACGTTATTGATGTATATAAAATTCCCACGGAGACGTAGAGGCCAACTCGCCAGGAATGTTGTCAAATATTAGTGCCGAGATCTTAGGTTGGGTTAGGTCAGGTAATATTATGTTATTGATGTATATGAAGGTCCCACGGAAACATGGAGGCCAACAAGACAGGAAGGTTGTCAAATATTACCGCCGAGATGTTACGTTGGGTTAGGTTAGGTTATATTACGTTATTGATGTATATGAAGGTCCCACCGAGACGTAGAGGCCAACTCGCCAGGAATGTTATCAAATATTAGTGCCGAGATCTTAGGTTGGGTTAGGACAGGTAATATTATGTTATTGATGTATACGAAGGTCCCACGGAAACATGGAGGCCAACAAGACAGGAATGTTGTCAAATATTACCGCCGAGATGTTACGTTGGTTTAGGTTAGGTTAAATTACGTTATTGATGTATATGAAGGTCCCACTGAGACGTAGAGGCCAACTGGCCAGGAATGTTGTCAAATATTAGTGCCGAGATCTTAGGTTGGGTTAGGTTAGGTTATATTACGTTATTGATGTATATGAAGGTCCCACGGAGACGTAGAGGCCAACTCGCCAGAAATGTTGTCAAATATTACCGCCGATGTGTTAGGTTGGGTTAGGTTAGGTTATACTACGTTATTGATGTATATGAAGGCCCCACGGAGACGTAGAGGCCAACTCGCCAGGAATGTTGTCAAATATTACCGCCGAGATGTTACGTTGGTTTAGGTTAGGTTAAATTACGTTATTGATGTATATGAAGGTCCCATTGAGAGGTAGAGGCCAACTCGCCAGGAATGTTGTCAAATATTAGTGCCGAGATGTTAGGTTGGATTAAGTTAGGTAATATTACGTTATTGATGTATATAAAATTCCCACGGAGACGTAGAGGCCAACTCGCCAGGAATGTTGTCAAATATTAGTGCCGAGATCTTAGGTTGGGTTAGGTCAGGTAATATTATGTTATTGATGTATATGAAGGTCCCACGGAAACATGGAGGCCAACAAGACAGGAAGGTTGTCAAATATTACCGCCGAGATGTTACATTGGGTTAGGTTAGGTTATATTACGTTATTGATGTATATGAAGGTCCCACCGAGACGTAGAGGCCAACTCGCCAGGAATGTTATCAAATATTAGTGCCGAGATCTTAGGTTGGGTTAGGACAGGTAATATTATGTTATTGATGTATACGAAGGTCCCACGGAAACATGGAGGCCAACAAGACAGGAATGTTGTCAAATATTACCGCCGAGATGTTACGTTGGTTTAGGTTAGGTTAAATTACGTTATTGATGTATATGAAGGTCCCACTGAGACGTAGAGGCCAACTGGCCAGGAATGTTGTCAAATATTAGTGCCGAGATCTTAGGTTGGGTTAGGTTAGGTTATATTACGTTATTGATGTATATGAAGGTCCCACGGAGACGTAGAGGCCAACTCGCCAGGAATGTTGTCAAATATTAGTGCCGAGATCTTAGGTTGGGTTAGGTCAGGTAATATTATGTTATTCATGTATATGAAGGTCCCACGGAAACATGGAGGCCAACAAGACAGGAATGTTGTCAAATATTACCGCCGAGATGTTACGTTGGTTTATGTTAGGTTAAATTACGTTATTGATGTATATGACAGTCCTACGGAGAGGTAGAGACCAACTCGCCAGGATTGTTGTCAAATATTAGTGCCGAGATGTTAGGTTGGGTTAGGTTAGGTAATATTACGTTATTGATGTATATGAAGGTCCCACGGTGACGTAGATGCCAACTCGCCAGGAATGTTGTAAAACATTAGTGCCGAGATCTTAGGTTGGGTTAGGTTAGGTTATATTACGTTATTGATGTATATGAAGGTCCCACGGAGACGTAGAGGCCAACTCGCCAGGAATGTTGTCAAATATTACCGCCGAGATGTTAGGTTGGGTTAGGACAGGTAATATTATGTTATTGATGTATATGAAGGTCCCACGGAAACATGGAGACCAACAAGACAGGAATGTTGTCAAATATTACCGCCGAGATGTTACGTTGGTTTAGGTTAGGTTAAATTACGTTATTGATGTATATGAAGGTCCCACGGAGAGGTAGAGGCCAACTCGCCAGGAATGTTGTCAAATATTAGTGCCGGGAAGTTGGGTTGGGTTAGGCTAGGTTATATTACGTTATTGATGTATATAAAATTCCCACGGAGACGTAGAGGCCAACTCGCCAGAAATGTTGTCAAATATTACCGCCGAGATGATAGGTTGGGTTAGGTTAGCTTATATTACGTTATTGATGTATATAAAATTCCGACGGAGACGTAGAGGCCAACTAGCCAGGAACGTTGTCAAATATTAGTGCCGAGATGTTAGGTTGGATTAGGTTAGGTTATATTACGTTATTGATGTATATAAAGGCCCCACGGAGACGTAGAGGCCAACTCGCCAGGAATGTTGTCAAATATTAGTTCCGAGAGATTGGGTTGGGTTAGGTTAGGTTATATTACGTTATTGATGTATATAAAGGCCCCGCGGAGACGTAGAGGCCAACCCGCCAGGAACGTTGTCAAATAATAGCGCCGAAAGGTTAGGTTGGGTTAGTTTAGGTTATATTACGTTATTGATATATGTGAAGGTCCCACGGAGACGTAGAGGCCAACTCGCCAGGAATGTTGTTACATAATAGCGCCGAGTGGTTAGGTCGGGTTATATTAGGTTATATTACGTTATTGATGGATATGAAGGTCTCACGGAGACGTAGAGGCCAACTCGCCAGGAATGTTGTCAAATATTACCGCCGATATGATAGGTTGGGTTAGGTTAGGTTATATTACGTTATTGATGTATATGAAGGCCCCACGGAGACGTAGAGGCCAACTCGCCAGGAATGTTGTCAAATATTCCCGCCGAGATGATAGGTTGATCTAGGTTAGGTTATATTACGTTATTGATGTATATAAAGGTCCCACGGAAACATAGAGGCCAACAAGCCAGGAATGTTTTCAAATACTACCGCCGAGATGTTACGTTGGTTTAGGTTAGGTTAAATTAAGATATTGATGTATATGAAGGTCCCACGGAGAGGTAGAGGCCAACTCGCCAGGAATGTTGTCAAATATTAGTGCCGAGATGTTAGGTTGGTTTAGGTTAGGTTATATTACGTTATTGATGTATATGATGGTCCCACGGAGACGTAGAGGCCAACTCGCCAGGAATGTTGTCAAATATTAGTGCCGAGATCTTAGGTTGGGTTAGGTCAGGTAATATTATGTTATTGATGTATATGAAGGCCCCACGGAGACGTAGAGGCCAACTCGCCAGGAATGTTGTCAAATATTACCGCCGAGATGTTAGGTTGGGTTAGGACAGGTAATATTATGTTATTGATGTATATGAAGGTCCCACGGAAACATGGAGGCCAACAAGACAGGAATGTTGTCAAATATTACCGCCGAGATGTTACGTTGGTTTAGGTTAGGTTAAATTACGTTATTGATGTATATGAAGGTCCCACGGAGAGGTAGAGGCCAACTCGCCAGGAATGTTGTCAAATATTAGTGCCGGGAAGTTGGGTTGGGTTAGGCTAGGTTATATTACGTTATTGATGTATATAAAATTCCCACGGAGACGTAGAGGCCAACTCGCCAGGAATGTTGTAAAATATTAGTGCCGAGATCTTAGGTTGGGTTAGGTTAGGTTATATTACGTTATTGATGTATATGAAGGTCCCACGGAGACGTAGAGGCCAACCCGCCAGGAACGTTGTCAAATAATAGCGCCGAAAGGTTAGGTTGGGTTAGTTTAGGTTATATTACGTTATTGATATATGTGAAGGTCCCACGGTGACGTAGAGGCTAACTCGCCAGGAATGTTGTCAAATATTACCGCCGATGTGTTAGGTTGGGTTAGGTTAGGTTATACTACGTTATTGATGTATATGAAGGCTCCACGGAGACGTAGAGGCCAACTCGCCAGAAATGTTGTCAAATATTACCGCCGAGATGATAGGTTGGGTTAGGTTAGGTTATATTACGTTATTGTTGTATATAAAATTCCCACGGAGACGTAGAGGCCAACTAGCCAGGAACGTTGTCAAATATTAGTGCCGAGATGTTAGGTTAGATTAGGTTAGGTTACATTACGTTATTGATGTATATAAAAGCCCCACGGAGACGTAGAGGCCAACTCGCCAGGAATGTTGTCAAATATTCCCGCCGAGATGATAGGTTGGGCTAGGTTAGGTTATATTACGTTACTGATGTATATGAAGGCCGCACGGAGAGGTAGAGGCCAACTCGCCAGGAATGTTGTCAAATATTAGTGCCGAGATGTTAGGTTGGGTTAGGTTAGGTAATATTACGTTATTGATGTATATGAAGGTCCCACGGAGACGTAGAGGCCAACTCGCCAGGAATGTTGTCAAATATTACCGCCGATATGATAGGTTGGGCTAGGTTAGGTTATATGACGTTATTGATGTATATAAAGGTCCCACGGAAACATAGAGGCCAACAAGCCAGGAATGTTGTCAAATATTACCGCCGAGGTGTTACGTTGGTTTAGGTTAGGTTAAATTACGTTATTGATGTATATAAAAGTCCCACGGAGTCGTAGAGGTCAACTCGCCAGGAATGTTGTCAAATAATAGCGCCGAGATCTTAGGTTGGGTTAGGTCAGGTAATATTATGTTATTAATGTCTATGAAGGTCCCACGGAGACGCAGAGGCCAACTCCCCAGGAATGTTGTCAAATATTCCCGCCGACAGGATAGGTTGGGCTAGGTTAGGTTATATTACGTTATTGATGTATATAAAGGACCCACGGAAACATAGAGGCCAACAAGCCAGGAATGTTGTCAAATACTACCGCCGAGATGTTACGTTGGTTTAGGTCAGGTTAAATTAAGATATTGATGTATATGAAGGTCCCACGAAGAGGTAGAGGCCAACTCGCCAGGAATCTTGTCAAATATTAGTGCCGAGATGTGAGGTTGGGTTAGGTTAGGTTAAATTACGTTATTGATGTATATGAAGGTCCCACGGAGAGGTAGAGGGCAACTCGCCAGGAATGTTGTCAAATATTAGTGCCGGGAAGTTGGGTTGGGTTAGGTTACGTTATATTACGTTATTGATGTATATAAAATTCCCACGGAGACGTAGAGGCCAACTCGCCAGGAATGTTGTAAAATATTAGTGCCGATGTGTTAGGTTGGGTTAGGTTATGTTATGCTACGTTATTGATGTATATGAAGGCCCAACGGAGACGTAGAGGCCAACTCGCCAGGAATGTTGTCAAATATTACCGCCGATGTGTTAGGTTGGGTTAGGTTAGGTTATACTACGTTATTGATGTATATGAAGGCCCCACGGAGACGTAGAGGCCAACTCGCCAGGAATGTTGTCAAATATTACCGCCGATGTGTTAGGTTGGGTTAGGTTAGGTTATACTACGTTATTGATGTATATGAAGGCTCCACGGAGACGTAGAGGCCAACTCGCCAGAAATGTTGTCAAATATTACCGCCGAGATGATAGGTTGGGTTAGGTTAGCTTATCTTACGTTATTGATGTATATAAAATTCCGACGGAGACGTAGAGGCCAACTAGCCAGGAACGTTGTCAAATATTAGTGCCGAGATGTTAGGTTGGATTAGGTTAGGTTATATTACGTTATTGATGTATATAAAGGCCCCACGGAGACGTAGAGGCCAACTCGCCAGGAATGTTGTCAAATATTAGTTCCGAGAGATTGGGTTGGGTTAGGTTCGGTTATATTACGTTATTGATGTATATAAAGGCCCCGCGGAGACGTAGAGGCCAACCCGCCAGGAACGTTGTCAAATAATAGCGCCGAAAGGTTAGGTTGGGTTAGTTTAGGTTATATTACGTTATTGATATATGTGAATGTCCCACGGAGACGTAGAGGCCAACTCGCCAGGAATGTTGTTACATAATAGCGCCGAGTGGTTAGGTCGGGTTATATTAGGTTATATTACGTTATTGATGGATATGAAGGTCTCACGGAGACGTAGAGGCCAACTCGCCAGGAATGTTGTCAAATATTAACGCCGAGATGATAGGTTGAGTTAGGTTAGGTTATATTACGTTATTGATGTATATGAAGGCCCCGCGGAGACGTAGAGGCCAACTCGCCAGGAATGTTGTCAAATATTACCGCCGAGATGTTAGGTTGGGTTAGGTTAGGTTATATTACGTTATTGATGTATATGAAGGCCCCACGGAGACGTAGAGGCCAACTCGCCAGGAATGTTGTCAAATATTACCGCCAATATGATAGGTTGGTTTAGGTTAGGTTAAATTACGTTATTGATGTATATGAAGGTCCCACGGAGACGTAGAGGCCAACTCGCCAGGAATGTTGTCAAATATTAGTGCCGAGATCTTAGGTTGGGTTAGGTCAGGTAATATTATGTTATTGATGTATATGAAGGTCCCACGGAAACATGGAGGCCAACAAGACAGGAATGTTGTCAAATATTACCGCCGAGATGTTACGTTGGTTTATGTTAGGTTAAATTACGTTATTGATGTATATGACAGTCCTACGGAGAGGTAGAGACCAACTCGCCAGGATTGTTGTCAAATATTAGTGCCGAGATGTTAGGTTGGGTTAGGTTAGGTAATATTACGTTATTGATGTATATGAAGGTCCCACGGTGACGTAGATGCCAACTCGCCAGGAATGTTGTAAAACATTAGTGCCGAGATCTTAGGTTGGGTTAGGTTAGGTTATATTACGTTATTGATGTATATGAAGGTCCCACGGAGACGTAGAGGCCAACTCGCCAGGAATGTTGTCAAATATTACCGCCGAGATGTTAGGTTGGGTTAGGACAGGTAATATTATGTTATTGATGTATATGAAGGTCCCACGGAAACATGGAGGCCAACAAGACAGGAATGTTGTCAAATATTACCGCCGAGATGTTACGTTGGTTTAGGTTAGGTTAAATTACGTTATTGATGTATATGAAGGTCCCACGGAGAGGTAGAGGCCAACTCGCCAGGAATGTTGTCAAATATTAGTGCCGGGAAGTTGGGTTGGGTTAGGCTAGGTTATATTACGTTATTGATGTATATAAAATTCCCACGGAGACGTAGAGGCCAACTCGCCAGAAATGTTGTCAAATATTACCGCCGAGATGATAGGTTGGGTTAGGTTAGCTTATATTACGTTATTGATGTATATAAAATTCCGACGGAGACGTAGAGGCCAACTAGCCAGGAACGTTATCAAATATTAGTGCCGAGATGTTAGGTTGGATTAGGTTAGGTTATATTACGTTATTGATGTATATAAAGGCCCCACGGAGACGTAGAGGCCAACTCGCCAGGAATGTTGTCAAATATTAGTTCCGAGAGATTGGGTTGGGTTAGGTTAGGTTATATTACGTTATTGATGTATATAAAGGCCCCGCGGAGACGTAGAGGCCAACCCGCCAGGAACGTTGTCAAATAATAGCGCCGAAAGGTTAGGTTGGGTTAGTTTAGGTTATATTACGTTATTGATATATGTGAAGGTCCCACGGAGACGTAGAGGCCAACTCGCCAGGAATGTTGTTACATAATAGCGCCGAGTGGTTAGGTCGGGTTATATTAGGTTATATTACGTTATTGATGGATATGAAGGTCTCACGGAGACGTAGAGGCCAACTCGCCAGGAATGTTGTCAAATATTACCGCCGATATGATAGGTTGGGTTAGGTTAGGTTATATTACGTTATTGATGTATATGAAGGCCCCACGGAGACGTAGAGGCCAACTCGCCAGGAATGTTGTCAAATATTCCCGCCGAGATGATAGGTTGATCTAGGTTAGGTTATATTACGTTATTGATGTATATAAAGGTCCCACGGAAACATAGAGGCCAACAAGCCAGGAATGTTTTCAAATACTACCGCCGAGATGTTACGTTGGTTTAGGTTAGGTTAAATTAAGATATTGATGTATATGAAGGTCCCACGGAGAGGTAGAGGCCAACTCGCCAGGAATGTTTTCAAATACTACCGCCGAGATGTTACGTTGGTTTAGGTTAGGTTAAATTAAGATATTGATGTATATGAAGGTCCCACGGAGAGGTAGAGGCCAACTCGCCAGGAATGTTGTCAAATATTAGTGCCGAGATGTTAGGTTGGTTTAGGTTAGGTTATATTACGTTATTGATGTATATGATGGTCCCACGGAGACGTAGAGGCCAACTCGCCAGGAATGTTGTCAAATATTAGTGCCGAGATCTTAGGTTGGGTTAGGTCAGGTAATATTATGTTATTGATGTATATGAAGGCCCCACGGAGACGTAGAGGCCAACTCGCCAGGAATGTTGTCAAATATTACCGCCGAGATGTTAGGTTGGGTTAGGACAGGTAATATTATGTTATTGATGTATATGAAGGTCCCACGGAAACATGGAGGCCAACAAGACAGGAATGTTGTCAAATATTACCGCCGAGATGTTACGTTGGTTTAGGTTAGGTTAAATTACGTTATTGATGTATATGAAGGTCCCACGGAGAGGTAGAGGCCAACTCGCCAGGAATGTTGTCAAATATTACCGCCGATGTGTTAGGTTGGGTTAGGTTAGGTTATACTACGTTATTGATGTATATGAAGGCTCCACGGAGACGTAGAGGCCAACTCGCCAGAAATGTTGTCAAATATTACCGCCGAGATGATAGGTTGGGTTAGGTTAGGTTATATTACGTTATTGTTGTATATAAAATTCCCACGGAGACGTAGAGGCCAACTAGCCAGGAACGTTGTCAAATATTAGTGCCGAGATGTTAGGTTAGATTAGGTTAGGTTACATTACGTTATTGATGTATATAAAAGCCCCACGGAGACGTAGAGGCCAACTCGCCAGGAATGTTGTCAAATATTCCCGCCGAGATGATAGGTTGGGCTAGGTTAGGTTATATTACGTTATTGATGTATATGAAGGCCGCACGGAGAGGTAGAGGCCAACTCGCCAGGAATGTTGTCAAATATTAGTGCCGAGATGTTAGGTTGGGTTAGGTTAGGTAATATTACGTTATTGATGTATATGAAGGTCCCACGGAGACGTAGAGGCCAACTCGCCAGGAATGTTGTCAAATATTACCGCCGATATGATAGGTTGGGCTAGGTTAGGTTATATGACGTTATTGATGTATATAAAGGTCCCACGGAAACATAGAGGCCAACAAGCCAGGAATGTTGTCAAATATTACCGCCGAGGTGTTACGTTGGTTTAGGTTAGGTTAAATTACGTTATTGATGTATATAAAAGTCCCACGGAGTCGTAGAGGTCAACTCGCCAGGAATGTTGTCAAATAATAGCGCCGAGATCTTAGGTTGGGTTAGGTCAGGTAATATTATGTTATTAATGTCTATGAAGGTCCCACGGAGACGCAGAGGCCAACTCCCCAGGAATGTTGTCAAATATTCCCGCCGACAGGATAGGTTGGGCTAGGTTAGGTTATATTACGTTATTGATGTATATAAAGGACCCACGGAAACATAGAGGCCAACAAGCCAGGAATGTTGTCAAATACTACCGCCGAGATGTTACGTTGGTTTAGGTCAGGTTAAATTAAGATATTGATGTATATGAAGGTCCCACGAAGAGGTAGAGGCCAACTCGCCAGGAATCTTGTCAAATATTAGTGCCGAGATGTGAGGTTGGGTTAGGTTAGGTTAAATTACGTTATTGATGTATATGAAGGTCCCACGGAGAGGTAGAGGGCAACTCGCCAGGAATGTTGTCAAATATTAGTGCCGGGAAGTTGGGTTGGGTTAGGTTACGTTATATTACGTTATTGATGTATATAAAATTCCCACGGAGACGTAGAGGCCAACTCGCCAGGAATGTTGTAAAATATTAGTGCCGATGTGTTAGGTTGGGTTAGGTTATGTTATGCTACGTTATTGATGTATATGAAGGCCCAACGGAGACGTAGAGGCCAACTCGCCAGGAATGTTGTCAAATATTACCGCCGATGTGTTAGGTTGGGTTAGGTTAGGTTATACTACGTTATTGATGTATATGAAGGCCCCACGGAGACGTAGAGGCCAACTCGCCAGGAATGTTGTCAAATATTACCGCCGATGTGTTAGGTTGGGTTAGGTTAGGTTATATTACGTTATTGATATATGTGAATGTCCCACGGAGACGTAGAGGCCAACTCGCCAGGAATGTTGTTACATAATAGCGCCGAGTGGTTAGGTCGGGTTATATTAGGTTATATTACGTTATTGATGGATATGAAGGTCTCACGGAGACGTAGAGGCCAACTCGCCAGGAATGTTGTCAAATATTAACGCCGAGATGATAGGTTGAGTTAGGTTAGGTTATATTACGTTATTGATGTATATGAAGGCCCCGCGGAGACGTAGAGGCCAACTCGCCAGGAATGTTGTCAAATATTACCGCCGAGATGTTAGGTTGGGTTAGGTTAGGTTATATTACGTTATTGATGTATATGAAGGCCCCACGGAGACGTAGAGGCCAACTCGCCAGGAATGTTGTCAAATATTACCGCCGATATGATAGGTTGGTTTAGGTTAGGTTAAATTACGTTATTGATGTATATGAAGGTCCCACGGAGACGTAGAGGCCAACTCGCCAGGAATGTTGTCAAATATTAGTGCCGAGATCTTAGGTTGGGTTAGGTCAGGTAATATTATGTTATTGATGTATATGAAGGTCCCACGGAAACATGGAGGCCAACAAGACAGGAATGTTGTCAAATATTACCGCCGAGATGTTACGTTGGTTTATGTTAGGTTAAATTACGTTATTGATGTATATGACAGTCCTACGGAGAGGTAGAGACCAACTCGCCAGGATTGTTGTCAAATATTAGTGCCGAGATGTTAGGTTGGGTTAGGTTAGGTAATATTACGTTATTGATGTATATGAAGGTCCCACGGTGACGTAGATGCCAACTCGCCAGGAATGTTGTAAAACATTAGTGCCGAGATCTTAGGTTGGGTTAGGTTAGGTTATATTACGTTATTGATGTATATGAAGGTCCCACGGAGACGTAGAGGCCAACTCGCCAGGAATGTTGTCAAATATTACCGCCGAGATGTTAGGTTGGGTTAGGACAGGTAATATTATGTTATTGATGTATATGAAGGTCCCACGGAAACATGGAGGCCAACAAGACAGGAATGTTGTCAAATATTACCGCCGAGATGTTACGTTGGTTTAGGTTAGGTTAAATTACGTTATTGATGTATATGAAGGTCCCACGGAGAGGTAGAGGCCAACTCGCCAGGAATGTTGTCAAATATTAGTGCCGGGAAGTTGGGTTGGGTTAGGCTAGGTTATATTACGTTATTGATGTATATAAAATTCCCACGGAGACGTAGAGGCCAACTCGCCAGAAATGTTGTCAAATATTACCGCCGAGATGATAGGTTGGGTTAGGTTAGCTTATATTACGTTATTGATGTATATAAAATTCCGACGGAGACGTAGAGGCCAACTAGCCAGGAACGTTATCAAATATTAGTGCCGAGATGTTAGGTTGGATTAGGTTAGGTTATATTACGTTATTGATGTATATAAAGGCCCCACGGAGACGTAGAGGCCAACTCGCCAGGAATGTTGTCAAATATTAGTTCCGAGAGATTGGGTTGGGTTAGGTTAGGTTATATTACGTTATTGATGTATATAAAGGCCCCGCGGAGACGTAGAGGCCAACCCGCCAGGAACGTTGTCAAATAATAGCGCCGAAAGGTTAGGTTGGGTTAGTTTAGGTTATATTACGTTATTGATATATGTGAAGGTCCCACGGAGACGTAGAGGCCAACTCGCCAGGAATGTTGTTACATAATAGCGCCGAGTGGTTAGGTCGGGTTATATTAGGTTATATTACGTTATTGATGGATATGAAGGTCTCACGGAGACGTAGAGGCCAACTCGCCAGGAATGTTGTCAAATATTACCGCCGATATGATAGGTTGGGTTAGGTTAGGTTATATTACGTTATTGATGTATATGAAGGCCCCACGGAGACGTAGAGGCCAACTCGCCAGGAATGTTGTCAAATATTCCCGCCGAGATGATAGGTTGATCTAGGTTAGGTTATATTACGTTATTGATGTATATAAAGGTCCCACGGAAACATAGAGGCCAACAATCCAGGAATGTTTTCAAATACTACCGCCGAGATGTTACGTTGGTTTAGGTTAGGTTAAATTAAGATATTGATGTATATGAAGGTCCCACGGAGAGGTAGAGGCCAACTCGCCAGGAATGTTTTCAAATACTACCGCCGAGATGTTACGTTGGTTTAGGTTAGGTTAAATTAAGATATTGATGTATATGAAGGTCCCACGGAGAGGTAGAGGCCAACTCGCCAGGAATGTTGTCAAATATTAGTGCCGAGATGTTAGGTTGGTTTAGGTTAGGTTATATTACGTTATTGATGTATATGATGGTCCCACGGAGACGTAGAGGCCAACTCGCCAGGAATGTTGTCAAATATTAGTGCCGAGATCTTAGGTTGGGTTAGGTCAGGTAATATTATGTTATTGATGTATATGAAGGCCCCACGGAGACGTAGAGGCCAACTCGCCAGGAATGTTGTCAAATATTACCGCCGAGATGTTAGGTTGGGTTAGGACAGGTAATATTATGTTATTGATGTATATGAAGGTCCCACGGAAACATGGAGGCCAACAAGACAGGAATGTTGTCAAATATTACCGCCGAGATGTTACGTTGGTTTAGGTTAGGTTAAATTACGTTATTGATGTATATGAAGGTCCCACGGAGAGGTAGAGGCCAACTCGCCAGGAATGTTGTCAAATATTACCGCCGATGTGTTAGGTTGGGTTAGGTTAGGTTATACTACGTTATTGATGTATATGAAGGCTCCACGGAGACGTAGAGGCCAACTCGCCAGAAATGTTGTCAAATATTACCGCCGAGATGATAGGTTGGGTTAGGTTAGGTTATATTACGTTATTGTTGTATATAAAATTCCCACGGAGACGTAGAGGCCAACTAGCCAGGAACGTTGTCAAATATTAGTGCCGAGATGTTAGGTTAGATTAGGTTAGGTTACATTACGTTATTGATGTATATAAAAGCCCCACGGAGACGTAGAGGCCAACTCGCCAGGAATGTTGTCAAATATTCCCGCCGAGATGATAGGTTGGGCTAGGTTAGGTTATATTACGTTATTGATGTATATGAAGGCCGCACGGAGAGGTAGAGGCCAACTCGCCAGGAATGTTGTCAAATATTAGTGCCGAGATGTTAGGTTGGGTTAGGTTAGGTAATATTACGTTATTGATGTATATGAAGGTCCCACGGAGACGTAGAGGCCAACTCGCCAGGAATGTTGTCAAATATTACCGCCGATATGATAGGTTGGGCTAGGTTAGGTTATATGACGTTATTGATGTATATAAAGGTCCCACGGAAACATAGAGGCCAACAAGCCAGGAATGTTGTCAAATATTACCGCCGAGGTGTTACGTTGGTTTAGGTTAGGTTAAATTACGTTATTGATGTATATAAAAGTCCCACGGAGTCGTAGAGGTCAACTCGCCAGGAATGTTGTCAAATAATAGCGCCGAGATCTTAGGTTGGGTTAGGTCAGGTAATATTATGTTATTAATGTCTATGAAGGTCCCACGGAGACGCAGAGGCCAACTCCCCAGGAATGTTGTCAAATATTCCCGCCGACAGGATAGGTTGGGCTAGGTTAGGTTATATTACGTTATTGATGTATATAAAGGACCCACGGAAACATAGAGGCCAACAAGCCAGGAATGTTGTCAAATACTACCGCCGAGATGTTACGTTGGTTTAGGTTAGGTTAAATTAAGATATTGATGTATATGAAGGTCCCACGAAGAGGTAGAGGCCAACTCGCCAGGAATCTTGTCAAATATTAGTGCCGAGATGTGAGGTTGGGTTAGGTTAGGTTAAATTACGTTATTGATGTATATGAAGGTCCCACGGAGAGGTAGAGGGCAACTCGCCAGGAATGTTGTCAAATATTAGTGCCGGGAAGTTGGGTTGGGTTAGGTTACGTTATATTACGTTATTGATGTATATAAAATTCCCACGGAGACGTAGAGGCCAACTCGCCAGGAATGTTGTAAAATATTAGTGCCGATGTGTTAGGTTGGGTTAGGTTATGTTATGCTACGTTATTGATGTATATGAAGGCCCAACGGAGACGTAGAGGCCAACTCGCCAGGAATGTTGTCAAATATTACCGCCGATGTGTTAGGTTGGGTTAGGTTAGGTTATACTACGTTATTGATGTATATGAAGGCCCCACGGAGACGTAGAGGCCAACTCGCCAGGAATGTTGTCAAATATTACCGCCGATGTGTTAGGTTGGGTTAGGTTAGGTTATACTACGTTATTGATGTATATGAAGGCTCCACGGAGACGTAGAGGCCAACTCGCCAGAAATGTTGTCAAATATTACCGCCGAGATGATAGGTTGGGTTAGGTTAGCTTATCTTACGTTATTGATGTATATAAAATTCCGACGGAGACGTAGAGGCCAACTAGCCAGGAACGTTGTCAAATATTAGTGCCGAGATGTTAGGTTGGATTAGGTTAGGTTATATTACGTTATTGATGTATATAAAGGCCCCACGGAGACGTAGAGGCCAACTCGCCAGGAATGTTGTCAAATATTAGTTCCGAGAGATTGGGTTGGGTTAGGTTCGGTTATATTACGTTATTGATGTATATAAAGGCCCCGCGGAGACGTAGAGGCCAACCCGCCAGGAACGTTGTCAAATAATAGCGCCGAAAGGTTAGGTTGGGTTAGTTTAGGTTATATTACGTTATTGATATATGTGAATGTCCCACGGAGACGTAGAGGCCAACTCGCCAGGAATGTTGTTACATAATAGCGCCGAGTGGTTAGGTCGGGTTATATTAGGTTATATTACGTTATTGATGGATATGAAGGTCTCACGGAGACGTAGAGGCCAACTCGCCAGGAATGTTGTCAAATATTAACGCCGAGATGATAGGTTGAGTTAGGTTAGGTTATATTACGTTATTGATGTATATGAAGGCCCCGCGGAGACGTAGAGGCCAACTCGCCAGGAATGTTGTCAAATATTACCGCCGAGATGTTAGGTTGGGTTAGGTTAGGTTATATTACGTTATTGATGTATATGAAGGCCCCACGGAGACGTAGAGGCCAACTCGCCAGGAATGTTGTCAAATATTACCGCCGATATGATAGGTTGGTTTAGGTTAGGTTAAATTACGTTATTGATGTATATGAAGGTCCCACTGAGAGGTAGAGGCCAACTCGCCAGGAATGTTGTCAAATATTAGTGCCGAGATGTTAGGTTGGATTAAGTTAGGTAATATTACGTTATTGATGTATGTGAAGGTCCCACGGTGACGTAGAGGCCAACTCGCCAGGAATGTTGTCAAATATTACCGCCGATGTGTTAGGTTGGGTTAGGTTAGGTTATACTAAGTTATTGATGTATATGAAGGCCCCACGGAGACGTAGAGGCCAACTCGCCAGGAATGTTGTCAAATATTACCGCCGAGGTGTTACGTTGGTTTAGGTTAGGTTAAATTACGTTATTGATGTATATAAAAGTCCCACGGAGTCGTAGAGGTCAACTCGCCAGGAATGTTGTCAAATAATAGCGCCGAGATCTTAGGTTGGGTTAGATCAGGTAATATTATGTTATTAATGTATATGAAGGTCCCACGGAGACGTAGAGGCCAACTCCCCAGGAATGTTGTCAAATATTCCCGCCGACAGGATAGGTTGGGCTAGGTTAGGTTATATTACGTTATTGATGTATATAAAGGTCCCACGGAAACATAGAGGCCAACAAGCCAGGAATGTTGTCAAATACTACCGCCGAGATGTTACGTTGGTTTAGGTTAGGTTAAATTAAGATATTGATGTATATGAAGGTCCCACGAAGAGGTAGAGGCCAACTCGCCAGGAATGTTGTCAAATATTAGTGCCGAGATGTGAGGTTGGGTTAGGTTAGGTTATATAACGTTATAGATGTATATGAAGGTCCCACGGTGACGTAGAGGCCAACTCGCCAGGAATGTTGTCAAATATTACCGCCGATGTGTTAGGTTGGGTTAGGTTAGGTTATACTACGTTATTGATGTATATGAAGGCCCCACGGAGACGTATAGGCGAACTCGCCAGGAATGTTGTCAAATATTAGTGCCGAGATGTGAGGTTGGGTTAGGTTAGGTTAAATTACGTTATTGATGTATATGAAGGTCCCACGGAGACGTAGAGGCCAACTCGCCAGGAATGTTGTAAAATATTAGTGCCGAGATCTTAGGTTGGGTTAGGTTAGGTTATACTACGTTATTGATGTATATGAAGGCCCCACGGAGACGTAGAGGCCAACTCGGCAGAAATGTTGTCAAATATTACCG
This sequence comes from Xylocopa violacea, assembly GCA_963969225.1. NCBI lineage: Eukaryota > Metazoa > Arthropoda > Insecta > Hymenoptera > Apidae > Xylocopa > Xylocopa violacea. Next base: position 4,188,154 of record CAXAJV010001082.1, read on the forward strand.
CCGAGATGATAGGTTGGGTTAGGTTAGGTTATATTACGTTATTGATGTATATAAAGGTCCGACGGAAACATAGAGGCCAACAAGCCAGGAATGTTGTCAAATATTACCGCCGAGATGTTACATTGGTTTAGGTTAGGTTAAATTACGTTATTGATGTATATGAAGGTCCCACTGAGAGGTAGAGGCCAACTCGCCAGGAATGTTGTCAAATATTAGTGCCGAGGTGTTAGGTTGGATTAAGTTAGGTAATATTACGTTATTGATGTATATGAAGGTCCCACGGTGACGTAGAGGCCAACTCGCCAGGAATGTTGTCAAATATTACCGCCGATGTGTTAGGTTGGGTTAGGTTAGGTTATATTACGTTATTGATGTATATAAAATTCCCACGGAGACGTAGAGGCCAACTAGCCAGGAACGTTGTCAAATATTAGTTCCGAGAGATTGGGTTGGGTTAGGTTAGGTTATATTACGTTATTGATGGATATGAAGGTCTCACGGAGACGTAGAGGCCAACTCGCCAGGAATGTTGTCAAATATTAACGCCGATATGATAGGTTGAGATAGGTTAGGTTATATTACGTTATTGATGTATATGAAGGCCCCATGGAGACGTAGAGGCCAACTTGCCAGGAATGGTGTCAAATATTACCGCCGATATGTTAGGTTGGGTTAGGTGAGGCTATATTACGTTATTGATGTATATGAAGGCCCCACGGAGACGTAGAGGCCAACTCGCCAGGAATGTTGTCAAATATTACCGCCGATATGATAGGTTGAGATAGGTTAGGTTATATTACGTTATTGATGTATATGAAGGCCCCATGGAGACGTAGAGGCCAACTTGCCAGGAATGGTGTCAAATATTACCGCCGATATGTTAGGTTGGGTTAGGTGAGGCTATATTACGTTATTGATGTATATGAAGGCCCCACGGAGACGTAGAGGCCAACTCGCCAGGAATGTTGTCAAATATTACCGCCGATATGATAGGTTGATCTAGGTTAGGTTATATTACGTTATTGATGTATATAAAGGTCCCACGGAAACATAGAGGCCAACAAGCCAGGAATGTTGTCAAATACTACCGCCGAGATGTTACGTTGGTTTAGGTTAGGTTAAATTAAGATATTGACGTATATGAAGGTCCCACGGAGAGGTGGAGGCCAACACGCCAGGAATGTTGTCAAATATTAGTGCCGAGATGTTAGGTTGGGTTAGGTTAGGTAATATTAAGTTATTAATGTATATGAAGGTCCCACTGTGACGTAGAGGCCAACTCGCCAGGAATGTTGTCAAATATTACCGCCGATGTGTTAGGTTGGGTTAGGTTAGGTTATACTACGTTATTGATGTATATGAAGGCCCCACGGAGACGTAGAGGCCAACTCGCCAGGAATGTTGTCAAATATTACCGCCGAGATGATAGGTAGGGGTTAGGTTAGGTGATATTACGTTATTGATGTATATGAAGGTCCCACGGAGACGTAGAGGCCAACTCGCCAGGAATGTTGTCAAATATTACCGCCGAGATGTTACGTTGGGTTCGGTTAGGTTATATTACGTTATTGATGTATATGAAGGTCCCACCGAGACGTAGAGGCCAACTCGCCAGGAATGTCGTCAAATATTAGTGCCGAGATCTTAGGTTGGGTTAGGGCAGGTAATATTATGTTATTGATGTATATGAAGGTCCCACGGAAACATGGAGGCCAACAAGACAGGAATGTTGTCAAATATTACCGCCGAGATGTTACGTTGGTTTAGGTTAGGATAAATTACGTTATTGATGTACATGAAGGTCCCACTGAGAGGTAGAGGTCAACTCGCCAGGAATGTTGTCAAATAATAGTGCCGAGATGTTAGGTTGGGTTAAGTTAAGTAATATTACGTTATAGATGTATATAAAATTCCCACGGAGACGTAGAGGCCAACTCGCCAGGAATGTTGTAAAATATTAGTGCCGAGATCTTAGGTTGGGTTAGGTTAGGTTATATTACGTTATTGATGTATATGAAGGTCCCACGGAGACGTAGAGGCCAACTCGCCAGGAATGTTGTCAAATATTAGTGCCGAGATCTTAGGTTGGATTAGGTCAGGTAATATTATGTTATTGATGTATATGAAGGTCCCACGGAAACATGGAGGCCAACAAGACAGGAATGTTGTCAAATATTACCGCCGAGATGTTACGTTGGTTTAGGTTAGGTTAAATTACGTTATTGATGTATATGAAGGTCCCACTGAGAGGTAGAGGCCAACTCGCCAGGAATGTTGTCAAATATTAGTGCCGAGATGTTAGGTTGGGTTATGTTAGGTAATATTACGTTATAGATGTATATAAAATTCCCACGGAGACGTAGAGGCCAACTCGCCAGGAATGTTGTCAAATATTAGTTCCGAGATCTTAGGTTGGGTTAGGTTAGGTTATATTACGTTATTGATGTATATGAAGGTCCCACGGAGACGTAGAGGCCAACTCGCCAGGAATGTTGTCAAATATTAGTGCCGAGATCTTAGGTTGGGTTAGGTCAGGTAATATTATGTTATTGATGTATATGAAGGTCCCACGGAAACATGGAGGCCAACAAGACAGGAATGTTGTCAAATATTACCGCCGAGATGTTACGTTGGTTTAGGTTAGGTTAAATTACGTTATTGATATATATGAAGGTCCCACTGAGAGGTAGAGGCCAACTCGCCAGGAATGTTGTCAAATATTAGTGCCGAGATGTTAGGTTGGATTAAGTTAGGTAATATTACGTTATTGATGTATATGAAGGTCCCACGGTGACGTAGAGGCAAACTCGCCAGGAATGTTGTCAAATATTACCGCCGATGTGTTAGGTTGGGTTAGGTTAAGTTATACTACGTTATTGATGTATATGAAGGCCCCACGGAGACGTAGAGGCCAACTCGCCAGAAATGTTGTCAAATATTACCGCCGAGATGATAGGTTGGGTTAGGTTAGGTTATATTACGTTATTGATGTATATAAAATTCCCACGGGGACGTAGAGGCCAACTAGCCAGGAACGTTGTCAAATATTAGTGCCGAGATGTTAGGTTGGATTAGGTTAGGTTATATTACGTTATTGTTGTATATAAAAGCCCCACGGAGACGTAGAGGCCAACTCGCCAGGAATGTTGACAAATATTAGTTCCGAGAGATTGGGTTGGGTTAGGTTAGGTTATATTACGTTATTGATGTATATAAAGGCCCCGCGGAGACGTAGAGGCCAACCCCCAAGGAATGTTGTCAAATAATAGCGCCGAAAGGTTAGGTTGGGTTAGTTTAGATTATATTACGTTATTGATATATGTGAAGGTCCCACGGAGACGTAGAGGCCAACTCGCCAGGAATGTTGTCAAATATTCCCGCCGACAGGATAGGTTGGGCTAGGTTAGGTTATATTACGTTATTGATGTATATAAAGGTCCCACGGAAACATAGAGGCCAACAAGCCAGGAATGTTGTCAAATACTACCGCCGAGATGTTACGTTGGTTTAGGTTAGGTTAAATTAAGATATTGATGTATATGAAGGTCCCACGAAGAGGTAGAGGCCAACTCGCCAGGAATGTTGTCAAATATTAGTGCCGAGATGTGAGGTTGGGTTAGGTTAGGTTAAATTACGTTATTGATGTATATGAAGGTCCCACGGAGAGGTAGAGGCCAACTCGCCAGGAATGTTGTCAAATATTAGTGCCGGGAAGTTGGGTTGGGTTAGGTTAGGTTATATTACGATATTGATGTATATAAAATTCCCACGGAGACGTAGAGGCCAACTCGCCAGGAATGTTGTAAAATATTAGAGTGCCGAGATCTTAGGTTGGGTTAGGTTAGGTTATATTACGTTATTGATGTATATGAAGGTCCCACGGTGACGTAGAGGCCAACTCGCCAGGAATGTTGTCAAATATTACCGCCGATGTGTTAGGTTGGGTTAGGTTAGGTTATACTACGTTATTGATGTATATGAAGGCCCCACGGAGACGTATAGGCGAACTCGCCAGGAATGTTGTCAAATATTAGTGCCGAGATGTGAGGTTGGGTTAGGTTAGGTTATACTACGTTATTGATGTATATGAAGGCCCCACGGAGACGTAGAGGCCAACTCGCCAGGAATGTCGTCAAATATTAGTGCCGAGATCTTAGGTTGGGTTAGGACAGGTAATATTATGTTATTGATGTATATGAAGGTCCCACGGAAACATGGAGGCCAACAAGACAGGAATGTTGTCAAATATTACCGCCGAGATGTTACGTTGGTTTAGGTTAGGTTAAATTACGTTATTGATGTATATGAAGGTCCCACTGATAGGTAGAGGCCAACTCGCCAGGAATGTTGTCAAATAATAGTGCCGAGATGTTAGGTTGGGTTAAGTTAAGTAATATTACGTTATAGATGTATATAAAATTCCCACGGAGACGTAGAGGCCAACTCGCCAGGAATGTTGTAAAATATTAGTGCCGAGATCTTAGGTTGGGTTAGGTTAGGTTATATTACGTTATTGATGTATATGAAGGTCCCACGGAGACGTAGAGGCCAACTCGCCAGGAATGTTGTCAAATATTAGTGCCGAGATCTTAGGTTGGATTAGGTCAGGTAATATTATGTTATTGATGTATATGAAGGTCCCACGGAAACATGGAGGCCAACAAGACAGGAATGTTGTCAAATATTACCGCCGAGGTGTTACGTTGGTTTATTTTAGGTTAAATTACGTTATTGATGTATATGAAGGTCCCACTGAGAGGTAGAGGCCAACTCGCCAGGAATGTTGTCAAATATTAGAGCCGAGATGTTAGGTTGGGTTAAGTTAGGTAATATTACGTTATAGATGTATATAAAATTCCCACGGAGAGGTAGAGGCCAACTAGCCAGGAACGTTGTCAAATATTAGTTCCGAGAGATTGGGTTGAGATAGGTTAGGTTATATTACGTTATTGATGTATATGAAGGCCCCACGGAGACGTAGAGGCCAACTTGCCAGGAATGTTGTCAAATACTACCGCCGAGATGTTACGTTGGTTTAGGATAGGTTAAATTAAGATATTGACGTATATGAAGGTCCCACGGAGAGGTGGAGGCCAACTCGCCAGGAATGTTGTCAAATATTAGTGCCGAGATGTTAGGTTGGGTTAGGTTAGGTAATATTAAGTTATTAATGTATATGAAGGTCCCACTGTGACATAGAGGCCAACTCGCCAGGAATGTTGTCAAATATTACCGCCGATGTGTTAGGTTGGGTTAGGTTAGGTTATACTACGTTATTGATGTATATGAAGGCCCCACGGAGACGTAGAGGCCAACTCGCCAGGAATGTTGTCAAATATTACCGCCGAGATGATAGGTTGGGTTAGGTTAGGTGATATTACGTTATTGATGTATATGAAGGTCCCACGGAGACGTAGAGGCCAACTCGCCAGGAATGTTGTCAAATATTACCGCCGAGATGTTACGTTGGGTTAGGTTAGGTTATATTACGTTATTGATGTATATGAAGGTCCCACCGAGACGTAGAGGCCAACTCGCCAGGAATGTCGTCAAATATTAGTGCCGAGATCTTAGGTTGGGTTAGGACAGGTAATATTATGTTATTGATGTATATGAAGGTCCCACGGAAACATGGAGGCCAACAAGACAGGAATGTTGTCAAATATTACCGCCGAGATGTTACGTTGGTTTAGGTTAGGTTAAATTACGTTATTGATGTATATGAAGGTCCCACTGAGAGGTAGAGGCCAACTCGCCAGGAATGTTGTCAAATAATAGTGCCGAGATGTTAGGTTGGGTTATGTTAAGTAATATTACGTTATAGATGTATATAAAATTCCCACGGAGACGTAGAGGCCAACTCGCCAGGAATGTTGTAAAATATTAGTGCCGAGATCTTAGGTTGGGTTAGGTTAGGTTATATTACGTTATTGATGTATATGAAGGTCCCACGGTGACGTAGAGGCCAACTCGCCAGGAATGTTGTCAAATATTACCGCCGATGTGTTAGGTTGGGTTAGGTTAGGTTATACTACGTTATTGATGTATATGAAGGCCCCACGGAGACGTATAGGCGAACTCGCCAGGAATGTTGTCAAATATTAGTGCCGAGATGTGAGGTTGGGTTAGGTTAGGTTATACTACGTTATTGATGTATATGAAGGCCCCACGGAGACGTAGAGGCCAACTCGCCAGGAATGTTGTCAAATATTACCGCCGAGATGATAGGTTGGGTTAGGTTAGGTGATATTACTTTATTGATGTATATGAAGGTCCCACGGAGACGTAGAGGCCAACTCGCCAGGAATGTTGTCAAATATTAGTGCCGGGAAGTTGGGTTGGGTTAGGTTAGGTTATATTACGATATTGATGTATATAAAATTCGCACGGAGACGTAGAGGCCAACTCGCCAGGAATGTTGTAAAATATTAGTGCCGAGATCTTAGGTTGGGTTAGGTTAGGTTATATTACGTTATTGATCTATATGAAGGTCCCACGGTGACGTAGAGGCCAACTCGCCAGGAATGTTGTCAAATATTACCGCCGATGTGTTAGGTTGGGTTAGGTTAGGTTATACTACGTTATTGATGTATATGAAGGCCCCACGGAGACGTATAGGCGAACTCGCCAGGAATGTTGTCAAATATTAGTGCCGAGATGCGAGGTTGGGTTAGGTTAGGTTATAATACGTTATTGATGTATATGAAGGCCCCACGGAAACATGGAGGCCAACAAGACAGGAATGTTGTCAAATATTACCGCCGAGATGTTACGTTGGTTTAGGTTAGGTTAAATTACGTTATTGATGTATATGAAGGTCCCACTGAGAGGTAGAGGCCAACTCGCCAGGAATGTTGTCAAATAATAGTGCCGAGATGTTAGGTTGGGTTAAGTTAAGTAATATTACGTTATAGATGTATATAAAATTCCCACGGAGACGTAGAGGCCAACTCGCCAGGAATGTTGTCAAATATTACCGCCGATATGATAGGTTGGTTTAGGTTAGGTTAAATTACGTTATTGATGTATATGAAGGTCCCACGGAGACGTAGAGGCCAACTCGCCAGGAATGTTGTCAAATATTAGTGCCGAGATCTTAGGTTGGGTTAGGTCAGGTAATATTATGTTATTGATGTATATGAAGGTCCCACGGAAACATGGAGGCCAACAAGACAGGAATGTTGTCAAATATTACCGCCGAGATGTTACGTTGGTTTATGTTAGGTTAAATTACGTTATTGATGTATATGACAGTCCTACGGAGAGGTAGAGACCAACTCGCCAGGATTGTTGTCAAATATTAGTGCCGAGATGTTAGGTTGGGTTAGGTTAGGTAATATTACGTTATTGATGTATATGAAGGTCCCACGGTGACGTAGATGCCAACTCGCCAGGAATGTTGTAAAACATTAGTGCCGAGATCTTAGGTTGGGTTAGGTTAGGTTATATTACGTTATTGATGTATATGAAGGTCCCACGGAGACGTAGAGGCCAACTCGCCAGGAATGTTGTCAAATATTACCGCCGAGATGTTAGGTTGGGTTAGGACAGGTAATATTATGTTATTGATGTATATGAAGGTCCCACGGAAACATGGAGGCCAACAAGACAGGAATGTTGTCAAATATTACCGCCGAGATGTTACGTTGGTTTAGGTTAGGTTAAATTACGTTATTGATGTATATGAAGGTCCCACGGAGAGGTAGAGGCCAACTCGCCAGGAATGTTGTCAAATATTAGTGCCGGGAAGTTGGGTTGGGTTAGGCTAGGTTATATTACGTTATTGATGTATATAAAATTCCCACGGAGACGTAGAGGCCAACTCGCCAGAAATGTTGTCAAATATTACCGCCGAGATGATAGGTTGGGTTAGGTTAGCTTATATTACGTTATTGATGTATATAAAATTCCGACGGAGACGTAGAGGCCAACTAGCCAGGAACGTTATCAAATATTAGTGCCGAGATGTTAGGTTGGATTAGGTTAGGTTATATTACGTTATTGATGTATATAAAGGCCCCACGGAGACGTAGAGGCCAACTCGCCAGGAATGTTGTCAAATATTAGTTCCGAGAGATTGGGTTGGGTTAGGTTAGGTTATATTACGTTATTGATGTATATAAAGGCCCCGCGGAGACGTAGAGGCCAACCCGCCAGGAACGTTGTCAAATAATAGCGCCGAAAGGTTAGGTTGGGTTAGTTTAGGTTATATTACGTTATTGATATATGTGAAGGTCCCACGGAGACGTAGAGGCCAATTCGCCAGGAATGTTGTTACATAATAGCGCCGAGTGGTTAGGTCGGGTTATATTAGGTTATATTACGTTATTGATGGATATGAAGGTCTCACGGAGACGTAGAGGCCAACTCGCCAGGAATGTTGTCAAATATTACCGCCGATATGATAGGTTGGGTTAGGTTAGGTTATATTACGTTATTGATGTATATGAAGGCCCCACGGAGACGTAGAGGCCAACTCGCCAGGAATGTTGTCAAATATTCCCGCCGAGATGATAGGTTGATCTAGGTTAGGTTATATTACGTTATTGATGTATATAAAGGTCCCACGGAAACATAGAGGCCAACAAGCCAGGAATGTTTTCAAATACTACCGCCGAGATGTTACGTTGGTTTAGGTTAGGTTAAATTAAGATATTGATGTATATGAAGGTCCCACGGAGAGGTAGAGGCCAACTCGCCAGGAATGTTTTCAAATACTACCGCCGAGATGTTACGTTGGTTTAGGTTAGGTTAAATTAAGATATTGATGTATATGAAGGTCCCACGGAGAGGTAGAGGCCAACTCGCCAGGAATGTTGTCAAATATTAGTGCCGAGATGTTAGGTTGGTTTAGGTTAGGTTATATTACGTTATTGATGTATATGATGGTCCCACGGAGACGTAGAGGCCAACTCGCCAGGAATGTTGTCAAATATTAGTGCCGAGATCTTAGGTTGGGTTAGGTCAGGTAATATTATGTTATTGATGTATATGAAGGCCCCACGGAGACGTAGAGGCCAACTCGCCAGGAATGTTGTCAAATATTACCGCCGAGATGTTAGGTTGGGTTAGGACAGGTAATATTATGTTATTGATGTATATGAAGGTCCCACGGAAACATGGAGGCCAACAAGACAGGAATGTTGTCAAATATTACCGCCGAGATGTTACGTTGGTTTAGGTTAGGTTAAATTACGTTATTGATGTATATGAAGGTCCCACGGAGAGGTAGAGGCCAACTCGCCAGGAATGTTGTCAAATATTACCGCCGATGTGTTAGGTTGGGTTAGGTTAGGTTATACTACGTTATTGATGTATATGAAGGCTCCACGGAGACGTAGAGGCCAACTCGCCAGAAATGTTGTCAAATATTACCGCCGAGATGATAGGTTGGGTTAGGTTAGGTTATATTACGTTATTGTTGTATATAAAATTCCCACGGAGACGTAGAGGCCAACTAGCCAGGAACGTTGTCAAATATTAGTGCCGAGATGTTAGGTTAGATTAGGTTAGGTTACATTACGTTATTGATGTATATAAAAGCCCCACGGAGACGTAGAGGCCAACTCGCCAGGAATGTTGTCAAATATTCCCGCCGAGATGATAGGTTGGGCTAGGTTAGGTTATATTACGTTATTGATGTATATGAAGGCCGCACGGAGAGGTAGAGGCCAACTCGCCAGGAATGTTGTCAAATATTAGTGCCGAGATGTTAGGTTGGGTTAGGTTAGGTAATATTACGTTATTGATGTATATGAAGGTCCCACGGAGACGTAGAGGCCAACTCGCCAGGAATGTTGTCAAATATTACCGCCGATATGATAGGTTGGGCTAGGTTAGGTTATATGACGTTATTGATGTATATAAAGGTCCCACGGAAACATAGAGGCCAACAAGCCAGGAATGTTGTCAAATATTACCGCCGAGGTGTTACGTTGGTTTAGGTTAGGTTAAATTACGTTATTGATGTATATAAAAGTCCCACGGAGTCGTAGAGGTCAACTCGCCAGGAATGTTGTCAAATAATAGCGCCGAGATCTTAGGTTGGGTTAGGTCAGGTAATATTATGTTATTAATGTCTATGAAGGTCCCACGGAGACGCAGAGGCCAACTCCCCAGGAATGTTGTCAAATATTCCCGCCGACAGGATAGGTTGGGCTAGGTTAGGTTATATTACGTTATTGATGTATATAAAGGACCCACGGAAACATAGAGGCCAACAAGCCAGGAATGTTGTCAAATACTACCGCCGAGATGTTACGTTGGTTTAGGTCAGGTTAAATTAAGATATTGATGTATATGAAGGTCCCACGAAGAGGTAGAGGCCAACTCGCCAGGAATCTTGTCAAATATTAGTGCCGAGATGTGAGGTTGGGTTAGGTTAGGTTAAATTACGTTATTGATGTATATGAAGGTCCCACGGAGAGGTAGAGGGCAACTCGCCAGGAATGTTGTCAAATATTAGTGCCGGGAAGTTGGGTTGGGTTAGGTTACGTTATATTACGTTATTGATGTATATAAAATTCCCACGGAGACGTAGAGGCCAACTCGCCAGGAATGTTGTAAAATATTAGTGCCGATGTGTTAGGTTGGGTTAGGTTATGTTATGCTACGTTATTGATGTATATGAAGGCCCAACGGAGACGTAGAGGCCAACTCGCCAGGAATGTTGTCAAATATTACCGCCGATGTGTTAGGTTGGGTTAGGTTAGGTTATACTACGTTATTGATGTATATGAAGGCCCCACGGAGACGTAGAGGCCAACTCGCCAGGAATGTTGTCAAATATTACCGCCGATGTGTTAGGTTGGGTTAGGTTAGGTTATATTACGTTATTGATATATGTGAATGTCCCACGGAGACGTAGAGGCCAACTCGCCAGGAATGTTGTTACATAATAGCGCCGAGTGGTTAGGTCGGGTTATATTAGGTTATATTACGTTATTGATGGATATGAAGGTCTCACGGAGACGTAGAGGCCAACTCGCCAGGAATGTTGTCAAATATTAACGCCGAGATGATAGGTTGAGTTAGGTTAGGTTATATTACGTTATTGATGTATATGAAGGCCCCGCGGAGACGTAGAGGCCAACTCGCCAGGAATGTTGTCAAATATTACCGCCGAGATGTTAGGTTGGGTTAGGTTAGGTTATATTACGTTATTGATGTATATGAAGGCCCCACGGAGACGTAGAGGCCAACTCGCCAGGAATGTTGTCAAATATTACCGCCGATATGATAGGTTGGTTTAGGTTAGGTTAAATTACGTTATTGATGTATATGAAGGTCCCACGGAGACGTAGAGGCCAACTCGCCAGGAATGTTGTCAAATATTAGTGCCGAGATCTTAGGTTGGGTTAGGTCAGGTAATATTATGTTATTGATGTATATGAAGGTCCCACGGAAACATGGAGGCCAACAAGACAGGAATGTTGTCAAATATTACCGCCGAGATGTTACGTTGGTTTATGTTAGGTTAAATTACGTTATTGATGTATATGACAGTCCTACGGAGAGGTAGAGACCAACTCGCCAGGATTGTTGTCAAATATTAGTGCCGAGATGTTAGGTTGGGTTAGGTTAGGTAATATTACGTTATTGATGTATATGAAGGTCCCACGGTGACGTAGATGCCAACTCGCCAGGAATGTTGTAAAACATTAGTGCCGAGATCTTAGGTTGGGTTAGGTTAGGTTATATTACGTTATTGATGTATATGAAGGTCCCACGGAGACGTAGAGGCCAACTCGCCAGGAATGTTGTCAAATATTACCGCCGAGATGTTAGGTTGGGTTAGGACAGGTAATATTATGTTATTGATGTATATGAAGGTCCCACGGAAACATGGAGGCCAACAAGACAGGAATGTTGTCAAATATTACCGCCGAGATGTTACGTTGGTTTAGGTTAGGTTAAATTACGTTATTGATGTATATGAAGGTCCCACGGAGAGGTAGAGGCCAACTCGCCAGGAATGTTGTCAAATATTAGTGCCGGGAAGTTGGGTTGGGTTAGGCTAGGTTATATTACGTTATTGATGTATATAAAATTCCCACGGAGACGTAGAGGCCAACTCGCCAGAAATGTTGTCAAATATTACCGCCGAGATGATAGGTTGGGTTAGGTTAGCTTATATTACGTTATTGATGTATATAAAATTCCGACGGAGACGTAGAGGCCAACTAGCCAGGAACGTTATCAAATATTAGTGCCGAGATGTTAGGTTGGATTAGGTTAGGTTATATTACGTTATTGATGTATATAAAGGCCCCACGGAGACGTAGAGGCCAACTCGCCAGGAATGTTGTCAAATATTAGTTCCGAGAGATTGGGTTGGGTTAGGTTAGGTTATATTACGTTATTGATGTATATAAAGGCCCCGCGGAGACGTAGAGGCCAACCCGCCAGGAACGTTGTCAAATAATAGCGCCGAAAGGTTAGGTTGGGTTAGTTTAGGTTATATTACGTTATTGATATATGTGAAGGTCCCACGGAGACGTAGAGGCCAACTCGCCAGGAATGTTGTTACATAATAGCGCCGAGTGGTTAGGTCGGGTTATATTAGGTTATATTACGTTATTGATGGATATGAAGGTCTCACGGAGACGTAGAGGCCAACTCGCCAGGAATGTTGTCAAATATTACCGTCGATATGATAGGTTGGGTTAGGTTAGGTTATATTACGTTATTGATGTATATGAAGGCCCCACGGAGACGTAGAGGCCAACTCGCCAGGAATGTTGTCAAATATTCCCGCCGAGATGATAGGTTGATCTAGGTTAGGTTATATTACGTTATTGATGTATATAAAGGTCCCACGGAAACATAGAGGCCAACAAGCCAGGAATGTTTTCAAATACTACCGCCGAGATGTTACGTTGGTTTAGGTTAGGTTAAATTAAGATATTGATGTATATGAAGGTCCCACGGAGAGGTAGAGGCCAACTCGCCAGGAATGTTTTCAAATACTACCGCCGAGATGTTACGTTGGTTTAGGTTAGGTTAAATTAAGATATTGATGTATATGAAGGTCCCACGGAGAGGTAGAGGCCAACTCGCCAGGAATGTTGTCAAATATTAGTGCCGAGATGTTAGGTTGGTTTAGGTTAGGTTATATTACGTTATTGATGTATATGATGGTCCCACGGAGACGTAGAGGCCAACTCGCCAGGAATGTTGTCAAATATTAGTGCCGAGATCTTAGGTTGGGTTAGGTCAGGTAATATTATGTTATTGATGTATATGAAGGCCCCACGGAGACGTAGAGGCCAACTCGCCAGGAATGTTGTCAAATATTACCGCCGAGATGTTAGGTTGGGTTAGGACAGGTAATATTATGTTATTGATGTATATGAAGGTCCCACGGAAACATGGAGGCCAACAAGACAGGAATGTTGTCAAATATTACCGCCGAGATGTTACGTTGGTTTAGGTTAGGTTAAATTACGTTATTGATGTATATGAAGGTCCCACGGAGAGGTAGAGGCCAACTCGCCAGGAATGTTGTCAAATATTACCGCCGATGTGTTAGGTTGGGTTAGGTTAGGTTATACTACGTTATTGATGTATATGAAGGCTCCACGGAGACGTAGAGGCCAACTCGCCAGAAATGTTGTCAAATATTACCGCCGAGATGATAGGTTGGGTTAGGTTAGGTTATATTACGTTATTGTTGTATATAAAATTCCCACGGAGACGTAGAGGCCAACTAGCCAGGAACGTTGTCAAATATTAGTGCCGAGATGTTAGGTTAGATTAGGTTAGGTTACATTACGTTATTGATGTATATAAAAGCCCCACGGAGACGTAGAGGCCAACTCGCCAGGAATGTTGTCAAATATTCCCGCCGAGATGATAGGTTGGGCTAGGTTAGGTTATATTACGTTATTGATGTATATGAAGGCCGCACGGAGAGGTAGAGGCCAACTCGCCAGGAATGTTGTCAAATATTAGTGCCGAGATGTTAGGTTGGGTTAGGTTAGGTAATATTACGTTATTGATGTATATGAAGGTCCCACGGAGACGTAGAGGCCAACTCGCCAGGAATGTTGTCAAATATTACCGCCGATATGATAGGTTGGGCTAGGTTAGGTTATATGACGTTATTGATGTATATAAAGGTCCCACGGAAACATAGAGGCCAACAAGCCAGGAATGTTGTCAAATATTACCGCCGAGGTGTTACGTTGGTTTAGGTTAGGTTAAATTACGTTATTGATGTATATAAAAGTCCCACGGAGTCGTAGAGGTCAACTCGCCAGGAATGTTGTCAAATAATAGCGCCGAGATCTTAGGTTGGGTTAGGTCAGGTAATATTATGTTATTAATGTCTATGAAGGTCCCACGGAGACGCAGAGGCCAACTCCCCAGGAATGTTGTCAAATATTCCCGCCGACAGGATAGGTTGGGCTAGGTTAGGTTATATTACGTTATTGATGTATATAAAGGACCCACGGAAACATAGAGGCCAACAAGCCAGGAATGTTGTCAAATACTACCGCCGAGATGTTACGTTGGTTTAGGTTAGGTTAAATTAAGATATTGATGTATATGAAGGTCCCACGAAGAGGTAGAGGCCAACTCGCCAGGAATCTTGTCAAATATTAGTGCCGAGATGTGAGGTTGGGTTAGGTTAGGTTAAATTACGTTATTGATGTATATGAAGGTCCCACGGAGAGGTAGAGGGCAACTCGCCAGGAATGTTGTCAAATATTAGTGCCGGGAAGTTGGGTTGGGTTAGGTTACGTTATATTACGTTATTGATGTATATAAAATTCCCACGGAGACGTAGAGGCCAACTCGCCAGGAATGTTGTAAAATATTAGTGCCGATGTGTTAGGTTGGGTTAGGTTATGTTATGCTACGTTATTGATGTATATGAAGGCCCAACGGAGACGTAGAGGCCAACTCGCCAGGAATGTTGTCAAATATTACCGCCGATGTGTTAGGTTGGGTTAGGTTAGGTTATACTACGTTATTGATGTATATGAAGGCCCCACGGAGACGTAGAGGCCAACTCGCCAGGAATGTTGTCAAATATTACCGCCGATGTGTTAGGTTGGGTTAGGTTAGGTTATACTACGTTATTGATGTATATGAAGGCTCCACGGAGACGTAGAGGCCAACTCGCCAGAAATGTTGTCAAATATTACCGCCGAGATGATAGGTTGGGTTAGGTTAGCTTATCTTACGTTATTGATGTATATAAAATTCCGACGGAGACGTAGAGGCCAACTAGCCAGGAACGTTGTCAAATATTAGTGCCGAGATGTTAGGTTGGATTAGGTTAGGTTATATTACGTTATTGATGTATATAAAGGCCCCACGGAGACGTAGAGGCCAACTCGCCAGGAATGTTGTCAAATATTAGTTCCGAGAGATTGGGTTGGGTTAGGTTCGGTTATATTACGTTATTGATGTATATAAAGGCCCCGCGGAGACGTAGAGGCCAACCCGCCAGGAACGTTGTCAAATAATAGCGCCGAAAGGTTAGGTTGGGTTAGTTTAGGTTATATTACGTTATTGATATATGTGAATGTCCCACGGAGACGTAGAGGCCAACTCGCCAGGAATGTTGTTACATAATAGCGCCGAGTGGTTAGGTCGGGTTATATTAGGTTATATTACGTTATTGATGGATATGAAGGTCTCACGGAGACGTAGAGGCCAACTCGCCAGGAATGTTGTCAAATATTAACGCCGAGATGATAGGTTGAGTTAGGTTAGGTTATATTACGTTATTGATGTATATGAAGGCCCCGCGGAGACGTAGAGGCCAACTCGCCAGGAATGTTGTCAAATATTACCGCCGAGATGTTAGGTTGGGTTAGGTTAGGTTATATTACGTTATTGATGTATATGAAGGCCCCACGGAGACGTAGAGGCCAACTCGCCAGGAATGTTGTCAAATATTACCGCCGATATGATAGGTTGGTTTAGGTTAGGTTAAATTACGTTATTGATGTATATGAAGGTCCCACTGAGAGGTAGAGGCCAACTCGCCAGGAATGTTGTCAAATATTAGTGCCGAGATGTTAGGTTGGATTAAGTTAGGTAATATTACGTTATTGATGTATGTGAAGGTCCCACGGTGACGTAGAGGCCAACTCGCCAGGAATGTTGTCAAATATTACCGCCGATGTGTTAGGTTGGGCTAGGTTAGGTTATATTACGTTATTGATGTATATAAAGGTCCCACGGAAACATAGAGGCCAACAAGCCAGGAATGTTGTCAAATACTACCGCCGAGATGTTACGTTGGTTTAGGTTAGGTTAAATTAAGATATTGATGTATATGAAGGTCCCACGAAGAGGTAGAGGCCAACTCGCCAGGAATGTTGTCAAATATTAGTGCCGAGATGTGAGGTTGGGTTAGGTTAGGTTATATAACGTTATAGATGTATATGAAGGTCCCACGGTGACGTAGAGGCCAACTCGCCAGGAATGTTGTCAAATATTACCGCCGATGTGTTAGGTTGGGTTAGGTTAGGTTATACTACGTTATTGATGTATATGAAGGCCCCACGGAGACGTATAGGCGAACTCGCCAGGAATGTTGTCAAATATTAGTGCCGAGATGTGAGGTTGGGTTAGGTTAGGTTAAATTACGTTATTGATGTATATGAAGGTCCCACGGAGACGTAGAGGCCAACTCGCCAGGAATGTTGTAAAATATTAGTGCCGAGATCTTAGGTTGGGTTAGGTTAGGTTATACTACGTTATTGATGTATATGAAGGCCCCACGGAGACGTAGAGGCCAACTCGGCAGAAATGTTGTCAAATATTACCGCCGAGATGATAGGTTGGGTTAGGTTAGGTTATATTACGTTATTGATGTATATAAAGGTCCGACGGAAACATAGAGGCCAACAAGCCAGGAATGTTGTCAAATATTACCGCCGAGATGTTACATTGGTTTAGGTTAGGTTAAATTACGTTATTGATGTATATGAAGGTCCCACTGAGAGGTAGAGGCCAACTCGCCAGGAATGTTGTCAAATATTAGTGCCGAGGTGTTAGGTTGGATTAAGTTAGGTAATATTACGTTATTGATGTATATGAAGGTCCCACGGTGACGTAGAGGCCAACTCGCCAGGAATGTTGTCAAATATTACCGCCGATGTGTTAGGTTGGGTTAGGTTAGGTTATATTACGTTATTGATGTATATAAAATTCCCACGGAGACGTAGAGGCCAACTAGCCAGGAACGTTGTCAAATATTAGTTCCGAGAGATTGGGTTGGGTTAGGTTAGGTTATATTACGTTATTGATGGATATGAAGGTCTCACGGAGACGTAGAGGCCAACTCGCCAGGAATGTTGTCAAATATTAACGCCGATATGATAGGTTGAGATAGGTTAGGTTATATTACGTTATTGATGTATATGAAGGCCCCATGGAGACGTAGAGGCCAACTTGCCAGGAATGGTGTCAAATATTACCGCCGATATGTTAGGTTGGGTTAGGTGAGGCTATATTACGTTATTGATGTATATGAAGGCCCCACGGAGACGTAGAGGCCAACTCGCCAGGAATGTTGTCAAATATTACCGCCGATATGATAGGTTGAGATAGGTTAGGTTATATTACGTTATTGATGTATATGAAGGCCCCATGGAGACGTAGAGGCCAACTTGCCAGGAATGGTGTCAAATATTACCGCCGATATGTTAGGTTGGGTTAGGTGAGGCTATATTACGTTATTGATGTATATGAAGGCCCCACGGAGACGTAGAGGCCAACTCGCCAGGAATGTTGTCAAATATTACCGCCGATATGATAGGTTGATCTAGGTTAGGTTATATTACGTTATTGATGTATATAAAGGTCCCACGGAAACATAGAGGCCAACAAGCCAGGAATGTTGTCAAATACTACCGCCGAGATGTTACGTTGGTTTAGGTTAGGTTAAATTAAGATATTGACGTATATGAAGGTCCCACGGAGAGGTGGAGGCCAACACGCCAGGAATGTTGTCAAATATTAGTGCCGAGATGTTAGGTTGGGTTAGGTTAGGTAATATTAAGTTATTAATGTATATGAAGGTCCCACTGTGACGTAGAGGCCAACTCGCCAGGAATGTTGTCAAATATTACCGCCGATGTGTTAGGTTGGGTTAGGTTAGGTTATACTACGTTATTGATGTATATGAAGGCCCCACGGAGACGTAGAGGCCAACTCGCCAGGAATGTTGTCAAATATTACCGCCGAGATGATAGGTAGGGGTTAGGTTAGGTGATATTACGTTATTGATGTATATGAAGGTCCCACGGAGACGTAGAGGCCAACTCGCCAGGAATGTTGTCAAATATTACCGCCGAGATGTTACGTTGGGTTCGGTTAGGTTATATTACGTTATTGATGTATATGAAGGTCCCACCGAGACGTAGAGGCCAACTCGCCAGGAATGTCGTCAAATATTAGTGCCGAGATCTTAGGTTGGGTTAGGGCAGGTAATATTATGTTATTGATGTATATGAAGGTCCCACGGAAACATGGAGGCCAACAAGACAGGAATGTTGTCAAATATTACCGCCGAGATGTTACGTTGGTTTAGGTTAGGATAAATTACGTTATTGATGTACATGAAGGTCCCACTGAGAGGTAGAGGTCAACTCGCCAGGAATGTTGTCAAATAATAGTGCCGAGATGTTAGGTTGGGTTAAGTTAAGTAATATTACGTTATAGATGTATATAAAATTCCCACGGAGACGTAGAGGCCAACTCGCCAGGAATGTTGTAAAATATTAGTGCCGAGATCTTAGGTTGGGTTAGGTTAGGTTATATTACGTTATTGATGTATATGAAGGTCCCACGGAGACGTAGAGGCCAACTCGCCAGGAATGTTGTCAAATATTAGTGCCGAGATCTTAGGTTGGATTAGGTCAGGTAATATTATGTTATTGATGTATATGAAGGTCCCACGGAAACATGGAGGCCAACAAGACAGGAATGTTGTCAAATATTACCGCCGAGATGTTACGTTGGTTTAGGTTAGGTTAAATTACGTTATTGATGTATATGAAGGTCCCACTGAGAGGTAGAGGCCAACTCGCCAGGAATGTTGTCAAATATTAGTGCCGAGATGTTAGGTTGGGTTATGTTAGGTAATATTACGTTATAGATGTATATAAAATTCCCACGGAGACGTAGAGGCCAACTCGCCAGGAATGTTGTCAAATATTAGTTCCGAGATCTTAGGTTGGGTTAGGTTAGGTTATATTACGTTATTGATGTATATGAAGGTCCCACGGAGACGTAGAGGCCAACTCGCCAGGAATGTTGTCAAATATTAGTGCCGAGATCTTAGGTTGGGTTAGGTCAGGTAATATTATGTTATTGATGTATATGAAGGTCCCACGGAAACATGGAGGCCAACAAGACAGGAATGTTGTCAAATATTACCGCCGAGATGTTACGTTGGTTTAGGTTAGGTTAAATTACGTTATTGATATATATGAAGGTCCCACTGAGAGGTAGAGGCCAACTCGCCAGGAATGTTGTCAAATATTAGTGCCGAGATGTTAGGTTGGATTAAGTTAGGTAATATTACGTTATTGATGTATATGAAGGTCCCACGGTGACGTAGAGGCCAACTCGCCAGGAATGTTGTCAAATATTACCGCCGATGTGTTAGGTTGGGTTAGGTTAAGTTATACTACGTTATTGATGTATATGAAGGCCCCACGGAGACGTAGAGGCCAACTCGCCAGAAATGTTGTCAAATATTACCGCCGAGATGATAGGTTGGGTTAGGTTAGGTTATATTACGTTATTGATGTATATAAAATTCCCACGGGGACGTAGAGGCCAACTAGCCAGGAACGTTGTCAAATATTAGTGCCGAGATGTTAGGTTGGATTAGGTTAGGTTATATTACGTTATTGTTGTATATAAAAGCCCCACGGAGACGTAGAGGCCAACTCGCCAGGAATGTTGACAAATATTAGTTCCGAGAGATTGGGTTGGGTTAGGTTAGGTTATATTACGTTATTGATGTATATAAAGGCCCCGCGGAGACGTAGAGGCCAACCCCCAAGGAATGTTGTCAAATAATAGCGCCGAAAGGTTAGGTTGGGTTAGTTTAGGTTATATTACGTTATTGATATATGTGAAGGTCCCACGGAGACGTAGAGGCCAACTCGCCAGGAATGTTGTCAAATATTCCCGCCGACAGGATAGGTTGGGCTAGGTTAGGTTATATTACGTTATTGATGTATATAAAGGTCCCACGGAAACATAGAGGCCAACAAGCCAGGAATGTTGTCAAATACTACCGCCGAGATGTTACGTTGGTTTAGGTTAGGTTAAATTAAGATATTGATGTATATGAAGGTCCCACGAAGAGGTAGAGGCCAACTCGCCAGGAATGTTGTCAAATATTAGTGCCGAGATGTGAGGTTGGGTTAGGTTAGGTTAAATTACGTTATTGATGTATATGAAGGTCCCACGGAGAGGTAGAGGCCAACTCGCCAGGAATGTTGTCAAATATTAGTGCCGGGAAGTTGGGTTGGGTTAGGTTAGGTTATATTACGATATTGATGTATATAAAATTCCCACGGAGACGTAGAGGCCAACTCGCCAGGAATGTTGTAAAATATTAGAGTGCCGAGATCTTAGGTTGGGTTAGGTTAGGTTATATTACGTTATTGATGTATATGAAGGTCCCACGGTGACGTAGAGGCCAACTCGCCAGGAATGTTGTCAAATATTACCGCCGATGTGTTAGGTTGGGTTAGGTTAGGTTATACTACGTTATTGATGTATATGAAGGCCCCACGGAGACGTATAGGCGAACTCGCCAGGAATGTTGTCAAATATTAGTGCCGAGATGTGAGGTTGGGTTAGGTTAGGTTATACTACGTTATTGATGTATATGAAGGCCCCACGGAGACGTAGAGGCCAACTCGCCAGGAATGTCGTCAAATATTAGTGCCGAGATCTTAGGTTGGGTTAGGACAGGTAATATTATGTTATTGATGTATATGAAGGTCCCACGGAAACATGGAGGCCAACAAGACAGGAATGTTGTCAAATATTACCGCCGAGATGTTACGTTGGTTTAGGTTAGGTTAAATTACGTTATTGATGTATATGAAGGTCCCACTGAGAGGTAGAGGCCAACTCGCCAGGAATGTTGTCAAATAATAGTGCCGAGATGTTAGGTTGGGTTAAGTTAAGTAATATTACGTTATAGATGTATATAAAATTCCCACGGAGACGTAGAGGCCAACTCGCCAGGAATGTTGTAAAATATTAGTGCCGAGATCTTAGGTTGGGTTAGGTTAGGTTATATTACGTTATTGATGTATATGAAGGTCCCACGGAGACGTAGAGGCCAACTCGCCAGGAATGTTGTCAAATATTAGTGCCGAGATCTTAGGTTGGATTAGGTCAGGTAATATTATGTTATTGATGTATATGAAGGTCCCACGGAAACATGGAGGCCAACAAGACAGGAATGTTGTCAAATATTACCGCCGAGGTGTTACGTTGGTTTATTTTAGGTTAAATTACGTTATTGATGTATATGAAGGTCCCACTGAGAGGTAGAGGCCAACTCGCCAGGAATGTTGTCAAATATTAGAGCCGAGATGTTAGGTTGGGTTAAGTTAGGTAATATTACGTTATAGATGTATATAAAATTCCCACGGAGAGGTAGAGGCCAACTAGCCAGGAACGTTGTCAAATATTAGTTCCGAGAGATTGGGTTGAGATAGGTTAGGTTATATTACGTTATTGATGTATATGAAGGCCCCACGGAGACGTAGAGGCCAACTTGCCAGGAATGTTGTCAAATACTACCGCCGAGATGTTACGTTGGTTTAGGATAGGTTAAATTAAGATATTGACGTATATGAAGGTCCCACGGAGAGGTGGAGGCCAACTCGCCAGGAATGTTGTCAAATATTAGTGCCGAGATGTTAGGTTGGGTTAGGTTAGGTAATATTAAGTTATTAATGTATATGAAGGTCCCACTGTGACATAGAGGCCAACTCGCCAGGAATGTTGTCAAATATTACCGCCGATGTGTTAGGTTGGGTTAGGTTAGGTTATACTACGTTATTGATGTATATGAAGGCCCCACGGAGACGTAGAGGCCAACTCGCCAGGAATGTTGTCAAATATTACCGCCGAGATGATAGGTTGGGTTAGGTTAGGTGATATTACGTTATTGATGTATATGAAGGTCCCACGGAGACGTAGAGGCCAACTCGCCAGGAATGTTGTCAAATATTACCGCCGAGATGTTACGTTGGGTTAGGTTAGGTTATATTACGTTATTGATGTATATGAAGGTCCCACCGAGACGTAGAGGCCAACTCGCCAGGAATGTCGTCAAATATTAGTGCCGAGATCTTAGGTTGGGTTAGGACAGGTAATATTATGTTATTGATGTATATGAAGGTCCCACGGAAACATGGAGGCCAACAAGACAGGAATGTTGTCAAATATTACCGCCGAGATGTTACGTTGGTTTAGGTTAGGTTAAATTACGTTATTGATGTATATGAAGGTCCCACTGAGAGGTAGAGGCCAACTCGCCAGGAATGTTGTCAAATAATAGTGCCGAGATGTTAGGTTGGGTTATGTTAAGTAATATTACGTTATAGATGTATATAAAATTCCCACGGAGACGTAGAGGCCAACTCGCCAGGAATGTTGTAAAATATTAGTGCCGAGATCTTAGGTTGGGTTAGGTTAGGTTATATTACGTTATTGATGTATATGAAGGTCCCACGGTGACGTAGAGGCCAACTCGCCAGGAATGTTGTCAAATATTACCGCCGATGTGTTAGGTTGGGTTAGGTTAGGTTATACTACGTTATTGATGTATATGAAGGCCCCACGGAGACGTATAGGCGAACTCGCCAGGAATGTTGTCAAATATTAGTGCCGAGATGTGAGGTTGGGTTAGGTTAGGTTATACTACGTTATTGATGTATATGAAGGCCCCACGGAGACGTAGAGGCCAACTCGCCAGGAATGTTGTCAAATATTACCGCCGAGATGATAGGTTGGGTTAGGTTAGGTGATATTACTTTATTGATGTATATGAAGGTCCCACGGAGACGTAGAGGCCAACTCGCCAGGAATGTTGTCAAATATTAGTGCCGGGAAGTTGGGTTGGGTTAGGTTAGGTTATATTACGATATTGATGTATATAAAATTCGCACGGAGACGTAGAGGCCAACTCGCCAGGAATGTTGTAAAATATTAGTGCCGAGATCTTAGGTTGGGTTAGGTTAGGTTATATTACGTTATTGATCTATATGAAGGTCCCACGGTGACGTAGAGGCCAACTCGCCAGGAATGTTGTCAAATATTACCGCCGATGTGTTAGGTTGGGTTAGGTTAGGTTATACTACGTTATTGATGTATATGAAGGCCCCACGGAGACGTATAGGCGAACTCGCCAGGAATGTTGTCAAATATTAGTGCCGAGATGCGAGGTTGGGTTAGGTTAGGTTATAATACGTTATTGATGTATATGAAGGCCCCACGGAAACATGGAGGCCAACAAGACAGGAATGTTGTCAAATATTACCGCCGAGATGTTACGTTGGTTTAGGTTAGGTTAAATTACGTTATTGATGTATATGAAGGTCCCACTGAGAGGTAGAGGCCAACTCGCCAGGAATGTTGTCAAATAATAGTGCCGAGATGTTAGGTTGGGTTAAGTTAAGTAATATTACGTTATAGATGTATATAAAATTCCCACGGAGACGTAGAGGCCAACTCGCCAGGAATGGTGTCAAATATTACCGCCGATATGTTAGGTTGGGTTAGGTGAGGATATATTACGTTATTGATGTATATGAAGGCCCCACGGAGACGTAGAGGCCAACTCGCCAGGAATGTTGTCAAATATTACCGCCGATATGATAGGTTGATCTAGGTTAGGTTATATTACGTTATTGATGTATATAAAGGTCCCACGGAAACATAGAGGCCAACAAGCCAGGAATGTTGTCAAATACTACCGCCGAGATGTTACGTTGGTTTAGGATAGGTTAAATTAAGATATTGACGTATATGAAGGTCCCACGGAGAGGTGGAGGCCAACTCGCCAGGAATGTTGTCAAATATTAGTGCCGAGATGTTAGGTTGGGTTAGGTTAGGTAATATTAAGTTATTAATGTATATGAAGGTCCCACTGTGACATAGAGGCCAACTCGCCAGGAATGTTGTCAAATATTACCGCCGATGTGTTAGGTTGGGTTAGGTTAGGTTATACTACGTTATTGATGTATATGAAGGCCCCACGGAGACGTAGAGGCCAACTCGCCAGGAATGTTGTCAAATATTACCGCCGAGATGATAGGTTGGGTTAGGTTAGGTGATATTACGTTATTGATGTATATGAAGGTCCCACGGAGACGTAGAGGCCAACTCGCCAGGAATGTTGTCAAATATTACCGCCGAGATGTTACGTTGGGTTAGGTTAGGTTATATTACGTTATTGATGTATATGAAGGTCCCACCGAGACGTAGAGGCCAACTCGCCAGGAATGTCGTCAAATATTAGTGCCGAGATCTTAGGTTGGGTTAGGACAGGTAATATTATGTTATTGATGTATATGAAGGTCCCACGGAAACATGGAGGCCAACAAGACAGGAATGTTGTCAAATATTACCGCCGAGATGTTACGTTGGTTTAGGTTAGGTTAAATTACGTTATTGATGTATATGAAGGTCCCACTGAGAGGTAGAGGCCAACTCGCCAGGAATGTTGTCAAATAATAGTGCCGAGATGTTAGGTTGGGTTAAGTTAAGTAATATTACGTTATAGATGTATATAAAATTCCCACGGAGACGTAGAGGCCAACTCGCCAGGAATGTTGTAAAATATTAGTGCCGAGATCTTAGGTTGGGTTAGGTTAGGTTATATTACGTTATTGATGTATATGAAGGTCCCACGGAGACGTAGAGGCCAACTCGCCAGGAATGTTGTCAAATATTAGTGCCGAGATCTTAGGTTGGGTTAGGTCAGGTAATATTATGTTATTGATGTATATGAAGGTCCCACGGAAACATGGAGGCCAACAAGACAGGAATGTTGTCAAATATTACCGCCGAGATGTTACGTTGGTTTAGGTTAGGTTAAATTACGTTATTGATATATATGAAGGTCGCACTGAGAGGTAGAGGCCAACTCGCCAGGAATGTTGTCAAATATTAGTGCCGAGATGTTAGGTTGGATTAAGTTAGGTAATATTACGTTATTGATGTATATGAAGGTCCCACGGTGACGTAGAGGCGAACTCGCCAGGAATGTTGTCAAATATTATCGCCGATGTGTTAGGTTGGGTTAGGTTAGGTTATACTACGTTATTGATGTATATGAAGGCCCCACGGAGACGTAGAGGCCAACTCGCCAGAAATGTTGTCAAATATTACCGCCGAGATGATAGGTTGGGTTAGGTTAGGTTATATTACGTTATTGATATATATAAAATTCCCACGGAGACGTAGAGGCCAACTAGCCAGGAACGTTGTCAAATATTAGTGCCGAGATGTTAGGTTGGATTAGGTTAGGTTATATTACGTTATTGATGTATATAAAAGCCCCACGGAGACGTAGAGGCCAACTCGCCAGGAATGTTGTCAAATATTAGTTCCGAGAGATTGGGTTGGGTTAGGTTAGGTTATATTACGTTATTGATGTATATAAAGGCCCCGCGGAGACGTAGAGGCCAACCCCCAAGGAATGTTGTCAAATAATAGCGCCGAAAGGTTAGGTTGGGTTAGTTTAGGTTATATTACGTTATTGATATATGTGAAGGTCCCACGGAGACGTAGAGGTCAACTCGCCAGGAATGTTGTCAAATATTCCCGCCGACAGGATAGGTTGGGCTAGGTTAGGTTATATTACGTTATTGATGTATATAAAGGTCCCACGGAAACATAGAGGCCAACAAGCCAGGAATGTTGTCAAATACTACCGCCGAGATGTTACGTTGGTTTAGGTTAGGTTAAATTAAGATATTGATGTATATGAAGGTCCCACGAAGAGGTAGAGGCCAACTCGCCAGGAATGTTGTCAAATATTAGTGCCGGGAAGTTGGGTTGGGTTAGGTTAGGTTATATTACGATATTGATGTATATAAAATTCCCACGGAGACGTAGAGGCCAACTCGCCAGGAATGTTGTAAAATATTAGTGCCGAGATCTTAGGTTGGGTTAGGTTAGGTTATATTACGTTATTGATGTATATGAAGGTCCCACGGTGACGTAGAGGCCAACTCGCCAGGAATGTTGTCAAATATTACCGCCGATGTGTTAGGTTGGGTTAGGTTAGGTTATACTACGTTATTGATGTATATGAAGGCCCCACGGAGACGTATAGGCGAACTCGCCAGGAATGTTGTCAAATATTAGTGCCGAGATGTGAGGTTGGGTTAGGTTAGGTTATACTACGTTATTGATGTATATGAAGGCCCCACGGAGACGTAGAGGCCAACTCGCCAGGAATGTTGTCAAATATTACCGCCGAGATGATAGGTTGGGTTAGGTTAGGTGATATTACGTTATTGATGTATATGAAGGTCCCACGGAGACGTAGAGGCCAACTCGCCAGGAATGTTGTCAAATATTAGTGCCGGGAAGTTGGGTTGTGTTAGGTTAGGTTATATTACGATATTGATGTATATAAAATTCCCACGGAGACGTAGAGGCCAACTCGCCAGGAATGTTGTAAAATATTAGTGCCGAGATCTAAGGTTGGGTTAGGTTAGGTTATATTACGTTATTGATCTATATGAAGGTCCCACGGTGACGTAGAGGCCAACTCGCCAGGAATGTTGTCAAATATTACCGCCGATGTGTTAGGTTGGGTTAGGTTAGGTTATACTGCGTTATTGATGTATATGAAGGCCCCACGGAGACGTATAGGCGAACTCGCCAGGAATGTTGTCAAATATTAGTGCCGAGATGCGAGGTTGGGTTAGGTTAGGTTATACTACGTTATTGATGTATATGAAGGCCCCACGGAAACATGGAGGCCAACAAGACAGGAATGTTGTCAAATATTACCGCCGAGATGTTACGTTGGTTTAGGTTAGGTTAAATTACGTTATTGATGTATATGAAGGTCCCACTGAGAGGTAGAGGCCAACTCGCCAGGAATGTTGTCAAATAATAGTGCCGAGATGTTAGGTTGGGTTAAGTTAAGTAATATTACGTTATAGATGTATATAAAATTCCCACGGAGACGTAGAGGCCAACTCGCCAGGAATGTTGTAAAATATTAGTGCCGAGATCTTAGGTTGGGTTAGGTTAGGTTATATTACGTTATTGATGTATATGAAGGTCCCACGGAGACGTAGAGGCCAACTCGCCAGGAATGTTGTCAAATATTAGTGCCGAGATCTTAGGTTGGATTAGGTCAGGTAATATTATGTTATTGATGTATATGAAGGTCCCACGGAAACATGGAGGCCAACTCGCCAGGAATGTTGTCAAATATTACCGCCGATGTGTTAGGTTGGGTTAGGTTAGGTTATACTACGTTATTGTTGTATATGAAGGCCCCACGGAGACGTAGAGGCCAACTCGCCAGGAATGTTGTCAAATATTACCGCCGAGATGATAGGTTGGGTTAGGTTAGGTGATATTACGTTATTGATGTATATGAAGGTCCCACGGAGACGTAGAGGCCAACTCGCCAGGAATGTTGTCAAATATTACCGCCGAGATGTTACGTTGGGTTAGGTTAGGTTATATTACGTTATTGATGTATATGAAGGTCCCACCCAGACGTAGAGGCCAACTCGACAGGAATGTCGTCAAATATTAGTGCCGAGATGTTAGGTTGGATTAAGTTAGGTAATATTACGTTATTGATGTATATGAAGGTCCCACGGTGACGTAGAGGCCAACTCGACAGGAATGTTGTCAAATATTACCGCCGATGTGTTAGGTTGGGTTAGGTTAGGTTATACTACGTTATTGATGTATATGAAGGCCCCACGGAGACGTAGAGGCCAACTCGCCAGAAATGTTGTCAAATATTACCGCCGAGATGATAGGTTGGGTTAGGTTAGGTTATATTACGTTATTGATGTATATAAAATTCCCACGGAGACGTAGAGGCCAACTAGCCAGGAACGTTGTCAAATATTAGTGCCGAGATGTTAGGTTGGATTAGGTTAGGTTATATTACGTTATTGATGTATATAAAAGCCCCACGGAGACGTAGAGGCCAACTCGCCAGGAATGTTGTCAAATATTAGTTCCGAGAGATTGGGTTGGGTTAGGTTAGGTTACATTACGTTATTGATGTATATAAAGGCCCCGCGGAGACGTAGAGGCCAACCCCCAAGGAATGTTGTCAAATAATAGCGCCGAAAGGTTAGGTTGGGTTAGTTTAGGTTATATTACGTTATTGATATATGTGAAGGTCCCACGGAGACGTAGAGGCCAACTCGCCAGGAATGTTGTCAAATATTCCCGCCGACAGGATAGGTTGGGCTAGGTTAGGTTATATTACGTTATTGATGTATATAAAGGTCCCACGGAAACATAGAGGCCAACAAGCCAGGAATGTTGTCAAATACTACCGCCGAGATGTTACGTTGGTTTAGGTTAGGTTAAATTAAGATATTGATGTATATGAAGGTCCCACGAAGAGGTAGAGGCCAACTCGCCAGGAATGTTGTCAAATATTAGTGCCGAGATGTGAGGTTGGGTTAGGTTAGGTTAAATTACGTTATTGATGTATATGAAGGTCCCACGGAGAGGTAGAGGCCAACTCGCCAGGAATGTTGTCAAATATTAGTGCCGGGAAGTTGGGTTGGGTTAGGTTAGGTTATATTACGTTATTGATGTATATAAAATTCCCACGGAGACGTAGAGGCCAACTCGCCAGGAATGTTGTAAAATATTAGTGCCGAGATCTTAGGTTGGGTTAGGTTAGGTTATATTACGTTATTGATGTATATGAAGGTCCCACGGTGACGTAGAGGCCAACTCGCCAGGAATGTTGTCAAATATTACCGCCGATGTGTTAGGTTGGGTTAGGTTAGGTTATACTACGTTATTGATGTATATGAAGGCCCCACGGAGACGTATAGGCGAACTCGCCAGGAATGTTGTAAAATATTAGTGCCGAGATCTTAGGTTGGGTTAGGTTAGGTAATATTACGTTATTGATGTATATGAAGGTCCCACGGAGACGTAGAGGCCAACTCGCCAGGAATGTTGTCAAATATTAGTGCCGAGATCTTAGGTTGGGTTAGGTCAGGTAATATTATGTTATTGATGTATATGAAGGTCCCACGGAAACATGGAGGCCAACAAGACAGGAATGTTGTCAAATATTACCGCCGAGATGTTACGTTGGTTTAGGTTAGGTTAAATTACGTTATTGATGTATATGAAGGTCCCACTGAGAGGTAGAGGCCAACTCGCCAGGAATGTTGTCAAATATTAGTGCCGAGGTGTTAGGTTGGATTAAGTTAGGTAATATTACGTTATAGATGTATATAAAATTCCCACGGAGACGTAGAGGCCAACTCGCCAGGAATGTTGTAAAATATTAGTGCCGAGATCTTAGGTTGGGTTAGGTTAGGTTATATTACGTTATTGATGTATATGAAGGTCCCACGGAGACGTAGAGGCCAACTAGCCAGGAACGTTGTCAAATATTAGTTCCGAGAGATTGGGTTTGGTTAGGTTAGGTTATATTACGTTATTGATGGATATGAAGGTCTCACGGAGACGTAGAGGCCAACTCGCCAGGAATGTTGTCAAATATTAACGCCGATATGATAGTTTGAGTTAGGTTAGGTTATATTACGTTATTGATGTATATGAAGGCCCCACGGAGACGTAGAGGCCAACTTGCCAGGAATGGTGTCAAATATTACCGCCGATATGTTAGGTTGGGTTAGGTTAGGTTATATTACGTTATTGATGTATATGAAGGCCCCACGGAGACGTAGAGGCCAACTCGCCAGGAATGTTGTCAAATATTACCGCCGATATGATAGGTTGATCTAGGTTAGGTTATATTACGTTATTGATGTATATAAAGGTCCCAAGGAAACATAGAGGCCAACAAGCCAGGAATGTTGTCAAATACTACCGCCGAGATGTTACGTTGGTTTAGGTTAGGTTAAATTAAGATATTGACGTATATGAAGGTCCCACGGAGAGGTGGAGGCCAACTCGCCAGGAATGTTGTAAAATATTAGTGCCGAGATCTTAGGTTGGGTTAGGTCAGGTAATATTATGTTATTGATGTATATGAAGGTCCCACGGAAACATGGAGGCCAACAAGACAGGAATGTTGTCAAATATTACCGGCGAGATGTTACGTTGGTTTAGGTTAGGTTAAATTACGTTATTGATGTATATGAAGGTCCCACTGAGAGGTAGAGGCCAACTCGCCAGGAATGTTGTCAAATATTAGTGCCGAGGTGTTAGGTTGGATTAAGTTAGGTAATATTACGTTATAGATGTATATAAAATTCCCACGGAGACGTAGAGGCCAACTCGCCAGGAATGTTGTAAAATATTAGTGCCGAGATCTTAGGTTGGGTTAGGTTAGGTTATATTACGTTATTGATGTATATGAAGGTCCCACGGAGACGTAGAGGCCAACTAGCCAGGAACGTTGTCAAATATTAGTTCCGAGAGATTGGGTTGGGTTAGGTTAGGTTATATTACGTTATTGATGGATATGAAGGTCTCACGGAGACGTAGAGGCCAACTCGCCAGGAATGTTGTCAAATATTAACGCCGATATGATAGGTTGAGTTAGGTTAGGTTATATTACGTAATTGATGTATATGAAGGCCCCACGGAGACGTAGAGGCCAACTTGCCAGGAATGGTGTCAAATATTACCGCCGATATGTTAGGTTGGGTTAGGTTAGGTTATATTACGTTATTGATGTATATGAAGGCCCCACGGAGACGTAGAGGCCAACTCGCCAGGAATGTTGTCAAATATTACCGCCGATATGATAGGTTGATCTAGGTTAGGTTATATTACGTTATTGATGTATATAAAGGTCCCAAGGAAACATAGAGGCCAACAAGCCAGGAATGTTGTCAAATACTACCGCCGAGATGTTACGTTGGTTTAGGTTAGGTTAAATTAAGATATTGACGTATATGAAGGTCCCACGGAGAGGTGGAGGCCAACTCGCCAGGAATGTTGTCAAATATTAGTGCCGAGATGTTAGGTTGGGTTAGGTTAGGTAATATTAAGTTATTAATGTATATGAAGGTCCCACTGTGACGTAGAGGCCAACTCGCCAGGAATGTTGTCAAATATTACCGCCGATGTGTTAGGTTGGGTTAGGTTAGGTTATACTACGTTATTGATGTATATGAAGGCCCCACGGAGACGTAGAGGCCAACTCGCCAGGAATGTTGTCAAATATTACCGCCGAGATGATAGGTTGGGTTAGGTTAGGTGATATTACGTTATTGATGTATATGAAGGTCCCACGGAGACGTAGAGGCCAACTCGCCAGGAATGTTGTCAAATATTACCGCCGAGATGTTACGTTGGGTTAGGTTAGGTTATATTACGTTACTGATGTATATGAAGGTCCCACCGAGACGTAGAGGCCAACTCGCCAGGAATGTCGTCAAATATTAGTGCCGAGATCTTAGGTTGGGTTAGGACAGGTAATATTATGTTATTGATGTATATGAAGGTCCCACGGAAACATGGAGGCCAACAAGACAGGAATGTTGTCAAATATTACCGCCGAGATGTTACGTTGGTTTAGGTTAGGTTAAATTACGTTATTGATGTATATGAAGGTCCCACTGAGAGGTAGAGGCCAACTCGCCAGGAATGTTGTCAAATAATAGTGCCGAGATGTTAGGTTGGGTTAAGTTAAGTAATATTACGTTATAGATGTATATAAAATTCCCACGGAGACGTAGAGGCCAACTCGCCAGGAATGTTGTAAAATATTAGTGCCGAGATCTTAGGTTGGGTTAGGTCAGGTAATATTATGTTATTGATGTATATGAAGGTCCCACGGAAACATGGAGGCCAACAAGACAGGAATGTTGTCAAATATTACCGGCGAGATGTTACGTTGGTTTAGGTTAGGTTAAATTACGTTATTGATGTATATGAAGGTCCCACTGAGAGGTAGAGGCCAACTCGCCAGGAATGTTGTCAAATATTAGTGCCGAGGTGTTAGGTTGGATTAAGTTAGGTAATATTACGTTATAGATGTATATAAAATTCCCACGGAGACGTAGAGGCCAACTCGCCAGGAATGTTGTAAAATATTAGTGCCGAGATCTTAGGTTGGGTTAGGTTAGGTTATATTACGTTATTGATGTATATGAAGGTCCCACGGAGACGTAGAGGCCAACTAGCCAGGAACGTTGTCAAATATTAGTTCCGAGAGATTGGGTTGGGTTAGGTTAGGTTATATTACGTTATTGATGGATATGAAGGTCTCACGGAGACGTAGAGGCCAACTCGCCAGGAATGTTGTCAAATATTAACGCCGATATGATAGGTTGAGTTAGGTTAGGTTATATTACGTTATTGATGTATATGAAGGCCCCACGGAGACGTAGAGGCCAACTTGCCAGGAATGGTGTCAAATATTACCGCCGATATGTTAGGTTGGGTTAGGTTAGGTTATATTACGTTATTGATGTATATGAAGGCCCCACGGAGACGTAGAGGCCAACTCGCCAGGAATGTTGTCAAATATTACCGCCGATATGATAGGTTGATCTAGGTTAGGTTATATTACGTTATTGATGTATATAAAGGTCCCAAGGAAACATAGAGGCCAACAAGCCAGGAATGTTGTCAAATACTACCGCCGAGATGTTACGTTGGTTTAGGTTAGGTTAAATTAAGATATTGACGTATATGAAGGTCCCACGGAGAGGTGGAGGCCAACTCGCCAGGAATGTTGTCAAATATTAGTGCCGAGATGTTAGGTTGGGTTAGGTTAGGTAATATTAAGTTATTAATGTATATGAAGGTCCCACTGTGACGTAGAGGCCAACTCGCCAGGAATGTTGTCAAATATTACCGCCGATGTGTTAGGTTGGGTTAGGTTAGGTTATACTACGTTATTGATGTATATGAAGGCCCCACGGAGACGTAGAGGCCAACTCGCCAGGAATGTTGTCAAATATTACCGCCGAGATGATAGGTTGGGTTAGGTTAGGTGATATTACGTTATTGATGTATATGAAGGTCCCACGGAGACGTAGAGGCCAACTCGCCAGGAATGTTGTCAAATATTACCGCCGAGATGTTACGTTGGGTTAGGTTAGGTTATATTACGTTATTGATGTATATGAAGGTCCCACCGAGACGTAGAGGCCAACTCGCCAGGAATGTCGTCAAATATTAGTGCCGAGATCTTAGGTTGGGTTAGGACAGGTAATATTATGTTATTGATGTATATGTAGGTCCCACGGAAACATGGAGGCCAACAAGACAGGAATGTTGTCAAATATTACCGCCGAGATGTTACGTTGGTTTAGGTTAGGTTAAATTACGTTATTGATGTATATGAAGGTCCCACTGAGAGGTAGAGGCCAACTCGCCAGGAATGTTGTCAAATAATAGTGCCGAGATGTTAGGTTGGGTTAAGTTAAGTAATATTACGTTATAGATGTATATAAAATTCCCACGGAGACGTAGAGGCCAACTCGCCAGGAATGTTGTAAAATATTAGTGCCGAGATCTTAGGTTGGGTTAGGTTAGGTTATATTACGTTATTGATGTATATGAAGGTCCCACGGAGACGTAGAGGCCAACTCGCCAGGAATGTTGTCAAATATTAGTGCCGAGATCTTAGGTTGGATTAGGTCAGGTAATATTATGTTATTGATGTATATGAAGGTCCCACGGAAACATGGAGGCCAACAAGACAGGAATGTTGTCAAATATTACCGCCGAGATGTTACGTTGGTTTAGGTTAGGTAAAATTACGTTATTGATGTATATGAAGGTCCCACTGAGAGGTAGAGGCCAACTCGCCAGGAATGTTGTCAAATATTAGTGCCGAGATGTTAGGTTGGGTTAAGTTAGGTAATATTACGTTATAGATGTATATAAAATTCCCACGGAGACGTAGAGGCCAACTCGCCAGAAATGTTGTCAAATATTAGTTCCGAGATCTTAGGTTGGGTTAGGTTAGGTTATATTACGTTATTGATGTATATGAAGGTCCCACGGAGACGTGGAGGCCAACTCGCCAGGAATGTTGTCAAATATTAGTGCCGAGATCTTAGGTTGGGTTAGGTCAGGTAATATTATGTTATTGATGTATATGAAGGTCCCACGGAAACATGGAGGCCAACAAGACAGGAATGTTGTCAAATATTACCGCCGAGATGTTACGTTGGTTTAGGTTAGGTTAAATTACGTTATTGATATATATGAAGGTCCCACTGAGAGGTAGAGGCCAACTCGCCAGGAATGTTGTCAAATATTAGTGCCGAGGTGTTAGGTTGGATTAAGTTAGGTAATATTACGTTATTGATGGATATGAAGGTCCCACGGTGACGTAGAGGCCAACTCGCCAGGAATGTTGTCAAATATTACCGCCGAGATGTTACGTTGGGTTAGGTTAGGTGATATTACGTTATTGATGTATATGAAGGTCCCACGGAGACGTAGAGGCCAACTCGCCAGGAATGTTGTCAAATATTACCGCCGAGATGTTACGTTGGGTTAGGTTAGGTTATATTACGTTACTGATGTATATGAAGGTCCCACCGAGACGTAGAGGCCAACTCGCCAGGAATGTCGTCAAATATTAGTGCCGAGATCTTAGGTTGGGTTAGGACAGGTAATATTATGTTATTGATGTATATGAAGGTCCCACGGAAACATGGAGGCCAACTCGCCAGGAATGTTGTCAAATATTACCGCCGATGTGTTAGGTTGGGTTAGGTTAGGTTATACTACGTTATTGTTGTATATGAAGGCCCCACGGAGACGTAGAGGCCAACTCGCCAGGAATGTTGTCAAATATTACCGCCGAGATGATAGGTTGGGTTAGGTTAGGTGATATTACGTTATTGATGTATATGAAGGTCCCACGGAGACGTAGAGGCCATCTCGCCAGGAATGTTGTCAAATATTACCGCCGAGATGTTACGTTGGGTTAGGTTAGGTTATATTACGTTATTGATGTATATGAAGGTCCCACCCAGACGTAGAGGCCAACTCGACAGGAATGTCGTCAAATATTAGTGCCGAGATGTTAGGTTGGATTAAGTTAGGTAATATTACGTTATTGATGTATATGAAGGTCCCACGGTGACGTAGAGGCCAACTCGACAGGAATGTTGTCAAATATTACCGCCGATGTGTTAGGTTGGGTTAGGTTAGGTTATACTACGTTATTGATGTATATGAAGGCCCCACGGAGACGTAGAGGCCAACTCGCCAGAAATGTTGTCAAATATTACCGCCGAGATGATAGGTTGGGTTAGGTTAGGTTATATTACGTTATTGATGTATATAAAATTCCCACGGAGACGTAGAGGCCAACTAGCCAGGAACGTTGTCAAATATTAGTGCCGAGATGTTAGGTTGGATTAGGTTAGGTTATATTACGTTATTGATGTATATAAAAGCCCCACGGAGACGTAGAGGCCAACTCGCCAGGAATGTTGTCAAATATTAGTTCCGAGAAATTGGGTTGGGTTAGGTTAGGTTACATTACGTTATTGATGTATATAAAGGCCCCGCGGAGACGTAGAGGCCAACCCCCAAGGAATGTTGTCAAATAATAGCGCCGAAAGGTTAGGTTGGGTTAGTTTAGGTTATATTACGTTATTGATATATGTGAAGGTCCCACGGAGACGTAGAGGCCAACTCGCCAGGAATGTTGTCAAATATTCCCGCCGACAGGATAGGTTGGGCTAGGTTAGGTTATATTACGTTATTGATGTATATAAAGGTCCCACGGAAACATAGAGGCCAACAAGCCAGGAATGTTGTCAAATACTACCGCCGAGATGTTACGTTGGTTTAGGTTAGGTTAAATTAAGATATTGATGTATATGAAGGTCCCACGAAGAGGTAGAGGCCAACTCGCCAGGAATGTTGTCAAATATTAGTGCCGAGATGTGAGGTTGGGTTAGGTTAGGTTAAATTACGTTATTGATGTATATGAAGGTCCCACGGAGAGGTAGAGGCCAACTCGCCAGGAATGTTGTCAAATATTAGTGCCGGGAAGTTGGGTTGGGTTAGGTTAGGTTATATTACGTTATTGATGTATATAAAATTCCCACGGAGACGTAGAGGCCAACTCGCCAGGAATGTTGTAAAATATTAGTGCCGAGATCTTAGGTTGGGTTAGGTTAGGTTATATTACGTTATTGATGTATATGAAGGTCCCACGGTGACGTAGAGGCCAACTCGCCAGGAATGTTGTCAAATATTACCGCCGATGTGTTAGGTTGGGTTAGGTTAGGTTATACTACGTTATTGATGTATATGAAGGCCCCACGGAGACGTATAGGCGAACTCGCCAGGAATGTTGTAAAATATTAGTGCCGAGATCTTAGGTTGGGTTAGGTTAGGTAATATTACGTTATTGATGTATATGAAGGTCCCACGGAGACGTAGAGGCCAACTCGCCAGGAATGTTGTCAAATATTAGTGCCGAGATCTTAGGTTGGGTTAGGTCAGGTAATATTATGTTATTGATGTATATGAAGGTCCCACGGAAACATGGAGGCCAACAAGACAGGAATGTTGTCAAATATTACCGCCGAGATGTTACGTTGGTTTAGGTTAGGTTAAATTACGTTATTGATGTATATGAAGGTCCCACTGAGAGGTAGAGGCCAACTCGCCAGGAATGTTGTCAAATATTAGTGCCGAGGTGTTAGGTTGGATTAAGTTAGGTAATATTACGTTATAGATGTATATAAAATTCCCACGGAGACGTAGAGGCCAACTCGCCAGGAATGTTGTAAAATATTAGTGCCGAGATCTTAGGTTGGGTTAGGTTAGGTTATATTACGTTATTGATGTATATGAAGGTCCCACGGAGACGTAGAGGCCAACTAGCCAGGAACGTTGTCAAATATTAGTTCCGAGAGATTGGGTTTGGTTAGGTTAGGTTATATTACGTTATTGATGGATATGAAGGTCTCACGGAGACGTAGAGGCCAACTCGCCAGGAATGTTGTCAAATATTAACGCCGATATGATAGTTTGAGTTAGGTTAGGTTATATTACGTTATTGATGTATATGAAGGCCCCACGGAGACGTAGAGGCCAACTTGCCAGGAATGGTGTCAAATATTACCGCCGATATGTTAGGTTGGGTTAGGTTAGGTTATATTACGTTATTGATGTATATGAAGGCCCCACGGAGACGTAGAGGCCAACTCGCCAGGAATGTTGTCAAATATTACCGCCGATATGATAGGTTGATCTAGGTTAGGTTATATTACGTTATTGATGTATATAAAGGTCCCAAGGAAACATAGAGGCCAACAAGCCAGGAATGTTGTCAAATACTACCGCCGAGATGTTACGTTGGTTTAGGTTAGGTTAAATTAAGATATTGACGTATATGAAGGTCCCACGGAGAGGTGGAGGCCAACTCGCCAGGAATGTTGTAAAATATTAGTGCCGAGATCTTAGGTTGGGTTAGGTCAGGTAATATTATGTTATTGATGTATATGAAGGTCCCACGGAAACATGGAGGCCAACAAGACAGGAATGTTGTCAAATATTACCGGCGAGATGTTACGTTGGTTTAGGTTAGGTTAAATTACGTTATTGATGTATATGAAGGTCCCACTGAGAGGTAGAGGCCAACTCGCCAGGAATGTTGTCAAATATTAGTGCCGAGGTGTTAGGTTGGATTAAGTTAGGTAATATTACGTTATAGATGTATATAAAATTCCCACGGAGACGTAGAGGCCAACTCGCCAGGAATGTTGTAAAATATTAGTGCCGAGATCTTAGGTTGGGATAGGTTAGGTTATATTACGTTATTGATGTATATGAAGGTCCCACGGAGACGTAGAGGCCAACTAGCCAGGAACGTTGTCAAATATTAGTTCCGAGAGATTGGGTTGGGTTAGGTTAGGTTATATTACGTTATTGATGGATATGAAGGTCTCACGGAGACGTAGAGGCCAACTCGCCAGGAATGTTGTCAAATATTAACGCCGATATGATAGGTTGAGTTAGGTTAGGTTATATTACGTAATTGATGTATATGAAGGCCCCACGGAGACGTAGAGGCCAACTTGCCAGGAATGGTGTCAAATATTACCGCCGATATGTTAGGTTGGGTTAGGTTAGGTTATATTACGTTATTGATGTATATGAAGGCCCCACGGAGACGTAGAGGCCAACTCGCCAGGAATGTTGTCAAATATTACCGCCGATATGATAGGTTGATCTAGGTTAGGTTATATTACGTTATTGATGTATATAAAGGTCCCAAGGAAACATAGAGGCCAACAAGCCAGGAATGTTGTCAAATACTACCGCCGAGATGTTACGTTGGTTTAGGTTAGGTTAAATTAAGATATTGACGTATATGAAGGTCCCACGGAGAGGTGGAGGCCAACTCGCCAGGAATGTTGTCAAATATTAGTGCCGAGATGTTAGGTTGGGTTAGGTTAGGTAATATTAAGTTATTAATGTATATGAAGGTCCCACTGTGACGCAGAGGCCAACTCGCCAGGAATGTTGTCAAATATTACCGCCGATGTGTTAGGTTGGGTTAGGTTAGGTTATACTACGTTATTGATGTATATGAAGGCCCCACGGAGACGTAGAGGCCAACTCGCCAGGAATGTTGTCAAATATTACCGCCGAGATGATAGGTTGGGTTAGGTTAGGTGATATTACGTTATTGATGTATATGAAGGTCCCACGGAGACGTAGAGGCCAACTCGCCAGGAATGTTGTCAAATATTACCGCCGAGATGTTACGTTGGGTTAGGTTAGGTTATATTACGTTACTGATGTATATGAAGGTCCCACCGAGACGTAGAGGCCAACTCGCCAGGAATGTCGTCAAATATTAGTGCCGAGATCTTAGGTTGGGTTAGGACAGGTAATATTATGTTATTGATGTATATGAAGGTCCCACGGAAACATGGAGGCCAACAAGACAGGAATGTTGTCAAATATTACCGCCGAGATGTTACGTTGGTTTAGGTTAGGTTAAATTACGTTATTGATGTATATGAAGGTCCCACTGAGAGGTAGAGGCCAACTCGCCAGGAATGTTGTCAAATAATAGTGCCGAGATGTTAGGTTGGGTTAAGTTAAGTAATATTACGTTATAGATGTATATAAAATTCCCACGGAGACGTAGAGGCCAACTCGCCAGGAATGTTGTAAAATATTAGTGCCGAGATCTTAGGTTGGGTTAGGTCAGGTAATATTATGTTATTGATGTATATGAAGGTCCCACGGAAACATGGAGGCCAACAAGACAGGAATGTTGTCAAATATTACCGGCGAGATGTTACGTTGGTTTAGGTTAGGTTAAATTACGTTATTCATGTATATGAAAGTCCCACTGAGAGGTAGAGGCCAACTCGCCAGGAATGTTGTCAAATATTAGTGCCGAGGTGTTAGGTTGGATTAAGTTAGGTAATATTACGTTATAGATGTACATAAAATTCCCACGGAGACGTAGAGGCCAACTCGCCAGGAATGTTGTAAAATATTAGTGCCGAGATCTTAGGTTGGGTTAGGTTAGGTTATATTACGTTGTTGATGTATATGAAGGTCCCACGGAGACGTAGAGGCCAACTAGCCAGGAACGTTGTCAAATATTAGTTCCGAGAGATTGGGTTGGGTTAGGTTAGGTTATATTACGTTATTGATGGATATGAAGGTCTCACGGAGACGTAGAGGCCAACTCGCCAGGAATGTTGTCAAATATTAACGCCGATATGATAGGTTGAGTTAGGTTAGGTTATATTACGTTATTGATGTATATGAAGGCCCCACGGAGACGTAGAGGCCAACTTGCCAGGAATGGTGTCAAATATTACCGCCGATATGTTAGGTTGGGTTAGGTTAGGTTATATTACGTTATTGATGTATATGAAGGCCCCACGGAGACGTAGAGGCCAACTCGCCAGGAATGTTGTCAAATATTACCGCCGATATGATAGGTTGATCTAGGTTAGGTTATATTACGTTATTGATGTATATAAAGGTCCCAAGGAAACATAGAGGCCAACAAGCCAGGAATGTTGTCAAATACTACCGCCGAGATGTTACGTTGGTTTAGGTTAGGTTAAATTAAGATATTGACGTATATGAAGGTCCCACGGAGAGGTGGAGGCCAACTCGCCAGGAATGTTGTCAAATATTAGTGCCGAGATGTTAGGTTGGGTTAGGTTAGGTAATATTAAGTTATTAATGTATATGAAGGTCCCACTGTGACGTAGAGGCCAACTCGCCAGGAATGTTGTCAAATATTACCGCCGATGTGTTAGGTTGGGTTAGGTTAGGTTATACTACGTTATTGATGTATATGAAGGCCCCACGGAGACGTAGAGGCCAACTCGCCAGGAATGTTGTCAAATATTACCGCCGAGATGATAGGTTGGGTTAGGTTAGGTGATATTACGTTATTGATGTATATGAAGGTCCCACGGAGACGTAGAGGCCAACTCGCCAGGAATGTTGTCAAATATTACCGCCGAGATGTTACGTTGGGTTAGGTTAGGTTATATTACGTTACTGATGTATATGAAGGTCCCACCGAGACGTAGAGGCCAACTCGCCAGGAATGTCGTCAAATATTAGTGCCGAGATCTTAGGTTGGGTTAGGACAGGTAATATTATGTTATTGATGTATATGAAGGTCCCACGGAAACATGGAGGCCAACAAGACAGGAATGTTGTCAAATATTACCGCCGAGATGTTACGTTGGTTTAGGTTAGGTTAAATTACGTTATTGATGTATATGAAGGTCCCACTGAGAGGTAGAGGCCAACTCGCCAGGAATGTTGTCAAATAATAGTGCCGAGATGTTAGGTTGGGTTAAGTTAAGTAATATTACGTTATAGATGTATATAAAATTCCCACGGAGACGTAGAGGCCAACTCGCCAGGAATGTTGTAAAATATTAGTGCCGAGATCTTAGGTTGGGTTAGGTCAGGTAATATTATGTTATTGATGTATATGAAGGTCCCACGGAAACATGGAGGCCAACAAGACAGGAATGTTGTCAAATATTACCGGCGAGATGTTACGTTGGTTTAGGTTAGGTTAAATTACGTTATTGATGTATATGAAGGTCCCACTGAGAGGTAGAGGCCAACTCGCCAGGAATGTTGTCAAATATTAGTGCCGAGGTGTTAGGTTGGATTAAGTTAGGTAATATTACGTTATAGATGTATATAAAATTCCCACGGAGACGTAGAGGCCAACTCGCCAGGAATGTTGTAAAATATTAGTGCCGAGATCTTAGGTTGGGTTAGGTTAGGTTATATTACGTTATTGATGTATATGAAGGTCCCACGGAGACGTAGAGGCCAACTAGCCAGGAACGTTGTCAAATATTAGTTCCGAGAGATTGGGTTGGGTTAGGTTAGGTTATATTACGTTATTGATGGATATGAAGGTCTCACGGAGACGTAGAGGCCAACTCGCCAGGAATGTTGTCAAATATTAACGCCGATATGATAGGTTGAGTTAGGTTAGGTTATATTACGTTATTGATGTATATGAAGGCCCCACGGAGACGTAGAGGCCAACTTGCCAGGAATGGTGTCAAATATTACCGCCGATATGTTAGGTTGGGTTAGGTTAGGTTATATTACGTTATTGATGTATATGAAGGCCCCACGGAGACGTAGAGGCCAACTCGCCAGGAATGTTGTCAAATATTACCGCCGATATGATAGGTTGATCTAGGTTAGGTTATATTACGTTATTGATGTATATAAAGGTCCCAAGGAAACATAGAGGCCAACAAGCCAGGAATGTTGTCAAATACTACCGCCGAGATGTTACGTTGGTTTAGGTTAGGTTAAATTAAGATATTGACGTATATGAAGGTCCCACGGAGAGGTGGAGGCCAACTCGCCAGGAATGTTGTCAAATATTAGTGCCGAGATGTTAGGTTGGGTTAGGTTAGGTAATATTAAGTTATTAATATATATGAAGGTCCCACTGTGACGTAGAGGCCAACTCGCCAGGAATGTTGTCAAATATTACCGCCGATGTGTTAGGTTGGGTTAGGTTAGGTTATACTACGTTATTGATGTATATGAAGGCCCCACGGAGACGTAGAGGCCAACTCGCCAGGAATGTTGTCAAATATTACCGCCGAGATGATAGGTTGGGTTAGGTTAGGTGATATTACGTTATTGATGTATATGAAGGTCCCACGGAGACGTAGAGGCCAACTCGCCAGGAATGTTGTCAAATATTACCGCCGAGATGTTACGTTGGGTTAGGTTAGGTTATATTACGTTATTGATGTATATGAAGGTCCCACCGAGACGTAGAGGCCAACTCGCCAGGAATGTCGTCAAATATTAGTGCCGAGATCTTAGGTTGGGTTAGGACAGGTAATATTATGTTATTGATGTATATGTAGGTCCCACGGAAACATGGAGGCCAACAAGACAGGAATGTTGTCAAATATTACCGCCGAGATGTTACGTTGGTTTAGGTTAGGTTAAATTACGTTATTGATGTATATGAAGGTCCCACTGAGAGGTAGAGGCCAACTCGCCAGGAATGTTGTCAAATAATAGTGCCGAGATGTTAGGTTGGGTTAAGTTAAGTAATATTACGTTATAGATGTATATAAAATTCCCACGGAGACGTAGAGGCCAACTCGCCAGGAATGTTGTAAAATATTAGTGCCGAGATCTTAGGTTGGGTTAGGTTAGGTTATATTACGTTATTGATGTATATGAAGGTCCCACGGAGACGTAGAGGCCAACTCGCCAGGAATGTTGTCAAATATTAGTGCCGAGATCTTAGGTTGGATTAGGTCAGGTAATATTATGTTATTGATGTATATGAAGGTCCCACGGAAACATGGAGGCCAACAAGACAGGAATGTTGTCAAATATTACCGCCGAGATGTTACGTTGGTTTAGGTTAGGTAAAATTACGTTATTGATGTATATGAAGGTCCCACTGAGAGGTAGAGGCCAACTCGCCAGGAATGTTGTCAAATATTAGTGCCGAGATGTTAGGTTGGGTTAAGTTAGGTAATATTACGTTATAGATGTATATAAAATTCCCACGGAGACGTAGAGGCCAACTCGCCAGAAATGTTGTCAAATATTAGTTCCGAGATCTTAGGTTGGGTTAGGTTAGGTTATATTACGTTATTGATGTATATGAAGGTCCCACGGAGACGTGGAGGCCAACTCGCCAGGAATGTTGTCAAATATTAGTGCCGAGATCTTAGGTTGGGTTAGGTCAGGTAATATTATGTTATTGATGTATATGAAGGTCCCACGGAAACATGGAGGCCAACAAGACAGGAATGTTGTCAAATATTACCGCCGAGATGTTACGTTGGTTTAGGTTAGGTTAAATTACGTTATTGATATATATGAAGGTCCCACTGAGAGGTAGAG
This sequence comes from Xylocopa violacea, assembly GCA_963969225.1. Taxonomy (NCBI): domain Eukaryota; kingdom Metazoa; phylum Arthropoda; class Insecta; order Hymenoptera; family Apidae; genus Xylocopa; species Xylocopa violacea. The sequence goes on from CAXAJV010001082.1 coordinate 4,231,726, forward strand.
GCCAACTCGCCAGGAATGTTGTCAAATATTAGTGCCGAGGTGTTAGGTTGGATTAAGTTAGGTAATATTACGTTATTGATGGATATGAAGGTCCCACGGTGACGTAGAGGCCAACTCGCCAGGAATGTTGTCAAATATTACCGCCGAGATGTTACGTTGGGTTAGGTTAGGTGATATTACGTTATTGATGTATATGAAGGTCCCACGGAGACGTAGAGGCCAACTCGCCAGGAATGTTGTCAAATATTACCGCCGAGATGTTACGTTGGGTTAGGTTAGGTTATATTACGTTACTGATGTATATGAAGGTCCCACCGAGACGTAGAGGCCAACTCGCCAGGAATGTCGTCAAATATTAGTGCCGAGATCTTAGGTTGGGTTAGGACAGGTAATATTATGTTATTGATGTATATGAAGGTCCCACGGAAACATGGAGGCCAACAAGACAGGAATGTTGTCAAATATTACCGCCGAGATGTTACGTTGGTTTAGGTTAGGTTAAATTACGTTATTGATGTATATGAAGGTCCCACTGAGAGGTAGAGGCCAACTCGCCAGGAATGTTGTCAAATAATAGTGCCGAGATGTTAGGTTGGGTTAAGTTAAGTAATATTACGTTATAGATGTATATAAAATTCCCACGGAGACGTAGAGGCCAACTCGCCAGGAATGTTGTAAAATATTAGTGCCGAGATCTTAGGTTGGGTTAGGTCAGGTAATATTATGTTATTGATGTATATGAAGGTCCCACGGAAACATGGAGGCCAACAAGACAGGAATGTTGTCAAATATTACCGGCGAGATGTTACGTTGGTTTAGGTTAGGTTAAATTACGTTATTGATGTATATGAAGGTCCCACTGAGAGGTAGAGGCCAACTCGCCAGGAATGTTGTCAAATATTAGTGCCGAGGTGTTAGGTTGGATTAAGTTAGGTAATATTACGTTATAGATGTATATAAAATTCCCACGGAGACGTAGAGGCCAACTCGCCAGGAATGTTGTAAAATATTAGTGCCGAGATCTTAGGTTGGGTTAGGTTAGGTTATATTACGTTATTGATGTATATGAAGGTCCCACGGAGACGTAGAGGCCAACTAGCCAGGAACGTTGTCAAATATTAGTTCCGAGAGATTGGGTTGGGTTAGGTTAGGTTATATTACGTTATTGATGGATATGAAGGTCTCACGGAGACGTAGAGGCCAACTCGCCAGGAATGTTGTCAAATATTAACGCCGATATGATAGGTTGAGTTAGGTTAGGTTATATTACGTTATTGATGTATATGAAGGCCCCACGGAGACGTAGAGGCCAACTTGCCAGGAATGGTGTCAAATATTACCGCCGATATGTTAGGTTGGGTTAGGTTAGGTTATATTACGTTATTGATGTATATGAAGGCCCCACGGAGACGTAGAGGCCAACTCGCCAGGAATGTTGTCAAATATTACCGCCGATATGATAGGTTGATCTAGGTTAGGTTATATTACGTTATTGATGTATATAAAGGTCCCAAGGAAACATAGAGGCCAACAAGCCAGGAATGTTGTCAAATACTACCGCCGAGATGTTACGTTGGTTTAGGTTAGGTTAAATTAAGATATTGACGTATATGAAGGTCCCACGGAGAGGTGGAGGCCAACTCGCCAGGAATGTTGTCAAATATTAGTGCCGAGATGTTAGGTTGGGTTAGGTTAGGTAATATTAAGTTATTAATGTATATGAAGGTCCCACTGTGACGTAGAGGCCAACTCGCCAGGAATGTTGTCAAATATTACCGCCGATGTGTTAGGTTGGGTTAGGTTAGGTTATACTACGTTATTGATGTATATGAAGGCCCCACGGAGACGTAGAGGCCAACTCGCCAGGAATGTTGTCAAATATTACCGCCGAGATGATAGGTTGGGTTAGGTTAGGTGATATTACGTTATTGATGTATATGAAGGTCCCACGGAGACGTAGAGGCCAACTCGCCAGGAATGTTGTCAAATATTACCGCCGAGATGTTACGTTGGGTTAGGTTAGGTTATATTACGTTATTGATGTATATGAAGGTCCCACCGAGACGTAGAGGCCAACTCGCCAGGAATGTCGTCAAATATTAGTGCCGAGATCTTAGGTTGGGTTAGGACAGGTAATATTATGTTATTGATGTATGTGTAGGTCCCACGGAAACATGGATGCCAACAAGACAGGAATGTTGTCAAATATTACCGCCGAGATGTTACGTTGGTTTAGGTTAGGTTAAATTACGTTATTGATGTATATGAAGGTCCCACTGAGAGGTAGAGGCCAACTCGCCAGGAATGTTGTCAAATAATAGTGCCGAGATGTTAGGTTGGGTTAAGTTAAGTAATATTACGTTATAGATGTATATAAAATTCCCACGGAGACGTAGAGGCCAACTCGCCAGGAATGTTGTAAAATATTAGTGCCGAGATCTTAGGTTGGGTTAGGTTAGGTTATATTACGTTATTGATGTATATGAAGGTCCCACGGAGACGTAGAGGCCAACTCGCCAGGAATGTTGTCAAATATTAGTGCCGAGATCTTAGGTTGGATTAGGTCAGGTAATATTATGTTATTGATGTATATGAAGGTCCCACGGAAACATGGAGGCCAACAAGACAGGAATGTTGTCAAATATTACCGCCGAGATGTTACGTTGGTTTAGGTTAGGTAAAATTACGTTATTGATGTATATGAAGGTCCCACTGAGAGGTAGAGGCCAACTCGCCAGGAATGTTGTCAAATATTAGTGCCGAGATGTTAGGTTGGGTTAAGTTAGGTAATATTACGTTATAGATGTATATAAAATTCCCACGGAGACGTAGAGGCCAACTCGCCAGAAATGTTGTCAAATATTAGTTCCGAGATCTTAGGTTGGGTTAGGTTAGGTTATATTACGTTATTGATGTATATGAAGGTCCCACGGAGACGTGGAGGCCAACTCGCCAGGAATGTTGTCAAATATTAGTGCCGAGATCTTAGGTTGGGTTAGGTCAGGTAATATTATGTTATTGATGTATATGAAGGTCCCACGGAAACATGGAGGCCAACAAGACAGGAATGTTGTCAAATATTACCGCCGAGATGTTACGTTGGTTTAGGTTAGGTTAAATTACGTTATTGATATATATGAAGGTCCCACTGAGAGGTAGAGGCCAACTCGCCAGGAATGTTGTCAAATATTAGTGCCGAGGTGTTAGGTTGGATTAAGTTAGGTAATATTACGTTATTGATGGATATGAAGGTCCCACGGTGACGTAGAGGCCAACTCGCCAGGAATGTTGTCAAATATTACCGCCGAGATGTTACGTTGGGTTAGGTTAGGTGATATTACGTTATTGATGTATATGAAGGTCCCACGGAGACGTAGAGGCCAACTCGCCAGGAATGTTGTCAAATATTACCGCCGAGATGTTACGTTGGGTTAGGTTAGGTTATATTACGTTATTGATGTATATGAAGGTCCCACCGAGACGTAGAGGCCAACTCGCCAGGAATGTTGTCAAATATTAGTGCCGAGATCTTAGGTTGGGTTAGGTCAGGTAATATTATGTTATTGATGTATATGAAGGTCCCACGGAAACATGGAGGCCAACAAGACAGGAATGTTGTCAAATATTACCGCCGAGATGTTACGTTGGTTTAGGTTAGGTTAAATTACGTTATTGATATATATGAAGGTCCCACTGAGAGGTAGAGGCCAACTCGGCAGGAATGTTGTCAGATATTAGTGCCGAGATGTTAGGTTGGATTAAGTTAGGTAATATTACGTTATTGATGTATATGAAGGTCCCACGGTGACGTAGAGGCCAACTCGCCAGGAATGTTGTCAAATATTACCGCCGATGTGTTAGGTTGGGTTAGGTTAGGTTATACTACGTTATTGATGTATATGAAGGCCCCACGGAGACGTAGAGGCCAACTCGCCAGAAATGTTGTCAAATATTACCGCCGAGATGATAGGTTGGGTTAGGTTAGGTTATCTTACGTTATTGATGTATATAAAATTCCCACGGAGACGTAGAGGCCAACTAGCCAGGAACGTTGTCAAATATTAGTGCCGAGATGTTGGGTTGGATTAGGTTAGGTTATATTACGTTATTGATGTATATAAAAGCCCCACGGAGACGTAGAGGCCAACTCGCCAGGAATGTTGTCAAATATTAGTTCCGAGAGATTGGGTTGGATTAGGTTAGGTTATATTACGTTATTGATGTATATAAAGGCCCCGCGGAGACGTAGAGGCCAACCCCCAAGGAATGTTGTCAAATAATAGCGCGGAAAGGTTAGGTTGGGTTAGTTTAGGTTATATTACGTTATTGATATATGTGAAGGTCCCACGGAGACGTAGAGGCCAACTCGCCAGGAATGTTGTCAAATATTCCCGCCGACAGGATAGGTTGGGCTAGGTTAGGTTATATTACGTTATTGATGTATATAAAGGTCCCACGGAAACATAGAGGCCAACAAGCCAGGAATGTTGTCAAATACTACCGCCGAGATGTTACGTTGGTTTAGGTTAGGTTAAATTAAGATATTGATGTATATGAAGGTCCCACGAAGAGGTAGAGGCCAACTCGCCAGGAATGTTGTCAAATATTAGTGCCGAGACGTTAGGTTGGATTAAGTTAGGTAATATTACGTTATTGATGTATATGAAGGTCCCACGGTGACGTAGAGGCCAACTCGCCAGGAATGTTGTCAAATATTACCGCCGATGTGTTAGGTTGGGTTAGGTTAGGTTATACTACGTTATTGATGTATATGAACGCCCCACGGAGACGTAGAGGCCAACTCGCCAGAAATGTTGTCAAATATTACCGCCGAGATGATAGGTTGGGTTAGGTTAGGTTATATTACGTTATTGATGTATATAAAATTCCCACGGAGACGTAGAGGCCAACTAGCCAGGAACGTTGTCAAATATTAGTGCCGAGGTGTTAGGTTGGATTAGGTTAGGTTATATTACGTTATTGATGTATATAAAAGCCCCACGGAGACGTAGAGGCCAACTCGCCAGGAATGTTGTCAAATATTAGTTCCGAGAGATTGGGTTGCATTAGGTTAGGTTATATTACGTTATTGGTGTATATAAAGGCCCCGCGGAGACGTAGAGGCCAACCCCCAAGGAATGTTGTCAAATAATAGCGCCGAAAGGTTAGGTTGGGTTAGTTTAGGTTATATTACGTTATTGATATATGTGAAGGTCCCACGGAGACGTAGAGGCCAACTCGCCAGGAATGTTGTCAAATATTAGTTCCGAGAGATTGGGTTGCATTAGGTTAGGTTATATTACGTTATTGGTGTATATAAAGGCCCCGCGGAGACGTAGAGGCCAACCCCCAAGGAATGTTGTCAAATAATAGCGCCGAAAGGTTAGGTTGGGTTAGTTTAGGTTGTATTACGTTATTGATATATGTGAAGGTCCCACGGAGACGTAGAGGCCAACTCGCCAGGAATGTTGTAAAATATTAGTGCCGAGATCTTAGGTTGGGTTAGGTCAGGTAATATTATGTTATTGATGTATATGAAGGTCCCACGGAAACATGGAGGCCAACAAGACAGGAATGTTGTCAAATATTACCGGCGAGATGTTACGTTGGTTTAGGTTAGGTTAAATTACGTTATTGATGTATATGAAGGTCCCACTGAGAGGTAGAGGCCAACTCGCCAGGAATGTTGTCAAATATTAGTGCCGAGGTGTTAGGTTGGATTAAGTTAGGTAATATTACGTTATAGATGTATATAAAATTCCCACGGAGACGTAGAGGCCAACTCGCCAGGAATGTTGTAAAATATTAGTGCCGAGATCTTAGGTTGGGTTAGGTTAGGTTATATTACGTTATTGATGTATATGAAGGTCCCACGGAGACGTAGAGGCCAACTAGCCAGGAACGTTGTCAAATATTAGTTCCGAGAGATTGGGTTGGGTTAGGTTAGGTTATATTACGTTATTGATGTATATGAAGGTCCCACCGAGACGTAGAGGCCAACTCGCCAGGAATGTCGTCAAATATTAGTGCCGAGATCTTAGGTTGGGTTAGGACAGGTAATATTATGTTATTGATGTATATGAAGGTCCCACGGAAACATGGAGGCCAACAAGACAGGAATGTTGTCAAATATTACCGCCGAGATGTTACGTTGGTTTAGGTTAGGTTAAATTACGTTATTGATGTATATGAAGGTCCCACTGAGAGGTAGAGGCCAACTCGCCAGGAATGTTGTCAAATAATAGTGCCGAGATGTTAGGTTGGGTTAAGTTAAGTAATATTACGTTATAGATGTATATAAAATTCCCACGGAGACGTAGAGGCCAACTCGCCAGGAATGTTGTAAAATATTAGTGCCGAGATCTTAGGTTGGGTTAGGTTAGGTTATATTACGTTATTGATGTATATGAAGGTCCCACGGAGACGTAGAGGCCAACTCGCCAGGAATGTTGTCAAATATTAGTGCCGAGATCTTAGGTTGGATTAGGTCAGGTAATATTATGTTATTGATGTATATGAAGGTCCCACGGAAACATGGAGGCCAACAAGACAGGAATGTTGTCAAATATTACCGCCGAGATGTTACGTTGGTTTAGGTTAGGTAAAATTACGTTATTGATGTATATGAAGGTCCCACTGAGAGGTAGAGGCCAACTCGCCAGGAATGTTGTCAAATATTAGTGCCGAGATGTTAGGTTGGGTTAAGTTAGGTAATATTACGTTATAGATGTATATAAAATTCCCACGGAGACGTAGAGGCCAACTCGCCAGAAATGTTGTCAAATATTAGTTCCGAGATCTTAGGTTGGGTTAGGTTAGGTTATATTACGTTATTGATGTATATGAAGGTCCCACGGAGACGTGGAGGCCAACTCGCCAGGAATGTTGTCAAATATTAGTGCCGAGATCTTAGGTTGGGTTAGGTCAGGTAATATTATGTTATTGATGTATATGAAGGTCCCACGGAAACATGGAGGCCAACAAGACAGGAATGTTGTCAAATATTACCGCCGAGATGTTACGTTGGTTTAGGTTAGGTTAAATTACGTTATTGATATATATGAAGGTCCCACTGAGAGGTAGAGGCCAACTCGCCAGGAATGTTGTCAAATATTAGTGCCGAGGTGTTAGGTTGGATTAAGTTAGGTAATATTACGTTATTGATGGATATGAAGGTCCCACGGTGACGTAGAGGCCAACTCGGCAGGAATGTTGTCAAATATTAGTGCCGAGATGTTAGGTTGGATTAAGTTAGGTAATATTACGTTATTGATGTATATGAAGGTCCCACGGAGACGTAGAGGCCAACTCGCCAGGAATGTTGTCAAATATTACCGCCGAGATGTTACGTTGGGTTAGGTTAGGTTATATTACGTTACTGATGTATATGAAGGTCCCACCGAGACGTAGAGGCCAACTCGCCAGGAATGTCGTCAAATATTAGTGCCGAGATCTTAGGTTGGGTTAGGACAGGTAATATTATGTTATTGATGTATATGAAGGTCCCACGGAAACATGGAGGCCAACAAGACAGGAATGTTGTCAAATATTACCGCCGAGATGTTACGTTGGTTTAGGTTAGGTTAAATTACGTTATTGATGTATATGAAGGTCCCACTGAGAGGTAGAGGCCAACTCGCCAGGAATGTTGTCAAATAATAGTGCCGAGATGTTAGGTTGGGTTAAGTTAAGTAATATTACGTTATAGATGTATATAAAATTCCCACGGAGACGTAGAGGCCAACTCGCCAGGAATGTTGTAAAATATTAGTGCCGAGATCTTAGGTTGGGTTAGGTCAGGTAACATTATGTTATTGATGTATATGAAGGTCCCACGGAAACATGGAGGCCAACAAGACAGGAATGTTGTCAAATATTACCGGCGAGATGTTACGTTGGTTTAGGTTAGGTTAAATTACGTTATTGATGTATATGAAGGTCCCACTGAGAGGTAGAGGCCAACTCGCCAGGAATGTTGTCAAATATTAGTGCCGAGGTGTTAGGTTGGATTAAGTTAGGTAATATTACGTTATAGATGTATATAAAATTCCCACGGAGACGTAGAGGCCAACTCGCCAGGAATGTTGTAAAATATTAGTGCCGAGATCTTAGGTTGGGTTAGGTTAGGTTATATTACGTTATTGATGTATATGAAGGTCCCACGGAGACGTAGAGGCCAACTAGCCAGGAACGTTGTCAAATATTAGTTCCGAGAGATTGGGTTGGGTTAGGTTAGGTTATATTACGTTATTGATGGATATGAAGGTCTCACGGAGACGTAGAGGCCAACTCGCCAGGAATGTTGTCAAATATTAACGCCGATATGATAGGTTGAGTTAGGTTAGGTTATATTACGTTATTGATGTATATGAAGGCCCCACGGAGACGTAGAGGCCAACTTGCCAGGAATGGTGTCAAATATTACCGCCGATATGTTAGGTTGGGTTAGGTTAGGTTATATTACGTTATTGATGTATATGAAGGCCCCACGGAGACGTAGAGGCCAACTCGCCAGGAATGTTGTCAAATATTACCGCCGATATGATAGGTTGATCTAGGTTAGGTTATATTACGTTATTGATGTATATAAAGGTCCCAAGGAAACATAGAGGCCAACAAGCCAGGAATGTTGTCAAATACTACCGCCGAGATGTTACGTTGGTTTAGGTTAGGTTAAATTAAGATATTGACGTATATGAAGGTCCCACGGAGAGGTGGAGGCCAACTCGCCAGGAATGTTGTCAAATATTAGTGCCGAGATGTTAGGTTGGGTTAGGTTAGGTAATATTAAGTTATTAATGTATATGAAGGTCCCACTGTGACGTAGAGGCCAACTCGCCAGGAATGTTGTCAAATATTACCGCCGATGTGTTAGGTTGGGTTAGGTTAGGTTATACTACGTTATTGATGTATATGAAGGCCCCACGGAGACGTAGAGGCCAACTCGCCAGGAATGTTGTCAAATATTACCGCCGAGATGATAGGTTGGGTTAGGTTAGGTGATATTACGTTATTGATGTATATGAAGGTCCCACGGAGACGTAGAGGCCAACTCGCCAGGAATGTTGTCAAATATTACCGCCGAGATGTTACGTTGGGTTAGGTTAGGTTATATTACGTTATTGATGTATATGAAGGTCCCACCGAGACGTAGAGGCCAACTCGCCAGGAATGTCGTCAAATATTAGTGCCGAGATCTTAGGTTGGGTTAGGACAGGTAATATTATGTTATTGATGTATATGTAGGTCCCACGGAAACATGGAGGCCAACAAGACAGGAATGTTGTCAAATATTACCGCCGAGATGTTACGTTGGTTTAGGTTAGGTTAAATTACGTTATTGATGTATATGAAGGTCCCACTGAGAGGTAGAGGCCAACTCGCCAGGAATGTTGTCAAATAATAGTGCCGAGATGTTAGGTTGGGTTAAGTTAAGTAATATTACGTTATAGATGTATATAAAATTCCCACGGAGACGTAGAGGCCAACTCGCCAGGAATGTTGTAAAATATTAGTGCCGAGATCTTAGGTTGGGTTAGGTTAGGTTATATTACGTTATTGATGTATATGAAGGTCCCACGGAGACGTAGAGGCCAACTCGCCAGGAATGTTGTCAAATATTAGTGCCGAGATCTTAGGTTGGATTAGGTCAGGTAATATTATGTTATTGATGTATATGAAGGTCCCACGGAAACATGGAGGCCAACAAGACAGGAATGTTGTCAAATATTACCGCCGAGATGTTACGTTGGTTTAGGTTAGGTAAAATTACGTTATTGATGTATATGAAGGTCCCACTGAGAGGTAGAGGCCAACTCGCCAGGAATGTTGTCAAATATTAGTGCCGAGATGTTAGGTTGGGTTAAGTTAGGTAATATTACGTTATAGATGTATATAAAATTCCCACGGAGACGTAGAGGCCAACTCGCCAGAAATGTTGTCAAATATTAGTTCCGAGATCTTAGGTTGGGTTAGGTTAGGTTATATTACGTTATTGATGTATATGAAGGTCCCACGGAGACGTGGAGGCCAACTCGCCAGGAATGTTGTCAAATATTAGTGCCGAGATCTTAGGTTGGGTTAGGTCAGGTAATATTATGTTATTGATGTATATGAAGGTCCCACGGAAACATGGAGGCCAACAAGACAGGAATGTTGTCAAATATTACCGCCGAGATGTTACGTTGGTTTAGGTTAGGTTAAATTACGTTATTGATATATATGAAGGTCCCACTGAGAGGTAGAGGCCAACTCGCCAGGAATGTTGTCAAATATTAGTGCCGAGGTGTTAGGTTGGATTAAGTTAGGTAATATTACGTTATTGATGGATATGAAGGTCCCACGGTGACGTAGAGGCCAACTCGCCAGGAATGTTGTCAAATATTACCGCCGAGATGTTACGTTGGGTTAGGTTAGGTGATATTACGTTATTGATGTATATGAAGGTCCCACGGAGACGTAGAGGCCAACTCGCCAGGAATGTTGTCAAATATTACCGCCGAGATGTTACGTTGGGTTAGGTTAGGTTATATTACGTTATTGATGTATATGAAGGTCCCACCGAGACGTAGAGGCCAACTCGCCAGGAATGTTGTCAAATATTAGTGCCGAGATCTTAGGTTGGGTTAGGTCAGGTAATATTATGTTATTGATGTATATGAAGGTCCCACGGAAACATGGAGGCCAACAAGACAGGAATGTTGTCAAATATTACCGCCGAGATGTTACGTTGGTTTAGGTTAGGTTAAATTACGTTATTGATATATATGAAGGTCCCACTGAGAGGTAGAGGCCAACTCGGCAGGAATGTTGTCAAATATTAGTGCCGAGATGTTAGGTTGGATTAAGTTAGGTAATATTACGTTATTGATGTATATGAAGGTCCCACGGTGACGTAGAGGCCAACTCGCCAGGAATGTTGTCAAATATTACCGCCGAAGTGTTAGGTTGGGTTAGGTTAGGTTATACTACGTTATTGATGTATATGAAGGCCCCACGGAGACGTAGAGGCCAACTCGCCAGAAATGTTGTCAAATATTACCGCCGAGATGATAGGTTGGGTTAGGTTAGGTTATCTTACGTTATTGATGTATATAAAATTCCCACGGAGACGTAGAGGCCAACTAGCCAGGAACGTTGTCAAATATTAGTGCCGAGATGTTGGGTTGGATTAGGTTAGGTTATATTACGTTATTGATGTATATAAAAGCCCCACGGAGACGTAGAGGCCAACTCGCCAGGAATGTTGTCAAATATTAGTTCCGAGAGATTGGGTTGGATTAGGTTAGGTTATATTACGTTATTGATGTATATAAAGGCCCCACGGAGACGTAGAGGCCAACCCCCAAGGAATGTTGTCAAATAATAGCGCGGAAAGGTTAGGTTGGGTTAGTTTAGGTTATATTACGTTATTGATATATGTGAAGGTCCCACGGAGACGTAGAGGCCAACTCGCCAGGAATGTTGTCAAATATTCCCGCCGACAGGATAGGTTGGGCTAGGTTAGGTTATATTACGTTATTGATGTATATAAAGGTCCCACGGAAACATAGAGGCCAACAAGCCAGGAATGTTGTCAAATACTACCGCCGAGATGTTACGTTGGTTTAGGTTAGGTTAAATTAAGATATTGATGTATATGAAGGTCCCACGAAGAGGTAGAGGCCAACTCGCCAGGAATGTTGTCAAATATTAGTGCCGAGATGTTAGGTTGGATTAAGTTAGGTAATATTACGTTATTGATGTATATGAAGGTCCCACGGTGACGTAGAGGCCAACTCGCCAGGAATGTTGTCAAATATTACCGCCGATGTGTTAGGTTGGGTTAGGTTAGGTTATACTACGTTATTGATGTATATGAAGGCCCCACGGAGACGTAGAGGCCAACTCGCCAGAAATGTTGTCAAATATTACCGCCGAGATGATAGGTTGGGTTAGGTTAGGTTATATTACGTTATTGATGTATATAAAATTCCCACGGAGACGTAGAGGCCAACTAGCCAGGAACGTTGTCAAATATTAGTGCCGAGATGTTAGGTTGGATTAGGTTAGGTTATATTACGTTATTGATGTATATAAAAGCCCCACGGAGACGTAGAGGCCAACTCGCCAGGAATGTTGTCAAATATTAGTTCCGAGAGATTGGGTTGCATTAGGTTAGGTTATATTACGTTATTGGTGTATATAAAGGCCCCGCGGAGACGTAGAGGCCAACCCCCAAGGAATGTTGTCAAATAATAGCGCCGAAAGGTTAGGTTGGGTTAGTTTAGGTTGTATTACGTTATTGATATATGTGATGGTCCCACGGAGACGTAGAGGCCAACTCGCCAGGAATGTTGTAAAATATTAGTGCCGAGATCTTAGGTTGGGTTAGGTCAGGTAATATTATGTTATTGATGTATATGAAGGTCCCACGGAAACATGGAGGCCAACAAGACAGGAATGTTGTCAAATATTACCGGCGAGATGTTACGTTGGTTTAGGTTAGGTTAAATTACGTTATTGATGTATATGAAGGTCCCACTGAGAGGTAGAGGCCAACTCGCCAGGAATGTTGTCAAATATTAGTGCCGAGGTGTTAGGTTGGATTAAGTTAGGTAATATTACGTTATAGATGTATATAAAATTCCCACGGAGACGTAGAGGCCAACTCGCCAGGAATGTTGTAAAATATTAGTGCCGAGATCTTAGGTTGGGTTAGGTTAGGTTATATTACGTTATTGATGTATATGAAGGTCCCACGGAGACGTAGAGGCCAACTAGCCAGGAACGTTGTCAAATATTAGTTCCGAGAGATTGGGTTGGGTTAGGTTAGGTTATATTACGTTATTGATGTATATGAAGGTCCCACCGAGACGTAGAGGCCAACTCGCCAGGAATGTCGTCAAATATTAGTGCCGAGATCTTAGGTTGGGTTAGGACAGGTAATATTATGTTATTGATGTATATGAAGGTCCCACGGAAACATGGAGGCCAACAAGACAGGAATGTTGTCAAATATTACCGCCGAGATGTTACGTTGGTTTAGGTTAGGTTAAATTACGTTATTGATGTATATGAAGGTCCCACTGAGAGGTAGAGGCCAACTCGCCAGGAATGTTGTCAAATAATAGTGCCGAGATGTTAGGTTGGGTTAAGTTAAGTAATATTACGTTATAGATGTATATAAAATTCCCACGGAGACGTAGAGGCCAACTCGCCAGGAATGTTGTAAAATATTAGTGCCGAGATCTTAGGTTGGGTTAGGTTAGGTTATATTACGTTATTGATGTATATGAAGGTCCCACGGAGACGTAGAGGCCAACTCGCCAGGAATGTTGTCAAATATTAGTGCCGAGATCTTAGGTTGGATTAGGTCAGGTAATATTATGTTATTGATGTATATGAAGGTCCCACGGAAACATGGAGGCCAACAAGACAGGAATGTTGTCAAATATTACCGCCGAGATGTTACGTTGGTTTAGGTTAGGTAAAATTACGTTATTGATGTATATGAAGGTCCCACTGAGAGGTAGAGGCCAACTCGCCAGGAATGTTGTCAAATATTAGTGCCGAGATGTTAGGTTGGGTTAAGTTAGGTAATATTACGTTATAGATGTATATAAAATTCCCACGGAGACGTAGAGGCCAACTCGCCAGAAATGTTGTCAAATATTAGTTCCGAGAACTTAGGTTGGGTTAGGTTAGGTTATATTACGTTATTGATGTATATGAAGGTCCCACGGAGACGTGGAGGCCAACTCGCCAGGAATGTTGTCAAATATTAGTGCCGAGATCTTAGGTTGGGTTAGGTCAGGTAATATTATGTTATTGATGTATATGAAGGTCCCACGGAAACATGGAGGCCAACAAGACAGGAATGTTGTCAAATATTACCGCCGAGATGTTACGTTGGTTTAGGTTAGGTTAAATTACGTTATTGATATATATGAAGGTCCCACTGAGAGGTAGAGGCCAACTCGCCAGGAATGTTGTCAAATATTAGTGCCGAGGTGTTAGGTTGGATTAAGTTAGGTAATATTACGTTATTGATGGATATGAAGGTCCCACGGTGACGTAGAGGCCAACTCGGCAGGAATGTTGTCAAATATTAGTGCCGAGATGTTAGGTTGGATTAAGTTAGGTAATATTACGTTATTGATGTATATGAAGGTCCCACGGTGACGTAGAGGCCAACTCGCCAGGAATGTTGTCAAATATTACCGCCGATGTGTTAGGTTGGGTTAGGTTAGGTTATACTACGTTATTGATGTATATGAAGGCCCCACGGAGACGTAGAGGCCAACTCGCCAGAAATGTTGTCAAATATTACCGCCGAGATGATAGGTTGGGTTAGGTTAGGTTATCTTACGTTATTGATGTATATAAAATTCCCACGGAGACGTAGAGGCCAACTAGCCAGGAACGTTGTCAAATATTAGTGCCGAGATGTTGGGTTGGATTAGGTTAGGTTATATTACGTTATTGATGTATATAAAAGCCCCACGGAGACGTAGAGGCCAACTCGCCAGGAATGTTGTCAAATATTAGTTCCGAGAGATTGGGTTGGATTAGGTTAGGTTATATTACGTTATTGATGTATATAAAGGCCCCGCGGAGACGTAGAGGCCAACCCCCAAGGAATGTTGTCAAATAATAGCGCGGAAAGGTTAGGTTGGGTTAGTTTAGGTTATATTACGTTATTGATATATGTGAAGGTCCCACGGAGACGTAGAGGCCAACTCGCCAGGAATGTTGTCAAATATTCCCGCCGACAGGATAGGTTGGGCTAGGTTAGGTTATATTACGTTATTGATGTATATAAAGGTCCCACGGAAACATAGAGGCCAACAAGCCAGGAATGTTGTCAAATACTACCGCCGAGATGTTACGTTGGTTTAGGTTAGGTTAAATTAAGATATTGATGTATATGAAGGTCCCACGAAGAGGTAGAGGCCAACTCGCCAGGAATGTTGTCAAATATTAGTGCCGAGACGTTAGGTTGGATTAAGTTAGGTAATATTACGTTATTGATGTATATGAAGGTCCCACGGTGACGTAGAGGCCAACTCGCCAGGAATGTTGTCAAATATTACCGCCGATGTGTTAGGTTGGGTTAGGTTAGGTTATACTACGTTATTGATGTATATGAACGCCCCACGGAGACGTAGAGGCCAACTCGCCAGAAATGTTGTCAAATATTACCGCCGAGATGATAGGTTGGGTTAGGTTAGGTTATATTACGTTATTGATGTATATAAAATTCCCACGGAGACGTAGAGGCCAACTAGCCAGGAACGTTGTCAAATATTAGTGCCGAGATGTTAGGTTGGATTAGGTTAGGTTATATTACGTTATTGATGTATATAAAAGCCCCACGGAGACGTAGAGGCCAACTCGCCAGGAATGTTGTCAAATATTAGTTCCGAGAGATTGGGTTGCATTAGGTTAGGTTATATTACGTTATTGGTGTATATAAAGGCCCCGCGGAGACGTAGAGGCCAACCCCCAAGGAATGTTGTCAAATAATAGCGCCGAAAGGTTAGGTTGGGTTAGTTTAGGTTATATTACGTTATTGATATATGTGAAGGTCCCACGGAGACGTAGAGGCCAACTCGCCAGGAATGTTGTCAAATATTAGTTCCGAGAGATTGGGTTGCATTAGGTTAGGTTATATTACGTTATTGGTGTATATAAAGGCCCCGCGGAGACGTAGAGGCCAACCCCCAAGGAATGTTGTCAAATAATAGCGCCGAAAGGTTAGGTTGGGTTAGTTTAGGTTGTATTACGTTATTGATATATGTGAAGGTCCCACGGAGACGTAGAGGCCAACTCGCCAGGAATGTTGTAAAATATTAGTGCCGAGATCTTAGGTTGGGTTAGGTCAGGTAATATTATGTTATTGATGTATATGAAGGTCCCACGGAAACATGGAGGCCAACAAGACAGGAATGTTGTCAAATATTACCGGCGAGATGTTACGTTGGTTTAGGTTAGGTTAAATTACGTTATTGATGTATATGAAGGTCCCACTGAGAGGTAGAGGCCAACTCGCCAGGAATGTTGTCAAATATTAGTGCCGAGGTGTTAGGTTGGATTAAGTTAGGTAATATTACGTTATAGATGTATATAAAATTCCCACGGAGACGTAGAGGCCAACTCGCCAGGAATGTTGTAAAATATTAGTGCCGAGATCTTAGGTTGGGTTAGGTTAGGTTATATTACGTTATTGATGTATATGAAGGTCCCACGGAGACGTAGAGGCCAACTAGCCAGGAACGTTGTCAAATATTAGGTCCGAGAGATTGGGTTGGGTTAGGTTAGGTTATATTACGTTATTGATGTATATGAAGGTCCCACCGAGACGTAGAGGCCAACTCGCCAGGAATGTCGTCAAATATTAGTGCCGAGATCTTAGGTTGGGTTAGGACAGGTAATATTATGTTATTGATGTATATGAAGGTCCCACGGAAACATGGAGGCCAACAAGACAGGAATGTTGTCAAATATTACCGCCGAGATGTTACGTTGGTTTAGGTTAGGTTAAATTACGTTATTGATGTATATGAAGGTCCCACTGAGAGGTAGAGGCCAACTCGCCAGGAATGTTGTCAAATAATAGTGCCGAGATGTTAGGTTGGGTTAAGTTAAGTAATATTACGTTATAGATGTATATAAAATTCCCACGGAGACGTAGAGGCCAACTCGCCAGGAATGTTGTAAAATATTAGTGCCGAGATCTTAGGTTGGGTTAGGTTAGGTTATATTACGTTATTGATGTATATGAAGGTCCCACGGAGACGTAGAGGCCAACTCGCCAGGAATGTTGTCAAATATTAGTGCCGAGATCTTAGGTTGGATTAGGTCAGGTAATATTATGTTATTGATGTATATGAAGGTCCCACGGAAACATGGAGGCCAACAAGACAGGAATGTTGTCAAATATTACCGCCGAGATGTTACGTTGGTTTAGGTTAGGTAAAATTACGTTATTGATGTATATGAAGGTCCCACTGAGAGGTAGAGGCCAACTCGCCAGGAATGTTGTCAAATATTAGTGCCGAGATGTTAGGTTGGGTTAAGTTAGGTAATATTACGTTATAGATGTATATAAAATTCCCACGGAGACGTAGAGGCCAACTCGCCAGAAATGTTGTCAAATATTAGTTCCGAGATCTTAGGTTGGGTTAGGTTAGGTTATATTACGTTATTGATGTATATGAAGGTCCCACGGAGACGTGGAGGCCAACTCGCCAGGAATGTTGTCAAATATTAGTGCCGAGATCTTAGGTTGGGTTAGGTCAGGTAATATTATGTTATTGATGTATATGAAGGTCCCACGGAAACATGGAGGCCAACAAGACAGGAATGTTGTCAAATATTACCGCCGAGATGTTACGTTGGTTTAGGTTAGGTTAAATTACGTTATTGATATATATGAAGGTCCCACTGAGAGGTAGAGGCCAACTCGCCAGGAATGTTGTCAAATATTAGTGCCGAGGTGTTAGGTTGGATTAAGTTAGGTAATATTACGTTATTGATGGATATGAAGGTCCCACGGTGACGTAGAGGCCAACTCGGCAGGAATGTTGTCAAATATTAGTGCCGAGATGTTAGGTTGGATTAAGTTAGGTAATATTACGTTATTGATGTATATGAAGGTCCCACGGTGACGTAGAGGCCAACTCGCCAGGAATGTTGTCAAATATTACCGCCGATGTGTTAGGTTGGGTTAGGTTAGGTTATACTACGTTATTGATGTATATGAAGGCCCCACGGAGACGTAGAGGCCAACTCGCCAGAAATGTTGTCAAATATTACCGCCGAGATGATAGGTTGGGTTAGGTTAGGTTATCTTACGTTATTGATGTATATAAAATTCCCACGGAGACGTAGAGGCCAACTAGCCAGGAACGTTGTCAAATATTAGTGCCGAGATGTTGGGTTGGATTAGGTTAGGTTATATTACGTTATTGATGTATATAAAAGCCCCACGGAGACGTAGAGGCCAACTCGCCAGGAATGTTGTCAAATATTAGTTCCGAGAGATTGGGTTGGATTAGGTTAGGTTATATTACGTTATTGATGTATATAAAGGCCCCGCGGAGACGTAGAGGCCAACCCCCAAGGAATGTTGTCAAATAATAGCGCGGAAAGGTTAGGTTGGGTTAGTTTAGGTTATATTACGTTATTGATATATGTGAAGGTCCCACGGAGACGTAGAGGCCAACTCGCCAGGAATGTTGTCAAATATTCCCGCCGACAGGATAGGTTGGGCTAGGTTAGGTTATATTACGTTATTGATGTATATAAAGGTCCCACGGAAACATAGAGGCCAACAAGCCAGGAATGTTGTCAAATACTACCGCCGAGATGTTACGTTGGTTTAGGTTAGGTTAAATTAAGATATTGATGTATATGAAGGTCCCACGAAGAGGTAGAGGCCAACTCGCCAGGAATGTTGTCAAATATTAGTGCCGAGACGTTAGGTTGGATTAAGTTAGGTAATATTACGTTATTGATGTATATGAAGGTCCCACGGTGACGTAGAGGCCAACTCGCCAGGAATGTTGTCAAATATTACCGCCGATGTGTTAGGTTGGGTTAGGTTAGGTTATACTACGTTATTGATGTATATGAACGCCCCACGGAGACGTAGAGGCCAACTCGCCAGAAATGTTGTCAAATATTACCGCCGAGATGATAGGTTGGGTTAGGTTAGGTTATATTACGTTATTGATGTATATAAAATTCCCACGGAGACGTAGAGGCCAACTAGCCAGGAACGTTGTCAAATATTAGTGCCGAGATGTTAGGTTGGATTAGGTTAGGTTATATTACGTTATTGATGTATATAAAAGCCCCACGGAGACGTAGAGGCCAACTCGCCAGGAATGTTGTCAAATATTAGTTCCGAGAGATTGGGTTGCATTAGGTTAGGTTATATTACGTTATTGGTGTATATAAAGGCCCCGCGGAGACGTAGAGGCCAACCCCCAAGGAATGTTGTCAAATAATAGCGCCGAAAGGTTAGGTTGCGTTAGTTTAGGTTATATTACGTTATTGATATATGTGAAGGTCCCACGGAGACGTAGAGCCCAACTCGCCAGGAATGTTGTCAAATATTCCCGCCGACAGGATAGGTTGGGCTAGGTTAGGTTATATTACGTTATTGATGTATATAAAGGTCCCACGGAAACATAGAGGCCAACAAGCCAGGAATGTTGTCAAATACTACCGCCGAGATGTTACGTTGGTTTAGGTTAGGTTAAATTAAGATATTGATGTATATGAAGGTCCCACGAAGAGGTAGAGGCCAACTCGCCAGGAATGTTGTCAAATATTAGTGCCGAGACGTTAGGTTGGATTAAGTTAGGTAATATTACGTTATTGATGTATATGAAGGTCCCACGGTGACGTAGAGGCCAACTCGCCAGGAATGTTGTCAAATATTACCGCCGATGTGTTAGGTTGGGTTAGGTTAGGTTATACTACGTTATTGATGTATATGAACGCCCCACGGAGACGTAGAGGCCAACTCGCCAGAAATGTTGTCAAATATTACCGCCGAGATGATAGGTTGGGTTAGGTTAGGTTATATTACGTTATTGATGTATATAAAATTCCCACGGAGACGTAGAGGCCAACTAGCCAGGAACGTTGTCAAATATTAGTGCCGAGATGTTAGGTTGGATTAGGTTAGGTTATATTACGTTATTGATGTATATAAAAGCCCCACGGAGACGTAGAGGCCAACTCGCCAGGAATGTTGTCAAATATTAGTTCCGAGAGATTGGGTTGCATTAGGTTAGGTTATATTACGTTATTGGTGTATATAAAGGCCCCGCGGAGACGTAGAGGCCAACCCCCAAGGAATGTTGTCAAATAATAGCGCCGAAAGGTTAGGTTGGGTTAGTTTAGGTTATATTACGTTATTGATATATGTGAAGGTCCCACGGAGACGTAGAGGCCAACTCGCCAGGAATGTTGTCAAATATTCCCGCCGACAGGATAGGTTGGGCTAGGTTAGGTTATATTACGTTATTGATGTATATAAAGGTCCCACGGAAACATAGAGGCCAACAAGCCAGGAATGTTGTCAAATACTACCGCCGAGATGTTACGTTGGTTTAGGTTAGGTTAAATTAAGATATTGATGTATATGAAGGTCCCACGAAGAGGTAGAGGCCAACTCGCCAGGAATGTTGTCAAATATTAGTGCCGATATGTGAGGTTGGGTTAGGTTAGGTTAAATTACGTTATTGATGTATATGAAGGTCTCACGGAGAGGTAGAGGCCAACTCGCCAGGAATGTTGTCAAATATTAGTGCCGGGAAGTTGGGTTGGGTTAGGTTGGGTTATATTACGTTATTGATGTATATAAAATTCCCACGGAGACGTAGAGGCCAACTCGCCAGGAATGTTGTAAAATATTACCGCCGATGTGTTAGGTTGGGTTAGGTTAGGTTATACTACGTTATTGATGTATATGAAGGCCCCACGGAGACGTATAGGCGAACTCGCCAGGAATGTTGTCAAATATTAGTGCCGAGATGTGAGGTTGGGTTAGGTTAGGTTATATTACGTTATTAATGTATGTCAAGGTCCAATGGAGACGAAGAGGCCAACTCGCCAGGAATGTTGTCAAGTATTACAGCCGAGATGTTACGTTGGGGTATTTTAGGTTAAATTACGTTATTGATGTATATAAAAGTCCCACGGAGACGTAGAGGCCAACTCGCCTGGAATGTTGTCAAATATTACCGTCGAGATGTTAGGTTGGGTTAGGTTAGGTTATATTACGTTATTGATGTATATGAAGGTCCCACGGAGACGTAGAGGCCAACTCGCCAGGAATGTTGTCAAATATTAGTGCCGAGAACTTAGGTTGGATTAGGTCAGGTAATATTATGTTATTGATGTATATGAAGGTCCCACGGAAACATGGAGGCCAACAAGACAGGAATGTTGTCAAATATTACCGCCGAGATGTTACGTTGGTTTAGGTTAGGTTAAATTACGTTATTGATGTATATGAAGGTCCCACTGAGAGGTAGAGGCCAACTCGCCAGGAATGTTGTCAAATATTAGTGCCGAGATGTTAGGTTGGGTTAAGTTAGGTAATATTACGTTATAGATGTATATAAAATTCCCACGGAGACGTAGAGGCCAACTCGCCAGAAATGTTGTCAAATAATAGTTCCGAGATCTTAGGTTGGGTTAGGTTAGGTTATATTACGTTATTGATGTATATGAAGGTCCCACGGAGACGTAGGGGCCAACTCGTCAGGAATGTTGTCAAATATTAGTGCCGAGATCTTAGGTTGGGATAGGTCAGGTAATATTATGTTATTGATGTATATGAAGGTCCCACGGAAACATGGAGGCCAACAAGACAGGAATGTTGTCAAATATTAGTGCCGAGATGTTAGGTTGGATTAAGTTAGGTAATATTACGTTATTGATGTATATGAAGGTCCCACGGTGACGTAGAGGCCAACTCGCCAGGAATGTTGTCAAATATTACCGCCGATGTGTTAGGTTGGGTTAGGTTAGGTTATACTACGTTATTGATGTATCTGAAGGCCCCACGGAGACGTAGAGGCCAACTCGCCAGAAATGTTGTCAAATATTACCGCCGAGATGATAGGTTGGGTTAGGTTAGGTTATATTACGTTATTGATGTATATAAAATTCCCACGGAGACGTAGAGGCCAACTAGCCAGGAACGTTGTCAAATATTAGTGCCGAGATGTTAGGTTGGATTAGGTTAGGTTATATTACGTTATTGATGTATATAAAAGCCCCACGGAGACTTTGAGGCCAACTCGCCAGGAATGTTGTCAAATATTAATTCCGAGACATTGGGTTGGGTTAGGTTAGGTTATATTACGTTATTGATGTATATAAAGGCCCAGCGGAGACGTAGAGGCCAACCCGCCAGGAATGTTGTCAAATATTACCGCCGATATGATAGGTTGGGTTAGGTTAGGTAATATTACGTTATTGATGTATATGAAGGTCCCACGGTGACGTAGAGGCCAACTCGCCAGGAATGTTGTCAAATATTACCGCCGATGTGTTAGGTTGGGTTAGGTTAGGTTATACTACGTTATTGATGTATATGAAGGTCCCACGGAAACATAGAGGCCAACAAGCCAGGAATGTTGTCAAATACTACCGCCGAGATGTTACGTTGGTTTAGGTTAGGTTAAATTAAGATATTGATGTATATGAAGGTCCCACGGAGAGGTAGAGGCCAACTCGCCAGGAATGTTGTCAAATATTACCGCCGAGATGATAGGTTGGGTTAGGTTAGGTTATATTACGTTATTGATGTGTATGAAGGTCCCACGGAGACGTAGAGGCCAATTCGCCAGGAATGTTGTCAAAAATTAGTGCCGAGATCTTAGGTTGGGTTAGGTCAGGTAATATTATGTTATTGATGTATATGAAGGTCCTACGGAAACATGGAGGCCAACAAGACAGGAATGTTGTCAAATATTACCGCCGAGGTGTTACGTTGGTTTAGGTTAGGTTAAATTACGTTATTGATGTATATGAAGGTCTCACTGAGAGGTAGAGGCCAACTCGCCAGGAATGTTGTCAAACATTAGTGCCGAGATGTTAGGTTGGGTTAAGTTAGGTAATATTACGTTATTGATGTATATGAAGGTCCCACGGTGACGTAGAGGCCAACTCGCCAGGAATGTTGTCAAATATTACCGCCGATGTGTTAGGTTGGGTTAGGTTAGGTTATACTACGTTATTGATGTATATGAAGGGCCCACGGAGACGTAGAGGCCAACTCGGCAGAAATGTTGTCAAATATTACCGCCGAGATGATAGGTTGGGTCAGGTTAGGTTATATTACGTTATTGATGTATATAAAATTCCCACGGAGACGTAGAGGCCAACTCGCCAGGAATGTTGTCAAATATTAGTGCCGAGATGTTAGGTTGGATTGGGTTAGGTTATATTACGTTATTGATGTATATAAAAGCCCCACGGAGACTTTGAGGCCAACTCGCCAGGAATGTTGTCAAATATTAATTCCGAGACATTGGGTTGGGTTAGGTTAGGTTATATTACGTTATTGATGTATATAAAGGCCCAGCGGAGACGTAGAGGCCAACCCGCCAGGAATGTTGTCAAATATTACCGCCGATATGATAGGTTGGGTTAGGTTAGGTAATATTACGTTATTGATGTATATGAAGGTCCCACGGTGACGTAGAGGCCAACTCGCCAGGAATGTTGTCAAATATTACCGCCGATGTGTTAGGTTGGGTTAGGTTAGGTTATACTACGCTATTGATGTATATGAAGGCCCCACGGAGACGTAGAGGCCAACTCGGCAGAAGTGTTGTCAAATATTACCGCCGAGATGATAGGTTGAGTTAGGTTAGGTTATATTACGTTATTGATGTATATAAAATTCCCACGGAGACGTAGAGGCCAACTCGCCAGGAATGTTGTCAAATATTAGTGCCGAGATGTTAGGTTGGATTAGGTTAGGTTATATTACGTTATTGATGTATATAAAAGCCCCACAGAAATTTTGAGGCCAACTCGCCAGGAATGTTGCCAAATATTAATTCCGAGACATTGGGTTGGGTTAGGTTAGGTTATATTACGTTATTGATGTATATAAAGGCCCAGCGGAGACGTAGAGGCCAACCCGCCAGGAATGTTGTCAAATATTACCGCCGATATGATAGGTTGGGTTAGGTTAGGTTATATTACGTTATTGATGTATATGAAGGCCCCACGGAGACGGAGAGGCCAACTCGCCAGGAATGTTGTCAAATATTACCGCCGATATGATAGGTTGGGCTAGGTTAGGTTATATTACGTTATTGATGTATATGAAGTTCCACGGAGACGTAGAGGCCAGCTCGCCAGGAATGTTGTCAAATAATAACGCCGAAAGGTTAGGTTGGGTTATATTAGGTTATATTACGTTATTGATGGATATGAAGGTCTCACGGAGACGTAGAGGCCAACTCGCCAGGAATGTTGTTAAATATTACCGCCGAGTGGTTAGGTCGGGTTATATTAGGTTATATTACGTTATTGATATATGTGAAGGTCCCGCGGAAACGTAGATGCCAACTCACCAGGAATGTTGTCACATAATAGCGCCGAGTGGTTAGGTTGGGTTAGGTTAGTTTATATTACGCTATTGATGTATATCAAAGTCCCACGGAAACCATAATGCCAATAAACCAGGAATGTCGTCAAATAATAGCGCCGAAAGGTTAGGCTGGGTCATGTAATGTTATATTACGTTATTGATGTATATGAAGGTCCCGCGGAGAAGTAGAGTCCAACTAGCCAGGAACGTTGTCAAATATTAGTGCCGAGATGTTAGGTTGGATTAGGTTAGGTTATATTACGTTATTGATGTATATAAAAGCCCCACGGAGACGTAGAGGCCAACTCGCCAGGAATGTTGTCAAATATTAGTTCCGAGAGATTGGGTTGGGTTAGGTTAGGTTATATTACGTTATTGATGTATATAAAGGCCCAGCGGAGACGTAGAGGCCAACCCGCCAGGAATGTTGTCAAATATTACCGCCGATATGATAGGTTGGGTTAGGTTAGGTAATATTACGTTATTGATGTATATGAAGGTCCCACGGTGACGTAGAGGCCAACTCGCCAGGAATGTTGCCAAATATTACCGCCGATGTGTTAGGTTGGGTTAGGTTAGGTTATACTACGTTATTGATGTATATGAAGGCCCCACGGAGACGTAGAGGCCAACTCGGCAGAAATGTTGTCAAATATTACCGCCGAGATGATAGGTTGGGTTAGGTTAGGTTATATTACGTTATTGATGTATATAAAATTCCCACGGAGACGTAGAGGCCAACTCGCCAGGAATGTTGTCAAATATTAGTGCCGAGATGTTAGGTTGGATTAGGTTAGGTTATATTACGTTATTGATGTATATAAAAGCCCCACGGAGATTTTGAGGCCAACTCGCCAGGAATGTTGTCAAATATTAATTCCGAGACATTGGGTTGGGTTAGGTTAGGTTATATTACGTTATTGATGTATATAAAGGCCCAGCGGAGACGTAGAGGCCAACCCGCCAGGAATGTTGTCAAATATTACCGCCGATATGATAGGTTGGGTTAGGTTAGGTTATATTACGTTATTGATGTATATGAAGGCCCCACGGAGACGGAGAGGCCAACTCGCCAGGAATGTTGTCAAATATTACCGCCGATATGATAGGTTGGGCTAGGTTAGGTTATATTACGTTATTGATGTATATGAAGTTCCACGGAGACGTAGAGGCCAGCTCGCCAGGAATGTTGTCAAATAATAACGCCGAAAGGTTAGGTTGGGTAATATTAGGTTATATTACGTTATTGATGGATATGAAGGTCTCACGGAGACGTAGAGGCCAACTCGCCAGGAATGTTGTTAAATATTACCGCCGAGTGGTTAGGTCGGGTTATATTAGGTTATATTACGTTATTGATATATGTGAAGGTCCCACGGAAACGTAGATGCCAACTCACCAGGAATGTTGTCACATAATAGCGCCGAGTGGTTAGGTTGGGTTAGGTTAGTTTATATTACGCTATTGATGTATATCAAAGTCCCACGGAAACCATAATGCCAATAAACCAGGAATGTCGTCAAATAATAGCGCCGAAAGGTTAGGCTGGGTCATGTAATGTTATATTACGTTATTGATGTATATGAAGGTCCCACGGAGAAGTAGAGTCCAACTAGCCAGGAACGTTGTCAAATATTAGTGCCGAGATGTTAGGTTGGATTAGGTTAGGTTATATTACGTTATTGATGTATATAAAAGCCCCACGGAGACGTAGAGGCCAACTCGCCAGGAATGTTGTCAAATATTACTTCCGAGAGATTGGGTTGGGTTAGGTTAGGTTATATTACGTTATTGATGTATATAAAGGCCCAGCGGAGACGTAGAGGCCAACCCGCCAGGAATGTTGTCAAATATTAGTGCCGAGATGTTAGGTTGGATTAGGTTAGGTTATATTACGTTATTGATGTATATAAAATTCCCACGGAGACGTAGAGTCCAACTAGCCAGGAACGTTGTCAAATATTAGTGGCGAGATGTTAGGTTGGATTAGGTTAGGTTATATTACGTTATTGATGTATATAAAAGCCCCACGGAGACGTAGAGGCCAACTCGCCAGGAATGTTGTCAAATATTAGTTCCGAGAGATTGGGTTGGGTTAGGTTAGGTTATATTACGTTATTGATGTATATAAAGGCCCCGCGGAGACGTAAAGGCCAACCGCCCAGGAATGTTGTCAAATAATAGCGCCGAAAGGTTAGGTTGGGTTAGTTTAGGTTATATTACGTTATTGATATATGTGAAGGTCCCACGGAGACGTAGAGGCCAACTCGCCAGGAATGTTGTCAAATATTACCGCCGAGATGATAGGTTGGGTTAGGTTAGGTTATATTACGTTATTGATGTATATAAAATTCCCACGGAGACGTAGAGGCCAACTCGCCAGGAATGTTGTCAAATATTAGTGCCGAGATGTTAGGTTGGATTAGGTTAGGTTAAATTACGTTATCGATGTATATGAAGGTCCCACTGAGAGGTAGAGGCCAACTCGCCAGGAATGTTGTCAAATATTAGTGCCGAGGTGTTAGGTTGGGTTAAGTTAGGTAATATTACGTTATTGATGTATATGAAGGTCCCACGGTGACGTAGAGGCCAACTCGCCAGGAATGTTGTCAAATATTAGTGCCGAGGTGTTAGGTTGGGTTAAGTTAGGTAATATTACGTTATTGATGTATATGAAGGTCCCACGGTGACGTAGAGGCCAACTCGCCAGGAATGTTGTCAAATATTACCGCCGATGTGTTAGGTTGGGTTAGGTTAGGTTATATTACGTTATTGATGTATATAAAATTCCCACGGAGACGTAGAGGCCAACTCGCCAGGAATGTTGTCAAATATTAGTGCCGAGATGTTAGGTTGGATTAGGTTAGGTTATATTACGTTATTGATGTATATAAAAGCCCCACGGAGACATTGAGGCCAACTCGCCAGGAATGTTGTCAAATATTAATTCCGAGACATTGGGTTGGGTTAGGTTAGGTTATATTACGTTATTGATGTATATAAAGGCCCAGCGGAGACGTAGAGGCCAACCCGCCAGGAATGTTGTCAAATATTACCGCCGATATGATAGGTTGGGTTAGGTTAGGTTATATTACGTTATTGATGTATATGCAGGCCCCACGGAGACGGAGAGGCCAACTCGCCAGGAATGTTGTCAAATATTACCGCCGATATGATAGGTTGGGCTAGGTTAGGTTATATTACGTTATTGATGTATATGAAGTTCCACGGAGACGTAGAGGCCAGCTCGGCAGGAATGTCGTCAAATAATAGCGCCGAAAGGTTAGGCTGGGTCATGTAATGTTATATTACGTTATTGATGTATATGAAGGTCCCACGGAGACGTAGAGGCCAACTCGCCAGGAATGTTGTCAAATATTACCGCCGAGATGATAGGTTGGGTTAGGTTATGTTATATTACGTTATTGATGTATATGAAGGCCGCACGGAGAGGTAGAGGCCAACTCGCCATGAATGTTGTCAAATATTAGTGCCGAGATGTTAGGTTGGGTTAAGTTAGGTAGTATTACGTTATTGATGTATATGAAGGACCCACCGTGACGTAGAGGCCAACTCGCCAGGAATGTTGTCAAATATTACCGCCGATATGATAGGTTGGGTTAGGTTAGGTTATATTACGTTATTGATGTATATGAAGGCCCCACGGAGACGGAGAGGCCAACTCGCCAGGAATGTTGTCAAATATTACCGCCGATATGATAGGTTGGGCTAGGTTAGGTTATATTACGTTATTGATGTATATGAAGTTCCACGGAGACGTAGAGGCCAGCTCGCCAGGAATGTTGTCAAATAATAACGCCGAAAGGTTAGGTTGGGTAATATTAGGTTATATTACGTTATTGATGGATATGAAGGTCTCACGGAGACGTAGAGGCCAACTCGACAGGAATGTTGTTAAATATTACCGCCGAGTGGTTAGGTCGGGTTATATTAGGTTATATTACGTTATTGATATATGTGAAGGTCCCACGGAAACGTAGATGCCAACTCACCAGGAATGTTGTCACATAATAGCGCCGAGTGGTTAGGTTGGGTTAGGTTAGTTTATATTACGCTATTGATGTATATCAAAGTCCCACGGAAACCATAATGCCAATAAACCAGGAATGTCGTCAAATAATAGCGCCGAAAGGTTAGGCTGGGTCATGTAATGTTATATTACGTTATTGATGTATATGAAGGTCCCACGGAGAAGTAGAGTCCAACTAGCCAGGAACGTTGTCAAATATTAGTGCCGAGATGTTAGGTTGGATTAGGTTAGGTTATATTACGTTATTGATGTATATAAAAGCCCCACGGAGACGTAGAGGCCAACTCGCCAGGAATGTTGTCAAACATTAGTTCCGAGAGATTGGGTTGGGTTAGGTTAGGTTATATTACGTTATTGATGTATATAAAGGCCCAGCGGAGACGTAGAGGCCAACCCGCCAGGAATGTTGTCAAATATTAGTGCCGAGATGTTAGGTTGGATTAGGTTAGGTTATATTACGTTATTGATGTATATAAAATTCCCACGGAGACGTAGAGTCCAACTAGCCAGGAACGTTGTCAAATATTAGTGGCGAGATGTTAGGTTGGATTAGGTTAGGTTATATTACGTTATTGATGTATATAAAAGCCCCACGGAGACGTAGAGGCCAACTCGCCAGGAATGTTGTCAAATATTAGTTCCGCGAGATTGGGTTGGGTTAGGTTAGGTTATATTACGTTATTGATGTATATAAAGGCCCCGCGGAGACGTAAAGGCCAACCGCCCAGGAATGTTGTCAAATAATAGCGCCGAAAGGTTAGGTTGGGTTAGTTTAGGTTATATTACGTTATTGATATATGTGAAGGTCCCACGGAGACGTAGAGGCCAACTCGCCAGGAATGTTGTCAAATATTACCGCCGATGTGTTAGGTTGGGTTAGGTTAGGTTATACTACGTTATTGATGTATATGAAGGCCCCACGGAGACGTAGAGGCCAACTCGGCAGAAATGTTGTCAAATATTACCGCCGAGATGATAGGTTGGGTTAGGTTAGGTTATATTACGTTATTGATGTATATACAATTCCCACGGAGACGTAGAGGCCAACTCGCCAGGAATGTTGTCAAATATTAGTGCCGAGATGTTAGGTTGGATTAGGTTAGGTTAAATTACGTTATCGATGTATATGAAGGTCCCACTGAGAGGTAGAGGCCAACTCGCCAGGAATGTTGTCAAATATTAGTGCCGAGATGTTAGGTTGGGTTAAGTTAGGTAGTATTACGTTATTGATGTATATGAAGGACCCACGGAGACGTAGAGGCCAACTCGCCAGGAATGTTGTCAAATAATAGCGCCGAGATCTTAGGTTGGGTTAGGTCAGGTAATATTATGTTATTGATGTATATGAAGGTCCCACGGAGACGTAGAGGCCAACTCGCCAGGAATGTTGTCAAATATTCCCGCCGAGATGGTAGGTTGGGCTAGGTTAGGTTATATTACGTTATTGATGTATATAAACGTCCCACGGAAACGTAGAGGCCAACAAGCCAGGAATGTTGTCAAATACTACCGCCGAGATGTTACGTTGGTTTAGGTTAGGTTAAATTAAGATATTGATGTATATGAAGGTCCCACGGAGAGGTAGAGGCCAACTCGCCAGGAATGTTGTCAAATATTAGTGCCGACAGGATAGGTTGGGCTAGGTTAGGTTATATTACGTTATTGATGTATATAAAGGTCCCACGGAAACATAGAGGCCAACAAGCCAGGAATGTTGTCAAATACTACCGCCGAGATGTTACGTTGGTTTAGGTTAGGTTAAATTAAGATATTGATGTATATGAAGGTCCCACGAAGAGGTAGAGGCCAACTCGCCAGGAATGTTGTCAAATATTAGTGCCGAGATGTGAGGTTGGGTTAGGTTAGGTTAAATTACGTTATTGATGTATATGAAGGTCTCACGGAGAGGTAGAGGCCAACTCGCCAGGAATGTTGTCAAATATTAGTGCCGGGAAGTTGGGTTGGGTTAGGTTAGGTTATATTACGTTATTGATGTATATAAAATTCCCACGGAGACGTAGAGGCCAACTCGCCAGGAATGTTGTAAAATATTACCGCCGATGTGTTAGGTTGGGTTAGGTTAGGTTATACTACGTTATTGATGTATATGAAGGCCCCACGGAGACGTATAGGCGAACTCGCCAGGAATGTTGTCAAATATTAGTGCCGAGATGTGAGGTTGGGTTAGGTTAGGTTATATTACGTTATTAATGTATGTCAAGGTCCAATGGAGACGAAGAGGCCAACTCGCCAGGAATGTTGTCAAATATTAGTGCCGAGATCTTAGGTTGGATTAGGTCAGGTAATATTATGTTATTGATGTATATGAAGGTCCCACGGAAACATGGAGGCCAACAAGACAGGAATGTTGTCAAATATTACCGCCGAGATGTTACGTTGGTTTAGGTTAGGTTAAATTACGTTATTGATGTATATGAAGGTCCCACTGAGAGGTAGAGGCCAACTCGCCAGGAATGTTGTCAAATATTAGTGCCGAGATGTTAGGTTGGGTTAAGTTAGGTAATATTACGTTATAGATGTATATAAAATTCCCACGGAGACGTAGAGGCCAACTCGCCAGAAATGTTGTCAAATAATAGTTCCGAGATCTTAGGTTGGGTTAGGTGAGGTTATATTACGTTATTGATGTATATGAAGGTCCCACGGAGACATAGGGGCCAACTCGCCAGGAATGTTGTCAAATATTAGTGCCGAGATCTTAGGTTGGGATAGGTCAGGTAATATTATGTTATTGATGTATATGAAGGTCCCACGGAAACATGGAGGCCAACAAGACAGGAATGTTGTCAAATATTAGTGCCGAGATGTTAGGTTGGATTAAGTTAGGTAATATTACGTTATTGATGTATATGAAGGTCCCACGGTGACGT
This sequence comes from Xylocopa violacea, assembly GCA_963969225.1. Lineage (NCBI taxonomy): Eukaryota > Metazoa > Arthropoda > Insecta > Hymenoptera > Apidae > Xylocopa > Xylocopa violacea. Next base: position 4,262,783 of record CAXAJV010001082.1, read on the forward strand.
AGAGGCCAACTCGCCAGGAATGTTGTCAAATATTACCGCCGATGTGTTAGGTTGGGTTAGGTTAGGTTATACTACGTTATTGATGTATCTGAAGGCCCCACGGAGACGTAGAGGCCAACTCGCCAGAAATGTTGTCAAATATTACCGCCGAGATGATAGGTTGGGTTAGGTTAGGTTATATTACGTTATTGATGTATATAAAATTCCCACGGAGACGTAGAGGCCAACTAGCCAGGAACGTTGTCAAATATTAGTGCCGAGATGTTAGGTTGGATTAGGTTAGGTTATATTACGTTATTGATGTATATAAAAGCCCCACGGAGACTTTGAGGCCAACTCGCCAGGAATGTTGTCAAATATTAATTCCGAGACATTGGGTTGGGTTAGGTTAGGTTATATTACGTTATTGATGTATATAAAGGCCCAGCGGAGACGTAGAGGCCAACCCGCCAGGAATGTTGTCAAATATTACCGCCGATATGATAGGTTGGGTTAGGTTAGGTAATATTACGTTATTGATGTATATGAAGGTCCCACGGTGACGTAGAGGCCAACTCGCCAGGAATGTTGTCAAATATTACCGCCGATGTGTTAGGTTGGGTTAGGTTAGGTTATACTACGTTATTGATGTATATGAAGGCCCCACGGAGACGTAGAGGCCAACTCGGCAGAAATGTTGTCAAATATTACCGCCGAGATGATAGGTTGGGTTAGGTTAGGTTATATTACGTTATTGATGTATATAAAATTCCCACGGAGACGTTGAGGCCAACTCGCCAGGAATGTTGTCAAATATTAGTGCCGAGATGATAGGTTGGGTTAGGTTAGGTTATATTACGTTATTGATGTATATGAAGGCCCCACGGAGACGTAGAGGCCAACTCGCCAGGAATGTTGTCAAATATTACCGCCGAGATGATAGGTTGGGTTAGGTTAGGTTATATTACGTTATTGATGTATATGAAGGTCCCACGGAAACATAGAGGCCAACAAGCCAGGAATGTTGTCAAATACTACCGCCGAGATGTTACGTTGGTTTAGGTTAGGTTAAATTAAGATATTGATGTATATGAAGGTCCCACGGAGAGGTAGAGGCCAACTCGCCAGGAATGTTGTCAAATATTACCGCCGAGATGATAGGTTGGGTTAGGTTAGGTTATATTACGTTATTGATGTGTATGAAGGTCCCACGGAGACGTAGAGGCCAATTCGCCAGGAATGTTGTCAAATATTAGTGCCGAGATCTTAGGTTGGGTTAGGTCAGGTAATATTATGTTATTGATGTATATGAAGGTCCTACGGAAACATGGAGGCCAACAAGACAGGAATGTTGTCAAATATTACCGCCGAGGTGTTACGTTGGTTTAGGTTAGGTTAAATTACGTTATTGATGTATATGAAGGTCTCACTGAGAGGTAGAGGCCAACTCGCCAGGAATGTTGTCAAACATTAGTGCCGAGATGTTAGGTTGGGTTAAGTTAGGTAATATTACGTTATTGATGTATATGAAGGTCCCACGGTGACGTAGAGGCCAACTCGCCAGGAATGTTGTCAAATATTACCGCCGATGTGTTAGGTTGGGTTAGGTTAGGTTATACTACGTTATTGATGTATATGAAGGCCCCACGGAGACGTAGAGGCCAACTCGGCAGAAATGTTGTCAAATATTACCGCCGAGATGATAGGTTGGGTTAGGTTAGGTTATATTACGTTATTGATGTATATAAAATTCCCACGGAGACGTAGAGGCCAACTCGCCAGGAATGTTGTCAAATATTAGTGCCGAGATGTTAGGTTGGATTGGGTTAGGTTATATTACGTTATTGATGTATATAAAAGCCCCACGGAGACTTTGAGGCCAACTCGCCAGGAATGTTGTCAAATATTAATTCCGAGACATTGGGTTGGGTTAGGTTAGGTTATATTACGTTATTGATGTATATAAAGGCCCAGCGGAGACGTAGAGGCCAACCCGCCAGGAATGTTGTCAAATATTACCGCCGATATGATAGGTTGGGTTAGGTTAGGTAATATTACGTTATTGATGTATATGAAGGTCCCACGGTGACGTAGAGGCCAACTCGCCAGGAATGTTGTCAAATATTACCGCCGATGTGTTAGGTTGGGTTAGGTTAGGTTATACTACGCTATTGATGTATATGAAGGCCCCACGGAGACGTAGAGGCCAACTCGGCAGAAATGTTGTCAAATATTACCGCCGAGATGATAGGTTGAGTTAGGTTAGGTTATATTACGTTATTGATGTATATAAAATTCCCACGGAGACGTAGAGGCCAACTCGCCAGGAATGTTGTCAAATATTAGTGCCGAGATGTTAGGTTGGATTAGGTTAGGTTATATTACGTTATTGATGTATATAAAAGCCCCACAGAAATTTTGAGGCCAACTCGCCAGGAATGTTGCCAAATATTAATTCCGAGACATTGGGTTGGGTTAGGTTAGGTTATATTACGTTATTGATGTATATAAAGGCCCAGCGGAGACGTAGAGGCCAACCCGCCAGGAATGTTGTCAAATATTACCGCCGATATGATAGGTTGGGTTAGGTTAGGTTATATTACGTTATTGATGTATATGAAGGCCCCACGGAGACGGAGAGGCCAACTCGCCAGGAATGTTGTCAAATATTACCGCCGATATGATAGGTTGGGCTAGGTTAGGTTATATTACGTTATTGATGTATATGAAGTTCCACGGAGACGTAGAGGCCAGCTCGCCAGGAATGTTGTCAAATAATAACGCCGAAAGGTTAGGTTGGGTTATATTAGGTTATATTACGTTATTGATGGATATGAAGGTCTCACGGAGACGTAGAGGCCAACTCGCCAGGAATGTTGTTAAATATTACCGCCGAGTGGTTAGGTCGGGTTATATTAGGTTATATTACGTTATTGATATATGTGAAGGTCCCGCGGAAACGTAGATGCCAACTCACCAGGAATGTTGTCACATAATAGCGCCGAGTGGTTAGGTTGGGTTAGGTTAGTTTATATTACGCTATTGATGTATATCAAAGTCCCACGGAAACCATAATGCCAATAAACCAGGAATGTCGTCAAATAATAGCGCCGAAAGGTTAGGCTGGGTCATGTAATGTTATATTACGTTATTGATGTATATGAAGGTCCCACGGAGAAGTAGAGTCCAACTAGCCAGGAACGTTGTCAAATATTAGTGCCGAGATGTTAGGTTGGATTAGGTTAGGTTATATTACGTTATTGATGTATATAAAAGCCCCACGGAGACGTAGAGGCCAACTCGCCAGGAATGTTGTCAAATATTAGTTCCGAGATTGGGTTGGGTTAGGTTAGGTTATATTACGTTATTGATGTATATAAAGGCCCAGCGGAGACGTAGAGGCCAACCCGCCAGGAATGTTGTCAAATATTACCGCCGATATGATAGGTTGGGTTAGGTTAGGTAATATTACGTTATTGATGTATATGAAGGTCCCACGGTGACGTAGAGGCCAACTCGCCAGGAATGTTGTCAAATATTACCGCCGATGTGTTAGGTTGGGTTAGGTTAGGTTATACTACGTTATTGATGTATATGAAGGCCCCACGGAGACGTAGAGGCCAACTCGGCAGAAATGTTGTCAAATATTACCGCCGAGATGATAGGTTGGGTTAGGTTAGGTTATATTACGTTATTGATGTATATAAAATTCCCACGGAGACGTAGAGGCCAACTCGCCAGGAATGTTGTCAAATATTAGTGCCGAGATGTTAGGTTGGATTAGGTTAGGTTATATTACGTTATTGATGAATATAAAAGCCCCACGGAGATTTTGAGGCCAACTCGCCAGGAATGTTGTCAAATATTAATTCCGAGACATTGGGTTGGGTTAGGTTAGGTTATATTACGTTATTGATGTATATAAAGGCCCAGCGGAGACGTAGAGGCCAACCCGCCAGGAATGTTGTCAAATATTACCGCCGATATGATAGGTTGGGTTAGGTTAGGTTATATTACGTTATTGATGTATATGAAGGCCCCACGGAGACGGAGAGGCCAACTCGCCAGGAATGTTGTCAAATATTACCGCCGATATGATAGGTTGGGCTAGGTTAGGTTATATTACGTTATTGATGTATATGAAGTTCCACGGAGACGTAGAGGCCAGCTCGCCAGGAATGTTGTCAAATAATAACGCCGAAAGGTTAGGTTGGGTTATATTAGGTTATATTACGTTATTGATGGATATGAAGGTCTCACGGAGACGTAGAGGCCAACTCGCCAGGAATGTTGTTAAACATTACCGCCGAGTGGTTAGGTCGGGTTATATTAGGTTATATTACGTTATTGATATATGTGAAGGTCCCACGGAAACGTAGATGCCAACTCACCAGGAATGTTGTCACATAATAGCGCTGAGTGGTTAGGTTGGGTTAGGTTAGTTTATATTACGCTATTGATGTATATCAAAGTCCCACGGAAACCATAATGCCAATAAACCAGGAATGTCGTCAAATAATAGCGCCGAAAGGTTAGGCTGGGTCATGTAATGTTATATTACGTTATTGATGTATATGAAGGTCCCACGGAGAAGTAGAGGCCAACTCGCCAGGAATGTTGTCAAATATTACCGCCGAGAATTGATAGGTTGGGTTAGGTTAGGTTATATTACGTCATTGATGTATATGAAGGTCCCACTGAGAGGTAGAGGCCAACTCGCCAGGAATGTTGTCAAATATTAGTGCCGAGATGTTAGGTTGGGTTAAGTTAGGTAATATTACGTTATAGATGTATATAAAATTCCCACGGAGACGTAGACCCCAACTCGCCAGGAATGTTGTCAAATATTAGTGCCGAGATGTTAGGTTGGATTAAGTTAGGTAATATTACGTTATTGATGTATATGAAGGTCCCACGGTGACGTAGAGGCCAACTCGCCAGGAATGTTGTCAAATATTACCGCCGATGTGTTAGGTTGGGTTAGGTTAGGTTATACTACGTTATTGATGTATATGAAGGCCCCACGGAGACGTAGAGGCCAACTCGCCAGAAATGTTGTCAAATATTACAGCCGAGATGATAGGTTGGGTTAGGTTAGGTTATATTACGTTATTGATGTATATAAAATTCCCACGGAGACGTAGAGTCCAACTAGCCAGGAACGTTGTCAAATATTAGTGGCGAGATGTTAGGTTGGATTAGGTTAGGTTATATTACGTTATTGATGTATATAAGAGCCCCACGGAGACGTAGAGGCCAACTCGCCAGGAATGTTGTCAAATATCAGTTCCGAGAGATTGGGTTGGGTTAGGTTAGGTTATATTACGTTATTGATGTATATAAAGGCCCCGCGGAGACGTAAAGGCCAACCGCCCAGGAATGTTGTCAAATAATAGCGCCGAAAGGTTAGGTTGGGATAGTTTAGGTTATATTACGTTATTGATATATGTGAAGGTCCCACGGAGACGTAGAGGCCAACTCGCCAGGAATGTTGTCAAATATTACCGCCGATGTGTTAGGTTGGGTTAGGTTAGGTTATACTACGTTATTGATGTATATGAAGGCCCCACGGAGACGTAGAGGCCAACTCGGCAGAAATGTTGTCAAATATTACCGCCGAGATGATAGGTTGGGTTAGGTTAGGTTATATTACGTTATTGATGTATATAAAATTCCCACGGAGACGTAGAGGCCAACTCGCCAGGAATGTTGTCAAATATTAGTGCCGAGATGTTAGGTTGGATTAGGTTAGGTTAAATTACGTTATCGATGTATATGAAGGTCCCACTGAGAGGTAGAGGCCAACTCGCCAGGAATGTTGTCAAATATTAGTGCCGAGGTGTTAGGTTGGGTTAAGTTAGGTAATATTACGTTATTGATGTATATGAAGGTCCCACGGTGACGTAGAGGCCAACTCGCCAGGAATGTTGTCAAATATTACCGCCGATGTGTTAGGTTGGGTTAGGTTAGGTTATACTACGTTATTGATGTATATGAAGGCCCCACGGAGACGTAGAGGCCAACTCGCCAGAAATGTTGTCAAATGTTACCGCCGAGATGATAGGTTGGGTTAGGTTAGGTTATATTACGTTATTGATGTATATAAAATTCCCACGGAGACGTAGAGGCCAACTCGCCAGGAATGTTGTCAAATATTAGTGCCGAGATGTTAGGTTGGATTAGGTTAGGTTATATTACGTTATTGATGTATATAAAAGCCCCACGGAGACATTGAGGCCAACTCGCCAGGAATGTTGTCAAATATTAATTCCGAGACATTGGGTTGGGTTAGGTTAGGTTATATTACGTTATTGATGTATATAAAGGCCCAGCGGAGACGTAGAGGCCAACCCGCCAGGAATGTTGTCAAATATTACCGCCGATATGATAGGTTGGGTTAGGTTAGGTTATATTACGTTATTGATGTATATGAAGGCCCCACGGAGACGGAGAGGCCAACTCGCCAGGAATGTTGTCAAATATTACCGCCGATATGATAGGTTGGGCTAGGTTAGGTTATATTACGTTATTGATGTATATGAAGTTCCACGGAGACGTAGAGGCCAGCTCGGCAGCAATGTCGTCAAATAATAGCGCCGAAAGGTTAGGCTGGGTCATGTAATGTTATATTACGTTATTGATGTATATGAAGGTCCCACGGAGACGTAGAGGCCAACTCGCCAGGAATGTTGTCAAATATTACCGCCGAGATGATAGGTTGGGTTAGGTTATGTTATATTACGTTATTGATGTATATGAAGGCCGCACGGAGAGGTAGAGGCCAACTCGCCATGAATGTTGTCAAATATTAGTGCCGAGATGTTAGGTTGGGTTAAGTTAGGTAGTATTACGTTATTGATGTATATGAAGGACCCACCGTGACGTAGAGGCCAACTCGCCAGGAATGTTGTCAAATATTACCGCCGATGTGTTAGGTTGGGTTAGGTTAGGTTATACTACGTTATTGATGTATATGAAGGCCCCACGGAGATGTAGAGGCCAACTCGCCAGGAATGTTGTCAAATACTACCGCCGAGATGATAGGTTAGGTTAGGTTAGGTTATATTACGTTATTGATGTATATGAAGGTCCCACGGAGACATAGAGGCCAACTCGCCAGGAATGTTGTCAAATATTAGTGCCGAGATCTTAGGTTGGGTTAGGTCAGGTAATATTATGTTATTGATGTATATGAAGGTCCCACGGAAACATGGAGGCCAACAAGACAGGAATGTTGTCAAATATTACCGCCGAGATGTTACGTTGGTTTAGGTTAGGTTAAATTACGTTATTGATGTATATGAAGGTCCCACTGAGAGGTAGAGGCCAACTCGCCAGGAATGTTGTCAAATATTAGTGCCGAGATGTTAGGTTGGGTTAAGTTAGGTAATATTACGTTATTGATGTATATGAAGGTCCCACGGTGACGTAGAGGCCAACTCGCCAGGAATGTTGTCAAATATTATCGCCGATGTGTTAGGTTGGGTTAGGTTAGGTTATACTACGTTATTGATGTATATGAAGGCCCCACGGAGACGTAGAGGCCAACTCGGCAGAAATGTTGTCAAATATTACCGCCGAGATGATAGGTTGGGTTAGCTTAGGTTATATTACGTTATTGATGTATATAAAATTCCCACGGAGACGTAGAGGCCAACTCGCCAGGAATGTTGTCAAATAATAGCGCCGAGATCTTAGGTTGGGTTAGGTCAGGTAATATTATGTTATTGATGTATATGAAGGTCCCACGGAGACGTAGAGGCCAACAAGCCAGGAATGTTGTCAAATACTACCGCCGAGATGTTACGTTGGTTTAGGTTAGGTTAAATTAAGATATTGATGTATATGAAGGTCCCACGAAGAGGTAGAGGCCAACTCGCCAGGAATGTTGTCAAATATTAGTGCCGAGATGTGAGGTTGGGTTAGGTTAGGTTAAATTACGTTATTGATGTATATGAAGGTCTCACGGAGAGGTAGAGGCCAACTCGCCAGGAATGTTGTCAAATATTAGTGCCGGGAAGTTGGGTTGGGTTAGGTTAGGTTATATTACGTTATTGATGTATATAAAATTCCCACGGAGACGTAGAGGCCAACTCGCCAGGAATGTTGTAAAATATTACCGCCGATGTGTTAGGTTGGGTTAGGTTAGGTTATACTACGTTATTGATGTATATGAAGGCCCCACGGAGACGTATAGGCGAACTCGCCAGGAATGTTGTCAAATATTAGTGCCGAGATGTGAGGTTGGGTTAGGTTAGGTTATATTACGTTGTTAATGCATGTCAAGGTCCAATGGAGACGAAGAGGCCAACTCGCCAGGAATGTTGTCAAGTATTACAGCCGAGATGGTACGTTGGGGTATTTTAGGTTAAATTACGTTATTGATGTATATAAAAGTCCCACGGAGACGTAGAGGCCAACTCGCCTGGAATGTTGTCAAATATTACCGTCGAGATGTTAGGTTGGGTTAGGTTAGGTTATATTACGTTATTGATGTATATGAAGGTCCCACGGAGACGTAGAGGCCAACTCGCCAGGAATGTTGTCAAATATTAGTGCCGAGATCTTAGGTTGGATTAGGTCAGGTAATATTATGTTATTGATGTATATGAAGGTCCCACGGAAACATGGAGGCCAACAAGACAGGAATGTTGTCAAATATTACCGCCGAGATGTTACGTTGGTTTAGGTTAGGTTAAATTACGTTATTGATGTATATGAAGGTCCCACTGAGAGGTAGAGGCCAACTCGCCAGGAATGTTGTCAAATATTAGTGCCGAGATGTTAGGTTGGGTTAAGTTAGGTAATATTACGTTATAGATGTATATAAAATTCCCACGGAAACGTAGAGGCCAACTCGCCAGAAATGTTGTCAAATAATAGTTCCGAGATCTTAGGTTGGGTTAGGTTAGGTTATATTACGTTATTGATGTATATGAAGGTCCCACGGAGACGTAGGGGCCAACTCGCCAGGAATGTCAAATATTAGTGCCGAGATCTTAGGTTGGGATAGGTCAGGTAATATTATGTTATTGATGTATATGAAGGTCCCACGGAAACATGGAGGCCAACAAGACAGGAATGTTGTCAAATATTAGTGCCGAGATGTTAGGTTGGATTAAGTTAGGTAATATTACGTTATTGATGTATATGAAGGTCCCACGGTGACGTAGAGGCCAACTCGCCAGGAATGTTGTCAAATATTACCGCCGATGTGTTAGGTTGGGTTAGGTTAGGTTATACTACGTTATTGATGTATCTGAAGGCCCCACGGAGACGTAGAGGCCAACTCGCCAGAAATGTTGTCAAATATTACCGCCGAGATGATAGGTTGGGTTAGGTTAGGTTATATTACGTTATTGATGTATATAAAATTCCCACGGAGACGTAGAGGCCAACTAGCCAGGAACGTTGTCAAATATTAGTGCCGAGATGTTAGGTTGGATTAGGTTAGGTTATATTACGTTATTGATGTATATAAAAGCCCCACGGAGACTTTGAGGCCAACTCGCCAGGAATGTTGTCAAATATTAATTCCGAGACATTGGGTTGGGTTAGGTTAGGTTATATTACGTTATTGATGTATATAAAGGCCCAGCGGAGACGTAGAGGCCAACCCGCCAGGAATGTTGTCAAATATTACCGCCGATATGATAGGTTGGGTTAGGTTAGGTAATATTACGTTATTGATGTATATGAAGGTCCCACGGTGACGTAGAGGCCAACTCGCCAGGAATGTTGTCAAATATTACCGCCGATGTGTTAGGTTGGGTTAGGTTAGGTTATACTACGTTATTGATGTATATGAAGGCCCCACGGAGACGTAGAGGCCAACTCGGCAGAAATGTTGTCAAATATTACCGCCGAGATGATAGGTTGGGTTAGGTTAGGTTATATTACGTTATTGATGTATATAAAATTCCCACGGAGACGTTGAGGCCAACTCGCCAGGAATGTTGTCAAATATTAGTGCCGAGATGATAGGTTGGGTTAGGTTAGGTTATATTACGTTATTGATGTATATGAAGGCCCCACGGAGACGTAGAGGCCAACTCGCCAGGAATGTTGTCAAATATTACCGCCGAGATGATAGGTTGGGTTAGGTTAGGTTATATTACGTTATTGATGTATATGAAGGTCCCACGGAAACATAGAGGCCAACAAGCCAGGAATGTTGTCAAATACTACCGCCGAGATGTTACGTTGGTTTAGGTTAGGTTAAATTAAGATATTGATGTATATGAAGGTCCCACGGAGAGGTAGAGGCCAACTCGCCAGGAATGTTGTCAAATATTACCGCCGAGATGATAGGTTGGATTAGGTTAGGTTATATTACGTTATTGATGTATATAAAAGCCCCACGGAGACATTGAGGCCAACTCGCCAGGAATGTTGTCAAATATTAATTCCGAGACATTGGGTTGGGTTAGGTTAGGTTATATTACGTTATTGATGTATATAAAGGCCCAGCGGAGACGTAGAGGCCAACCCGCCAGGAATGTTGTCAAATATTACCGCCGATATGATAGGTTGGGTTAGGTTAGGTTATATTACGTTATTGATGTATATGAAGGCCCCACGGAGACGGAGAGGCCAACTCGCCAGGAATGTTGTCAAATATTACCGCCGATATGATAGGTTGGGCTAGGTTAGGTTATATTACGTTATTGATGTATATGAAGTTCCACGGAGACGTAGAGGCCAGCTCGGCAGCAATGTCGTCAAATAATAGCGCCGAAAGGTTAGGCTGGGTCATGTAATGTTATATTACGTTATTGATGTATATGAAGGTCCCACGGAGACGTAGAGGCCAACTCGCCAGGAATGTTGTCAAATATTACCGCCGAGATGATAGGTTGGGTTAGGTTATGTTATATTACGTTATTGATGTATATGAAGGCCGCACGGAGAGGTAGAGGCCAACTCGCCATGAATGTTGTCAAATATTAGTGCCGAGATGTTAGGTTGGGTTAAGTTAGGTAGTATTACGTTATTGATGTATATGAAGGACCCACCGTGACGTAGAGGCCAACTCGCCAGGAATGTTGTCAAATATTACCGCCGATGTGTTAGGTTGGGTTAGGTTAGGTTATACTACGTTATTGATGTATATGAAGGCCCCACGGAGATGTAGAGGCCAACTCGCCAGGAATGTTGTCAAATACTACCGCCGAGATGATAGGTTAGGTTAGGTTAGGTTATATTACGTTATTGATGTATATGAAGGTCCCACGGAGACATAGAGGCCAACTCGCCAGGAATGTTGTCAAATATTAGTGCCGAGATCTTAGGTTGGGTTAGGTCAGGTAATATTATGTTATTGATGTATATGAAGGTCCCACGGAAACATGGAGGCCAACAAGACAGGAATGTTGTCAAATATTACCGCCGAGATGTTACGTTGGTTTAGGTTAGGTTAAATTACGTTATTGATGTATATGAAGGTCCCACTGAGAGGTAGAGGCCAACTCGCCAGGAATGTTGTCAAATATTAGTGCCGAGATGTTAGGTTGGGTTAAGTTAGGTAATATTACGTTATTGATGTATATGAAGGTCCCACGGTGACGTAGAGGCCAACTCGCCAGGAATGTTGTCAAATATTATCGCCGATGTGTTAGGTTGGGTTAGGTTAGGTTATACTACGTTATTGATGTATATGAAGGCCCCACGGAGACGTAGAGGCCAATTCGGCAGAAATGTTGTCAAATATTACCGCCGAGATGATAGGTTGGGTTAGCTTAGGTTATATTACGTTATTGATGTATATAAAATTCCCACGGAGACGTAGAGGCCAACTCGCCAGGAATGTTGTCAAATAATAGCGCCGAGATCTTAGGTTGGGTTAGGTCAGGTAATATTATGTTATTGATGTATATGAAGGTCCCACGGAGACGTAGAGGCCAACAAGCCAGGAATGTTGTCAAATACTACCGCCGAGATGTTACGTTGGTTTAGGTTAGGTTAAATTAAGATATTGATGTATATGAAGGTCCCACGAAGAGGTAGAGGCCAACTCGCCAGGAATGTTGTCAAATATTAGTGCCGAGATGTGAGGTTGGGTTAGGTTAGGTTAAATTACGTTATTGATGTATATGAAGGTCTCACGGAGAGGTAGAGGCCAACTCGCCAGGAATGTTGTCAAATATTAGTGCCGGGAAGTTGGGTTGGGTTAGGTTAGGTTATATTACGTTATTGATGTATATAAAATTCCCACGGAGACGTAGAGGCCAACTCGCCAGGAATGTTGTAAAATATTACCGCCGATGTGTTAGGTTGGGTTAGGTTAGGTTATACTACGTTATTGATGTATATGAAGGCCCCACGGAGACGTATAGGCGAACTCGCCAGGAATGTTGTCAAATATTAGTGCCGAGATGTGAGGTTGGGTTAGGTTAGGTTATATTACGTTGTTAATGCATGTCAAGGTCCAATGGAGACGAAGAGGCCAACTCGCCAGGAATGTTGTCAAGTATTACAGCCGCGATGGTACGTTGGGGTATTTTAGGTTAAATTACGTTATTGATGTATATAAAAGTCCCACGGAGACGTAGAGGCCAACTCGCCTGGAATGTTGTCAAATATTACCGTCGAGATGTTAGGTTGGGTTAGGTTAGGTTATATTACGTTATTGATGTATATGAAGGTCCCACGGAGACGTAGAGGCCAACTCGCCAGGAATGTTGTCAAATATTAGTGCCGAGATCTTAGGTTGGATTAGGTCAGGTAATATTATGTTATTGATGTATATGAAGGTCCCACGGAAACATGGAGGCCAACAAGACAGGAATGTTGTCAAATATTACCGCCGAGATGTTACGTTGGTTTAGGTTAGGTTAAATTACGTTATTGATGTATATGAAGGTCCCACTGAGAGGTAGAGGCCAACTCGCCAGGAATGTTGTCAAATATTAGTGCCGAGATGTTAGGTTGGGTTAAGTTAGGTAATATTACGTTATAGATGTATATAAAATTCCCACGGAAACGTAGAGGCCAACTCGCCAGAAATGTTGTCAAATAATAGTTCCGAGATCTTAGGTTGGGTTAGGTTAGGTTATATTACGTTATTGATGTATATGAAGGTCCCACGGAGACGTAGGGGCCAACTCGCCAGGAATGTCAAATATTAGTGCCGAGATCTTAGGTTGGGATAGGTCAGGTAATATTATGTTATTGATGTATATGAAGGTCCCACGGAAACATGGAGGCCAACAAGACAGGAATGTTGTCAAATATTAGTGCCGAGATGTTAGGTTGGATTAAGTTAGGTAATATTACGTTATTGATGTATATGAAGGTCCCACGGTGACGTAGAGGCCAACTCGCCAGGAATGTTGTCAAATATTACCGCCGATGTGTTAGGTTGGGTTAGGTTAGGTTATACTACGTTATTGATGTATCTGAAGGCCCCACGGAGACGTAGAGGCCAACTCGCCAGAAATGTTGTCAAATATTACCGCCGAGATGATAGGTTGGGTTAGGTTAGGTTATATTACGTTATTGATGTATATAAAATTCCCACGGAGACGTAGAGGCCAACTAGCCAGGAACGTTGTCAAATATTAGTGCCGAGATGTTAGGTTGGATTAGGTTAGGTTATATTACGTTATTGATGTATATAAAAGCCCCACGGAGACTTTGAGGCCAACTCGCCAGGAATGTTGTCAAATATTAATTCCGAGACATTGGGTTGGGTTAGGTTAGGTTATATTACGTTATTGATGTATATAAAGGCCCAGCGGAGACGTAGAGGCCAACCCGCCAGGAATGTTGTCAAATATTACCGCCGATATGATAGGTTGGGTTAGGTTAGGTAATATTACGTTATTGATGTATATGAAGGTCCCACGGTGACGTAGAGGCCAACTCGCCAGGAATGTTGTCAAATATTACCGCCGATGTGTTAGGTTGGGTTAGGTTAGGTTATACTACGTTATTGATGTATATGAAGGCCCCACGGAGACGTAGAGGCCAACTCGGCAGAAATGTTGTCAAATATTACCGCCGAGATGATAGGTTGGGTTAGGTTAGGTTATATTACGTTATTGATGTATATAAAATTCCCACGGAGACGTTGAGGCCAACTCGCCAGGAATGTTGTCAAATATTAGTGCCGAGATGATAGGTTGGGTTAGGTTAGGTTATATTACGTTATTGATGTATATGAAGGCCCCACGGAGACGTAGAGGCCAACTCGCCAGGAATGTTGTCAAATATTACCGCCGAGATGATAGGTTGGGTTAGGTTAGGTTATATTACGTTATTGATGAATATGAAGGTCCCACGGAAACATAGAGGCCAACAAGCCAGGAATGTTGTCAAATACTACCGCCGAGATGTTACGTTGGTTTAGGTTAGGTTAAATTAAGATATTGATGTATATGAAGGTCCCACGGAGAGGTAGAGGCCAACTCGCCAGGAATGTTGTCAAATATTACCGCCGAGATGATAGGTTGGATTAGGTTAGGTTATATTACGTTATTGATGTATATAAAAGCCCCACGGAGACATTGAGGCCAACTCGCCAGGAATGTTGTCAAATATTAATTCCGAGACATTGGGTTGGGTTAGGTTAGGTTATATTACGTTATTGATGTATATAAAGGCCCAGCGGAGACGTAGAGGCCAACCCGCCAGGAATGTTGTCAAATATTACCGCCGATATGATAGGTTGGGTTAGGTTAGGTTATATTACGTTATTGATGTATATGAAGGCCCCACGGAGACGGAGAGGCCAACTCGCCAGGAATGTTGTCAAATATTACCGCCGATATGATAGGTTGGGCTAGGTTAGGTTATATTACGTTATTGATGTATATGAAGTTCCACGGAGACGTAGAGGCCAGCTCGGCAGCAATGTCGTCAAATAATAGCGCCGAAAGGTTAGGCTGGGTCATGTAATGTTATATTACGTTATTGATGTATATGAAGGTCCCACGGAGACGTAGAGGCCAACTCGCCAGGAATGTTGTCAAATATTACCGCCGAGATGATAGGTTGGGTTAGGTTATGTTATATTACGTTATTGATGTATATGAAGGCCGCACGGAGAGGTAGAGGCCAACTCGCCATGAATGTTGTCAAATATTAGTGCCGAGATGTTAGGTTGGGTTAAGTTAGGTAGTATTACGTTATTGATGTATATGAAGGACCCACCGTGACGTAGAGGCCAACTCGCCAGGAATGTTGTCAAATATTACCGCCGATGTGTTAGGTTGGGTTAGGTTAGGTTATACTACGTTATTGATGTATATGAAGGCCCCACGGAGACGTAGAGGCCAACTCGGCAGAAATGTTGTCAAATATTACCGCCGAGATGATAGGTTGGGTTAGGTTAGGTTATATTACGTTATTGATGTATATAAAATTCCCACGGAGACGTTGAGGCCAACTCGCCAGGAATGTTGTCAAATATTAGTGCCGAGATGATAGGTTGGGTTAGGTTAGGTTATATTACGTTATTGATGTATATGAAGGCCCCACGGAGACGTAGAGGCCAACTCGCCAGGAATGTTGTCAAATATTACCGCCGAGATGATAGGTTGGGTTAGGTTAGGTTATATTACGTTATTGATGTATATGAAGGTCCCACGGAAACATAGAGGCCAACAAGCCAGGAATGTTGTCAAATACTACCGCCGAGATGTTACGTTGGTTTAGGTTAGGTTAAATTAAGATATTGATGTATATGAAGGTCCCATGGAGAGGTAGAGGCCAACTCGCCAGGAATGTTGTCAAATATTACCGCCGAGATGATAGGTTGGGTTAGGTTAGGTTATATTACGTTATTGATGTGTATGAAGGTCCCACGGAGACGTAGAGGCCAATTCGCCAGGAATGTTGTCAAATATTAGTGCCGAGATCTTAGGTTGGGTTAGGTCAGGTAATATTATGTTATTGATGTATATGAAGGTCCTACGGAAACATGGAGGCCAACAAGACAGGAATGTTGTCAAATATTACCGCCGAGGTGTTACGTTGGTTTAGGTTAGGTTAAATTACGTTATTGATGTATATGAAGGTCTCACTGAGAGGTAGAGGCCAACTCGCCAGGAATGTTGTCAAACATTAGTGCCGAGATGTTAGGTTGGGTTAAGTTAGGTAATATTACGTTATTGATGTATATGAAGGTCCCACGGTGACGTTGAGGCCAACTCGCCAGGAATGTTGTCAAATATTACCGCCGATGTGTTAGGTTGGGTTAGGTTAGGTTATACTACGTTATTGATGTATATGAAGGCCCCACGGAGACGTAGAGGCCAACTCGGCAGAAATGTTGTCAAATATTACCGCCGAGATGATAGGTTGGGTTAGGTTAGGTTATATTACGTTATTGATGTATATAAAATTCCCACGGAGACGTAGAGGCCAACTCGCCAGGAATGTTGTCAAATATTAGTGCCGAGATGTTAGGTTGGATTGGGTTAGGTTATATTACGTTATTGATGTATATAAAAGCCCCACGGAGACATTGAGGCCAACTCGCCAGGAATGTTGTCAAATATTAATTCCGAGACATTGGGTTGGGTTAGGTTAGGTTATATTACGTTATTGATGTATATAAAGGCCCAGCGGAGACGTAGAGGCCAACCCGCCAGGAATGTTGTCAAATATTACCGCCGATATGATAGGTTGGGTTAGGTTAGGTTATATTACGTTATTGATGTATATGAAGGCCCCACGGAGACGGAGAGGCCAACTCGCCAGGAATGTTGTCAAATATTACCGCCGATATGATAGGTTGGGCTAGGTTAGGTTATATTACGTTATTGATGTATATGAAGTTCCACGGAGACGTAGAGGCCAGCTCGCCAGGAATGTTGTCAAATAATAACGCCGAAAGGTTAGGTTGGGTTATATTAGGTTATATTACGTTATTGATGGATATGAACGTCTCACGGAGACGTAGATGCCAACTCGCCAGGAATGTTGTTAAATATTACCGCCGAGTGGTTAGGTCGGGTTATATTAGGTTATATTACGTTATTGATATATGTGAAGGTCCCGCGGAAACGTAGATGCCAACTCACCAGGAATGTTGTCACATAATAGCGCCGAGTGGTTAGGTCGGGTTAGGTTAGTTTATATTACGCTATTGATGTATATCAAAGTCCCACGGAAACCATAATGCCAATAAACCAGGAATGTCGTCAAATAATAGCGCCGAAAGGTTAGGCTGGGTCATGTAATGTTATATTACGTTATTGATGTATATGAAGGTCCCACGGAGAAGTAGAGTCCAACTAGCCAGGAACGTTGTCAAATATTAGTGCCGAGATGTTAGGTTGGATTAGGTTAGGTTATATTACGTTATTGATGTATATAAAAGCCCCACGGAGACGTAGAGGCCAACTCGCCAGGAATGTTGTCAAATATTAGTTCCGAGAGATTGGGTTGGGTTAGGTTAGGTTATATTACGTTATTGATGTATATAAAGGCCCAGCGGAGACGTAGAGGCCAACCCGCCAGGAATGTTGTCAAATATTACCGCCGATATGATAGGTTGGGTTAGGTTAGGTAATATTACGTTATTGATGTATATGAAGGTCCCACGGTGACGTAGAGGCCAACTCGCCAGGAATGTTGTCAAATATTACCGCCGATGTGTTAGGTTGGGTTAGGTTAGGTTATACTACGTTATTGATGTATATGAAGGCCCCACGGAGACGTAGAGGCCAACTCGGCAGAAATGTTGTCAAATATTACCGCCGAGATGATAGGTTGGGTTAGGTTAGGTTATATTACGTTATTGATGTATATAAAATTCCCACGGAGACGTAGAGGCCAACTCGCCAGGAATGTTGTCAAATATTAGTGCCGAGATGTTAGGTTGGATTAGGTTAGGTTATATTACGTTATTGATGTATATAAAAGCCCCACGGAGATTTTGAGGCCAACTCGCCAGGAATGTTGTCAAATATTAATTCCGAGACATTGGGTTGGGTTAGGTTAGGTTATATTACGTTATTGATGTATATAAAGGCCCAGCGGAGACGTAGAGGCCAACCCGCCAGGAATGTTGTCAAATATTACCGCCGATATGATAGGTTGGGTTAGGTTAGGTTATATTACGTTATTGATGTATATGAAGGCCCCACGGAGACGGAGAGGCCAACTCGCCAGGAATGTTGTCAAATATTACCGCCGATATGATAGGTTGGGCTAGGTTAGGTTATATTACGTTATTGATGTATATGAAGTTCCACGGAGACGTAGAGGCCA
The DNA here is from genome assembly GCA_963969225.1 of Xylocopa violacea. Classification (NCBI taxonomy): domain Eukaryota; kingdom Metazoa; phylum Arthropoda; class Insecta; order Hymenoptera; family Apidae; genus Xylocopa; species Xylocopa violacea. The sequence goes on from CAXAJV010001082.1 coordinate 4,280,981, forward strand.
GCTCGCCAGGAATGTTGTCAAATAATAACGCCGAAAGGTTAGGTTGGGTTATATTAGGTTATATTACGTTATTGATGGATATGAAGGTCTCACGGAGACGTAGAGGCCAACTCGCCAGGAATGTTGTTAAATATTACCGCCGAGTGGTTAGGTCGGGTTATATTAGGTTATATTACGTTATTGATATATGTGAAGGTCCCACGGAAACGTAGATGCCAACTCACCAGGAATGTTGTCACATAATAGCGCTGAGTGGTTAGGTTGGGTTAGGTTAGTTTATATTACGCTATTGATGTATATCAAAGTCCCACGGAAACCATAATGCCAATAAACCAGGAATGTCGTCAAATAATAGCGCCGAAAGGTTAGGCTGGGTCATGTAATGTTATATTACGTTATTGCTGTATATGAAGGTCCCACGGAGAAGTAGAGGCCAACTCGCCAGGAATGTTGTCAAATATTACCGCCGAGAATTGATAGGTTGGGTTAGGTTAGGTTATATTACGTCATTGATGTATATGAAGGTCCCACTGAGAGGTAGAGGCCAACTCGCCAGGAATGTTGTCAAATATTAGTGCCGAGATGTTAGGTTGGGTTAAGTTAGGTAATATTACGTTATAGATGTATATAAAATTCCCACGGAGACGTAGACCCCAACTCGCCAGGAATGTTGTCAAATATTAGTGCCGAGATGTTAGGTTGGATTAAGTTAGGTAATATTACGTTATTGATGTATATGAAGGTCCCACGGTGACGTAGAGGCCAACTCGCCAGGAATGTTGTCAAATATTACCGCCGATGTGTTAGGTTGGGTTAGGTTAGGTTATACTACGTTATTGATGTATATGAAGGCCCCACGGAGACGTAGAGGCCAACTCGCCAGAAATGTTGTCAAATATTACCGCCGAGATGATAGGTTGGGTTAGGTTAGGTTATATTACGTTATTGATGTATATAAAATTCCCACGGAGACGTAGAGTCCAACTAGCCAGGAACGTTGTCAAATATTAGTGGCGAGATGTTAGGTTGGATTAGGTTAGGTTATATTACGTTATTGATGTATATAAAAGCCCCACGGAGACGTAGAGGCCAACTCGCCAGGAATGTTGTCAAATATTAGTTCCGAGAGATTGGGTTGGGTTAGGTTAGGTTATATTACGTTATTGATGTATATAAAGGCCCCGCGGAGACGTAAAGGCCAACCGCCCAGGAATGTTGTCAAATAATAGCGCCGAAAGGTTAGGTTGGGTTAGTTTAGGTTATATTACGTTATTGATATATGTGAAGGTCCCACGGAGACGTAGAGGCCAACTCGCCAGGAATGTTGTCAAATATTACCGCCGATGTGTTAGGTTGGGTTAGGTTAGGTTATACTACGTTATTGATGTATATGAAGGCCCCACGGAGACGTAGAGGCCAACTCGGCAGAAATGTTGTCAAATATTACCGCCGAGATGATAGGTTGGGTTAGGTTAGATTATATTACGTTATTGATGTATATAAAATTCCCACGGAGACGTAGAGGCCAACTCGCCAGGAATGTTGTCAAATATTAGTGCCGAGATGTTAGGTTGGATTAGGTTAGGTTAAATTACGTTATCGATGTATATGAAGGTCCCACTGAGAGGTAGAGGCCAACTCGCCAGGAATGTTGTCAAATATTAGTGCCGAGGTGTTAGGTTGGGTTAAGTTAGGTAATATTACGTTATTGATGTATATGAAGGTCCCACGGTGACGTAGAGGCCAACTCGCCAGGAATGTTGTCAAATATTACCGCCGATGTGTTAGGTTGGGTTAGGTTAGGTTATACTACGTTATTGATGTATATGAAGGCCCCACGGAGACGTAGAGGCCAACTCGCCAGAAATGTTGTCAAATGTTACCGCCGAGATGATAGGTTGGGTTAGGTTAGGTTATATTACGTTATTGATGTATATAAAATTCCCACGGAGACGTAGAGGCCAACTCGCCAGGAATGTTGTCAAATATTAGTGCTGAGATGTTAGGTTGGATTAGGTTAGGTTATATTACGTTATTGATGTATATAAAAGCCCCACGGAGACATTGAGGCCAACTCGCCAGGAATGTTGTCAAATATTAATTCCGAGACATTGGGTTGGGTTAGGTTAGGTTATATTACGTTATTGATGTATATAAAGGCCCAGCGGAGACGTAGAGGCCAACCCGCCAGGAATGTGGTCAAATATTACCGCCGATATGATAGGTTGGGTTAGGTTAGGTTATATTACGTTATTGATGTATATGAAGGCCCCACGGAGACGGAGAGGCCAACTCGCCAGGAATGTTGTCAAATATTACCGCCGATATGATAGGTTGGGCTAGGTTAGGTTATATTACGTTATTGATGTATATGAAGTTCCACGGAGACGTAGAGGCCAGCTCGCCAGGAATGTCGTCAAATAATAGCGCCGAAAGGTTAGGCTGGGTCATGTAATGTTATATTACGTTATTGATGTATATGAAGGTCCCACGGAAACATGGAGGCCAACAAGACAGGAATGTTGTCAAATATTACCGCCGAGATGTTACGTTGGTTTAGGTTAGGTTAAATTACGTTATTGATGTATATGAAGGTCCCACTGAGAGGTAGAGGCCAACTCGCCAGGAATGTTGTCAAATATTAGTGCCGAGATGTTAGGTTGGGTTAAGTTAGGTAATATTACGTTATTGATGTATATGAAGGTCCCACGGTGACGTAGAGGCCAACTCGCCAGGAATGTTGTCAAATATTACCGCCGATGTGTTAGGTTGGGTTAGGTTAGGTTATACTACGTTATTGATGTATATGAAGGCCCCACGGAGACGTAGAGGCCAACTCGCCAGAAATGTTGTCAAATATTACCGCCGAGATGATAGGTTGGGTTAGGTTAGGTTATATTACGTTATTGATGTATATAAAATTCCCACAGAGACGTAGAGTCCAACTAGCCAGGAACGTTGTCAAATATTAGTGCCGAGATGTTAGGTTGGATTAGGTTAGGTTATATTACGATATTGATGTATATAAAAGCCCCACGGAGACGTAGAGGCCAACTCGCCAGGAATGTTGTCAAATATTAGTTCCGAGAGATTGGGTTGGGTTAGGTTAGGTTATATTACGTTATTGATGTATATAAAGGCCCCGCGGAGACGTAAAGGCCAACCGCCCAGGAATGTTGTCAAATAATAGCGCCGAAAGGTTAGGTTGGGTTAGTTTAGGTTATATTACGTTATTGATATATGTGAAGGTCCCACGGAGACGTAGAGGCCAACTCGCCAGGAATGTTGTCAAATATTACCGCCGATGTGTTAGGTTGGGTTAGGTTAGGTTATACTACGTTATTGATGTATATGAAGGCCCCACGGAGACGTAGAGGCCAACTCGGCAGAAATGTTGTCAAATATTACCGCCGAGATGATAGGTTGGGTTAGGTTAGGTTATATTACGTTATTGATGTATATAAAATTCCCACGGAGACGTAGAGGCCAACTCGCCAGGAATGTTGTCAAATATTAGTGCCGAGATGTTAGGTTGGATTAGGTTAGGTTAAATTACGTTATTGATGTATATGAAGGTCCCACTGAGAGGTAGAGGCCAACTCGCCAGGAATGTTGTCAAATATTAGTGCCGAGGTGTTAGGTTGGGTTAAGTTAGGTAATATTACGTTATTGATGTATATGAAGGTCCCACGGTGACGTAGAGGCCAACTCGCCAGGAATGTTGTCAAATATTACCGCCGACGTGTTAGGTTGGGTTAGGTTAGGTTATATTACGTTATTGATGTATATAAAATTCCCACGGAGACGTAGAGGCCAACTCGCCAGGAATGTTGTCAAATATTAGTGCCGAGATGTTAGGTTGGATTAGGTTAGGTTATATTACGTTATTGATGTATATAAAAGCCCCACGGAGACATTGAGGCCAACTCGCCAGGAATGTTGTCAAGTATTAATTCCGAGACATTGGGTTGGGTTAGGTTAGGTTATATTACGTTATTGATGTATATAAAGGCCCAGCGGAGACGTAGAGGCCAACCCGCCAGGAATGTTGTCAAATATTACCGCCGATATGATAGGTTGGGTTAGGTTAGGTTATATTACGTTATTGATGTATATGAAGGCCCCACGGAGACGGAGAGGCCAGCTCGCCAGGAATGTTGTCAAATATTACCGCCGAGATGATAGGTTGGGTTAGGTTATGTTATATTACGTTATTGATGTATATGAAGGCCGCACGGAGAGGTAGAGGCCAACTCGCCATGAATGTTGTCAAATATTAGTGCCGAGATGTTAGGTTGGGTTAAGTTATTCAGTATTACGTTATTGATGTATATGAAGGACCCACCGTGACGTAGAGGCCAACTCGCCAGGAATGTTGTCAAATATTACCGCCGATGTGTTAGGTTGGGTTAGGTTAGGTTATACTACGTTATTGATGTATATGAAGGCCCCACGGAGATGTAGAGGCCAACTCGCCAGGAATGTTGTCAAATACTACCGCCGAGATGATAGGTTAGGTTAGGTTAGGTTATATTACGTTATTGATGTATATGAAGGTCCCACGGAGACGTAGAGGCCAACTCGCCAGGAATGTTGTCAAATATTAGTGCCGAGATCTTAGGTTGGGTTAGGTCAGGTAATATTATGTTATTGATGTATATGAAGGTCCCACGGAAGCATGGAGGCCAACAAGACAGGAATGTTGTCAAATATTACCGCCGAGATGTTACGTTGGTTTAGGTTAGGTTAAATTACGTTATTGATGTATATGAAGGTCCCACTGAGAGGTAGAGGCCAACTCGCCAGGAATGTTGTCAAATATTAGTGCCGAGATGTTAGGTTGGGTTAAGTTAGGTAATATTACGTTATTGATGTATATGAAGGTCCCACGGTGACGTAGAGGCCAACTCGCCAGGAATGTTGTCAAATATTATCGCCGATGTGTTAGGTTGGATTAGGTTAGGTTATACTACGTTATTGATGTATATGAAGGCCCCACGGAGACGTAGAGGCCAACTCGGCAGAAATGTTGTCAAATATTACCGCCGAGATGATAGGTTGGGTTAGGTTAGGTTATATTACGTTATTGATGTATATAAAATTCCCACGGAGACGTAGAGGCCAACTCGCCAGGAATGTTGTCAAATAATAGCGCCGAGATCTTAGGTTGGGTTAGGTCAGGTAATATTATGTTATTGATGTATATGAAGGTCCCACGGAGACGTAGAGGCCAACTCGCCAGGAATGTTGTCAAATATTAGTGCCGAGATGTTAGGTTGGATTAGGTTAGGTTATATTACGTTATTGATGTATATAAAAGCCCCACGGAGACGTTGAGGCCAACTCGCCAGGAATGTTGTCAAATATTAGTTCCGAGACATTGGGTTGGGTGAGGTTAGGTTATATTACGTTATTGATGTATATAAAGGCCCCGCGGAGACGTAGAGGCCAACCCGCCAGGAATGTTGTCAAATAATAGCGCCGAAAGGTTAGGTTGGGTTCGTTTAGGTTATATTACGTTATTGATGTATATGAAGGTCCCACGGAGAGGTAGAGGTCAACTCGCCAGGAATGTTGTCAAATATTAGTGCCGAGATTTTAGGTTGGTTTAGGTTAGGTTAAATTACGTTATTGATGTATATGAAGGTCCCACTGAGAGGTAGAGGCCAACTCGCCAGGAATGTTGTCAAATATTAGTGCCGAGATGTTAGGTTGGGTTAGGTTAGGTAATATTAAGTTATTGATGTATATGAAGGCCGCACGGTGACGTAGAGGCCAACTCGCCAGGAATGTTGTCAAATATTACCGCCGATGTGTTAGGTTGGGTTAGGTTAGGTTATACTACGTTATTGATGTATATGAAGGCCCCACGGAGACGTAGAGGCCAACTCGGCAGAAATGTTGTCAAATATTACCGCCGAGATGATAGGTTGGGTTAGGTTAGGTTATATTACGTTATTGATGTATATAAAATTCCCACGGAGACGTAGAGGCTAACTCGCCAGGAATGTTGTCAAATATTAGTGCCGAGATGTTAGGTTGGATTAGGTTAGTTTATATTACGTTATTGATGTATATAAAATTCCCACGGAGACGTAGAGGCTAACTCGCCAGGAATGTTGTCAAATATTAGTGCCGAGATGTTAGGTTGGATTAGGTTAGGTTATATTACGTTATTGATGTATATAAAGGCCCCGCGGAGACGTAAAGGCCAACCGCCCAGGAATGTTGTCAAATAATAGCGCCGAAAGGCTAGGTTGGGTTAGTTTAGGTTATATTACGTTATTGATATATGTGAAGGTCCCACGGAGACGTAGAGGCCAACTCGCCAGGAATGTTGTCAAATATTACCGCCGATGTGTTAGGTTGGGTTAGGTTAGGTTATACTACGTTATTGATGTATATGAAGGCCCCACGGAGACGTAGAGGCCAACTCGGCAGAAATGTTGTCAAATATTACCGCCGAGATGATAGGTTGGGTTAGGTTAGGTTATATTACGTTATTGATGTATATAAAATTCCCACGGAGACGTAGAGGCCAACTCGCCAGGAATGTTGTCAAATATTAGTGCCGAGATGTTAGGTTGGATTAGGTTAGGTTAAATTACGTTATTGATGTATATGAAGGTCCCACTGAGAGGTAGAGGCCAACTCGCCAGGAATGTTGTCAAATATTAGTGCCGAGGTGTTAGGTTGGGTTAAGTTAGGTAATATTACGTTATTGATGTATATGAAGGTCCCACGGTGACGTAGAGGCCAACTCGCCAGGAATGTTGTCAAATATTAGTGCCGAGATGTTAGGTTGGATTAGGTTAGGTTATATTACGTTATTGATGTATATAAAGGCCCCGCGGAGACGTAAAGGCCAACCGCCCAGGAATGTTGTCAAATAATAGCGCCGAAAGGTTAGGTTGGGTTAGTTTAGGTTATATTACGTTATTGATATATGTGAAGGTCCCACGGAGACGTAGAGGCCAACTCGCCAGGAATGTTGTCAAATATTACCGCCGATGTGTTAGGTTGGGTTAGGTTAGGTTATACTACGTTATTGATGTATATGAAGGCCCCACGGAGACGTAGAGGCCAACTCGGCAGAAATGTTGTCAAATATTACCGCCGAGATGATAGGTTGGGTTAGGTTAGGTTATATTACGTTATTGATGTATATAAAATTCCCACGGAGACGTAGCGGCCAACTCGCCAGGAATGTTGTCAAATATTAGTGCCGAGATGTTAGGTTGGATTAGGTTAGGTTAAATTACGTTATTGATGTATATGAAGGTCCCACTGAGAGGTAGAGGCCAACTCGCCAGGAATGTTGTCAAATATTAGTGCCGAGGTGTTAGGTTGGGTTAAGTTAGGTAATATTACGTTATTGATGTATATGAAGGTCCCACGGTGACGTAGAGGCCAACTCGCCAGGAATGTTGTCAAATATTACCGCCGATGTGTTAGGTTGGGTTAGGTTAGGTTATACTACGTTATTGATGTATATGAAGGCCCCACGGAGACGTAGAGGCCAACTCGGCAGAAATGTTGTCAAATATTACCGCCGAGATGATAGGTTGGGTTAGGTTAGGTTATATTACGTTATTGATGTATATAAAATTCCCACGGAGTCGTAGAGGCTAACTCGCCAGGAATGTTGTCAAATATTAGTGCCGAGATGTTAGGTTGGATTAGGTTAGGTTATATTACGTTATTGATGTATATAAAATTCCCACGGAGACGTAGAGGCTAACTCGCCAGGAATGTTGTCAGATATTAGTGCCGAGATGTTAGGTTGGATTAGGTTAGGTTATATTACGTTATTGATGTATATAAAAGCCCCACGGAGACGTTGAGGCCAACTCGCCAGGAATGTTGTCAAATATTAATTCCGAGACATTGGGTTGGGTTAGGTTAGGTTATATTACGTTATTGATGTATATAAAGGCCCAGCGGAGACGTAGAGGCCAACCCGCCAGGAATGTTGTCAAATATTACCGCCGATATGATAGGTTGGGTTAGGTTAGGTTATATTACGTTATTGATGTATATGAAGGCCCCACGGAGACGGAGAGGCCAACTCGCCAGGAATGTTGTCAAATATTACCGCCGATATGATAGGTTGGGCTAGGTTAGGTTATATTACGTTATTGATGTATATGAAGTTCCACGGAGACGTAGAGGCCAGCTCGACAGGAATGTTGTCAAATAATAACGCCGAAATGTTAGGTTGGGTTATATTAGGTTATATTACGTTATTGATGGATATGAAGGTCTCACGGAGACGTAGAGGCCAACTCGCCAGGAATGTTGTTAAATATTACCGCCGAGTGGTTAGGGCGGGTTATATTAGGTTATATTACGTTACTGATGGATATGAAGGTCTCACGGAGACGTAGAGGCCAACTCGCCAGGAATGTTGTCAAATATTAGTACCGAGATGTTAGGTTGGGTTAGGTTAGGTTATATTACGCTATTGATGTATATAAAAGTCCCACGGAAACCATGAGGCCAATAAGCCAGGAATGTCGTCAAATATTACCGCTGTGATGTGAGATTGGGTTAGGTTAGGTTATATTACGTTATTGACGTATATAAAAGTCCCACGGAGACGTAGAGGCCAACCCGCCAGGAATGTTGTCAAATAATAGCGCAGAAAGGTTAGGTTGGGTTAGTGTAGGTTATATTACGTTATTGATATATGTGAAGGTCCCACGGAAACGTAGATGCCAACTCGCCAGGAATGTTGTCACATAATAGCGCCGAGTGGTTAGGTTGGGTTAGGTTAGTTTATATTACGCTATTGATGTATATCAAAGTCCCACGGAAACCATAATGCCAATAAACCAGGAATGTCGTCAAATAATAGCGCCGAAAGGTTAGGCTGGGTCATGTAATGTTATATTACGTTATTGATGTATATGAAGGTCCCACGGAGACGTAGAGGCCAACTCGCCAGGAATGTTGTCAAATATTACCGCCGAGATGATAGGTTGGGTTAGGTTAGGTTATATTACGTTATTGATGTATATGAAGGCCGCACGGTGACGTAGAGGCCAACTCGCCAGGAATGTTGTCAAATATTACCGCCGATGTGTTAGGTTGGGTTAGGTTAGGTTATACTACGTTATTGATGTATATGAAGGCCCCACGGAGACGTAGAGGCCAACTCGGCAGAAATGTTGTCAAATATTACCGCCGAGATGATAGGTTGGGTTAGGTTAGGTTATATTACGTTATTGATGTATATAAAATTCCCACGGAGACGTAGAGGCTAACTCGCCAGGAATGTTGTCAAATATTAGTGCCGAGATGTTAGGTTGGATTAGGTTAGTTTATATTACGTTATTGATGTATATAAAATTCCCACGGAGACGTAGAGGCTAACTCGCCAGGAATGTTGTCAAATATTAGTGCCGAGATGTTAGGTTGGATTAGGTTAGGTTATATTACGTTATTGATGTATATAAAAGCCCCACGGAGACGTTGAGGCCAACTCGCCAGGAATGTTGTCAAATATTAGTTCCGAGACATTGGGTTGGGTGAGGTTAGGTTATATTACGTTATTGATGTATATAAAGGCCCCGCGGAGACGTAGAGGCCAACCCGCCAGGAATGTTGTCAAATAATAGCGCCGAAAGGTTAGGTTGGGTTCGTTTAGGTTATATTACGTTATTGATGTATATGAAGGTCCCACGGAGAGGTAGAGGTCAACTCGCCAGGAATGTTGTCAAATATTAGTGCCGAGATTTTAGGTTGGTTTAGGTTAGGTTAAATTACGTTATTGATGTATATGAAGGTCCCACTGAGAGGTAGAGGCCATCTCGCCAGGAATGTTGTCAAATATTAGTGCCGAGATGTTAGGTTGGGTTAGGTTAGGTAATATTAAGTTATTGATCTATATGAAGGCCGCACGGTGACGTAGAGGCCAACTCGCCAGGAATGTTGTCAAATATTACCGCCGATGTGTTAGGTTGGGTTAGGTTAGGTTATACTACGTTATTGATGTATATGAAGGCCCCACGGAGACGTAGAGGCCAACTCGGCAGAAATGTTGTCAAATATTACCGCCGAGATGATAGGTTGGGTTAGGTTAGGTTATATTACGTTATTGATGTATATAAAATTCCCACGGAGACGTAGAGGCTAACTCGCCAGGAATGTTGTCAAATATTAGTGCCGAGATGTTAGGTTGGATTAGGTTAGTTTATATTACGTTATTGATGTATATAAAATTCCCACGGAGACGTAGAGGCTAACTCGCCAGGAATGTTGTCAAATATTAGTGCCGAGATGTTAGGTTGGACTAGGTTAGGTTATATTACGTTATTGATGTATATAAAGGCCCCGCGGAGACGTAAAGGCCAACCGCCCAGGAATGTTGTCAAATAATAGCGCCGAAAGGTTAGGTTGGGTTAGTTTAGGTTATATTACGTTATTGATATATGTGAAGGTCCCACGGAGACGTAGAGGCCAACTCGCCAGGAATGTTGTCAAATATTACCGCCGATGTGTTAGGTTGGGTTAGGTTAGGTTATACTACGTTATTGATGTATATGAAGGCCCCACGGAGACGTAGAGGCCAACTCGGCAGAAATGTTGTCAAATATTACCGCCGAGATGATAGGTTGGGTTAGGTTAGGTTATATTACGTTATTGATGTATATAAAATTCCCACGGAGACGTAGAGGCTAACTCGCCAGGAATGTTGTCAGATATTAGTGCCGAGATGTTAGGTTGGATTAGGTTAGGTTATATTACGTTATTGATGTATATAAAAGCCCCACGGAGACGTTGAGGCCAACTCGCCAGGAATGTTGTCAAATATTAATTCCGAGACATTGGGTTGGGTTAGGTTAGGTTATATTACGTTATTGATGTATATAAAGGCCCAGCGGAGACGTAGAGGCCAACCCGCCAGGAATGTTGTCAAATATTACCGCCGATATGATAGGTTGGGTTAGGTTAGGTTATATTACGTTATTGATGTATATGAAGGCCCCACGGAGACGGAGAGGCCAACTCGCCAGGAATGTTGTCAAATATTACCGCCGATATGATAGGTTGGGCTAGGTTAGGTTATATTACGTTATTGATGTATATGAAGTTCCACGGAGACGTAGAGGCCAGCTCGACAGGAATGTTGTCAAATAATAACGCCGAAATGTTAGGTTGGGTTATATTAGGTTATATTACGTTATTGATGGATATGAAGGTCTCACGGAGACGTAGAGGCCAACTCGCCAGGAATGTTGTTAAATATTACCGCCGAGTGGTTAGGGCGGGTTATATTAGGTTATATTACGTTACTGATGGATATGAAGGTCTCACGGAGACGTAGAGGCCAACTCGCCAGGAATGTTGTCAAATATTAGTACCGAGATGTTAGGTTGGGTTAGGTTAGGTTATATTACGCTATTGATGTATATAAAAGTCCCACGGAAACCATGAGGCCAATAAGCCAGGAATGTCGTCAAATATTACCGCTGTGATGTGAGATTGGGTTAGGTTAGGTTATATTACGTTATTGACGTATATAAAAGTCCCACGGAGACGTAGAGGCCAACCCGCCAGGAATGTTGTCAAATAATAGCGCAGAAAGGTTAGGTTGGGTTAGTGTAGGTTATATTACGTTATTGATATATGTGAAGGTCCCACGGAAACGTAGATGCCAACTCGCCAGGAATGTTGTCACATAATAGCGCCGAGTGGTTAGGTTGGGTTAGGTTAGTTTATATTACGCTATTGATGTATATCAAAGTCCCACGGAAACCATAATGCCAATAAACCAGGAATGTCGTCAAATAATAGCGCCGAAAGGTTAGGCTGGGTCATGTAATGTTATATTACGTTATTGATGTATATGAAGGTCCCACGGAGACGTAGAGGCCAACTCGCCAGGAATGTTGTCAAATATTACCGCCGAGATGATAGGTTGGGTTAGGTTAGGTTATATTACGTTATTGATGTATATGAAGGCCGCACGGTGACGTAGAGGCCAACTCGCCAGGAATGTTGTCAAATATTACCGCCGATGTGTTAGGTTGGGTTAGGTTAGGTTATACTACGTTATTGATGTATATGAAGGCCCCACGGAGACGTAGAGGCCAACTCGGCAGAAATGTTGTCAAATATTACCGCCGAGATGATAGGTTGGGTTAGGTTAGGTTATATTACGTTATTGATGTATATAAAATTCCCACGGAGACGTAGAGGCTAACTCGCCAGGAATGTTGTCAAATATTAGTGCCGAGATGTTAGGTTGGATTAGGTTAGTTTATATTACGTTATTGATGTATATAAAATTCCCACGGAGACGTAGAGGCTAACTCGCCAGGAATGTTGTCAAATATTAGTGCCGAGATGTTAGGTTGGATTAGGTTAGGTTATATTACGTTATTGATGTATATAAAAGCCCCACGGAGACGTTGAGGCCAACTCGCCAGGAATGTTGTCAAATATTAGTTCCGAGACATTGGGTTGGGTGAGGTTAGGTTATATTACGTTATTGATGTATATAAAGGCCCCGCGGAGACGTAGAGGCCAACCCGCCAGGAATGTTGTCAAATAATAGCGCCGAAAGGTTAGGTTGGGTTCGTTTAGGTTATATTACGTTATTGATGTATATGAAGGTCCCACGGAGAGGTAGAGGTCAACTCGCCAGGAATGTTGTCAAATATTAGTGCCGAGATTTTAGGTTGGTTTAGGTTAGGTTAAATTACGTTATTGATGTATATGAAGGTCCCACTGAGAGGTAGAGGCCATCTCGCCAGGAATGTTGTCAAATATTAGTGCCGAGATGTTAGGTTGGGTTAGGTTAGGTAATATTAAGTTATTGATCTATATGAAGGCCGCACGGTGACGTAGAGGCCAACTCGCCAGGAATGTTGTCAAATATTACCGCCGATGTGTTAGGTTGGGTTAGGTTAGGTTATACTACGTTATTGATGTATATGAAGGCCCCACGGAGACGTAGAGGCCAACTCGGCAGAAATGTTGTCAAATATTACCGCCGAGATGATAGGTTGGGTTAGGTTAGGTTATATTACGTTATTGATGTATATAAAATTCCCACGGAGACGTAGAGGCTAACTCGCCAGGAATGTTGTCAAATATTAGTGCCGAGATGTTAGGTTGGATTAGGTTAGTTTATATTACGTTATTGATGTATATAAAATTCCCACGGAGACGTAGAGGCTAACTCGCCAGGAATGTTGTCAAATATTAGTGCCGAGATGTTAGGTTGGACTAGGTTAGGTTATATTACGTTATTGATGTATATAAAGGCCCCGCGGAGACGTAAAGGCCAACCGCCCAGGAATGTTGTCAAATAATAGCGCCGAAAGGTTAGGTTGGGTTAGTTTAGGTTATATTACGTTATTGATATATGTGAAGGTCCCACGGAGACGTAGAGGCCAACTCGCCAGGAATGTTGTCAAATATTACCGCCGATGTGTTAGGTTGGGTTAGGTTAGGTTATACTACGTTATTGATGTATATGAAGGCCCCACGGAGACGTAGAGGCCAACTCGGCAGAAATGTTGTCAAATATTACCGCCGAGATGATAGGTTGGGTTAGGTTAGGTTATATTACGTTATTGATGTATATAAAATTCCCACGGAGTCGTAGAGGCTAACTCGCCAGGAATGTTGTCAAATATTAGTGCCGAGATGTTAGGTTGGATTAGGTTAGGTTATATTACGTTATTGATGTATATAAAATTCCCACGGAGACGTAGAGGCTAACTCGCCAGGAATGTTGTCAGATATTAGTGCCGAGATGTTAGGTTGGATTAGGTTAGGTTATATTACGTTATTGATGTATATAAAAGCCCCACGGAGACGTTGAGGCCAACTCGCCAGGAATGTTGTCAAATATTAATTCCGAGACATTGGGTTGGGTTAGGTTAGGTTATATTACGTTATTGATGTATATAAAGGCCCAGCGGAGACGTAGAGGCCAACCCGCCAGGAATGTTGTCAAATATTACCGCCGATATGATAGGTTGGGTTAGGTTAGGTTATATTATGTTATTGATGTATATGAAGGCCCCACGGAGACGGAGAGGCCAACTCGCCAGGAATGTTGTCAAATATTACCGCCGATATGATAGGTTGGGCTAGGTTAGGTTATATTACGTTATTGATGTATATGAAGTTCCACGGAGACGTAGAGGCCAGCTCGACAGGAATGTTGTCAAATAATAACGCCGAAATGTTAGGTTGGGTTATATTAGGTTATATTACGTTATTGATGGATATGAAGGTCTCACGGAGACGTAGAGGCCAACTCGCCAGGAATGTTGTTAAATATTACCGCCGAGTGGTTAGGGCGGGTTATATTAGGTTATATTACGTTACTGATGGATATGAAGGTCTCACGGAGACGTAGAGGCCAACTCGCCAGGAATGTTGTCAAATATTAGTACCGAGATGTTAGGTTGGGTTAGGTTAGGTTATATTACGCTATTGATGTATATAAAAGTCCCACGGAAACCATGAGGCCAATAAGCCAGGAATGTCGTCAAATATTACCGCTGTGATGTGAGATTGGGTTAGGTTAGGTTATATTACGTTATTGACGTATATAAAAGTCCCACGGAGACGTAGAGGCCAACCCGCCAGGAATGTTGTCAAATAATAGCGCAGAAAGGTTAGGTTGGGTTAGTGTAGGTTATATTACGTTATTGATATATGTGAAGGTCCCACGGAAACGTAGATGCCAACTCGCCAGGAATGTTGTCACATAATAGCGCCGAGTGGTTAGGTTGGGTTAGGTTAGTTTATATTACGCTATTGATGTATATCAAAGTCCCACGGAAACCATAATGCCAATAAACCAGGAATGTCGTCAAATAATAGCGCCGAAAGGTTAGGCTGGGTCATGTAATGTTATATTACGTTATTGATGTATATGAAGGTCCCACGGAGACGTAGAGGCCAACTCGCCAGGAATGTTGTCAAATATTACCGCCGAGATGATAGGTTGGGTTAGGTTAGGTTATATTACGTTATTGATGTATATGAAGGCCGCACGGTGACGTAGAGGCCAACTCGCCAGGAATGTTGTCAAATATTACCGCCGATGTGTTAGGTTGGGTTAGGTTAGGTTATACTACGTTATTGATGTATATGAAGGCCCCACGGAGACGTAGAGGCCAACTCGGCAGAAATGTTGTCAAATATTACCGCCGAGATGATAGGTTGGGTTAGGTTAGGTTATATTACGTTATTGATGTATATAAAATTCCCACGGAGACGTAGAGGCTAACTCGCCAGGAATGTTGTCAAATATTAGTGCCGAGATGTTAGGTTGGATTAGGTTAGTTTATATTACGTTATTGATGTATATAAAATTCCCACGGAGACGTAGAGGCTAACTCGCCAGGAATGTTGTCAAATATTAGTGCCGAGATGTTAGGTTGGATTAGGTTAGGTTATATTACGTTATTGATGTATATAAAAGCCCCACGGAGACGTTGAGGCCAACTCGCCAGGAATGTTGTCAAATATTAGTTCCGAGACATTGGGTTGGGTGAGGTTAGGTTATATTACGTTATTGATGTATATAAAGGCCCCGCGGAGACGTAGAGGCCAACCCGCCAGGAATGTTGTCAAATAATAGCGCCGAAAGGTTAGGTTGGGTTCGTTTAGGTTATATTACGTTATTGATGTATATGAAGGTCCCACGGAGAGGTAGAGGTCAACTCGCCAGGAATGTTGTCAAATATTAGTGCCGAGATTTTAGGTTGGTTTAGGTAAGGTTAAATTACGTTATTGATGTATATGAAGGTCCCACTGAGAGGTAGAGGCCATCTCGCCAGGAATGTTGTCAAATATTAGTGCCGAGATGTTAGGTTGGGTTAGGTTAGGTAATATTAAGTTATTGATCTATATGAAGGCCGCACGGTGACGTAGAGGCCAACTCGCCAGGAATGTTGTCAAATATTACCGCCGATGTGTTAGGTTGGGTTAGGTTAGGTTATACTACGTTATTGATGTATATGAAGGCCCCACGGAGACGTAGAGGCCAACTCGGCAGAAATGTTGTCAAATATTACCGCCGAGATGATAGGTTGGGTTAGGTTAGGTTATATTACGTTATTGATGTATATAAAATTCCCACGGAGACGTAGAGGCTAACTCGCCAGGAATGTTGTCAAATATTAGTGCCGAGATGTTAGGTTGGATTAGGTTAGTTTATATTACGTTATTGATGTATATAAAATTCCCACGGAGACGTAGAGGCTAACTCGCCAGGAATGTTGTCAAATATTAGTGCCGAGATGTTAGGTTGGATTAGGTTAGGTTATATTACGTTATTGATGTATATAAAGGCCCCGCGGAGACGTAAAGGCCAACCGCCCAGGAATGTTGTCAAATAATAGCGCCGAAAGGTTAGGTTGGGTTAGTTTAGGTTATATTACGTTATTGATATATGTGAAGGTCCCACGGAGACGTAGAGGCCAACTCGCCAGGAATGTTGTCAAATATTACCGCCGATGTGTTAGGTTGGGTTAGGTTAGGTTATACTACGTTATTGATGTATATGAAGGCCCCACGGAGACGTAGAGGCCAACTCGGCAGAAATGTTGTCAAATATTACCGCCGAGATGATAGGTTGGGTTAGGTTAGGTTATATTACGTTATTGATGTATATAAAATTCCCACGGAGACGTAGAGGCCAACTCGCCAGGAATGTTGTCAAATATTAGTGCCGAGATGTTAGGTTGGATTAGGTTAGGTTAAATTACGTTATTGATGTATATGAAGGTCCCACTGAGAGGTAGAGGCCAACTCGCCAGGAATGTTGTCAAATATTAGTGCCGAGGTGTTAGGTTGGGTTAAGTTAGGTAATATTACGTTATTGATGTATATGAAGGTCCCACGGTGACGTAGAGGCCAACTCGCCAGGAATGTTGTCAAATATTAGTGCCGAGATGTTAGGTTGGATTAGGTTAGGTTATATTACGTTATTGATGTATATAAAGGCCCCGCGGAGACGTAAAGGCCAACCGCCCAGGAATGTTGTCAAATAATAGCGCCGAAAGGTTAGGTTGGGTTAGTTTAGGTTATATTACGTTATTGATATATGTGAAGGTCCCACGGAGACGTAGAGGCCAACTCGCCAGGAATGTTGTCAAATATTACCGCCGATGTGTTAGGTTGGGTTAGGTTAGGTTATACTACGTTATTGATGTATATGAAGGCCCCACGGAGACGTAGAGGCCAACTCGGCAGAAATGTTGTCAAATATTACCGCCGAGATGATAGGTTGGGTTAGGTTAGGTTATATTACGTTATTGATGTATATAAAATTCCCACGGAGACGTAGCGGCCAACTCGCCAGGAATGTTGTCAAATATTAGTGCCGAGATGTTAGGTTGGATTAGGTTAGGTTAAATTACGTTATTGATGTATATGAAGGTCCCACTGAGAGGTAGAGGCCAACTCGCCAGGAATGTTGTCAAATATTAGTGCCGAGGTGTTAGGTTGGGTTAAGTTAGGTAATATTACGTTATTGATGTATATGAAGGTCCCACGGTGACGTAGAGGCCAACTCGCCAGGAATGTTGTCAAATATTACCGCCGATGTGTTAGGTTGGGTTAGGTTAGGTTATATTACGTTATTGATGTATATAAAATTCCCACGGAGACGTAGAGGCCAACTCGCCAGGAATGTTGTCAAATATTAGTGCCGAGATGTTAGGTTGGATTAGGTTAGGTTATATTACGTTATTGATGTATATAAAAGCCCCACGGAGACATTGAGGCCAACTCGCCAGGAATGTTGTCAAGTATTAATTCCGAGACATTGGGTTGGGTTAGGTTAGGTTATATTACGTTATTGATGTATATAAAGGCCCAGCGGAGACGTAGAGGCCAACCCGCCAGGAATGTTGTCAAATATTACCGCCGATATGATAGGTTGGGTTAGGTTAGGTTATATTACGTTATTGATGTATATGAAGGCCCCACGGAGACGGAGAGGCCAACTCGCCAGGAATGTTGTCAAATATTACCGCCGAGATGATAGGTTGGGTTAGGTTATGTTATATTACGTTATTGATGTATATGAAGGCCGCACGGAGAGGTAGAGGCCAACTCGCCATGAATGTTGTCAAATATTAGTGCCGAGATGTTAGGTTGGGTTAAGTTATTCAGTATTACGTTATTGATGTATATGAAGGACCCACCGTGACGTAGAGGCCAACTCGCCAGGAATGTTGTCAAATATTACCGCCGATGTGTTAGGTTGGGTTAGGTTAGGTTATACTACGTTATTGATGTATATGAAGGCCCCACGGAGATGTAGAGGCCAACTCGCCAGGAATGTTGTCAAATACTACCGCCGAGATGATAGGTTAGGTTAGGTTAGGTTATATTACGTTATTGATGTATATGAAGGTCCCACGGAGACGTAGAGGCCAACTCGCCAGGAATGTTGTCAAATATTAGTGCCGAGATCTTAGGTTGGGTTAGGTCAGGTAATATTATGTTATTGATGTATATGAAGGTCCCACGGAAGCATGGAGGCCAACAAGACAGGAATGTTGTCAAATATTACCGCCGAGATGTTACGTTGGTTTAGGTTAGGTTAAATTACGTTATTGATGTATATGAAGGTCCCACTGAGAGGTAGAGGCCAACTTGCCAGGAATGTTGTCAAATATTAGTGCCGAGATGTTAGGTTGGGTTAAGTTAGGTAATATTACGTTATTGATGTATATGAAGGTCCCACGGTGACGTAGAGGCCAACTCGCCAGGAATGTTGTCAAATATTATCGCCGATGTGTTAGGTTGGATTAGGTTAGGTTATACTACGTTATTGATGTATATGAAGGCCCCACGGAGACGTAGAGGCCAACTCGGCAGAAATGTTGTCAAATATTACCGCCGAGATGATAGGTTGGGTTAGGTTAGGTTATATTACGTTATTGATGTATATAAAATTCCCACGGAGACGTAGAGGCCAACTCGCCAGGAATGTTGTCAAATAATAGCGCCGAGATCTTAGGTTGGGTTAGGTCAGGTAATATTATGTTATTGATGTATATGAAGGTCCCACGGAGACGTAGAGGCCAACTCGCCAGGAATGTTGTCAAATATTCCCGCCGAGATGGTAGGTTGGGCTAGGTTAGGTTATATTACGTTATTGATGTATATAAACGTCCCACGGAAACGTAGAGGCCAACAAGCCAGGAATGTTGTCAAATACTACCGCCGAGATGTTACGTTGGTTTAGGTTAGGTTAAATTAAGATATTGATGTATATGAAGGTCCCACGGAGAGGTAGAGGCCAACTCGCCAGGAATGTTGTCAAATATTAGTGCCGAGATGTTAGGTTGGGTTAGGTTAGGTAATATTACGTTATTGATGTATATGAAGGTCCCACGGTGACGTAGAGGCCAACTCGCCAGGAATGTTGTCAAATATTACCGCCGATGTGTTAGGTTGGGTTAGGTTAGGTTATACTACGTTATTGATGTATATGAAGGCCCCACGGAGACGTAGAGGCCAACTCGGCAGAAATGTTGTCAAATATTACCGCCGAGATGATAGGTTGGGTTAGGTTAGGTTATATTACGTTATTGATGTATATAAAATTCCCACGGAGTCGTAGAGGCTAACTCGCCAGGAATGTTGTCAAATATTAGTGCCGAGATGTTAGGTTGGATTAGGTTAGGTTATATTACGTTATTGATGTATATAAAATTCCCACGGAGACGTAGAGGCTAACTCGCCAGGAATGTTGTCAGATATTAGTGCCGAGATGTTAGGTTGGATTAGGTTAGGTTATATTACGTTATTGATGTATATAAAAGCCCCACGGAGACGTTGAGGCCAACTCGCCAGGAATGTTGTCAAATATTAATTCCGAGACATTGGGTTGGGTTAGGTTAGGTTATATTACGTTATTGATGTATATAAAGGCCCAGCGGAGAAGTAGAGGCCAACCCGCCAGGAATGTTGTCAAATATTACCGCCGATATGATAGGTTGGGTTAGGTTAGGTTATATTATGTTATTGATGTATATGAAGGCCCCACGGAGACGGAGAGGCCAACTCGCCAGGAATGTTGTCAAATATTACCGCCGATATGATAGGTTGGGCTAGGTTAGGTTATATTACGTTATTGATGTATATGAAGTTCCACGGAGACGTAGAGGCCAGCTCGACAGGAATGTTGTCAAATAATAACGCCGAAATGTTAGGTTGGGTTATATTAGGTTATATTACGTTATTGATGGATATGAAGGTCTCACGGAGACGTAGAGGCCAACTCGCCAGGAATGTTGTTAAATATTACCGCCGAGTGGTTAGGGCGGGTTATATTAGGTTATATTACGTTACTGATGGATATGAAGGTCTCACGGAGACGTAGAGGCCAACTCGCCAGGAATGTTGTCAAATATTAGTACCGAGATGTTAGGTTGGGTTAGGTTAGGTTATATTACGCTATTGATGTATATCAAAGTCCCACGGAAACCATAATGCCAATAAACCAGGAATGTCGTCAAATAATAGCGCCGAAAGGTTAGGCTGGGTCATGTAATGTTATATTACGTTATTGATGTATATGAAGGTCCCACGGAGACGTAGAGGCCAACTCGCCAGGAATGTTGTCAAATATTACCGCCGAGATGATAGGTTGGGTTAGGTTAGGTTATATTACGTTATTGATGTATATGAAGGCCGCACGGTGACGTAGAGGCCAACTCGCCAGGAATGTTGTCAAATATTACCGCCGATGTGTTAGGTTGGGTTAGGTTAGGTTATACTACGTTATTGATGTATATGAAGGCCCCACGGAGACGTAGAGGCCAACTCGGCAGAAATGTTGTCAAATATTACCGCCGAGATGATAGGTTGGGTTAGGTTAGGTTATATTACGTTATTGATGTATATAAAATTCCCACGGAGACGTAGAGGCTAACTCGCCAGGAATGTTGTCAAATATTAGTGCCGAGATGTTAGGTTGGATTCGGTTAGTTTATATTACGTTATTGATGTATATAAAATTCCCACGGAGACGTAGAGGCTAAATCGCCAGGAATGTTGTCAAATATTAGTGCCGAGATGTTAGGTTGGATTAGGTTAGGTTATATTACGTTATTGATGTATATAAAAGCCCCACGGAGACGTTGAGGCCAACTCGCCAGGAATGTTGTCAAATATTAGTTCCGAGACATTGGGTTGGGTGAGGTTAGGTTATATTACGTTATTGATGTATATAAAGGCCCCGCGGAGACGTAGAGGCCAACCCGCCAGGAATGTTGTCAAATAATAGCGCCGAAAGGTTAGGTTGGGTTCGTTTAGGTTATATTACGTTATTGATGTATATGAAGGTCCCACGGAGAGGTAGAGGTCAACTCGCCAGGAATGTTGTCAAATATTAGTGCCGAGATTTTAGGTTGGTTTAGGTTAGGTTAAATTACGTTATTGATGTATATGAAGGTCCCACTGAGAGGTAGAGGCCAACTCGCCAGGAATGTTGTCAAATATTAGTGCCGAGATGTTAGGTTGGGTTAGGTTAGGTTATATTACGTTATTGATGTATATAAAATTCCCACGGAGACGTAGAGGCCAACTCGCCAGGAATGTTGTCAAATATTAGTGCCGAGATGTTAGGTTGGATTAGGTTAGGTTATATTACGTTATTGACGTATATAAAAGCCCCACGGAGACATTGAGGCCAACTCGCCAGGAATGTTGTCAAATATTAATTCCGAGACATTGGGTTGGGTTAGGTTAGGTTATATTACGTTATTGATGTATATAAAGGCCCAGCGGAGACGTAGAGGCCAACCCGCCAGGAATGTTGTCAAATATTACCGTCGAGATGATAGGTTAGGTTAGGTTAGGTTATATTACGTTATTGATGTATATGAAGGTCCCACGGACACGTAGAGGCCAACTCGCCAGGAATGTTGTCAAATATTAGTGCCGAGATCTTAGGTTGGGTTAGGTCAGGTAATATTATGTTATTGATGTATATGAAGGTCCCACGGAAACATGGAGGCCAACAAGACAGGAATGTTGTCAAATATTACCGCCGAGATGTTACGTTGGTTTAGGTTAGGTTAAATTACGTTATTGATGTATATGAAGGCCCCACGGAGACGTAGAGGCCAACTCGGCAGAAATGTTGTCAAATATTACCGCCGAGATGATAGGTTGGGTTAGGTTAGGTTATATTACGTTATTGATGTATATAAAATTCCCACGGAGACGTAGAGGCTAACTCGCCAGGAATGTTGTCAAATATTAGTGCCGAGATGTTAGGTTGGATTAGGTTAGTTTATATTACGTTATTGATGTATATAAAATTCCCACGGAGACGTAGAGGCTAACTCGCCAGGAATGTTGTCAAATATTAGTGCCGAGATGTTAGGTTGGATTAGGTTAGGTTATATTACGTTATTGATGTATATAAAAGCCCCACGGAGACGTTGAGGCCAACTCGCCAGGAATGTTGTCAAATATTAGTTCCGAGACATTGGGTTGGGTGAGGTTAGGTTATATTACGTTATTGATGTATATAAAGGCCCCGCGGAGACGTAGAGGCCAACCCGCCAGGAATGTTGTCAAATAATAGCGCCGAAAGGTTAGGTTGGGTTCGTTTAGGTTATATTACGTTATTGATGTATATGAAGGTCCCACGGAGAGGTAGAGGTCAACTCGCCAGGAATGTTGTCAAATATTAGTGCCGAGATTTTAGGTTGGTTTAGGTTAGGTTAAATTACGTTATTGATGTATATGAAGGTCCCACTGAGAGGTAGAGGCCAACTCGCCAGGAATGTTGTCAAATATTAGTGCCGAGATGTTAGGTTGGGTTAGGTTAGGTAATATTAAGTTATTGATGTATATGAAGGTCCCACGGAGACGTAGAGGCCAACTCGCCAGGAATGTTTTCACATAATAGCGCCGAGTGGTTAGGTCGGGTTATATTAGGTTATATTACGTTATTGATGGATATGAAGGTCTCACGGAGACGTAGAGGCCAACTCGCCAGGAATGTTGTCAAATATTACCGCCGAGATGATAGGTTGGGTTAGGTTAGGTTATATTACGTTATTGATGTATATGAAGGCCCCACGGAGACGTAGAGGCCAACTCGCCAGGAATGTTGTCAAATATTAGTGCCGACATGTTAGGTTGGATTAGGTTAGGTTATATTACGTTATTGATGTATATAAAATTCCCACGGAGACGTAGAGGCTAACTCGCCAGGAATGTTGTCAAATATTAGTGCCGAGATGTTAGGTTGGATTAGGTTAGGTTATATTACGTTATTGACGTATATAAAAGCCCCACGGAGACGTAGAGGCCAACTCGCCAGGAATGTTGTCAAATATTAGTTCCGAGAGATTGGGTTGGGTTAGGTTAGGTTATATTACGTTATTGATGTATATAAAGGCCCCGCGGAGACGTAGAGGCCCGCCCGCCAGGAATGTTGTCAAATAATAGCGCCGAAAGGTTGGGTTGGGTTAGTTTAGGTTATATTACGTTATTGATGTATATGAAGGTCCCACTGAGAGGTAGAGGCCAACTCGCCAGGAATGTTGTCAAATATTAGTGCCGAGATGATAGGTTGGGTTAGGTTAGGTTATATTACGTTATTGATGTATATAAAATTCCCACGGAGACGTAGAGGCCAACTCGCCAGGAATGTTGTCAAATATTAGTGCCGAGATGTTAGGTTGGATTAGGTTAGGTTATATTACGTTATTGACGTATATAAAAGCCCCACGGAGACATTGAGGCCAACTCGCCAGGAATGTTGTCAAATATTAATTCCGAGACATTGGGTTGGGTTAGGTTAGGTTATATTACGTTATTGATGTATATAAAGGCCCAGCGGAGACGTAGAGGCCAACCCGCCAGGAATGTTGTCAAATATTACCGTCGAGATGATAGGTTAGGTTAGGTTAGGTTATATTACGTTATTGATGTATATGAAGGTCCCACGGAGACGTAGAGGCCAACTCGCCAGGAATGTTGTCAAATATTAGTGCCGAGATCTTAGGTTGGGTTAGGTCAGGTAATATTATGTTATTGATGTATATGAAGGTCCCACGGAAACATGGAGGCCAACAAGACAGGAATGTTGTCAAATATTACCGCCGAGATGTTACGTTGGTTTAGGTTAGGTTAAATTACGTTATTGATGTATATGAAGGCCCCACGGAGACGTAGAGGCCAACTCGCCAGGAATGTTGTCAAATAATAGCGCCGAGATCTTAGGTTGGGTTAGGTCAGGTAATATTATGTTATTGATGTATATGAAGGTCCCACGGAGACGTAGAGGCCAACTCGCCAGGAATGTTGTCAAATATTCCCGCCGAGATGGTAGGTTGGGCTAGGTTAGGTTATATTACGTTATTGATGTATATAAACGTCCCACGGAAACGTAGAGGCCAACAAGCCAGGAATGTTGTCAAATACTACCGCCGAGATGTTACGTTGGTTTAGGTTAGGTTAAATTAAGATATTGATGTATATGAAGGTCCCACGGAGAGGTAGAGGCCAACTCGCCAGGAATGTTGTCAAATATTAGTGCCGAGATGTTAGGTTGGGTTAGGTTAGGTAATATTAAGTTATTGATGTATATGAAGGTCCCACGGTGACGTAGAGGCCAACTCGCCAGGAATGTTGTCAAATATTAGTGCCGAGATGTTAGGTTGGATTAGGTTAGGTTATATTACGTTATTGATGTATATAAAAGCCCCACGGAGACGTAGAGGCCAACTCGCCAGGAATGTTGTCAAATAATAGCGCCGAAAGGTTAGGTTGGGTTAGTTTAGGTTATATTACGTTCTTGATGTATATGAAGGTCCCACGGAGAGGTAGAGGTCAACTCGCCAGGAATGTTGTCAAATATTAGTGCCGAGATTTTAGGTTGGTTTAGGTTAGGTTAAATTACGTTATGATGTATATGAAGGTCCCACTGAGAGGTAGAGGCCAACTCGCCAGGAATGTTGTCAAATATTAGTGCCGAGATGTTAGGTTGGGTTAAGTTAGGTAATATTACGTTATTGATGTATATGAAGGTCCCACGGTGACGTAGAGGCCAACTCGCCAGGAATGTTGTCAAATATTACCGCCGATGTGTTAGGTTGGGTTAGGTTAGGTTATACTACGTTATTGATGTATATGAAGGCCCCACGGAGACGTAGAGGCCAACTCGGCAGAAATGTTGTCAAATATTAGTTCCGAGACATTGGGTTGGGTGAGGTTAGGTTATATTACGTTATTGATGTATATAAAGGCCCCGCGGAGACGTAGAGGCCAACCCGCCAGGAATGTTGTCAAATAATAGCGCCGAAAGGTTAGGTTGGGTTAGTTTAGGTTATATTACGTTATTGATGTATATGAAGGTCCCACGGAGAGGTAGAGGTCAACTCGCCAGGAATGTTGTCAAATATTAGTGCCGAGATTTTAGGTTGGTTTAGGTTAGGTTAAATTACGTTATTGATGTATATGAAGGTGCCACTGAGAGGTAGAGGCCAACTAGCCAGGAATGTTGTCAAATATTAGTGCCGAGATGTTAGGTTGGGTTAAGTTAGGTAATATTTCGTTATTGATGTATATGAAGGTCCCACGGTGACGTAGAGGCCAACTCGCCAGGAATGTTGTCACATAATAGCGCCGAGTGGTTAGGTCGGGTTATATTAGGTTATATTACGTTATTGATGGATATGAAGGTCTCACGGAGACGTAGAGGCCAACTCGCCAGGAATGTTGTCAAATATTACCGCCGAGATGATAGGTTGGGTTAGGTTAGGTTATATTACGTTATTGATGTATATGAAGGCCCCACGGAGACGTAGAGGCCAACTCGCCAGGAATGTTGTCAAATATTAGTGCCGAGATGTTAGGTTGGATTAGGTTAGGTTATATTACGTTATTGATGTATATACAATTCCCACGGAGACGTAGAGGCTAACTCGCCAGGAATGTTGTCAAATATTAGTGCCGAGATGTTAGGTTGGATTAGGTTAGGTTATATTACGTTATTGATGTATATAAAAGCCCCACGGAGACGTAGAGGCCAACTCGCCAGGAATGTTGTCAAATATTAGTTCCGAGAGATTGGGTTTGGTTAGGTTAGGTTATATTACGTTATTGATGTATATAAAGGCCCCGCGGAGACGTAGAGGCCTACCCGCCAGGAATGTTGTCAAATAATAGCGCCGAAAGGTTAGGTTGGGTTAGTTTAGGTTATATTACGTTATTGATGTATATGAAGGTCCCACGGAGAGGTAGAGGTCAACTCGCCAGGAATGTTGTCAAATATTAGTGCCGAGATTTTAGGTTGGTTTAGGTTAGGTTAAATTACGTTATTGATGTATATGAAGGTCCCACTGAGAGGTAGAGGCCAACTCGCCAGGAATGTTGTCAAATATTAGTGCCGAGATGTTAGGTTGGGTTAAGTTAGGTAATATTACGTTATTGATGTATATGAAGGTCCCACGGTGACGTAGAGGCCAACCCGCCAGGAATGTTGTCAAATATTACCGCCGATGTGTTAGGTTGGGTTAGGTTAGGTTATACTACGTTATTGATGTATATGAAGGCCCCACGGAGACGTAGAGGCCAACTCGGCAGGAATGTTGTCAAATATTACCGCCGAGATGTTAGGTTGGGTTAGGTTAGGTTATATTACGTTATTGATGTATATGAAGGCCCCACGGAGACGTAGAGGCCAACTCGCCAGGAATGTTGTCAAATATTACCGCCGAGATGATAGGTTGGGTTAGGTTAGATTATATTACGTTATTGATGTATATGAAGGCCGCACGTAGAGGTAGAGGCCAACTCGCCAGGAATGTTGTCAAATATTAGTTCCGAGATGTTAGGTTGGGTTAGGTTAGGTAATATTACGTTATTGATGTATATGAAGGTCCCACGGAGACGTAGAGGCCAACTCGCCAGGAATGTTGTCAAATAATAGCGCCGAGATCTTAGGTTGGGTTAAGTTAGGTAATATTACGTTATTGATGTATATGAAGGTCCCACGGTGACGTAGAGGCCAACTCGCCAGGAATGTTGTCAAATATTACCGCCGATGTGTTAGGTTGGGTTAGGTTAGGTTATACTACGTTATTGATGTATATGAAGGCCCCACGGAGACGTAGAGGCCAACTCGGCAGAAATGTTGTCAAATATTACCGCCGAGGTGATAGGTTGGGTTAGTTTAGGTTATATTACGTTATTGATGTATATGAAGGTCCCACGGAGAGGTAGAGGTCAACACGCCAGGAATGTTGTCAAATATTAGTGCCGAGATTTTAGGTTGGTTTAGGTTAGGTTAAATTACGTTATTGATGTATATGAAGGTCCCACTGAGAGGTAGAGGCCAACTCGCCAGGAATGTTGTCAAATATTAGTGCCGAGATGTTAGGTTGGGTTAAGTTAGGTAATATTACGTTATTGATGTATATGACGGTCCCACGGTGACGTAGAGGCCAACTCGCCAGGAATGTTGTCAAATATTACCGCCGATGTGTTAGGTTGGGTTAGGTTAGGTTATACCACGTTATTGATGTATATGAAGGCCCCACGGAGACGTAGAGGCCAACTCGGCAGAAATGTTGTCAAATATTACCGCCGAGATGATAGGTTGGGTTAGGTTAGGTTATATTACGTTATTGATGTATAGAAAATTCCCACGGAGACGTAGAGGCTAACTCGCCAGGAATGTTGTCAAATATTAGTGCCGAGATGTTAGGTTGGATTAGGTTAGGTTATATTACGTTATTTATGTATATAAAATTCCCACGGAGACGTAGAGACTAACTCGCCAGGAATGTTGTCAAATATTAGTGCCGAGACATTGGGTTGGGTGAGGTTAGGTTATATTACGTTATTGATGTATATAAAGGCCCCGCGGAGACGTAGAGGCCAACCCGCCAGGAATGTTGTCAAATAATAGCGCCGAAAGGTAAGGTTAGGTTAGTTTAGGTTATATTATGTTATTGATATATGTGAAGGTCCCACGGAGACGTAGAGGCCAACTCGCCAGGAATGTTGTCACATAATAGCGCCGAGTGGTTAGGTTGGGTTAGGTTAGGTTATATTACGTTATTGATGTATATGAAGGCCCCACGGAGACGTAGAGGCCAACTCGCCAGGAATGTTGTCAAATATTACCGCCGAGATGATAGGTTGGGTTGGGTTAGATTATATTACGTTATTGATGTATATGAAGGCCGCACGTAGAGGTAGAGGCCAACTCGCCAGGAATGTTGTCAAATATTAGTGCCGAGATGTTAGGTTGGGTTAGGTTAGGTAATATTACGTTATTGATGTATATGAAGGTCCCACGGAGACGTAGAGGCCAACTCGCCAGGAATGTTGTCAAATAATAGCGCCGAGATCTTAGGTTGGGTTAAGTTAGGTAATATTACGTTATTGATGTATATGAAGGTCCCACGGTGACGTAGAGGCCAACTCGCCAGGAATGTTGTCAAATATTAGTTCCGAGAGATTGGGTTGGGTTAGGTTAGGTTATATTACGTTATTGATGTATATAAAGGCCCCGCGGAGACGTAAAGGCCAACCGCCCAGGAATGTTGTCAAATAATAGCGCCGAAAGGTTAGGTTGGGTTAGTTTAGGTTATATTACGTTATTGATATATGTGAAGGTCCCACGGAGACGTAGAGGCCAACTCGCCAGGAATGTTGTCAAATATTACCGCCGATGTGTTAGGTTGGGTTAGGTTAGGTTATACTACGTTATTGATGTATATGAAGGCCCCACGGAGACGTAGAGGCCAACTCGGCAGAAATGTTGTCAAATATTACCGCCGAGATGATAGGTTGGGTTAGGTTAGGTTATATTACGTTATTGATGTATATAAAATTCCCACGGAGACGTAGAGGCCAACTCGCCAGGAATGTTGTCAAATATTAGTGCCGAGATGTTAGGTTGGATTAGGTTAGGTTAAATTACGTTATTGATGTATATGAAGGTCCCACTGAGAGGTAGAGGCCAACTCGCCAGGAATGTTGTCAAATATTAATTCCGAGACATTGGGTTGGGTTAGGTTAGGTTATATTACGTTATTGATGTATATAAAGGCCCAGCGGAGACGTAGAGGCCAACCCGCCAGGAATGTTGTCAAATATTACCGCCGAAATGATAGGTTAGGTTAGGTTAGGTTATATTACGTTATTGATGTATATGAAGGTCCCACGGAGACGTAGAGGCCAACTCGCCAGGAATGTTGTCAAATATTAGTGCCGAGATCTTAGGTTGGGTTAGGTCAAGTAATATTATGTTATTGATGTATATGAAGGTCCCACGGAAACATGGAGGCCAACAAGACAGGAATGTTGTCAAATATTACCGCCGAGATGTTACGTTGGTTTAGGTTAGGTTAAATTACGTTATTGATGTATATGAAGGTCCCACTGAGAGGTAGAAGCCAACTCGCCAGGAATGTTGTCAAATATTAGTGCCGAGATGTTAGGTTGGGTTAAGTTAGGTAATATTACGTTATTGATGTATATGAAGGTCCCACGGTGACGTAGAGGCCAACTGGCCAGGAATGTTGTCAAATATTATCGCCGATGTGTTAGGTTGGGTTAGGTTAGGTTATACTACGTTATTGATGTATATGAAGGCCCCACGGAGACGTAGAGGCCAACTCGGCAGAAATGTTGTCAAATATTAGTTCCGAGAGATTGGGTTGGGTTAGGTTAGGTTATATTACGTTATTGATGTATATGAAGGCCCCACGGAGACGTAGAGGCCAACTCGCCAGGAATGTTGTCAAATATTAGTGCCGAGATGTTAGGTTGGATTAGGTTAGGTTATATTACGTTATTGATGTATATAAAATTCCCACGGAGACGTAGAGGCTAACTCGCCAGGAATGTTGTCAAATATTAGTGCCGAGATGTTAGGTTGGATTAGGTTAGGTTATATTACGTTATTGATGTATATAAAAGCCCCACGGAGACGTAGAGGCCAACTCGCCAGGAATGTTGTCAAATATTAGTTCCGAGAGATTGGGTTGGGTTAGGTTAGGTTATATTACGTTATTGATGTATATAAAGGCCCCGCGGAGACGTAGAGGCCTACCCGCCAGGAATGTTGTCAAATATTACCGCCGAAATGATAGGTTAGGTTAGGTTAGGTTATATTACGTTATTGATGTATATGAAGGTCCCACGGAGACGTAGAGGCCAACTCGCCAGGAATGTTGTCAAATATTAGTGCCGAGATCTTAGGTTGGGTTAGGTCAAGTAATATTATGTTATTGATGTATATGAAGGTCCCACGGAAACATGGAGGCCAACAAGACAGGAATGTTGTCAAATATTACCGCCGAGATGTTACGTTGGTTTAGGTTAGGTTAAATTACGTTATTGATGTATATGAAGGTCCCACTGAGAGGTAGAAGCCAACTCGCCAGGAATGTTGTCAAATATTAGTGCCGAGATGTTAGGTTGGGTTAAGTTAGGTAATATTACGTTATTGATGTATATGAAGGTCCCACGGTGACGTAGAGGCCAACTGGCCAGGAATGTTGTCAAATATTATCGCCGATGTGTTAGGTTGGGTTAGGTTAGGTTATACTACGTTATTGATGTATATGAAGGCCCCACGGAGACGTAGAGGCCAACTCGGCAGAAATGTTGTCAAATATTAGTTCCGAGAGATTGGGTTGGGTTAGGTTAGGTTATATTACGTTATTGATGTATATGAAGGCCCCACGGAGACGTAGAGGCCAACTCGCCAGGAATGTTGTCAAATATTAGTGCCGAGATGTTAGGTTGGATTAGGTTAGGTTATATTACGTTATTGATGTATATAAAATTCCCACGGAGACGTAGAGGCTAACTCGCCAGGAATGTTGTCAAATATTAGTGCCGAGATGTTAGGTTGGATTAGGTTAGGTTATATTACGTTATTGATGTATATAAAAGCCCCACGGAGACGTAGAGGCCAACTCGCCAGGAATGTTGTCAAATATTAGTTCCGAGAGATTGGGTTGGGTTAGGTTAGGTTATATTACGTTATTGATGTATATAAAGGCCCCGCGGAGACGTAGAGGCCTACCCGCCAGGAATGTTGTCAAATAATAGCGCCGAAAGGTTGGTTTGGGTTAGTTTAGGTTATATTACGTTATTGATGTATATGAAGGTCCCACGGAGAGGTAGAGGTCAACTCGCCAGGAATGTTGTCAAATATTAGTGCCGAGATTTTAGGTTGGTTTAGGTTAGGTTAAATTACGTTATTGATGTATATGAAGGTCCCACTGAGAGGTAGAGGCCAACTCGCCAGGAATGTTGTCAAATATTAGTGCCGAGATGATAGGTTGGGTTAGGTTAGGTTATATTACGTTATTGATGTATATAAAATTCCCACGGAGACGTAGAGGCCAACTCGCCAGGAATGTTGTCAAATATTAGTGCCGAGATGTTAGGTTGGATTAGGTTAGGTTATATTACGTTATTGATGTATATAAAAGCCCCACGGAGACATTGAGGCCAACTCGCCAGGAATGTTGTCAAATATTAATTCCGAGACATTGGGTTGGGTTAGGTTAGGTTATATTACGTTATTGATGTATATAAAGGCCCAGCGGAGACGTAGAGGCCAACCCGCCAGGAATGTTGTCAAATATTACCGCCGATATGATAGGTTGGGTTAGGTTAGGTTATATTACGTTATTGATGTATATGAAGGCCGCACGGAGACGTAGAGGCCAACTCGCCAGGAATGTTGTCAAATATTACCGCCGATATGATAGGTTGGGCTAGGTTAGGTTATATTACGTTATTGATGTATATGAAGTTCCACGGAGACGTAGAGGCCAGCTCGCCAGGAATGTTGTCAAATAATAACGCCGAAATGTTAGGTTGGGTTATATTAGGTTATATTACGTTATTGATGGATATGAAGGTCTCACGGAGACGTAGAGGCCAACTCGCCAGGAATGTTGTTAAATATTACCGCCGAGTGGTTAGGGCGGGTTATATTAGGTTATATTACGTTACTGATGGATATGAAGGTCTCACGGAGACGTAGAGGTCAACTCGCCAGGAATGTTGTCAAATATTAGTACCGAGGTGTTAGGTTGGGTTAGGTTAGGTTATACTACGTTATTGATGTATATGAAGGCCCCACGGAGACGTAGAGGCCAACTCGCCAGGAATGTTGTCAAATAATAGCGCCGAGATCTTAGGTTGGGTTAAGTTAGGTAATATTACGTTATTGATGTATATGAAGGTCCCACGGTGACGTAGAGGCCAACTCGCCAGGAATGTTGTCAAATATTACCGCCGATGTGTTAGGTTGGGTTAGGTTAGGTTATACTACGTTATTGATGTATATGAAGGCCCCACGGAGACGTAGAGGCCAACTCGGCAGAAATGTTGTCAAATATTACCGCCGAGGTGATAGGTTGGGTTAGTTTAGGTTATATTACGTTATTGATGTATATGAAGGTCCCACGGAGAGGTAGAGGTCAACACGCCAGGAATGTTGTCAAATATTAGTGCCGAGATTTTAGGTTGGTTTAGGTTAGGTTAAATTACGTTATTGATGTATATGAAGGTCCCACTGAGAGGTAGAGGCCAACTCGCCAGGAATGTTGTCAAATATTAGTGCCGAGATGTTAGGTTGGGTTAAGTTAGGTAATATTACGTTATTGATGTATATGACGGTCCCACGGTGACGTAGAGGCCAACTCGCCAGGAATGTTGTCAAATATTACCGCCGATGTGTTAGGTTGGGTTAGGTTAGGTTATACTACGTTATTGATGTATATGAAGGCCCCACGGAGACGTAGAGGCCAACTCGGCAGAAATGTTGTCAAATATTACCGCCGAGATGATAGGTTGGGTTAGGTTAGGTTATATTACGTTATTGATGTATAGAAAATTCCCACGGAGACGTAGAGGCTAACTCGCCAGGAATGTTGTCAAATATTAGTGCCGAGATGTTAGGTTGGATTAGGTTAGGTTATATTACGTTATTTATGTATATAAAATTCCCACGGAGACGTAGAGACTAACTCGCCAGGAATGTTGTCAAATATTAGTGCCGAGACATTGGGTTGGGTGAGGTTAGGTTATATTACGTTATTGATGTATATAAAGGCCCCGCGGAGACGTAGAGGCCAACCCGCCAGGAATGTTGTCAAATAATAGCGCCGAAAGGTAAGGTTAGGTTAGTTTAGGTTATATTATGTTATTGATATATGTGAAGGTCCCACGGAGACGTAGAGGCCAACTCGCCAGGAATGTTGTCACATAATAGCGCCGAGTGGTTAGGTTGGGTTAGGTTAGGTTATATTACGTTATTGATGTATATGAAGGCCCCACGGAGACGTAGAGGCCAACTCGCCAGGAATGTTGTCAAATATTACCGCCGAGATGATAGGTTGGGTTGGGTTAGATTATATTACGTTATTGATGTATATGAAGGCCGCACGTAGAGGTAGAGGCCAACTCGCCAGGAATGTTGTCAAATATTAGTGCCGAGATGTTAGGTTGGGTTAGGTTAGGTAATATTACGTTATTGATGTATATGAAGGTCCCACGGAGACGTAGAGGCCAACTCGCCAGGAATGTTGTCAAATAATAGCGCCGAGATCTTAGGTTGGGTTAAGTTAGGTAATATTACGTTATTGATGTATATGAAGGTCCCACGGTGACGTAGAGGCCAACTCGCCAGGAATGTTGTCAAATATTAGTTCCGAGAGATTGGGTTGGGTTAGGTTAGGTTATATTACGTTATTGATGTATATAAAGGCCCCGCGGAGACGTAAAGGCCAACCGCCCAGGAATGTTGTCAAATAATAGCGCCGAAAGGTTAGGTTGGGTTAGTTTAGGTTATATTACGTTATTGATATATGTGAAGGTCCCACGGAGACGTAGAGGCCAACTCGCCAGGAATGTTGTCAAATATTACCGCCGATGTGTTAGGTTGGGTTAGGTTAGGTTATACTACGTTATTGATGTATATGAAGGCCCCACGGAGACGTAGAGGCCAACTCGGCAGAAATGTTGTCAAATATTACCGCCGAGATGATAGGTTGGGTTAGGTTAGGTTATATTACGTTATTGATGTATATAAAATTCCCACGGAGACGTAGAGGCCAACTCGCCAGGAATGTTGTCAAATATTAGTGCCGAGATGTTAGGTTGGATTAGGTTAGGTTAAATTACGTTATTGATGTATATGAAGGTCCCACTGAGAGGTAGAGGCCAACTCGCCAGGAATGTTGTCAAATATTAATTCCGAGACATTGGGTTGGGTTAGGTTAGGTTATATTACGTTATTGATGTATATAAAGGCCCAGCGGAGACGTAGAGGCCAACCCGCCAGGAATGTTGTCAAATATTACCGCCGAAATGATAGGTTAGGTTAGGTTAGGTTATATTACGTTATTGATGTATATGAAGGTCCCACGGAGACGTAGAGGCCAACTCGCCAGGAATGTTGTCAAATATTAGTGCCGAGATCTTAGGTTGGGTTAGGTCAAGTAATATTATGTTATTGATGTATATGAAGGTCCCACGGAAACATGGAGGCCAACAAGACAGGAATGTTGTCAAATATTACCGCCGAGATGTTACGTTGGTTTAGGTTAGGTTAAATTACGTTATTGATGTATATGAAGGTCCCACTGAGAGGTAGAAGCCAACTCGCCAGGAATGTTGTCAAATATTAGTGCCGAGATGTTAGGTTGGGTTAAGTTAGGTAATATTACGTTATTGATGTATATGAAGGTCCCACGGTGACGTAGAGGCCAACTGGCCAGGAATGTTGTCAAATATTATCGCCGATGTGTTAGGTTGGGTTAGGTTAGGTTATACTACGTTATTGATGTATATGAAGGCCCCACGGAGACGTAGAGGCCAACTCGGCAGAAATGTTGTCAAATATTAGTTCCGAGAGATTGGGTTGGGTTAGGTTAGGTTATATTACGTTATTGATGTATATGAAGGCCCCACGGAGACGTAGAGGCCAACTCGCCAGGAATGTTGTCAAATATTAGTGCCGAGATGTTAGGTTGGATTAGGTTAGGTTATATTACGTTATTGATGTATATAAAATTCCCACGGAGACGTAGAGGCTAACTCGCCAGGAATGTTGTCAAATATTAGTGCCGAGATGTTAGGTTGGATTAGGTTAGGTTATATTACGTTATTGATGTATATAAAAGCCCCACGGAGACGTAGAGGCCAACTCGCCAGGAATGTTGTCAAATATTAGTTCCGAGAGATTGGGTTGGGTTAGGTTAGGTTATATTACGTTATTGATGTATATAAAGGCCCCGCGGAGACGTAGAGGCCTACCCGCCAGGAATGTTGTCAAATATTACCGCCGAAATGATAGGTTAGGTTAGGTTAGGTTATATTACGTTATTGATGTATATGAAGGTCCCACGGAGACGTAGAGGCCAACTCGCCAGGAATGTTGTCAAATATTAGTGCCGAGATCTTAGGTTGGGTTAGGTCAAGTAATATTATGTTATTGATGTATATGAAGGTCCCACGGAAACATGGAGGCCAACAAGACAGGAATGTTGTCAAATATTACCGCCGAGATGTTACGTTGGTTTAGGTTAGGTTAAATTACGTTATTGATGTATATGAAGGTCCCACTGAGAGGTAGAAGCCAACTCGCCAGGAATGTTGTCAAATATTAGTGCCGAGATGTTAGGTTGGGTTAAGTTAGGTAATATTACGTTATTGATGTATATGAAGGTCCCACGGTGACGTAGAGGCCAACTGGCCAGGAATGTTGTCAAATATTATCGCCGATGTGTTAGGTTGGGTTAGGTTAGGTTATACTACGTTATTGATGTATATGAAGGCCCCACGGAGACGTAGAGGCCAACTCGGCAGAAATGTTGTCAAATATTAGTTCCGAGAGATTGGGTTGGGTTAGGTTAGGTTATATTACGTTATTGATGTATATGAAGGCCCCACGGAGACGTAGAGGCCAACTCGCCAGGAATGTTGTCAAATATTAGTGCCGAGATGTTAGGTTGGATTAGGTTAGGTTATATTACGTTATTGATGTATATAAAATTCCCACGGAGACGTAGAGGCTAACTCGCCAGGAATGTTGTCAAATATTAGTGCCGAGATGTTAGGTTGGATTAGGTTAGGTTATATTACGTTATTGATGTATATAAAAGCCCCACGGAGACGTAGAGGCCAACTCGCCAGGAATGTTGTCAAATATTAGTTCCGAGAGATTGGGTTGGGTTAGGTTAGGTTATATTACGTTATTGATGTATATAAAGGCCCCGCGGAGACGTAGAGGCCTACCCGCCAGGAATGTTGTCAAATAATAGCGCCGAAAGGTTGGTTTGGGTTAGTTTAGGTTATATTACGTTATTGATGTATATGAAGGTCCCACGGAGAGGTAGAGGTCAACTCGCCAGGAATGTTGTCAAATATTAGTGCCGAGATTTTAGGTTGGTTTAGGTTAGGTTAAATTACGTTATTGATGTATATGAAGGTCCCACTGAGAGGTAGAGGCCAACTCGCCAGGAATGTTGTCAAATATTAGTGCCGAGATGATAGGTTGGGTTAGGTTAGGTTATATTACGTTATTGATGTATATAAAATTCCCACGGAGACGTAGAGGCCAACTCGCCAGGAATGTTGTCAAATATTAGTGCCGAGATGTTAGGTTGGATTAGGTTAGGTTATATTACGTTATTGATGTATATAAAAGCCCCACGGAGACATTGAGGCCAACTCGCCAGGAATGTTGTCAAATATTAATTCCGAGACATTGGGTTGGGTTAGGTTAGGTTATATTACGTTATTGATGTATATAAAGGCCCAGCGGAGACGTAGAGGCCAACCCGCCAGGAATGTTGTCAAATATTACCGCCGATATGATAGGTTGGGTTAGGTTAGGTTATATTACGTTATTGATGTATATGAAGGCCGCACGGAGACGTAGAGGCCAACTCGCCAGGAATGTTGTCAAATATTACCGCCGATATGATAGGTTGGGCTAGGTTAGGTTATATTACGTTATTGATGTATATGAAGTTCCACGGAGACGTAGAGGCCAGCTCGCCAGGAATGTTGTCAAATAATAACGCCGAAATGTTAGGTTGGGTTATATTAGGTTATATTACGTTATTGATGGATATGAAGGTCTCACGGAGACGTAGAGGCCAACTCGCCAGGAATGTTGTTAAATATTACCGCCGAGTGGTTAGGGCGGGTTATATTAGGTTATATTACGTTACTGATGGATATGAAGGTCTCACGGAGACGTAGAGGTCAACTCGCCAGGAATGTTGTCAAATATTAGTACCGAGGTGTTAGGTTGGGTTAGGTTAGGTTATACTACGTTATTGATGTATATGAAGGCCCCACGGAGACGTAGAGGCCAACTCGGCAGAAATGTTGTCAAATATTACCGCCGAGATGATAGGTTGGGTTAGGTTAGGTTATATTACGTTATTGATGTATATAAAATTCCCACGGAGACGTAGAGGCTAACTCGCCAGGAATGTTGTCAAATATTAGTGCCGAGATGTTAGGTTGGATTAGGTTAGGTTATATTACGTTATTGATGTATATAAAATTCCCACGGAGACGTAGAGGCTAACTCGCCAGGAATGTTGTCAAATATTAGTGCCGAGATGTTAGGTTGGATTAGGTTAGGTTATATTACGTTATTGATGTATATAAAAGCCCCACGGAGACGTTGAGGCCAACTCGCCAGGAATGTTGTCAAATATTAGTTCCGAGACATTGGGTTGGGTGAGGTTAGGTTATATTACGTTATTGATGTATATAAATGCCCCGCGGAGACGTAGAGGCCAACCCGCCAGGAATGTTGTCAAATAATAGCGCCGAAAGGTTAGGTTGGGTTAGTTTAGGTTATATTACGTTATTGATGTATATGAAGGTCCCACGGAGAGGTAGAGGTCAACTCGCCAGGAATGTTGTCAAATATTAGTGCCGAGATTTTAGGTTGGTTTAGGTTAGGTTAAATTACGTTATTGATGTATATGAAGGTCCCACTGAGAGGTAGAGGCCAACTCGCCAGGAATGTTGTCAAATATTAGTGCCGAGATGTTAGGTTGGGTTAGGTTAGGTAATATTAAGTTATTGATGTATATGAAGGTCCCACGGAGACGTAGAGGCCAACTCGCCAGGAATGTTTTCACATAATAGCGCCGAGTGGTTAGGTCGGGTTATATTAGGTTATATTACGTTATTGATGGATATGAAGGTCTCACGGAGACGTAGAGGCCAACTCGCCAGGAATGTTGTCAAATATTACCGCCGAGATGATAGGTTGGGTTAGGTTAGGTTATATTACGTTATTGATGTATATGAAGGCCCCACGGAGACGTAGAGGCCAACTCGCCAGGAATGTTGTCAAATATTAGTGCCGAGATGTTAGGTTGGATTAGGTTAGGTTATATTACGTTATTGACGTATATAAAAGCCCCACGGAGACGTAGAGGCCAACTCGCCAGGAATGTTGTCAAATATTAGTTCCGAGAGATTGGGTTGGGTTAGGTTAGGTTATATTACGTTATTGATGTATATAAAGGCCCCGCGGAGACGTAGAGGCCTACCCGCCAGGAATGTTGTCAAATAATAGCGCCGAAAGGTTGGGTTGGGTTAGTTTAGGTTATATTACGTTATTGATGTATATGAAGGTCCCACGGAGAGGTAGAGGTCAACTCGCCAGGAATGTTGTCAAATATTAGTGCCGAGATTTTAGGTTGGTTTAGGTTAGGTTAAATTACGTTATTGATGTATATGAAGGTCCCACGGAAACGTAGATGCCAACTCGCCAGGAATGTTGTCACATAATAGCGCCGAGTGGTTAGGTTGGGTTAGGTTAGTTTATATTACGCTATTGATGTATATCAAAGTCCCACGGAAACCATAATGCCAATAAACCAGGAATGTCGTCAAATAATAGCGCCGAAAGGTTAGGCTGGGTCATGTAATGTTATATTACGTTATTGATGTATATGAAGGTCCCACGGAGACGTAGAGGCCAACTCGCCAGGAATGTTGTCAAATATTACCGCCGAGATGATAGGTTGGGTTAGGTTAGGTTATATTACGTTATTGATGTATATGAAGGCCGCACGGAGACGTAGAGGCCAACTCGCCATGAATGTTGTCAAATATTAGTGCCGAGATGTTAGGTTGGGTTAAGTTAGGTAGTATTACGTTATTGATGTATATGAAGGACCCACGGTGACGTAGAGGCCAACTCGCCAGGAATGTTGTCAAATATTACTGCCGATGTGTTAGGTTGGGTTAGGTTAGGTTATACTACGTTATTGATGTATATGAAGGCCCCACGGAGACGTAGAGGCCAACTCGGCAGAAATGTTGTCAAATATTACCGCCGAGATGATAGGTTGGGTTAGGTTAGGTTATATTACGTTATTGATGTATATAAAATTCCCACGGAGACGTAGAGGCTAACTCGCCAGGAATGTTGTCAAATATTAGTGCCGAGATGTTAGGTTGGATTAGGTTAGGTTATATTACGTTATTGATGTATATAAAATTCCCACGGAGACGTAGAAGCTAACTCGCCAGGAATGTTGTCAAATATTAGTACCGAGATGTTAGGTTGGATTAGGTTAGGTTATATTACGTTATTGATGTATATAAAAGCCCCACGGAGACGTTGAGGCCAACTCGCCAGGAAAGTTGTCAAATATTAGTTCCGATACATTGGGTTGGGTGAGGTTAGGTTATATTACGTTATTGATGTATATAAAGGCCCCGCGGGGACGTAGAGGCCAACCCGCCAGGAATGTTGTCAAATAATAGCGCCGAAAGGTTAGATTGGGTTAGTTTAGGTTATATTATGTTATTGATATATGTGAAGGTCCCACGGAGACGTAGAGGCCAACTCGCCAGGAATGTTGTCACATAATAGCGCCGAGTGGTTAGGTCGGGTTATATTAGGTTATATTACGTTATTGATGGATATGAAGGTCTCACGGAGACGTAGAGGCCAACTCGCCAGGAATGTTGTCAAATATTACCGCCGAGATGATAGGTTGGGTTAGGTTAGGTTATATTACGTTATTGATGTATATGAAGGCCCCACGGAGACGTAGAGGCCAACTCGCCAGGAATGTTGTCAAATATTAGTGCCGAGATGTTAGGTTGGATTAGTTTAGGTTATATTATGTTATTGATATATGTGAAGGTCCCACGGAGACGTAGAGGCCAACTCGCCAGGAATGTTGTCACATAATAGCGCCGAGTGGTTAGGTCGGGTTATATTAGGTTATATTACGTTATTGATGGATATGAAGGTCTCACGGAGACGTAGAGGCCAACTCGCCAGGAATGTTGTCAAATATTACCGCCGAGATGATAGGTTGGGTTAGGTTAGGTTATATTACGTTATTGATGTATATGAAGGCCCCACGGAGACGTAGAGGCCAACTCGCCAGGAATGTTGTCAAATATTAGTGCCGAGATGTTAGGTTGGATTAGGTTAGGTTATATTACGTTATTGATGTATATAAAATTCCCACGGAGACGTAGAGGCTAATTCGCCAGGAATGTTGTCAAATATTAGTGCCGAGATGTTAGGTTGGATTAGGTTAGGTTATATTACGTTATTGATGTATATAAAAGCCCCACGGAGACGTAGAGGCCAACTCGCCAGGAATGTTGTCAAATATTAGTTCCGAGAGATTGGGTTGGGTTAGGTTAGGTTATATTACGTTATTGATGTATATAAAGGCCCCGCGGAGACGTAGAGGCCTACCCGCCAGGAATGTTGTCAAATAATAGCGCCGAAAGGTTAGGTTGGGTTAGTTTAGGTTATATTACGTTATTGATGTATATGAAGGTCCCACGGAGAGGTAGAGGTCAACTCGCCAGGAATGTTGTCAAATATTAGTGCCGAGATTTTAGGTTGGTTTAGGTTAGGTTAAATTACGTTATTGATGTATATGAAGGTCCCACTGAGAGGTAGAGGCCAACTCGCCAGGAATGTTGTCAAATATTAGTGCCGAGATGTTAGGTTGGGTTAAGTTAGGTAATATTACGTTATTGATGTATATGAATGTCCCACGGTGACGTAGAGGCCAACTCGCCAGGAATGTTGTCAAATATTACCGCCGATGTGTTAGGTTGGGTTAGGTTAGGTTATACTACGTTATTGATGTATATGAAGGCCCCACGGAAACGTAGAGGCCAACTCGGCAGGAATGTTGTCAAATATTACCGCCGAGATGTTAGGTTGGGTTAGGTTAGGTTATATTACGTTATTGATGTATATGAAGGCCGCACGTAGAGGTAGAGGCCAACTCGCCAGGAATGTTGTCAAATATTAGTTCCGAGATGTTAGGTTGGGTTAGGTTAGGTAATATTACGTTATTGATGTATATGAAGGTCCCACGGAGACGTAGAGGCCAACTCGCCAGGAATGTTGTCAAATAATAGCGCCGAGATCTTAGGTTGGGTTAAGTTAGGTAATATTACGTTATTGATGTATATGAAGGTCCCACGGTGACGTAGAGGCCAACTCCCCAGGAATGTTGTCAAATATTACCGCCGATGTGTTAGGTTGGGTTAGGTTAGGTTATACTACGTTATTGATGTATATGAAGGCCCCACGGAAACGTAGAGGCCAACTCGGCAGGAATGTTGTCAAATATTACCGCCGAGATGTTAGGTTGGGTTAGGTTAGGTTATATTACGTTATTGATGTATAGAAAATTCCCACGGAGACGTAGAGGCTAACTCGCCAGGAATGTTGTCAAATATTAGTGCCGAGATGTTAGGTTGGATTAGGTTAGGTTATATTACGTTATTTATGTATATAAAATTCCCACGGAGACGTAGAGACTAACTCGCCAGGAATGTTGTCAAATATTAGTGCCGAGACATTGGGTTGGGTGAGGTTAGGTTATATTACGTTATTGATGTATATAAAGGCCCCGCGGAGACGTAGAGGCCAACCCGCCAGGAATGTTGTCAAATAATAGCGCCGAAAGGTAAGGTTAGGTTAGTTTAGGTTATATTATGTTATTGATATATGTGAAGGTCCCACGGAGACGTAGAGGCCAACTCGCCAGGAATGTTGTCACATAATAGCGCCGAGTGGTTAGGTTGGGTTAGGTTAGGTTATATTACGTTATTGATGTATATGAAGGCCCCACGGAGACGTAGAGGCCAACTCGCCAGGAATGTTGTCAAATATTACCGCCGAGATGATAGGTTGGGTTGGGTTAGATTATATTACGTTA
Source organism: Xylocopa violacea (assembly GCA_963969225.1). Classification (NCBI taxonomy): domain Eukaryota; kingdom Metazoa; phylum Arthropoda; class Insecta; order Hymenoptera; family Apidae; genus Xylocopa; species Xylocopa violacea. The sequence goes on from CAXAJV010001082.1 coordinate 4,323,229, forward strand.
TTGATGTATATGAAGGCCGCACGTAGAGGTAGAGGCCAACTCGCCAGGAATGTTGTCAAATATTAGTGCCGAGATGTTAGGTTGGGTTAGGTTAGGTAATATTACGTTATTGATGTATATGAAGGTCCCACGGAGACGTAGAGGCCAACTCGCCAGGAATGTTGTCAAATAATAGCGCCGAGATCTTAGGTTGGGTTAAGTTAGGTAATATTACGTTATTGATGTATATGAAGGTCCCACGGTGACGTAGAGGCCAACTCGCCAGGAATGTTGTCAAATATTAGTTCCGAGAGATTGGGTTGGGTTAGGTTAGGTTATATTACGTTATTGATGTATATAAAGGCCCCGCGGAGACGTAAAGGCCAACCGCCCAGGAATGTTGTCAAATAATAGCGCCGAAAGGTTAGGTTGGGTTAGTTTAGGTTATATTACGTTATTGATATATGTGAAGGTCCCACGGAGACGTAGAGGCCAACTCGCCAGGAATGTTGTCAAATATTACCGCCGATGTGTTAGGTTGGGTTAGGTTAGGTTATACTACGTTATTGATGTATATGAAGGCCCCACGGAGACGTAGAGGCCAACTCGGCAGAAATGTTGTCAAATATTACCGCCGAGATGATAGGTTGGGTTAGGTTAGGTTATATTACGTTATTGATGTATATAAAATTCCCACGGAGACGTAGAGGCCAACTCGCCAGGAATGTTGTCAAATATTAGTGCCGAGATGTTAGGTTGGATTAGGTTAGGTTAAATTACGTTATTGATGTATATGAAGGTCCCACTGAGAGGTAGAGGCCAACTCGCCAGGAATGTTGTCAAATATTAATTCCGAGACATTGGGTTGGGTTAGGTTAGGTTATATTACGTTATTGATGTATATAAAGGCCCAGCGGAGACGTAGAGGCCAACCCGCCAGGAATGTTGTCAAATATTACCGCCGAAATGATAGGTTAGGTTAGGTTAGGTTATATTACGTTATTGATGTATATGAAGGTCCCACGGAGACGTAGAGGCCAACTCGCCAGGAATGTTGTCAAATATTAGTGCCGAGATCTTAGGTTGGGTTAGGTCAAGTAATATTATGTTATTGATGTATATGAAGGTCCCACGGAAACATGGAGGCCAACAAGACAGGAATGTTGTCAAATATTACCGCCGAGATGTTACGTTGGTTTAGGTTAGGTTAAATTACGTTATTGATGTATATGAAGGTCCCACTGAGAGGTAGAAGCCAACTCGCCAGGAATGTTGTCAAATATTAGTGCCGAGATGTTAGGTTGGGTTAAGTTAGGTAATATTACGTTATTGATGTATATGAAGGTCCCACGGTGACGTAGAGGCCAACTGGCCAGGAATGTTGTCAAATATTATCGCCGATGTGTTAGGTTGGGTTAGGTTAGGTTATACTACGTTATTGATGTATATGAAGGCCCCACGGAGACGTAGAGGCCAACTCGGCAGAAATGTTGTCAAATATTAGTTCCGAGAGATTGGGTTGGGTTAGGTTAGGTTATATTACGTTATTGATGTATATGAAGGCCCCACGGAGACGTAGAGGCCAACTCGCCAGGAATGTTGTCAAATATTAGTGCCGAGATGTTAGGTTGGATTAGGTTAGGTTATATTACGTTATTGATGTATATAAAATTCCCACGGAGACGTAGAGGCTAACTCGCCAGGAATGTTGTCAAATATTAGTGCCGAGATGTTAGGTTGGATTAGGTTAGGTTATATTACGTTATTGATGTATATAAAAGCCCCACGGAGACGTAGAGGCCAACTCGCCAGGAATGTTGTCAAATATTAGTTCCGAGAGATTGGGTTGGGTTAGGTTAGGTTATATTACGTTATTGATGTATATAAAGGCCCCGCGGAGACGTAGAGGCCTACCCGCCAGGAATGTTGTCAAATATTACCGCCGAAATGATAGGTTAGGTTAGGTTAGGTTATATTACGTTATTGATGTATATGAAGGTCCCACGGAGACGTAGAGGCCAACTCGCCAGGAATGTTGTCAAATATTAGTGCCGAGATCTTAGGTTGGGTTAGGTCAAGTAATATTATGTTATTGATGTATATGAAGGTCCCACGGAAACATGGAGGCCAACAAGACAGGAATGTTGTCAAATATTACCGCCGAGATGTTACGTTGGTTTAGGTTAGGTTAAATTACGTTATTGATGTATATGAAGGTCCCACTGAGAGGTAGAAGCCAACTCGCCAGGAATGTTGTCAAATATTAGTGCCGAGATGTTAGGTTGGGTTAAGTTAGGTAATATTACGTTATTGATGTATATGAAGGTCCCACGGTGACGTAGAGGCCAACTGGCCAGGAATGTTGTCAAATATTATCGCCGATGTGTTAGGTTGGGTTAGGTTAGGTTATACTACGTTATTGATGTATATGAAGGCCCCACGGAGACGTAGAGGCCAACTCGGCAGAAATGTTGTCAAATATTAGTTCCGAGAGATTGGGTTGGGTTAGGTTAGGTTATATTACGTTATTGATGTATATGAAGGCCCCACGGAGACGTAGAGGCCAACTCGCCAGGAATGTTGTCAAATATTAGTGCCGAGATGTTAGGTTGGATTAGGTTAGGTTATATTACGTTATTGATGTATATAAAATTCCCACGGAGACGTAGAGGCTAACTCGCCAGGAATGTTGTCAAATATTAGTGCCGAGATGTTAGGTTGGATTAGGTTAGGTTATATTACGTTATTGATGTATATAAAAGCCCCACGGAGACGTAGAGGCCAACTCGCCAGGAATGTTGTCAAATATTAGTTCCGAGAGATTGGGTTGGGTTAGGTTAGGTTATATTACGTTATTGATGTATATAAAGGCCCCGCGGAGACGTAGAGGCCTACCCGCCAGGAATGTTGTCAAATAATAGCGCCGAAAGGTTGGTTTGGGTTAGTTTAGGTTATATTACGTTATTGATGTATATGAAGGTCCCACGGAGAGGTAGAGGTCAACTCGCCAGGAATGTTGTCAAATATTAGTGCCGAGATTTTAGGTTGGTTTAGGTTAGGTTAAATTACGTTATTGATGTATATGAAGGTCCCACTGAGAGGTAGAGGCCAACTCGCCAGGAATGTTGTCAAATATTAGTGCCGAGATGATAGGTTGGGTTAGGTTAGGTTATATTACGTTATTGATGTATATAAAATTCCCACGGAGACGTAGAGGCCAACTCGCCAGGAATGTTGTCAAATATTAGTGCCGAGATGTTAGGTTGGATTAGGTTAGGTTATATTACGTTATTGATGTATATAAAAGCCCCACGGAGACATTGAGGCCAACTCGCCAGGAATGTTGTCAAATATTAATTCCGAGACATTGGGTTGGGTTAGGTTAGGTTATATTACGTTATTGATGTATATAAAGGCCCAGCGGAGACGTAGAGGCCAACCCGCCAGGAATGTTGTCAAATATTACCGCCGATATGATAGGTTGGGTTAGGTTAGGTTATATTACGTTATTGATGTATATGAAGGCCGCACGGAGACGTAGAGGCCAACTCGCCAGGAATGTTGTCAAATATTACCGCCGATATGATAGGTTGGGCTAGGTTAGGTTATATTACGTTATTGATGTATATGAAGTTCCACGGAGACGTAGAGGCCAGCTCGCCAGGAATGTTGTCAAATAATAACGCCGAAATGTTAGGTTGGGTTATATTAGGTTATATTACGTTATTGATGGATATGAAGGTCTCACGGAGACGTAGAGGCCAACTCGCCAGGAATGTTGTTAAATATTACCGCCGAGTGGTTAGGGCGGGTTATATTAGGTTATATTACGTTACTGATGGATATGAAGGTCTCACGGAGACGTAGAGGTCAACTCGCCAGGAATGTTGTCAAATATTAGTACCGAGGTGTTAGGTTGGGTTAGGTTAGGTTATACTACGTTATTGATGTATATGAAGGCCCCACGGAGACGTAGAGGCCAACTCGGCAGAAATGTTGTCAAATATTACCGCCGAGATGATAGGTTGGGTTAGGTTAGGTTATATTACGTTATTGATGTATATAAAATTCCCACGGAGACGTAGAGGCTAACTCGCCAGGAATGTTGTCAAATATTAGTGCCGAGATGTTAGGTTGGATTAGGTTAGGTTATATTACGTTATTGATGTATATAAAATTCCCACGGAGACGTAGAGGCTAACTCGCCAGGAATGTTGTCAAATATTAGTGCCGAGATGTTAGGTTGGATTAGGTTAGGTTATATTACGTTATTGATGTATATAAAAGCCCCACGGAGACGTTGAGGCCAACTCGCCAGGAATGTTGTCAAATATTAGTTCCGAGACATTGGGTTGGGTGAGGTTAGGTTATATTACGTTATTGATGTATATAAATGCCCCGCGGAGACGTAGAGGCCAACCCGCCAGGAATGTTGTCAAATAATAGCGCCGAAAGGTTAGGTTGGGTTAGTTTAGGTTATATTACGTTATTGATGTATATGAAGGTCCCACGGAGAGGTAGAGGTCAACTCGCCAGGAATGTTGTCAAATATTAGTGCCGAGATTTTAGGTTGGTTTAGGTTAGGTTAAATTACGTTATTGATGTATATGAAGGTCCCACTGAGAGGTAGAGGCCAACTCGCCAGGAATGTTGTCAAATATTAGTGCCGAGATGTTAGGTTGGGTTAGGTTAGGTAATATTAAGTTATTGATGTATATGAAGGTCCCACGGAGACGTAGAGGCCAACTCGCCAGGAATGTTTTCACATAATAGCGCCGAGTGGTTAGGTCGGGTTATATTAGGTTATATTACGTTATTGATGGATATGAAGGTCTCACGGAGACGTAGAGGCCAACTCGCCAGGAATGTTGTCAAATATTACCGCCGAGATGATAGGTTGGGTTAGGTTAGGTTATATTACGTTATTGATGTATATGAAGGCCCCACGGAGACGTAGAGGCCAACTCGCCAGGAATGTTGTCAAATATTAGTGCCGAGATGTTAGGTTGGATTAGGTTAGGTTATATTACGTTATTGACGTATATAAAAGCCCCACGGAGACGTAGAGGCCAACTCGCCAGGAATGTTGTCAAATATTAGTTCCGAGAGATTGGGTTGGGTTAGGTTAGGTTATATTACGTTATTGATGTATATAAAGGCCCCGCGGAGACGTAGAGGCCTACCCGCCAGGAATGTTGTCAAATAATAGCGCCGAAAGGTTGGGTTGGGTTAGTTTAGGTTATATTACGTTATTGATGTATATGAAGGTCCCACGGAGAGGTAGAGGTCAACTCGCCAGGAATGTTGTCAAATATTAGTGCCGAGATTTTAGGTTGGTTTAGGTTAGGTTAAATTACGTTATTGATGTATATGAAGGTCCCACGGAAACGTAGATGCCAACTCGCCAGGAATGTTGTCACATAATAGCGCCGAGTGGTTAGGTTGGGTTAGGTTAGTTTATATTACGCTATTGATGTATATCAAAGTCCCACGGAAACCATAATGCCAATAAACCAGGAATGTCGTCAAATAATAGCGCCGAAAGGTTAGGCTGGGTCATGTAATGTTATATTACGTTATTGATGTATATGAAGGTCCCACGGAGACGTAGAGGCCAACTCGCCAGGAATGTTGTCAAATATTACCGCCGAGATGATAGGTTGGGTTAGGTTAGGTTATATTACGTTATTGATGTATATGAAGGCCGCACGGAGACGTAGAGGCCAACTCGCCATGAATGTTGTCAAATATTAGTGCCGAGATGTTAGGTTGGGTTAAGTTAGGTAGTATTACGTTATTGATGTATATGAAGGACCCACGGTGACGTAGAGGCCAACTCGCCAGGAATGTTGTCAAATATTACTGCCGATGTGTTAGGTTGGGTTAGGTTAGGTTATACTACGTTATTGATGTATATGAAGGCCCCACGGAGACGTAGAGGCCAACTCGGCAGAAATGTTGTCAAATATTACCGCCGAGATGATAGGTTGGGTTAGGTTAGGTTATATTACGTTATTGATGTATATAAAATTCCCACGGAGACGTAGAGGCTAACTCGCCAGGAATGTTGTCAAATATTAGTGCCGAGATGTTAGGTTGGATTAGGTTAGGTTATATTACGTTATTGATGTATATAAAATTCCCACGGAGACGTAGAAGCTAACTCGCCAGGAATGTTGTCAAATATTAGTACCGAGATGTTAGGTTGGATTAGGTTAGGTTATATTACGTTATTGATGTATATAAAAGCCCCACGGAGACGTTGAGGCCAACTCGCCAGGAAAGTTGTCAAATATTAGTTCCGATACATTGGGTTGGGTGAGGTTAGGTTATATTACGTTATTGATGTATATAAAGGCCCCGCGGGGACGTAGAGGCCAACCCGCCAGGAATGTTGTCAAATAATAGCGCCGAAAGGTTAGATTGGGTTAGTTTAGGTTATATTATGTTATTGATATATGTGAAGGTCCCACGGAGACGTAGAGGCCAACTCGCCAGGAATGTTGTCACATAATAGCGCCGAGTGGTTAGGTCGGGTTATATTAGGTTATATTACGTTATTGATGGATATGAAGGTCTCACGGAGACGTAGAGGCCAACTCGCCAGGAATGTTGTCAAATATTACCGCCGAGATGATAGGTTGGGTTAGGTTAGGTTATATTACGTTATTGATGTATATGAAGGCCCCACGGAGACGTAGAGGCCAACTCGCCAGGAATGTTGTCAAATATTAGTGCCGAGATGTTAGGTTGGATTAGTTTAGGTTATATTATGTTATTGATATATGTGAAGGTCCCACGGAGACGTAGAGGCCAACTCGCCAGGAATGTTGTCACATAATAGCGCCGAGTGGTTAGGTCGGGTTATATTAGGTTATATTACGTTATTGATGGATATGAAGGTCTCACGGAGACGTAGAGGCCAACTCGCCAGGAATGTTGTCAAATATTACCGCCGAGATGATAGGTTGGGTTAGGTTAGGTTATATTACGTTATTGATGTATATGAAGGCCCCACGGAGACGTAGAGGCCAACTCGCCAGGAATGTTGTCAAATATTAGTGCCGAGATGTTAGGTTGGATTAGGTTAGGTTATATTACGTTATTGATGTATATAAAATTCCCACGGAGACGTAGAGGCTAATTCGCCAGGAATGTTGTCAAATATTAGTGCCGAGATGTTAGGTTGGATTAGGTTAGGTTATATTACGTTATTGATGTATATAAAAGCCCCACGGAGACGTAGAGGCCAACTCGCCAGGAATGTTGTCAAATATTAGTTCCGAGAGATTGGGTTGGGTTAGGTTAGGTTATATTACGTTATTGATGTATATAAAGGCCCCGCGGAGACGTAGAGGCCTACCCGCCAGGAATGTTGTCAAATAATAGCGCCGAAAGGTTAGGTTGGGTTAGTTTAGGTTATATTACGTTATTGATGTATATGAAGGTCCCACGGAGAGGTAGAGGTCAACTCGCCAAGAATGTTGTCAAATATTAGTGCCGAGATTTTAGGTTGGTTTAGGTTAGGTTAAATTACGTTATTGATGTATATGAAGGTCCCACTGAGAGGTAGAGGCCAACTCGCCAGGAATGTTGTCAAATATTAGTGCCGAGATGTTAGGTTGGGTTAAGTTAGGTAATATTACGTTATTGATGTATATGAATGTCCCACGGTGACGTAGAGGCCAACTCGCCAGGAATGTTGTCAAATATTACCGCCGATGTGTTAGGTTGGGTTAGGTTAGGTTATACTACGTTATTGATGTATATGAAGGCCCCACGGAAACGTAGAGGCCAACTCGGCAGGAATGTTGTCAAATATTACCGCCGAGATGTTAGGTTGGGTTAGGTTAGGTTATATTACGTTATTGATGTATATGAAGGCCGCACGTAGAGGTAGAGGCCAACTCGCCAGGAATGTTGTCAAATATTAGTTCCGAGATGTTAGGTTGGGTTAGGTTAGGTAATATTACGTTATTGATGTATATGAAGGTCCCACGGAGACGTAGAGGCCAACTCGCCAGGAATGTTGTCAAATAATAGCGCCGAGATCTTAGGTTGGGTTAAGTTAGGTAATATTACGTTATTGATGTATATGAAGGTCCCACGGTGACGTAGAGGCCAACTCCCCAGGAATGTTGTCAAATATTACCGCCGATGTGTTAGGTTGGGTTAGGTTAGGTTATACTACGTTATTGATGTATATGAAGGCCCCACGGAAACGTAGAGGCCAACTCGGCAGGAATGTTGTCAAATATTACCGCCGAGATGTTAGGTTGGGTTAGGTTAGGTTATATTACGTTATTGATGTATATGAAGGCCGCACGTAGAGGTAGAGGCCAACTCGCCAGGAATGTTGTCAAATATTAGTTCCGAGATGTTAGGTTGGGTTAGGTTAGGTAATATTACGTTATTGATGTATATAAAATTCCCACGGAGACGTAGAGGCCAACTCGCCAGGAATGTTGTCAAATAATAGCGCCGAGATCTTAGGTTGGGTTAGGTCAGGTAATATTATGTTATTGATGTATATGAAGGTCCCACGGAGACGTAGAGGCCAACTCGCCAGGAATGTTGTCAAATATTCCCGCCGAGATGGTAGGTTGGGCTAGGTTAGGTTATATTACGTTATTGATGTATATAAACGTCCCACGGAAACGTAGAGGCCAACAAGCCTGGAATGTTGTCAAATACTACCGCCGAGATGTTACGTTGGTTTAGGTTAGGTTGAATTAAGATATTGATGTATATGAAGGTCCCACGGAGAGGTAGAGGCCAACTCGCCAGGAATGTTGTCAAATATTAGTGCCGAGATGTTAGGTTGGATTAGGTTAGGTGATATTACGTTATTGATGTATATAAAAGCCCCACGGAGACGTAGAGGCCAACTCGCCAGGAATGTTGTCAAATATTAGTTCCGAGAGATTGGGTTGGGTTAGGTTAGGTTATATTATGTTATTGATGTATATGAAGGTCCCACGGAGACGTAGAGGCCAACTCGCCAGGAATGTTGTCAAATATTAGTGCCGAGATGTTAGGTTGGATTAGGTTAGGTTATATTACGTTATTGATGTATATAAAAGCCCCACGGAGACGTTGAGGCCAACTCGCCAGGAATGTTGTCAAATAATAGCGCCGAAAGGTTAGGTTGGGTTAGTTTAGGTTATATTATGTTATTGATATATGTGAAGGTCCCACGGAGACGTAGAGGCCAACTCGCTAGGAATGTTGTCACATAATAGCGCCGAGTGGTTAGGTCGGGTTATATTAGGTTATATTACGTTATTGATAGATATGAAGGTCTCACGGAGACGTAGAGGCCAACTCGCCAGGAATGTTGTCAAATATTACCGCCGAGATGATAGGTTGGGTTAGGTTAGGTTATATTATGTTATTGATATATGTGAAGGTCCCACGGAGACGTAGAGGCCAACTCGCCAGGAATGTTGTCAAATATTAGTTCCGAGAGATTGGGTTGGGTTAGGTTAGGTTATATTACGTTATTGATGTATATAAAGGCCCCGCGGAGACGTAGAGGCCTACCCGCCAGGAATGTTGTCAAATAATAGCGCCGAAAGGTTAGGTTGGGTTAGTTTAGGTTATATTACGTTATTGATGTATATGAAGGTCCCACGGAGAGGTAGAGGTCAACTCGCCAGGAATGTTGTCAAATAATAGCGCCGAAAGGTTAGGTTGGGTTTGTTTAGGTTATATTACGTTATTGATGTATATGAAGGTCCCACGGAGAGGTAGAGGTCAACTCGCCAGGAATGTTGTCAAATATTAGTGCCGAGATTTTAGGTTGGTTTAGGTTAGGTTAAATTACGTTATTGATGTATATGAAGGTCCCACTGAGAGGTAGAGGCCAACTCGCCAGGAATGTTGTCAAATATTAGTGCCGAGATGTTAGGTTGGGTTAAGTTAGGTAATATTACGTTATTGATGTATATGAAGGTCCCACGGTGACGTAGAGGCCAACTCGCCAGGAATGTTGTCAAATATTACCGCCGATGTGTTAGGTTGGGTTAGGTTAGGTTATACTACGTTATTGATGTATATGAAGGCCCCACGGAGACGTAGAGGCCAACTCGGCAGAAATGTTGTCAAATATTACCGCCGAGATGATAGGTTGGGTTAGGTTAGGTTATATTACGTTATTGATGTATATAAAATTCCCACGGAGACGTAGAGGCTAACTCGCCAGGAATGTTGTCAAATATTAGTGCCGAGATGTTAGGTTGGATTAGGTTAGGTTATATTACGTTATTGATGTATATAAAAGCCCCACGGAGACGTAGAGGCCAACTCGCCAGGAATGTTGTCAAATATTAGTTTCGAGAGATTGGGTTGGGTTAGGTTAGGTTATATTACGTTATTGATGTATATAGAGGCCCCGCGGAAACGTAGAGGCCTACCCGCCAGGAATGTTGTCAAATAATAGCGCCGAAAGGTTAGGTTGGGTTAGTTTAGGTTATATTACGTTATTGATGTATATGTAGGTCCCACGGAGAGGTAGAGGTCAACTCGCCAGGAATGTTGTCAAATATTAGTGCCGAGATTTTAGGTTGGTTTAGGTTAGGTTAAATTACGTTATTGATGTATATGAAGGTCCCACTGAGAGGTAGAGGCCAACTCGCCAGGAATGTTGTCAAATATTAGTGCCGAGATGTTAGGTTGGGTTAAGTTAGGTAATATTACGTTATTGATGTATATGAAGGTCCCACGGTGACGTAGAGGCCAACTCGCCAGGAATGTTGTCAAATATTACCGCCGATGTGTTAGGTTGGGTTAGGTTAGGTTATACTACGTTATTGATGTATATGAAGGCCCCACGGAGACGTAGAGGCCAACTCGGCAGGAATGTTGTCAAATATTACCGCCGAGATGTTAGGTTGGGTTAGGTTAGGTTATATTACGTTATTGATGTATATGAAGGCCCCACGGAGACGTAGAGGCCAACTCGCCAGGAATGTTGTCAAATAATAGCGCCGAGATCTTAGGTTGGGTTAAGTTAGGTAATATTACGTTATTGATGTATATGAAGGTCCCACGGTGACGTAGAGGCCAACTCGCCAGGAATGTTGTCAAATATTACCGCCGATGTGTTAGGTTGGGTTAGGTTAGGTTATACTACGTTATTGATGTGTATGAAGGCCCCACGGAGACGTAGAGGCCAACTCGGCAGAAATGTTGTCAAATATTACCGCCGAGATGATAGGTTGGGTTAGTTTAGGTTATATTACGTTATTGATGTATATGAAGGTCCCACGGAGAGGTAGAGGTCAACACGCCAGGAATGTTGTCAAATATTAGTGCCGAGATGTTAGGTTGGGTTAAGTTAGGTAATATTACGTTATTGATGTATATGAAGGTCCCACGGTGACGTAGAGGCCAACTCGCCAGGAATGTTGTCAAATATTACCGCCGATGTGTTAGGTTGGGTTAGGTTAGGTTATACTACGTTATTGATGTATATGAAGGCCCCACGGAGACGTAGAGGCCAACTCGGCAGAAATGTTGTCAAATATTACCGCCGAGATGATAGGTTGGGTTAGGTTAGGTTATATTACGTTATTGATGTATATAAAATTCCCACGGAGACGTAGAGGCTAACTCGCCAGGAATGTTGTCAAATATTAGTGCCGAGATGTTAGGTTGGATTAGGTTAGGTTATATTACGTTATTGATGTATATAAAATTCCCACGGAGACGTAGAGGCTAACTCGCCAGGAATGTTGTCAAATATTAGTGCCGAGACATTGGGTTGGGTGAGGTTAGGTTATATTACGTTATTGATGTATATAAAGGCCCCGCGGAGACGTAGAGGCCAACCCGCCAGGAATGTTGTCAAATAATAGCGCCGAAAGGTAAGGTTGGGTTAGTTTAGGTTATATTATGTTATTGATATATGTGAAGGTCCCACGGAGACGTAGAGGCCAACTCGCCAGGAATGTTGTCACATAATAGCGCCGAGTGGTTAGGTTGGGTTAGGTTAGGTTATATTACGTTATTGATGTATATGAAGGCCCCACGGAGACGTAGAGGCCAACTCGCCAGGAATGTTGTCAAATATTACCGCCGAGATGATAGGTTGGGTTAGGTTAGATTATATTACGTTATTGATGTATATGAAGGCCGCACGTAGAGGTAGAGGCCAACTCGCCAGGAATGTTGTCAAATATTAGTGCCGAGATGTTAGGTTGGGTTAGGTTAGGTAATATTACGTTATTGATGTATATGAAGGTCCCACGGAGACGTAGAGGCCAACTCGCCAGGAATGTTGTCAAATAATAGCGCCGAGATCTTAGGTTGGGTTAAGTTAGGTAATATTACGTTATTGATGTATATGAAGGTCCCACGGTGACGTAGAGGCCAACTCGCCAGGAATGTTGTCAAATATTACCGCCGATGTGTTAGGTTGGGTTAGGTTAGGTTATACTACGTTATTGATGTATATGAAGGCCCCACGGAGACGTAGAGGCCAACTCGGCAGGAATGTTGTCAAATATTACCGCCGAGATGTTAGGTTGGGTTATATTAGGTTATATTACGTTATTGATGGATATGAAGGTCTCACGGAGACGTAGAGGCCAACTCGCCAGGAATGTTGTCAAATATTACCGCCGAGATGATAGGTTGGCTTAGGTTAGGTTATATTACGTTATTGATGTATATGAAGGCCCCACGGAGACGTAGAGGCCAACTCGCCAGGAATGTTGTCAAATTTTAGTGCCGAGATGTTAGGTTGGATTAGGTTAGGTTATATTACGTTATTGATGTATATAAAAGCCCCACGGAGACGTAGAGGCCAACTCGCCAGGAATGTTGTCAAATATTAGTTCCGAGAGATTGGGTTGTGTTAGGTTAGGTTATATTACGTTATTGATGTATATAAAGGCCCCGCGGAGACGTAGAGGCCTACCCGCCAGGAATGTTGTCAAATAATAGCGCCGAAAGGTTAGGTTGGGTTAGTTTAGGTTATATTACGTTATTGATGTATATGAAGGTCCCACGGAGAGGTAGAGGTCAACTCGCCAGGAATGTTGTCAAATATTAGTGCCGAGATTTTAGGTTGGTTTAGGTTAGGTTAAATTACGTTATTGATGTATATGAAGGTCCCACTGAGAGGTAGAGGCCAACTCGCCAGGAATGTTGTCAAATATTAGTGCCGAGATGTTAGGTTGGGTTAAGTTAGGTAATATTACGTTATTGATGTATATGAATGTCCCACGGTGACGTAGAGGCCAACTCGCCAGGAATGTTGTCAAATATTACCGCCGATGTGTTAGGTTGGGTTAGGTTAGGTTATACTACGTTATTGATGTGTATGAAGGCCCCACGGAGACGTAGAGGCCAACTCGGCAGAAATGTTGTCAAATATTACCGCCGAGATGATAGGTTGGGTTAGTTTAGGTTATATTACGTTATTGATGTATATGAAGGTCCCACGGAGAGGTAGAGGTCAACACGCCAGGAATGTTGTCAAATATTAGTGCCGAGATGTTAGGTTGGGTTAAGTTAGGTAATATTACGTTATTGATGTATATGAAGGTCCCACGGTGACGTAGAGGCCAACTCGCCAGGAATGTTGTCAAATATTACCGCCGATGTGTTAGGTTGGGTTAGGTTAGGTTATACTACGTTATTGATGTATATGAAGGCCCCACGGAGACGTAGAGGCCAACTCGGCAGAAATGTTGTCAAATATTACCGCCGAGATGATAGGTTGGGTTAGGTTAGGTTATATTACGTTATTGATGTATATAAAATTCCCACGGAGACGTAGAGGCTAACTCGCCAGGAATGTTGTCAAATATTAGTGCCGAGATGTTAGGTTGGATTAGGTTAGGTTATATTACGTTATTGATGTATATAAAATTCCCACGGAGACGTAGAGGCTAACTCGCCAGGAATGTTGTCAAATATTAGTGCCGAGACATTGGGTTGGGTGAGGTTAGGTTATATTACGTTATTGATGTATATAAAGGCCCCGCGGAGACGTAGAGGCCAACCCGCCAGGAATGTTGTCAAATAATAGCGCCGAAAGGTAAGGTTGGGTTAGTTTAGGTTATATTATGTTATTGATATATGTGAAGGTCCCACGGAGACGTAGAGGCCAACTCGCCAGGAATGTTGTCACATAATAGCGCCGAGTGGTTAGGTTGGGTTAGGTTAGGTTATATTACGTTATTGATGTATATGAAGGCCCCACGGAGACGTAGAGGCCAACTCGCCAGGAATGTTGTCAAATATTACCGCCGAGATGATAGGTTGGGTTAGGTTAGATTATATTACGTTATTGATGTATATGAAGGCCGCACGTAGAGGTAGAGGCCAACTCGCCAGGAATGTTGTCAAATATTAGTGCCGAGATGTTAGGTTGGGTTAGGTTAGGTAATATTACGTTATTGATGTATATGAAGGTCCCACGGAGACGTAGAGGCCAACTCGCCAGGAATGTTGTCAAATAATAGCGCCGAGATCTTAGGTTGGGTTAAGTTAGGTAATATTACGTTATTGATGTATATGAAGGTCCCACGGTGACGTAGAGGCCAACTCGCCAGGAATGTTGTCAAATATTACCGCCGATGTGTTAGGTTGGGTTAGGTTAGGTTATACTACGTTATTGATGTATATGAAGGCCCCACGGAGACGTAGAGGCCAACTCGGCAGGAATGTTGTCAAATATTACCGCCGATATGTTAGGTTGGGTTATATTAGGTTATATTACGTTATTGATGGATATGAAGGTCTCACGGAGACGTAGAGGCCAACTCGCCAGGAATGTTGTCAAATATTACCGCCGAGATGATAGGTTGGCTTAGGTTAGGTTATATTACGTTATTGATGTATATGAAGGCCCCACGGAGACGTAGAGGCCAACTCGCCAGGAATGTTGTCAAATTTTAGTGCCGAGATGTTAGGTTGGATTAGGTTAGGTTATATTACGTTATTGATGTATATAAAAGCCCCACGGAGACGTAGAGGCCAACTCGCCAGGAATGTTGTCAAATATTAGTTCCGAGAGATTGGGTTGTGTTAGGTTAGGTTATATTACGTTATTGATGTATATAAAGGCCCCGCGGAGACGTAGAGGCCTACCCGCCAGGAATGTTGTCAAATAATAGCGCCGAAAGGTTAGGTTGGGTTAGTTTAGGTTATATTACGTTATTGATGTATATGAAGGTCCCACGGAGAGGTAGAGGTCAACTCGCCAGGAATGTTGTCAAATATTAGTGCCGAGATTTTAGGTTGGTTTAGGTTAGGTTAAATTACGTTATTGATGTATATGAAGGTCCCACTGAGAGGTAGAGGCCAACTCGCCAGGAATGTTGTCAAATATTAGTGCCGAGATGTTAGGTTGGGTTAAGTTAGGTAATATTACGTTATTGATGTATATGAATGTCCCACGGTGACGTAGAGGCCAACTCGCCAGGAATGTTGTCAAATATTACCGCCGATGTGTTAGGTTGGGTTAGGTTAGGTTATACTACGTTATTGATGTATATGAAGGCCCCACGGAAACGTAGAGGCCAACTCGGCAGGAATGTTGTCAAATATTACCGCCGAGATGTTAGGTTGGGTTAGGTTAGGTTATATTACGTTATTGATGTATATGAAGGCCGCACGTAGAGGTAGAGGCCAACTCGCCAGGAATGTTGTCAAATATTAGTTCCGAGATGTTAGGTTGGGTTAGGTTAGGTAATATTACGTTATTGATGTATATGAAGGTCCCACGGAGACGTAGAGGCCAACTCGCCAGGAATGTTGTCAAATAATAGCGCCGAGATCTTAGGTTGGGTTAAGTTAGGTAATATTACGTTATTGATGTATATGAAGGTCCCACGGTGACGTAGAGGCCAACTCGCCAGGAATGTTGTCAAATATTACCGCCGATGTGTTAGGTTGGGTTAGGTTAGGTTATACTACGTTATTGATGTATATGAAGGCCCCACGGAGACGTAGAGGCCAACTCGGCAGAAATGTTGTGAAATATTACCGCCGAGATGATAGGTTGGGTTAGGTTAGATTATATTACGTTATTGATGTATATAAAATTCCCACGGAGACGTAGAGGCTAACTCGCCAGGAATGTTGTCAAATATTAGTGCCGAGATGTTAGGTTGGATTAGGTTAGGTTATATTACGTTATTGATGTATATAAAAGCCCCACGGAGACGTAGAGGCCAACTCGCCAGGAATGTTGTCAAATATTAGTTTCGAGAGATTGGGTTGGGTTAGGTTAGGTTATATTACGTTATTGATGTATATAGAGGCCCCGCGGAAACGTAGAGGCCTACCCGCCAGGAATGTTGTCAAATAATAGCGCCGAAAGGTTAGGTTGGGTTAGTTTAGGTTATATTACGTTATTGATGTATATGTAGGTCCCACGGAGAGGTAGAGGTCAACTCGCCAGGAATGTTGTCAAATATTAGTGCCGAGATTTTAGGTTGGTTTAGGTTAGGTTAAATTACGTTATTGATGTATATGAAGGTCCCACTGAGAGGTAGAGGCCAACTCGCCAGGAATGTTGTCAAATATTAGTGCCGAGATGTTAGGTTGGGTTAAGTTAGGTAATATTACGTTATTGATGTATATGAAGGTCCCACGGTGACGTAGAGGCCAACTCGCCAGGAATGTTGTCAAATATTACCGCCGATGTGTTAGGTTGGGTTAGGTTAGGTTATACTACGTTATTGATGTATATGAAGGCCCCACGGAGACGTAGAGGCCAACTCGGCAGGAATGTTGTCAAATATTACCGCCGAGATGTTAGGTTGGGTTAGGTTAGGTTATATTACGTTATTGATGTATATGAAGGCCCCACGGAGACGTAGAGGCCAACTCGCCAGGAATGTTGTCAAATAATAGCGCCGAGATCTTAGGTTGGGTTAAGTTAGGTAATATTACGTTATTGATGTATATGAAGGTCCCACGGTGACGTAGAGGCCAACTCGCCAGGAATGTTGTCAAATATTACCGCCGATGTGTTAGGTTGGGTTAGGTTAGGTTATACTACGTTATTGATGTGTATGAAGGCCCCACGGAGACGTAGAGGCCAACTCGGCAGAAATGTTGTCAAATATTACCGCCGAGATGATAGGTTGGGTTAGTTTAGGTTATATTACGTTATTGATGTATATGAAGGTCCCACGGAGAGGTAGAGGTCAACACGCCAGGAATGTTGTCAAATATTAGTGCCGAGATGTTAGGTTGGGTTAAGTTAGGTAATATTACGTTATTGATGTATATGAAGGTCCCACGGTGACGTAGAGGCCAACTCGCCAGGAATGTTGTCAAATATTACCGCCGATGTGTTAGGTTGGGTTAGGTTAGGTTATACTACGTTATTGATGTATATGAAGGCCCCACGGAGACGTAGAGGCCAACTCGGCAGAAATGTTGTCAAATATTACCGCCGAGATGATAGGTTGGGTTAGGTTAGGTTATATTACGTTATTGATGTATATAAAATTCCCACGGAGACGTAGAGGCTAACTCGCCAGGAATGTTGTCAAATATTAGTGCCGAGATGTTAGGTTGGATTAGGTTAGGTTATATTACGTTATTGATGTATATAAAATTCCCATGGAGACGTAGAGGCTAACTCGCCAGGAATGTTGTCAAATATTAGTGCCGAGACATTGGGTTGGGTGAGGTTAGGTTATATTACGTTATTGATGTATATAAAGGCCCCGCGGAGACGTAGAGGCCAACCCGCCAGGAATGTTGTCAAATAATAGCGCCGAAAGGTAAGGTTGGGTTAGTTTAGGTTATATTATGTTATTGATATATGTGAAGGTCCCACGGAGACGTAGAGGCCAACTCGCCAGGAATGTTGTCACATAATAGCGCCGAGTGGTTAGGTTGGGTTAGGTTAGGTTATATTACGTTATTGATGTATATGAAGGCCCCACGGAGACGTAGAGGCCAACTCGCCAGGAATGTTGTAAAATATTACCGCCGAGATGATAGGTTGGGTTAGGTTAGATTATATTACGTTATTGATGTATATGAAGGCCGCACGTAGAGGTAGAGGCCAACTCGCCAGGAATGTGGTCAAATATTAGTGCCGAGATGTTAGGTTGGGTTAGGTTAGGTAATATTACGTTATTGATGTATATGAAGGTCCCACGGAGACGTAGAGGCCAACTCGCCAGGAATGTTGTCAAATAATAGCGCCGAGATCTTAGGTTGGGTTAAGTTAGGTAATATTACGTTATTGATGTATATGAAGGTCCCACGGTGACGTAGAGGCCAACTCGCCAGGAATGTTGTCAAATATTACCGCCGATGTGTTAGGTTGGGTTAGGTTAGGTTATACTACGTTATTGATGTATATGAAGGCCCCACGGAGACGTAGAGGCCAACTCGGCAGGAATGTTGTCAAATATTACCGCCGAGATGTTAGGTTGGGTTATATTAGGTTATATTACGTTATTGATGGATATGAAGGTCTCACGGAGACGTAGAGGCCAACTCGCCAGGAATGTTGTCAAATATTACCGCCGAGATGATAGGTTGGCTTAGGTTAGGTTATATTACGTTATTGATGTATATGAAGGCCCCACGGAGACGTAGAGGCCAACTCGCCAGGAATGTTGTCAAATTTTAGTGCCGAGATGTTAGGTTGGATTAGGTTAGGTTATATTACGTTATTGATGTATATAAAAGCCCCACGGAGACGTAGAGGCCAACTCGCCAGGAATGTTGTCAAATATTAGTTCCGAGAGATTGGGTTGTGTTAGGTTAGGTTATATTACGTTATTGATGTATATAAAGGCCCCGCGGAGACGTAGAGGCCTACCCGCCAGGAATGTTGTCAAATAATAGCGCCGAAAGGTTAGGTTGGGTTAGTTTAGGTTATATTACGTTATTGATGTATATGAAGGTCCCACGGAGAGGTAGAGGTCAACTCGCCAGGAATGTTGTCAAATATTAGTGCCGAGATTTTAGGTTGGTTTAGGTTAGGTTAAATTACGTTATTGATGTATATGAAGGTCCCACTGAGAGGTAGAGGCCAACTCGCCAGGAATGTTGTCAAATATTAGTGCCGAGATGTTAGGTTGGGTTAAGTTAGGTAATATTACGTTATTGATGTATATGAATGTCCCACGGTGACGTAGAGGCCAACTCGCCAGGAATGTTGTCAAATATTACCGCCGATGTGTTAGGTTGGGTTAGGTTAGGTTATACTACGTTATTGATGTATATGAAGGCCCCACGGAAACGTAGAGGCCAACTCGGCAGGAATGTTGTCAAATATTACCGCCGAGATGTTAGGTTGGGTTAGGTTAGGTTATATTACGTTATTGATGTATATGAAGGCCGCACGTAGAGGTAGAGGCCAACTCGCCAGGAATGTTGTCAAATATTAGTTCCGAGATGTTAGGTTGGGTTAGGTTAGGTAATATTACGTTATTGATGTATATGAAGGTCCCACGGAGACGTAGAGGCCAACTCGCCAGGAATGTTGTCAAATAATAGCGCCGAGATCATAGGTTGGGTTAAGTTAGGTAATATTACGTTATTGATGTATATGAAGGTCCCACGGTGACGTAGAGGCCAACTCGCCAGGAATGTTGTCAAATATTACCGCCGATGTGTTAGGTTGGGTTAGGTTAGGTTATACTACGTTATTGATGTATATGAAGGCCCCACGGAGACGTAGAGGCCAACTCGGCAGAAATGTTGTGAAATATTACCGCCGAGATGATAGGTTGGGTTAGGTTAGATTATATTACGTTATTGATGTATATAAAATTCCCACGGAGACGTAGAGGCTAACTCGCCAGGAATGTTGTGAAATATTAGTGCCGAGATGTTAGGTTGGATTAGGTTAGGTTATATTACGTTATTGATGTATATAAAATTCCCACGGAGACGTAGAGGCTAACTCGCCAGGAATGTTGTCAAATAATAGCGCCGAAAGGTTAGGTTGGGTTTGTTTAGGTTATAGTACGTTATTGATGTATATAAAGGCCCCGCGGAGACGTAGAGGCCAACCCGCCAGGAATGTTGTCAAATATTCCCGCCGAGATGGTAGGTTGGGCTAGGTTAGGTTATATTACGTTATTGATGTATATAAACGTCCCACGGAAACGTAGAGGCCAACAAGCCAGGAATGTTGTCAAATACTACCGCCGAGATGTTACGTTGGTTTAGGTTAGGTTAAATTAAGATATTGATGTATATGAAGGTCCCACGGAGAGGTAGAGGCCAACTCGCCAGGAATGTTGTCAAATATTAGTGCCGAGATGTTAGGTTGGATTAGGTTAGGTGATATTACGTTATTGATGTATATAAAAGCCCCACGGAGACGTAGAGGCCAACTCGCCAGGAATGTTGTCAAATATTAGTTCCGAGAGATTGGGTTGGGTTAGGTTAAGTTATATTATGTTATTGATGTATATGAAGGTCCCACGGAGACGTAGAGGCCAACTCGCCAGGAATGTTGTCAAATATTAGTGCCGAGATGTTAGGTTGGATTAGGTTAGGTTATATTACGTTATTGATGTATATAAAAGCCCCACGGAGACATTGAGGCCAACTCGCCAGGAATGTTGTCAAATAATAGCGCCGAAAGGTTAGGTTGGGTTAGTTTAGGTTATATTATGTTATTGATATATGTGAAGGTCCCACGGAGACGTAGAGGCCAACTCGCTAGGAATGTTGTCACATAATAGCGCCGAGTGGTTAGGTCGGGTTATATTAGGTTATATTACGTTATTGATAGATATGAAGGTCTCACGGAGACGTAGAGGCCAACTCGCCAGGAATGTTGTCAAATATTACCGCCGAGATGATAGGTTGGGTTAGGTTAGGTTATATTATGTTATTGATATATGTGAAGGTCCCACGGAGACGTAGAGGCCAACTCGCCAGGAATGTTGTCAAATAATAGCGCCGAGATCTTAGGTTGGGTTAAGTTAGGTAATATTACGTTATTGATGTATATGAAGGTCCCACGGTGACGTAGAGGCCAACTCGCCAGGAATGTTGTCAAATATTACCGCCGATGTGTTAGGTTGGGTTAGGTTAGGTTATACTACGTTATTGATGTATATGAAGGCCCCACGGAGACGTAGAGGCCAACTCGGCAGAAATGTTGTCAAATATTACCGCCGAGATGATAGGTTGGGTTAGGTTAGGTTATATTACGTTATTGATGTATATAAAATTCCCACGGAGACGTAGAGGCTAACTCGCCAGGAATGTTGTCAAATATTAGTGCCGAGATGTTAGGTTGGATTAGGTTAGGTTATATTACGTTATTGATGTATATAAAATTCCCACGGAGACGTAGAGGCTAACTCGCCAGGAATGTTGTCAAATATTAGTTCCGAGACATTGGGTTGGGTGAGGTTAGGTTATATTACGTTATTGATGTATATAAAGGCCCCGCGGAGACGTAGAGGCCAACCCGCCAGGAATGTTGTCAAATAATAGCGCCGAAAGGTTAGATTGGGTTAGTTTAGGTTATATTATGTTATTGATATATGTGAAGGTCCCACGGAGACGTAGAGGCCAACTCGCCAGGAATGTTGT
The DNA here is from genome assembly GCA_963969225.1 of Xylocopa violacea. Taxonomy (NCBI): domain Eukaryota; kingdom Metazoa; phylum Arthropoda; class Insecta; order Hymenoptera; family Apidae; genus Xylocopa; species Xylocopa violacea. The sequence goes on from CAXAJV010001082.1 coordinate 4,344,757, forward strand.
CACATAATAGCGCCGAGTGGTTAGGTCGGGTTATATTAGGTTATATTACGTTATTGATGGATATGAAGGTCTCACGGAGACGTAGAGGCCAACTCGCCAGGAATGTTGTCAAATATTACCGCCGAGATGATAGGTTGGGTTAGGTTAGGTTATATTACGTTATTGATGTATATGAAGGCCCCACGGAGACGTAGAGGCCAACTCGCCAGGAATGTTGTCAAATATTAGTGCCGAGATGTTAGGTTGGATTAGGTTAGGTTATATTACGTTATTGATGTATATAAAATTCCCACGGAGACGTAGAGGCTAACTCGCCAGGAATGTTGTCAAATATTAGTGCCGAGATGTTAGGTTGGATTAGGTTAGGTTATATTACGTTATTGATGTATATAAAAGCCCCACGGAGACGTAGAGGCCAACTCGCCAGGAATGTTGTCAAATATTAGTTTCGAGAGATTGGGTTGGGTTAGGTTAGGTTATATTACGTTATTGATGTATATAAAGGCCCCGCGGAAACGTAGAGGCCTACCCGCCAGGAATGTTGTCAAATAATAGCGCCGAAAGGTTAGGTTGGGTTAGTTTAGGTTATATTACGTTATTGATGTATATGAAGGTCCCACGGAGAGGTAGAGGTCAACTCGCCAGGAATGTTGTCAAATATTAGTGCCGAGATTTTAGGTTGGTTTAGGTTAGGTTAAATTACGTTATTGATGTATATGAAGGTCCCACTGAGAGGTAGAGGCCAACTCGCCAGGAATGTTGTCAAATATTAGTGCCGAGATGTTAGGTTGGGTTAAGTTAGGTAATATTACGTTATTGATGTATATGAAGGTCCCACGGTGACGTAGAGGCCAACTCGCCAGGAATGTTGTCAAATATTACCGCCGATGTGTTAGGTTGGGTTAGGTTAGGTTATACTACGTTATTGATGTATATGAAGGCCCCACGGAGACGTAGAGGCCAACTCGGCAGGAATGTTGTCAAATATTACCGCCGAGATGTTAGGTTGGGTTAGGTTAGGTTATATTACGTTATTGATGTATATGAAGGCCCCACGGAGACGTAGAGGCCAACTCGCCAGGAATGTTGTCAAATAATAGCGCCGAGATCTTAGGTTGGGTTAAGTTAGGTAATATTACGTTATTGATGTATATGAAGGTCCCACGGTGACGTAGAGGCCAACTCGCCAGGAATGTTGTCAAATATTACCGCCGATGTGTTAGGTTGGGTTAGGTTAGGTTATACTACGTTATTGATGTGTATGAAGGCCCCACGGAGACGTAGAGGCCAACTCGGCAGAAATGTTGTCAAATATTACCGCCGAGATGATAGGTTGGGTTAGTTTAGGTTATATTACGTTATTGATGTATATGAAGGTCCCACGGAGAGGTAGAGGTCAACACGCCAGGAATGTTGTCAAATATTAGTGCCGAGATGTTAGGTTGGGTTAAGTTAGGTAATATTACGTTATTGATGTATATGAAGGTCCCACGGTGACGTAGAGGCCAACTCGCCAGGAATGTTGTCAAATATTACCGCCGATGTGTTAGGTTGGGTTAGGTTAGGTTATACTACGTTATTGATGTATATGAAGGCCCCACGGAGACGTAGAGGCCAACTCGGCAGAAATGTTGTCAAATATTACCGCCGAGATGATAGGTTGGGTTAGGTTAGGTTATATTACGTTATTGATGTATATAAAATTCCCACGGAGACGTAGAGGCTAACTCGCCAGGAATGTTGTCAAATATTAGTGCCGAGATGTTAGGTTGGATTAGGTTAGGTTATATTACGTTATTGATGTACATAAAATTCCCACGGAGACGTAGAGGCTAACTCGCCAGGAATGTTGTCAAATATTAGGGCCGAGACATTGGGTTGGGTGAGGTTAGGTTATATTACGTTATTGATGTATATAAAGGCCCCGCGGAGACGTAGAGGCCAACCCGCCAGGAATGTTGTCAAATAATAGCGCCGAAAGGTAAGGTTGGGTTAGTTTAGGTTATATTATGTTATTGATATATGTGAATGTCCCACGGAGACGTAGAGGCCAACTCGCCAGGAATGTTGTCACATAATAGCGCCGAGTGGTTAGGTTGGGTTAGGTTAGGTTATATTACGTTATTGATGTATATGAAGGCCCCACGGAGACGTAGAGGCCAACTCGCCAGGAATGTTGTCAAATATTACCGCCGAGATGATAGGTTGGGTTAGGTTAGATTATATTACGTTATTGATGTATATGAAGGCCGCACGTAGAGGTAGAGGCCAACTCGCCAGGAATGTTGTCAAATATTAGTGCCGAGATGTTAGGTTGGGTTAGGTTTGGTAATATTACGTTATTGATGTATATGAAGGTCCCACGGAGACGTAGAGGCCAACTCGCCAGGAATGTTGTCAAATAATAGCGCCGAGATCTTAGGTTGGGTTAAGTTAGGTAATATTACGTTATTGATGTATATGAAGGTCCCACGGTGACGTAGAGGCCAACTCGCCAGGAATGTTGTCAAATATTACCGCCGATGTGTTAGGTTGGGTTAGGTTAGGTTATACTACGTTATTGATGTATATGAAGGCCCCACGGAGACGTAGAGGCCAACTCGGCAGAAATGTTGTCAAATATTACCGCCGAGATGATAGGTTGGGTTAGGTTAGGTTATATTATGTTATTGATATATGTGAAGGTCCCACGGAGACGTAGAGGCCAACTCGCCATGAATGTTGTCACATAATAGCTCCGAGTGGTTAGGTCGGGTTATATTAGGTTATATTACGTTATTGATAGATATGAAGGTCTCACGGAGACGTAGAGGCCAACTCGCCAGGAATGTTGTCAAATATTACCGCCGAGATGATAGGTTGGGTTAGGTTAGGTTATATTATGTTATTGATATATGTGAAGGTCTCACGGAGACGTAGAGGCCAACTCGCCAGGAATGTTGTCAAATATTACCGCCGAGATGATAGGTTGGGTTAGGTTAGGTTATATTATGTTATTGATATATGTGAAGGTCCCACGGAGACGTAGAGGCCAACTCGCCAGGAATGTTGTCAAATAATAGCGCCGAGATCTTAGGTTGGGTTAAGTTAGGTAATATTACGTTATTGATGTATATGAAGGTCCCACGGTGACGTAGAGGCCAACTCGGCAGAAATGTTGTCAAATATTACCGCCGAGATGATAGGTTGGGTTAGGTTAGGTTATATTACGTTATTGATGTATATAAAATTCCCACGGAGACGTAGAGGCCAACTCGCGAGGAATGTTGTCAAATAATAGCGCCGAGATCTTAGGTTGGGTTAGGTCAGGTAATATTATGTTATTGATGTATATGAAGGTCCCACGGAGACGTAGACGCCAACTCGCCAGGAATGTTGTCAAATATTCCCGCCGAGATGGTAGGTTGGGCTAGGTTAGGTTATTTTACGTTTTTGATGTATATAAACGTCCAACGGAAACATAGAGGCCAACAAGCCAGGCATGTTGTCAAATACTACCGCCGAGATGTTACGTTGGTTTAGGTTAGGTTAAATTCAGATATTGATGTATATGAAGGTCCCACGGAGAGGTAGAGGCCAACTCGCCAGGAATGTTGTCAAATATTAGTGCCGAGATGTTAGGTTGGATTAGGTTAGGTTATATTACGTTATTGATGTATATAAAAGCCCCACGGAGACGTAGAGGCCAACTCGCCAGGAATGTTGTCAAATATTAGTTCCGAGAGATTGGGTTGGGTTAGGTTAGGTTATATTATGTTATTGATGTATATGAAGGTCCCACGGAGACGTAGAGGCCAACTCGCCAGGAATGTTGTCAAATATTAGTGCCGAGATGTTAGGTTGGATTAGGTTAGGTTATATTACGTTATTGATGTATATGAAGGTCCCACGGAGAGGTAGAGGCCAACTCGCCAGGAATGTTGTCAAATATTACCGCCGAGATGATAGGTTGGGTTAGTTTAGGTTATATTATGTTATTGATATATGTGAAGGTCCCACGGAGACGTAGAGGCCAACTCGCCAGGAATGTTGTCACATAATAGCGCCGAGTGGTTAGGTTGGGTTAAGTTAGGTAATATTACGTTATTGATGTATATGAAGGTCCCACGGTGACGTAGAGGCCAACTCGCCAGGAATGTTGTCAAATATTACCGCCGATGTGTTAGGTTGGGTTAGGTTAGGTTATACTACGTTATTGATGTATATGAAGGCCCCACGGAGACGTAGAGGCCAACTCGGCAGAAATGTTGTCAAATATTACCGCCGAGATGATAGGTTGGGTTAGGTTAGGTTATATTACGTTATTGATGTATATAAAATTCCCACGGAGACGTAGAGGCCAACTCGCCAGGAATGTTGTCAAATAATAGCGCCGAGATCTTAGGTTGGGTTAGGTCAGGTAATATTATGTTATTGATGTATATGAAGGTCCCACGGAGACGTAGAGGCCAACTCGCCAGGAATGTTGTCAAATATTCCCGCCGAGATGGTAGGTTGGGCTAGGTTAGGTTATTTTACGTTATTGATGTATATAAACGTCCCACGGAAACATAGAGGCCAACAAGCCAGGAATGTTGTCAAATACTACCGCCGAGATGTTACGTTGGTTTAGGTTAGGTTAAATTCAGATATTGATGTGTATGAAGGTCCCACGGAGAGGTAGAGGCCAACTCGCCAGGAATGTTGTCAAATATTAGTTCCGAGAGATTGGGTTGGGTTAGGTTAGGTTATATTACGTTATTCATGTATATGAAGGCCCCACGGAGACGTAGAGGCCAACTCGCCAGGAATGTTGTCAAATATTACCGCCGAGATGTTAGGTTGGGTTAGGTTAGGTTATATTACGTTATTGATGTATATGAAGGCCCCACGGAGACGTAGAGGCCAACTGGCCAGGAATGTTGTCAAATATTACCGCCGAGATGATAGGTTGGGTTAGGTTAGATTATATTACGTTATTGATGTATATGAAGGCCGCACGTAGAGGTAGAGGCCAACTCGCCAGGAATGTTGTCAAATATTAGTGGCGAGATGTTAGGTTGGGTTAGGTTAGGTAATATTACGTTATTGATGTATATGAAGGTCCCACGGAGACGTAGAGGCCAACTCGCCAGGAATGTTGTCAAATAATAGCGCCGAGATCTGAGGTTGGGTTAAGTTAGGTAATATTACGTTATTGATGTATATGAAGGTCCCACGGTGACGTAGAGGCCAACTCGCCAGGAATGTTGTCAAATATTACCGCCGATGTGTTAGGTTGGGTTAGGTTAGGTTATACTACGTTATTGATGTATATGAAGGCCCCACGGAGACGTAGAGGCCAACTCGGCAGAAATGTTGTCAAATATTACCGCCGAGATAATAGGTTGGGTTAGGTTAGGTTATATTACGTTATTGATGTATATAAAATTCCCACGGAGACGTAGAGGCCAACTCGCCAGGAATGTTGTCAAATAATAGCGCCGAGATCTTAGGTTGGGTTAGGTCAGGTAATATTATGTTATTGATGTATATGAAGGTCCCACGGAGACGTAGATGCCAACTCGCCAGGAATGTTGTCAAATATTCCCGCCGAGATGGTAGGTTGGGCTAGGTTAGGTTATTTTACGTTATTGATGTATATAAACGTCCCACGGAAACATAGAGGCCAACAAGCCGGGAATGTTGTCAAATACTACCGCCGAGATGTTACGTTGGTTTAGGTTAGGTTAAATTCAGATATTGATGTATATGAAGGTCCCACGGAGAGGTAGAGGCCAACTCGCCAGGAATGTTGTCAAATATTAGTTCCGAGAGATTGGGTTGGGTTAGGTTAGGTTATATTACGTTATTGATGTATATGAAGGCCCCACGGAGACGTAGAGGCCAACTCGCCAGGAATGTTGTCAAATATTACCGCCGAGATGTTAGGTTGGGTTAGGTTAGGTTATATTACGTTATTGATGTATATGAAGGCCCCACGGAGACGTAGAGGCCAACTGGCCAGGAATATTGTCAAATATTACCGCCGAGATGATAGGTTGGGTTAGGTTAGATTATATTACGTTATTGATGTATATGAAGGTCGCACGTAGAGGTAGAGGCCAACCCGCCAGGAATGTTGTCAAATATTAGTGGCGAGATGTTAGGTTGGGTTAGGTTAGGTAATATTACGTTATTGATGTATATGAAGGTCCCACTGTGACGTAGAGGCCAACTCGCCAGGAATGTTGTTAAATATTACCGCCGATGTGTTAGGTTGGGTTAGGTTAGGTTATACTACGTTACTGATGTATATGAAGGCCCCACGGAGACGTAGAGGCCAACTCGGCAGAAATGTTGTCAAATATTACCGCCGAGATGATAGGTTGGGTTAGGTTAGGTTATATTACGTTATTGATGTATATAAAATTCCCACGGAGACGTAGAGGCCAACTCGCCAGGAATGTTGTCAAATAATAGCGCCGAGATCTTAGGTTGGGTTAGGTCAGGTAATATTATGTTATTGATGTATATGAAGGTCCCACGGAGAGGTAGATGCCAACTCGCCAGGAATGTTGTCAAATATTAGTGCCGAGATTTTAGGTTGGTTTAGGTTAGGTTAAATTACGTTATTGATGTATATGAAGGACCCACTGAGAGGTAGAGGCCAACTCGCCAGGAATGTTGTCAAATATTAGTGCCGAGATGTTAGGTTGGGTTAAGTTAGGTAAAGTTACGTTATTGATGTATATGAAGGTCCCACGGTGACGTAGTGGCCAACTCGCCAGGAATGTTGTCAAATATTACAGCCGATGTGTTAGGTTGGGTTAGGTTAGGTTATACTACGTTATTGATGTATATGAAGGCCCCACGGAGACGTAGAGGCCAACTCGGCAGAAATGTTGTCAAATATTACCGCCGAGATGATAGGTTGGGTTAGGTTAGGTTATATTACATTATTGATGTATATAAAATTCCCACGGAGACGTAGAGGCCAACTCGCCAGGAATGTTGTCAAATATTAGTGCCGAGATGTTAGGTTGGATTAGGTTAGGTTATATTACGTTATTGATGTATATAAAGGCCCCGCGGAGACGTAGAGGCCAACCCGCCAGGAATGTTGTCAAATAATAGCGCCGAAAGGTTAGGTTGGGTTAGTTTAGGTTATATTATGTTATTGATATATGTGAAGGTCCCACGGAGACGTAGAGGCCAATTCGCGAGGAATGTTGTCACATAATAGCGCCGAGTGGTTAGGTCGGGTTATATTAGGTTATATTACGTTATTGATGGATATGAAGGTCTCGCGGAGACGTAGAGGCCAACTCGCCAGGAATGTTGTCAAATATTACCGCCGAGATGATAGGTTGGGTTAGGTTAGGTTATATTACGTTATTGATGTATATGAAGGCCCCACGGAGACGTAGAGGCCAACTCGCCAGGAATGTTGTCAAATATTACCGACGAGATGTGAGGTTGGGTTAGGTTAGGTTATATTACGTTATTGATGTATATGAAGGTCCCACGGAGACGTAGAGGCCAACTCGCCAGGAATGTTGTCAAATATTCCCGCCGAGATGATAGGTTGGGCTAGGTTAGGTTATATTACGTTATTGATGTATATAAAGGTCCCACGGAAACATAGAGGCCAACAAGCCAGGAATGTTGTCAAATACTACCGCCGAGTTGTTACGTTGGTATAGGTTAGGTTAAATTAAGATTTTGATGTATATGAAGGTCCCACGGAGAGGTAGAGGCCAACGCGCCAGGAATGTTGTCAAATATTAGTGCCGAGATGTTAGGTTGGGTTAGGTTAGGTAATATTAAGTTATTGATGTATATGAAGGTCCCACGGTGACGTAGAGGCCAACTCGCCAGGAATGTTGTCAAATATTAGTGCCGAGATGTTAGGTTGGATTAGGTTAGGTTATATTACGTTATTGATGTATATGAAGGCCGCACGTAGAGGTAGAGGCCAACTCGCCAGGAATGTTGTCAAATATTAGTGCCGAGATGTTAGGTTGGGTTAGGTTAGGTAATATTACGTTATTGATGTATATGAAGGTCCCACGGAGACGTAGAGGCCAACTCGCCAGGAATGTTGTCAAATAATAGCGCCGAGATCTTAGGTCGGGTTAAGTTAGGTAATATTACGTTATTGATGTATATGAAGGTCCCACGGTGACGTAGAGGCCAACTCGCCAGGAATGTTGTCAAATATTACCGCCGATGTGTTAGGTTGGGTTAGGTTAGGTTATACTACGTTATTGATGTATATGAAGGCCCCACGGAGACGTAGAGGCCAACTCGGCAGAAATGTTGTCAAATATTACCGCCGAGATGATAGGTTGGGTTAGGTTAGGTTATATTATGTTATTAATATATGTGAAGGTCCCACGGAGACGTAGAGGCCAACTCGACAGGAATGTTGTCAAATAATAGCGCCGAGATCTTAGGTTGGGTTAAGTTAGGTAATATTACGTTATTGATGTATATGAAGGCCCCACGGAGACGTAGAGGCCAACTCGGCAGAAATGTTGTCAAATATTACCGCCGAGATGATAGGTTGGGTTAGGTTAGGTTATATTACGTTATTGATGTATATAAAATTCCCACGGAGACGTAGAGGCCAACTCGCCAGGAATGTTGTCAAATAATAGCGCCGAGATCTTAGGTTGGGTTAGGTCAGGTAATATTATGTTATTGATGTATATGAAGGTCCCACGGAGACGTAGAGGCCAACTCGCCAGGAATGTTGTCAAATATTCCCGCCGAGATGGTAGGTTGGGCTAGGTTAGGTTATTTTACGTTATTGATGTATATAAACGTCCAACGGAAACATAGAGGCCAACAAGCCAGGAATGTTGTCAAATACTACCGCCGAGATGTTACGTTGGTTTAGGTTAGGTTAAATTCAGATATTGATGTATATGAAGGTCCCACGGAGAGGTAGAGGCCAACTCGCCAGGAATGTTGTCAAATATTAGTGCCGAGATGTTAGGTTGGATTAGGTTAGGTTATATTACGTTATTGATGTATATAAAAGCCCCACGGAGACGTAGAGGCCAACTCGCCAGGAATGTTGTCAAATATTAGTTCCGAGAGATTGGGTTGGGTTAGGTTAGGTTATATTATGTTATTGATGTATATGAAGGTCCCACGGAGACGTAGAGGCCAACTCGCCAGGAATGTTGTCAAATATTAGTGCCGAGATGTTAGGTTGGATTAGGTTAGGTTATATTACGTTATTGATGTATATGAAGGCCGCACGTAGAGGTAGAGGCCAACTCGCCAGGAATGTTGTCAAATATTAGTGCCGAGATGTTAGGTTGGGTTAGGTTAGGTAATATTACGTTATTGATGTATATGAAGGTCCCACGGAGACGTAGAGGCCAACACGCCAGGAATGTTGTCAAATAATAGCGCCGAGATCTTAGGTCGGGTTAAGTTAGGTAATATTACGTTATTGATGTATATGAAGGTCCCACGGTGACGTAGAGGCCAACTCGCCAGGAATGTTGTCAAATATTACCGCCGATGTGTTAGGTTGGGTTAGGTTAGGTTATACTACGTTATTGATGTATATGAAGGCCCCACGGAGACGTAGAGGCCAACTCGGCAGAAATGTTGTCAAATATTACCGCCGAGATGATAGGTTGGGTTAGGTTAGGTTATATTATGTTATTAATATATGTGAAGGTCCCACGGAGACGTAGAGGCCAACTCGCCAGGAATGTTGTCAAATAATAGCGCCGAGATCTTAGGTTGGGTTAAGTTAGGTAATATTACGTTATTGATGTATATGAAGGCCCCACGGAGACGTAGAGGCCAACTCGGCAGAAATGTTGTCAAATATTACCGCCGAGATGATAGGTTGGGTTAGGTTAGGTTATATTACGTTATTGATGTATATAAAATTCCCACGGAGACGTAGAGGCCAACTCGCCAGGAATGTTGTCAAATAATAGCGCCGAGATCTTAGGTTGGGTTAGGTCAGGTAATATTATGTTATTGATGTATATGAAGGTCCCACGGAGACGTAGAGGCCAACTCGCCAGGAATGTTGTCAAATATTCCCGCCGAGATGGTAGGTTGGGCTAGGTTAGGTTATTTTACGTTATTGATGTATATAAACGTCCAACGGAAACATAGAGGCCAACAAGCCAGGAATGTTGTCAAATACTACCGCCGAGATGTTACGTTGGTTTAGGTTAGGTTAAATTCAGATATTGATGTATATGAAGGTCCCACGGAGAGGTAGAGGCCAACTCGCCAGGAATGTTGTCAAATATTAGTGCCGAGATGTTAGGTTGGATTAGGTTAGGTTATATTACGTTATTGATGTATATAAAAGCCCCACGGAGACGTAGAGGCCAACTCGCCAGGAATGTTGTCAAATATTAGTTCCGAGAGATTGGGTTGGGTTAGGTTAGGTTATATTATGTTATTGATGTATATGAAGGTCCCACGGAGACGTAGAGGCCAACTCGCCAGGAATGTTGTCAAATATTAGTGCCGAGATGTTAGGTTGGATTAGGTTAGGTTATATTACGTTATTGATGTATATAAAAGCCCCACGGAGACGTTGAGGCCAACTCGCCAGGAATGTTGTCAAATAATAGCGCCGAAAGGTTAGGTTGGGTTAGTTTAGGTTATATTATGTTATTGATATATGTGAAGGTCCCACGGAGACGTAGAGGCCAACTCGCCAGGAATGTTGTCACATAATAGCGCCGAGTGGTTAGGTCGGGTTATATTAGGTTATATTACGTTATTGATAGATATGAAGGTCTCACGGAGACATAGAGGCCAACTCGCCAGGAATGTTGTCAAATATTACAGCCGAGATGATAGGTTGGGTTAGGTTAGGTTATATTATGTTATTGATATATGTGAAGGTCCCACGGGGACGTAGAGGCCAACTCGCCAGGAATGTTGTCAAATATTAGTGCCGAGATGTTAGGTTGGGTTAAGTTAGGTAATATTACGTTATTGATGTATATGAAGGTCCCACGGTGACGTAGAGGCCAACTCGCCAGGAATGTTGTCAAATATTACCGCCGATGTGTTAGGTTGGGTTAGGTTAGGTTATACTACGTTATTGATGTATATGAAGGCCCCACGGAGACGTAGAGGCCAACTCGGCAGAAATGTTGTCAAATATTACCGCCGAGATGATAGGTTGGGTTAGGTTAGGTTATATTACGTTATTGATGTATATAAAATTCCCACGGAGACGTAGAGGCTAACTCGCCAGGAATGTTGTCAAATATTAGTGCCGAGATGTTAGGTTGGATTAGGTTAGGTTATATTACGTTATTGATGTATATAAAATTCCCACGGAGACGTAGAGGCTAACTCGCCAGGAATGTTGTCAAATATTAGTTCCGAGACATTGGGTTGGGTGAGGTTAGGTTATATTACGTTATTGATGTATATAAAGGCCCCGCGGAGACGTAGAGGCCAACCCGCCAGGAATGTTGTCAAATAATAGCGCCGAAAGGTTAGATTGGGTTAGTTTAGGTTATATTATGTTATTGATATATGTGAAGGTCCCACGGAGACGTAGAGGCCAACTCGCCAGGAATGTTGTCACATAATAGCGCCGAGTGGTTAGGTCGGGTTATATTAGGTTATATTACGTTATTGATGGATATGAAGGTCTCACGGAGACGTAGAGGCCAACTCGCCAGGAATGTTGTCAAATATTACCGCCGAGATGATAGGTTGGGTTAGGTTAGGTTATATTACGTTATTGATGTATATGAAGGCCCCACGGAGACGTAGAGGCCAACTCGCCAGGAATGTTGTCAAATATTAGTGCCGAGATGTTAGGTTGGATTAGGTTAGGTTATATTACGTTATTGATGTATATAAAATTCCCACGGAGACGTAGAGGCTAACTCGCCAGGAATGTTGTCAAATATTAGTGCCGAGATGTTAGGTTGGATTAGGTTAGGTTATATTACGTTATTGATGTATATAAAAGCCCCACGGAGACGTAGAGGCCAACTCGCCAGGAATGTTGTCAAATATTAGTTTCGAGAGATTGGGTTGGGTTAGGTTAGGTTATATTACGTTATTGATGTATATAAAGGCCCCGCGGAAACGTAGAGGCCTACCCGCCAGGAATGTTGTCAAATAATAGCGCCGAAAGGTTAGGTTGGGTTAGTTTAGGTTATATTACGTTATTGATGTATATGAAGGTCCCACGGAGAGGTAGAGGTCAACTCGCCAGGAATGTTGTCAAATATTAGTGCCGAGATTTTAGGTTGGTTTAGGTTAGGTTAAATTACGTTATTGATGTATATGAAGGTCCCACTGAGAGGTAGAGGCCAACTCGCCAGGAATGTTGTCAAATATTAGTGCCGAGATGTTAGGTTGGGTTAAGTTAGGTAATATTACGTTATTGATGTATATGAAGGTCCCACGGTGACGTAGAGGCCAACTCGCCAGGAATGTTGTCAAATATTACCGCCGATGTGTTAGGTTGGGTTAGGTTAGGTTATACTACGTTATTGATGTATATGAAGGTCCCACGGAGACGTAGAGGCCAACTCGGCAGGAATGTTGTCAAATATTACCGCCGAGATGTTAGGTTGGGTTAGGTTAGGTTATATTACGTTATTGATGTATATGAAGGCCCCACGGAGACGTAGAGGCCAACTCGCCAGGAATGTTGTCAAATAATAGCGCCGAGATCTTAGGTTGGGTTAAGTTAGGTAATATTACGTTATTGATGTATATGAAGGTCCCACGGTGACGTAGAGGCCAACTCGCCAGGAATGTTGTCAAATATTACCGCCGATGTGTTAGGTTGGGTTAGGTTAGGTTATACTACGTTATTGATGTGTATGAAGGCCCCACGGAGACGTAGAGGCCAACTCGGCAGAAATGTTGTCAAATATTACCGCCGAGATGATAGGTTGGGTTAGTTTAGGTTATATTACGTTATTGATGTATATGAAGGTCCCACGGAGAGGTAGAGGTCAACACGCCAGGAATGTTGTCAAATATTAGTGCCGAGATGTTAGGTTGGGTTAAGTTAGGTAATATTACGTTATTGATGTATATGAAGGTCCCACGGTGACGTAGAGGCCAACTCGCCAGGAATGTTGTCAAATATTACCGCCGATGTGTTAGGTTGGGTTAGGTTAGGTTATACTACGTTATTGATGTATATGAAGGCCCCACGGAGACGTAGAGGCCAACTCGGCAGAAATGTTGTCAAATATTACCGCCGAGATGATAGGTTGGGTTAGGTTAGGTTATATTACGTTATTGATGTATATAAAATTCCCACGGAGACGTAGAGGCTAACTCGCCAGGAATGTTGTCAAATATTAGTGCCGAGATGTTAGGTTGGATTAGGTTAGGTTATATTACGTTATTGATGTACATAAAATTCCCACGGTGACGTAGAGGCTAACTCGCCAGGAATGTTGTCAAATATTAGTGCCGAGACATTGGGTTGGGTGAGGTTAGGTTATATTACATTATTGATGTATATAAAGGCCCCGCGGAGACGTAGAGGCCAACCCGCCAGGAATGTTGTCAAATAATAGCGCCGAAAGGTAAGGTTGGGTTAGTTTAGGTTATATTATGTTATTGATATATGTGAAGGTCCCACGGAGACGTAGAGGCCAACTCGCCAGGAATGTTGTCACATAATAGCGCCGAGTGGTTAGGTTGGGTTAGGTTAGGTTATATTACGTTATTGATGTATATGAAGGCCCCACGGAGACGTAGAGGCCAACTCGCCAGGAATGTTGTCAAATATTACCGCCGAGATGATAGGTTGGGTTAGGTTAGATTATATTACGTTATTGATGTATATGAAGGCCGCACGTAGAGGTAGAGGCCAACTCGCCAGGAATGTTGTCAAATATTAGTGCCGAGATGTTAGGTTGGGTTAGGTTTGGTAATATTACGTTATTGATGTATATGAAGGTCCCACGGAGACGTAGAGGCCAACTCGCCAGGAATGTTGTCAAATAATAGCGCCGAGATCTTAGGTTGGGTTAAGTTAGGTAATATTACGTTATTGATGTATATGAAGGTCCCACGGTGACGTAGAGGCCAACTCGCCAGGAATGTTGTCAAATATTACCGCCGATGTGTTAGGTTGGGTTAGGTTAGGTTATACTACGTTATTGATGTATATGAAGGCCCCACGGAGACGTAGAGGCCAACTCGGCAGAAATGTTGTCAAATATTACCGCCGAGATGATAGGTTGGGTTAGGTTAGGTTATATTATGTTATTGATATATGTGAAGGTCCCACGGAGACGTAGAGGCCAACTCGCCAGGAATGTTGTCAAATAATAGCGCCGAGATCTTAGGTTGGGTTAAGTTAGGTAATATTACGTTATTGATGTATATGAAGGTCCCACGGTGACGTAGAGGCCAACTCGCCAGGAATGTTGTCAAATATTAGTTCCGAGAGATTGGGTTAGGTTAGGTTAGGTTATATTATGTTATTGATGTATATGAAGGTCCCACGGAGACGTAGAGGCCAACTCGCCAGGAATGTTGTCAAATATTAGTGCCGAGATGTTAGGTTGGATTAGGTTAGGTTATATTACTTTATTGATGTATATAAAAGCCCCACGGAGACGTTGAGGCCAACTCGCCAGGAATGTTGTCAAATAATAGCGCCGAAAGGTTAGGTTGGGTTAGTTTAGGTTATATTATGTTATTGATATATGTGAAGGTCCCACGGAGACGTAGAGGCCAACTCGCCATGAATGTTGTCACATAATAGCGCCGAGTGGTTAGGTCGGGTTATATTAGGTTATATAACGTTATTGATAGATATGAAGGTCTCACGGAGACGTAGAGGCCAACTCGCCAGGAATGTTGTCAAATATTACCGCCGAGATGATAGGTTGGGTTAGGTTAGGTTATATTATGTTATTGATATATGTGAAGGTCTCACGGAGACGTAGAGGCCAACTCGCCAGGAATGTTGTCAAATATTACCGCCGAGATGATAGGTTGGGTTAGGTTAGGTTATATTATGTTATTGATATATGTGAAGGTCCCACGGAGACGTAGAGGCCAACTCGCCAGGAATGTTGTCAAGTAATAGCGCCGAGATCTTAGGTTGGGTTAAGTTAGGTAATATTACGTTATTGATGTATATGAAGGTCCCACGGTGACGTAGAGGCCAACTCGGCAGAAATGTTGTCAAATATTACCGCCGAGATGATAGGTTGGGTTAGGTTAGGTTATATTACGTTATTGATGTATATAAAATTCCCACGGAGACGTAGAGGCCAACTCGCGAGGAATGTTGTCAAATAATAGCGCCGAGATCTTAGGTTGGGTTAGGTCAGGTAATATTATGTTATTGATGTATATGAAGGTCCCACGGAGACGTAGAGGCCAACTCGCCAGGAATGTTGTCAAATATTCCCGCCGAGATGGTAGGTTGGGCTAGGTTAGGTTATTTTACGTTTTTGATGTATATAAACGTCCAACGGAAACATAGAGGCCAACAAGCCAGGCATGTTGTCAAATACTACCGCCGAGATGTTACGTTGGTTTAGGTTAGGTTAAATTCAGATATTGATGTATATGAAGGTCCCACGGAGAGGTAGAGGCCAACTCGCCAGGAATGTTGTCAAATATTAGTGCCGAGATGTTAGGTTGGATTAGGTTAGGTTATATTACGTTATTGATGTATATAAAAGCCCCACGGAGACGTAGAGGCCAACTCGCCAGGAATGTTGTCAAATATTAGTTCCGAGAGATTGGGTTGGGTTAGGTTAGGTTATATTATGTTATTGATGTATATGAAGGTCCCACGGAGACGTAGAGGCCAACTCGCCAGGAATGTTGTCAAATATTAGTGCCGAGATGTTAGGTTGGATTAGGTTAGGTTATATTACGTTATTGATGTATATGAAGGTCCCACGGAGAGGTAGAGGCCAACTCGCCAGGAATGTTGTCAAATATTACCGCCGAGATGATAGGTTGGGTTAGTTTAGGTTATATTATGTTATTGATATATGTGAAGGTCCCACGGAGACGTAGAGGCCAACTCGCCAGGAATGTTGTCACATAATAGCGCCGAGTGGTTAGGTTGGGTTAAGTTAGGTAATATTACGTTATTGATGTATATGAAGGTCCCACGGTGACGTAGAGGCCAACTCGCCAGGAATGTTGTCAAATATTACCGCCGATGTGTTAGGTTGGGTTAGGTTAGGTTATACTACGTTATTGATGTATATGAAGGCCCCACGGAGACGTAGAGGCCAACTCGGCAGAAATGTTGTCAAATATTACCGCCGAGATGATAGGTTGGGTTAGGTTAGGTTATATTACGTTATTGATGTATATAAAATTCCCACGGAGACGTAGAGGCCAACTCGCCAGGAATGTTGTCAAATAATAGCGCCGAGATCTTAGGTTGGGTTAGGTCAGGTAATATTATGTTATTGATGTATATGAAGGTCCCACGGAGACGTAGAGGCCAACTCGCCAGGAATGTTGTCAAATATTCCCGCCGAGATGGTAGGTTGGGCTAGGTTAGGTTATTTTACGTTATTGATGTATATAGACGTCCCACGGAAACATAGAGGCCAACAAGCCAGGAATGTTGTCAAATACTACCGCCGAGATGTTACGTTGGTTTAGGTTAGGTTAAATTCAGATATTGATGTGTATGAAGGTCCCACGGAGAGGTAGAGGCCAACTCGCCAGGAATGTTGTCAAATATTAGTTCCGAGAGATTGGGTTGGGTTAGGTTAGGTTATATTACGTTATTCATGTATATGAAGGCCCCACGGAGACGTAGAGGCCAACTCGCCAGGAATGTTGTCAAATATTACCGCCGAGATGTTAGGTTGGGTTAGGTTAGGTTATATTACGTTATTGATGTATATGAAGGCCCCACGGAGACGTAGAGGCCAACTGGCCAGGAATGTTGTCAAATATTACCGCCGAGATGATAGGTTGGGTTAGGTTAGATTATATTACGTTATTGATGTATATGAAGGCCGCACGTAGAGGTAGAGGCCAACTCGCCAGGAATGTTGTCAAATATTAGTGGCGAGATGTTAGGTTGGGTTAGGTTAGGTAATATTACGTTATTGATGTATATGAAGGTCCCACGGAGACGTAGAGGCCAACTCGCCAGGAATGTTGTCAAATAATAGCGCCGAGATCTGAGGTTGGGTTAAGTTAGGTAATATTACGTTATTGATGTATATGAAGGTCCCACGGTGACGTAGAGGCCAACTCGCCAGGAATGTTGTCAAATATTACCGCCGATGTGTTAGGTTGGGTTAGGTTAGGTTATACTACGTTATTGATGTATATGAAGGCCCCACGGAGACGTAGAGGCCAACTCGGCAGAAATGTTGTCAAATATTACCGCCGAGATAATAGGTTGGGTTAGGTTAGGTTATATTACGTTATTGATGTATATAAAATTCCCACGGAGACGTAGAGGCCAACTCGCCAGGAATGTTGTCAAATAATAGCGCCGAGATCTTAGGTTGGGTTAGGTCAGGTAATATTATGTTATTGATGTATATGAAGGTCCCACGGAGACGTAGAGGCCAACTCGCCAGGAATGTTGTCAAATATTCCCGCCGAGATGGTAGGTTGGGCTAGGTTAGGTTATTTTACGTTATTGATGTATATAAACGTCCCACGGAAACATAGAGGCCAACAAGCCAGGAATGTTGTCAAATACTACCGCCGAGATGTTACGTTGGTTTAGGTTAGGTTAAATTCAGATATTGATGTATATGAAGGTCCCACGGAGAGGTAGAGGCCAACTCGCCAGGAATGTTGTCAAATATTAGTTCCGAGAGATTGGGTTGGGTTAGGTTAGGTTATATTACGTTATTGATGTATATGAAGGCCCCACGGAGACGTAGAGGCCAACTCGCCAGGAATGTTGTCAAATATTACCGCCGAGATGTTAGGTTGGGTTAGGTTAGGTTATATTACGTTATTGATGTATATGAAGGCCCCACGGAGACGTAGAGGCCAACTGGCCAGGAATATTGTCAAATATTACCGCCGAGATGATAGGTTGGGTTAGGTTAGATTATATTACGTTATTGATGTATATGAAGGTCGCACGTAGAGGTAGAGGCCAACCCGCCAGGAATGTTGTCAAATATTAGTGGCGAGATGTTAGGTTGGGTTAGGTTAGGTAATATTACGTTATTGATGTATATGAAGGTCCCACTGTGACGTAGAGGCCAACTCGCCAGGA
Source organism: Xylocopa violacea (assembly GCA_963969225.1). NCBI lineage: Eukaryota > Metazoa > Arthropoda > Insecta > Hymenoptera > Apidae > Xylocopa > Xylocopa violacea. The sequence goes on from CAXAJV010001082.1 coordinate 4,362,953, forward strand.
ATGTTGTTAAATATTACCGCCGATGTGTTAGGTTGGGTTAGGTTAGGTTATACTACGTTATTGATGTATATGAAGGCCCCACGGAGACGTAGAGGCCAACTCGGCAGAAATGTTGTCAAATATTACCGCCGAGATGATAGGTTGGGTTAGGTTAGGTTATATTACGTTATTGATGTATATAAAATTCCCACGGAGACGTAGAGGCCAACTCGCCAGGAATGTTGTCAAATAATAGCGCCGAGATCTTAGGTTGGGTTAGGTCAGGTAATATTATGTTATTGATGTATATGAAGGTCCCACGGAGAGGTAGATGCCAACTCGCCAGGAATGTTGTCAAATATTAGTGCCGAGATTTTAGGTTGGTTTAGGTTAGGTTAAATTACGTTATTGATGTATATGAAGGACCCACTGAGAGGTAGAGGCCAACTCGCCAGGAATGTTGTCAAATATTAGTGCCGAGATGTTAGGTTGGGTTAAGTTAGGTAAAGTTACGTTATTGATGTATATGAAGGTCCCACGGTGACGTAGTGGCCAACTCGCCAGGAATGTTGTCAAATATTACAGCCGATGTGTTAGGTTGGGTTAGGTTAGGTTATACTACGTTATTGATGTATATGAAGGCCCCACGGAGACGTAGAGGCCAACTCGGCAGAAATGTTGTCAAATATTACCGCCGAGATGATAGGTTGGGTTAGGTTAGGTTATATTACGTTATTGATGTATATAAAATTCCCACGGAGACGTAGAGGCCAACTCGCCAAGAATGTTGTCAAATATTAGTGCCGAGATGTTAGGTTGGATTAGGTTAGGTTATATTACGTTATTGATGTATATAAAGGCCCCGCGGAGACGTAGAGGCCAACCCGCCAGGAATGTTGTCAAATAATAGCGCCGAAAGGTTAGGTTGGGTTAGTTTAGGTTATATTATGTTATTGATATATGTGAAGGTCCCACGGAGACGTAGAGGCCAACTCGCGAGGAATGTTGTCACATAATAGCGCCGAGTGGTTAGGTCGGGTTATATTAGGTTATATTACGTTATTGATGGATATGAAGGTCTCGCGGAGACGTAGAGGCCAACTCGCCAGGAATGTTGTCAAATATTACCGCCGAGATGATAGGTTGGGTTAGGTTAGGTTATATTACGTTATTGATGTATATGAAGGCCCCACGGAGACGTAGAGGCCAACTCGCCAGGAATGTTGTCAAATATTACCGACGAGATGATAGGTTGGGCTAGGTTAGGTTATATTACGTTATTGATGTATATAAAGGTCCCACGGAAACATAGAGGCCAACAAGCCAGGAATGTTGTCAAATACTACCGCCGAGTTGTTACGTTGGTATAGGTTAGGTTAAATTAAGATTTTGATGTATATGAAGGTCCCACGGAGAGGTAGAGGCCAACGCGCCAGGAATGTTGTCAAATATTAGTGCCGAGATGTTAGGTTGGGTTAGGTTAGGTAATATTAAGTTATTGATGTATATGAAGGTCCCACGGTGACGTAGAGGCCAACTCGCCAGGAATGTTGTCAAATATTAGTGCCGAGATGTTAGGTTGGATTAGGTTAGGTTATATTACGTTATTGATGTATATGAAGGCCGCACGTAGAGGTAGAGGCCAACTCGCCAGGAATGTTGTCAAATATTAGTGCCGAGATGTTAGGTTGGGTTAGGTTAGGTAATATTACGTTATTGATGTATATGAAGGTCCCACGGAGACGTAGAGGCCAACTCGCCAGGAATGTTGTCAAATAATAGCGCCGAGATCTTAGGTCGGGTTAAGTTAGGTAATATTACGTTATTGATGTATATGAAGGTCCCACGGTGACGTAGAGGCCAACTCGCCAGGAATGTTGTCAAATATTACCGCCGATGTGTTAGGTTGGGTTAGGTTAGGTTATACTACGTTATTGATGTATATGAAGGCCCCACGGAGACGTAGAGGCCAACTCGGCAGAAATGTTGTCAAATATTACCGCCGAGATGATAGGTTGGGTTAGGTTAGGTTATATTACGTTATTGATGTATATAAAATTCCCACGGAGACGTAGAGGCCAACTCGCCAGGAATGTTGTCAAATAATAGCGCCGAGATCTTAGGTTGGGTTAGGTCAGGTAATATTATGTTATTGATGTATATGAAGGTCCCACGGAGACGTAGAGGCCAACTCGCCAGGAATGTTGTCAAATATTCCCGCCGAGATGGTAGGTTGGGCTAGGTTAGGTTATTTTACGTTATTGATGTATATAAACGTCCCACGGAAACATAGAGGCCAACAAGCCAGGAATGTTGTCAAATACTACCGCCGAGATGTTACGTTGGTTTAGGTTAGGTTAAATTCAGATATTGATGTATATGAAGGTCCCACGGAGAGGTAGAGGCCAACTCGCCAGGAATGTTGTCAAATATTAGTTCCGAGAGATTGGGTTGGGTTAGGTTAGGTTATATTACGTTATTGATGTATATGAAGGCCCCACGGAGACGTAGAGGCCAACTCGCCAGGAATGTTGTCAAATATTACCGCCGAGATGTTAGGTTGGGTTAGGTTAGGTTATATTACGTTATTGATGTATATGAAGGCCCCACGGAGACGTAGAGGCCAACTGGCCAGGAATATTGTCAAATATTACCGCCGAGATGATAGGTTGGGTTAGGTTAGATTATATTACGTTATTGATGTATATGAAGGTCGCACGTAGAGGTAGAGGCCAACCCGCCAGGAATGTTGTCAAATATTAGTGGCGAGATGTTAGGTTGGGTTAGGTTAGGTAATATTACGTTATTGATGTATATGAAGGTCCCACTGTGACGTAGAAGCCAACTCGCCAGGAATGTTGTTAAATATTACCGCCGATGTGTTAGGTTGGGTTAGGTTAGGTTATACTACGTTATTGATGTATATGAAGGCCCCACGGAGACGTAGAGGCCAACTCGGCAGAAATGTTGTCAAATATTACCGCCGAGATGATAGGTTGGGTTAGGTTAGGTTATATTACGTTATTGATGTATATAAAATTCCCACGGAGACGTAGAGGCCAACTCGCCAGGAATGTTGTCAAATAATAGCGCCGAGATCTTAGGTTGGGTTAGGTCAGGTAATATTATGTTATTGATGTATATGAAGGTCCCACGGAGAGGTAGATGCCAACTCGCCAGGAATGTTGTCAAATATTAGTGCCGAGATTTTAGGTTGGTTTAGGTTAGGTTAAATTACGTTATTGATGTATATGAAGGACCCACTGAGAGGTAGAGGCCAACTCGCCAGGAATGTTGTCAAATATTAGTGCCGAGATGTTAGGTTGGGTTAAGTTAGGTAAAGTTACGTTATTGATGTATATGAAGGTCCCACGGTGACGTAGTGGCCAACTCGCCAGGAATGTTGTCAAATATTACAGCCGATGTGTTAGGTTGGGTTAGGTTAGGTTATACTACGTTATTGATGTATATGAAGGCCCCACGGAGACGTAGAGGCCAACTCGGCAGAAATGTTGTCAAATATTACCGCCGAGATGATAGGTTGGGTTAGGTTAGGTTATATTACGTTATTGATGTATATAAAATTCCCACGGAGACGTAGAGGCCAACTCGCCAGGAATGTTGTCAAATATTAGTGCCGAGATGTTAGGTTGGATTAGGTTAGGTTATATTACGTTATTGATGTATATAAAGGCCCCGCGGAGACGTAGAGGCCAACCCGCCAGGAATGTTGTCAAATAATAGCGCCGAAAGGTTAGGTTGGGTTAGTTTAGGTTATATTATGTTATTGATATATGTGAAGGTCCCACGGAGACGTAGAGGCCAACTCGCGAGGAATGTTGTCACATAATAGCGCCGAGTGGTTAGGTCGGGTTATATTAGGTTATATTACGTTATTGATGGATATGAAGGTCTCGCGGAGACGTAGAGGCCAACTCGCCAGGAATGTTGTCAAATATTAGTGCCGAGATGTTAGGTTGGATTAGGTTAGGTTATATGACGTTATTGATGTATATAAAAGCCCCACGGAGACGTAGAGGCCAACTCGCCAGGAATGTTGTCAAATATTAGTTCCGAGAGATTGGGTTGGGTTAGGTTAGGTTATATTATGTTATTGATGTATATGAAGGTCCCACGGAGACGTAGAGGCCAACTCGCCAGGAATGTTGTCAAATATTAGTGCCGAGATGTTAGGTTGGATTAGGTTAGGTTATATTACGTTATTGATGTATATGAAGGCCGCACGTAGAGGTAGAGGCCAACTCGCCAGGAATGTTGTCAAATATTAGTGCCGAGATGTTAGGTTGGGTTAGGTTAGGTAATATTACGTTATTGATGTATATGAAGGTCCCACGGAGACGTAGAGGCCAACTCGCCAGGAATGTTGTCAAATAATAGCGCCGAGATCTTAGGTCGGGTTAAGTTAGGTAATATTACGTTATTGATGTATATGAAGGTCCCACGGTGACGTAGAGGCCAACTCGCCAGGAATGTTGTCAAATATTACCGCCGATGTGTTAGGTTGGGTTAGGTTAGGTTATACTACGTTATTGATGTATATGAAGGCCCCACGGAGACGTAGAGGCCAACTCGGCAGAAATGTTGTCAAATATTACCGCCGAGATGATAGGTTGGGTTAGGTTAGGTTATATTATGTTATTAATATATGTGAAGGTCCCACGGAGACGTAGAGGCCAACTCGCCAGGAATGTTGTCAAATAATAGCGCCGAGATCTTAGGTTGGGTTAAGTTAGGTAATATTACGTTATTGATGTATATGAAGGCCCCACGGAGACGTAGAGGCCAACTCGGCAGAAATGTTGTCAAATATTACCGCCGAGATGATAGGTTGGGTTAGGTTAGGTTATATTACGTTATTGATGTATATAAAATTCCCACGGAGACGTAGAGGCCAACTCGCCAGGAATGTTGTCAAATAATAGCGCCGAGATCTTAGGTTGGGTTAGGTCAGGTAATATTATGTTATTGATGTATATGAAGGTCCCACGGAGACGTAGAGGCCAACTCGCCAGGAATGTTGTCAAATATTCCCGCCGAGATGGTAGGTTGGGCTAGGTTAGGTTATTTTACGTTATTGATGTATATAAACGTCCAACGGAAACATAGAGGCCAACAAGCCAGGAATGTTGTCAAATACTACCGCCGAGATGTTACGTTGGTTTAGGTTAGGTTAAATTCAGATATTGATGTATATGAAGGTCCCACGGAGAGGTAGAGGCCAACTCGCCAGGAATGTTGTCAAATATTAGTGCCGAGATGTTAGGTTGGATTAGGTTAGGTTATATTACGTTATTGATGTATATAAAAGCCCCACGGAGACGTAGAGGCCAACTCGCCAGGAATGTTGTCAAATATTAGTTCCGAGAGATTGGGTTGGGTTAGGTTAGGTTATATTATGTTATTGATGTATATGAAGGTCCCACGGAGACGTAGAGGCCAACTCGCCAGGAATGTTGTCAAATATTAGTGCCGAGATGTTAGGTTGGATTAGGTTAGGTTATATTACGTTATTGATGTATATAAAAGCCCCACGGAGACGTTGAGGCCAACTCGCCAGGAATGTTGTCAAATAATAGCGCCGAAAGGTTAGGTTGGGTTAGTTTAGGTTATATTATGTTATTGATATATGTGAAGGTCCCACGGAGACGTAGAGGCCAACTCGCCAGGAATGTTGTCACATAATAGCGCCGAGTGGTTAGGTCGGGTTATATTAGGTTATATTACGTTATTGATAGATATGAAGGTCTCACGGAGACATAGAGGCCAACTCGCCAGGAATGTTGTCAAATATTACCGCCGAGATGATAGGTTGGGTTAGGTTAGGTTATATTATGTTATTGATATATGTGAAGGTCCCACGGGGACGTAGAGGCCAACTCGCCAGGAATGTTGTCAAATAATAGCGCCGAGATCTTAGGTTGGGTTAAGTTAGGTAATATTACGTTATTGATGTATATGAAGGTCCCACGGTGACGTAGAGGCCAACTCGCCAGGAATGTTGTCAAATATTACCGCCGATGTGTTAGGTTGGGTTAGGTTAGGTTATACTACGTTATTGATGTATATGAAGGCCCCACGCAGACGTAGAGGCCAACTCGGCAGAAATGTTGTCAAATATTACCGCCGAGATGATAGGTTGGGTTAGGTTAGGTTATATTACGTTATTGATGTATATAAAATTCCCACGGAGACGTAGAGGCCAACTCGCCAGGAATGTTGTCAAATAATAGCGCCGAGATCTTAGGTTGGGTTAGGTCAGGTAATATTATGTTATTGATGTATATGAAGGTCCCACGGAGACGTAGAGGCCAACTCGCCAGGAATGTTGTCAAATATTCCCGCCGAGATGGTAGGTTGGGCTAGGTTAGGTTATTTTACGTTATTGATGTATATCAACGTCCCACGGAAACATAGAGGCCAACAAGCCAGGAATGTTGTCAAATACTACCGCCGAGATGTTACGTTGGTTTAGGTTAGGTTAAATTCAGATATTGATGTATATGAAGGTCCCACGGAGAGGTAGAGGCCAACTCGCCAGGAATGTTGTCAAATATTAGTGCCGAGATGTTAGGTTGGATTAGGTTAGGTTATATTACGTTATTGATGTATATAAAAGCCCCACGGAGACGTAGAGGCCAACTCGCCAGGAATGTTGTCAAATATTAGTTCCGAGAGATTGGGTTGGGTTAGGTTAGGTTATATTATGTTATTGATGTATATGAAGGTCCCACGGAGACGTAGAGGCCAACTCGCCAGGAATGTTGTCAAATATTAGTGCCGAGATGTTAGGTTGGATTAGGTTAGGTTATATTACGTTATTGATGTATATAAAAGCCCCACGGAGACGTTGAGGCCAACTCGCCAGGAATGTTGTCAAATAATAGCGCCGAAAGGTTAGGTTGGGTTAGTTTAGGTTATATTATGTTATTGATATATGTGAAGGTCCCACGGAGACGTAGAGGCCAACTCGCCAGGAATGTTGTCACATAATAGCGCCGAGTGGTTAGGTCGGGTTATATTAGGTTATATTACGTTATTGATAGATATGAAGGTCTCACGGAGACATAGAGGCCAACTCGCCAGGAATGTTGTCAAATATTACCGCCGAGATGATAGGTTGGGTTAGGTTAGGTTATATTATGTTATTGATATACGTGAAGGTCCCACGGGGACGTAGAGGCCAACTCGCCAGGAATGTTGTCAAATAATAGCGCCGAGATCTTAGGTTGGGTTAAGTTAGGTAATATTACGTTATTGATGTATATGAAGGTCCCACGGTGACGTAGAGGCCAACTCGCCAGGAATGTTGTCAAATATTACCGCCGATGTGTTAGGTTGGGTTAGGTTAGGTTATACTACGTTATTGATGTATATGAAGGCCCCACGCAGACGTAGAGGCCAACTCGGCAGAAATGTTGTCAAATATTACCGCCGAGATGATAGGTTGGGTTAGGTTAGGTTATATTACGTTATTGATGTATATAAAATTCCCACGGAGACGTAGAGGCCAACTCGCCAGGAATGTTGTCAAATAATAGCGCCGAGATCTTAGGTTGGGTTAGGTCAGGTAATATTATGTTATTGATGTATATGAAGGTCCCACGGAGACGTAGAGGCCAACTCGCCAGGAATGTTGTCAAATATTCCCGCCGAGATGGTAGGTTGGGCTAGGTTAGGTTATTTTACGTTATTGATGTATATAAACGTCCCACGGAAACATAGAGGCCAACAAGCCAGGAATGTTGTCAAATACTACCGCCGAGATGTTACGTTGGTTTAGGTTAGGTTAAATTCAGATATTGATGTATATGAAGGTCCCACGGAGAGGTAGAGGCCAACTCGCCAGGAATGTTGTCAAATATTAGTTCCGAGAGATTGGGTTGGGTTAGGTTAGGTTATATTACGTTATTGATGTATATGAAGGCCCCACGGAGACGTAGAGGCCAACTCGCCAGGAATGTTGTCAAATATTACCGCCGAGATGTTAGGTTGGATTAGGTTAGGTTATATTACGTTATTGATGTATATAAAAGCCCCACGGAGACGTTGAGGCCAACTCGCCAGGAATGTTGTCAAATAATAGCGCCGAAAGGTTAGGTTGGGTTAGTTTAGGTTATATTATGTTATTGATATATGTGAAGGTCCCACGGAGACGTAGAGGCCAACTCGCCAGGAATGTTGTCACATAATAGCGCCGAGTGGTTAGGTCGGGTTATATTAGGTTATATTACGTTATTGATAGATATGAAGGTCTCACGGAGACGTAGAGGCCAACTCGCCAGGAATGTTGTCAAATATTACCGCCGAGATGATAGGTTGGGTTAGGTTAGGTTATATTATGTTATTGATATATGTGAAGGTCCCACGGGGACGTAGAGGCCAACTCGCCAGGAATGTTGTCAAATAATAGCGCCGAGATCTTAGGTTGGGTTAAGTTAGGTAATATTACGTTATTGATGTATATGAAGGTCCCACGGTGACGTAGAGGCCAACTCGCCAGGAATGTTGTCAAATATTACCGCCGATGTGTTAGGTTGGGTTAGGTTAGGTTATACTACGTTATTGATGTATATGAAGGCCCCACGGAGACGTAGAGGCCAACTCGGCAGAAATGTTGTCAAATATTACCGCCGAGATGATAGGTTGGGTTAGGTTAGGTTATATTACGTTATTGATGTATATAAAATTCCCACGGAGACGTAGAGGCCAACTCGCCAGGAATGTTGTCAAATAATAGCGCCGAGATCTTAGGTTGGGTTAGGTCGGGTAATATTATGTTATTGATGTATATGAAGGTCCCACGGAGACGTAGAGGCCAACTCGCCAGGAATGTTGTCAAATATTCCCGCCGAGATGGTAGGTTGGGCTAGGTTAGGTTATTTTACGTTATTGATGTATATAAACGTCCCACGGAAACATAGAGGCCAACAAGCCAGGAATGTTGTCAAATACTACCGCCGAGATGTTACGTTGGTTTAGGTTAGGTTAAATTCAGATATTGATGTATATGAAGGTCCCACGGAGAGGTAGAGGCCAACTCGCCAGGAATGTTGTCAAATATTAGTTCCGAGAGATTGGGTTGGGTTAGGTTAGGTTATATTACGTTATTGATGTATATGAAGGCCCCACGGAGACGTAGAGGCCAACTCGCCAGGAATGTTGTCAAATATTACCGCCGAGATGTTAGGTTGGGTTAGGTTAGGTTATATTACGTTATTGATGTATATGAAGGCCCCACGGAGACGTAGAGGCCAACTGGCCAGGAATGTTGTCAAATATTACCGCCGAGATGATAGGTTGGGTTAGGTTAGATTATATTACGTTATTGATGTATATGAAGGTCGCACGTAGAGGTAGAGGCCAACTCGCCAGGAATGTTGTCAAATATTAGTGGCGAGATGTTAGGTTGGGTTAGGTTAGGTAATATTACGTTATTAATGTATATGAAGGTCCCACGGAGACGTAGAGGCCAACTCGCCAGGAATGTTGTCAAATATTAGTGCCGAGATGTTAGGTTGGATTAGGTTAGGTTATATTACGTTATTGATGTATATAAAAGCCCCACGGAGACGTAGAGGCCAACTCGCCAGGAATGTTGTCAAATATTAGTTCCGAGAGATTGGGTTGGGTTAGGTTAGGTTATATTATGTTATTGATGTATATGAAGGTCCCACGGAGACGTAGAGGCCAACTCGCCAGGAATGTTGTCAAATATTAGTGCCGAGATGTTAGGTTGGATTAGGTTAGGTTATATTACGTTATTGATGTATATGAAGGCCGCACGTAGAGGTAGAGGCCAACTCGCCAGGAATGTTGTCAAATATTAGTGCCGAGATGTTAGGTTGGGTTAGGTTAGGTAATATTACGTTATTGATGTATATGAAGGTCCCACGGAGACGTAGAGGCCAACTCGCCAGGAATGTTGTCAAATAATAGCGCCGAGATCTTAGGTCGGGTTAAGTTAGGTAATATTACGTTATTGATGTATATGAAGGTCCCACGGTGACGTAGAGGCCAACTCGCCAGGAATGTTGTCAAATATTACCGCCGATGTGTTAGGTTGGGTTAGGTTAGGTTATACTACGTTATTGATGTATATGAAGGCCCCACGGAGACGTAGAGGCCAACTCGGCAGAAATGTTGTCAAATATTACCGCCGAGATGATAGGTTGGGTTAGGTTAGGTTATATTATGTTATTAATATATGTGAAGGTCCCACGGAGACGTAGAGGCCAACTCGCCAGGAATGTTGTCAAATAATAGCGCCGAGATCTTAGGTTGGGTTAAGTTAGGTAATATTACGTTATTGATGTATATGAAGGCCCCACGGAGACGTAGAGGCCAACTCGGCAGAAATGTTGTCAAATATTACCGCCGAGATGATAGGTTGGGTTAGGTTAGGTTATATTACGTTATTGATGTATATAAAATTCCCACGGAGACGTAGAGGCCAACTCGCCAGGAATGTTGTCAAATAATAGCGCCGAGATCTTAGGTTGGGTTAGGTCAGGTAATATTATGTTATTGATGTATATGAAGGTCCCACGGAGACGTAGAGGCCAACTCGCCAGGAATGTTGTCAAATATTCCCGCCGAGATGGTAGGTTGGGCTAGGTTAGGTTATTTTACGTTATTGATGTATATAAACGTCCAACGGAAACATAGAGGCCAACAAGCCAGGAATGTTGTCAAATACTACCGCCGAGATGTTACGTTGGTTTAGGTTAGGTTAAATTCAGATATTGATGTATATGAAGGTCCCACGGAGAGGTAGAGGCCAACTCGCCAGGAATGTTGTCAAATATTAGTGCCGAGATGTTAGGTTGGATTAGGTTAGGTTATATTACGTTATTGATGTATATAAAAGCCCCACGGAGACGTAGAGGCCAACTCGCCAGGAATGTTGTCAAATATTAGTTCCGAGAGATTGGGTTGGGTTAGGTTAGGTTATATTATGTTATTGATGTATATGAAGGTCCCACGGAGACGTAGAGGCCAACTCGCCAGGAATGTTGTCAAATATTAGTGCCGAGATGTTAGGTTGGATTAGGTTAGGTTATATTACGTTATTGATGTATATAAAAGCCCCACGGAGACGTTGAGGCCAACTCGCCAGGAATGTTGTCAAATAATAGCGCCGAAAGGTTAGGTTGGGTTAGTTTAGGTTATATTATGTTATTGATATATGTGAAGGTCCCACGGAGACGTAGAGGCCAACTCGCCAGGAATGTTGTCACATAATAGCGCCGAGTGGTTAGGTCGGGTTATATTAGGTTATATTACGTTATTGATAGATATGAAGGTCTCACGGAGACATAGAGGCCAACTCGCCAGGAATGTTGTCAAATATTACCGCCGAGATGATAGGTTGGGTTAGGTTAGGTTATATTATGTTATTGATATATGTGAAGGTCCCACGGGGACGTAGAGGCCAACTCGCCAGGAATGTTGTCAAATAATAGCGCCGAGATCTTAGGTTGGGTTAAGTTAGGTAATATTACGTTATTGATGTATATGAAGGTCCCACGGTGACGTAGAGGCCAACTCGCCAGGAATGTTGTCAAATATTACCGCCGATGTGTTAGGTTGGGTTAGGTTAGGTTATACTACGTTATTGATGTATATGAAGGCCCCACGCAGACGTAGAGGCCAACTCGGCAGAAATGTTGTCAAATATTACCGCCGAGATGATAGGTTGGGTTAGGTTAGGTTATATTACGTTATTGATGTATATAAAATTCCCACGGAGACGTAGAGGCCAACTCGCCAGGAATGTTGTCAAATAATAGCGCCGAGATCTTAGGTTGGGTTAGGTCAGGTAATATTATGTTATTGATGTATATGAAGGTCCCACGGAGACGTAGAGGCCAACTCGCCAGGAATGTTGTCAAATATTCCCGCCGAGATGGTAGGTTGGGCTAGGTTAGGTTATTTTACGTTATTGATGTATATCAACGTCCCACGGAAACATAGAGGCCAACAAGCCAGGAATGTTGTCAAATACTACCGCCGAGATGTTACGTTGGTTTAGGTTAGGTTAAATTCAGATATTGATGTATATGAAGGTCCCACGGAGAGGTAGAGGCCAACTCGCCAGGAATGTTGTCAAATATTAGTGCCGAGATGTTAGGTTGGATTAGGTTAGGTTATATTACGTTATTGATGTATATAAAAGCCCCACGGAGACGTAGAGGCCAACTCGCCAGGAATGTTGTCAAATATTAGTTCCGAGAGATTGGGTTGGGTTAGGTTAGGTTATATTATGTTATTGATGTATATGAAGGTCCCACGGAGACGTAGAGGCCAACTCGCCAGGAATGTTGTCAAATATTAGTGCCGAGATGTTAGGTTGGATTAGGTTAGGTTATATTACGTTATTGATGTATATAAAAGCCCCACGGAGACGTTGAGGCCAACTCGCCAGGAATGTTGTCAAATAATAGCGCCGAAAGGTTAGGTTGGGTTAGTTTAGGTTATATTATGTTATTGATATATGTGAAGGTCCCACGGAGACGTAGAGGCCAACTCGCCAGGAATGTTGTCACATAATAGCGCCGAGTGGTTAGGTCGGGTTATATTAGGTTATATTACGTTATTGATAGATATGAAGGTCTCACGGAGACATAGAGGCCAACTCGCCAGGAATGTTGTCAAATATTACCGCCGAGATGATAGGTTGGGTTAGGTTAGGTTATATTATGTTATTGATATACGTGAAGGTCCCACGGGGACGTAGAGGCCAACTCGCCAGGAATGTTGTCAAATAATAGCGCCGAGATCTTAGGTTGGGTTAAGTTAGGTAATATTACGTTATTGATGTATATGAAGGTCCCACGGTGACGTAGAGGCCAACTCGCCAGGAATGTTGTCAAATATTACCGCCGATGTGTTAGGTTGGGTTAGGTTAGGTTATACTACGTTATTGATGTATATGAAGGCCCCACGCAGACGTAGAGGCCAACTCGGCAGAAATGTTGTCAAATATTACCGCCGAGATGATAGGTTGGGTTAGGTTAGGTTATATTACGTTATTGATGTATATAAAATTCCCACGGAGACGTAGAGGCCAACTCGCCAGGAATGTTGTCAAATAATAGCGCCGAGATCTTAGGTTGGGTTAGGTCAGGTAATATTATGTTATTGATGTATATGAAGGTCCCACGGAGACGTAGAGGCCAACTCGCCAGGAATGTTGTCAAATATTCCCGCCGAGATGGTAGGTTGGGCTAGGTTAGGTTATTTTACGTTATTGATGTATATAAACGTCCCACGGAAACATAGAGGCCAACAAGCCAGGAATGTTGTCAAATACTACCGCCGAGATGTTACGTTGGTTTAGGTTAGGTTAAATTCAGATATTGATGTATATGAAGGTCCCACGGAGAGGTAGAGGCCAACTCGCCAGGAATGTTGTCAAATATTAGTTCCGAGAGATTGGGTTGGGTTAGGTTAGGTTATATTACGTTATTGATGTATATGAAGGCCCCACGGAGACGTAGAGGCCAACTCGCCAGGAATGTTGTCAAATATTACCGCCGAGATGTTAGGTTGGATTAGGTTAGGTTATATTACGTTATTGATGTATATAAAAGCCCCACGGAGACGTTGAGGCCAACTCGCCAGGAATGTTGTCAAATAATAGCGCCGAAAGGTTAGGTTGGGTTAGTTTAGGTTATATTATGTTATTGATATATGTGAAGGTCCCACGGAGACGTAGAGGCCAACTCGCCAGGAATGTTGTCACATAATAGCGCCGAGTGGTTAGGTCGGGTTATATTAGGTTATATTACGTTATTGATAGATATGAAGGTCTCACGGAGACGTAGAGGCCAACTCGCCAGGAATGTTGTCAAATATTACCGCCGAGATGATAGGTTGGGTTAGGTTAGGTTATATTATGTTATTGATATATGTGAAGGTCCCACGGGGACGTAGAGGCCAACTCGCCAGGAATGTTGTCAAATAATAGCGCCGAGATCTTAGGTTGGGTTAAGTTAGGTAATATTACGTTATTGATGTATATGAAGGTCCCACGGTGACGTAGAGGCCAACTCGCCAGGAATGTTGTCAAATATTACCGCCGATGTGTTAGGTTGGGTTAGGTTAGGTTATACTACGTTATTGATGTATATGAAGGCCCCACGGAGACGTAGAGGCCAACTCGGCAGAAATGTTGTCAAATATTACCGCCGAGATGATAGGTTGGGTTAGGTTAGGTTATATTACGTTATTGATGTATATAAAATTCCCACGGAGACGTAGAGGCCAACTCGCCAGGAATGTTGTCAAATAATAGCGCCGAGATCTTAGGTTGGGTTAGGTCGGGTAATATTATGTTATTGATGTATATGAAGGTCCCACGGAGACGTAGAGGCCAACTCGCCAGGAATGTTGTCAAATATTCCCGCCGAGATGGTAGGTTGGGCTAGGTTAGGTTATTTTACGTTATTGATGTATATAAACGTCCCACGGAAACATAGAGGCCAACAAGCCAGGAATGTTGTCAAATACTACCGCCGAGATGTTACGTTGGTTTAGGTTAGGTTAAATTCAGATATTGATGTATATGAAGGTCCCACGGAGAGGTAGAGGCCAACTCGCCAGGAATGTTGTCAAATATTAGTTCCGAGAGATTGGGTTGGGTTAGGTTAGGTTATATTACGTTATTGATGTATATGAAGGCCCCACGGAGACGTAGAGGCCAACTCGCCAGGAATGTTGTCAAATATTACCGCCGAGATGTTAGGTTGGGTTAGGTTAGGTTATATTACGTTATTGATGTATATGAAGGCCCCACGGAGACGTAGAGGCCAACTGGCCAGGAATGTTGTCAAATATTACCGCCGAGATGATAGGTTGGGTTAGGTTAGATTATATTACGTTATTGATGTATATGAAGGTCGCACGTAGAGGTAGAGGCCAACTCGCCAGGAATGTTGTCAAATATTAGTGGCGAGATGTTAGGTTGGGTTAGGTTAGGTAATATTACGTTATTAATGTATATGAAGGTCCCACGGAGACGTAGAGGCCAACTCGCCAGGAATGTTGTCAAATAATAGCGCCGAGATCTGAGGTTGGGTTAAGTTAGGTAATATTACGTTATTGATGTATATGAAGGTCCCACTGTGACGTAGAGGCCAACTCGCCAGGAATGTTGTCAAATATTAGTTCCGAGAGATTGGGTTGGGTTAGGTTAGGTTATATTACGTTATTGATGTATATGAAGGCCCCACGGAGACGTAGAGGCCAACTGGCCAGGAATGTTGTCAAATATTACCGCCGAGATGATAGGTTGGGTTAGGTTAGATTATATTACGTTATTGATGTATATGAAGGTCGCACGTAGAGGTAGAGGCCAACTCGCCAGGAATGTTGTCAAATATTAGTGCCGAGATGTTAGGTTGGGTTAGGTTAGGTAATATTACGTTATTGATGTATATGAAGGTCCCACGGAGACGTAGAGGCCAACTCGCCAGGAATGTTGTCAAATAATTGCGCCGAGATCTTAGGTCGGGTTAAGTTAGGTAATATTACGTTATTGATGTATATGAAGGTCCCACGGTGACGTAGAGGCCAACTCGCCAGGAATGTTGTCAAATATTACCGCCGATGTGTTAGGTTGGGTTAGGTTAGGTTATACTACGTTATTGATGTATATGAAGGCCCCACGGAGACGTAGAGGCCAACTCGGCAGAAATGTTGTCAAATATTACCGCCGAGATGATAGGTTGGGTTAGGTTAGGTTATATTATGTTATTAATATATGTGAAGGTCCCACGGAGACGTAGAGGCCAACTCGCCAGGAATGTTGTCAAATAATAGCGCCGAGATCTTAGGTTGGGTTAAGTTAGGTAATATTACGTTATTGATGTATATGAAGGCCCCACGGAGACGTAGAGGCCAACTCGGCAGAAATGTTGTCAAATATTACCGCCGAGATGATAGGTTGGGTTAGGTTAGGTTATATTACGTTATTGATGTATATAAAATTCCCACGGAGACGTAGAGGCCAACTCGCCAGGAATGTTGTCAAATAATAGCGCCGAGATCTTAGGTTGGGTTAGGTCAGGTAATATTATGTTATTGATGTATATGAAGGTCCCACGGAGACGTAGAGGCCAACTCGCCAGGAATGTTGTCAAATATTCCCGCCGAGATGGTAGGTTGGGCTAGGTTAGGTTATTTTACGTTATTGATGTATATAAACGTCCAACGGAAACATAGAGGCCAACAAGCCAGGAATGTTGTCAAATACTACCGCCGAGATGTTACGTTGGTTTAGGTTAGGTTAAATTCAGATATTGATGTATATGAAGGTCCCACGGAGAGGTAGAGGCCAACTCGCCAGGAATGTTGTCAAATATTAGTGCCGAGATGTTAGGTTGGATTAGGTTAGGTTATATTACGTTATTGATGTATATAAAAGCCCCACGGAGACGTAGAGGCCAACTCGCCAGGAATGTTGTCAAATATTAGTTCCGAGAGATTGGGTTGGGTTAGGTTAGGTTATATTATGTTATTGATGTATATGAAGGTCCCACGGAGACGTAGAGGCCAACTCGCCAGGAATGTTGTCAAATATTAGTGCCGAGATGTTAGGTTGGATTAGGTTAGGTTATATTACGTTATTGATGTATATAAAAGCCCCACGGAGACGTTGAGGCCAACTCGCCAGGAATGTTGTCAAATAATAGCGCCGAAAGGTTAGGTTGGGTTAGTTTAGGTTATATTATGTTATTGATATATGTGAAGGTCCCACGGAGACGTAGAGGCCAACTCGCCAGGAATGTTGTCACATAATAGCGCCGAGTGGTTAGGTCGGGTTATATTAGGTTATATTACGTTATTGATAGATATGAAGGTCTCACGGAGACGTAGAGGCCAACTCGCCAGGAATGTTGTCAAATATTACCGCCGAGATGATAGGTTGGGTTAGGTTAGGTTATATTATGTTATTGATATATGTGAAGGTCCCACGGGGACGTAGAGGCCAACTCGCCAGGAATGTTGTCAAATAATAGCGCCGAGATCTTAGGTTGGGTTAAGTTAGGTAATATTACGTTATTGATGTATATGAAGGTCCCACGGTGACGTAGAGGCCAACTCGCCAGGAATGTTGTCAAATATTACCGCCGATGTGTTAGGTTGGGTTAGGTTAGGTTATACTACGTTATTGATGTATATGAAGGCCCCACGCAGACGTAGAGGCCAACTCGGCAGAAATGTTGTCAAATATTACCGCCGAGATGATAGGTTGGGTTAGGTTAGGTTATATTACGTTATTGATGTATATAAAATTCCCACGGAGACGTAGAGGCCAACTCGCCAGGAATGTTGTCAAATAATAGCGCCGAGATCTTAGGTTGGGTTAGGTCAGGTAATATTATGTTATTGATGTATATGAAGGTCCCACGGAGACGTAGAGGCCAACTCGCCAGGAATGTTGTCAAATATTCCCGCCGAGATGGTAGGTTGGGCTAGGTTAGGTTATTTTACGTTATTGATGTATATAAACGTCCCGCGGAAACATAGAGGCCAACAAGCCAGGAATGTTGTCAAATACTACCGCCGAGATGTTACGTTGGTTTAGGTTAGGTTAAATTCAGATATTGATGTATATGAAGGTCCCACGGAGAGGTAGAGGCCAACTCGCCAGGAATGTTGTCAAATATTAGTTCCGAGAGATTGGGTTGGGTTAGGTTAGGTTATATTACGTTATTGATGTATATGAAGGCCCCACGGAGACGTAGAGGCCAACTCGCCAGGAATGTTGTCAAATATTACCGCCGAGATGTTAGGTTGGATTAGGTTAGGTTATATTACGTTATTGATGTATATAAAAGCCCCACGGAGACGTTGAGGCCAACTCGCCAGGAATGTTGTCAAATAATAGCGCCGAAAGGTTAGGTTGGGTTAGTTTAGGTTATAATATGTTATTGATATATGTGAAGGTCCCACGGAGACGTAGAGGCCAACTCGCCAGGAATGTTGTCACATAATAGCGCCGAGTGGTTAGGTCGGGTTATATTAGGTTATATTACGTTATTGATAGATATGAAGGTCTCACGGAGACGTAGAGGCCAACTCGCCAGGAATGTTGTCAAATATTACCGCCGAGATGATAGGTTGGGTTAGGTTAGGTTATATTATGTTATTGATATATGTGAAGGTCCCACGGGGACGTAGAGGCCAACTCGCCAGGAATGTTGTCAAATAATAGCGCCGAGATCTTAGGTTGGGTTAAGTTAGGTAATATTACGTTATTGATGTATATGAAGGTCCCACGGTGACGTAGAGGCCAACTCGCCAGGAATGTTGTCAAATATTACCGCCGATGTGTTAGGTTGGGTTAGGTTAGGTTATACTACGTTATTGATGTATATGAAGGCCCCACGGAGACGTAGAGGCCAACTCGGCAGAAATGTTGTCAAATATTACCGCCGAGATGATAGGTTGGGTTAGGTTAGGTTATATTACGTTATTGATGTATATAAAATTCCCACGGAGACGTAGAGGCCAACTCGCCAGGAATGTTGTCAAATAATAGCGCCGAGATCTTAGGTTGGGTTAGGTCAGGTAATATTATGTTATTGATGTATATGAAGGTCCCACGGAGACGTAGAGGCCAACTCGCCAGGAATGTTGTCAAATATTCCCGCCGAGATGGTAGGTTGGGCTAGGTTAGGTTATTTTACGTTATTGATGTATATAAACGTCCCACGGAAACATAGAGGCCAACAAGCCAGGAATGTTGTCAAATACTACCGCCGAGATGTTACGTTGGTTTAGGTTAGGTTAAATTCAGATATTGATGTATATGAAGGTCCCACGGAGAGGTAGAGGCCAACTCGCCAGGAATGTTGTCAAATATTAGTTCCGAGAGATTGGGTTGGGTTAGGTTAGGTTATATTACGTTATTGATGTATATGAAGGCCCCACGGAGACGTAGAGGCCAACTCGCCAGGAATGTTGTCAAATATTACCGCCGAGATGTTAGGTTGGATTAGGTTAGGTTATATTACGTTATTGATGTATATAAAAGCCCCACGGAGACGTTGAGGCCAACTCGCCAGGAATGTTGTCAAATAATAGCGCCGAGATCTTAGGTTGGGTTAAGTTAGGTAATATTACGTTATTGATGTATATGAAGGTCCCACGGTGACGTAGAGGCCAACTCGCCAGGAATGTTGTCAAATATTACCGCCGATGTGTTAGGTTGGGTTAGGTTAGGTTATACTACGTTATTGATGTATATGAAGGCCCCACGGAGACGTAGAGGCCAACTCGGCAGAAATGTTGTCAAATATTACCGCCGAGATGATAGGTTGGGTTAGGTTAGGTTATATTACGTTATTGATGTATATAAAATTCCCACGGAGACGTAGAGGCCAACTCGCCAGGAATGTTGTCAAATAATAGCGCCGAGATCTTAGGTTGGGTTAGGTCGGGTAATATTATGTTATTGATGTATATGAAGGTCCCACGGAGACGTAGAGGCCAACTCGCCAGGAATGTTGTCAAATATTCCCGCCGAGATGGTAGGTTGGGCTAGGTTAGGTTATTTTACGTTATTGATGTATATAAACGTCCCACGGAAACATAGAGGCCAACAAGCCAGGAATGTTGTCAAATACTACCGCCGAGATGTTACGTTGGTTTAGGTTAGGTTAAATTCAGATATTGATGTATATGAAGGTCCCACGGAGAGGTAGAGGCCAACTCGCCAGGAATGTTGTCAAATATTAGTTCCGAGAGATTGGGTTGGGTTAGGTTAGGTTATATTACGTTATTGATGTATATGAAGGCCCCACGGAGACGTAGAGGCCAACTCGCCAGGAATGTTGTCAAATATTACCGCCGAGATGTTAGGTTGGGTTAGGTTAGGTTATATTACGTTATTGATGTATATGAAGGCCCCACGGAGACGTAGAGGCCAACTGGCCAGGAATGTTGTCAAATATTACCGCCGAGATGATAGGTTGGGTTAGGTTAGATTATATTACGTTATTGATGTATATGAAGGTCGCACGTAGAGGTAGAGGCCAACTCGCCAGGAATGTTGTCAAATATTAGTGGCGAGATGTTAGGTTGGGTTAGGTTAGGTAATATTACGTTATTAATGTATATGAAGGTCCCACGGAGACGTAGAGGCCAACTCGCCAGGAATGTTGTCAAATAATAGCGCCGAGATCTGAGGTTGGGTTAAGTTAGGTAATATTACGTTATTGATGTATATGAAGGTCCCACTGTGACGTAGAGGCCAACTCGCCAGGAATGTTGTCAAATATTAGTTCCGAGAGATTGGGTTGGGTTAGGTTAGGTTATATTACGTTATTGATGTATATGAAGGCCCCACGGAGACGTAGAGGCCAACTCGCCAGGAATGTTGTCAAATATTACCGCCGAGATGTTAGGTTGGGTTAGGTTAGGTTATATTACGTTATTGATGTATATGAAGGCCCCACGGAGACGTAGAGGCCAACTGGCCAGGAATGTTGTCAAATATTACCGCCGAGATGATAGGTTGGGTTAGGTTAGATTATATTACGTTATTGATGTATATGAAGGTCGCACGTAGAGGTAGAGGCCAACTCGCCAGGAATGTTGTCAAATATTAGTGCCGAGATGTTAGGTTGGGTTAGGTTAGGTAATATTACGTTATTGATGTATATGAAGGTCCCACGGAGACGTAGAGGCCAACTCGCCAGGAATGTTGTCAAATAATTGCGCCGAGATCTTAGGTCGGGTTAAGTTAGGTAATATTACGTTATTGATGTATATGAAGGTCCCACGGTGACGTAGAGGCCAACTCGCCAGGAATGTTGTCAAATATTACCGCCGATGTGTTAGGTTGGGTTAGGTTAGGTTATACTACGTTATTGATGTATATGAAGGCCCCACGGAGACGTAGAGGCCAACTCGGCAGAAATGTTGTCAAATATTACCGCCGAGATGATAGGTTGGGTTAGGTTAGGTTATATTATGTTATTAATATATGTGAAGGTCCCACGGAGACGTAGAGGCCAACTCGCCAGGAATGTTGTCAAATAATAGCGCCGAGATCTTAGGTTGGGTTAAGTTAGGTAATATTACGTTATTGATGTATATGAAGGCCCCACGGAGACGTAGAGGCCAACTCGGCAGAAATGTTGTCAAATATTACCGCCGAGATGATAGGTTGGGTTAGGTTAGGTTATATTACGTTATTGATGTATATAAAATTCCCACGGAGACGTAGAGGCCAACTCGCCAGGAATGTTGTCAAATAATAGCGCCGAGATCTTAGGTTGGGTTAGGTCAGGTAATATTATGTTATTGATGTATATGAAGGTCCCACGGAGACGTAGAGGCCAACTCGCCAGGAATGTTGTCAAATATTCCCGCCGAGATGGTAGGTTGGGCTAGGTTAGGTTATTTTACGTTATTGATGTATATAAACGTCCAACGGAAACATAGAGGCCAACAAGCCAGGAATGTTGTCAAATACTACCGCCGAGATGTTACGTTGGTTTAGGTTAGGTTAAATTCAGATATTGATGTATATGAAGGTCCCACGGAGAGGTAGAGGCCAACTCGCCAGGAATGTTGTCAAATATTAGTGCCGAGATGTTAGGTTGGATTAGGTTAGGTTATATTACGTTATTGATGTATATAAAAGCCCCACGGAGACGTAGAGGCCAACTCGCCAGGAATGTTGTCAAATATTAGTTCCGAGAGATTGGGTTGGGTTAGGTTAGGTTATATTATGTTATTGATGTATATGAAGGTCCCACGGAGACGTAGAGGCCAACTCGCCAGGAATGTTGTCAAATATTAGTGCCGAGATGTTAGGTTGGATTAGGTTAGGTTATATTACGTTATTGATGTATATAAAAGCCCCACGGAGACGTTGAGGCCAACTCGCCAGGAATGTTGTCAAATAATAGCGCCGAAAGGTTAGGTTGGGTTAGTTTAGGTTATATTATGTTATTGATATATGTGAAGGTCCCACGGAGACGTAGAGGCCAACTCGCCAGGAATGTTGTCACATAATAGCGCCGAGTGGTTAGGTCGGGTTATATTAGGTTATATTACGTTATTGATAGATATGAAGGTCTCACGGAGACGTAGAGGCCAACTCGCCAGGAATGTTGTCAAATATTACCGCCGAGATGATAGGTTGGGTTAGGTTAGGTTATATTATGTTATTGATATATGTGAAGGTCCCACGGGGACGTAGAGGCCAACTCGCCAGGAATGTTGTCAAATAATAGCGCCGAGATCTTAGGTTGGGTTAAGTTAGGTAATATTACGTTATTGATGTATATGAAGGTCCCACGGTGACGTAGAGGCCAACTCGCCAGGAATGTTGTCAAATATTACCGCCGATGTGTTAGGTTGGGTTAGGTTAGGTTATACTACGTTATTGATGTATATGAAGGCCCCACGCAGACGTAGAGGCCAACTCGGCAGAAATGTTGTCAAATATTACCGCCGAGATGATAGGTTGGGTTAGGTTAGGTTATATTACGTTATTGATGTATATAAAATTCCCACGGAGACGTAGAGGCCAACTCGCCAGGAATGTTGTCAAATAATAGCGCCGAGATCTTAGGTTGGGTTAGGTCAGGTAATATTATGTTATTGATGTATATGAAGGTCCCACGGAGACGTAGAGGCCAACTCGCCAGGAATGTTGTCAAATATTCCCGCCGAGATGGTAGGTTGGGCTAGGTTAGGTTATTTTACGTTATTGATGTATATAAACGTCCCACGGAAACATAGAGGCCAACAAGCCAGGAATGTTGTCAAATACTACCGCCGAGATGTTACGTTGGTTTAGGTTAGGTTAAATTCAGATATTGATGTATATGAAGGTCCCACGGAGAGGTAGAGGCCAACTCGCCAGGAATGTTGTCAAATATTAGTTCCGAGAGATTGGGTTGGGTTAGGTTAGGTTATATTACGTTATTGATGTATATGAAGGCCCCACGGAGACGTAGAGGCCAACTCGCCAGGAATGTTGTCAAATATTACCGCCGAGATGTTAGGTTGGATTAGGTTAGGTTATATTACGTTATTGATGTATATAAAAGCCCCACGGAGACGTTGAGGCCAACTCGCCAGGAATGTTGTCAAATAATAGCGCCGAAAGGTTAGGTTGGGTTAGTTTAGGTTATAATATGTTATTGATATATGTGAAGGTCCCACGGAGACGTAGAGGCCAACTCGCCAGGAATGTTGTCACATAATAGCGCCGAGTGGTTAGGTCGGGTTATATTAGGTTATATTACGTTATTGATAGATATGAAGGTCTCACGGAGACGTAGAGGCCAACTCGCCAGGAATGTTGTCAAATATTACCGCCGAGATGATAGGTTGGGTTAGGTTAGGTTATATTATGTTATTGATATATGTGAAGGTCCCACGGGGACGTAGAGGCCAACTCGCCAGGAATGTTGTCAAATAATAGCGCCGAGATCTTAGGTTGGGTTAAGTTAGGTAATATTACGTTATTGATGTATATGAAGGTCCCACGGTGACGTAGAGGCCAACTCGCCAGGAATGTTGTCAAATATTACCGCCGATGTGTTAGGTTGGGTTAGGTTAGGTTATACTACGTTATTGATGTATATGAAGGCCCCACGGAGACGTAGAGGCCAACTCGGCAGAAATGTTGTCAAATATTACCGCCGAGATGATAGGTTGGGTTAGGTTAGGTTATATTACGTTATTGATGTATATAAAATTCCCACGGAGACGTAGAGGCCAACTCGCCAGGAATGTTGTCAAATAATAGCGCCGAGATCTTAGGTTGGGTTAGGTCAGGTAATATTATGTTATTGATGTATATGAAGGTCCCACGGAGACGTAGAGGCCAACTCGCCAGGAATGTTGTCAAATATTCCCGCCGAGATGGTAGGTTGGGCTAGGTTAGGTTATTTTACGTTATTGATGTATATAAACGTCCCACGGAAACATAGAGGCCAACAAGCCAGGAATGTTGTCAAATACTACCGCCGAGATGTTACGTTGGTTTAGGTTAGGTTAAATTCAGATATTGATGTATATGAAGGTCCCACGGAGAGGTAGAGGCCAACTCGCCAGGAATGTTGTCAAATATTAGTTCCGAGAGATTGGGTTGGGTTAGGTTAGGTTATATTACGTTATTGATGTATATGAAGGCCCCACGGAGACGTAGAGGCCAACTCGCCAGGAATGTTGTCAAATATTACCGCCGAGATGTTAGGTTGGATTAGGTTAGGTTATATTACGTTATTGATGTATATAAAAGCCCCACGGAGACGTTGAGGCCAACTCGCCAGGAATGTTGTCAAATAATAGCGCCGAAAGGTTAGGTTGGGTTAGTTTAGGTTATATTATGTTATTGATATATGTGAAGGTCCCACGGAGACGTAGAGGCCAACTCGCCAGGAATGTTGTCACATAATAGCGCCGAGTGGTTAGGTCGGGTTATATTAGGTTATATTACGTTATTGATAGATATGAAGGTCTCACGGAGACGTAGAGGCCAACTCGCCAGGAATGTTGTCAAATATTACCGCCGAGATGATAGGTTGGGTTAGGTTAGGTTATATTATGTTATTGATATATGTGAAGGTCCCACGGGGACGTAGAGGCCAACTCGCCAGGAATGTTGTCAAATAATAGCGCCGAGATCTTAGGTTGGGTTAAGTTAGGTAATATTACGTTATTGATGTATATGAAGGTCCCACGGTGACGTAGAGGCCAACTCGCCAGGAATGTTGTCAAATATTACCGCCGATGTGTTAGGTTGGGTTAGGTTAGGTTATACTACGTTATTGATGTATATGAAGGCCCCACGGAGACGTAGAGGCCAACTCGGCAGAAATGTTGTCAAATATTACCGCCGAGATGATAGGTTGGGTTAGGTTAGGTTATATTACGTTATTGATGTATATAAAATTCCCACGGAGACGTAGAGGCCAACTCGCCAGGAATGTTGTCAAATAATAGCGCCGAGATCTTAGGTTGGGTTAGGTCGGGTAATATTATGTTATTGATGTATATGAAGGTCCCACGGAGACGTAGAGGCCAACTCGCCAGGAATGTTGTCAAATATTCCCGCCGAGATGGTAGGTTGGGCTAGGTTAGGTTATTTTACGTTATTGATGTATATAAACGTCCCACGGAAACATAGAGGCCAACAAGCCAGGAATGTTGTCAAATACTACCGCCGAGATGTTACGTTGGTTTAGGTTAGGTTAAATTCAGATATTGATGTATATGAAGGTCCCACGGAGAGGTAGAGGCCAACTCGCCAGGAATGTTGTCAAATATTAGTTCCGAGAGATTGGGTTGGGTTAGGTTAGGTTATATTACGTTATTGATGTATATGAAGGCCCCACGGAGACGTAGAGGCCAACTCGCCAGGAATGTTGTCAAATATTACCGCCGAGATGTTAGGTTGGGTTAGGTTAGGTTATATTACGTTATTGATGTATATGAAGGCCCCACGGAGACGTAGAGGCCAACTGGCCAGGAATGTTGTCAAATATTACCGCCGAGATGATAGGTTGGGTTAGGTTAGATTATATTACGTTATTGATGTATATGAAGGTCGCACGTAGAGGTAGAGGCCAACTCGCCAGGAATGTTGTCAAATATTAGTGGCGAGATGTTAGGTTGGGTTAGGTTAGGTAATATTACGTTATTAATGTATATGAAGGTCCCACGGAGACGTAGAGGCCAACTCGCCAGGAATGTTGTCAAATAATAGCGCCGAGATCTGAGGTTGGGTTAAGTTAGGTAATATTACGTTATTGATGTATATGAAGGTCCCACTGTGACGTAGAGGCCAACTCGCCAGGAATGTTGTCAAATATTAGTTCCGAGAGATTGGGTTGGGTTAGGTTAGGTTATATTACGTTATTGATGTATATGAAGGCCCCACGGAGACGTAGAGGCCAACTCGCCAGGAATGTTGTCAAATATTACCGCCGAGATGTTAGGTTGGGTTAGGTTAGGTTATATTACGTTATTGATGTATATGAAGGCCCCACGGAGACGTAGAGGCCAACTGGCCAGGAATGTTGTCAAATATTACCGCCGAGATGATAGGTTGGGTTAGGTTAGATTATATTACGTTATTGATGTATATGAAGGTCGCACGTAGAGGTAGAGGCCAACTCGCCAGGAATGTTGTCAAATATTAGTGCCGAGATGTTAGGTTGGGTTAGGTTAGGTAATATTACGTTATTGATGTATATGAAGGTCCCACGGAGACGTAGAGGCCAACTCGCCAGGAATGTTGTCAAATAATTGCGCCGAGATCTTAGGTCGGGTTAAGTTAGGTAATATTACGTTATTGATGTATATGAAGGTCCCACGGTGACGTAGAGGCCAACTCGCCAGGAATGTTGTCAAATATTACCGCCGATGTGTTAGGTTGGGTTAGGTTAGGTTATACTACGTTATTGATGTATATGAAGGCCCCACGGAGACGTAGAGGCCAACTCGGCAGAAATGTTGTCAAATATTACCGCCGAGATGATAGGTTGGGTTAGGTTAGGTTATATTATGTTATTAATATATGTGAAGGTCCCACGGAGACGTAGAGGCCAACTCGCCAGGAATGTTGTCAAATAATAGCGCCGAGATCTTAGGTTGGGTTAAGTTAGGTAATATTACGTTATTGATGTATATGAAGGCCCCACGGAGACGTAGAGGCCAACTCGGCAGAAATGTTGTCAAATATTACCGCCGAGATGATAGGTTGGGTTAGGTTAGGTTATATTACGTTATTGATGTATATAAAATTCCCACGGAGACGTAGAGGCCAACTCGCCAGGAATGTTGTCAAATAATAGCGCCGAGATCTTAGGTTGGGTTAGGTCAGGTAATATTATGTTATTGATGTATATGAAGGTCCCACGGAGACGTAGAGGCCAACTCGCCAGGAATGTTGTCAAATATTCCCGCCGAGATGGTAGGTTGGGCTAGGTTAGGTTATTTTACGTTATTGATGTATATAAACGTCCAACGGAAACATAGAGGCCAACAAGCCAGGAATGTTGTCAAATACTACCGCCGAGATGTTACGTTGGTTTAGGTTAGGTTAAATTCAGATATTGATGTATATGAAGGTCCCACGGAGAGGTAGAGGCCAACTCGCCAGGAATGTTGTCAAATATTAGTGCCGAGATGTTAGGTTGGATTAGGTTAGGTTATATTACGTTATTGATGTATATAAAAGCCCCACGGAGACGTAGAGGCCAACTCGCCAGGAATGTTGTCAAATATTAGTTCCGAGAGATTGGGTTGGGTTAGGTTAGGTTATATTATGTTATTGATGTATATGAAGGTCCCACGGAGACGTAGAGGCCAACTCGCCAGGAATGTTGTCAAATATTAGTGCCGAGATGTTAGGTTGGATTAGGTTAGGTTATATTACGTTATTGATGTATATAAAAGCCCCACGGAGACGTTGAGGCCAACTCGCCAGGAATGTTGTCAAATAATAGCGCCGAAAGGTTAGGTTGGGTTAGTTTAGGTTATATTATGTTATTGATATATGTGAAGGTCCCACGGAGACGTAGAGGCCAACTCGCCAGGAATGTTGTCACATAATAGCGCCGAGTGGTTAGGTCGGGTTATATTAGGTTATATTACGTTATTGATAGATATGAAGGTCTCACGGAGACGTAGAGGCCAACTCGCCAGGAATGTTGTCAAATATTACCGCCGAGATGATAGGTTGGGTTAGGTTAGGTTATATTATGTTATTGATATATGTGAAGGTCCCACGGGGACGTAGAGGCCAACTCGCCAGGAATGTTGTCAAATAATAGCGCCGAGATCTTAGGTTGGGTTAAGTTAGGTAATATTACGTTATTGATGTATATGAAGGTCCCACGGTGACGTAGAGGCCAACTCGCCAGGAATGTTGTCAAATATTACCGCCGATGTGTTAGGTTGGGTTAGGTTAGGTTATACTACGTTATTGATGTATATGAAGGCCCCACGCAGACGTAGAGGCCAACTCGGCAGAAATGTTGTCAAATATTACCGCCGAGATGATAGGTTGGGTTAGGTTAGGTTATATTACGTTATTGATGTATATAAAATTCCCACGGAGACGTAGAGGCCAACTCGCCAGGAATGTTGTCAAATAATAGCGCCGAGATCTTAGGTTGGGTTAGGTCAGGTAATATTATGTTATTGATGTATATGAAGGTCCCACGGAGACGTAGAGGCCAACTCGCCAGGAATGTTGTCAAATATTCCCGCCGAGATGGTAGGTTGGGCTAGGTTAGGTTATTTTACGTTATTGATGTATATAAACGTCCCACGGAAACATAGAGGCCAACAAGCCAGGAATGTTGTCAAATACTACCGCCGAGATGTTACGTTGGTTTAGGTTAGGTTAAATTCAGATATTGATGTATATGAAGGTCCCACGGAGAGGTAGAGGCCAACTCGCCAGGAATGTTGTCAAATATTAGTTCCGAGAGATTGGGTTGGGTTAGGTTAGGTTATATTACGTTATTGATGTATATGAAGGCCCCACGGAGACGTAGAGGCCAACTCGCCAGGAATGTTGTCAAATATTACCGCCGAGATGTTAGGTTGGATTAGGTTAGGTTATATTACGTTATTGATGTATATAAAAGCCCCACGGAGACGTTGAGGCCAACTCGCCAGGAATGTTGTCAAATAATAGCGCCGAAAGGTTAGGTTGGGTTAGTTTAGGTTATAATATGTTATTGATATATGTGAAGGTCCCACGGAGACGTAGAGGCCAACTCGCCAGGAATGTTGTCACATAATAGCGCCGAGTGGTTAGGTCGGGTTATATTAGGTTATATTACGTTATTGATAGATATGAAGGTCTCACGGAGACGTAGAGGCCAACTCGCCAGGAATGTTGTCAAATATTACCGCCGAGATGATAGGTTGGGTTAGGTTAGGTTATATTATGTTATTGATATATGTGAAGGTCCCACGGGGACGTAGAGGCCAACTCGCCAGGAATGTTGTCAAATAATAGCGCCGAGATCTTAGGTTGGGTTAAGTTAGGTAATATTACGTTATTGATGTATATGAAGGTCCCACGGTGACGTAGAGGCCAACTCGCCAGGAATGTTGTCAAATATTACCGCCGATGTGTTAGGTTGGGTTAGGTTAGGTTATACTACGTTATTGATGTATATGAAGGCCCCACGGAGACGTAGAGGCCAACTCGGCAGAAATGTTGTCAAATATTACCGCCGAGATGATAGGTTGGGTTAGGTTAGGTTATATTACGTTATTGATGTATATAAAATTCCCACGGAGACGTAGAGGCCAACTCGCCAGGAATGTTGTCAAATAATAGCGCCGAGATCTTAGGTTGGGTTAGGTCAGGTAATATTATGTTATTGATGTATATGAAGGTCCCACGGAGACGTAGAGGCCAACTCGCCAGGAATGTTGTCAAATATTCCCGCCGAGATGGTAGGTTGGGCTAGGTTAGGTTATTTTACGTTATTGATGTATATAAACGTCCCACGGAAACATAGAGGCCAACAAGCCAGGAATGTTGTCAAATACTACCGCCGAGATGTTACGTTGGTTTAGGTTAGGTTAAATTCAGATATTGATGTATATGAAGGTCCCACGGAGAGGTAGAGGCCAACTCGCCAGGAATGTTGTCAAATATTAGTTCCGAGAGATTGGGTTGGGTTAGGTTAGGTTATATTACGTTATTGATGTATATGAAGGCCCCACGGAGACGTAGAGGCCAACTCGCCAGGAATGTTGTCAAATATTACCGCCGAGATGTTAGGTTGGGTTAGGTTAGGTTATATTACGTTATTGATGTATATGAAGGCCCCACGGAGACGTAGAGGCCAACTGGCCAGGAATGTTGTCAAATATTACCGCCGAGATGATAGGTTGGGTTAGGTTAGATTATATTACGTTATTGATGTATATGAAGGTCGCACGTAGAGGTAGAGGCCAACTCGCCAGGAATGTTGTCAAATATTAGTGGCGAGATGTTAGGTTGGGTTAGGTTAGGTAATATTACGTTATTGATGTATATGAAGGTCCCACGGAGACGTAGAGGCCAACTCGCCAGGAATGTTGTCAAATAATAGCGCCGAGATCTGAGGTTGGGTTAAGTTAGGTAATATTACGTTATTGATGTATATGAAGGTCCCACTGTGACGTAGAGGCCAACTCGCCAGGAATGTTGTCAAATATTACCGCCGATGTGTTAGGTTGGGTTAGGTTAGGTTATACTACGTTATTGATGTATATGAAGGCCCCACGGAGACGTAGAGGCCAACTCGGCAGAAATGTTGTCAAATATTACCGCCGAGATGATAGGTTGGGTTAGGTTAGGTTATATTACGTTATTGATGTATATAAAATTCCCACGGAGACGTAGAGGCCAACTCGCCAGGAATGTTGTCAAATAATAGCGCCGAGATCTTAGGTTGGGTTAGGTCAGGTAATATTATGTTATTGATGTATATGAACGTCCCACGGAGAGGTAGATGCCAACTCGCCAGGAATGTTGTCAAATATTAGTGCCGAGATTTTAGGTTGGTTTAGGTTAGGTTAAATTACGTTATTGATGTATATGAAGGACCCACTGAGAGGTAGATGCCAACTCGCCAGGAATGTTGTCAAATATTAGTGCCGAGATGTTAGGTTGGGTTAAGTTAGGTAAAGTTACGTTATTGATGTATATGAAGGTCCCACGGTGACGTAGTGGCCAACTCGCCAGGAATGTTGGTCAAATATTACAGCCGATGTGTTAGGTTGGGTTAGGTTAGGTTATACTACGTTATTGATGTATATGAAGGCCCCACGGAGACGTAGAGGCCAACTCGGCAGAAATGTTGTCAAATATTACCGCCGAGATGATAGGTTGGGTTAGGTTAGGTTATATTACGTTATTGATGTATATAAAATTCCCACGGAGACGTAGAGGCCAACTCGCCAGGAATGTTGTCAAATATTAGTGCCGAGATGTTAGGTTGGATTAGGTTAGGTTATATTACGTTATTGATGTATATAAAGGCCCCGCGGAGACGTAGAGGCCAACCCGCCAGGAATGTTGTCAAATAATAGCGCCGAAAGGTTAGGTTGGGTTAGTTTAGGTTATATTATGTTATTGATATATGTGAAGGTCCCACGGAGACGTAGAGGCCAACTCGCGAGGAATGTTGTCACATAATAGCGCCGAGTGGTTAGGTCGGGTTAGGTTAGGTAATATTAAGTTATTGATGTATATGAAGGTCCCACGGTGACGTAGAGGCCAACTCGCCAGGAATGTTGTCAAATATTAGTGCCGAGATGTTAGGTTGGATTAGGTTAGGTTATATTACGTTATTGATGTATATGAAGGCCGCACGTAGAGGTAGAGGCCAACTCGCCAGGAATGTTGTCAAATATTAGTGCCGAGATGTTAGGTTGGGTTAGGTTAGGTAATATTACGTTATTGATGTATATGAAGGTCCCACGGAGACGTAGAGGCCAACTCGCCAGGAATGTTGTCAAATAATAGCGCCGAGATCTTAGGTTGGGTTAAGTTAGGTAATATTACGTTATTGATGTATATGAAGGTCCCACGGTGACGTAGAGGCCAACTCGCCAGGAATGTTGTCAAATATTACCGCCGATGTGTTAGGTTGGGTTAGGTTAGGTTATACTACGTTATTGATGTATATGAAGGCCCCACGCAGACGTAGAGGCCAACTCGGCAGAAATGTTGTCAAATATTACCGCCGAGATGATAGGTTGGGTTAGGTTAGGTTATATTACGTTATTGATGTATATAAAATTCCCACGGAGACGTAGAGGCCAACTCGCCAGGAATGTTGTCAAATAATAGCGCCGAGATCTTAGGTTGGGTTAGGTCAGGTAATATTATGTTATTGATGTATATGAAGGTCCCACGGAGACGTAGAGGCCAACTCGCCAGGAATGTTGTCAAATATTCCCGCCGAGATGGTAGGTTGGGCTAGGTTAGGTTATTTTACGTTATTGATGTATATAAACGTCCCACGGAAACATAGAGGCCAACAAGCCAGGAATGTTGTCAAATACTACCGCCGAGATGTTACGTTGGTTTAGGTTAGGTTAAATTCAGATATTGATGTATATGAAGGTCCCACGGAGAGGTAGAGGCCAACTCGCCAGGAATGTTGTCAAATATTAGTTCCGAGAGATTGGGTTGGGTTAGGTTAGGTTATATTACGTTATTGATGTATATGAAGGCCCCACGGAGACGTAGAGGCCAACTCGCCAGGAATGTTGTCAAATATTACCGCCGAGATGTTAGGTTGGATTAGGTTAGGTTATATTACGTTATTGATGTATATAAAAGCCCCACGGAGACGTTGAGGCCAACTCGCCAGGAATGTTGTCAAATAATAGCGCCGAAAGGTTAGGTTGGGTTAGTTTAGGTTATATTATGTTATTGATATATGTGAAGGTCCCACGGAGACGTAGAGGCCAACTCGCCAGGAATGTTGTCACATAATAGCGCCGAGTGGTTAGGTCGGGTTATATTAGGTTATATTACGTTATTGATAGATATGAAGGTCTCACGGAGACGTAGAGGCCAACTCGCCAGGAATGTTGTCAAATATTACCGCCGAGATGATAGGTTGGGTTAGGTTAGGTTATATTATGTTATTGATATATGTGAAGGTCCCACGGGGACGTAGAGGCCAACTCGCCAGGAATGTTGTCAAATAATAGCGCCGAGATCTTAGGTTGGGTTAAGTTAGGTAATATTACGTTATTGATGTATATGAAGGTCCCACGGTGACGTAGAGGCCAACTCGCCAGGAATGTTGTCAAATATTACCGCCGATGTGTTAGGTTGGGTTAGGTTAGGTTATACTACGTTATTGATGTATATGAAGGCCCCACGGAGACGTAGAGGCCAACTCGGCAGAAATGTTGTCAAATATTACCGCCGAGATGATAGGTTGGGTTAGGTTAGGTTATATTACGTTATTGATGTATATAAAATTCCCACGGAGACGTAGAGGCCAACTCGCCAGGAATGTTGTCAAATAATAGCGCCGAGATCTTAGGTTGGGTTAGGTCAGGTAATATTATGTTATTGATGTATATGAAGGTCCCACGGAGACGTAGAGGCCAACTCGCCAGGAATGTTGTCAAATATTCCCGCCGAGATGGTAGGTTGGGCTAGGTTAGGTTATTTTACGTTATTGATGTATATAAACGTCCCACGGAAACATAGAGGCCAACAAGCCAGGAATGTTGTCAAATACTACCGCCGAGATGTTACGTTGGTTTAGGTTAGGTTAAATTCAGATATTGATGTATATGAAGGTCCCACGGAGAGGTAGAGGCCAACTCGCCAGGAATGTTGTCAAATATTAGTTCCGAGAGATTGGGTTGGGTTAGGTTAGGTTATATTACGTTATTGATGTATATGAAGGCCCCACGGAGACGTAGAGGCCAACTCGCCAGGAATGTTGTCAAATATTACCGCCGAGATGTTAGGTTGGGTTAGGTTAGGTTATATTACGTTATTGATGTATATGAAGGCCCCACGGAGACGTAGAGGCCAACTGGCCAGGAATGTTGTCAAATATTACCGCCGAGATGATAGGTTGGGTTAGGTTAGATTATATTACGTTATTGATGTATATGAAGGTCGCACGTAGAGGTAGAGGCCAACTCGCCAGGAATGTTGTCAAATATTAGTGGCGAGATGTTAGGTTGGGTTAGGTTAGGTAATATTACGTTATTGATGTATATGAAGGTCCCACGGAGACGTAGAGGCCAACTCGCCAGGAATGTTGTCAAATAATAGCGCCGAGATCTGAGGTTGGGTTAAGTTAGGTAATATTACGTTATTGATGTATATGAAGGTCCCACTGTGACGTAGAGGCCAACTCGCCAGGAATGTTGTCAAATATTACCGCCGATGTGTTAGGTTGGGTTAGGTTAGGTTATACTACGTTATTGATGTATATGAAGGCCCCACGGAGACGTAGAGGCCAACTCGGCAGAAATGTTGTCAAATATTACCGCCGAGATGATAGGTTGGGTTAGGTTAGGTTATATTACGTTATTGATGTATATAAAATTCCCACGGAGACGTAGAGGCCAACTCGCCAGGAATGTTGTCAAATAATAGCGCCGAGATCTTAGGTTGGGTTAGGTCAGGTAATATTATGTTATTGATGTATATGAACGTCCCACGGAGAGGTAGATGCCAACTCGCCAGGAATGTTGTCAAATATTAGTGCCGAGATTTTAGGTTGGTTTAGGTTAGGTTAAATTACGTTATTGATGTATATGAAGGACCCACTGAGAGGTAGATGCCAACTCGCCAGGAATGTTGTCAAATATTAGTGCCGAGATGTTAGGTTGGGTTAAGTTAGGTAAAGTTACGTTATTGATGTATATGAAGGTCCCACGGTGACGTAGTGGCCAACTCGCCAGGAATGTTGGTCAAATATTACAGCCGATGTGTTAGGTTGGGTTAGGTTAGGTTATACTACGTTATTGATGTATATGAAGGCCCCACGGAGACGTAGAGGCCAACTCGGCAGAAATGTTGTCAAATATTACCGCCGAGATGATAGGTTGGGTTAGGTTAGGTTATATTACGTTATTGATGTATATAAAATTCCCACGGAGACGTAGAGGCCAACTCGCCAGGAATGTTGTCAAATATTAGTGCCGAGATGTTAGGTTGGATTAGGTTAGGTTATATTACGTTATTGATGTATATAAAGGCCCCGCGGAGACGTAGAGGCCAACCCGCCAGGAATGTTGTCAAATAATAGCGCCGAAAGGTTAGGTTGGGTTAGTTTAGGTTATATTATGTTATTGATATATGTGAAGGTCCCACGGAGACGTAGAGGCCAACTCGCGAGGAATGTTGTCACATAATAGCGCCGAGTGGTTAGGTCGGGTTAGGTTAGGTAATATTAAGTTATTGATGTATATGAAGGTCCCACGGTGACGTAGAGGACAACTCGCCAGGAATGTTGTCAAATATTAGTGCCGAGATGTTAGGTTGGATTAGGTTAGGTTATATTACGTTATTGATGTATATGAAGGCCGCACGTAGAGGTAGAGGCCAACTCGCCAGGAATGTTGTCAAATATTAGTGCCGAGATGTTAGGTTGGGTTAGGTTAGGTAATATTACGTTATTGATGTATATGAAGGTCCCACGGAGACGTAGAGGCCAACTCGCCAGGAATGTTGTCAAATAATAGCGCCGAGATCTTAGGTTGGGTTAAGTTAGGTAATATTACGTTATTGATGTATATGAAGGTCCCACGGTGACGTAGAGGCCAACTCGCCAGGAATGTTGTCAAATATTACCGCCGATGTGTTAGGTTGGGTTAGGTTAGGTTATACTACGTTATTGATGTATATGAAGGCCCCACGGAGACGTAGAGGCCAACTCGGCAGAAATGTTGTCAAATATTACCGCCGAGATGATAGGTTGGGTTAGGTTAGGTTATATTATGTTATTAATATATGTGAAGGGCCCACGGAGACGTAGAGGCCAACTCGCCAGGAATGTTGTCAAATAATAGCGCCGAGATCTTAGGTTGGGTTAAGTTAGGTAATATTACGTTATTGATGTATATGATGGTCCCACGGTGACGTAGAGGCCAACTCGCCAGGAATGTTGTCAAATATTACCGCCGATGTGTTAGGTTGGGTTAGGTTAGGTTATACTACGTTATTGATGTATATGAAGGCCCCACGGAGACGTAGAGGCCAACTCGGCAGAAATGTTGTCAAATATTACCGCCGAGATGATAGGTTGGGTTAGGTTAGGTTATATTACGTTATTGATGTATATAAAATTCCAACGGAGACGTAGAGGCCAACTCGCCAGGAATGTTGTCAAATAATAGCGCCGAGATCTTACGTTGGGTTAGGTCAGGTAATATTATGTTATTGATGTATATGAAGGTCCCACGGAGAAGTAGACGCCAACTCGCCAGGAATGTTGTCAAATATTCCCGCCGAGATGGTAGGTTGGGCTAGGTTAGGTTATTTTACGTTATTGATGTATATAAACGTCCCACGGAAACATAGAGGCCAACAAGCCAGGAATGTTGTCAAATACTACCACCGAGATGTTACGTTGGTTTAGGTTAGGTTAAATTAAGATATTGATGTATATGAAGGTCCCACGGAGAGGTAGAGGCCAACTCGCCAGGAATGTTGTCAAATATTAGTGCCGAGATGTTAGGTTGGGTTACGTTAGGTAATATTAAGTTATTGATGTATATGAAGGTCCCACGGTGACGTAGAGGCCAACTCGCCAGGAATGTAGTCAAATATTAGTGCCGAGATGTTAGGTTGGATTAGGTTAGGTTATATTACGTTATTGATGTATATAAAAGCCCCACGGAGACGTAGAGGCCAACTCGCCAGGAACGTTGTCAAATATTAGTTCCGAGTGATTGGGTTGGGTTAGGTTAGGTTATATTACGTTATTGATGTATATAAAGGCCCCGCGGAGACGTAGATGCCAACCCGCCAGGAATTTTGTCAAATACTACCGCCGAGTTGTTACGTTGGGTTAGGTTAGGTAATATTAAGTTATTGATGTATATGAAGGTCCCACGGTGACGTAGAGGCCAACTCGCCAGGAATGTTGTCAAATATTAGTGCCGAGATGTTAGGTTGGATTAGGTTAGGTTATATTACTTTATTGATGTATATGAAGGCCGCACGTAGAGGTAGAGGCCAACTCGCCAGGAATGTTGTCAAATATTAGTGCCGAGATGTTAGGTTGGGTTAGGTTAGGTAATATTACGTTATTGATGTATATGAAGGTCCCACGGAGACGTAGAGGCCAACTCGCCAGGAATGTTGTCAAATAATAGCGCCGAGATCTTAGGTTGGGTTAAGTTAGGTAATATTACGTTATTGATGTATATGAAGGTCCCACGGTGACGTAGAGGCCAACTCGCCAGGAATGTTGTCAAATATTACCGCCGATGTGTTAGGTTGGGTTAGGTTAGGTTATACTACGTTATTGATGTATATGAAGGCCCCACGGAGACGTAGAGGCCAACTCGGCAGAAATGTTGTCAAATATTACCGCCGAGATGATAGGTTGGGTTAGGTTAGGTTATATTATGTTATTAATATATGTGAAGGTCCCACGGAGACGTAGAGGCCAACTCGCCAGGAATGTTGTCAAATAATAGCGCCGAGATCTTAGGTTGGGTTAAGTTAGGTAATATTACGTTATTGATGTATATGAAGGTCCCACGGTGACGTAGAGGCCAACTCGCCAGGAATGTTGTCAAATATTACCGCCGATATGTTAGGTTGGGTTAGGTTAGGTTATACTACGTTATTGATGTATATGAAGGCCCCACGGAGACGTAGAGGCCAACTCGGCAGAAATGTTGTCAAATATTACCGCCGAGATGATAGGTTGGGTTAGGTTAGGTTATATTACGTTATTGATGTATATAAAATTCCCACGGAGACGTAGAGGCCAACTCGCCAGGAATGTTGTCAAATAATAGCGCCGAGATCTTACGTTGGGTTAGGTCAGGTAATATTATGTTATTGATGTATATGAAGGTCCCACGGAGACGTAGACGCCAACTCGCCAGGAATGTTGTCAAATATTCCCGCCGAGATGGTAGGTTGGGCTAGGTTAGGTTATTTTACGTTATTGATGTATATAAACGTCCCACGGAAACATAGAGGCCAACAAGCCAGGAATGTTGTCAAATACTACCACCGAGATGTTACGTTGGTTTAGGTTAGGTAATATTAAGTTATTGATGTATATGAAGGTCCCACGGTGACGTAGAGGCCAACTCGCCAGGAATGTTGTCAAATAATAGCGCCGAGATCTTACGTTGGGTTAGGTCAGGTAATATTATGTTATTGATGTATATGAAGGTCCCACGGAGACGTAGAGGCCAACTCGCCAGGAATGTTGTCAAATAATAGCGCCGAGATCTTAGGTTGGGTTAAGTTAGGTAATATTACGTTATTGATGTATATGAAGGTCCCACGGTGACGTAGAGGCCAACTCGCCAGGAATGTTGTCAAATATTACCGCCGATGTGTTAGGTTGGGTTAGGTTAGGTTATACTACGTTATTGATGTATATGAAGGCCCCACGGAGACGTAGAGGCCAACTCGGCAGAAATGTTGTCAAATATTACCGCCGAGATGATAGTTTGGGTTAGGTTAGGTTATATTATGTTATTAATATATGTGAAGGTCCCACGGAGACGTAGAGGCCAACTCGCCAGGAATGTTGTCAAATAATAGCGCCGAGATCTTAGGTTGGGTTAAGTTAGGTAATATTACGTTATTGATGTATATGAAGGTCCCACGGTGACGTAGAGGCCAACTCGCCAGGAATGTTGTCAAATATTACCGCCGATGTGTTAGGTTGGGTTAGGTTAGGTTATACTACGTTATTGATGTATATGAAGGCCCCACGGAGACGTAGAGGCCAACTCGGCAGAAATGTTGTCAAATATTACCGCCGAGATGATAGGTTGGGTTAGGTTAGGTTATATTACGTTATTGATGTATATAAAATTCCCACGGAGACGTAGAGGCCAACTCGCCAGGAATGTTGTCAAATAATAGCGCCGAGATCTTACGTTGGGTTAGGTCAGGTAATATTATGTTATTGATGTATATGAAGGTCCCACGGAGACGTAGACGCCAACTCGCCAGGAATGTTGTCAAATATTCCCGCCGAGATGGTAGGTTGGGCTAGGTTAGGTTATTTTACGTTATTGATGTATATAAACGTCCCACGGAAACATAGAGGCCAACAAGCCAGGAATGTTGTCAAATACTACCACCGAGATGTTACGTTGGTTTAGGTTAGGTTAAATTAAGATATTGATGTATATGAAGGTCCCACGGAGAGGTAGAGGCCAACTCGCCAGGAATGTTGTCAAATATTAGTGCCGAGATGTTAGGTTGGGTTAGGTTAGGTAATATTAAGTTATTGATGTATATGAAGGTCCCACGGTGACGTAGAGGCCAACTCGCCAGGAATGTTGTCAAATATTAGTGCCGAGATGTTAGGTTGGATTAGGTTAGGTTATATTACGTTATTGATGTATATAAAAGCCCCACGGAGACGTAGAGGCCAACTCGCCAGGAATGTTGTCAAATATTAGTTCCGAGAGATTGGGTTGGGTTAGGTTAGGTTATATTACGTTATTGGTGTATATAAAGGCCCCGCGGAGACGTAGATGCCAACCCGCCAGGAATTTTGTCAAATAATAGCGCCGAAAGGTTAGGTTGGGTTAATTTAGGTTATATTACGTTATTGATGTATATGAAGGTCCCACGGAGAGGTAGAGGCCAACTCGCCAGGAATGTTGTCTAATATTAGTGCCGAGATTTTAGGTTGGTTTAGGTTAGGTTAAATTACGTTATTGATGTATATGAAGGTCCCACTGAGAGGTAGAGGCCAAGTCGCTAGGAATGTTGTCAAATATTAGTGCCGAGATGTTAGGTTGGGTTAAGTTAGGTAATATTACGTTATTGATGTATATGAAGGTCCCACGGTGACGTAGAGGCCAACTCGCCAGGAATGTTGTCAAATATTACCGCCGATGTGTTAGGTTGGGTTAGGTTAGGTTATACTACGTTATTGATGTATATGAAGGCCCCACGGAGACGTAGAGGCCAACTCGGCAGAAATGTTGTCAAATATTACCGCCGAGATGATAGGTTGGGTTAGGTTAGGTTATATTACGTTATTGATGTATATAAAATTCCCACGGAGACGTAGAGGCCAACTCGCCAGGAATGTTGTCAAATAATAGCGCCGAGATCTTAGGTTGGGTTAGGTCAGGTAATATTATGTTATTGATGTATATGAAGGTCCCACGGAGACGTAGAGGCCAACTCGCCAGGAATGTTGTCAAATATTCCCGCCGAGATGGTAGGTTGGGTTAGTTTAGGTTATATTACGTTATTGATGTATATGAAGGTCCCACGGAGAGGTAGATGCCAACTCGCCAGGAATGTTGTCAAATATTAGTGCCGAGATTTTAGGTTGGTTTAGGTTAGGTTAAATTACGTTATTGATGTATATGAAGGTCCCACTGAGAGGTAGAGGCCAACTCGCCAGGAATGTTGTCAAATATTAGTGCCGAGATGTTAGGTTGGGTTAAGTTAGGTAAAGTTACGTTATTGATGTATATGAAGGTCCCACGGTGACGTAGTGGCCAACTCGCCAGGAATGTTGTCAAATATTACAGCCGATGTGTTAGGTTGGGTTAGGTTAGGTTATACTACGTTATTGATGTATATGAAGGCCCCACGGAGACGTAGAGGCCAACTCGGCAGAAATGTTGTCAAATATTACCGCCGAGATGATAGGTTGGGTTAGGTTAGGTTATATTACGTTATTGATGTATATAAAATTCCCACGGAGACGTAGAGGCCAACGCGCCAGGAATGTTGTCAAATATTAGTGCCGAGATGTTAGGTTGGGTTAGGTTAGGTAATATTAAGTTATTGATGTATATGAAGGTCCCACGGTGACGTAGAGGCCAACTCGCCAGGAATGTTGTCAAATATTAGTGCCGAGATGTTAGGTTGGATTAGGTTAGGTTATATTACGTTATTGATGTATATGAAGGTCCCACGGAGACGTAGAGGCCAACTCGCCAGGAATGTTGTCAAATATTCCCGCCGAGATGGTAGGTTGGGCTAGGTTAGGTTATTTTACGTTATTGATGTATATAAACGTCCCACGGAAACATAGAGGCCAACAAGCCAGGAATGTTGTCAAATACTACCACCGAGATGTTACGTTGGTTTAGGTTAGGTTAAAATAAGATATTGATGTATATGAAGGTCCCACGGAGAGGTAGAGGCCAACTCGCCAGGAATGTTGTCAAATATTAGTGCCGAGATGTTAGGTTGGGTTAGGTTAGGTAATATTAAGTTATTGATGTATATGAAGGTCCCACGGTGACGTAGAGGCCAACTCGCCAGGAATGTTGTCAAATATTAGTGCCGAGATGTTAGGTTGGATTAGGTTAGGTTATATTACGTTATTGATGTATATAAAAGCCCCACGGAGACGTAGAGGCCAACTCGCCAGGAATGTTGTCAAATATTAGTTCCGAGAGATTGGGTTGGGTTAGGTTAGGTTATATTACGTTATTGGTGTATATAAAGGCCCCGCGGAGACGTAGATGCCAACCCGCCAGGAATTTTGTCAAATAATAGCGCCGAAAGGTTAGGTTGGGTTAATTTAGGTTATATTACGTTATTGATGTATATGAAGGTCCCACGGAGAGGTAGAGGCCAACTCGCCAGGAATGTTGTCTAATATTAGTGCCGAGATGTTAGGTTGGGTTAAGTTAGGTAATATTACGTTATTGATGTATATGAAGGTCCCACGGTGACGTAGAGGCCAACTCGCCAGGAATGTTGTCAAATATTACCGCCGATGTGTTAGGTTGGGTTAGGTTAGGTTATATTACGTTATTGATGTATATGAAGGTCCCACGGAGACGTAGAGGCCAACTCGCCAGGAATGTTGTCAAATATTCCCGCCGAGATGGTAGGTTGGGCTAGGTTAGGTTATTTTACGTTATTGATGTATATAAACGTCCCACGGAAACATAGAGGCCAACAAGCCAGGAATGTTGTCAAATACTACCACCGAGATGTTACGTTGGTTTAGGTTAGGTTAAATTAAGATATTGATGTATATGAAGGTCCCACGGAGAGGTAGAGGCCAACTCGCCAGGAATGTTGTCAAATATTAGTGCCGAGATGTTAGGTTGGGTTAGGTTAGGTAATATTAAGTTATTGATGTATATGAAGGTCCCACGGTGACGTAGAGGCCAACTCGCCAGGAATGTTGTCAAATATTAGTGCCGAGATGTTAGGTTGGATTAGGTTAGGTTATATTACGTTATTGATGTATATAAAAGCCCCACGGAGACGTAGAGGCCAACTCGCCAGGAATGTTGTCAAATATTAGTTCCGAGAGATTGGGTTGGGTTAGGTTAGGTTATATTACGTTATTGGTGTATATAAAGGCCCCGCGGAGACGTAGATGCCAACCCGCCAGGAATTTTGTCAAATAATAGCGCCGAAAGGTTAGGTTGGTTTAGGTTAGGTTAAATTACGTTATTGATGTATATGAAGGTCCCACTGAGAGGTAGAGGCCAAGTCGCTAGGAATGTTGTCAAATATTAGTGCCGAGATGTTAGGTTGGGTTAAGTTAGGTAATATTACGTTATTGATGTATATGAAGGTCCCACGGTGACGTAGAGGCCAACTCGCCAGGAATGTTGTCAAATATTACCGCCGATGTGTTAGGTTGGGTTAGGTTAGGTTATACTACGTTATTGATGTATATGAAGGCCCCACGGAGACGTAGAGGCCAACTCGGCAGAAATGTTGTCAAATATTACCGCCGAGATGATAGGTTGGGTTAGGTTAGGTTATATTACGTTATTGATGTATATAAAATTCCCACGGAGACGTAGAGGCCAACTCGCCAGGAATGTTGTCAAATAATAGCGCCGAGATCTTAGGTTGGGTTAGGTCAGGTAATATTATGTTATTGATGTATATGAAGGTCCCACGGAGACGTAGAGGCCAACTCGCCAGGAATGTTGTCAAATATTCCCGCCGAGATGGTAGGTTGGGTTAGTTTAGGTTATATTACGTTATTGATGTATATGAAGGTCCCACGGAGAGGTAGATGCCAACTCGCCAGGAATGTTGTCAAATATTAGTGCCGAGGTTTTAGGTTGGTTTAGGTTAGGTTAAATTACGTTATTGATGTATATGAAGGTCCCACTGAGAGGTAGAGGCCAACTCGCCAGGAATGTTGTCAAATATTAGTGCCGAGATGTTAGGTTGGGTTAAGTTACGTAAAGTTACGTTATTGATGTATATGAAGGTCCCACGGTGACGTAGTGGCCAACTCGCCAGGAATGTTGTCAAATATTACAGCCGATGTGTTAGGTTGGGTTAGGTTAGGTTATACTACGTTATTGATGTATATGAAGGCCCCACGGAGACGTAGAGGCCAACTCGGCAGAAATGTTGTCAAATATTACCGCCGAGATGATAGGTTGGGTTAGGTTAGGTTATATTACGTTATTGATGTATATAAAATTCCCACGGAGACGTAGAGGCCAACGCGCCAGGAATGTTGTCAAATATTAGTGCCGAGATGTTAGGTTGGGTTAGGTTAGGTAATATTAAGTTATTGATGTATATGAAGGTCCCACGGTGACGTAGAGGCCAACTCGCCAGGAATGTTGTCAAATATTAGTGCCGAGATGTTAGGTTGGATTAGGTTAGGTTATATTACGTTATTGATGTATATGAAGGTCCCACGGAGACGTAGAGGCCAACTCGCCAGGAATGTTGTCAAATATTCCCGCCGAGATGGTAGGTTGGGCTAGGTTAGGTTATTTTACGTTATTGATGTATATAAACGTCCCACGGAAACATAGAGGCCAACAAGCCAGGAATGTTGCCAAATACTACCGCCGAGATGTTACGTTGGTTTAGGTTAGGTTAAATTCAGATATTGATGTATATGAAGGTCCCACGGAGAGGTAGAGGCCAACTCGCCAGGAATGTTGTCAAATATTAGTTCCGAGAGATTGGGTTGGGTTAGGTTAGGTTATATTACGTTATTGATGTATATGAAGGCCCCACGGAGACGTAGAGGCCAACTCGCCAGGAATGTTGTCAAATAATAGCGCCGAAAGGTTAGGTTGGGTTAGTTTAGGTTATATTATGTTATTGATATATGTGAAGGTCCCACGGAGACGTAGAGGCCAACTCGCCAGGAATGTTGTCACATAATAGCGCCGAGTGGTTAGGTCGGGTTATATTAGGTTATATTACGTTATTGATAGATATGAAGGTCTCACGGAGAC
Organism: Xylocopa violacea; assembly: GCA_963969225.1. Lineage (NCBI taxonomy): Eukaryota > Metazoa > Arthropoda > Insecta > Hymenoptera > Apidae > Xylocopa > Xylocopa violacea. Next base: position 4,406,861 of record CAXAJV010001082.1, read on the forward strand.
GTAGAGGCCAACTCGCCAGGAATGTTGTCAAATATTACCGCCGAGATGATAGGTTGGGTTAGGTTAGGTTATATTATGTTATTGATATATGTGAAGGTCCCACGGGGACGTAGAGGCCAACTCGCCAGGAATGTTGTCAAATAATAGCGCCGAGATCTTAGGTTGGGTTAAGTTAGGTAATATTACGTTATTGATGTATATGAAGGTCCCACGGTGACGTAGAGGCCAACTCGCCAGGAATGTTGTCAAATATTACCGCCGATGTGTTAGGTTGGGTTAGGTTAGGTTATACTACGTTATTGATGTATATGAAAGCCCCACGGATACGTAGAGGCCAACTCGGCAGAAATGTTGTCAAATATTACCGCCGAGATGATAGGTTGGGTTAGGTTAGGTTATATTACGTTATTGATGTATATAAAATTCCCACGGAGACGTAGAGGCCAACTCGCCAGGAATGTTGTCAAATAATAGCGCCGAGATCTTAGGTTGGGTTAGGTCAGGTAATATTATGTTATTGATGTATATGAAGGTCCCACGGAGACGTAGAGGCCAACTCGCCAGGAATGTTGTCAAATATTCCCGCCGAGATTGTAGGTTGGGCTAGGTTAGGTTATTTTACGTTATTGATGTATATAAACGTCCCACGGAAACATAGAGGCCAACAAGCCAGGAATGTTGTCAAATACTACCGCCGAGATGTTACGTTGGTTTAGGTTAGGTTAAATTCAGATATTGATGTATATGAAGGTCCCACGGAGAGGTAGAGGCCAACTCGCCAGGAATGTTGTCAAATATTAGTTCCGAGAGATTGGGTTGGGTTAGGTTAGGTTATATTACGTTATTGATGTATATGAAGGCCCCACGGAGACGTAGAGGCCAACTGGCCAGGAATGTTGTCAAATATTACCGCCGAGATGATAAGTTGGGTTAGGTTAGATTATATTACGTTATTGATGTATATGAAGGTCGCACGTAGAGGTAGAGGCCAACTCGCCAGGAATGTTGTCAAATATTAGTGGCGAGATGTTAGGTTGGGTTAGGTTAGGTAATATTACGTTATTGATGTATATGAAGGTCCCACGGAGACGTAGAGGCCAACTCGCCAGGAATGTTGTCAAATAATAGCGCCGAGATCTGAGGTTGGGTTAAGTTAGGTAATATTACGTTATTGATGTATATGAAGGTCCCACTGTGACGTAGAGGCCAACTCGCCAGGAATGTTGTCAAATATTACCGCCGATGTGTTAGGTTGGGTTAGGTTAGGTTATACTACGTTATTGATGTATATGAAGGCCCCACGGAGACGTAGAGGCCAACTCGGCAGAAATGTTGTCAAATATTACCGCCGAGATGATAGGTTGGGTTAGGTTAGGTTATATTACGTTATTGATGTATATAAAATTCCCACGGAGACGTAGAGGCCAACTCGCCAGGAATGTTGTCAAATAATAGCGCCGAGATCTTAGGTTGGGTTAGGTCAGGTAATATTATGTTATTGATGTATATGAAGGTCCCACGGAGAGGTAGATGCCAACTCGCCAGGAATGTTGTCAAATATTAGTGCCGAGATTTTAGGTTGGTTTAGGTTAGGTTAAATTACGTTATTGATGTATATGAAGGACCCACTGAGAGGTAGAGGCCAACTCGCCAGGAATGTTGTCAAATATTAGTGCCGAGATGTTAGGTTGGGTTAAGTTAGGTAAAGTTACGTTATTGATGTATATGAAGGTCCCACGGTGACGTAGTGGCCAACTCGCCAGGAATGTTGTCAAATATTACAGCCGATGTGTTAGGTTGGGTTAGGTTAGGTTATACTACGTTATTGATGTATATGAAGGCCCCACGGAGACGTAGAGGCCAACTCGGCAGAAATGTTGTCAAATATTACCGCCGAGATGATAGGTTGGGTTAGGTTAGGTTATATTACGTTATTGATGTATATAAAATTCCCACGGAGACGTAGAGGCCAACTCGCCAGGAATGTTGTCAAATATTAGTGCCGAGATGTTAGGTTGGATTAGGTTAGGTTATATTACGTTATTGATGTATATAAAGGCCCCGCGGAGACGTAGAGGCCAACCCGCCAGGAATGATGTCAAATAATAGCGCCGAAAGGTTAGGTTGGGTTAGTTTAGGTTATATTATGTTATTGATATATGTGAAGGTCCCACGGAGACGTAGAGGCCAACTCGCGAGGAATGTTGTCACATAATAGCGCCGAGTGGTTTGGTCGGGTTAGGTTAGGTAATATTAAGTTATTGATGTATATGAAGGTCCCACGGTGACGTAGAGGCCAACTCGCCAGGAATGTTGTCAAATATTAGTGCCGAGATGTTAGGTTGGATTAGGTTAGGTTATATTACGTTATTGATGTATATGAAGGCCGCACGTAGAGGTAGAGGCCAACTCGCCAGGAGTGTTGTCAAATATTAGTGCCGAGATGTTAGGTTGGGTTAGGTTAGGTAATATTACGTTATTGATGTATATGAAGGTCCCACGGAGACGTAGAGGCCAACTCGCCAGGAATGTTGTCAAATAATAGCGCCGAGATCTTAGGTTGGGTTAAGTTAGGTAATATTACGTTATTGATGTATATGAAGGTCCCACGGTGACGTAGAGGCCAACTCGCCAGGAATGTTGTCAAATATTACCGCCGATGTGTTAGGTTGGGTTAGGTTAGGTTATACTACGTTATTGATGTATATGAAGGCCCCACGGAGACGTAGATGCCAACCCGCCAGGAATTTTGTCAAATAATAGCGCCGAAAGGTTAGGTTGGGTTAATTTAGGTTATATTACGTTATTGATGTATATGAAGGTCCCACGGAGAGGTAGAGGCCAACTCGCCAGGAATGTTGTCTAATATTAGTGCCGAGATTTTAGGTTGGTTTAGGTTAGGTTAAATTACGTTATTGATGTATATGAAGGTCCCACTGAGAGGTAGAGGCCAAGTCGCTAGGAATGTTGTCAAATATTAGTGCCGAGATGTTAGGTTGGGTTAAGTTAGGTAATATTACGTTATTGATGTATATGAAGGTCCCACGGTGACGTAGAGGCCAACTCGCCAGGAATGTTGTCAAATATTACCGCCGATGTGTTAGGTTGGGTTAGGTTAGGTTATACTACGTTATTGATGTATATGAAGGCCCCACGGAGACGTAGAGGCCAACTCGGCAGAAATGTTGTCAAATATTACCGCCGAGATGATAGGTTGGGTTAGGTTAGGTTATATTACGTTATTGATGTATATAAAATTCCCACGGAGACGTAGAGGCCAACTCGCCAGGAATGTTGTCAAATAATAGCGCCGAGATCTTAGGTTGGGTTAGGTCAGGTAATATTATGTTATTGATGTATATGAAGGTCCCACGGAGACGTAGAGGCCAACTCGCCAGGAATGTTGTCAAATATTCCCGCCGAGATGGTAGGTTGGGTTAGTTTAGGTTATATTACGTTATTGATGTATATGAAGGTCCCACGGAGAGGTAGATGCCAACTCGCCAGGAATGTTGTCAAATATTAGTGCCGAGATTTTAGGTTGGTTTAGGTTAGGTTAAATTACGTTATTGATGTATATGAAGGTCCCACTGAGAGGTAGAGGCCAACTCGCCAGGAATGTTGTCAAATATTAGTGCCGAGATGTTAGGTTGGGTTAAGTTAGGTAAAGTTACGTTATTGATGTATATGAAGGTCCCACGGTGACGTAGTGGCCAACTCGCCAGGAATGTTGTCAAATATTACAGCCGATGTGTTAGGTTGGGTTAGGTTAGGTTATACTACGTTATTGATGTATATGAAGGCCCCACGGAGACGTAGAGGCCCACTCGGCAGAAATGTTGTCAAATATTACCGCCGAGATGATAGGTTGGGTTAGGTTAGGTTATATTACGTTATTGATGTATATAAAATTCCCACGGAGACGTAGAGGCCAACTCGCCAGGAATGTTGTCAAATAATAGCGCCGAGATCTTAGGTTGGGTTAGGTCAGGTAATATTATGTTATTGATGTATATGAAGGTCCCACGGAGACGTAGAGGCCAACTCGCCAGGAATGTTGTCAAATATTCCCGCCGAGATGGTAGGTTGGGCTAGGTTAGGTTATTTTACGTTATTGATGTATATAAACGTCCCACGGAAACATAGAGGCCAACAAGCCAGGAATGTTGTCAAATACTACCGCCGAGATGTTACGTTGGTTTAGGTTAGGTTAAATTCAGATATTGATGTATATGAAGGTCCCACGGAGAGGTAGAGGCCAACTCGCCAGGAATGTTGTCAAATATTAGTTCCGAGAGATTGGGTTGGGTTAGGTTAGGTTATATTACGTTATTGATGTATATGAAGGCCCCACGGAGACGTAGAGGCCAACTCGCCAGGAATGTTGTCAAATATTACCGCCGAGATGTTAGGTTGGGTTAGGTTAGGTTATATTACGTTATTGATGTATATGAAGGCCCCACGGAGACGTAGAGGCCAACTGGCCAGGAATGTTGTCAAATATTACCGCCGAGATGATAGGTTGGGTTAGGTTAGATTATATTACGTTATTGATGTATATGAAGGTCGCACGTAGAGGTAGAGGCCAACTCGCCAGGAATGTTGTCAAATATTAGTGGCGAGATGTTAGGTTGGGTTAGGTTAGGTAATATTACGTTATTGATGTATATGAAGGTCCCACGGAGACGTAGAGGCCAACTCGCCAGGAATGTTGTCAAATAATAGCGCCGAGATCTGAGGTTGGGTTAAGTTAGGTAATATTACGTTATTGATGTATATGAAGGTCCCACTGTGACGTAGAGGCCAACTCGCCAGGAATGTTGTCAAATATTACCGCCGATGTGTTAGGTTGGGTTAGGTTAGCTTATACTACGTTATTGATGTATATGAAGGCCCCACGGAGACGTAGAGGCCAACTCGGCAGAAATGTTGTCAAATATTACCGCCGAGATGATAGGTTGGGTTATGTTATGTTATATTACGTTATTGATGTATATAAAATTCCCACGGAGACGTAGAGGCCAACTCGCCAGGAATGTTGTCAAATAATAGCGCCGAGATCTTAGGTTGGGTTAGGTCAGGTAATATTATGTTATTGATGTATATGAAGGTCCCACGGAGAGGTAGATGCCAACTCGCCAGGAATGTTGTCAAATATTAGTGCCGAGATTTTAGGTTGGTTTAGGTTAGGTTAAATTACGTTATTGATGTATATGAAGGACCCACTGAGAGGTAGAGGCCAACTCGCCAGGAATGTTGTCAAATATTAGTGCCGAGATGTTAGGTTGGGTTAAGTTAGGTAAAGTTACGTTATTGATGTATATGAAGGTCCCACGGTGACGTAGTGGCCAACTCGCCAGGAATGTTGTCAAATATTACAGCCGATGTGTTAGGTTGGGTTAGGTTAGGTTATACTACGTTATTGATGTATATGAAGGCCCCACGGAGACGTAGAGGCCAACTCGGCAGAAATGTTGTCAAATATTACCGCCGAGATGATAGGTTGGGTTAGGTTAGGTTATATTACGTTATTGATGTATATAAAATTCCCACGGAGACGTAGAGGCCAACTCGCCAGGAATGTTGTCAAATATTAGTGCCGAGATGTTAGGTTGGATTAGGTTAGGTTATATTACGTTATTGATGTATATAAAGGCCCCGCGGAGACGTAGAGGCCAACCCGCCAGGAATGTTGTCAAATAATAGCGCCGAAAGGTTAGGTTGGGTTAGTTTAGGTTATATTATGTTATTGATATATGTGAAGGTCCCACGGAGACGTAGAGGCCAACTCGCGAGGAATGTTGTCACATAATAGCGCCGAGTGGTTAGGTCGGGTTAGGTTAGGTAATATTAAGTTATTGATGTATATGAAGGTCCCACGGTGACGTAGAGGCCAACTCGCCAGGAATGTTGTCAAATATTAGTGCCGAGATGTTAGGTTGGATTAGGTTAGGTTATATTACGTTATTGATGTATATGAAGGCCGCACGTAGAGGTAGAGGCCAACTCGCCAGGAATGTTGTCAAATATTAGTGCCGAGATGTTAGGTTGGGTTAGGTTAGGTAATATTACGTTATTGATGTATATGAAGGTCCCACGGAGACGTAGAGGCCAACTCGCCAGGAATGTTGTCAAATAATAGCGCCGAGATCTTAGGTTGGGTTAAGTTAGGTAATATTACGTTATTGATGTATATGAAGGTCCCACGGTGACGTAGAGGCCAACTCGCCAGGAATGTTGTCAAATATTACCGCCGATGTGTTAGGTTGGGTTAGGTTAGGTTATACTACGTTATTGATGTATATGAAGGCCCCACGGAGACGTAGAGGCCAACTCGGCAGAAATGTTGTCAAATATTACCGCCGAGATGATAGGTTGGGTTAGGTTAGGTTATATTATGTTATTAATATATGTGAAGGTCCCACGGAGACGTAGAGGCCAACTCGCCAGGAATGTTGTCAAATAATAGCGCCGAGATCTTAGGTTGGGTTAAGTTAGGTAATATTACGTTATTGATGTATATGATGGTCCCACGGTGACGTAGAGGCCGACTCGCCAGGAATGTTGTCAAATATTACCGCCGATGTGTTAGGTTGGGTTAGGTTAGGTTATACTACGTTATTGATGTATATGAAGGCCCAACGGAGACGTAGAGGCCAACTCGGCAGAAATGTTGTCAAATATTACCGCCGAGATGATAGGTTGGGTTAGGTTAGGTTATATTACGTTATTGATGTATATAAAATTCCCACGGAGACGTAGAGGCCAACTCGCCAGGAATGTTGTCAAATAATAGCGCCGAGATCTTACGTTGGGTTAGGTCAGGTAATATTATGTTATTGATGTATATGAAGGTCCCACGGAGACGTAGACGCCAACTCGCCAGGAATGTTGTCAAATATTCCCGCCGAGATGGTAGGTTGCGCTAGGTTAGGTTATTTTACATTATTGATGTATATAAACGTCCCACGGAAACATAGAGGCCAACAAGCCAGGAATGTTGTCAAATACTACCACCGAGATGTTACGTTGGTTTAGGTTAGGTTAAATTAAGATATTGATGTATATGAAGGTCCCACGGAGAGGTAGAGGCCAACTCGCCAGGAATGTTGTCAAATATTAGTGCCGAGATGTTAGGTTGGGTTAGGTTAGGTTATATTACGTTATTGATGTATATGAAGGCCGCACGTAGAGGTAGAGGCCAACTCGCCAGGAATGTTTTCAAATATTAGTGCCGAGATGTTAGGTTGGGTTAGGTTAGGTAATATTACGTTATTGATGTATATGAAGGTCCCACGGAGACGTAGAGGCCAACTCGCCAGGAATGTTGTCAAATAATAGCGCCGAGATCTTAGGTTGGGTTAAGTTAGGTAATATTACGTTATTGATGTATATGAAGGTCCCACGGTGACGTAGAGGCCAACTCGCCAGGAATGTTGTCAAATATTACCGCCGATGTGTTAGGTTGGGTTAGGTTAGGTTATACTACGTTATTGATGTATATGAAGGCCCCACGGAGACGTAGAGGCCAACTCGGCAGAAATGTTGTCAAATATTACCGCCGAGATGATAGGTTGGGTTAGGTTAGGTTATATTATGTTATTAATATATGTGAAGGTCCCACGGAGACGTAGAGGCCAACTCGCCAGGAATGTTGTCAAATATTAGTGCCGAGATGTTAGGTTGGGTTAAGTTAGGTAATATTAAGTTATTGATGTATATGAAGGTCCCACGGTGACGTAGAGGCCAACTCGCCAGGAATGTAGTCAAATATTAGTGCCGAGATGTTAGGTTGGATTAGGTTAGGTTATATTACGTTATTGATGTATATAAAAGCCCCACGGAGACGTAGAGGCCAACTCGCCAGGAATGTGGTCAAATATTAGTTCCGAGTGATTGGGTTGGGTTAGGTTAGGTTATATTACGTTATTGATGTATATAAAGGCCCCGCGGAGACGTAGATGCCAACCCGCCAGGAATTTTGTCAAATACTACCGCCGAGTTGTTACGTTGGTTTAGGTTAGGTTAAATTAAGATTTTGATGTATATGAAGGTCCCACGGAGAGGTAGAGGCCAACGCGCCAGGAATGTTGTCAAATATTAGTGCCGAGATGTTAGGTTGGGTTAGGTTAGGTAATATTAAGTTATTGATGTATATGAAGGTCCCACGGTGACGTAGAGGCCAACTCGCCAGGAATGTTGTCAAATATTAGTGCCGAGATGTTAGGTTGGATTAGGTTAGGTTATATTACGTTATTGATGTATATGAAGGCCGCACGTAGAGGTAGAGGCCAACTCGCCAGGAATGTTGTCAAATATTAGTGCCGAGATGTTAGGTTGGGTTAGGTTAGGTAATATTACGTTATTGATGTATATGAAGGTCCCACGGAGACGTAGAGGCCGACTCGCCAGGAATGTTGTCAAATAATAGCGCCGAGATCTTAGGTTGGGTTAAGTTAGGTAATATTACGTTATTGATGTATATGAAGGTCCCACGGTGACGTAGAGGCCAACTCGCCAGGAATGTTGTCAAATATTACCGCCGATGTGTTAGGTTGGGTTAGGTTAGGTTATACTACGTTATTGATGTATATGAAGGCCCCACGGAGACGTAGAGGCCAACTCGGCAGAAATGTTGTCAAATATTACCGCCGAGATGATAGGTTGGGTTAGGTTAGGTTATATTACGTTATTGATGTATATAAAATTCCCACGGAGACGTAGAGGCCAACTCGCCAGGAATGTTGTCAAATAATAGCGCCGAGATCTTACGTTGGGTTAGGTCAGGTAATATTATGTTATTGATGTATATGAAGGTCCCACGGAGACGTAGACGCCAACTCGCCAGGAATGTTGTCAAATATTCCCGCCGAGATGGTAGGTTGGGCTAGGTTAGGTTATTTTACGTTATTGATGTATATAAACGTCCCAGGGAAACATAGAGGCCAACAAGCCAGGAATGTTGTCAAATACTACCACCGAGATGTTACGTTGGTTTAGGTTAGGTTAAATTAAGATATTGATGTATATGAAGGTCCCACGGAGAGGTAGAGGCCAACTCGCCAGGAATGTTGTCAAATATTAGTGCCGAGATGTTAGGTTGGGTTAGGTTAGGTAATATTAAGTTATTGATGTATATGAAGGTCCCACGGAGACGTAGAGGCCAACTCGCCAGGAATGTTGTCAAATATTAGTTCCGAGAGTTTGGGTTGGGTTAGGTTAGGTTATATTACGTTATTGGTGTATATAAAGGCCCCGCGGAGACGTAGATGCCAACCCGCCAGGAATTTTGTCAAATAATAGCGCCGAAATGTTAGGTTGGGTTAATTTAGGTTATATTACGTTATTGATGTATATGAAGGTCCCACGGAGAGGTAGAGGCCAACTCGCCAGGAATGTTGTCTAATATTAGTGCCGAGATTTTAGGTTGGTTTAGGTTAGGTTAAATTACGTTATTGATGTATATGAAGGTCCCACTGAGAGGTAGAGGCCAAGTCGCTAGGAATGTTGCAAATATTAGTGCCGAGATGTTAGGTTGGGTTAAGTTAGGTAATATTACGTTATTGATGTATATGAAGGTCCCACGGTGACGTAGAGGCCAACTCGCCAGGAATGTTGTCAAATATTACCGCCGATGTGTTAGGTTGGGTTAGGTTAGGTTATACTACGTTATTGATGTATATGAAGGCCCCACGGAGACGTAGAGGCCAACTCGGCAGAAATGTTGTCAAATATTACCGCCGAGATGATAGGTTGGGTTAGGTTAGGTTATATTACGTTATTGATGTATATAAAATTCCCACGGAGACGTAGAGGCCAACTCGCCAGGGATGTTGTCAAATATTAGTGCCGAGTTGTTAGGTTGGATTAGGTTAGGTTATATTACGTTATTGATGTATATAAAAGCCCCACGGAGACGTTGAGGCCAACTCGCCAGGAATGTTGTCAAATATTAGTTCCGAGAGATTGGGTTGGGTTAGTTTAGGTTATATTACGTTATTGATGTATATGAAGGTCCCACGGAGAGGTAGATGCCAACTCGCCAGGAATGTTGTCAAATATTAGTGCCGAGATTTTAGGTTGGTTTAGGTTAGGTTAAATTACGTTATTGATGTATATGAAGGTCCCACTGAGAGGTAGAGGCCAACTCGCCAGGAATGTTGTCAAATATTAGTGCCGAGATGTTAGGTTGGGTTAAGTTAGGTAAAGTTACGTTATTGATGTATATGAAGGTCCCACGGTGACGTAGTGGCCAACTCGCCAGGAATGTTGTCAAATATTACAGCCGATGTGTTAGGTTGGGTTAGGTTAGGTTATACTACGTTATTGATGTATATGAAGGCCCCACGGAGACGTAGAGGCCAACTCGGCAGAAATGTTGTCAAATATTACCGCCGAGATGATAGGTTGGGTTAGGTTAGGTTATATTACGTTATTGATGTATATAAAATTCCCACGGAGACGTAGAGGCCAACGCGCCAGGAATGTTGTCAAATATTAGTGCCGAGATGTTAGGTTGGGTTAGGTTAGGTAATATTAAGTTATTGATGTATATGAAGGTCCCACGGTGACGTAGAGGCCAACTCGCCAGGAATGTTGTCAAATATTAGTGCCGAGATGTTAGGTTGGATTAGGTTAGGTTATATTACGTTATTGATGTATATAAAAGCCCCACGGAGACGTAGAGGCCAACTCGCCAGGAATGTTGTCAAATATTAGTTCCGAGAGATTGGGTTGGGTTAGGTTAGGTTATATTACGTTATTGATGTATATGAAGGCCCCACGGAGACGTAGAGGCCAACCCGCCAGGAATGTTGTCAAATATTAGTGCCGAGATGTTAGGTTGGATTAGGTTAGGTTATATTACGTTATTGATGTATATGAAGGCCGCACGTAGAGGTAGAGGCCAACTCGCCAGGAATGTTGTCAAATATTAGTGCCGAGATGTTAGGTTGGGTTAGGTTAGGTAATATTACGTTATTGATGTATATGAAGGTCCCACGGAGACGTAGAGGCCAACTCGCCAGGAATGTTGTCAAATAATAGCGCCGAGATCTTAGGTTGGGTTAAGTTAGGTAATATTACGTTATTGATGTATATGAAGGTCCCACGGAGACGTAGAGGCCAACTCGCCAGGAATGTTGTCAAATATTCCCGCCGAGATGATAGGTTGGGCTAGGTTAGGTTATATTACGTTATTGATGTATATAAAGGTCCCACGGAAACATAGAGGCCAACAAGCCAGGAATGTTGTCAAATACTACCGCCGAGTTGTTACGTTGGTTTAGGTTAGGTTAAATTAAGATTTTGATGTATATGAAGGTCCCACGGAGAGGTAGAGGCCAACGCGCCAGGAATGTTGTCAAATATTAGTGCCGAGATGTTAGGTTGGGTTAGGTTAGGTAATATTAAGTTATTGATGTATATGAAGGTCCCACGGTGACGTAGAGGCCAACTCGCCAGGAATGTTGTCAAATATTAGTGCCGAGATGTTAGGTTGGATTAGGTTAGGTTATATTACGTTATTGATGTATATGAAGGCCGCACGTAGAGGTAGAGGCCAACTCGCCAGGAATGTTGTCAAATATTAGTGCCGAGATGTTAGGTTGGGTTAGGTTAGGTAATATTACGTTATTGATGTATATGAAGGTCCCACGGAGACGTAGAGGCCAAGTCGCCAGGAATGTTGTCAAATAATAGCGCCGAGATCTTAGGTTGGGTTAAGTTAGGTAATATTACGTTATTGATGTATATGAAGGTCCCACGGTGACGTAGAGGCCAACTCGCCAGGAATGTTGTCTAATATTACAGCCGATGTGTTAGGTTGGGTTAGGTTAGGTTATACTACGTTATTGATGTATATGAAGGCCCCACGGAGACGTAGAGGCCAACTCGGCAGAAATGTTGTCAAATATTACCGCCGAGATGATAGGTTGGGTTAGGTTAGGTTATATTATGTTATTAATATATGTGAAGGTCCCACGGAGACGTTGAGGCCAACTCGCCAGGAATGTTGTCAAATAATAGCGCCGAGATCTTAGGTTGGGTTAAGTTAGGTAATATTACGTTATTGATGTATATGAAGGTCCCACGGTGACGTAGAGGCCAACTCGCCAGGAATGTTGTCAAATATTACCGCCGATGTGTTAGGTTGGGTTAGGTTAGGTTATACTACGTTATTGATGTATATGAAGGCCCCACGGAGACGTAGAGGCCAACTCGGCAGAAATGTTGTCAAATATTACCGCCGAGATGATAGGTTGGGTTAGGTTAGGTTATATTACGTTATTGATGTATATAAAATTCCCACGGAGACGTAGAGGCCAACTCGCCAGGAATGTTGTCAAATAATAGCGCCGAGATCTTACGTTGGGTTAGGTCAGGTAATATTATGTTATTGATGTATATGAAGGTCCCACGGAGACGTAGACGCCAACTCGCCAGGAATGTTGTCAAATATTCCCGCCGAGATGGTAGGTTGGGCTAGGTTAGGTTATTTTACGTTATTGATGTATATAAACGTCCCACGGAAACATAGAGGCCAACAAGCCAGGAATGTTGTCAAATACTACCATCGAGATGTTACGTTGGTTTAGGTTAGGTTAAATTAAGATATTGATGTATATGAAGGTCCCACGGAGAGGTAGAGGCCAACTCGCCAGGAATGTTGTCAAATATTAGTGCCGAGATGTTAGGTTGGGTTAGGTTAGGTAATATTAAGTTATTGATGTATATGAAGGTCCCACGGTGACGTAGAGGCCAACTCGCCAGGAATGTTGTCAAATATTAGTGCCGAGATGTTAGGTTGGATTAGGTTAGGTTATATTACGTTATTGATGTATATAAAAGCCCCACGGAGACGTAGAGGCCAACTCGCCAGGAATGTTGTCAAATATTAGTTCCGAGAGATTGGGTTGGGTTAGGTTAGGTTATATTACGTTATTGGTGTATATAAAGGCCCCGCGGAGACGTAGATGCCAACCCGCCAGGAATTTTGTCAAATAATAGCGCCGAAATGTTAGGTTGGGTTAATTTAGGTTATATTACGTTATTGATGTATATGAAGGTCCCACGGAGAGGTAGAGGCCAACTCGCCAGGAATGTTGTCTAATATTAGTGCCGAGATTTTAGGTTGGTTTAGGTTAGGTTAAATTACGTTATTGATGTATATGAAGGTCCCACTGAGAGGTAGAGGCCAAGTCGCTAGGAATGTTGCAAATATTAGTGCCGAGATGTTAGGTTGGGTTAAGTTAGGTAATATTACGTTATTGATGTATATGAAGGTCCCACGGTGACGTAGAGGCCAACTCGCCAGGAATGTTGTCAAATATTACCGCCGATGTGTTAGGTTGGGTTAGGTTAGGTTATACTACGTTATTGATGTATATGAAGGCCCCACGGAGACGTAGAGGCCAACTCGGCAGAAATGTTGTCAAATATTACCGCCGAGATGATAGGTTGGGTTAGGTTAGGTTATATTACGTTATTGATGTATATAAAATTCCCACGGAGACGTAGAGGCCAACTCGCCAGGAATGTTGTCAAATAATAGCGCCGAGATCTTAGGTTGGGTTAGGTCAGGTAATATTATGTTATTGATGTATATGAAGGTCCCACGGAGACGTAGAGGCCAACTCGCCAGGAATGTTGTCAAATATTCCCGCCGAGATGGTAGGTTGGGTTAGTTTAGGTTATATTACGTTATTGATGTATATGAAGGTCCCACGGAGAGGTAGATGCCAACTCGCCAGGAATGTTGTCAAATATTAGTGCCGAGATTTTAGGTTGGTTTAGGTTAGGTTAAATTACGTTATTGATGTATATGAAGGTCCCACTGAGAGGTAGAGGCCAACTCGCCAGGAATGTTGTCAAATATTAGTGCCGAGATGTTAGGTTGGGTTAAGTTAGGTAAAGTTACGTTATTGATGTATATGAAGGTCCCACGGTGACGTAGTGGCCAACTCGCCAGGAATGTTGTCAAATATTACAGCCGATGTGTTAGGTTGGGTTAGGTTAGGTTATACTACGTTATTGATGTATATGAAGGCCCCACGGAGACGTAGAGGCCAACTCGGCAGAAATGTTGTCAAATATTACCGCCGAGATGATAGGTTGGGTTAGGTTAGGTTATATTACGTTATTGATGTATATAAAATTCCCACGGAGACGTAGAGGCCAACGCGCCAGGAATGTTGTCAAATATTAGTGCCGAGATGTTAGGTTGGGTTAGGTTAGGTAATATTAAGTTATTGATGTATATGAAGGTCCCACGGTGACGTAGAGGCCAACTCGCCAGGAATGTTGTCAAATATTAGTGCCGAGATGTTAGGTTGGATTAGGTTAGGTTATATTACGTTATTGATGTATATAAAAGCCCCACGGAGACGTAGAGGCCAACTCGCCAGGAATGTTGTCAAATATTAGTTCCGAGAGATTGGGTTGGGTTAGGTTAGGTTATATTACGTTATTGATGTATATGAAGGCCCCACGGAGACGTAGAGGCCAACCCGCCAGGAATGTTGTCAAATAATAGCGCCGAAATGTTAGGTTGGGTTAAGTTAGGTAAAGTTACGTTATTGATGTATATGAAGGCCCCACGGAGACGTAGAGGCCAACTCGCCAGGAATGTTGTCAAATATTACCGACGAGATGTGAGGTTGGGTTAGGTTAGGTTATATTACGTTATTGATGTATATGAAGGTCCCACGGAGACGTAGAGGCCAACTCGCCAGGAATGTTGTCAAATATTCCCGCCGAGATGATAGGTTGGGCTAGGTTAGGTTATATTACGTTATTGATGTATATAAAGGTCCCACGGAAACATAGAGGCCAACAAGCCAGGAATGTTGTCAAATACTACCGCCGAGTTGTTACGTTGGTTTAGGTTAGGTTAAATTAAGATTTTGATGTATATGAAGGTCCCACGGAGAGGTAGAGGCCAACGCGCCAGGAATGTTGTCAAATATTAGTGCCGAGATGTTAGGTTGGGTTAGGTTAGGTAATATTAAGTTATTGATGTATATGAAGGTCCCACGGTGACGTAGAGGCCAACTCGCCAGGAATGTTGTCAAATATTAGTGCCGAGATGTTAGGTTGGATTAGGTTAGGTTATATTACGTTATTGATGTATATGAAGGCCGCACGTAGAGGTAGAGGCCAACTCGCCAGGAATGTTGTCAAATATTAGTGCCGAGATGTTAGGTTGGGTTAGGTTAGGTAATATTACGTTATTGATGTATATGAAGGTCCCACGGAGACGTAGAGGCCAACTCGCCAGGAATGTTGTCAAATAATAGCGCCGAGATCTTACGTTGGGTTAGGTCAGGTAATATTATGTTATTGATGTATATGAAGGTCCCACGGAGACGTAGACGCCAACTCGCCAGGAATGTTGTCAAATATTCCCGCCGAGATGGTAGGTTGGGCTAGGTTAGGTTATTTTACGTTATTGATGTATATAAACGTCCCACGGAAACATAGAGGCCAACAAGCCAGGAATGTTGTCAAATACTACCACCGAGATGTTACGTTGGTTTAGGTTAGGTTAAATTAAGATATTGGTGTATATGAAGGTCCCACGGAGAGGTAGAGGCCAACTCGCCAGGAATGTTGTCAAATATTAGTGCCGAGATGTTAGGTTGGGTTAGGTTAGGTAATATTAAGTTATTGATGTATATGAAGGTCCCACGGTGACGTAGAGGCCAACTCGCCAGGAATGTTGTCAAATATTAGTGCCGAGATGTTAGGTTGGATTAGGTTAGGTTATATTACGTTATTGATGTATATAAAAGCCCCACGGAGACCTAGAGGCCAACTCGCCAGGAATGTTGTCAAATATTAGTTCCGAGAGATTGGGTTGGGTTAGGTTAGGTTATATTACATTATTGATGTATATGAAGGCCCCGCGGAGACGTAGATGCCAACCCGCCAGGAATTTTGTCAAATAATAGCGCCGAAAGGTTAGGTTGGGTTAATTTAGGTTATATTACGTTATTGATGTATATGAAGGTCCCACGGAGAGGTAGAGGCCAACTCGCCAGGAATGTTGTCTAATATTAGTGCCGAGATTTTAGGTTGGTTTAGGTTAGGTTAAATTACGTTATTGATGTATATGAAGGTCCCACTGAGAGGTAGAGGCCAAGTCGCTAGGAATGTTGTCAAATATTAGTGCCGAGATGTTAGGTTGGGTTAAGTTAGGTAATATTACGTTATTGATGTATATGAAGGTCCCACTGTGACGTAGAGGCCAACTCGCCAGGAATGTTGTCAAATATTACCGCCGATGTGTTAGGTTGGGTTAGGTTAGGTTATACTACGTTATTGATGTATATGAAGGCCCCACGGAGACGTAGAGGCCAACTCGGCAGAAATGTTGTCAAATATTACCGCCGAGATGATAGGTTGGGTTAGGTTAGGTTATATTACGTTATTGATGTATATAAAATTCCCACGGAGACGTAGAGGCCAACTCGCCAGGAATGTTGTCAAATATTAGTGCCGAGATGTTAGGTTGGATTAGGTTAGGTTAAATTAAGATTTTGATGTATATGAAGGTCCCACGGAGAGGTAGAGGCCAACGCGCCAGGAATGTTGTCAAATATTAGTGCCGAGATGTTAGGTTGGGTTAGGTTAGGTAATATTAAGTTATTGATGTATATGAAGGTCCCACGGTGACGTAGAGGCCAACTCGCCAGGAATGTTGTCAAATATTAGTGCCGAGATGTTAGGTTGGGCTAGGTTAGGTTATTTTACGTTATTGATGTATATAAACGTCCCACGGAAACATAGAGGCCAACAAGCCAGGAATGTTGTCAAATACTACCGCCGAGATGTTACGTTGGTTTAGGTTAGGTTAAATTCAGATATTGATGTATATGAAGGTCCCACGGAGAGGTAGAGGCCAACTCGCCAGGAATGTTGTCAAATATTAGTTCCGAGAGATTGGGTTGGGTTAGGTTAGGTTATATTACGTTATTGATGTATATGAAGGCCCCACGGAGACGTAGAGGCCAACTCGCCAGGAATGTTGTCAAATATTACCGCCGAGATGTTAGGTTGGGTTAGGTTAGGTTATATTACGTTATTGATGTATATGAAGGCCCCACGGAGACGTAGAGGCCAACTGGCCAGGAATGTTGTCAAATATTACCGCCGAGATGATAGGTTGGGTTAGGTTAGATTATATTACGTTATTGATGTATATGAAGGTCGCACGTAGAGGTAGAGGCCAACTCGCCAGGAATGTTGTCAAATATTAGTGGCGAGATGTTAGGTTGGGTTAGGTTAGGTAATATTACGTTATTGATGTATATGAAGGTCCCACGGAGACGTAGAGGCCAACTCGCCAGGAATGTTGTCAAATAATAGCGCCGAGATCTGAGGTTGGGTTAAGTTAGGTAATATTACGTTATTGATGTATATGAAGGTCCCACTGTGACGTAGAGGCCAACTCGCCAGGAATGTTGTCAAATATTACCGCCGATGTGTTAGGTTGGGTTAGGTTAGGTTATACTACGTTATTGATGTATATGAAGGCCCCACGGAGACGTAGAGGCCAACTCGGCAGAAATGTTGTCAAATATTACCGCCGAGATGATAGGTTGGGTTAGGTTAGGTTATATTACGTTATTGATGTATATAAAATTCCCACGGAGACGTAGAGGCCAACTCGCCAGGAATGTTGTCAAATAATAGCGCCGAGATCTTAGGTTGGGTTAGGTCAGGTAATATTATGTTATTGATGTATATGAAGGTCCCACGGAGAGGTAGATGCCAACTCGCCAGGAATGTTGTCAAATATTAGTGCCGAGATTTTAGGTTGGTTTAGGTTAGGTTAAATTACGTTATTGATGTATATGAAGGACCCACTGAGAGGTAGAGGCCAACTCGCCAGGAATGTTGTCAAATATTAGTGCCGAGATGTTAGGTTGGGTTAAGTTAGGTAAAGTTACGTTATTGATGTATATGAAGGTCCCACGGTGACGTAGTGGCCAACTCGCCAGGAATGTTGTCAAATATTAGTGCCGAGATGTTAGGTTGGATTAGGTTAGGTTATATTACGTTATTGATGTATATGAAGGCCGCACGTAGAGGTAGAGGCCAACTCGCCAGGAATGTTGTCAAATATTAGTGCCGAGGTGTTAGGTTGGGTTAGGTTAGGTAATATTACGTTATTGATGTATATGAAGGTCCCACGGAGACGTAGAGGCCAACTCGCCAGGAATGTTGTCAAATAATAGCGCCGAGATCTTAGGTTGGGTTAAGTTAGGTAATATTACGTTATTGATGTATATGAAGGTCCCACGGTGACGTAGAGGCCAACTCGCCAGGAATGTTGTCAAATATTACCGCCGATGTGTTAGGTTGGGTTAGGTTAGGTTATACTACGTTATTGATGTATATGAAGGCCCAACGGAGACGTAGAGGCCAACTCGGCAGAAATGTTGTCAAATATTACCGCCGAGATGATAGGTTGGGTTAGGTTAGGTTATATTACGTTATTGATGTATATAAAATTCCCACGGAGACGTAGAGGCCAACTCGCCAGGAATGTTGTCAAATAATAGCGCCGAGATCTTACGTTGGGTTAGGTCAGGTAATATTATGTTATTGATGTATATGAAGGTCCCACGGAGACGTAGACGCCAACTCGCCAGGAATGTTGTCAAATATTCCCGCCGAGATGGTAGGTTGGGCTAGGTTAGGTTATTTTACGTTATTGATGTATATAAACGTCCCACGGAAACATAGAGGCCAACAAGCCAGGAATGTTGTCAAATACTACCACCGAGATGTTACGTTGGTTTAGGTTAGGTTAAATTAAGATATTGATGTATATGAAGGTCCCACGGAGAGGTAGAGGCCAACTCGCCAGGAATGCTGTCAAATATTAGTGCCGAGATGTTAGGTTGGGTTAGGTTAGGTTATATTACGTTATTGATGTATATGAAGGCCGCACGTAGAGGTAGAGGCCAACTCGCCAGGAATGTTTTCAAATATTAGTGCCGAGATGTTAGGTTGGGTTAGGTTAGGTAATATTACGTTATTGATGTATATGAAGGTCCCACGGAGACGTAGAGGCCAACTCGCCAGGAATGTTGTCAAATAATAGCGCCGAGATCTTAGGTTGGGTTAAGTTAGGTAATATTACGTTATTGATGTATATGAAGGTCCCACGGTGAGGTAGATGCCAACTCGCCAGGAATGTTGTCAAATATTAGTGCCGAGATTTTAGGTTGGTTTAGGTTAGGTTAAATTACGTTATTGATGTATATGAAGGTCCCACTGAGAGGTAGAGGCCAACTCGCCAGGAATGTTGTCAAATATTAGTGCCGAGATGTTAGGTTGGGTTAAGTTAGGTAAAGTTACGTTATTGATGTATATGAAGGTCCCACGGTGACGTAGTGGCCAACTCGCCAGGAATGTTGTCAAATATTACAGCCGATGTGTTAGGTTGGGTTAGGTTAGGTTATACTACGTTATTGATGTATATGAAGGCCCCACGGAGACGTAGAGGCCAACTCGGCAGAAATGTTGTCAAATATTACCGCCGAGATGATAGGTTGGGTTAGGTTAGGTTATATTACGTTATTGATGTATATAAAATTCCCACGGAGACGTAGAGGCCAACGCGCCAGGAATGTTGTCAAATATTAGTGCCGAGATGTTAGGTTGGGTTAGGTTAGGTAATATTAAGTTATTGATGTATATGAAGGTCCCACGGTGACGTAGAGGCCAACTCGCCAGGAATGTTGTCAAATATTAGTGCCGAGATGTTAGGTTGGATTAGGTTAGGTTATATTACGTTATTGATGTATATAAAAGCCCCACGGAGACGTAGAGGCCAACTCGCCAGGAATGTTGTCAAATATTAGTTCCGAGAGATTGGGTTGGGTTAGGTTAGGTTATATTACGTTATTGATGTATATGAAGGCCCCACGGAGACGTAGAGGCCAACTCGCCAGGAATGTTGTCAAATATTACCGACGAGATGTGAGGTTGGGTTAGGTT
Organism: Xylocopa violacea; assembly: GCA_963969225.1. Taxonomy (NCBI): domain Eukaryota; kingdom Metazoa; phylum Arthropoda; class Insecta; order Hymenoptera; family Apidae; genus Xylocopa; species Xylocopa violacea. The sequence goes on from CAXAJV010001082.1 coordinate 4,426,871, forward strand.
AGGTTATATTACGTTATTGATGTATATGAAGGTCCCACGGAGACGTAGAGGCCAACTCGCCAGGAATGTTGTCAAATATTCCCGCCGAGATGATAGGTTGGGCTAGGTTAGGTTATATTACGTTATTGATGTATATAAAGGTCCCACGGAAACATAGAGGCCAACAAGCCAGGAATATTGTCAAATATTACCGCCGAGATGATAGGTTGGGTTAGGTTAGATTATATTACGTTATTGATGTATATGAAGGTCGCACGTAGAGGTAGAGGCCAACCCGCCAGGAATGTTGTCAAATATTAGTGGCGAGATGTTAGGTTGGGTTAGGTTAGGTAATATTACGTTATTGATGTATATGAAGGTCCCACGGAGACGTAGAGGCCAACTCGCCAGGAATGTTGTCAAATAATAGCGCCGAGATCTTAGGTTGGGTTAAGTTAGGTAATATTACGTTATTGATGTATATGAAGGTCCCACGGTGACGTAGAGGCCAACTCGCCAGGAATGTTGTCAAATATTACAGCCGATGTGTTAGGTTGGGTTAGGTTAGGTTATACTACGTTATTGATGTATATGAAGGCCCCACGGAGACGTAGAGGCCAACTCGGCAGAAATGTTGTCAAATATTACCGCCGAGATGATAGGTTGGGTTAGGTTAGGTTATATTATGTTATTAATATATGTGAAGGTCCCACGGAGACGTAGAGGCCAACTCGCCAGGAATGTTGTCAAATAATAGCGCCGAGATCTTAGGTTGGGTTAAGTTAGGTAATATTACGTTATTGATGTATATGAAGGTCCCACGGTGACGTAGAGGCCAACTCGCCAGGAATGTTGTCAAATATTACCGCCGATGTGTTAGGTTGGGTTAGGTTAGGTTATACTACGTTATTGATGTATATGAAGGCCCCACGGAGACGTAGAGGCCAACTCGGCAGAAATGTTGTCAAATATTACCGCCGAGATGATAGGTTGGGTTAGGTTAGGTTATATTACGTTATTGATGTATATAAAATTCCCACGGAGACGTAGAGGCCAACTCGCCAGGAATGTTGTCAAATAATAGCGCCGAGATCTTACGTTGGGTTAGGTCAGGTAATATTATGTTATTGATGTATATGAAGGTCCCACGGAGACGTAGACGCCAACTCGCCAGGAATGTTGTCAAATATTCCCGCCGAGATGGTAGGTTGGGCTAGGTTAGGTTATTTTACGTTATTGATGTATATAAACGTCCCACGGAAACATAGAGGCCAACAAGCCAGGAATGTTGTCAAATACTACCACCGAGATGTTACGTTGGTTTAGGTTAGGTTAAATTAAGATATTGATGTATATGAAGGTCCCACGGAGAGGTAGAGGCCAACTCGCCAGGAATGTTGTCAAATATTAGTGCCGAGATGTTAGGTTGGGTTAGGTTAGGTAATATTAAGTTATTGATGTATATGAAGGTCCCACGGTGACGTAGAGGCCAACTCGCCAGGAATGTTGTCAAATATTAGTGCCGAGATGTTAGGTTGGATTAGGTTAGGTTATATTACGTTATTGATGTATATAAAAGCCCCACGGAGACGTAGAGGCCAACTCGCCAGGAATGTTGTCAAATATTAGTTCCGAGAGATTGGGTTGGGTTAGGTTAGGTTATATTACGTTATTGGTGTATATAAAGGCCCCGCGGAGACGTAGATGCCAACCCGCCAGGAATTTTGTCAAATAATAGCGCCGAAATGTTAGGTTGGGTTAATTTAGGTTATATTACGTTATTGATGTATATGAAGGTCCCACGGAGAGGTAGAGGCCAACTCGCCAGGAATGTTGTCTAATATTAGTGCCGAGATTTTAGGTTGGTTTAGGTTAGGTTAAATTACGTTATTGATGTATATGAAGGTCCCACTGAGAGGTAGAGGCCAAGTCGCTAGGAATGTTGCAAATATTAGTGCCGAGATGTTAGGTTGGGTTAAGTTAGGTAATATTACGTTATTGATGTATATGAAGGTCCCACGGTGACGTAGAGGCCAACTCGCCAGGAATGTTGTCAAATATTACCGCCGATGTGTTAGGTTGGGTTAGGTTAGGTTATACTACGTTATTGATGTATATGAAGGCCCCACGGAGACGTAGAGGCCAACTCGGCAGAAATGTTGTCAAATATTATCGCCGAGATGATAGGTTGGGTTAGGTTAGGTTATATTACGTTATTGATGTATATAAAATTCCCACGGAGACGTAGAGGCCAACTCGCCAGGAATGTTGTCAAATAATAGCGCCGAGATCTTAGGTTGGGTTAGGTCAGGTAGTATTATGTTATTGATGTATATGAAGGTCCCACGGAGACGTAGAGGCCAACTCGCCAGGAATGTTGTCAAATATTCCCGCCGACATGGTAGGTTGGGTTAGTTTAGGTTATATTACGTTATTGATGTATATGAAGGTCCCACGGAGAGGTAGATGCCAACTCGCCAGGAATGTTGTCAAATATTAGTGCCGAGATTTTAGGTTGGTTATGTTAGGTTAAATTACGTTATTGATGTATATGAAGGTCCCACTGAGAGGTAGAGGCCAACTCGCCAGGAATGTTGTCAAATATTAGTGCCGAGATGTTAGGTTGGGTTAGGTTAGGTAATATTAAGTTATTGATGTATATGAAGGTCCCACGGTGACGTAGAGGCCAACTCGCCAGGAATGTTGTCAAATATTAGTGCCGAGATGTTAGGTTGGATTAGGTTAGGTTATATTACGTTATTGATGTATATAAAAGCCCCACGGAGACGTAGAGGCCAACTCGCCAGGAATGTTGTCAAATATTAGTTCCGAGAGATTGGGTTGGGTTAGGTTAGGTTATATTACGTTATTGATGTATATGAAGGCCCCACGGAGACGTAGAGGCCAACCCGCCAGGAATGTTGTCAAATAATAGCGCCGAAATGTTAGGTTGGGTTAAGTTAGGTAAAGTTACGTTATTGATGTATATGAAGGAACCACGGAGACGTAGAGGCCAACTCGCCAGGAATGTTGTCAAATATTACCGACGAGATGTGAGGTTGGGTTAGGTTAGGTTATATTACGTTATTGATGTATATGAAGGTCCCACGGAGACGTAGAGGCCAACTCGCCAGGAATGTTGTCAAATATTCCCGCCGAGATGATAGGTTGGGCTAGGTTAGGTTATATTACGTTATTGATGTATATAAAGGTCCCACGGAAACATAGAGGCCAACAAGCCAGGAATGTTGTCAAATACTACCGCCGAGTTGTTACGTTGGTTTAGGTTAGGTTAAATTAAGATTTTGATGTATATGAAGGTCCCACGGAGAGGTAGAGGCCAACGCGCCAGGAATGTTGTCAAATATTAGTGCCGAGATGTTAGGTTGGGTTAGGTTAGGTAATATTAAGTTATTGATGTATATGAAGGTCCCACGGTGACGTAGAGGCCAACTCGCCAGGAATGTTGTCAAATATTAGTGCCGAGATGTTAGGTTGGATTAGGTTAGGTTATATTACGTTATTGATGTTTATGAAGGCCGCACGTAGAGGTAGAGGCCAACTCGCCAGGAATGTTGTCAAATATTAGTGCCGAGATGTTAGGTTGGGTTAGGTTAGGTAATATTACGTTATTGATGTATATGAAGGTCCCACGGAGACGTAGAGGCCAACTCGCCAGGAATGTTGTCAAATAATAGCGCCGAGATCTTAGGTTGGGTTAAGTTAGGTAATATTACGTTATTGATGTATATGAAGGTCCCACGGTGACGTAGAGGCCAACTCGCCAGGAATGTTGTCAAATATTACCGCCGATGTGTTAGGTTGGGTTAGGTTAGGTTATACTACGTTATTGATGTATATGAAGGCCCCACGGAGACGTAGAGGCCAACTCGGCAGAAATGTTGTCAAATATTACCGCCGAGATGATAGGTTGGGTTAGGTTAGGTTATATTACGTTATTGATGTATATAAAATTCCCACGGAGACGTAGAGGCCAACTCGCCAGGAATGTTGTCAAATATTAGTGCCGAGATGTTAGGTTGGATTAGGTTAGGTTAAATTAAGATTTTGATGTATATGAAGGTCCCACGGATAGGTAGAGGCCAACGCGCCAGGAATGTTGTCAAATATTAGTGCCGAGATGTTAGGTTGGGTTAGGTTAGGTAATATTAAGTTATTGATGTATATGAAGGTCCCACGGTGACGTAGAGGCCAACTCGCCAGGAATGTTGTCAAATATTAGTGCCGAGATGTTAGGTTGGGTTAGGTTAGGTAATATTACGTTATTGATGTATATGAAGGTCCCACGGAGACGTAGAGGCCAACTCGCCAGGAATGTTGTCAAATAATAGCGCCGAGATCTCAGGTTGGGTTAAGTTAGGTAATATTACGTTATTGATGTATATGAAGGTCCCACGGTGACGTAGAGGCCAACTCGCCAGGAATGTTGTCAAATATTACCGCCGATGTGTTAGGTTGGGTTAGGTTAGGTTATACTACGTTATTGATGTATATGAAGGCCCCACGGAGACGTAGAGGCCAACTCGGCAGAAATGTTGTCAAATATTACCGCCGAGATGATAGGTTGGGTTAGGTTAGGTTATATTATGTTATTAATATATGTGAAGGTCCCACGGAGACGTAGAGGCCAACTCGCCAGGAATGTTGTCAAATAATAGCGCCGAGATCTTAGGTTGGGTTAAGTTAGGTAATATTACGTTATTGATGTATATGAAGGTCCCACGGTGACGTAGAGGCCAACTCGCCAGGAATGTTGTCAAATATTACCGCCGATGTGTTAGGTTGGGTTAGGTTAGGTTATACTACGTTATTGATGTATATGAAGGCCCCACGGAGACGTAGAGGCCAACTCGGCAGAAATGTTGTCAAATATTACCGCCGAGATGATAGGTTGGGTTAGGTTAGGTTATATTACGTTATTGATGTATATAAAATTCCCACGGAGACGTAGAGGCCAACTCGCCAGGAATGTTGTCAAATAATAGCGCCGAGATCTTACGTTGGGTTAGGTCAGGTAATATTATGTTATTGATGTATATGAAGGTCCCACGGAGACGTAGACGCCAACTCGCCAGGAATGTTGTCAAATATTCCCGCCGAGATGGTAGGTTGGGCTAGGTTAGGTTATTTTACGTTATTGATGTATATAAACGTCCCACGGAAACATAGAGGCCAACAAGCCAGGAATGTTGTCAAATACTACCACCGAGATGTTACGTTGGTTTAGGTTAGGTTAAATTAAGATATTGATGTATATGAAGGTCCCACGGAGAGGTAGAGGCCAACTCGCCAGGAATGTTGTCAAATATTAGTGCCGAGATGTTAGGTTGGGTTAGGTTAGGTAATATTAAGTTATTGATGTATATGAAGGTCCCACGGTGACGTAGAGGCCAACTCGCCAGGAATGTTGTCAAATATTAGTGCCGAGATGTTAGGTTGGATTAGGTTAGGTTATATTACGTTATTGATGTATATAAAAGCCCCACGGAGACCTAGAGGCCAACTCGCCAGGAATGTTGTCAAATATTAGTTCCGAGAGATTGGGTTGGGTTAGGTTAGGTTATATTACGTTATTGATGTATATAAAGGCCCCGCGGAGACGTAGATGCCAACCCGCCAGGAATTTTGTCAAATAATAGCGCCGAAAGGTTAGGTTGGGTTAATTTAGGTTATATTACGTTATTGATGTATATGAAGGTCCCACGGAGAGGTAGAGGCCAACTCGCCAGGAATGTTGTCTAATATTAGTGCCGAGATTTTAGGTTGGTTTAGGTTAGGTTAAATTACGTTATTGATGTATATGAAGGTCCCACTGAGAGGTAGAGGCCAAGTCGCTAGGAATGTTGTCAAATATTAGTGCCGAGATGTTAGGTTGGGTTAAGTTAGGTAATATTACGTTATTGATGTATATGAAGGTCCCACGGTGACGTAGAGGCCAACTCGCCAGGAATGTTGTCAAATATTACCGCCGATGTGTTAGGTTGGGTTAGGTTAGGTTATACTACGTTATTGATGTATATGAAGGCCCCACGGAGACGTAGAGGCCAACTCGGCAGAAATGTTGTCAAATATTACCGCCGAGATGATAGGTTGGGTTAGGTTAGGTTATATTACGTTATTGATGTATATAAAATTCCCACGGAGACGTAGAGGCCAACTCGCCAGGAATGTTGTCAAATATTAGTGCCGAGATGTTAGGTTGGATTAGGTTAGGTTAAATTAAGATTTTGATGTATATGAAGGTCCCACGGAGAGGTAGAGGCCAACGCGCCAGGAATGTTGTCAAATATTAGTGCCGAGATGTTAGGTTGGGTTAGGTTAGGTAATATTAAGTTATTGATGTATATGAAGGTCCCACGGTGACGTAGAGGCCAACTCGCCAGGAATGTTGTCAAATATTAGTGCCGAGATGTTAGGTTGGATTAGGTTAGGTTATATTACGTTATTGATGTATATAAAAGCCCCACGGAGACGTAGAGGCCAACTCGCCAGGAATGTTGTCAAATATTAGTTCCGAGAGATTGGGTTGGGTTAGGTTAGGTTATATTACGTTATTGATGTATAGAAAGGCCCCGCGGAGACGTAGTGGCCAACTCGCCAGGAATGTTGTCAAATATTACTGCCGATGTGTTAGGTTGGGTTAGGTTAGGTTATACTACGTTATTGATGTATATGAAGGCCCCACGGAGACGTAGAGGCCAACTCGGCAGAAATGTTGTCAAATATTACCGCCGAGATGATAGGTTGGGTTAGGTTAGGTTATATTACGTTATTGATGTATATAAAATTCCCACGGAGACGTAGAGTCCAACTCGCCAGGAATGTTGTCAAATATTAGTGCCGAGATGTTAGGTTGGATTAGGTTAGGTTATATTACGTTATTGATGTATATAAAGGCCCCGCGGAGACGTAGAGGCCAACCCGCCAGGAATGTTGTCAAATAATAGCGCCGAAAGGTTAGGTTGGGTTAGTTTAGGTTATATTATGTTATTGATATATGTGAAGGTCCCACGGAGACGTAGAGGCCAACTCGCCAGGAATGTTGTCAAATATTACCGCCGAGATGTTAGGTTGGGTTAGGTTAGGTTATATTACGTTATTGATGTATATGAAGGCCCCACGGAGACGTAGAGGCCAACTGGCCAGGAATGTTGTCAAATATTACCGCCGAGATGATAGGTTGGGTTAGGTTAGATTATATTACGTTATTGATGTATATGAAGGCCGCACGGAGAGGTAGAGGCCAACTCGCCAGGAATGTTGTCAAATATTAGTGCCGAGATTTTAGGTTGGTTTAGGTTAGGTTAAATTACGTTATTGATGTATATGAAGGTCCCACTGAGAGGTAGAGGCCAAGTCGCTAGGAATGTTGTCAAATATTAGTGCCGAGATGTTAGGTTGGGTTAAGTTAGGTAATATTACGTTATTGATGTATATGAAGGTCCCACGGTGACGTAGAGGCCAACTCGCCAGGAATGTTGTCAAATATTACCGCCGATGTGTTAGGTTGGGTTAGGTTATGTTATACTACGTTATTGATGTATATGAAGGCCCCACGGAGACGTAGAGGCCAACTCGGCAGAAATGTTGTCAAATATTACCGCCGAGATGATAGGTTGGGTTAGGTTAGGTTATATTACGTTATTGATGTATATAAAATTCCCACGGAGACGTAGAGGCCAACTCGCCAGGAATGTTGTCAAATATTAGTGCCGAGATGTTAGGTTGGATTAGGTTAGGTTATATTACGTTATTGATGTATATAAAGGCCCCGCGGAGACGTAGAGGCCAACCCGCCAGGAATGTTGTCAAATAATAGCGCCGAAAGGTTAGGTTGGGTTAGTTTAGGTTATATTATGTTATTGATATATGTGAAGGTCCCACGGAGACGTAGAGGCCAACTCGCCAGGAATGTTGTCAAATATTACCGCCGAGATGTTAGGTTGGGTTAGGTTAGGTTATATTACGTTATTGATGTATATGAAGGCCCCACGGAGACGTAGAGGCCAACTGGCCAGGAATGTTGTCAAATATTACCGCCGAGATGATAGGTTGGGTTAGGTTAGATTATATTACGTTATTGATGTATATGAAGGCCGCACGGAGAGGTAGAGGCCAACTCGCCAGGAATGTTGTCAAATATTACCGCCGAGATGTTAGGTTGGGTTAGGTTAGGTTATATTACGTTATTGATGTATATGAGGGTCCCACGGAGACGTAGAGGCCAACTCGCCAGGAATGTTGTCAAATATTCCCGCCGAGATGATAGGTTGGGCTAGGTTAGGTTATATTACGTTATTGATGTATATAAAGGTCCCACGGAAACATAGAGGCCAACAAGCCAGGAATGTTGTCAAATACTACCGCCGAGTTGTTACGTTGGTTTAGGTTAGGTTAAATTAAGATTTTGATGTATATGAAGGTCCCACGGAGAGGTAGAGGCCAACGCGCCAGGAATGTTGTCAAATATTAGTGCCGAGATGTTAGGTTGGGTTAGGTCAGGTAATATTAAGTTATAGATGTATATGAAGGTCCCACGGTGACGTAGTGGCCAACTCGCCAGGAATGTTGTCAAATATTACCGCCGATGTGTTAGGTTGGGTTAGGTTAGGTTATACTACTTAATTGATGTATATGAAGGCCCCACGGAGACGTAAAGGCCAACTCGGCAGAAATGATGTCAAATATTACCGCCGAGATGATAGGTTGGGTTAGGTTAGGTTATATTACGTTATTGATGTATATAAAATTCCCACGGAGACGTAGAGGCCAACTCGCCAGGAATGTTGTCAAATATTAGTGCCGAGATGTTAGGTTGGATTAGGTTAGGTTATATTACGTTATTGATGTATATAAAGGCCCCGCTGAGACGTAGAGGCCAACCCGCCAGGAATGTTGTCAAATAATAGCGCCGAAAGGTTAGGTTGGGTTAGTTTAGGTTATATTATGTTATTGATATATGTGAAGGTCCCACGGAGACGTAGAGGCCAACTCGCGAGGAATGTTGTCACATAATAGCGCCGAGTGGTTAGGTCGGGTTATATTAGGTTATATTACGTTATTGATGGATATGAAGGTCTCACGGAGACGTAGAGGCCAACTCGCCAGGAATGTTGTCAAATATTACCGCCGAGATGATAGGTTGGGTTAGGTTAGGTTATATTACGTTATTGATGTATATGAAGGCCCCACGGAGACGTAGAGGCCAACTCGCCAGGAATGTTGTCAAATATTACCGCCGAGATGTTAGGTTGGGTTAGGTTAGGTTATATTACGTTATTGATGTATATGAAGGTCCCACGGAGACGTAGAGGCCAACTCGCCAGGAATGTTGTCAAATATTAGCTCCGAGAGATTGGGTTGGGTTAGGTTAGGTTATATTACGTTATTGATGTATATAAAGGCCCCGCGGAGACGTAGAGGCCAACCCGCCAGGAATGTTGTCAAATAATAGCGCCGATATGTTAGGTTGGGTTAGGTTAGGTTATACTACGTTATTGATGTATATGAAGGCCCCACGGAGACGTAGAGGCCAACTCGGCAGAAATGTTGTCAAATATTACCGCCGAGATGATAGGTTGGGTTAGGTTAGGTTATATTACGTTATTGATGTATATAAAATTCCCACGGAGACGTAGAGGCCAACTCGCCAGGAATGTTGTCAAATATTAGTGCCGAGATGTTAGGTTGGATTAGGTTAGGTTATATTACGTTATTGATGTATATAAAGGCCCCGCTGAGACGTAGAGGCCAACCCGCCAGGAATGTTGTCAAATAATAGCGCCGAAAGGTTAGGTTGGGTTAGTTTAGGTTATATTATGTTATTGATATATGTGAAGGTCCCACGGAGACGTAGAGGCCAACTCGCGAGGAATGTTGTCACATAATAGCGCCGAGTGGTTAGGTCGGGTTATATTAGGTTATATTACGTTATTGATGGATATGAAGGTCTCACGGAGACGTAGAGGCCAACTCGCCAGGAATGTTGTCAAATATTACCGCCGAGATGATAGGTTGGGTTAGGTTAGGTTATATTACGTTATTGATGTATATGAAGGCCCCACGGAGACGTAGAGGCCAACTCGCCAGGAATGTTGTCAAATATTACCGCCGAGATGTTAGGTTGGGTTAGGTTAGGTTATATTACGTTATTGATGTATATGAAGGTCCCACGGAGACGTAGAGGCCAACTCGCCAGGAATGTTGTCAAATATTAGCTCCGAGAGATTGGGTTGGGTTAGGTTAGGTTATATTACGTTATTGATGTATATAAAGGCCCCGCGGAGACGTAGAGGCCAACCCGCCAGGAATGTTGTCAAATAATAGCGCCGATATGTTAGGTTGGGTTAAGTTAGGTAAAGTTACCTTATTGATGTATATGAAGGTCCCACGGTGACGTAGTGGCCAACTCGCCAGGAATGTTGTCAAATATTACCGCCGATGTGTTAGGTTGGGTTAGGTTAGGTTATACTACGTTATTGATGTATATGAAGGCCCCACGGAGACGTAGAGGCCAACTCGCCAGGAATTTTGTCAAATATTAGTGCCGAGATGTTAGGTTGGATTAGGTTAGGTTATATTACGTTATTGATGTATATAAAGGCCCCGCGGAGACGTAGAGGCCAACCCGCCAGGAATGTTGTCAAATAATAGCGCCGAAAGGTTAGGTTGGGTTAGTTTAGGTTATATTATGTTATTGATATATGTGAAGGTCCCACGGAGACGTAGAGGCCAACTCGCCAGGAATGTTGTCAAATATTACCGCCGAGATGTTAGGTTGGGTTAGGTTAGGTTATATTACGTTATTGATGTATATGAAGGCCCCACGGAGACGTAGAGGCCAACTGGCCAGGAATGTTGTCAAATATTACCGCCGAGATGATAGGTTGGGTTAGGTTAGATTATATTACGTTATTGATGTATATGAAGGCCGCACGGAGAGGTAGAGGCCAACTCGCCAGGAATGTTGTCAAATATTACCGCCGAGATGTTAGGTTGGGTTAGGTTAGGTTATATTACGTTATTGATGTATATGAGGGTCCCACGGAGACGTAGAGGCCAACTCGCCAGGAATGTTGTCAAATATTCCCGCCGAGATGATAGGTTGGGCTAGGTTAGGTTATATTACGTTATTGATGTATATAAAGGTCCCACGGAAACATAGAGGCCAACAAGCCAGGAATGTTGTCAAATACTACCGCCGAGTTGTTACGTTGGTTTAGGTTAGGTTAAATTAAGATTTTGATGTATATGAAGGTCCCACGGAGAGGTAGAGGCCAACGCGCCAGGAATGTTGTCAAATATTAGTGCCGAGATGTTAGGTTGGGTTAGGTCAGGTAATATTAAGTTATTGATGTATATGAAGGTCCCACGGTGACGTAGTGGCCAACTCGCCAGGAATGTTGTCAAATATTACCGCCGATGTGTTAGGTTGGGTTAGGTTAGGTTATACTACTTAATTGATGTATATGAAGGCCCCACGGAGACGTAAAGGCCAACTCGGCAGAAATGTTGTCAAATATTACCGCCGAGATGATAGGTTGGGTTAGGTTAGGTTATATTACGTTATTGATGTATATAAAATTCCCACGGAGACGTAGAGGCCAACTCGCCAGGAATGTTGTCAAATATTAGTGCCGAGATGTTAGGTTGGATTAGGTTAGGTTATATTACGTTATTGATGTATATAAAGGCCCCGCTGAGACGTAGAGGCCAACCCGCCAGGAATGTTGTCAAATAATAGCGCCGAAAGGTTAGGTTGGGTTAGTTTAGGTTATATTATGTTATTGATATATGTGAAGGTCCCACGGAGACGTAGAGGCCAACTCGCGAGGAATGTTGTCACATAATAGCGCCGAGTGGTTAGGTCGGGTTATATTAGGTTATATTACGTTATTGATGGATATGAAGGTCTCACGGAGACGTAGAGGCCAACTCGCCAGGAATGTTGTCAAATATTACCGCCGAGATGATAGGTTGGGTTAGGTTAGGTTATATTACGTTATTGATGTATATGAAGGCCCCACGGAGACGTAGAGGCCAACTCGCCAGGAATGTTGTCAAATATTACCGCCGAGATGTTAGGTTGGGTTAGGTTAGGTTATATTACGTTATTGATGTATATGAAGGTCCCACGGAGACGTAGAGGCCAACTCGCCAGGAATGTTGTCAAATATTAGCTCCGAGAGATTGGGTTGGGTTAGGTTAGGTTATATTACGTTATTGATGTATATAAAGGCCCCGCGGAGACGTAGAGGCCAACCCGCCAGGAATGTTGTCAAATAATAGCGCCGATATGTTAGGTTGGGTTAAGTTAGGTAAAGTTACCTTATTGATGTATATGAAGGTCCCACGGTGACGTAGTGGCCAACTCGCCAGGAATGTTGTCAAATATTACCGCCGATGTGTTAGGTTGGGTTAGGTTAGGTTATACTACGTTATTGATGTATATGAAGGCCGCACGGAGAGGTAGAGGCCAACTCGCCAGGAATGTTGTCAAATATTATTGCCGAGATGTTAGGTTGGGCTAGGTTAGGTAATATTACGTTATTGATGTATATGAAGGTCCCACGGAGACGTAGAGGCCAACTCGCCAGGAATGTTGTCAAATAATAGCGCCGAGATCTTAGGTTGGGTTAGGTCAGGTAATATTATGTTATTGATGTATATGAAGATCCCACGGAGACGTAGAGGCCAACTCGCCAGGAATGTTGTCAAATATTACCGCCGAGATGTTAGGTTGGGTTAGGTTAGGTTATATTACGTTATTGATGTATATGAAGGCCCCACGGAGACGTAGAGGCCAACTCGCCAGGAATGTTGTCAAATATTACCGCCGAGATGTTAGGTTGGGTTAGGTTAGGTTATATTACGTTATTGATGTATATGAAGGTCCCACGGAGACGTAGAAGCCAACTCGCCAGGAATGTTGTCAAATATTCCCGCCGAGATGATAGGTTGGGCTAGGTTAGGTTATATTACGTTATTGATGTATCTAAAGGTCCCACGGAAACATAGAGGCCAACAAGCCAGGAATGTTGTCAAATACTACCGCCGAGTTGTTACGTTGGTTTAGGTTAGGTTAAATTAAGATTTTGATGTATATGAAGGTCCCACGGAGAGGTAGAGGCCAACGCGCCAGGAATGTTGTCAAATATTAGTGCCGAGATGTTAGGTTGGGTTAGGTCAGGTAATATTAAGTTATTGATGTATATGAAGGTCCCACGGTGACGTAGAGGCCAACTCGCCAGGAATGTTGTCAAGTATTAGTGCCGAGATGTTAGGTTGGATTAGGTTAGGTTATATTACGTTATTGATGTATATAAAAGCCCCACGGAGACGTAGAGGCCAACTCGCCAGGAATGTTGTCAAATATTAGTTCCGAGAGATTGGGTTGGGTTAGGTTAGGTTATATTACGTTATTGATGTATATAAAGGCCCCGCGGAGACGTAGAGGCCAACCCGCCAGGAATGTTGTCAAATAATAGCGCCGAAATGTTAGGTTGGGTTAGTTTAGGTTATATTACGTTATTGATGTATATGAAGGTCCCACGGAGAGGTAGAGGCCAACTCGCCAGGAATGTTGTCAAATATTACCGCCGATGTGTTAGGTTGGGTTAGGTTAGGTTATACTACGTTATTGATGTATATGAAGGCCCCACGGAGACGTAGAGGCCAACTCGGCAGAAATGTTGTCAAATATTACCGCCGAGATGATAGGTTGGGTTAGGTTAGGTTATATTACGTTATTGATGTATATAAAATTCCCACGGAGACGTAGACGCCAACTCGCCAGGAATGTTGTCAAATAATAGCGCCGAGATGTTACGTTGGTTTAGGTTAGGTTAAATTAAGATATTGATGTATATGAAGGTCCCACGGAGAGGTAGAGGCCAACTCGCCAGGAATGTTGTCAAATATTAGTGCCGAGATGTTAGGTTGGGTTAGGTTAGGTAATATTAAGTTATTGATGTATATGAAGGTCCCACGGTGACGTAGAGGCCAACTCGCCAGGAATGTTGTCAAATATTAGTGCCGAGATGTTAGGTTGGATTAGGTTAGGTTATATTACGTTATTGATGTATATAAAAGCCCCACGGAGACGTAGAGGCCAACTCGCCAGGAATGTTGTCAAATATTAGTTCCGAGAGATTGGGTTGGGTTAGGTTAGGTTATATTACGTTATTGGTGTATATAAAGGCCCCGCGGAGACGTAGATGCCAACCCGCCAGGAATTTTGTCAAATAATAGCGCCGAAATGTTAGGTTGGGTTAATTTAGGTTATATTACGTTATTGATGTATATGAAGGTCCCACGGAGAGGTAGAGGCCAACTCGCCAGGAATGTTGTCTAATATTAGTGCCGAGATTTTAGGTTGGTTTAGGTTAGGTTAAATTACGTTATTGATGTATATGAAGGTCCCACTGAGAGGTAGAGGCCAAGTCGCTAGGAATGTTGCAAATATTAGTGCCGAGATGTTAGGTTGGGTTAAGTTAGGTAATATTACGTTATTGATGTATATGAAGGTCCCACGGTGACGTAGAGGCCAACTCGCCAGGAATGTTGTCAAATATTACCGCCGATGTGTTAGGTTGGGTTAGGTTAGGTTATACTACGTTATTGATGTATATGAAGGCCCCACGGAGACGTAGAGGCCAACTCGGCAGAAATGTTGTCAAATATTACCGCCGAGATGATAGGTTGGGTTAGGTTAGGTTATATTACGTTATTGATGTATATAAAATTCCCACGGAGACGTAGAGGCCAACTCGCCAGGAATGTTGTCAAATATTCCCGCCGAGATGGTAGGTTGGGTTAGTTTAGGTTATATTACGTTATTGATGTATATGAAGGTCCCACGGAGAGGTAGTTGCCAACTCGCCAGGAATGTTGTCAAATATTAGTGCCGAGATTTTAGGTTGGTTTAGGTTAGGTTAAATTACGTTATTGATGTATATGAAGGTCCCACTGAGAGGTAGAGGCCAACTCGCCAGGAATGTTGTCAAATATTAGTGCCGAGATGTTAGGTTGGGTTAAGTTAGGTAAAGTTACGTTATTGATGTATATGAAGGTCCCACGGTGACGTAGTGGCCAACTCGCCAGGAATGTTGTCAAATATTACAGCCGATGTGTTAGGTTGGGTTAGGTTAGGTTATACTACGTTATTGATGTATATGAAGGCCCCACGGAGACGTAGAGGCCAACTCGGCAGAAATGTTGTCAAATATTACCGCCGAGATGATAGGTTGGGTTAGGTTAGGTTATATTACGTTATTGATGTATATAAAATTCCCACGGAGACGTAGAGGCCAACGCGCCAGGAATGTTGTCAAATATTAGTGCCGAGATGTTAGGTTGGGTTAGGTTAGGTAATATTAAGTTATTGATGTATATGAAGGTCCCACGGTGACGTAGAGGCCAACTCGCCAGGAATGTTGTCAAATATTAGTGCCGAGATGTTAGGTTGGATTAGGTTAGGTTATATTACGTTATTGATGTATATAAAAGCCCCACGGAGACGTAGAGGCCAACTCGCCAGGAATGTTGTCAAATATTAGTTCCGAGAGATTGGGTTGGGTTAGGTTAGGTTATATTACGTTATTGATGTATATGAAGGCCACACGGAGACGTAGAGGCCAACCCGCCAGGAATGTTGTCAAATAATAGCGCCGAAATGTTAGGTTGGGTTAAGTTAGGTAAAGTTACGTTATTGATGTATATGAAGGAACCACGGAGACGTAGAGGCCAACTCGCCAGGAATGTTGTCAAATATTACCGACGAGATGTGAGGTTGGGTTAGGTTAGGTTATATTACGTTATTGATGTATATGAAGGTCCCACGGAGACGTAGAGGCCAACTCGCCAGGAATGTTGTCAAATATTCCCGCCGAGATGATAGGTTGGGCTAGGTTAGGTTATATTACGTTATTGATGTATATAAAGGTCCCACGGAAACATAGAGGCCAACAAGCCAGGAATGTTGTCAAATACTACCGCCGAGTTGTTACGTTGGTTTAGGTTAGGTTAAATTAAGATTTTGATGTATATGAAGGTCCCACGGAGAGGTAGAGGCCAACGCGCCAGGAATGTTGTCAAATATTAGTGCCGAGATGTTAGGTTGGGTTAGGTTAGGTAATATTAAGTTATTGATGTATATGAAGGTCCCACGGTGACGTAGAGGCCAACTCGCCAGGAATGTTGTCAAATATTAGTGCCGAGATGTTAGGTTGGATTAGGTTAGGTTATATTACGTTATTGATGTTTATGAAGGCCGCACGTAGAGGTAGAGGCCAACTCGCCAGGAATGTTGTCAAATATTAGTGCCGAGATGTTAGGTTGGGTTAGGTTAGGTAATATTACGTTATTGATGTATATGAAGGTCCCACGGAGACGTAGAGGCCAACTCGCCAGGAATGTTGTCAAATAATAGCGCCGAGATCTTAGGTTGGGTTAAGTTAGGTAATATTACGTTATTGATGTATATGAAGGTCCCACGGTGACGTAGAGGCCAACTCGCCAGGAATGTTGTCAAATATTACCGCCGATGTGTTAGGTTGGGTTAGGTTAGGTTATACTACGTTATTGATGTATATGAAGGCCCCACGGAGACGTAGAGGCCAACTCGGCAGAAATGTTGTCAAATATTACCGCCGAGATGATAGGTTGGGTTAGGTTAGGTTATATTACGTTATTGATGTATATAAAATTCCCACGGAGACGTAGAGGCCAACTCGCCAGGAATGTTGTCAAATATTAGTGCCGAGATGTTAGGTTGGATTAGGTTAGGTTAAATTAAGATTTTGATGTATATGAAGGTCCCACGGATAGGTAGAGGCCAACGCGCCAGGAATGTTGTCAAATATTAGTGCCGAGATGTTAGGTTGGGTTAGGTTAGGTAATATTAAGTTATTGATGTATATGAAGGTCCCACGGTGACGTAGAGGCCAACTCGCCAGGAATGTTGTCAAATATTAGTGCCGAGATGTTAGGTTGGGTTAGGTTAGGTAATATTACGTTATTGATGTATATGAAGGTCCCACGGAGACGTAGAGGCCAACTCGCCAGGAATGTTGTCAAATAATAGCGCCGAGATCTTAGGTTGGGTTAAGTTAGGTAATATTACGTTATTGATGTATATGAAGGTCCCACGGTGACGTAGAGGCCAACTCGCCAGGAATGTTGTCAAATATTACCGCCGATGTGTTAGGTTGGGTTAGGTTAGGTTATACTACGTTATTGATGTATATGAAGGCCCCACGGAGACGTAGAGGCCAACTCGGCAGAAATGTTGTCAAATATTACCGCCGAGATGATAGGTTGGGTTAGGTTAGGTTATATTATGTTATTAATATATGTGAAGGTCCCACGGAGACGTAGAGGCCAACTCGCCAGGAATGTTGTCAAATAATAGCGCCGAGATCTTAGGTTGGGTTAAGTTAGGTAATATTACGTTATTGATGTATATGAAGGTCCCACGGTGACGTAGAGGCCAACTCGCCAGGAATGTTGTCAAATATTACCGCCGATGTGTTAGGTTGGGTTAGGTTAGGTTATACTACGTTATTGATGTATATGAAGGCCCCACGGAGACGTAGAGGCCAACTCGGCAGAAATGTTGTCAAATATTACCGCCGAGATGATAGGTTGGGTTAGGTTAGGTTATATTACGTTATTGATGTATATAAAATTCCCACGGAGACGTAGAGGCCAACTCGCCAGGAATGTTGTCAAATAATAGCGCCGAGATCTTACGTTGGGTTAGGTCAGGTAATATTATGTTATTGATGTATATGAAGGTCCCACGGAGACGTAGACGCCAACTCGCCAGGAATGTTGTCAAATATTACCGCCGATGTGTTAGGTTGGGTTAGGTTAGGTTATACTGCGTTATTGATGTATATGAAGGCCCCACGGAGACGTAGAGGCCAACTCGGCAGAAATGTTGTCAAATATTACCGCCGAGATGATAGGTTGGGTTAGGTTAGGTTATATTATGTTATTAATATATGTGAAGGTCCCACGGAGACGTAGAGGCCAACTCGCCAGGAATGTTGTCAAATAATAGCGCCGAGATCTTAGGTTGGGTTAAGTTAGGTAATATTACGTTATTGATGTATATGAAGGTCCCACGGTGACGTAGAGGCCAACTCGCCAGGAATGTTGTCAAATATTACCGCCGATGTGTTAGGTTGGGTTAGGTTAGGTTATACTACGTTATTGATGTATATGAAGGCCCCACGGAGACGTAGAGGCCAACTCGGCAGAAATGTTGTCAAATATTACCGCCGAGATGATAGGTTGGGTTAGGTTAGGTTATATTACGTTATTGATGTATATAAAATTCCCACGGAGACGTAGAGGCCAACTCGCCAGGAATGTTGTCAAATAATAGCGCCGAGATCTTACGTTGGGTTAGGTCAGGTAATATTATGTTATTGATGTATATGAAGGTCCCACGGAGACGTAGACGCCAACTCGCCAGGAATGTTGTCAAATATTCCCGCCGAGATGGTAGGTTGGGCTAGGTTAGGTTATTTTACGTTATTGATGTATATAAACGTCCCACGGAAACATAGAGGCCAACAAGCCAGGAATGTTGTCAAATACTACCACCGAGATGTTACGTTGGTTTAGGTTAGGTTAAATTAAGATATTGATGTATATGAAGGTCCCACGGAGAGGTAGAGGCCAACTCGCCAGGAATGTTGTCAAATATTAGTGCCGAGATGTTAGGTTGGGTTAGGTTAGGTAATATTAAGTTATTGATGTATATGAAGGTCCCACGGTGACGTAGAGGCCAACTCGCCAGGAATGTTGTCAAATATTAGTGCCGAGATGTTAGGTTGGATTAGGTTAGGTTATATTACGTTATTGATGTATATAAAAGCCCCACGGAGACCTAGAGGCCAACTCGCCAGGAATGTTGTCAAATATTAGTTCCGAGAGATTGGGTTGGGTTAGGTTAGGTTATATTACGTTATTGATGTATATAAAGGCCCCGCGGAGACGTAGATGCCAACCCGCCAGGAATTTTGTCAAATAATAGCGCCGAAAGGTTAGGTTGGGTTAATTTAGGTTATATTACGTTATTGATGTATATGAAGGTCCCACGGAGAGGTAGAGGCCAACTCGCCAGGAATGTTGTCTAATATTAGTGCCGAGATTTTAGGTTGGTTTAGGTTAGGTTAAATTACGTTATTGATGTATATGAAGGTCCCACTGAGAGGTAGAGGCCAAGTCGCTAGGAATGTTGCCAAATATTAGTGCCGAGATGTTAGGTTGGGTTAAGTTAGGTAATATTACGTTATTGATGTATATGAAGGTCCCACGGTGACGTAGAGGCCAACTCGCCAGGAATGTTGTCAAATATTACCGCCGATGTGTTAGGTTGGGTTAGGTTAGGTTATACTACGTTATTGATGTATATGAAGGCCCCACGGAGACGTAGAGGCCAACTCGGCAGAAATGTTGTCAAATATTACCGCCGAGATGATAGGTTGGGTTAGGTTAGGTTATATTACGTTATTGATGTATATAAAATTCCCACGGAGACGTAGAGGCCAACTCGCCAGGAATGTTGTCAAATATTAGTGCCGAGATGTTAGGTTGGATTAGGTTAGGTTAAATTAAGATTTTGATGTATATGAAGGTCCCACGGAGAGGTAGAGGCCAACGCGCCAGGAATGTTGTCAAATATTAGTGCCGAGATGTTAGGTTGGGTTAGGTTAGGTAATATTAAGTTATTGATGTATATGAAGGTCCCACGGTGACGTAGAGGCCAACTCGCCAGGAATGTTGTCAAATATTAGTGCCGAGATGTTAGGTTGGATTAGGTTAGGTTATATTACGTTATTGATGTATATAAAAGCCCCACGGAGACGTAGAGGCCAACTCGCCAGGAATGTTGTCAAATATTAGTTCCGAGAGATTGGGTTGGGTTAGGTTAGGTTATATTACGTTATTGATGTATAGAAAGGCCCCGCGGAGACGTAGTGGCCAACTCGCCAGGAATGTTGTCAAATATTACTGCCGATGTGTTAGGTTGGGTTAGGTTAGGTTATACTACGTTATCGATGTATATGAAGGCCCCACGGAGACGTAGAGGCCAACTCGGCAGAAATGTTGTCAAATATTACCGCCGAGATGATAGGTTGGGTTAGGTTAGGTTATATTACGTTATTGATGTATATAAAATTCCCACGGAGACGTAGAGTTCAACTCGCCAGGAATGTTGTCAAATATTAGTGCCGAGATGTTAGGTTGGATTAGGTTAGGTTATATTACGTTATTGATGTATATAAAGGCCCCGCGGAGACGTAGAGGCCAACCCGCCAGGAATGTTGTCAAATAATAGCGCCGAAAGGTTAGGTTGGGTTAGTTTAGGTTATATTATGTTATTGATATATGTGAAGGTCCCACGGAGACGTAGAGGCCAACTCGCCAGGAATGTTGTCAAATATTACCGCCGAGATGTTAGGTTGGGTTAGGTTAGGTTATATTACGTTATTGATATATATGAAGGCCCCACGGAGACGTAGAGGCCAACTGGCCAGGAATGTTGTCAAATATTACCGCCGAGATGATAGGTTGGGTTAGGTTAGATTATATTACGTTATTGATGTATATGAAGGCCGCACGGAGAGGTAGAGGCCAACTCGCCAGGAATGTTGTCAAATATTAGTGCCGAGATTTTAGGTTGGTTTAGGTTAGGTTAAATTACGTTATTGATGTATATGAAGGTCCCACTGAGAGGTAGAGGCCAAGTCGCTAGGAATGTTGTCAAATATTAGTGCCGAGATGTTAGGTTGGGTTAAGTTAGGTAATATTACGTTATTGATGTATATGAAGGTCCCACGGTGACGTAGAGGCCAACTCGCCAGGAATGTTGTCAAATATTACCGCCGATGTGTTAGGTTGGGTTAGGTTATGTTATACTACGTTATTGATGTATATGAAGGCCCCACGGAGACGTAGAGGCCAACTCGGCAGAAATGTTGTCAAATATTACCGCCGAGATGATAGGTTGGGTTAGGTTAGGTTATATTACGTTATTGATGTATATAAAATTCCCACGGAGACGTAGAGGCCAACTCGCCAGGGATGTTGTCAAATATTAGTGCCGAGATGTTAGGTTGGATTAGGTTAGGTTATATTACGTTATTGATGTATATAAAAGCCCCACGGAGACGTTGAGGCCAACTCGCCAGGAATGTTGTCAAATATTAGTTCCGAGAGATTGGGTTGGGTTAGGTTAGGTTATATTACGTTATTGATGTATATAAAGGCCCCGCGGAGGCGTAGAGGCCAACCCGCCAGGAATGTTGTCAAATAATAGCGCCGAAATGTTAGGTTGGGTTAGTTTAGGTTATATTACGTTATTGATGTATATGAAGGTCCCACGGAGAGGTAGATGCCAACTCGCCAGGAATGTTGTCAAATATTAGTGCCGAGATTTTAGGTTGGTTTAGGTTAGGTTCAATTACGTTATTGATGTATATGAAGGTCCCACTGAGAGGTAGAGGCCAACTCGCCAGGAATGTTGTCAAATATTAGTGCCGAGATGTTAGGTTGGGTTAAGTTAGGTAGAGTTACGTTATTGATGTATATGAAGGTCCCACGGTGACGTAGTGGCCAACTCGCCAGGAATGTTGTCAAATATTACCGCCGATGTGTTAGGTTGGGTTAGGTTAGGTTATACTACGTTATTGATGTATATGAAGGCCCCACGGAGACGTAGAGGCCAACTCGGCAGAAATGTTGTCAAATATTACCGCCGAGATGATAGGTTGGGTTAGGTTAGGTTATATTACGTTATTGAAGTATATAAAATTCCCACGGAGACGTAGAGGCCAACTCGCCAGGAATGTTGTCAAATATTAGTGCCGAGATGTTAGGTTGGATTAGGTTAGGTTATATTACGTTATTGATGTATATAAAGGCCCCGCGGAGACGTAGAGGCCAACCCGCCAGGAATGTTGTCAAATAATAGCGCCGAAAGGTTAGGTTGGGTTAGTTTAGGTTATATTATGTTATTGATATATGTGAAGGTCCCACGGAGACGTAGAGGCCAACTCGCCAGGAATGTTGTCAAATATTACCGCCGAGATGTTAGGTTGGGTTAGGTTAGGTTATATTACGTTATTGATGTATATGAAGGCCCCACGGAGACGTAGAGGCCAACTGGCCAGGAATGTTGTCAAATATTACCGCCGAGATGATAGGTTGGGTTAGGTTAGATTATATTACGTTATTGATGTATATGAAGGCCGCACGGAGAGGTAGAGGCCAACTCGCCAGGAATGTTGTCAAATATTACCGCCGAGATGTTAGGTTGGGTTAGGTTAGGTTATATTACGTTATTGATGTATATGAGGGTCCCACGGAGACGTAGAGGCCAACTCGCCAGGAATGTTGTCAAATATTCCCGCCGAGATGATAGGTTGGGCTAGGTTAGGTTATATTACGTTATTGATGTATATAAAGGTCCCACGGAAACATAGAGGCCAACAAGCCAGGAATGTTGTCAAATACTACCGCCGAGTTGTTACGTTGGTTTAGGTTAGGTTAAATTAAGATTTTGATGTATATGAAGGTCCCACGGAGAGGTAGAGGCCAACGCGCCAGGAATGTTGTCAAATATTAGTGCCGAGATGTTAGGTTGGGTTAGGTCAGGTAATATTAAGTTATTGATGTATATGAAGGTCCCACGGTGACGTAGTGGCCAACTCGCCAGGAATGTTGTCAAATATTACCGCCGATGTGTTAGGTTGGGTTAGGTTAGGTTATACTACTTAATTGATGTATATGAAGGCCCCACGGAGACGTAAAGGCCAACTCGGCAGAAATGTTGTCAAATATTACCGCCGAGATGATAGGTTGGGTTAGGTTAGGTTATATTACGTTATTGATGTATATAAAATTCCCACGGAGACGTAGAGGCCAACTCGCCAGGAATGTTGTCAAATATTAGTGCCGAGATGTTAGGTTGGATTAGGTTAGGTTATATTACGTTATTGATGTATATAAAGGCCCCGCTGAGACGTAGAGGCCAACCCGCCAGGAATGTTGTCAAATAATAGCGCCGAAAGGTTAGGTTGGGTTAGTTTAGGTTATATTATGTTATTGATATATGTGAAGGTCCCACGGAGACGTAGAGGCCAACTCGCGAGGAATGTTGTCACATAATAGCGCCGAGTGGTTAGGTCGGGTTATATTAGGTTATATTACGTTATTGATGGATATGAAGGTCTCACGGAGACGTAGAGGCCAACTCGCCAGGAATGTTGTCAAATATTACCGCCGAGATGATAGGTTGGGTTAGGTTAGGTTATATTACGTTATTGATGTATATGAAGGCCCCACGGAGACGTAGAGGCCAACTCGCCAGGAATGTTGTCAAATATTACCGCCGAGATGTTAGGTTGGGTTAGGTTAGGTTATATTACGTTATTGATGTATATGAAGGTCCCACGGAGACGTAGAGGCCAACTCGCCAGGAATGTTGTCAAATATTAGCTCCGAGAGATTGGGTTGGGTTAGGTTAGGTTATATTACGTTATTGATGTATATAAAGGCCCCGCGGAGACGTAGAGGCCAACCCGCCAGGAATGTTGTCAAATAATAGCGCCGATATGTTAGGTTGGGTTAAGTTAGGTAAAGTTACCTTATTGATGTATATGAAGGTCCCACGGTGACGTAGTGGCCAACTCGCCAGGAATGTTGTCAAATATTACCGCCGATGTGTTAGGTTGGGTTAGGTTAGGTTATACTACGTTATTGATGTATATGAAGGCCCCACGGAGACGTAGAGGCCAACTCGGCAGAAATGTTGTCAAATATTACCGCCGAGATGTTAGGTTGGGTTAGATTAGGTAATATTACGTTATTGATGTATATGAAGGTCCCACGGAGACGTAGAGGCCAACTCGCCAGGAATGTTGTCAAATAATAGCACCGAGATCTTAGGTTGGGTTAGGTCAGGTAATATTATGTTATTGATGTATATGAAGATCCCACGGAGACGTAGAGGCCAACTCGCCAGGAATGTTGTCAAATATTACCGCCGAGATGTTAGGTTGGGTTAGGTTAGGTTATATTACGTTATTGATGTATATGAAGGCCCCACGGAGACGTAGAGGCCAACTCGCCAGGAATGTTGTCAAATATTACCGCCGAGATGTTAGGTTGGGTTAGGTTAGGTTATATTACGTTATTGATGTATATGAAGGTCCCACGGAGACGTAGAAGCCAACTCGCCAGGAATGTTGTCAAATATTCCCGCCGAGATGATAGGTTGGGCTAGGTTAGGTTATATTACGTTATTGATGTATATAAAGGTCCCACGGAAACATAGAGGCCAACAAGCCAGGAATGTTGTCAAATACTACCGCCGAGTTGTTACGTTGGTTTAGGTTAGGTTAAATTAAGATTTTGATGTATATGAAGGTCCCACGGAGAGGTAGAGGCCAACGCGCCAGGAATGTTGTCAAATATTAGTGCCGAGATGTTAGGTTGGGTTAGGTCAGGTAATATTAAGTTATTGATGTATATGAAGGTCCCACGGTGACGTAGAGGCCAACTCGCCAGGAATGTTGTCAAATATTAGTGCCGAGATGTTAGGTTGGATTAGGTTAGGTTATATTACGTTATTGATGTATATAAAAGCCCCACGGAGACGTAGAGGCCAACTCGCCAGGAATGTTGTCAAATATTAGTTCCGAGAGATTGGGTTGGGTTAGGTTAGGTTATATTACGTTATTGATGTATATAAAGGCCCCGCGGAGACGTAGAGGCCAACCCGCCAGGAATGTTGTCAAATAATATCGCCGAAATGTTAGGTTGGGTTAGTTTAGGTTATATTACGTTATTGATGTATATGAAGGTCCCACGGAGAGGTAGAGGCCAACTCGCCAGGAATGTTGTCAAATATTAGTGCCGAGATTTTAGGTTGGTTTAGGTTAGGTTAAATTACGTTATTGATGTATATGAAGGTCCCACTGAGAGGTAGAGGCCAACTCGCCAGGAATGTTGTCAAATATTAGTGCCGAGATGTTAGGTTGCGTTAAGTTAGGTAAAGTTACGTTATTGATGTATATGAAGGTCCCACGGTGACGTAGTGGCCAACTCGCCAGGAATGTTGTCAAATATTACCGCCGATGTGTTAGGTTGGGTTAGGTTAGGTTATACTACTTAATTGATGTATATGAAGGCCCCACGGAGACGTAGAGGCCAACTCGGCAGAAAAGTTGTCAAATATTACCGCCGAGATGATAGGTTGGGTTAGGTTAGGTTATATTACGTTATTGATGTATATAAAATTCCCACGGAGACGTAGAGGCCAACTCGCCAGGAATGTTGTCAAATATTAGTGCCGAGATGTTAGGTTGGATTAGGTTAGGTTATATTACGTTATTGATGTATATAAAGGCCCCGCGGAGACGTAGAGGCCAACCCGCCAGGAATGTTGTCAAATAATAGCGCCGAAAGGTTAGGTTGGGTTAGTTTAGGTTATCTTATGTTATTGATATATGTGATGGTCCCACGGAGACGTAGAGGCCAACTCGCAAGGAATGTTGTCACATAATAGCGCCGAGTGGTTAGGTCGGGTTATATTAGGTTATATTACGTTATTGATGGATATGAAGGTCTCACGGAGACGTAGAGGCCAACTCGCCAGGAATGTTGTCAAATATTACCGCCGAGATGATAGGTTGGGTTAGGTTAGGTTATATTACGTTATTGATGTATATGAAGGCCCCACGGAGACGTAGAGGCCAACTTGCCAGGAATGTTGTCAAATATTACCGCCGCGATGTTAGGTTGGGTTAGGTTAGGTTATATTACGTTATTGATGTATATGAAGGTCCCACGGAGACGTAGAGGCCAACTAGCCAGGAATGTTGTCAAATATTCCCGCCGAGATGATAGGTTGGGCTAGGTTAGGTTATATTACGTTATTGATGTATATAAAGGTCCCACGGAAACATAGAGGCCAACAAGCCAGGAATGTTGTCAAATACTACTGCCGAGTTGTTACGTTGGTTTAGGTTAGGTTAAATTAAGATTTTGATGTATATGAAGGTCCCACGGAGAGGTAGAGGCCAACGCGCCAGGAATGTTGTCAAATATTAGTGCCGAGATGTTAGGTTGGGTTAGGTTAGGTAATATTAAGTTATTGATGTATATGAAGGTCCCACGGTGACGTAGAGGCCAACTCGCCAGGAATGTTGTCAAATATTAGTGCCGAGATGTTAGGTTGGATTAGGTTAGGTTATATTACGTTATTGATGTATATAAAAGCCCCACGGAGACGTAGAGGCCAACTCGCCAGGAATGTTGTCAAATATTAGTTCCGAGAGATTGGGTTGGGTTAGGTTAGGTTATATTACGTTATTGATGTATATAAAGGCCCCGCGGAGACGTAGAGGCCAACCCGCCAGGAATGTTGTCAAATAATAGCGCCGAAATGTTAGGTTGGGTTAGTTTAGGTTATATTACGTTATTGATGTATATGAAGGTCCCACGGAGAGGTAGAGGCCAACTCGCCAGGAATGTTGTCAAATATTAGTGCCGAGATTTTAGGTTGGTTTAGGTTAGGTTAAATTACGTTATTGATGTATATGAAGGTCCCACTGAGAGGTAGAGGCCAACTCGCCAGGAATGTTGTCAAATATTAGTGCCGAGATGTTAGGTTGCGTTAAGTTAGGTAAAGTTACGTTATTGATGTATATGAAGGTCCCACGGTGACGTAGTGGCCAACTCGCCAGGAATGTTGTCAAATATTACCGCCGATGTGTTAGGTTGGGTTAGGTTAGGTTATACTACTTAATTGATGTATATGAAGGCCCCACGGAGACGTAGAGGCCAACTCGGCAGAAAAGTTGTCAAATATTACCGCCGAGATGATAGGTTGGGTTAGGTTAGGTTATATTACGTTATTGATGTATATAAAATTCCCACGGAGACGTAGAGGCCAACTCGCCAGGAATGTTGTCAAATATTAGTGCCGAGATGTTAGGTTGGATTAGGTTAGGTTATATTACGTTATTGATGTATATAAAGGCCCCGCGGAGACGTAGAGGCCAACCCGCCAGGAATGTTGTCAAATAATAGCGCCGAAAGGTTAGGTTGGGTTAGTTTAGGTTATCTTATGTTATTGATATATGTGAAGGTCCCACGGAGACGTAGAGGCCAACTCGCAAGGAATGTTGTCACATAATAGCGCCGAGTGGTTAGGTCGGGTTATATTAGGTTATATTACGTTATTGATGGATATGAAGGTCTCACGGAGACGTAGAGGCCAACTCGCCAGGAATGTTGTCAAATATTACCGCCGAGATGATAGGTTGGGTTAGGTTAGGTTATATTACGTTATTGATGTATATGAAGGCCCCACGGAGACGTAGAGGCCAACTTGCCAGGAATGTTGTCAAATATTACCGCCGAGATGTTAGGTTGGGTTAGGTTAGGTTATATTACGTTATTGATGTATATGAAGGTCCCACGGAGACGTAGAGGCCAACTAGCCAGGAATGTTGTCAAATATTCCCGCCGAGATGATAGGTTGGGCTAGGTTAGGTTATATTACGTTATTGATGTATATAAAGGTCCCACGGAAACATAGAGGCCAACAAGCCAGGAATGTTGTCAAATACTACTGCCGAGTTGTTACGTTGGTTTAGGTTAGGTTAAATTAAGATTTTGATGTATATGAAGGTCCCACGGAGAGGTAGAGGCCAACGCGCCAGGAATGTTGTCAAATATTAGTGCCGAGATGTTAGGTTGGGTTAGGTTAGGTAATATTAAGTTATTGATGTATATGAAGGTCCCACGGTGACGTAGAGGCCAACTCGCCAGGAATGTTGTCAAATATTAGTGCCGAGATGTTAGGTTGGATTAGGTTAGGTTATATTACGTTATTGATGTATATAAAAGCCCCACGGAGACGTAGAGGCCAACTCGCCAGGAATGTTGTCAAATATTAGTTCCGAGAGATTGGGTTGGGTTAGGTTAGGTTATATTACGTTATTGATGTATATAAAGGCCCCGCGGAGACGTAGAGGCCAACCCGCCAGGAATGTTGTCAAATAATAGCGCCGAAATGTTAGGTTGGGTTAAGTTAGGTAAAGTTACGTTATTGATGTATATGAAGGTCCCACGGTGACGTAGTGGCCAACTCGCCAGGAATGTTGTCAAATATTACCGCCGATGTGTTAGGTTGGGTTAGGTTAGGTTATACTACGTTATTGATGTATATGAAGGCCCCACGGAGACGTAGAGGCCAACTCGGCAGAAATGTTGTCAAATATTACCGCCGAGATGATAGGTTGGGTTAGGTTAGGTTATATTACGTTATTGATGTATATAAAATTCCCACGGAGACGTAGAGGCCAACTCGCCAGGAATGTTGTCAAATATTAGTGCCGAGATGTTAGGTTGGATTAGGTTAGGTTATATTACGTTATTGATGTATATAAAGGCCCCGCGGAGACGTAGAGGCCAACCCGCCAGGAATGTTGTCAAATAATAGCGCCGAAAGGTTAGGTTGGGTTAGTTTAGGTTATATTATGTTATTGATATATGTGAAGGTCCCACGGAGACGTAGAGGCCAACTCGCCAGGAATGTTGTCAAATATTACCGCCGAGATGTTAGGTTGGGTTAGGTTAGGTTATATTACGTTATTGATGTATATGAAGGCCCCACGGAGACGTAGAGGCCAACTGGCCAGGAATGTTGTCAAATACTACCGCCGAGTTGTTACGTTGGTTTAGGTTAGGTTAAATTAAGATTTTGATGTATATGAAGGTCCCACGGCGAGGTAGAGGCCAACGCGCCAGGAATGTTGTCAAATATTAGTGCCGAGATGTTAGGTTGGGTTAGGTCAGGTAATATTAAGTTATTGATGTATATGAAGGTCCCACGGTGACGTAGAGGCCAACTCGCCAGGAATGTTGTCAAATATTAGTGCCGAGATGTTAGGTTGGATTAGGTTAGGTTATATTACGTTATTGATGTATATAAAAGCCCCACGGAGACGTAGAGGCCAACTCGCCAGGAATGTTGTCAAATATTAGTTCCGAGAGATTGGGTTGGGTTAGGTTAGGTTATATTACGTTATTGATGTATATAAAATTCCCACGGAGACGTAGAGTTCAACTCGCCAGGAATGTTGTCAAATATTAGTGCCGAGATGTTAGGTTGGATTAGGTTAGGTTATATTACGTTATTGATGTATATAAAGGCCCCGCGGAGACGTAGAGGCCAACCCGCCAGGAATGTTGTCAAATAATAGCGCCGAAAGGTTAGGTTGGGTTAGTTTAGGTTATATTATGTTATTGATATATGTGAAGGTCCCACGGAGACGTAGAGGCCAACTCGCCAGGAATGTTGTCAAATATTACCGCCGAGATGTTAGGTTGGGTTAGGTTAGGTTATATTACGTTATTGATGTATATGAAGGCCCCACGGAGACGTAGAGGCCAACTGGCCAGGAATGTTGTCAAATACTACCGCCGAGTTGTTACGTTGGTTTAGGTTAGGTTAAATTAAGATTTTGATGTATATGAAGGTCCCACGGCGAGGTAGAGGCCAACGCGCCAGGAATGTTGTCAAATATTAGTGCCGAGATGTTAGGTTGGGTTAGGTCAGGTAATATTAAGTTATTGATGTATATGAAGGTCCCACGGTGACGTAGAGGCCAACTCGCCAGGAATGTTGTCAAATACTAGTGCCGAGATGTTAGGTTGGATTAGGTTAGGTTATATTACGTTATTGATGTATATAAAAGCCCCACGGAGACGTAGAGGCCAACTCGCCAGGAATGTTGTCAAATATTAGTTCCGAGAGATTGGGTTGGGTTAGGTTAGGTTATATTACGTTATTGATGTATATAAAATTCCCACGGAGACGTAGAGTTCAACTCGCCAGGAATGTTGTCAAATATTAGTGCCGAGATGTTAGGTTGGATTAGGTTAGGTTATATTACGTTATTGATGTATATAAAGGCCCCGCGGAGACGTAGAGGCCAACCCGCCAGGAATGTTGTCAAATAATAGCGCCGAAAGGTTAGGTTGGGTTAGTTTAGGTTATATTATGTTATTGATATATGTGAAGGTCCCACGGAGACGTAGAGGCCAACTCGCCAGGAATGTTGTCAAATATTACCGCCGAGATGTTAGGTTGGGTTAGGTTAGGTTATATTACGTTATTGATGTATATGAAGGCCCCACGGAGACGTAGAGGCCAACTGGCCAGGAATGTTGTCAAATATTACCGCCGAGATGATAGGTTGGGTTAGGTTAGATTATATTACGTTATTGATGTATATGAAGGTCCCACGGAGAGGTAGATGCCAACTCGCCAGGAATGTTGTCAAATATTAGTGCCGAGATTTTAGGTTGGTTTAGGTTAGGTTCAATTACGTTATTGATGTATATGAAGGTCCCACTGAGAGGTAGAGGCCAAGTCGCTAGGAATGTTGTCAAATATTAGTGCCGAGATGTTAGGTTGGGTTAAGTTAGGTAAAGTTACGTTATTGATGTATATGAAGGTCCCACGGTGACGTAGAGGCCAACTCGCCAGGAATGTTGTCAAATATTACCGCCGATGTGTTAGGTTGGGTTAGGTTATGTTATACTACGTTATTGATGTATATGAAGGCCCCACGGAGACGTAGAGGCCAACTCGGCAGAAATGTTGTCAAATATTACCGCCGAGATGATAGGTTGGGTTAGGTTAGGTTATATTACGTTATTGATGTATATAAAATTCCCACGGAGACGTAGAGGCCAACTCGCCAGGGATGTTGTCAAATATTAGTGCCGAGATGTTAGGTTGGATTAGGTTAGGTTATATTACGTTATTGATGTATATAAAAGCCCCACGGAGACGTTGAGGCCAACTCGCCAGGAATGTTGTCAAATATTAGTTCCGAGAGATTGGGTTGGGTTAGGTTAGGTTATATTACGTTATTGATGTATATAAAGGCCCCGCGGAGGCGTAGAGGCCAACCCGCCAGGAATGTTGTCAAATAATAGCGCCGAAATGTTAGGTTGGGTTAGTTTAGGTTATATTACGTTATTGATGTATATGAAGGTCCCACGGAGAGGTAGATGCCAACTCGCCAGGAATGTTGTCAAATATTAGTGCCGAGATTTTAGGTTGGTTTAGGTTAGGTTCAATTACGTTATTGATGTATATGAAGGTCCCACTGAGAGGTAGAGGCCAACTCGCCAGGAATGTTGTCAAATATTAGTGCCGAGATGTTAGGTTGGGTTAAGTTAGGTAAAGTTACGTTATTGATGTATATGAAGGTCCCACGGTGACGTAGTGGCCAACTCGCCAGGAATGTTGTCAAATATTACCGCCGATGTGTTAGGTTGGGTTAGGTTAGGTTATACTACGTTATTGATGTATATGAAGGCCCCACGGAGACGTAGAGGCCAACTCGGCAGAAATGTTGTCAAATATTACCGCCGAGATGATAGGTTGGGTTAGGTTAGGTTATATTACGTTATTGAAGTATATAAAATTCCCACGGAGACGTAGAGGCCAACTCGCCAGGAATGTTGTCAAATATTAGTGCCGAGATGTTAGGTTGGATTAGGTTAGGTTATATTACGTTATTGATGTATATAAAGGCCCCGCGGAGACGTAGAGGCCAACCCGCCAGGAATGTTGTCAAATAATAGCGCCGATGTATTAGTTTGGGTTAGGTTAGGTTATACTACTTAATTGATGTATATGAAGGCCCCACGGAGACGTAAAGGCCAACTCGGCAGAAATGTTGTCAAATATTACCGCCGAGATGATAGGTTGGGTTAGGTTAGGTTATATTACGTTATTGATGTATATAAAATTCCCACGGAGACGTAGAGGCCAACTCGCCAGGAATGTTGTCAAATATTAGTGCCGAGATGTTAGGTTGGATTAGGTTAGGTTATATTACGTTATTGATGTATATAAAGGCCCCGCTGAGACGTAGAGGCCAACCCGCCAGGAATGTTGTCAAATAATAGCGCCGAAAGGTTAGGTTGGGTTAGTTTAGGTTATATTATGTTATTGATATATGTGAAGGTCCCACGGAGACGTAGAGGCCAACTCGCGAGGAATGTTGTCACATAATAGCGCCGAGTGGTTAGGTCGGGTTATATTAGGTTATATTACGTTATTGATGGATATGAAGGTCTCACGGAGACGTAGAGGCCAACTCGCCAGGAATGTTGTCAAATATTACCGCCGAGATGATAGGTTGGGTTAGGTTAGGTTATATTACGTTATTGATGTATATGAAGGCCCCACGGAGACGTAGAGGCCAACTCGCCAGGAATGTTGTCAAATATTACCGCCGAGATGTTAGGTTGGGTTAGGTTAGGTTATATTACGTTATTGATGTATATGAAGGTCCCACGGAGACGTAGAGGCCAACTCGCCAGGAATGTTGTCAAATATTAGCTCCGAGAGATTGGGTTGGGTTAGGTTAGGTTATATTACGTTATTGATGTATATAAAGGCCCCGCGGAGACGTAGAGGCCAACCCGCCAGGAATGTTGTCAAATAATAGCGCCGATATGTTAGGTTGGGTTAAGTTAGGTAAAGTTACCTTATTGATGTATATGAAGGTCCCACGGTGACGTAGTGGCCAACTCGCCAGGAATGTTGTCAAATATTACCGCCGATGTGTTAGGTTGGGTTAGGTTAGGTTATACTACGTTATTGATGTATATGAAGGCCCCACGGAGACGTAGAGGCCAACTCGGCAGAAATGTTGTCAAATATTACCGCCGAGATGTTAGGTTGGGTTAGGTTAGGTAATATTACGTTATTGATGTATATGAAGGTCCCACGGAGACGTAGAGGCCAACTCGCCAGGAATGTTGTCAAATAATAGCGCCGAGATCTTAGGTTGGGTTAGGTCAGGTAATATTATGTTATTGATGTATATGAAGGTCCCACGGAGACGTAGAGGCCAACTCGCCAGGAATGTTGTCAAATATTACCGCCGAGATGTTAGGTTGGGTTAGGTTAGGTTATATTACGTTATTGATGTATATGAAGGCCCCACGGAGACGTAGAGGCCAACTCGCCAGGAATGTTGTCAAATATTACCGCCGAGATGTTAGGTTGGGTTAGGTTAGGTTATATTACGTTATTGATGTATATGAAGGTCCCACGGAGACGTAGAGGCCAACTCGCCAGGAATGTTGTCAAATATTAGTTCCGAGAGATTGGGTTGGGTTAGGTTAGGTTATATTACGTTATTGATGTATATAAAGGCCCCGCGGAGACGTAGAGGCCAACCCGCCAGGAATGTTGTCAAATAATAGCGCCGAAATGTTAGGTTGGGTTAAGTTAGGTAAAGTTACGTTATTGATGTATATGAAGGTCCCACGGTGACGTAGTGGCCAACTCGCCAGGAATGTTGTCAAATATTACCGCCGATGTGTTAGGTTGGGTTAGGTTAGGTTATACTACGTTATTGATGTATATGAAGGCCCCACGGGGACGTAGAGGCCAACTCGGCAGAAATGTTGTCAAATATTACCGCCGAGATGATAGGTTGGGTTAGGTTAGGTTATATTACGTTATTGATGTATATAAAATTCCCACGGAGACGTAGAGGCCAACTCGCCAGGAATGTTGTCAAATATTAGTGCCGAGATGTTAGGTTGGATTAGGTTAGGTTATATTACGTTATTGATGTATATAAAGGCCCCGCGGAGACGTAGAGGCCAACCCGCCAGGAATGTTGTCAAATAATAGCGCCGAAAGGTTAGGTTGGGTTAGTTTAGGTTATATTATGTTATTGATATATGTGAAGGTCCCACGGAGACGTAGAGGCCAACTCGCCAGGAATGTTGTCAAATATTACCGCCGAGATGTTAGGTTGGGTTAGGTTAGGTTATATTACGTTATTGATGTATATGAAGGCCCCACGGAGACGTAGAGGCCAACTGGCCAGGAATGTTGTCAAATATTACCGCCGAGATGATAGGTTGGGTTAGGTTAGATTATATTACGTTATTGAGGTATATGAAGGCCGCACGGAGAGGTAGAGGCCAACTCGCCAGGAATGTTGTCAAATATTATTGCCGAGATGTTAGGTTGGGCTAGGTTAGGTAATATTACGTTATTGATGTATATGAAGGTCCCACGGAGACGTAGAGGCCAACTCGCCAGGAATGTTGTCAAATAATAGCGCCGAGATCTTAGGTTGGGTTAGGTCAGGTAATATTATGTTATTGATATATATGAAGATCCCACGGAGACGTAGAGGCCAACTCGCCAGGAATGTTGTCAAATATTACCGCCGAGATGTTAGGTTGGGTTAGGTTAGGTTATATTACGTTATTGATGTATATGAAGGCCCCACGGAGACGTAGAGGCCAACTCGCCAGGAATGTTGTCAAATATTACCGCCGAGATGTTAGGTTGGGTTAGGTTAGGTTATATTACGTTATTGATGTATATGAAGGTCCCACGGAGACGTAGAAGCCAACTCGCCAGGAATGTTGTCAAATATTCCCGCCGAGATGATAGGTTGGGCTAGGTTAGGTTATATTACGTTATTGATGTATATAAAGGTCCCACGGAAACATAGAGGCCAACAAGCCAGGAATGTTGTCAAATACTACCGCCGAGTTGTTACGTTGGTTTAGGTTAGGTTAAATTAAGATTTTGATGTATATGAAGGTCCCACGGAGAGGTAGAGGCCAACGCGCCAGGAATGTTGTCAAATATTAGTGCCGAGATGTTAGGTTGGGTTAGGTCAGGTAATATTAAGTTATTGATGTATATGAAGGTCCCACGGTGACGTAGAGGCCAACTCGCCAGGAATGTTGTCAAATATTAGTGCCGAGATGTTAGGTTGGATTAGGTTAGGTTATATTACGTTATTGATGTATATAAAAGCCCCACGGAGACGTAGAGGCCAACTCGCCAGGAATGTTGTCAAATATTAGTTCCGAGAGATTGGGTTGGGTTAGGTTAGGTTATATTACGTTATTGATGTATATAAAGGCCCCGCGGAGACGTAGAGGCCAACCCGCCAGGAATGTTGTCAAATAATAGCGCCGAAATGTTAGGTTGGGTTAGTTTAGGTTATATTACGTTATTGATGTATATGAAGGTCCCACGGAGAGGTAGAGGCCAACTCGCCAGGAATGTTGTCAAATATTAGTGCCGAGATTTTAGGTTGGTTTAGGTTAGGTTAAATTACGTTATTGATGTATATGAAGGTCCCACTGAGAGGTAGAGGCCAACTCGCCAGGAATGTTGTCAAATATTAGTGCCGAGATGTTAGGTTGCGTTAAGTTAGGTAAAGTTACGTTATTGATGTATATGAAGGTCCCACGGTGACGTAGTGGCCAACTCGCCAGGAATGTTGTCAAATATTACCGCCGATGTGTTAGGTTGGGTTAGGTTAGGTTATACTACTTAATTGATGTATATGAAGGCCCCACGGAGACGTAGAGGCCAACTCGGCAGAAAAGTTGTCAAATATTACCGCCGAGATGATAGGTTGGGTTAGGTTAGGTTATATTACGTTATTGATGTATATAAAATTCCCACGGAGACGTAGAGGCCAACTCGCCAGGAATGTTGTCAAATATTAGTGCCGAGATGTTAGGTTGGATTAGGTTAGGTTATATTACGTTATTGATGTATATAAAGGCCCCGCGGAGACGTAGAGGCCAACCCGCCAGGAATGTTGTCAAATAATAGCGCCGAAAGGTTAGGTTGGGTTAGTTTAGGTTATCTTATGTTATTGATATATGTGAAGGTCCCACGGAGACGTAGAGGCCAACTCGCAAGGAATGTTGTCACATAATAGCGCCGAGTGGTTAGGTCGGGTTATATTAGGTTATATTACGTTATTGATGGATATGAAGGTCTCACGGAGACGTAGAGGCCAACTCGCCAGGAATGTTGTCAAATATTACCGCCGAGATGATAGGTTGGGTTAGGTTAGGTTATATTACGTTATTGATGTATATGAAGGCCCCACGGAGACGTAGAGGCCAACTTGCCAGGAATGTTGTCAAATATTACCGCCGAGATGTTAGGTTGGGTTAGGTTAGGTTATATTACGTTATTGATGTATATGAAGGTCCCACGGAGACGTAGAGGCCAACTAGCCAGGAATGTTGTCAAATATTCCCGCCGAGATGATAGGTTGGGCTAGGTTAGGTTATATTACGTTATTGAGGTATATGAAGGCCGCACGGAGAGGTAGAGGCCAACTCGCCAGGAATGTTGTCAAATATTATTGCCGAGATGTTAGGTTGGGCTAGGTTAGGTAATATTACGTTATTGATGTATATGAAGGTCCCACGGAGACGTAGAGGCCAACTCGCCAGGAATGTTGTCAAATAATAGCGCCGAGATCTTAGGTTGGGTTAGGTCAGGTAATATTATGTTATTGATGTATATGAAGATCCCACGGAGACGTAGAGGCCAACTCGCCAGGAATGTTGTCAAATATTACCGCCGAGATGTTAGGTTGGGTTAGGTTAGGTTATATTACGTTATTGATGTATATGAAGGCCCCACGGAGACGTAGAGGCCAACTCGCCAGGAATGTTGTCAAATATTACCGCCGAGATGTTAGGTTGGGTTAGGTTAGGTTATATTACGTTATTGATGTATATGAAGGTCCCACGGAGACGTAGAAGCCAACTCGCCAGGAATGTTGTCAAATATTCCCGCCGAGATGATAGGTTGGGCTAGGTTAGGTTATATTACGTTATTGATGTATATGAAGGCCCCACGGAGACGTAGAGGCCAACTGGCCAGGAATGTTGTCAAATACTACCGCCGAGTTGTTACGTTGGTTTAGGTTAGGTTAAATTAAGATTTTGATGTATATGAAGGTCCCACGGCGAGGTAGAGGCCAACGCGCCAGGAATGTTGTCAAATATTAGTGCCGAGATGTTAGGTTGGGTTAGGTCAGGTAATATTAAGTTATTGATGTATATGAAGGTCCCACGGTGACGTAGAGGCCAACTCGCCAGGAATGTTGTCAAATATTAGTGCCGAGATGTTAGGTTGGATTAGGTTAGGTTATATTACGTTATTGATGTATATAAAAGCCCCACGGAGACGTAGAGGCCAACTCGCCAGGAATGTTGTCAAATATTAGTTCCGAGAGATTGGGTTGGGTTAGGTTAGGTTATATTACGTTATTGATGTATATAAAGGCCCCGCGGAGACGTAGAGGCCAACCCGCCAGGAATGTTGTCAAATAATAGCGCCGAAATGTTAGGTTGGGTTAGTTTAGGTTATATTACGTTATTGATGATATGAAGGTCTCACGGAGACGTAGAGGCCAACTCGCCAGGAATGTTGTCAAATATTACCGCCGAGATGATAGGTTGGGTTAGGTTAGGTTATATTACGTTATTGATGTATATGAAGGCCCCACGGAGACGTAGAGGCCAACTTGCCAGGAATGTTGTCAAATATTACCGCCGAGATGTTAGGTTGGGTTAGGTTAGGTTATATTACGTTATTGATGTATATGAAGGTCCCACGGAGACGTAGAGGCCAACTAGCCAGGAATGTTGTCAAATATTCCCGCCGAGATGATAGGTTGGGCTAGGTTAGGTTATATTACGTTATTGATGTATATAAAGGTCCCACGGAAACATAGAGGCCAACAAGCCAGGAATGTTGTCAAATACTACTGCCGAGTTGTTACGTTGGTTTAGGTTAGGTTAAATTAAGATTTTGATGTATATGAAGGTCCCACGGAGAGGTAGAGGCCAACGCGCCAGGAATGTTGTCAAATATTAGTGCCGAGATGTTAGGTTGGGTTAGGTTAGGTAATATTAAGTTATTGATGTATATGAAGGTCCCACGGTGACGTAGAGGCCAACTCGCCAGGAATGTTGTCAAATATTAGTGCCGAGATGTTAGGTTGGATTAGGTTAGGTTATATTACGTTATTGATGTATATAAAAGCCCCACGGAGACGTAGAGGCCAACTCGCCAGGAATGTTGTCAAATATTAGTTCCGAGAGATTGGGTTGGGTTAGGTTAGGTTATATTACGTTATTGATGTATATAAAGGCCCCGCGGAGACGTAGAGGCCAACCCGCCAGGAATGTTGTCAAATAATAGCGCCGAAATGTTAGGTTGGGTTAAGTTAGGTAAAGTTACGTTATTGATGTATATGAAGGTCCCACGGTGACGTAGTGGCCAACTCGCCAGGAATGTTGTCAAATATTACCGCCGATGTGTTAGGTTGGGTTAGGTTAGGTTATACTACGTTATTGATGTATATGAAGGCCCCACGGAGACGTAGAGGCCAACTCGGCAGAAATGTTGTCAAATATTACCGCCGAGATGATAGGTTGGGTTAGGTTAGGTTATATTACGTTATTGATGTATATAAAATTCCCACGGAGACGTAGAGGCCAACTCGCCAGGAATGTTGTCAAATATTAGTGCCGAGATGTTAGGTTGGATTAGGTTAGGTTATATTACGTTATTGATGTATATAAAGGCCCCGCGGAGACGTAGAGGCCAACCCGCCAGGAATGTTGTCAAATAATAGCGCCGAAAGGTTAGGTTGGGTTAGTTTAGGTTATATTATGTTATTGATATATGTGAAGGTCCCACGGAGACGTAGAGGCCAACTCGCCAGGAATGTTGTCAAATATTACCGCCGAGATGTTAGGTTGGGTTAGGTTAGGTTATATTACGTTATTGATGTATATGAAGGCCCCACGGAGACGTAGAGGCCAACTGGCCAGGAATGTTGTCAAATACTACCGCCGAGTTGTTACGTTGGTTTAGGTTAGGTTAAATTAAGATTTTGATGTATATGAAGGTCCCACGGCGAGGTAGAGGCCAACGCGCCAGGAATGTTGTCAAATATTAGTGCCGAGATGTTAGGTTGGGTTAGGTCAGGTAATATTAAGTTATTGATGTATATGAAGGTCCCACGGTGACGTAGAGGCCAACTCGCCAGGAATGTTGTCAAATATTAGTGCCGAGATGTTAGGTTGGATTAGGTTAGGTTATATTACGTTATTGATGTATATAAAAGCCCCACGGAGACGTAGAGGCCAACTCGCCAGGAATGTTGTCAAATATTAGTTCCGAGAGATTGGGTTGGGTTAGGTTAGGTTATATTACGTTATTGATGTATATAAAGGCCCCGCGGAGACGTAGAGGCCAACCCGCCAGGAATGTTGTCAAATAATAGCGCCGAAATGTTAGGTTGGGTTAGTTTAGGTTATATTACGTTATTGATGTATATGAAGGTCCCACGGAGAGGTAGAGGCCAACTCGCCAGGAATGTTGTCAAATATTAGTGCCGAGATTTTAGGTTGGTTTAGGTTAGGTTAAATTACGTTATTGATGTATATGAAGGTCCCTCTGAGACGTAGAGGCCAACTCGCGAGGAATGTTGTCACATAATAGCGCCGAGTGGTTAGGTCGGGTTATATTAGGTTATATTACGTTATTGATGGATATGAAGGTCTCACGGAGACGTAGAGGCCAACTCGCCAGGAATGTTGTCAAATATTACCGCCGAGATGATAGGTTGGGTTAGGTTAGGTTATATTACGTTATTGATGTATATGAAGCCCCCACGGAGACGTAGAGGCCAACTCGCCAGGAATGTTGTCAAATATTACCGCCGAGATGTTAGGTTGGGTTAGGTTAGGTTATACTACTTAATTGATGTATATGAAGGCCCCACGGAGACGTAGAGGCCAACTCGGCAGAAATGTTGTCAAATATTACCGCCGAGATGATAGGTTGGGTTAGGTTAGGTTATATTGCGTTATTGATGTATATAAAATTCCCACGGAGACGTAGAGGCCAACTCGCCAGGAATGTTGTCAAATATTAGTGCCGAGATGTTAGGTTGGATTAGGTTAGGTTATATTACGTTATTGATGTATATAAAAGCCCCACGGAGACGTTGAGGCCAACTCGCCAGGAATGTTGTCAAATATTAGTTCCGAGAGATTGGGTTGGGTTAGGTTAGGATATATTACGTTATTGATGTATATAAAGGCCCCGCGGAGACGTAGAGGCCAACCCGCCAGGAATGTTGTCAAATAATAGCGCCGAAAGGTTAGGTTGGGTTAGTTTAGGTTATATTATGTTATTGATATATGTGAAGGTCCCACGGAGAAGTAGAGGCCAACTCGCGAGGAATGTTGTCACATAATAGCGCCGAGTGGTTAGGTCGGGTTATATTAGGTTATATTACGTTATTGATGGATATGAAGGTCTCACGGAGACGTAGAGGCCAACTCGCCAGGAATGTTGTCAAATATTACCGCCGAGATGATAGGTTGGGTTAGGTTAGGTTATATTACGTTATTGATGTATATGAAGGCCCCACGGAGACGTAGAGGCCAACTCGCCAGGAATGTTGTCAAATATTACCGCCGAGATGTTAGGTTGGGTTAGGTTAGGTTATATTACGTTATTGATGTATATGAAGGCCCCACGGAGACGTAGAGGCCAACTCGCCAGGAATGTTGTCAAATATTACCGCCGAGATGTTAGGTTGGGTTAGGTTAGGTTATATTACGTTATTGATGTATATGAAGGTCCCACGGAGACGTAGAGGCCAACTCGCCAGGAATGTTGTCAAATATTCCCGCCGAGATGATAGGTTGGGCTAGGTTAGGTTATATTACGTTATTGATGTATATAAAGGTCCCACGGAAACATAGAGGCCAACAAGCCAGGAATGTTGTCGAATACTACCGCCGAGTTGTTACGTTGGTTTAGGTTAGGTTAAATTAAGATTTTGATGTATATGAAGGTCCCACGGAGAGGTAGAGGCCAACGCGCCAGGAATGTTGTCAAATATTAGTGCCGAGATGTTAGGTTGGGTTAGGTTAGGTAATATTAAGTTATTGATGTATATGAAGGTCCCACGGTGACGTAGAGGCCAACTCGCCAGGAATGTTGTCAAATATTAGTGCCGAGATGTTAGGTTGGATTAGGTTAGGTTATATTACGTTATTGATGTATATAAAAGCCCCACGGATACGTAGAGGCCAACTCGCCAGGAATGTTGTCAAATATTAGTTCCGAGAGATTGGGTTGGGTTAGGTTAGGTAAAGTTACGTTATTGATGTATATGAAGGTCCCACGGTGACGTAGTGGCCAACTCGCCAGGAATGTTGTCAAATATTACCGCCGATGTGTTAGGTTGGGTTAGGTTAGGTTATACTACGTTATTGATGTATATGAAGGCCCCACGGAGACGTAGAGGCCAACTCGGCAGAAATGTTGTCAAATATTACCGCCGAGATGATAGGTTGTGTTAGGTTAGGTTATATTACGTTATTGATGTATATAAAATTCCCACGGAGACGTAGAGGCCAACTCGCCAGGAATGTTGTCAAATATTCCCGCCGAGATGATAGGTTGGGCTAGGTTAGGTTATATTACGTTATTGATGTATATAAAGGTCCCACGGAAACATAGAGGCCAACAAGCCAGGAATGTTGTCAAATACTACCGCCGAGTTGTTACGTTGGTTTAGGTTAGGTTAAATTAAGATTTTGATGTATATGAAGGTCCCACGGAGAGGTAGAGGCCAACGCGCCAGGAATGTTGTCAAATATTAGTGCCGAGATGTTAGGTTGGGTTAGGTTAGGTAATATTAAGTTATTGATGTATATGAAGGGACCACGGTGACGTAGAGGCCAACTCGCCAGGAATGTTGTCAAATATTAGTGCCGAGATGTTAGGTTGGATTAGGTTAGGTTATATTACGTTATTGATGTATATAAAAGCCCCACGGAGACGTAGAGGCCAACTCGCCAGGAATGTTGTCAAATATTAGTTCCGAGAGATTGGGTTGGGTTAGGTTAGGTTATATTACGTTATTGATGTATGTAAAGGCCCCGCGGAGACGTAGATGCCAACCCGCCAGGAATGTTGTCAAATAATAGCGCCGAAAGGTTAGGTTGGTTTAGGTTAGGTTAAATTACGTTATTGATGTATATGAAGGTCCCTCTGAGACGTAGAGGCCAACTCGCGAGGAATGTTGTCACATAATAGCGCCGAGTGGTTAGGTCGGGTTATATTAGGTTATATTACGTTATTGATGGATATGAAGGTCTCACGGAGACGTAGAGGCCAACTCGCCAGGAATGTTGTCAAATATTACCGCCGAGATGATAGGTTGGGTTAGGTTAGGTTATATTACGTTATTGATGTATATGAAGCCCCCACGGAGACGTAGAGGCCAACTCGCCAGGAATGTTGTCAAATATTACCGCCGAGATGTTAGGTTGGGTTAGGTTAGGTTATACTACTTAATTGATGTATATGAAGGCCCCACGGAGACGTAGAGGCCAACTCGGCAGAAATGTTG
This sequence comes from Xylocopa violacea, assembly GCA_963969225.1. NCBI lineage: Eukaryota > Metazoa > Arthropoda > Insecta > Hymenoptera > Apidae > Xylocopa > Xylocopa violacea. Next base: position 4,469,230 of record CAXAJV010001082.1, read on the forward strand.
TCAAATATTACCGCCGAGATGATAGGTTGGGTTAGGTTAGGTTATATTGCGTTATTGATGTATATAAAATTCCCACGGAGACGTAGAGGCCAACTCGCCAGGAATGTTGTCAAATATTAGTGCCGAGATGTTAGGTTGGATTAGGTTAGGTTATATTACGTTATTGATGTATATAAAAGCCCCACGGAGACGTTGAGGCCAACTCGCCAGGAATGTTGTCAAATATTAGTTCCGAGAGATTGGGTTGGGTTAGGTTAGGATATATTACGTTATTGATGTATATAAAGGCCCCGCGGAGACGTAGAGGCCAACCCGCCAGGAATGTTGTCAAATAATAGCGCCGAAAGGTTAGGTTGGGTTAGTTTAGGTTATATTATGTTATTGATATATGTGAAGGTCCCACGGAGAAGTAGAGGCCAACTCGCGAGGAATGTTGTCACATAATAGCGCCGAGTGGTTAGGTCGGGTTATATTAGGTTATATTACGTTATTGATGGATATGAAGGTCTCACGGAGACGTAGAGGCCAACTCGCCAGGAATGTTGTCAAATATTACCGCCGAGATGATAGGTTGGGTTAGGTTAGGTTATATTACGTTATTGATGTATATGAAGGCCCCACGGAGACGTAGAGGCCAACTCGCCAGGAATGTTGTCAAATATTACCGCCGAGATGTTAGGTTGGGTTAGGTTAGGTTATATTACGTTATTGATGTATATGACGGGCCCACGGAGACGTAGAGGCCAACTCGCCAGGAATGTTGTCAAATATTACCGCCGAGATGTTAGGTTGGGTTAGGTTAGGTTATATTACGTTATTGATGTATATGAAGGTCCCACGGAGACGTAGAGGCCAACTCGCCAGGAATGTTGTCAAATATTCCCGCCGAGATGATAGGTTGGGCTAGGTTAGGTTATATTACGTTATTGATGTATATAAAGGTCCCACGGAAACATAGAGGCCAACAAGCCAGGAATGTTGTCGAATACTACCGCCGAGTTGTTACGTTGGTTTAGGTTAGGTTAAATTAAGATTTTGATGTATATGAAGGTCCCACGGAGAGGTAGAGGCCAACGCGCCAGGAATGTTGTCAAATATTAGTGCCGAGATGTTAGGTTGGGTTAGGTTAGGTAATATTAAGTTATTGATGTATATGAAGGTCCCACGGTGACGTAGAGGCCAACTCGCCAGGAATGTTGTCAAATATTAGTGCCGAGATGTTAGGTTGGATTAGGTTAGGTTATATTACGTTATTGATGTATATAAAAGCCCCACGGATACGTAGAGGCCAACTCGCCAGGAATGTTGTCAAATATTAGTTCCGAGAGATTGGGTTGGGTTAGGTTAGGTAAAGTTACGTTATTGATGTATATGAAGGTCCCACGGTGACGTAGTGGCCAACTCGCCAGGAATGTTGTCAAATATTACCGCCGATGTGTTAGGTTGGGTTAGGTTAGGTTATACTACGTTATTGATGTATATGAAGGCCCCACGGAGACGTAGAGGCCAACTCGGCAGAAATGTTGTCAAATATTACCGCCGAGATGATAGGTTGTGTTAGGTTAGGTTATATTACGTTATTGATGTATATAAAATTCCCACGGAGACGTAGAGGCCAACTCGCCAGGAATGTTGTCAAATATTCCCGCCGAGATGATAGGTTGGGCTAGGTTAGGTTATATTACGTTATTGATGTATATAAAGGTCCCACGGAAACATAGAGGCCAACAAGCCAGGAATGTTGTCAAATACTACCGCCGAGTTGTTACGTTGGTTTAGGTTAGGTTAAATTAAGATTTTGATGTATATGAAGGTCCCACGGAGAGGTAGAGGCCAACGCGCCAGGAATGTTGTCAAATATTAGTGCCGAGATGTTAGGTTGGGTTAGGTTAGGTAATATTAAGTTATTGATGTATATGAAGGGACCACGGTGACGTAGAGGCCAACTCGCCAGGAATGTTGTCAAATATTAGTGCCGAGATGTTAGGTTGGATTAGGTTAGGTTATATTACGTTATTGATGTATATAAAAGCCCCACGGAGACGTAGAGGCCAACTCGCCAGGAATGTTGTCAAATATTAGTTCCGAGAGATTGGGTTGGGTTAGGTTAGGTTATATTACGTTATTGATGTATGTAAAGGCCCCGCGGAGACGTAGATGCCAACCCGCCAGGAATGTTGTCAAATAATAGCGCCGAAAGGTTAGGTTGGGTTAATTTAGGTTATATTACGTTATTGATGTATATGAAGGTCCCACGGAGAGGTAGAGGCCAACTCGCCAGGAATGTTGTCTAATATTAGTGCCGAGATTTTATGTTGGTTTAGGTTAGGTTAAATTACGTTATTGATGTATATGAAGGTCCCACTGAGAGGTAGAGGCCAACTCGCTAGGAATGTTGTCAAATATTAGTGCCGAGATATTAGGTTGGGTTAAGTTAGGTAATATTACGTTATTGATGTATATGAAGGTCCCACGGTGACGTAGAGGCCAACTCGCCAGGAATGTTGTCAAATATTACCGCCGATGTGTTAGGTTGGGTTAGGTTAGGTTATACTACGTTATTGATGTATATGAAGGCCCCACGGAGACGTAGAGGCCAACTCGGCAGAAATGTTGTCAAATATTACCGCCGAGATGATAGGTTGGGTTAGGTTAGGTTATATTACGTTATTGATGTATATAAAATTCCCACGGAGACGTAGAGGCCAACTCGCCAGGGATGTTGTCAAATATTAGTGCCGAGATGTTAGGTTGGATTAGGTTAGGTTATATTACGTTATTGATGTATATAAAAGCCCCACGGAGACGTTGAGGCCAACTCGCCAGGAATGTTGTCAAATATTAGTTCCGAGAGATTGGGTTGGGTTAGGTTAGGATATATTACGTTATTGATGTATATAAAGGCCCCGCGGAGACGTAGAGGCCAACCCGCCAGGAATGTTGTCAAATAATAGCGCCGAAAGGTTAGGTTGGTTTAGTTTAGGTTATATTATGTTATTGATATATGTGAAGGTCCCACGGAGAAGTAGAGGCCAACTCGCGAGGAATGTTGTCACATAATAGCGCCGAGTGGTTAGGTCGGGTTATATTAGGTTATATTACGTTATTGATGGATATGAAGGTCCCACGGTGACGTAGTGGCCAACTCGCCAGGAATGTTGTCAAATATTACCGCCGATGTGTTAGCTTGGGTTAGGTTAGGTTATACTACGTTATTGATGTATATGAAGGCCCCACGGGGACGTGGAGGCCAACTCGGCAGAAATGTTGTCAAATATTACCGCCGAGATGATAGGTTGGGTTAGGTTAGGTTATATTACGTTATTGATGTATATAAAATTCCCACGGAGACGTAGAGGCCAACTCGCCAGGAATGTTGTCAAATATTCCCGCCGAGATGATAGGTTGGGCTAGGTTAGGTTATATTACGTTATTGATGTATATAAAGGTCCCACGGAAACATAGAGGCCAACAAGCCAGGAATGTTGTCGAATACTACCGCCGAGTTGTTACGTTGGTTTAGGTTAGGTTAAATTAAGATTTTGATGTATATGAAGGTCCCACGGAGAGGTAGAGGCCAACGCGCCAGGAATGTTGTCAAATATTAGTGCCGAGATGTTAGGTTGGGTTAGGTTAGGTAATATTAAGTTATTGATGTATATGAAGGTCCCACGGTGACGTAGAGGCCAACTCGCCAGGAATGTTGTCAAATATTAGTGCCGAGATGTTAGGTTGGATTAGGTTAGGTTATATTACGTTATTGATGTATATAAAAGCCCCACGGATACGTAGAGGCCAACTCGCCAGGAATGTTGTCAAATATTAGTTCCGAGAGATTGGGTTGGGTTAGGTTAGGTAAAGTTACGTTATTGATGTATATGAAGGTCCCACGGTGACGTAGTGGCCAACTCGCCAGGAATGTTGTCAAATATTACCGCCGATGTGTTAGGTTGGGTTAGGTTAGGTTATACTACGTTATTGATGTATATGAAGGCCCCACGGAGACGTAGAGGCCAACTCGGCAGAAATGTTGTCAAATATTACCGCCGAGATGATAGGTTGTGTTAGGTTAGGTTATATTACGTTATTGATGTATATAAAATTCCCACGGAGACGTAGAGGCCAACTCGCCAGGAATGTTGTCAAATATTCCCGCCGAGATGATAGGTTGGGCTAGGTTAGGTTATATTACGTTATTGATGTATATAAAGGTCCCACGGAAACATAGAGGCCAACAAGCCAGGAATGTTGTCAAATACTACCGCCGAGTTGTTACGTTGGTTTAGGTTAGGTTAAATTAAGATTTTGATGTATATGAAGGTCCCACGGAGAGGTAGAGGCCAACGCGCCAGGAATGTTGTCAAATATTAGTGCCGAGATGTTAGGTTGGGTTAGGTTAGGTAATATTAAGTTATTGATGTATATGAAGGGACCACGGTGACGTAGAGGCCAACTCGCCAGGAATGTTGTCAAATATTAGTGCCGAGATGTTAGGTTGGATTAGGTTAGGTTATATTACGTTATTGATGTATATAAAAGCCCCACGGAGACGTAGAGGCCAACTCGCCAGGAATGTTGTCAAATATTAGTTCCGAGAGATTGGGTTGGGTTAGGTTAGGTTATATTACGTTATTGATGTATGTAAAGGCCCCGCGGAGACGTAGATGCCAACCCGCCAGGAATGTTGTCAAATAATAGCGCCGAAAGGTTAGGTTGGGTTAATTTAGGTTATATTACGTTATTGATGTATATGAAGGTCCCACGGAGAGGTAGAGGCCAACTCGCCAGGAATGTTGTCTAATATTAGTGCCGAGATTTTATGTTGGTTTAGGTTAGGTTAAATTACGTTATTGATGTATATGAAGGTCCCACTGAGAGGTAGAGGCCAACTCGCTAGGAATGTTGTCAAATATTAGTGCCGAGATATTAGGTTGGGTTAAGTTAGGTAATATTACGTTATTGATGTATATGAAGGTCCCACGGTGACGTAGAGGCCAACTCGCCAGGAATGTTGTCAAATATTACCGCCGATGTGTTAGGTTGGGTTAGGTTAGGTTATACTACGTTATTGATGTATATGAAGGCCCCACGGAGACGTAGAGGCCAACTCGGCAGAAATGTTGTCAAATATTACCGCCGAGATGATAGGTTGGGTTAGGTTAGGTTATATTACGTTATTGATGTATATAAAATTCCCACGGAGACGTAGAGGCCAACTCGCCAGGGATGTTGTCAAATATTAGTGCCGAGATGTTAGGTTGGATTAGGTTAGGTTATATTACGTTATTGATGTATATAAAAGCCCCACGGAGACGTTGAGGCCAACTCGCCAGGAATGTTGTCAAATATTAGTTCCGAGAGATTGGGTTGGGTTAGGTTAGGATATATTACGTTATTGATGTATATAAAGGCCCCGCGGAGACGTAGAGGCCAACCCGCCAGGAATGTTGTCAAATAATAGCGCCGAAAGGTTAGGTTGGTTTAGTTTAGGTTATATTATGTTATTGATATATGTGAAGGTCCCACGGAGAAGTAGAGGCCAACTCGCGAGGAATGTTGTCACATAATAGCGCCGAGTGGTTAGGTCGGGTTATATTAGGTTATATTACGTTATTGATGGATATGAAGGTCCCACGGTGACGTAGTGGCCAACTCGCCAGGAATGTTGTCAAATATTACCGCCGATGTGTTAGCTTGGGTTAGGTTAGGTTATACTACGTTATTGATGTATATGAAGGCCCCACGGAGACGTGGAGGCCAACTCGGCAGAAATGTTGTCAAATATTACCGCCGAGATGATAGGTTGGGTTAGGTTAGGTTATATTACGTTATTGATGTATATAAAATTCCCACGGAGACGTAGAGGCCAACTCGCCAGGAATGTTGTCAAATATTCCCGCCGAGATGATAGGTTGGGCTAGGTTAGGTTATATTACGTTATTGATGTATATAAAGGTCCCACGGAAACATAGAGGCCAACAAGCCAGGAATGATGTCAAATACTACCGCCGAGTTGTTACGTTGGTTTAGGTTAGGTTAAATTAAGATTTTGATGTATATGAAGGTCCCACGGAGAGGTAGAGGCCAACGCGCCAGGAATGTTGTCAAATATTAGTGCCGAGATGTTAGGTTGGGTTAGGTTAGGTAATATTAAGTTATTGATGTATATGAAGGTCCCACGGTGACGTAGAGGCCAACTCGCCAGGAATGTTGTCAAATATTAGTGCCGAGATGTTAGGTTGGATTAGGTTAGGTTATATTACGTTATTGATGTATATAAAAGCCCCACGGAGACGTAGAGGCCAACTCGCCAGGAATGTTGTCAAATATTAGTTCCGAGAGATTGGGTTGGGTTAGGTTAGGTTATATTACGTTATTGATGTATGTAAAGGCCCCGCGGAGACGTAGATGCCAACCCGCCAGGAATGTTGTCAAATAATAGCGCCGAAAGGTTAGGTTGGGTTAATTTAGGTTATATTACGTTATTGATGTATATGAAGGTCCCACGGAGAGGTAGAGGCCAACTCGCCAGGAATGTTGTCTAATATTAGTGCCGAGATTTTATGTTGGTTTAGGTTAGGTTAAATTACGTTATTGATGTATATGAAGGTCCCACTGAGAGGTAGAGGCCAACTCGCTAGGAATGTTGTCAAATATTAGTGCCGAGATATTAGGTTGGGTTAAGTTAGGTAATATTACGTTATTGATGTATATGAAGGTCCCACGGTGACGTAGAGGCCAACTCGCCAGGAATGTTGTCAAATATTACCGCCGATGTGTTAGGTTGGGTTAGGTTAGGTTATACTACGTTATTGATGTATATGAAGGCCCCACGGAGACGTAGAGGCCAACTCGGCAGAAATGTTGTCAAATATTACCGCCGAGATGATAGGTTGGGTTAGGTTAGGTTATATTACGTTATTGATGTATATAAAATTCCCACGGAGACGTAGAGGCCAACTCGCCAGGGATGTTGTCAAATATTAGTGCCGAGATGTTAGGTTGGATTAGGTTAGGTTATATTACGTTATTGATGTATATAAAAGCCCCACGGAGACGTTGAGGCCAACTCGCCAGGAATGTTGTCAAATATTAGTTCCGAGAGATTGGGTTGGGTTAGGTTAGGATATATTACGTTATTGATGTATATAAAGGCCCCGCGGAGACGTAGAGGCCAACCCGCCAGGAATGTTGTCAAATAATAGCGCCGAAAGGTTAGGTTGGTTTAGTTTAGGTTATATTATGTTATTGATATATGTGAAGGTCCCACGGAGAAGTAGAGGCCAACTCGCGAGGAATGTTGTCACATAATAGCGCCGAGTGGTTAGGTCGGGTTATATTAGGTTATATTACGTTATTGATGGATATGAAGGTCCCACGGTGACGTAGTGGCCAACTCGCCAGGAATGTTGTCAAATATTACCGCCGATGTGTTAGCTTGGGTTAGGTTAGGTTATACTACGTTATTGATGTATATGAAGGCCCCACGGAGACGTGGAGGCCAACTCGGCAGAAATGTTGTCAAATATTACCGCCGAGATGATAGGTTGGGTTAGGTTAGGTTATATTACGTTATTGATGTATATAAAATTCCCACGGAGACGTAGAGGCCAACTCGCCAGGAATGTTGTCAAATATTCCCGCCGAGATGATAGGTTGGGCTAGGTTAGGTTATATTACGTTATTGATGTATATAAAGGTCCCACGGAAACATAGAGGCCAACAAGCCAGGAATGATGTCAAATACTACCGCCGAGTTGTTACGTTGGTTTAGGTTAGGTTAAATTAAGATTTTGATGTATATGAAGGTCCCACGGAGAGGTAGAGGCCAACGCGCCAGGAATGTTGTCAAATATTAGTGCCGAGATGTTAGGTTGGGTTAGGTTAGGTAATATTAAGTTATTGATGTATATGAAGGTCCCACGGTGACGTAGAGGCCAACTCGCCAGGAATGTTGTCAAATATTAGTGCCGAGATGTTAGGTTGGATTAGGTTAGGTTATATTACGTTATTGATGTATATAAAAGCCCCACGGAGACGTAGAGGCCAACTCGCCAGGAATGTTGTCAAATATTAGTTCCGAGAGATTGGGTTGGGTTAGGTTAGGTAAAGTTACGTTATTGATGTATATGAAGGTCCCACGGTGCCGTAGTGGCCAACTCGCCAGGAATGTTGTCAAATATTACCGCCGATGTGTTAGGTTGGGTTAGGTTAGGTTATACTACGTTATTGATGTATATGAAGGCCCCACGGAGACGTAGAGGCCAACTCGGCAGAAATGTTGTCAAATATTACCGCCGAAATGATAGGTTGGGTTAGGTTAGGTTATATTACGTTATTGATGTATATAAAATTCCCACGGAGACGTAGAGGCCAACTCGCCAGGAATGTTGTCAAATATTAGTGCCGAGATGTTAGGTTGGATTAGGTTAGGTTATATTACGTTATGGATGTATATAAAGGCCCCGCGGAGACGTAGAGGCCAACCCGCCAGGAATGTTGTCAAATAATAGCGCCGAAAGGTTAGGTTGGGTTAGTTTAGGTTATATTATGTTATTGATATATGTGAAGGTCCCACGGAGACGTAGAGGCCAACTCGCCAGGAATGTTGTCAAATATTACCGCCGAGATGTTAGGTTGGGTTAGGTTAGGTTATGTTACGTTATTGATGTATATGAAGGCCCCACGGAGACGTAGAGGCCAACTGGCCAGGAATGTTGTCAAATATTACCGCCGAGATGATAGGTTGGGTTAGGTTAGATTATATTACGTTATTGATGTATATGAAGGCCGCACGGAGAGGTAGAGGCCAACTCGCCAGGAATGTTATCAAATATTAGTGCCGAGATGTTAGGTTGGGTTAGGTTAGGTAATATTACGTTATTGATGTATATGAAGGTCCCACGGAGACGTAGAGGCCAACTCGCCAGGAATGTTGTCAAATAATAGCGCCGAGATGTTAGGTTGGGTTAGGTTAGGTAATATTACGTTATTGATGTATATGAAGGCCCCACGGAGACGTAGAGACCAACTCGGCAGGAATGTTGTCAAATATTACCGCCGAGATGATAGGTTGGGTTAGGTTAGGTTATATTACGTTATTGATGTATATAAAATTCCCACGGAGACGTAGAGGCCAACTCGCCAGAGATGTTGTCAAATATTAGTGCCGAGTTGTTAGGTTGGATTAGGTTAGGTTATATTACGTTATTGATGTATATAAAAGCCCCACGGAGACGTAGAGGCCAACTCGCCAGGAATGTTGTCAAATATTAGTTCCGAGAGATTGGGTTGGGTTAGGTTAGGTTATATTACGTTATTGATGTATATAAAGGCCCCGCGGAGACGTAGAGGCCAACCCGCCAGGAATGTTGTCAAATAATAGCGCCGAAATGTTAGGTTGGGTTAGTTTAGGTTATATTACGTTATTGATGTATATGAAGGTCCCACGGAGAGGTAGAGGCCAACTCGCCAGGAATGTTGTCAAATATTAGTGCCGAGATTTTAGGTTGGTTTAGGTTAGGTTAAATTACGTTATTGATGTATATGAAGGTCCCTCTGAGACGTAGAGGCCAACTCGCGAGGAATGTTGTCACATAATAGCGCCGAGTGGTTAGGTCGGGTTATATTAGGTTATATTACGTTATTGATGGATATGAAGGTCTCACGGAGACGTAGAGGCCAACTCGCCAGGAATGTTGTCAAATATTACCGCCGAGATGATAGGTTGGGTTAGGTTAGGTTATATTACGTTATTGATGTATATGAAGCCCCCACGGAGACGTAGAGGCCAACTCGCCAGGAATGTTGTCAAATATTACCGCCGAGATGTTAGGTTGGGTTAGGTTAGGTTATACTACTTAATTGATGTATATGAAGGCCCCACGGAGACGTAGAGGCCAACTCGGCAGAAATGTTGTCAAATATTACCGCCGAGATGATAGGTTGGGTTAGGTTAGGTTATATTGCGTTATTGATGTATATAAAATTCCCACGGAGACGTAGAGGCCAACTCGCCAGGAATGTTGTCAAATATTAGTGCCGAGATGTTAGGTTGGATTAGGTTAGGTTATATTACGTTATTGATGTATATAAAAGCCCCACGGAGACGTTGAGGCCAACTCGCCAGGAATGTTGTCAAATATTAGTTCCGAGAGATTGGGTTGGGTTAGGTTAGGATATATTACGTTATTGATGTATATAAAGGCCCCGCGGAGACGTAGAGGCCAACCCGCCAGGAATGTTGTCAAATAATAGCGCCGAAAGGTTAGGTTGGGTTAGTTTAGGTTATATTATGTTATTGATATATGTGAAGGTCCCACGGAGAAGTAGAGGCCAACTCGCGAGGAATGTTGTCACATAATAGCGCCGAGTGGTTAGGTCGGGTTATATTAGGTTATATTACGTTATTGATGGATATGAAGGTCTCACGGAGACGTAGAGGCCAACTCGCCAGGAATGTTGTCAAATATTACCGCCGAGATGATAGGTTGGGTTAGGTTAGGTTATATTACGTTATTGATGTATATGAAGGCCCCACGGAGACGTAGAGGCCAACTCGCCAGGAATGTTGTCAAATATTACCGCCGAGATGTTAGGTTGGGTTAGGTTAGGTTATATTACGTTATTGATGTATATGAAGGCCCCACGGAGACGTAGAGGCCAACTCGCCAGGAATGTTGTCAAATATTACCGCCGAGATGTTAGGTTGGGTTAGGTTAGGTTATATTACGTTATTGATGTATATGAAGGTCCCACGGAGACGTAGAGGCCAACTCGCCAGGAATGTTGTCAAATATTCCCGCCGAGATGATAGGTTGGGCTAGGTTAGGTTATATTACGTTATTGATGTATATAAAGGACCCACGGAAACATAGAGGCCAACAAGCCAGGAATGTTGTCGAATACTACCGCCGAGTTGTTACGTTGGTTTAGGTTAGGTTAAATTAAGATTTTGATGTATATGAAGGTCCCACGGAGAGGTAGAGGCCAACGCGCCAGGAATGTTGTCAAATATTAGTGCCGAGATGTTAGGTTGGGTTAGGTTAGGTAATATTAAGTTATTGATGTATATGAAGGTCCCACGGTGACGTAGAGGCCAACTCGCCAGGAATGTTGTCAAATATTAGTGCCGAGATGTTAGGTTGGATTAGGTTAGGTTATATTACGTTATTGATGTATATAAAAGCCCCACGGATACGTAGAGGCCAACTCGCCAGGAATGTTGTCAAATATTAGTTCCGAGAGATTGGGTTGGGTTAGGTTAGGTAAAGTTACGTTATTGATGTATATGAAGGTCCCACGGTGACGTAGTGGCCAACTCGCCAGGAATGTTGTCAAATATTACCGCCGATGTGTTAGGTTGGGTTAGGTTAGGTTATACTACGTTATTGATGTATATGAAGGCCCCACGGAGACGTAGAGGCCAACTCGGCAGAAATGTTGTCAAATATTACCGCCGAGATGATAGGTTGTGTTAGGTTAGGTTATATTACGTTATTGATGTATATAAAATTCCCACGGAGACGTAGAGGCCAACTCGCCAGGAATGTTGTCAAATATTCCCGCCGAGATGATAGGTTGGGCTAGGTTAGGTTATATTACGTTATTGATGTATATAAAGGTCCCACGGAAACATAGAGGCCAACAAGCCAGGAATGTTGTCAAATACTACCGCCGAGTTGTTACGTTGGTTTAGGTTAGGTTAAATTAAGATTTTGATGTATATGAAGGTCCCACGGAGAGGTAGAGGCCAACGCGCCAGGAATGTTGTCAAATATTAGTGCCGAGATGTTAGGTTGGGTTAGGTTAGGTAATATTAAGTTATTGATGTATATGAAGGGACCACGGTGACGTAGAGGCCAACTCGCCAGGAATGTTGTCAAATATTAGTGCCGAGATGTTAGGTTGGATTAGGTTAGGTTATATTACGTTATTGATGTATATAAAAGCCCCACGGAGACGTAGAGGCCAACTCGCCAGGAATGTTGTCAAATATTAGTTCCGAGAGATTGGGTTGGGTTAGGTTAGGTTATATTACGTTATTGATGTATGTAAAGGCCCCGCGGAGACGTAGATGCCAACCCGCCAGGAATGTTGTCAAATAATAGCGCCGAAAGGTTAGGTTGGTTTAGGTTAGGTTAAATTACGTTATTGATGTATATGAAGGTCCCTCTGAGACGTAGAGGCCAACTCGCGAGGAATGTTGTCACATAATAGCGCCGAGTGGTTAGGTCGGGTTATATTAGGTTATATTACGTTATTGATGGATATGAAGGTCTCACGGAGACGTAGAGGCCAACTCGCCAGGAATGTTGTCAAATATTACCGCCGAGATGATAGGTTGGGTTAGGTTAGGTTATATTACGTTATTGATGTATATGAAGCCCCCACGGAGACGTAGAGGCCAACTCGCCAGGAATGTTGTCAAATATTACCGCCGAGATGTTAGGTTGGGTTAGGTTAGGTTATACTACTTAATTGATGTATATGAAGGCCCCACGGAGACGTAGAGGCCAACTCGGCAGAAATGTTGTCAAATATTACCGCCGAGATGATAGGTTGGGTTAGGTTAGGTTATATTGCGTTATTGATGTATATAAAATTCCCACGGAGACGTAGAGGCCAACTCGCCAGGAATGTTGTCAAATATTAGTGCCGAGATGTTAGGTTGGATTAGGTTAGGTTATATTACGTTATTGATGTATATAAAAGCCCCACGGAGACGTTGAGGCCAACTCGCCAGGAATGTTGTCAAATATTAGTTCCGAGAGATTGGGTTGGGTTAGGTTAGGATATATTACGTTATTGATGTATATAAAGGCCCCGCGGAGACGTAGAGGCCAACCCGCCAGGAATGTTGTCAAATAATAGCGCCGAAAGGTTAGGTTGGGTTAGTTTAGGTTATATTATGTTAATGATATATGTGAAGGTCCCACGGAGAAGTAGAGGCCAACTCGCGAGGAATGTTGTCACATAATAGCGCCGAGTGGTTAGATCGGGTTATATTAGGTTATATTACGTTATTGATGGATATGAAGGTCTCACGGAGACGTAGAGGCCAACTCGCCAGGAATGTTGTCAAATATTACCGCCGAGATGATAGGTTGGGTTAGGTTAGGTTATATTACGTTATTGATGTATATGAAGGCCCCACGGAGACGTAGAGGCCAACTCGCCAGGAATGTTGTCAAATATTACCGCCGAGATGTTAGGTTGGGTTAGGTTAGGTTATATTACGTTATTGATGTATATGAAGGCCCCACGGAGACGTAGAGGCCAACTCGCCAGGAATGTTGTCAAATATTACCGCCGAGATGTTAGGTTGGGTTAGGTTAGGTTATATTACGTTATTGATGTATATGAAGGTCCCACGGAGACGTAGAGGCCAACTCGCCAGGAATGTTGTCAAATATTCCCGCCGAGATGATAGGTTGGGCTAGGTTAGGTTATATTACGTTATTGATGTATATAAAGGTCCCACGGAAACATAGAGGCCAACAAGCCAGGAATGTTGTCGAATACTACCGCCGAGTTGTTACGTTGGTTTAGGTTAGGTTAAATTAAGATTTTGATGTATATGAAGGTCCCACGGAGAGGTAGAGGCCAACGCGCCAGGAATGTTGTCAAATATTAGTGCCGAGATGTTAGGTTGGGTTAGGTTAGGTAATATTAAGTTATTGATGTATATGAAGGTCCCACGGTGACGTAGAGGCCAAATCGCCAGGAATGTTGTCAAATATTAGTGCCGAGATGTTAGGTTGGATTAGGTTAGGTTATATTACGTTATTGATGTATATAAAAGCCCCACGGATACGTAGAGGCCAACTCGCCAGGAATGTTGTCAAATATTAGTTCCGAGAGATTGGGTTGGGTTAGGTTAGGTAAAGTTACGTTATTGATGTATATGAAGGTCCCACGGTGACGTAGTGGCCAACTCGCCAGGAATGTTGTCAAATATTACCGCCGATGTGTTAGGTTGGGTTAGGTTAGGTTATACTACGTTATTGATGTATATGAAGGCCCCACGGAGACGTAGAGGCCAACTCGGCAGAAATGTTGTCAAATATTCCCGCCGAGATGATAGGTTGGGCTAGGTTAGGTTATATTACGTTATTGATGTATATAAAGGTCCCACGGAAACATAGAGGCCAACAAGCCAGGAATGTTGTCAAATACTACCGCCGAGTTGTTACGTTGGTTTAGGTTAGGTTAAATTAAGATTTTGATGTATATGAAGGTCCCACGGAGAGGTAGAGGCCAACGCGCCAGGAATGTTGTCAAATATTAGTGCCGAGATGTTAGGTTGGGTTAGGTTAGGTAATATTAAGTTATTGATGTATATGAAGGGACCACGGTGACGTAGAGGCCAACTCGCCAGGAATGTTGTCAAATATTAGTGCCGAGATGTTAGGTTGGATTAGGTTAGGTTATATTACGTTATTGATGTATATAAAAGCCCCACGGAGACGTAGAGGCCAACTCGCCAGGAATGTTGTCAAATATTAGTTCCGAGAGATTGGGTTGGGTTAGGTTAGGTTATATTACGTTATTGATGTATGTAAAGGCCCCGCGGAGACGTAGATGCCAACCCGCCAGGAATGTTGTCAAATAATAGCGCCGAAAGGTTAGGTTGGGTTAATTTAGGTTATATTACGTTATTGATGTATATGAAGGTCCCACGGAGAGGTAGAGGCCAACTCGCCAGGAATGTTGTCTAATATTAGTGCCGAGATTTTATGTTGGTTTAGGTTAGGTTAAATTACGTTATTGATGTATATGAAGGTCCCACTGAGAGGTAGAGGCCAACTCGCTAGGAATGTTGTCAAATATTAGTGCCGAGATATTAGGTTGGGTTAAGTTAGGTAATATTACGTTATTGATGTATATGAAGGTCCCACGGTGACGTAGAGGCCAACTCGCCAGGAATGTTGTCAAATATTACCGCCGATGTGTTAGGTTGGGTTAGGTTAGGTTATACTACGTTATTGATGTATATGAAGGCCCCACGGAGACGTAGAGGCCAACTCGGCAGAAATGTTGTCAAATATTACCGCCGAGATGATAGGTTGGGTTAGGTTAGGTTATATTACGTTATTGATGTATATAAAATTCCCACGGAGACGTAGAGGCCAACTCGCCAGGGATGTTGTCAAATATTAGTGCCGAGATGTTAGGTTGGATTAGGTTAGGTTATATTACGTTATTGATGTATATAAAAGCCCCACGGAGACGTTGAGGCCAACTCGCCAGGAATGTTGTCAAATATTAGTTCCGAGAGATTGGGTTGGGTTAGGTTAGGATATATTACGTTATTGATGTATATAAAGGCCCCGCGGAGACGTAGAGGCCAACCCGCCAGGAATGTTGTCAAATAATAGCGCCGAAAGGTTAGGTTGGTTTAGTTTAGGTTATATTATGTTATTGATATATGTGAAGGTCCCACGGAGAAGTAGAGGCCAACTCGCGAGGAATGTTGTCACATAATAGCGCCGAGTGGTTAGGTCGGGTTATATTAGGTTATATTACGTTATTGATGGATATGAAGGTCCCACGGTGACGTAGTGGCCAACTCGCCAGGAATGTTGTCAAATATTACCGCCGATGTGTTAGCTTGGGTTAGGTTAGGTTATACTACGTTATTGATGTATATGAAGGCCCCACGGAGACGTGGAGGCCAACTCGGCAGAAATGTTGTCAAATATTACCGCCGAGATGATAGGTTGGGTTAGGTTAGGTTATATTACGTTATTGATGTATATAAAATTCCCACGGAGACGTAGAGGCCAACTCGCCAGGAATGTTGTCAAATATTCCCGCCGAGATGATAGGTTGGGCTAGGTTAGGTTATATTACGTTACTGATGTATATAAAGGTCCCACGGAAACATAGAGGCCAACAAGCCAGGAATGATGTCAAATACTACCGCCGAGTTGTTACGTTGGTTTAGGTTAGGTTAAATTAAGATTTTGATGTATATGAAGGTCCCACGGAGAGGTAGAGGCCAACGCGCCAGGAATGTTGTCAAATATTAGTGCCGAGATGTTAGGTTGGGTTAGGTTAGGTAATATTAAGTTATTGATGTATATGAAGGTCCCACGGTGACGTAGAGGCCAACTCGCCAGGAATGTTGTCAAATATTAGTGCCGAGATGTTAGGTTGGATTAGGTTAGGTTATATTACGTTATTGATGTATATAAAAGCCCCACGGAGACGTAGAGGCCAACTCGCCAGGAATGTTGTCAAATATTAGTGCCGAGATGTTAGGTTGGATTAGGTTAGGTTATATTACGTTATTGATGTATATAAAAGCCCCACGGAGACGTAGAGGCCAACTCGCCAGGAATGTTGTCAAATATTAGTTCCGAGAGATTGGGTTGGGTTAGGTTAGGTAAAGTTACGTTATTGATGTATATGAAGGTCCCACGGTGACGTAGTGGCCAACTCGCCAGGAATGTTGTCAAATATTACCGCCGATGTGTTAGGTTGGGTTAGGTTAGGTTATACTACGTTATTGATGTATATGAAGGCCCCACGGAGACGTAGAGGCCAACTCGGCAGAAATGTTGTCAAATATTACCGCCGAGATGATAGGTTGTGTTAGGTTAGGTTATATTACGTTATTGATGTATATAAAATTCCCACGGAGACGTAGAGGCCAACTCGCCAGGAATGTTGTCAAATATTCCCGCCGAGATGATAGGTTGGGCTAGGTTAGGTTATATTACGTTATTGATGTATATAAAGGTCCCACGGAAACATAGAGGCCAACAAGCCAGGAATGTTGTCAAATACTACCGCCGAGTTGTTACGTTGGTTTAGGTTAGGTTAAATTAAGATTTTGATGTATATGAAGGTCCCACGGAGAGGTAGAGGCCAACGCGCCAGGAATGTTGTCAAATATTAGTGCCGAGATGTTAGGTTGGGTTAGGTTAGGTAATATTAAGTTATTGATGTATATGAAGGGACCACGGTGACGTAGAGGCCAACTCGCCAGGAATGTTGTCAAATATTAGTGCCGAGATGTTAGGTTGGATTAGGTTAGGTTATATTACGTTATTGATGTATATAAAAGCCCCACGGAGACGTAGAGGCCAACTCGCCAGGAATGTTGTCAAATATTAGTTCCGAGAGATTGGGTTGGGTTAGGTTAGGTTATATTACGTTATTGATGTATGTAAAGGCCCCGCGGAGACGTAGATGCCAACCCGCCAGGAATGTTGTCAAATAATAGCGCCGAAAGGTTAGGTTGGGTTAATTTAGGTTATATTACGTTATTGATGTATATGAAGGTCCCACGGAGAGGTAGAGGCCAACTCGCCAGGAATGTTGTCTAATATTAGTGCCGAGATTTTATGTTGGTTTAGGTTAGGTTAAATTACGTTATTGATGTATATGAAGGTCCCACTGAGAGGTAGAGGCCAACTCGCTAGGAATGTTGTCAAATATTAGTGCCGAGATATTAGGTTGGGTTAAGTTAGGTAATATTACGTTATTGATGTATATGAAGGTCCCACGGTGACGTAGAGGCCAACTCGCCAGGAATGTTGTCAAATATTACCGCCGATGTGTTAGGTTGGGTTAGGTTAGGTTATACTACGTTATTGATGTATATGAAGGCCCCACGGAGACGTAGAGGCCAACTCGGCAGAAATGTTGTCAAATATTACCGCCGAGATGATAGGTTGGGTTAGGTTAGGTTATATTACGTTATTGATGTATATAAAATTCCCACGGAGACGTAGAGGCCAACTCGCCAGGGATGTTGTCAAATATTAGTGCCGAGATGTTAGGTTGGATTAGGTTAGGTTATATTACGTTATTGATGTATATAAAAGCCCCACGGAGACGTTGAGGCCAACTCGCCAGGAATGTTGTCAAATATTAGTTCCGAGAGATTGGGTTGGGTTAGGTTAGGATATATTACGTTATTGATGTATATAAAGGCCCCGCGGAGACGTAGAGGCCAACCCGCCAGGAATGTTGTCAAATAATAGCGCCGAAAGGTTAGGTTGGTTTAGTTTAGGTTATATTATGTTATTGATATATGTGAAGGTCCCACGGAGAAGTAGAGGCCAACTCGCGAGGAATGTTGTCACATAATAGCGCCGAGTGGTTAGGTCGGGTTATATTAGGTTCTATTACGTTATTGATGGATATGAAGGTCCCACGGTGACGTAGTGGCCAACTCGCCAGGAATGTTGTCAAATATTACCGCCGATGTGTTAGCTTGGGTTAGGTTAGGTTATACTACGTTATTGATGTATATGAAGGCCCCACGGAGACGTGGAGGCCAACTCGGCAGAAATGTTGTCAAATATTACCGCCGAGATGATAGGTTGGGTTAGGTTAGGTTATATTACGTTATTGATGTATATAAAATTCCCACGGAGACGTAGAGGCCAACTCGCCAGGAATGTTGTCAAATATTCCCGCCGAGATGATAGGTTGGGCTAGGTTAGGTTATATTACGTTACTGATGTATATAAAGGTCCCACGGAAACATAGAGGCCAACAAGCCAGGAATGATGTCAAATACTACCGCCGAGTTGTTACGTTGGTTTAGGTTAGGTTAAATTAAGATTTTGATGTATATGAAGGTCCCACGGAGAGGTAGAGGCCAACGCGCCAGGAATGTTGTCAAATATTAGTGCCGAGATGTTAGGTTGGGTTAGGTTAGGTAATATTAAGTTATTGATGTATATGAAGGTCCCACGGTGACGTAGAGGCCAACTCGCCAGGAATGTTGTCAAATATTAGTGCCGAGATGTTAGGTTGGATTAGGTTAGGTTATATTACGTTATTGATGTATATAAAAGCCCCACGGAGACGTAGAGGCCAACTCGCCAGGAATGTTGTCAAATATTAGTGCCGAGATGTTAGGTTGGATTAGGTTAGGTTATATTACGTTATTGATGTATATAAAAGCCCCACGGAGACGTAGAGGCCAACTCGCCAGGAATGTTGTCAAATATTAGTTCCGAGAGATTGGGTTGGGTTAGGTTAGGTTATATTACGTTATTGATGTATGTAAAGGCCCCGCGGAGACGTAGATGCCAACCCGCCAGGAATGTTGTCAAATAATAGCGCCGAAAGGTTAGGTTGGGTTAATTTAGGTTATATTACGTTATTGATGTATATGAAGGTCCCACGGAGAGGTAGAGGCCAACTCGCCAGGAATGTTGTCTAATATTAGTGCCGAGATTTTATGTTGGTTTAGGTTAGGTTAAATTACGTTATTGATGTATATGAAGGTCCCACTGAGAGGTAGAGGCCAACTCGCTAGGAATGTTGTCAAATATTAGTGCCGAGATATTAGGTTGGGTTAAGTTAGGTAATATTACGTTATTGATGTATATGAAGGTCCCACGGTGACGTAGAGGCCAACTCGCCAGGAATGTTGTCAAATATTACCGCCGATGTGTTAGGTTGGGTTAGGTTAGGTTATACTACGTTATTGATGTATATGAAGGCCCCACGGAGACGTAGAGGCCAACTCGGCAGAAATGTTGTCAAATATTACCGCCGAGATGATAGGTTGGGTTAGGTTAGGTTATATTACGTTATTGATGTATATAAAATTCCCACGGAGACGTAGAGGCCAACTCGCCAGGGATGTTGTCAAATATTAGTGCCGAGATGTTAGGTTGGATTAGGTTAGGTTATATTACGTTATTGATGTATATAAAAGCCCCACGGAGACGTTGAGGCCAACTCGCCAGGAATGTTGTCAAATATTAGTTCCGAGAGATTGGGTTGGGTTAGGTTAGGATATATTACGTTATTGATGTATATAAAGGCCCCGCGGAGACGTAGAGGCCAACCCGCCAGGAATGTTGTCAAATAATAGCGCCGAAAGGTTAGGTTGGTTTAGTTTAGGTTATATTATGTTATTGATATATGTGAAGGTCCCACGGAGAAGTAGAGGCCAACTCGCGAGGAATGTTGTCACATAATAGCGCCGAGTGGTTAGGTCGGGTTATATTAGGTTATATTACGTTATTGATGGATATGAAGGTCCCACGGTGACGTAGTGGCCAACTCGCCAGGAATGTTGTCAAATATTACCGCCGATGTGTTAGCTTGGGTTAGGTTAGGTTATACTACGTTATTGATGTATATGAAGGCCCCACGGAGACGTGGAGGCCAACTCGGCAGAAATGTTGTCAAATATTACCGCCGAGATGATAGGTTGGGTTAGGTTAGGTTATATTACGTTATTGATGTATATAAAATTCCCACGGAGACGTAGAGGCCAACTCGCCAGGAATGTTGTCAAATATTCCCGCCGAGATGATAGGTTGGGCTAGGTTAGGTTATATTACGTTACTGATGTATATAAAGGTCCCACGGAAACATAGAGGCCAACAAGCCAGGAATGATGTCAAATACTACCGCCGAGTTGTTACGTTGGTTTAGGTTAGGTTAAATTAAGATTTTGATGTATATGAAGGTCCCACGGAGAGGTAGAGGCCAACGCGCCAGGAATGTTGTCAAATATTAGTGCCGAGATGTTAGGTTGGGTTAGGTTAGGTAATATTAAGTTATTGATGTATATGAAGGTCCCACGGTGACGTAGAGGCCAACTCGCCAGGAATGTTGTCAAATATTAGTGCCGAGATGTTAGGTTGGATTAGGTTAGGTTATATTACGTTATTGATGTATATAAAAGCCCCACGGAGACGTAGAGGCCAACTCGCCAGGAATGTTGTCAAATATTAGTGCCGAGATGTTAGGTTGGATTAGGTTAGGTTATATTACGTTATTGATGTATATAAAAGCCCCACGGAGACGTAGAGGCCAACTCGCCAGGAATGTTGTCAAATATTAGTTCCGAGAGATTGGGTTGGGTTAGGTTAGGTTATATTACGTTATTGATGTATGTAAAGGCCCCGCGGAGACGTAGATGCCAACCCGCCAGGAATGTTGTCAAATAATAGCGCCGAAAGGTTAGGTTGGGTTAATTTAGGTTATATTACGTTATTGATGTATATGAAGGTCCCACGGAGAGGTAGAGGCCAACTCGCCAGGAATGTTGTCTAATATTAGTGCCGAGATTTTATGTTGGTTTAGGTTAGGTTAAATTACGTTATTGATGTATATGAAGGTCCCACTGAGAGGTAGAGGCCAACTCGCTAGGAATGTTGTCAAATATTAGTGCCGAGATATTAGGTTGGGTTAAGTTAGGTAATATTACGTTATTGATGTATATGAAGGTCCCACGGTGACGTAGAGGCCAACTCGCCAGGAATGTTGTCAAATATTACCGCCGATGTGTTAGGTTGGGTTAGGTTAGGTTATACTACGTTATTGATGTATATGAAGGCCCCACGGAGACGTAGAGGCCAACTCGGCAGAAATGTTGTCAAATATTACCGCCGAGATGATAGGTTGGGTTAGGTTAGGTTATATTACGTTATTGATGTATATAAAATTCCCACGGAGACGTAGAGGCCAACTCGCCAGGGATGTTGTCAAATATTAGTGCCGAGATGTTAGGTTGGATTAGGTTAGGTTATATTACGTTATTGATGTATATAAAAGCCCCACGGAGACGTTGAGGCCAACTCGCCAGGAATGTTGTCAAATATTAGTTCCGAGAGATTGGGTTGGGTTAGGTTAGGATATATTACGTTATTGATGTATATAAAGGCCCCGCGGAGACGTAGAGGCCAACCCGCCAGGAATGTTGTCAAATAATAGCGCCGAAAGGTTAGGTTGGTTTAGTTTAGGTTATATTATGTTATTGATATATGTGAAGGTCCCACGGAGAAGTAGAGGCCAACTCGCGAGGAATGTTGTCACATAATAGCGCCGAGTGGTTAGGTCGGGTTATATTAGGTTATATTACGTTATTGATGGATATGAAGGTCCCACGGTGACGTAGTGGCCAACTCGCCAGGAATGTTGTCAAATATTACCGCCGATGTGTTAGCTTGGGTTAGGTTAGGTTATACTACGTTATTGATGTATATGAAGGCCCCACGGAGACGTGGAGGCCAACTCGGCAGAAATGTTGTCAAATATTACCGCCGAGATGATAGGTTGGGTTAGGTTAGGTTATATTACGTTATTGATGTATATAAAATTCCCACGGAGACGTAGAGGCCAACTCGCCAGGAATGTTGTCAAATATTCCCGCCGAGATGATAGGTTGGGCTAGGTTAGGTTATATTACGTTATTGATGTATATAAAGGTCCC
Source organism: Xylocopa violacea (assembly GCA_963969225.1). Taxonomy (NCBI): domain Eukaryota; kingdom Metazoa; phylum Arthropoda; class Insecta; order Hymenoptera; family Apidae; genus Xylocopa; species Xylocopa violacea. The sequence goes on from CAXAJV010001082.1 coordinate 4,491,431, forward strand.
ACGGAAACATAGAGGCCAACAAGCCAGGAATGATGTCAAATACTACCGCCGAGTTGTTACGTTGGTTTAGGTTAGGTTAAATTAAGATTTTGATGTATATGAAGGTCCCACGGAGAGGTAGAGGCCAACGCGCCAGGAATGTTGTCAAATATTAGTGCCGAGATGTTAGGTTGGGTTAGGTTAGGTAATATTAAGTTATTGATGTATATGAAGGTCCCACGGTGACGTAGAGGCCAACTCGCCAGGAATGTTGTCAAATATTAGTGCCGAGATGTTAGGTTGGATTAGGTTAGGTTATATTACGTTATTGATGTATATAAAAGCCCCACGGAGACGTAGAGGCCAACTCGCCAGGAATGTTGTCAAATATTAGTGCCGAGATGTTAGGTTGGATTAGGTTAGGTTATATTACGTTATTGATGTATATAAAAGCCCCACGGAGACGTAGAGGCCAACTCGCCAGGAATGTTGTCAAATATTAGTTCCGAGAGATTGGGTTGGGTTAGGTTAGGTAAAGTTACGTTATTGATGTATATGAAGGTCCCACGGTGCCGTAGTGGCCAACTCGCCAGGAATGTTGTCAAATATTACCGCCGATGTGTTAGGTTGGGTTAGGTTAGGTTATACTACGTTATTGATGTATATGAAGGCCCCACGGAGACGTAGAGGCCAACTCGGCAGAAATGTTGTCAAATATTACCGCCGAAATGATAGGTTGGGTTAGGTTAGGTTATATTACGTTATTGATGTATATAAAATTCCCACGGAGACGTAGAGGCCAACTCGCCAGGAATGTTGTCAAATATTAGTGCCGAGATGTTAGGTTGGATTAGGTTAGGTTATATTACGTTATGGATGTATATAAAGGCCCCGCGGAGACGTAGAGGCCAACCCGCCAGGAATGTTGTCAAATAATAGCGCCGAAAGGTTAGGTTGGGTTAGTTTAGGTTATATTATGTTATTGATATATGTGAAGGTCCCACGGAGACGTAGAGGCCAACTCGCCAGGAATGTTGTCAAATATTACCGCCGAGATGTTAGGTTGGGTTAGGTTAGGTTATGTTACGTTATTGATGTATATGAAGGCCCCACGGAGACGTAGAGGCCAACTGGCCAGGAATGTTGTCAAATATTACCGCCGAGATGATAGGTTGGGTTAGGTTAGATTATATTACGTTATTGATGTATATGAAGGCCGCACGGAGAGGTAGAGGCCAACTCGCCAGGAATGTTATCAAATATTAGTGCCGAGATGTTAGGTTGGGTTAGGTTAGGTAATATTACGTTATTGATGTATATGAAGGTCCCACGGAGACGTAGAGGCCAACTCGCCAGGAATGTTGTCAAATAATAGCGCCGAGATGTTAGGTTGGGTTAGGTTAGGTAATATTACGTTATTGATGTATATGAAGGCCCCACGGAGACGTAGAGACCAACTCGGCAGGAATGTTGTCAAATATTACCGCCGAGATGATAGGTTGGGTTAGGTTAGGTTATATTACGTTATTGATGTATATAAAATTCCCACGGAGACGTAGAGGCCAACTCGCCAGAGATGTTGTCAAATATTAGTGCCGAGTTGTTAGGTTGGATTAGGTTAGGTTATATTACGTTATTGATGTACATAAAAGCCCCACGGAGACGTTGAGGCCAACTCGCCAGGAATGTTGTCAAATATTAGTTCCGAGAGATTGGGTTGGGTTAGGTTAGGATATATTACGTCATTGATGTATATAAAGGCCCCGCGGAGACGTAGAGGCCAACCCGCCAGGAATGTTGTCAAATAATAGCGCCGAAAGGTTAGGTTGGGTTAGTTTAGGTTATATTATGTTATTGATATATGTGAAGGTCCCACGGAGTCGTAGAGGCCAACTCGCCAGGAATGTTGTCACATAATAGCGCCGAGTGGTTAGGTCGGGTTATATTAGGTTATATTACGTTATTGATGGATATGAAGGTCTCACGGAGACGTAGAGGCCAACTCGCCAGGAATGTTGTCAAATATTACCGCCGAGATGATAGGTTGGGTTAGGTTAGGTTATATTACGTCATTGATGTATATGAAGGCCCCACGGAGACGTAGAGGCCAACTCGCCAGGAATGTTGTCAAATATTACCGCCGAGATGTTAGGTTGGGTTAGGTTAGGTTATATTACGTTATTGATGTATATGAAGGCCCCACGGAGACGTAGAGGCCAACTCGCCAGGAATGTTGTCAAATATTAGTGCCGAGATGTTAGGTTGGATTAGGTTAGGTTATATTACGTTATGGATGTATATAAAGGCCCCGCGGAGACGTAGAGGCCAACCCGCCAGGAATTTTGTCAAATAATAGCGCCGAAAGGTTAGGTTGGGTTAGTTTAGGTTATATTATGTTATTGATATATATGAAGGCCGCACGGAGAGGTAGAGGCCAACTCGCCAGGAATGTTATCAAATATTAGTGCCGAGATGTTAGGTTGGGTTAGGTTAGGTAATATTACGTTATTGATGTATATGAAGGTCCCACGGAGACGTAGAGGCCAACTCGCCAGGAATGTTGTCAAATAATAGCGCCGAGATGTTAGGTTGGGTTAGGTTAGGTAATATTACGTTATTGATGTATATGAAGGCCCCACGGAGACGTAGAGGCCAACTCGGCAGAAATGTTGTCAAATATTACCGCCGAGATGATAGGTTGGGTTAGGTTAGGTTATATTACGTTATTGATGTATATAAAATTCCCACGGAGACGTAGAGGCCAACTCGCCAGGGATGTTGTCAAATATTAGTGCCGAGATGTTAGGTTGGATTAGGTTAGGTTATATTACGTTATTGATGTATATAAAAGCCCCACGGAGACGTTGAGGCCAACTCGCCAGGAATGTTGTCAAATATTAGTTCCGAGAGATTGGGTTGGGTTAGGTTAGGATATATTACGTTATTGATGTATATAAAGGCCCCGCGGAGACGTAGAGGCCAACCCGCCAGGAATGTTGTCAAATAATAGCGCCGAAAGGTTAGGTTGGGTTAGTTTAGGTTATATTATGTTATTGATATATGTGAAGGTCCCACGGAGAAGTAGAGGCCAACTCGCGAGGAATGTTGTCACATAATAGCGCCGAGTGGTTAGGTCGGGTTATATTAGGTTATATTACGTTATTGATGGATATGAAGGTCTCACGGAGACGTAGAGGCCAACTCGCCAGGAATGTTGTCAAATATTACCGCCGAGATGATAGGTTGGGTTAGGTTAGGTTATATTACGTTATTGATGTATATGAAGGCCCCACGGAGACGTAGAGGCCAACTCGCCAGGAATGTTGTCAAATATTACCGCCGAGATGTTAGGTTGGGTTAGGTTAGGTTATATTACGTCATTGATGTATATGAAGGCCCCACGGAGACGTAGAGGCCAACTCGCCAGGAATGTTGTCAAATATTACCGCCGAGATGTTAGGTTGGGTTAGGTTATGTTATATTACGTTATTGATGTATATGAAGGTCCCACGGAGACGTAGAGGCCAACTCGCCAGGAATGTTGTCAAATATTCCCGCCGAGATGATAGGTTGGGCTAGGTTAGGTTATATTACGTTATTGATGTATATAAAGGTCCCACGGAAACATAGAGGCCAACAAGCCAGGAATGTTGTCAAATATTAGTGCCGAGTTGTTAGGTTGGATTAGGTTAGGTTATATTACGTTATTGATGTATATAAAAGCCCCACGGAGACGTTGAGGCCAACTCGCCAGGAATGTTGTCAAATATTAGTTCCGAGAGATTGGGTTGGGTTAGGTTAGGATATATTACGTTATTGATGTATATAAAGGCCCCGCGGAGACGTAGAGGCCAACTCGCCAGGAATGTTGTCAAATATTAGTGCCGAGATGTTAGGTTGGGTTAGGTTATGTAATATTATGTTATTGATGTATATGAAGGTCCCACGGTGACGTAGACGCCAACTCGCCAGGAAAGTTGTCAAATATTACCGCCGATGTGTTAGGTTGGGTTAGGTTAGGTTATACTACGTTATTGATGTATATGAAGGACCCACGGAAACGTAGAGGCCAACTCGGCAGAAATGTTGTCAAATATTACCGCCGAGATGATAGGTTGGGTTAGGTTAGGTTATATTACGTTATTGATGTATATAAAATTCCCACGGAGACGTAGAGGCCAACTCGCCAGGGATGTTGTCAAATATTAGTGCCGAGTTGTTAGGTTGGATTAGGTTAGGTTATATTACGTTATTGATGTATATAAAAGCCCCACGGAGACGTTGAGGCCAACTCGCCAGGAATGTTGTCAAATATTAGTTCCGAGAGATTGGGTTGGGTTAGGTTAGGATATATTACGTCATTGATGTATATAAAGGCCCCGCGGAGACGTAGAGGCCAACCCGCCAGGAATGTTGTCAAATAATAGCGCCGAAAGGTTAGGTAGGGTTAGTTTAGGTTATATTATGTTATTGATATATGTGAAGGTCCCACGGAGACGTAGAGGCCAACTCGCCAGGAATGTTGTCACATAATAGCGCCGAGTGGTTAGGTCGGGTTATATTAGGTTATATTACGTTATTGATGGATATGAAGGTCTCACGGAGACGTAGAGGCCAACTCGCCAGGAATGTTGTCAAATATTACCGCCGAGATGATAGGTTGGGTTAGGTTAGGTTATATTACGTTATTGATGTATATGAAGGCCCCACGGAGACTTAGAGGCCAACTCGCCAGGAATGTTGTCAAATATTACCGCCGAGATGTTAGGTTGGGTTAGGTTAGGTTATATTACGTTATTGATGTATATGAAGGCCCCACGGAGACGTAGAGGCCAACTCGCCAGGAATGTTGTCAAATATTAGTGCCGAGATGTTAGGTTGGATTAGGTTAGGTTATATTACGTTATGGATGTATATGAAGGCCCCGCGGAGACGTAGAGGCCAACCCGCCAGGAATGTTGTCAAATAATAGCGCCGAAAGGTTAGGTTGGGTTAGTTTAGGTTATATTATGTTATTGATATATGTGAAGGTCCCACGGAGACGTAGAGGCCAACTCGCCAGGAATGTTGTCAAATATTACCGCCGAGATGTTAGGTTGGGTTAGGTTAGGTTATATTACGTTATTGATGTATATGAAGGCCCCACGGAGACGTAGAGGCCAACTGGCCAGGAATGTTGTCAAATATTACCGCCGAGATGATAGGTTGGGTTATGTTAGATTATATTACGTTATTGATGTATATGAAGGCCGCACGGAGAGGTAGAAGCCAACTCGCCAGGAATGTTGTCAAATATTACCGCCGAGATGATAGGTTGGGTTAGGTTAGGTTATATTATGTTATTGATGTATATAAAATTCCCACGGAGACGTAGAGGCCAACTCGCCAGGGATGTTGTCAAATATTACCGCCGAAATGATAGGTTGGGTTAGGTTAGGTTATATTACGTTATTGATGTATATAAAATTCCCACGGAGACGTAGAGGCCAACTCGCCAGGAATGTTGTCAAATATTAGTGCCGAGATGTTAGGTTGGATTAGGTTAGGTTATATTACGTTATGGATGTATATAAAGGCCCCGCGGAGACGTAGAGGCCAACCCGCCAGGAATGTTGTCAAATAATAGCGCCGAAAGGTTAGGTTGGGTTAGTTTAGGTTATATTATGTTATTGATATATGTGAAGGTCCCACGGAGACGTAGATGCCAACTCGCCAGGAATGTTGTCAAATATTACCGCCGAGATGTTAGGTTGGGTTAGGTTAGGTTATATTACGTTATTGATGTATATGAAGGCCCCACGGAGACGTAGAGGCCAACTGGCCAGGAATGTTGTCAAATATTACCGCCGAGATGATAGGTTGGGTTAGGTTAGATTATATTACGTTATTGATGTATATGAAGGCCGCACGGAGAGGTAGAGGCCAACTCGCCAGGAATGTTATCAAATATTAGTGCCGAGATGTTGGGTTGGGTTAGGTTAGGTAATATTACGTTATTGATGTATATGAAGGTCCCACGGAGACGTAGAGGCCAACTCGCCAGGAATGTTGTCAAATAATAGCGCCGAGATGTTAGGTTGGGTTAGGTTAGGTAATATTACGTTATTGATGTATATGAAGGCCCCACGGAGACGTAGAGGCCAACTCGCCAGGAATGTTGTCAAATATTAGTTCCGAGAGATTGGGTTGGGTTAGGTTAGGATATATTACGTTATTGATGTATATAAAGGCCCCGCGGAGACGTAGAGGCCAACTCGCCAGGAATGTTGTCAAATATTAGTGCCGAGATGTTAGGTTGGGTTAGGTTATGTAATATTATGTTATTGATGTATATGAAGGTCCCACGGTGACGTAGACGCCAACTCGCCAGGAAAGTTGTCAAATATTACCGCCGATGTGTTAGGTTGGGTTAGGTTAGGTTATACTACGTTATTGATGTATATGAAGGCCCCACGGAGACGTAGAGGCCAACTCGGCAGAAATGTTGTCAAATATTACCGCCGAGATGATAGGTTGGGTTAGGTTAGGTTATATTACGTTATTGATGTATATAAAATTCCCACGGAGACGTAGAGGCCAACTCGCCAGGGATGTTGTCAAATATTAGTGCCGAGTTGTTAGGTTGGATTAGGTTAGGTTATATTACGTTATTGATGTATATAAAAGCCCCACGGAGACGTTGAGGCCAACTCGCCAGGAATGTTGTCAAATATTAGTTCCGAGAGATTGGGTTGGGTTAGGTTAGGATATATTACGTCATTGATGTATATAAAGGCCCCGCGGAGACGTAGAGGCCAACCCGCCAGGAATGTTGTCAAATAATAGCGCCGAAAGGTTAGGTTGGGTTAGTTTAGGTTATATTATGTTATTGATATATGTGAAGGTCCCACGGAGACGTAGAGGCCAACTCGCCAGGGATGTTGTCAAATATTAGTGCCGAGTTGTTAGGTTGGATTAGGTTAGGTTATATTACGTTATTGATGTATATAAAAGCCCCACGGAGACGTTGAGGCCAACTCGCCAGGAATGTTGTCAAATATTAGTTCCGAGAGATTGGGTTGGGTTAGGTTAGGATATATTACGTCATTGATGTATATAAAGGCCCCGCGGAGACGTAGAGGCCAACCCGCCAGGAATGTTGTCAAATAATATCGCCGAAAGGTTAGGTTGGGTTAGTTTAGGTTATATTATGTTATTGATATATGTGAAGGTCCCACGGAGACGTAGAGGCCAACTCGCCAGGAATGTTGTCACATAATAGCGCCGAGTGGTTAGGTCGGGTTATATTAGGTTATATTACGTTATTGATGGATATGAAGGTCTCACGGAGACGTAGAGGCCAACTCGCCAGGAATGTTGTCAAATATTACCGCCGAGATGATAGGTTGGGTTAGGTTAGGTTATATTACGTTATTGATGTATATGAAGGCCCCACGGAGACGTAGAGGCCAACTCGCCAGGAATGTTGTCAAATATTACCGCCGAGATGTTAGGTTGGGTTAGGTTAGGTTATATTACGTTATTGATGTATATGAAGGCCCCACGGAGACGTAGAGGCCAACTCGCCAGGAATGTTGTCAAATATTAGTGCCGAGATGTTAGGTTGGATTAGGTTAGGTTATATTACGTTATGGATGTATATGAAGGCCCCGCGGAGACGTAGAGGCCAACCCGCCAGGAATGTTGTCAAATAATAGCGCCGAAAGGTTAGGTTGGGTTAGTTTAGGTTATATTATGTTATTGATATATGTGAAGGTCCCACGGAGACGTAGAGGCCAACTCGCCAGGAATGTTGTCAAATATTACCGCCGAGATGTTAGGTTGGGTTAGGTTAGGTTATATTACGTTATTGATGTATATGAAGGCCCCACGGAGACGTAGAGGCCAACTGGCCAGGAATGTTGTCAAATATTACCGCCGAGATGATAGGTTGGGTTAGGTTAGATTATATTACGTTATTGATGTATATGAAGGCCGCACGGAGAGGTAGAGGCCAACTCGCCAGGAATGTTATCAAATATTAGTGCCGAGATGTTAGGTTGGGTTAGGTTAGGTAATATTACGTTATTGATGTATATGAAGGTCCCACGGAGACGTAGAGGCCAACTCGCCAGGAATGTTGTCAAATAATAGCGCCGAGATGTTAGGTTGGGTTAGGTTAGGTAATATTACGTTATTGATGTATATGAAGGCCCCACGGAGACGTAGAGGCCAACTCGGCAGAAATGTTGTCAAATATTACCGCCGAGATGATAGGTTGGGTTAGGTTAGGTTATATTATGTTATTGATGTATATAAAATTCCCACGGAGACGTAGAGGCCAACTCGCCAGGGATGTTGTCAAATATTAGTGCCGAGATGTTAGGTGGGATTAGGTTAGGTTATATTACGTTATTGATGTATATAAAAGCCCCACGGAGACGTAGAGGCCAACTCGCCAGGAATGTTGTCAAATATTAGTTCCGAGAGATTGGGTTGGGTTAGGTTAGGATATATTACGTTATTGATGTATATAAAGGCCCCGCGGAGACGTAGAGGCCAACCCGCCAGGAATGTTGTCAAATAATAGCGCCGAAAGGTTATGTTGGGTTAGTTTAGGTTATATTATGTTATTGATATATGTGAAGGTCCCACGGAGAAGTAGAGGCCAACTCGCGAGGAATGTTGTCACATAATAGCGCCGAGTGGTTAGGTCGGGTTATATTAGGTTATATTACGTTATTGATGGATATGAAGGTCTCACGGAGACGTAGAGGCCAACTCGCCAGGAATGTTGTCAAATATTACCGCCGAGATGATAGGTTGGGTTAGGTTAGGTTATATTACGTTATTGATGTATATGAAGGCCCCACGGAGACGTAGAGGCCAACTCGCCAGGAATGTTGTCAAATATTACCGCCGAGATGTTAGGTTGGGTTAGGTTAGGTTATATTACGTTATTGATGTATATGAAGGCCCCACGGAGACGTAGAGGCCAACTCGTCAGGAATGTTGTCAAATATTACCGCCGAGATGTTAGGTTGGGTTAGGTTAGGTTATATTACGTTATTGATGTATATGAAGGTCCCACGGAGACGTAGAGGCCAACTCGCCAGGAATGTTGTCAAATATTCCCGCCGAGATGATAGGTTGGGCTAGGTTAGGTTATATTACGTTATTGATGTATATAAAGGTCCCACGGAAACATAGAGGCCAACAAGCCAGGAATGTTGTCAAATACTACCGCCGAGTTGTTACGTTGGTTTAGGTTAGGTTAAATTAAGATTTTGATGTATATGAAGGTCCCACGGAGAGGTAGAGGCCAACGCGCCAGGAATGTTGTCAAATATTAGTTCCGAGAGATTGGGTTGGGTTAGGTTAGGATATATTACGTTATTGATGTATATAAAGGCCCCGCGGAGACGTAGAGGCCAACCCGCCAGGAATGTTGTCAAATAATAGCGCCGAAAGGTTAGGTTGGGTTAGTTTAGGTTATATTATGTTATTGATATATGTGAAGGTCCCACGGAGAAGTAGAGGCCAACTCGCGAGGAATGTTGTCACATAATAGCGCCGAGTGGTTAGGTCGGGTTATATTAGGTTATATTACGTTATTGATGGATATGAAGGTCCCACGGTGACGTAGTGGCCAACTCGCCAGGAATGTTGTCAAATATTACCGCCGATGTGTTAGGTTGGGTTAGGTTAGGTTATACTACGTTATTGATGTATATGAAGGCCCCACGGAGACGTGGAGGCCAACTCGGCAGAAATGTTGTCAAATATTACCGCCGAGATGATAGGTTGGGTTAGGTTAGGTTATATTACGTTATTGATGTATATAAAATTCCCACGGAGACGTAGAGGCCAACTCGCCAGGAATGTTGTCAAATATTCCCGCCGAGATGATAGGTTGGGCTAGGTTAGGTTATATTACATTATTGATGTATATAAAGGTCCCACGGAAACATAGAGGCCAACAAGCCAGGAATGATGTCAAATACTACCGCCGAGTTGTTACGTTGGTTTAGGTTAGGTTAAATTAAGATTTTGATGTATATGAAGGTCCCACGGAGAGGTAGAGGCCAACGCGCCAGGAATGTTGTCAAATATTAGTGCCGAGATGTTAGGTTGGGTTAGGTTAGGTAATATTAAGTTATTGATGTATATGTAGGTCCCACGGTGACGTAGAGGCCAACTCGCCAGGAATGTTGTCAAATATTAGTGCCGAGATGTTAGGTTGGATTAGGTTAGGTTATATTACGTTATTGATGTATATAAAAGCCCCACGGAGACGTAGAGGCCAACTCGCCAGGAATGTTGTCAAATATTAGTGCCGAGATGTTAGGTTGGATTAGGTTAGGTTATATTACGTTATTGATGTATATAAAAGCCCCACGGAGACGTAGAGGCCAACTCGCCAGGAATGTTGTCAAATATTAGTTCCGAGAGATTGGGTTGGGTTAGGTTAGGTAAAGTTACGTTATTGATGTATATGAAGGTCCCACGGTGACGTAGTGGCCAACTCGCCAGGAATGTTGTCAAATATTACCGCCGATGTGTTAGGTTGGGTTAGGTTAGGTTATACTACGTTATTGATGTATATGAAGGCCCCACGGAGACGTAGAGGCCAACTCGGCAGAAATGTTGTCAAATAATAGCGCCGAAAGGTTAGGTTGGGTTAGTTTAGGTTATATTATGTTATTGATATATGTGAAGGTCCCACGGAGACGTAGATGCCAACTCGCCAGGAATGTTGTCAAATATTACCGCCGAGATGTTAGGTTGGGTTAGGTTAGGTTATATTACGTTATTGATGTATATGAAGGCCCCACGGAGACGTAGAGGCCAACTGGCCAGGAATGTTGTCAAATATTACCGCCGAGATGATAGGTTGGGTTAGGTTAGATTATATCACGTTATTGATGTATATGAAGGCCGCACGGAGAGGTAGAGGCCAACTCGCCAGGAATGTTATCAAATATTAGTGCCGAGATGTTAGGTTGGGTTAGGTTAGGTAATATTACGTTATTGATGTATATGAAGGTCCCACGGAGACGTAGAGGCCAACTCGCCAGGAATGTTGTCAAATAATAGCGCCGAGATGTTAGGTTGGGTTAGGTTAGGTAATATTACGTTATTGATGTATATGAAGGCCCCACGGAGACGTAGAGACCAACTCGGCAGGAATGTTGTCAAATATTACCGCCGAGATGATAGGTTGGGTTATGTTAGGTTATATTACGTTATTGATGTATATAAAATTCCCACGGAGACGTAGAGGCCAACTCGCCAGGGATGTTGTCAAATATTAGTGCCGAGTTGTTAGGTTGGATTAGGTTAGGTTATATTACGTTATTGATGTATATAAAAGCCCCACGGAGACGTTGAGGCCAACTCGCCAGGAATGTTGTCAAATATTAGTTCCGAGAGATTGGGTTGGGTTAGGTTAGGATATATTACGTTATTGATGTATATAAAGGCCCCGCGGAGACGTAGAGGCCAACTCGCCAGGAATGTTGTCAAATATTAGTGCCGAGATGTTAGGTTGGGTTAGGTTAGGTAATATTATGTTATTGATGTATATGAAGGTCCCACGGTGACGTAGACGCCAACTCGCCAGGAAAGTTGTCAAATATTACCGCCGATGTGTTAGGTTGGGTTAGGTTAGGTTATACTACGTTATTGATGTATATGAAGGCCCCACGGAGACGTAGAGGCCAACTCGGCAGAAATGTTGTCAAATATTACCGCCGAGATGATAGGTTGGGTTAGGTTAGGTTATATTACGTTATTGATGTATATAAAATTCCCACGGAGACGTAGAGGCCAACTCGCCAGGGATGTTGTCAAATATTAGTGCCGAGTTGTTAGGTTGGATTAGGTTAGGTTATATTACGTTATTGATGTATATAAAAGCCCCACGGAGACGTTGAGGCCAACTCGCCAGGAATGTTGTCAAATATTAGTTCCGAGAGATTGGGTTGGGTTAGGTTAGGATATATTACGTCATTGATGTATATAAAGGCCCCGCGGAGACGTAGAGGCCAACCCGCCAGGAATGTTGTCAAATAATAGCGCCGAAAGGTTAGGTTGGGTTAGTTTAGGTTATATTATGTTATTGATATATGTGAAGGTCCCACGGAGACGTAGAGGCCAACTCGCCAGGAATGTTGTCAAATATTCCCGCCGAGATGATAGGTTGGGCTAGGTCAGGTTATATTACGTTATTGATGTATATAAAGGTCCCACGGAAACATAGAGGCCAACAAGCCAGGAATGTTGTCAAATACTACCGCCGAGTTGTTACGTTGGTTTAGGTTAGGTTAAATTAAGATTTTGATGTATATGAAGGTCCCACGGAGAGGTAGAGGCCAACGCGCCAGGAATGTTGTCAAATATTAGTGCCGAGATGTTAGGTTGGGTTAGGTTAGGTAATATTAAGTTATTGATGTATATGAAGGTCCCACGGTGACGTAGAGGCCAACTCGCCAGGAATGTTGTCAAATATTAGTGCCGAGATGTTAGGTTGGATTAGGTTAGGTTATATTACGTTATTGATGTATATAAAAGCCCCACGGAGACGTAGAGGCCAACTCGCCAGGAATGTTGTCAAATATTAGTTCCGAGAGATTGGGTTGTGTTAGGTTAGGTTATATTACGTTATTGATGTATATGAAGGTCCCACGGAGAGGTAGAGGCCAACTCGCCAGGAATGTTGTCTAATATTAGTGCCGATGTTTTAGGTTGGTTTAGGTTAGGTTAAATTACGTTATTGATGTATATGAAGGTCCCACTGAGAGGTAGAGGCCAACTCGCCAGGAATGTTGTCAAATATTAGTGCCGAGATGTTAGGATGGGTTAAGTTAGGTAATATTACGTTATTGATGTATATAAAAGCCCCACGGAGACGTAGAGGCCAACTCGCCAGGAATGTTGTCAAATATTAGTTCCGAGAGATTGGGTTGGGTTAGGTTAGGTTATATTACGTTATTGATGTATATAAAGGCCCCAGGAAGACGTAGAGGCCAACCCGCCAGGAATGTTGTCAAATAATAGCGCCGAAAGGTTAGGTTGGGTTAGTTTAGGTTATATTATGTTATTGATATATGTGAAGGTCCCACGGAGACGTAGAGGCCAACTCGCCAGGAATGTTGTCACATAATAGCGCCGAGTGGTTAGGTCGGGTTATATTAGGTTATATTACGTTATTGATGGATATGAAGGTCTCACGGAGACGTAGAGGCCAACTCGCCAGGAATGTTGTCAAATATTACCGCCGAGATGATAGGTTGGGTTAGGTTAGGTTATATTACGTTATTGATGTATATGAAGGCCCCACGGAGACGTAGAGGCCAACTCGCCAGGAATGTTGTCAAATATTACCGCCGAGATGTTAGGTTGGGTTAGGTTAGGTTATATTACGTTATTGATGTATATGAAGGCCCCACGGAGACGTAGAGGCCAACTCGCCAGGAATGTTGTCAAATATTCCCGCCGAGATGATAGGTTGGGCTAGGTCAGGTTATATTACGTTATTGATGTATATAAAGGTCCCACGGAAACATAGAGGCCAACAAGCCAGGAATGTTGTCAAATATTAGTGCCGAGATGTTAGGTTGGATTAGGTTAGGTTATATTACGTTATTGATGTATATAAAGGCCCCGCGGAGACGTAGAGGCCAACCCGCCAGGAATGTTGTCAAATAATAGCGCCGAAATGTTAGGTTGGGTTAGTTTAGGTTATATTATGTTATTGATATATGTGAAGCTCCCACGGAGACGTAGAGGCCAACTCGCCAGGTATGTTGTCACATAATAGCGCCGAGTGGGTAGGTCGGGTTATATTAGGTTATAATACGTTATTGATGGATACGAAGGTCTCACGGAGACGTAGAGGCCAACTCGCCAGGAATGTTGTCATATATTACCGCCGAGATGATGGGTTGGGTTAGGTTAGGTTATATTACGTTATTGATGTATATGAAGGCCCCACGGAGACGTAGAGGCCAACTCGCCAGGAATGTTGTCACATAATAGCGCCGAGTGGTTAGGTCGGGTTATATTAGGTTATATTACGTTATTGATGGATACGAAGGTCTCACGGAGACGTAGAGGCCAACTCGCCAGGCATGTTGTCAAATATTACCGCCGAGATGATGGGTTGGGTTAGGTTAGGTTATATTACGTTATTGATGTATATGAAGGCCCCACGAAGACGTAGAGGCCAACTCACCAGGAATGTTGTCAAATATTAGTGCCGAGATGTTAGGTTGGATTAGGTTAGGTTATATTACGTTATTGATGTATATAAAAGCCCCACGGAGACGTAGAGGCCAACTCGCCAGGAATGTTGTCAAATATTAGTTCCGAGAGATTGGGTTGGGTTAGGTTAGGTTATATTACGTTATTGATGTATATAAAGGCCCCAGGAAGACGTAGGGGCCAACTCGCCAGGAATGTTGTCAAATATTACCGCCGATGTGTTAGGTTGGGTTAGGTTAGGTTATACTACGTTATTGATGTATATGAAGGCCCCACGGAGACGTAGAGGCCAACTCGGCAGAAATGTTGTCAAATATTACCGCCGAGATGATAGGTTGGGTTAGGTTAGGTTATATTACGTTATTGATGTATATAAAATTCCCACGGAGACGTAGAGGCCAACTCGCCAGGAATGTTGTCAAATATTAGTGCCGAGATGTTAGGTTGGATTAGGTTAGGTTATATTACGTTATTGATGTATATAAAGGCCCCGCGGAGACGTAGAGGCCAACACGCCAGGAATGTTGTCAAATATTACCGCCGAGATGATAGGTTGGGTTAGGTTAGGTTATATTACGTTATTGATGTATATAAAATTCCCACGGAGACGTAGAGGCCAACTCGCCAGGAATGTTGTCAAATATTAGTGCCGAGATGTTAGGTTGGATTAGGTTAGGTTATATTACGTTATTGATGTATATAAAGGCCCCGCGGAGACGTAGAGGCCAACCCGCCAGGAATGTTGTCAAATAATAGCGCCGAAATGTTAGGTTGGGTTAGTTTAGGTTATATTATGTTATTGATATATGTGAAGCTCCCACGGAGACGTAGAGGCCAACTCGCCAGGAATGTTGTCACATAATAGCGCCGAGTGGTTAGGTCGGGTTATATTAGGTTATAATACGTTATTGATGGATACGAAGGTCTCACGGAGACGTAGAGGCCAACCCGCCAGGAATGTTGTCAAATATTACCGCCGAGATGTTATGTTGGGTTAGGTTAGGTTATATTACGTTATTGATGTATATGAAGGCCCCACGGAGACGTAGAGGCCAACTCGCCAGGAATGTTGTCAAATATTAGTGCCGAGACGTTAGGTTGGGTTAGGTTAGGTAATATTACGTTATTGATGTATATGAAGGTCCCGCGGAGACGTAGAGGCCAACTCGCCAGGAATGTTGTCAAATAATAGCGCCGATATCTTAAGTTGGGTTAGGTCAGGTAATATTATGTTATTGATGTATATGAAGGTCCCACGGAGACGTAGAGGCCAACTCGCCAGGAATGTTGTCAAATATTCCCGCCGAGATGGTAGGTTGGGCTAGGTTAGGTTATATTACGTTATTGATGTATATAAAGGTCCCACGGAAACATAGAGGCCAACAAGCCAGGAATGTTGTCAAATACTACCGCCGAGTTGTTTCGTTGGTTTAGGTTAGGTTAAATTAAGATTTTGATGTATATGAAGGTCCCACGGAGAGGTAGAGGCCAACTCGCCAGGAATGTTGTCAAATATTATTGCCGAGATGTTAGGTTGGGTTAGGTTAGGTAATATTAAGTTATTGATGTATATGAAGGTTCCACGGAGACGTAGGTTCCAACTCGCCAGGAATGTTGTCAAATATTACCGCCGAGATGTTAGGTTGGGTTAGGTTAGGTAATATTACGTTATTGATGTATACGAAGGTCCCACGGAGACGTAGAGGCCAACTCGGCAGAAATGTTGTCAAATATTACCGCCGAAATGATAGGTTGGGTTAGGTTAGGTTATATTACGTTATTGATGTATATAAAATTCCCACGGAGACGTAGAGGCCAACTCGCCAGGAATGTTGTCAAATATTAGTGCCGAGATGTTAGGTTGGATTAGGTTAGGTTATATTACGTTATTGATGTATATAAAGGCCCCGCGGAGACGTAGAGGCCAACCCGCCAGGAATGTTGTCAAATAATAGCGCCGAAAGGTTAGGTTGTGTTAGTTTAGGTTATATTATGTTATTGATATATGTGAAGGTCCCACGGAGACGTAGAGGCCAACTCGCCAGGAATGTTGTCAAATATTACCGCCGAGATGTTAGGTTGGGTTAGGTTAGGTTATATTACGTTATTGATGTATATGAAGGCCCCACGGAGACGTAGATGCCAACTCGCCAGGAATGTTGTCAAATATTACCGCCGAGATGTTAGGTTGGGTTAGGTTAGGTTATATTACGTTATTGATGTATATGAAGGCCCCACGGAGACGTAGAGGCCAACTCGCCAGGAATGTTGTCAAATATTAGTGCCGAGACGTTAGGTTGGGTTAGGTTAGGTAATATTACGTTATTGATGTATATGAAGGTCCCACGGAGACGTAGAGGCCAACTCGCCAGGAATGTTGTCAAATAATAGCGCCGAGATCTTAAGTTGGGTTAGGTCAGGTAATATTATGTTATTGATGTATATGAAGGTCCCACGGAGACGTAGAGGCCAACTCGCCAGGAATGTTGTCAAATATTCCCGCCGAGATGATAGGTTGGGCTAGGTTAGGTTATATTACGTTATTGATGTATGTAAAGGTCCCACGGAAACATAGAGGCCAACAAGCCAGGAATGTTGTCAAATACTACCGCCGAGTTGTTTCGTTGGTTTAGGTTAGGTTAAATTAAGATTTTGATGTATATGAAGGTCCCACGGAGAGGTAGAGGCCAACTCGCCAGGAATGTTGTCAAATATTATTGCCGAGATGTTAGGTTGGGTTAGGTTAGGTAATATTAAGTTATTGATGTATATGAAGGTTCCACGGAGACGTAGGTTCCAACTCGCCTTGAATGTTGTCAAATATTACCGCCGAGATGTTAGGTTGGGTTAGGTTAGGTAATATTACGTTATTGATGTATACGAAGGTCCCACGGAGACGTAGAGGCCAACTCGGCAGAAATGTTGTCAAATATTACCGCCGCAATGATAGGTTGGGTTAGGTTAGGTTATATTACGTTATTGATGTATATAAAATTCCCACGGAGACGTAGAGGCCAACTCGCCAGGAATGTTGTCAAATATTAGTGCCGAGATGTTAGGTTGGATTAGGTTAGGTTATATTACGTTATTGATGTATATAAAGGCCCCGCGGAGACGTAGAGGCCAACCCGCCAAGAATGTTGTCAAATAATAGCGCCGAAAGGTTAGGTTGGGTTAGTTTAGGTTATATTATGTTATTGATATATGTGAAGGTCCCACGGAGACGTAGAGGCCAACTCGCCAGGAATGTTGTCAAATATTACCGCCGAGATGTTAGGTTGGGTTAGGTTAGGTTATATTACGTTATTGATGTATATGAAGGCCCCACGGAGACGTAGAGGCCATCTCGCCAGGAATGTTGTCAAATATTAGTGCCGAGATGTTAGGTTGGGTTAAGTTAGGTAATATTACGTTATTGATGTATATGAAGGTCCCACGGTGACGTAGTGGCCAACTCGCCAGGAATGTTGTCAAATATTACCGCCGATGTGTTAGGTTGGGTTAGGTTAGGCTATACTACATTATTGATGTATATGAAGGCCCCACGGAGACGTAGAGGCCAACTCGGCAGAAATGTTGTCAAATATTACCGCCGAGATGTTAGGTTGGATTAGGTTAGGTTATATTACGTTATTGATGTATATAAAGGCCCCGCGGAGACGTAGAGGCCAACCCGCCAGGAATGTTGTCAAATAATAGCGCCGAAAGGTTAGGTTGGGTTAGTTTAGGTTATATTATGTTATTGATATATGTGAAGGTCCCACGGAGACGTAGAGGCCAACTCGCCAGGAATGTTGTCAAATATTACCGCCGAGATGTTAGGTTGGGTTAGGTTAGGTTATATTACGTTATTGATGTATATGAAGGCCCCACGGAGACGTAGAGGCCAACTCGCCAGGAATGTTGTCAAATATTATTGCCGAGATGTTAGGTTGGGTTAAGTTAGGTAATATTACGTTATTGATGTATATGAAGGTCCCACGGTGACGTAGTGGCCAACTCGCCAGGAATGTTGTCAAATATTACCGCCGATGTGTTAGGTTGGGTTAGGTTAGGTTATACTACATTATTGATGTATATGAAGGCCCCACGGAGACGTAGAGGCCAACTCGGCAGAAATGTTGTCAAATATTACCGCCGAGATGATAGGTTGGGTTAGGTTAGGTTATATTACGTTATTGATGTATATGAAGGCCCCACGGAGACGTAGAGGCCAACTCGCCAGGAATGTTGTCAAATATTACCGCCGAGATGTTAGGTTGGGTTAGGTTAGGTTATATTACGTTATTGATGTATATGAAGGCCCCATGGAGACGTAGAGGCCAACTCGCCAGGAATGTTGTCAAATATTCCCGCCGAGATGATAGGTTGGGCTAGGTCAGGTTATATTACGTTATTGATGTATATAAAGGTCTCACGGAAACATAGAGGCCAACAAGCCTGGAATGTTGTCAAATACTACCGCCGAGTTGTTACGTTGGTTTATGTTAGGTTAAATTAAGATTTTGATGTATATGAAGGTCCCACGGAGAGGTAGAGGCCAACGCGCCAGGAATGTTGTCAAATATTACCGCCGAGATGATAGGTTGGGTTAGGTTAGGTTATATTACGTTATTGATGTATATAAAATTCCCACGGAGACGTAGAGGCCAACTCGCCAGGAATGTTGTCAAATATTAGTGCCGAGATGTTAGGTTGGATTAGGTTAGGTTATATTACGTTATTGATGTATATAAAGGCCCCGCGGAGACGTAGAGGCCAACCCGCCAGGAATGTTGTCAAATATTACCGCCGAGATGATAGGTTGGGTTAGGTTAGCTTATATTACGTTATTGATGTATATAAAATTCCCACGGAGACGTAGAGGCCAACTCGCCAGGAATGTTGTCAAATATTAGTGCCGAGATGTTAGGTTGGATTAGGTTAGGTTATATTACGTTATTGATGTATATGAAGGTCCCACGGAGACGTAGAGGCCAACTCGCCAGGAATGTTGTCAAATATTCCCGCCGAGATGGTAGGTTGGGCTAGGTTAGGTTATATTACGTTATTGATGTATATGAAGGTCCCACGGAAACATAGAGGCCAACAAGCCAGGAATGTTGTCAAATACTACCGCCGAGTTGTTTCGTTGGTTTAGGTTAGGTTAAATTAAGATTTTGATGTATATGAAGGTCCCACGGAGAGGTAGAGGCCAACTCGCCAGGAATGTTGTCAAATATTATTGCCGAGATGTTAGGTTGGGTTAGGTTAGGTAATATTAAGTTATTGATGTATATGAAGGTTCCACGGAGACGTAGGTTCCAACTCGCCAGGAATGTTGTCAAATATTACCGCCGAGATGTTAGGTTGGGTTAGGTTAGGTAATATTACGTTATTGATGTATACGAAGGTCCCACGGAGACGTAGAGGCCAACTCGGCAGAAATGTTGTCAAATATTACCGCCGAAATGATAGGTTGGGTTAGGTTAGGTTATATTACGTTATTGATGTATATAAAATTCCCACGGAGACGTAGAGGCCAACTCGCCAGGAATGTTGTCAAATATTAGTGCCGAGATGTTAGGTTGGATTAGGTTAGGTTATATTACGTTATTGATGTATATAAAGGCCCCGCGGAGACGTAGAGGCCAACCCGCCAGGAATGTTGTCAAATAATAGCGCCGAAAGGTTAGGTTGGGTTAGTTTAGGTTATATTATGTTATTGATATATGTGAAGGTCCCACGGAGACGTAGAAGCCAACTCGCCAGGAATGTTGTCAAATATTACCGCCGAGATGTTAGGTTGGGTTAGGTTAGGTTATATTACGTTATTGATGTATATGAAGGCCCCACGGAGACGTAGAGGCCATCTCGCCAGGAATGTTGTCAAATATTAGTGCCGAGATGTTAGGTTGGGTTAGTTTAGGTTATATTATGTTATTGATATATGTGAAGCTCCCACGGAGACGTAGAGGCCAACTCGCCAGGAATGTTGTCACATAATAGCGCCGAGTGGTTAGGTCGGGTTATATTAGGTTATATTACGTTATTGATGGATATGAAGGTCTCACGAAGACGTAGAGGCCAACTCGCCAGGAATGTTGTCAAATATTAAAGCCGAGATGTTAGGTTGGGTTAGGTTAGGTTATATTACGTTATTGATGTATATGAAGGCCCCACGGAGACGTAGAGGCCAACTCGCCAGGAATGTTGTCAAATATTACCGCCGAGATGTTAGGTTGGGTTAGGTTAGGTTATATTACGTTATTGATGTATATGAAGGCCCCATGGAGACGTAGAGGCCAACTCGCCAGGAATGTTGTCAAATATTCCCGCCGAGATGATAGGTTGGGCTAGGTCAGGTTATATTACGTTATTGATGTATATAAAGGTCTCACGGAAACATAGAGGCCAACAAGCCTGGAATGTTGTCAAATACTACCGCCGAGTTGTTACGTTGGTTTATGTTAGGTTAAATTAAGATTTTGATGTATATGAAGGTCCCACGGAGAGGTAGAGGCCAACGCGCCAGGAATGTTGTCAAATATTACCGCCGAGATGATAGGTTGGGTTAGGTTAGGTTATATTACGTTATTGATGTATATAAAATTCCCACGGAGACGTAGAGGCCAACTCGCCAGGAATGTTGTCAAATGTTAGTGCCGAGATGTTAGGTTGGATTAGGTTAGGTTATATTACGTTATTGATGTATATAAAGGCCCCGCGGAGACGTAGAGGCCAACCCGCCAGGAATGTTGTCAAATATTACCGCCGAGATGATAGGTTGGGTTAGGTTAGCTTATATTACGTTATTGATGTATATAAAATTCCCACGGAGACGTAGAGGCCAACTCGCCAGGAATGTTGTCAAATATTAGTGCCGAGATGTTAGGTTGGATTAGGTTAGGTTATATTACGTTATTGATGTATATGAAGGTCCCACGGAGACGTAGAGGCCAACTCGCCAGGAATGTTGTCAAAAATTCCCGCCGAGATGGTAGGTTGGGCTAGGTTAGGTTATATTACGTTATTGATGTATATGAAGGTCCCACGGAAACATAGAGGCCAACAAGCCAGGAATGTTGTCAAATACTACCGCCGAGTTGTTTCGTTGGTTTAGGTTAGGTTAAATTAAGATTTTGATGTATATGAAGGTCCCACGGAGAGGTAGAGGCCAACTCGCCAGGAATGTTGTCAAATATTATTGCCGAGATGTTAGGTTGGGTTAGGTTAGGTAATATTAAGTTATTGATGTATATGAAGGTTCCACGGAGACGTAGGTTCCAACTCGCCAGGAATGTTGTCAAATATTACCGCCGAGATGTTAGGTTGGGTTAGGTTAGGTAATATTACGTTATTGATGTATACGAAGGTCCCACGGAGACGTAGAGGCCAACTCGGCAGAAATGTTGTCAAATATTACCGCCGAAATGATAGGTTGGGTTAGGTTAGGTTATATTACGTTATTGATGTATATAAAATTCCCACGGAGACGTAGAGGCCAACTCGCCAGGAATGTTGTCAAATATTAGTGCCGAGATGTTAGGTTGGATTAGGTTAGGTTATATTACGTTATTGATGTATATAAAGGCCCCGCGGAGACGTAGAGGCCAACCCGCCAGGAATGTTGTCAAATAATAGCGCCGAAAGGTTAGGTTGGGTTAGTTTAGGTTATATTATGTTATTGATATATGTGAAGGTCCCACGGAGACGTAGAAGCCAACTCGCCAGGAATGTTGTCAAATATTACCGCCGAGATGTTAGGTTGGGTTAGGTTAGGTTATATTACGTTATTGATGTATATGAAGGCCCCACGGAGACGTAGAGGCCATCTCGCCAGGAATGTTGTCAAATATTAGTGCCGAGATGTTAGGTTGGGTTAGTTTAGGTTATATTATGTTATTGATATATGTGAAGCTCCCACGGAGACGTAGAGGCCAACTCGCCAGGAATGTTGTCACATAATAGCGCCGAGTGGTTAGGTCGGGTTATATTAGGTTATATTACGTTATTGATGGATATGAAGGTCTCACGGAGACGTAGAGGCCAACTCGCCAGGAATGTTGTCAAATATTAAAGCCGAGATGATAGGTTGGGTTAGGTTAGGTTATATTACGTTATTGATGTATATGAAGGCCCCACGGAGACGTAGAAGCCAACTCGCCAGGAATGTTGTCAAATATTAGTGCCGAGATGTTAGGTTGGATTAGGTTAGGTTATATTACGTTATTGATGTATATAAAAGCCCCACGGAGACGTAGAGGCCAACTCGCGAGGAATGTTGTCAAATATTAGTTCCGAGAGATTGGGTTGGGTTAGGGTAGGTTATATTACGTTATTGATGTATATAAAGGCCCCACGGAGACGTAGAGGCCAACTCGCCAGGAATGTTGTCAAATATTACCGCCGAGATGTTAGGTTGGGTTAGGTTAGGTTATATTACGTTATTGATGTATATGAAGGCCCCACGGAGACGTAGAGGCCAACTCGCCAGGAATGTTGTCAAATATTCCCGCCGAGATGATAGGTTGGGCTAGGTCAGGTTATATTACGTTATTGATGTATATAAAGGTCTCACGGAAACATAGAGGCCAACAAGCCAGGAATGTTGTCAAATATTAGTGCCGAGATGTTAGGTTGGATTAGGTTAGGTTATATTACGTTATTGATGTATATAAAGGCCCCGCGGAGACGTAGAGGCCAACCCGCCAGGAATGTTGTCAAATAATAGCGCCGAAATGTTAGGTTGGGTTAGTTTAGGTTATATTATGTTATTGATATATGTGAAGCTCCCACGGAGACGTAGAGGCCAACTCGCCAGGAATGTTGTCACATAATAGCGCCGAGTGGTTAGGTCGGGTTATATTAGGTTATATTACGTTATTGATGGATATGAAGGTCTCACGGAGACGTAGAGGCCAACTCGCCAGGAATGTTGTCAAATATTACCGCCGAGATGATAGGTTGGGTTAGGTTAGGTTATATTACGTTATTGATGTATATGAAGGCCCCACGTAGACGTAGAGGCCAACTCGCCAGGAATGTTGTCAAATATTAGTGCCGAGATGTTAGGTTGGATTAGGTTAGGTTATATTACGTTATTGATGTATATAAAAGCCCCACGGAGACGTAGAGGCCAACTCGCGAGGAATGTTGTCAAATATTAGTTCCGAGAGATTGGGTTGGGTTAGGTTAGGTTATATTACGTTATTGATGTATATAAAGGCCCCAGGAAGACGTAGAGGCCAACCCGCCAGGAATGTTGTCAAATAATAGCGCCGAAAGGTTAGGTTGGGTTAGTTTAGGTTATATTACGTTATTGATGTATATGAAGGTCCCACGGAGAGGTAGAGGCCAACTCGCCAGGAATGTTGTCTAATATTAGTGCCGAGGTTTTAGGTTGGTTTAGGTTAGGTTAAATTACGTTATTGATGTATATGAAGGTCCCACTGAGAGGTAGAGGCCAACTCGCCAGGAATGTTGTCAAATATTAGTGCCGAGATGTTAGGATGGGTTAAGTTAGGTAATATTACGTTATTGATGTATATGAAGGTCCCACGGTGACGTAGTGTCCAACTCGCCAGGAATGTTGTCAAATATTACCGCCGATGTGTTAGGTTGGGTTAGGTTAGGTTATACTACGTTATTGATGTATATGAAGGCCCCACGGAGACGTAGAGGCCAACCCGGCAGAAATGTTGTCAAATATTCCCGCCGAGATGATAGGTTGGGCTAGGTCAGGTTATATTACGTTATTGATGTATATAAAGGTCCCACGGAAACATAGAGGCCAACAAGCCAGGAATGTTGTCAAATACTACCGCCGAGTTGTTACGTTGGTTTAGGTTAGGTTATATTACGTTATTGATGTATATGAAGGCCCCATGGAGACGTAGAGGCCAACTCGCCAGGAATGTTGTCAAATATTCCCGCCGAGATGATAGGTTGGGCTAGGTCAGGTTATATTACGTTATTGATGTATATAAAGGTCTCACGGAAACATAGAGGCCAACAAGCCTGGAATGTTGTCAAATACTACCGCCGAGTTGTTACGTTGGTTTATGTTAGGTTAAATTAAGATTTTGATGTATATGAAGGTCCCACGGAGAGGTAGAGGCCAACGCGCCAGGAATGTTGTCAAATATTACCGCCGAGATGATAGGTTGGGTTAGGTTAGGTTATATTACGTTATTGATGTATATAAAATTCCCACGGAGACGTAGAGGCCAACTCGCCAGGAATGTTGTCAAATATTAGTGCCGAGATGTTAGGTTGGATTAGGTTAGGTTATATTACGTTATTGATGTATATAAAGGCCCCGCGGAGACGTAGAGGCCAACCCGCCAGGAATGTTGTCAAATATTACCGCCGAGATGATAGGTTGGGTTAGGTTAGCTTATATTACGTTATTGATGTATATAAAATTCCCACGGAGACGTAGAGGCCAACTCGCCAGGAATGTTGTCAAATATTAGTGCCGAGATGTTAGGTTGGATTAGGTTAGGTTATATTACGTTATTGATGTATATGAAGGTCCCACGGAGACGTAGAGGCCAACTCGCCAGGAATGTTGTCAAAAATTCCCGCCGAGATGGTAGGTTGGGCTAGGTTAGGTTATATTACGTTATTGATGTATATGAAGGTCCCACGGAAACATAGAGGCCAACAAGCCAGGAATGTTGTCAAATACTACCGCCGAGTTGTTTCGTTGGTTTAGGTTAGGTTAAATTAAGATTTTGATGTATATGAAGGTCCCACGGAGAGGTAGAGGCCAACTCGCCAGGAATGTTGTCAAATATTATTGCCGAGATGTTAGGTTGGGTTAGGTTAGGTAATATTAAGTTATTGATGTATATGAAGGTTCCACGGAGACGTAGGTTCCAACTCGCCAGGAATGTTGTCAAATATTACCGCCGAGATGTTAGGTTGGGTTAGGTTAGGTAATATTACGTTATTGATGTATACGAAGGTCCCACGGAGACGTAGAGGCCAACTCGGCAGAAATGTTGTCAAATATTACCGCCGAAATGATAGGTTGGGTTAGGTTAGGTTATATTACGTTATTGATGTATATAAAATTCCCACGGAGACGTAGAGGCCAACTCGCCAGGAATGTTGTCAAATATTAGTGCCGAGATGTTAGGTTGGATTAGGTTAGGTTATATTACGTTATTGATGTATATAAAGGCCCCGCGGAGACGTAGAGGCCAACCCGCCAGGAATGTTGTCAAATAATAGCGCCGAAAGGTTAGGTTGGGTTAGTTTAGGTTATATTATGTTATTGATATATGTGAAGGTCCCACGGAGACGTAGAAGCCAACTCGCCAGGAATGTTGTCAAATATTACCGCCGAGATGTTAGGTTGGGTTAGGTTAGGTTATATTACGTTATTGATGTATATGAAGGCCCCACGGAGACGTAGAGGCCATCTCGCCAGGAATGTTGTCAAATATTAGTGCCGAGATGTTAGGTTGGGTTAGTTTAGGTTATATTATGTTATTGATATATGTGAAGCTCCCACGGAGACGTAGAGGCCAACTCGCCAGGAATGTTGTCACATAATAGCGCCGAGTGGTTAGGTCGGGTTATATTAGGTTATATTACGTTATTGATGGATATGAAGGTCTCACGGAGACGTAGAGGCCAACTCGCCAGGAATGTTGTCAAATATTAAAGCCGAGATGATAGGTTGGGTTAGGTTAGGTTATATTACGTTATTGATGTATATGAAGGCCCCACGGAGACGTAGAAGCCAACTCGCCAGGAATGTTGTCAAATATTAGTGCCGAGATGTTAGGTTGGATTAGGTTAGGTTATATTACGTTATTGATGTATATAAAAGCCCCACGGAGACGTAGAGGCCAACTCGCGAGGAATGTTGTCAAATATTAGTTCCGAGAGATTGGGTTGGGTTAGGGTAGGTTATATTACGTTATTGATGTATATAAAGGCCCCACGGAGACGTAGAGGCCAACTCGCCAGGAATGTTGTCAAATATTACCGCCGAGATGTTAGGTTGGGTTAGGTTAGGTTATATTACGTTATTGATGTATATGAAGGCCCCACGGAGACGTAGAGGCCAACTCGCCAGGAATGTTGTCAAATATTCCCGCCGAGATGATAGGTTGGGCTAGGTCAGGTTATATTACGTTATTGATGTATATAAAGGTCTCACGGAAACATAGAGGCCAACAAGCCAGGAATGTTGTCAAATATTAGTGCCGAGATGTTAGGTTGGATTAGGTTAGGTTATATTACGTTATTGATGTATATAAAGGCCCCGCGGAGACGTAGAGGCCAACCCGCCAGGAATGTTGTCAAATAATAGCGCCGAAATGTTAGGTTGGGTTAGTTTAGGTTATATTATGTTATTGATATATGTGAAGCTCCCACGGAGACGTAGAGGCCAACTCGCCAGGAATGTTGTCACATAATAGCGCCGAGTGGTTAGGTCGGGTTATATTAGGTTATATTACGTTATTGATGGATATGAAGGTCTCACGGAGACGTAGAGGCCAACTCGCCAGGAATGTTGTCAAATATTACCGCCGAGATGATAGGTTGGGTTAGGTTAGGTTATATTACATTATTGATGTATATGAAGGCCCCACGTAGACGTAGAGGCCAACTCGCCAGGAATGTTGTCAAATATTAGTGCCGAGATGTTAGGTTGGATTAGGTTAGGTTATATTACGTTATTGATGTATATAAAAGCCCCACGGAGACGTAGAGGCCAACTCGCGAGGAATGTTGTCAAATATTAGTTCCGAGAGATTGGGTTGGGTTAGGTTAGGTTATATTACGTTATTGATGTATATAAAGGCCCCAGGAAGACGTAGAGGCCAACCCGCCAGGAATGTTGTCAAATAATAGCGCCGAAAGGTTAGGTTGGGTTAGTTTAGGTTATATTACGTTATTGATGTATATGAAGGTCCCACGGAGAGGTAGAGGCCAACTCGCCAGGAATGTTGTCTAATATTAGTGCCGAGGTTTTAGGTTGGTTTAGGTTAGGTTAAATTACGTTATTGATGTATATGAAGGTCCCACTGAGAGGTAGAGGCCAACTCGCCAGGAATGTTGTCAAATATTAGTGCCGAGATGTTAGGATGGGTTAAGTTAGGTAATATTACGTTATTGATGTATATGAAGGTCCCACGGTGACGTAGTGTCCAACTCGCCAGGAATGTTGTCAAATATTACCGCCGATGTGTTAGGTTGGGTTAGGTTAGGTTATACTACGTTATTGATGTATATGAAGGCCCCACGGAGACGTAGAGGCCAACCCGGCAGAAATGTTGTCAAATATTCCCGCCGAGATGATAGGTTGGGCTAGGTCAGGTTATATTACGTTATTGATGTATATAAAGGTCCCACGGAAACATAGAGGCCAACAAGCCAGGAATGTTGTCAAATACTACCGCCGAGTTGTTACGTTGGTTTAGGTTAGGTTAAATTAAGATTTTGATGTATATGAATGTCCCACGGAGAGGTAGAGGCCAACGCGCCAGGAATGTTGTCAAATATTAGTGCCGAGATGTTAGGTTGGGTTAGGTTAGGTAATATTAAGTTATTGATGTATATGAAGGTCCCACGGTGACGTAGAGGCCAACTCGCCAGGAATGTTGTCAAATATTAGTGCCGAGATGTTAGGTTGGATTAGGTTAGGTTATATTACGTTATTGATGTATATAAAAGCCCCACGGAGACGTAGAGGCCAACTCGCCAGGAATGTTGTCAAATATTAGTTCCGAGAGATTGGGTTGGGTTAGGTTAGGTTATATTACGTTATTGATGTATATAAAGGCCCCAGGAAGACGTAGAGGCCAACCCGCCAGGAATGTTGTCAAATAATAGCGCCGAAAGGTTAGGTTGGGTTAGTTTAGGTTATATTACGTTATTGATGTATATGAAGGTCCCACGGAGAGGTAGAGGCCAACTCGCCAGGAATGTTGTCTAATATTAGTGCAGATATTTTAGGTTGGTTTAGGTTAGGTTAAGTTACGTTATTGATGTATATGAAGGTCCCACTGAGAGGTAGAGGCCAACTCGCCAGGAATGTTGTCAAATATTAGTGCCGAGATGTTAGGATGGGTTAAGTTAGGTAATATTACGTTATTGATGTATATGAAGGTCCCACGGTGACGTAGTGTCCAACTGGCCAGGAATGTTGTCAAATATTACCGCCGATGTGTTAGGTTGGGTTAGGTTAGGTTATACTACGTTATTGATGTATATGAAGGCCCCACGGAGACGTAGAGGCCAACTCGCCAGGAATGTTGTCATATATTACCGCCGAGATGATGGGTTGGGTTAGGTTAGGTTATATTACGTTATTGATGTATATAAAGGTCCCACGGAAACATAGAGGCCAACAAGCCAGGAATGTTGTCAAATACTACCGCCGATTTGTTTCGTTGGTTTAGGTTAGGTTAAATTAAGATTTTGATGTATATGAAGGTCCCACGGAGAGGTAGAGGCCAACTCGCCAGGAATGTTGTCAAATATTATTGCCGAGATGTTAGGTTGGGTTAGGTTAGGTAATATTAAGTTATTGATGTATATGAAGGTTCCACGGAGACGTAGGTTCCAACTCGCCTTGAATGTTGTCAAATATTACCGCCGAGATGTTAGGTTGGGTTAGGTTAGGTTATATTACGTTATTGATGTATATGAAGGTCCCACGGAGAGGTAGAGGCCAACTCGCCAGGAATGTTGTCTAATATTAGTGCCGATATTTTAGGTTGGTTTAGGTTAGGTTAAGTTACGTTATTGATGTATATGAAGGTCCCACTGAGAGGTAGAGGCCAACTCGCCAGGAATGTTGTCAAATATTAGTGCCGAGATGTTAGGATGGGTTAAGTTAGGTAATATTACGTTATTGATGTATATGAAGGTCCCACGGTGACGTAGTGTCCAACTGGCCAGGAATGTTGTCAAATATTACCGCCGATGTGTTAGGTTGGGTTAGGTTAGGTTATACTACGTTATTGATGTATATGAAGGCCCCACGGAGACGTAGAGGCCAACTCGCCAGGAATGTTGTCATATATTACCGCCGAGATGATGGGTTGGGTTAGGTTAGGTTATATTACGTTATTGATGTATATAAAGGTCCCACGGAAACATAGAGGCCAACAAGCCAGGAATGTTGTCAAATACTACCGCCGAGTTGTTTCGTTGGTTTAGGTTAGGTTAAATTAAGATTTTGATGTATATGAAGGTCCCACGGAGAGGTAGAGGCCAACTCGCCAGGAATGTTGTCAAATATTATTGCCGAGATGTTAGGTTGGGTTAGGTTAGGTAATATTAAGTTATTGATGTATATGAAGGTTCCACGGAGACGTAGGTTCCAACTCGCCAGGAATGTTGTCAAATATTACCGCCGAGATGTTAGGTTGGGTTAGGTTAGGTAATATTACGTTATTGATGTATACGAAGGTCCCACGGAGACGTAGAGGCCAACTCGGCAGAAATGTTGTCAAATATTACCGCCGAAATGATAGGTTGGGTTAGGTTAGGTTATATTACGTTATTGATGTATATAAAATTCCCACGGAGACGTAGAGGACAACTCGCCAGGAATGTTGTCAAATATTAGTGCCGAGATGTTAGGTTGGATTAGGTTAGGTTATATTACGTTATTGATGTATATAAAGGCCCCGCGGAGACGTAGAGGCCAACCCGCCAGGAATGTTGTCAAATAATAGCGCCGAAAGGTTAGGTTGGGTTAGTTTAGGTTATATTATGTTATTGATATATGTGAAGGTCCCACGGAGACGTAGAAGCCAACTCGCCAGGAATGTTGTCAAATATTACCGCCGAGATGTTAGGTTGGGTTAGGTTAGGTTATATTACGTTATTGATGTATATGAAGGCCCCACGGAGACGTAGAGGCCATCTCGCCAGGAATGTTGTCAAATATTAGTGCCGAGATGTTAGGTTGGGTTAGTTTAGGTTATATTATGTTATTGATATATGTGAAGCTCCCACGGAGACGTAGAGGCCAACTCGCCAGGAATGTTGTCACATAATAGCGCCGAGTGGTTAGGTCGGGTTATATTAGGTTATATTACGTTATTGATGGATATGAAGGTCTCACGGAGACGTAGAGGCCAACTCGCCAGGAATGTTGTCAAATATTAAAGCCGAGATGATAGGTTGGGTTAGGTTAGGTTATATTACGTTATTGATGTATATGAAGGCCCCACGGAGACGTAGAGGCCAACTCGCCAGGAATGTTGTCAAATATTAGTGCCGAGATGTTAGGTTGGATTAGGTTAGGTTATATTACGTTATTGATGTATATAAAAGCCCCACGGAGACGTAGAGGCCAACTCGCGAGGAATGTTGTCAAATATTAGTTCCGAGAGATTGGGTTGGGTTAGGTTAGGTTATATTACGTTATTGATGTATATAAAGGCCCCACGGAGACGTAGAGGCCAACTCGCCAGGAATGTTGTCAAATATTACCGCCGAGATGTTAGGTTGGGTTAGGTTAGGTTATATTACGTTATTGATGTATATGAAGGCCCCACGGAGACGTAGAGGCCAACTCGCCAGGAATGTTGTCAAATATTCCCGCCGAGATGATAGGTTGGGCTAGGTCAGGTTATATTACGTTATTGATGTATATAAAGGTCTCACGGAAACATAGAGGCCAACAAGCCAGGAATGTTGTCAAATATTAGTGCCGAGATGTTAGGTTGGATTAGGTTAGGTTATATTACGTTATTGATGTATATAAAGGCCCCGCGGAGACGTAGAGGCCAACCCGCCAGGAATGTTGTCAAATAATAGCGCCGAAATGTTAGGTTGGGTTAGTTTAGGTTATATTATGTTATTGATATATGTGAAGCTCCCACGGAGACGTAGAGGCCAACTCGCCAGGAATGTTGTCACATAATAGCGCCGAGTGGTTAGGTCGGGTTATATTAGGTTATATTACGTTATTGATGGATATGAAGGTCTCACGGAGACGTAGAGGCCAACTCGCCAGGAATGTTGTCAAATATTACCGCCGAGATGATAGGTTGGGTTAGGTTAGGTTATATTACGTTATTGATGTATATGAAGGCCCCACGTAGACGTAGAGGCCAACTCGCCAGGAATGTTGTCAAATATTAGTGCCGAGATGTTAGGTTGGATTAGGTTAGGTTATATTACGTTATTGATGTATATAAAAGCCCCACGGAGACGTAGAGGCCAACTCGCGAGGAATGTTGTCAAATATTAGTTCCGAGAGATTGGGTTGGGTTAGGTTAGGTTATATTACGTTATTGATGTATATAAAGGCCCCAGGAAGACGTAGAGGCCAACCCGCCAGGAATGTTGTCAAATAATAGCGCCGAAAGGTTAGGTTGGGTTAGTTTAGGTTATATTACGTTATTGATGTATATGAAGGTCCCACGGAGAGGTAGAGGCCAACTCGCCAGGAATGTTGTCTAATATTAGTGCCGAGGTTTTAGGTTGGTTTAGGTTAGGTTAAATTACGTTATTGATGTATATGAAGGTCCCACTGAGAGGTAGAGGCCAACTCGCCAGGAATGTTGTCAAATATTAGTGCCGAGATGTTAGGATGGGTTAAGTTAGGTAATATTACGTTATTGATGTATATGAAGGTCCCACGGTGACGTAGTGTCCAACTCGCCAGGAATGTTGTCAAATATTACCGCCGATGTGTTAGGTTGGGTTAGGTTAGGTTATACTACGTTATTGATGTATATGAAGGCCCCACGGAGACGTAGAGGCCAACCCGGCAGAAATGTCAAATATTCCCGCCGAGATGATAGGTTGGGCTAGGTCAGGTTATATTACGTTATTGATGTATATAAAGGTCCCACGGAAACATAGAGGCCAACAAGCCAGGAATGTTGTCAAATACTACCGCCGAGTTGTTACGTTGGTTTAGGTTAGGTTAAATTAAGATTTTGATGTATATGAATGTCCCACGGAGAGGTAGAGGCCAACGCGCCAGGAATGTTGTCAAATATTAGTGCCGAGATGTTAGGTTGGGTTAGGTTAGGTAATATTAAGTTATTGATGTATATGAAGGTCCCACGGTGACGTAGAGGCCAACTCGCCAGGAATGTTGTCAAATATTAGTGCCGAGATGTTAGGTTGGATTAGGTTAGGTTATATTACGTTACTGATGTATATAAAAGCCCCACGGAGACGTAGAGGCCAACTCGCCAGGAATGTTGTCAAATATTAGTTCCGAGAGATTGGGTTGGGTTAGGTTAGGTTATATTACGTTATTGATGTATATAAAGGCCCCAGGAAGACGTAGAGTCCAACCCGCCAGGAATGTTTTCAAATAATAGCGCCGAAAGGTTAGGTTGGGTTAGTTTAGGTTATATTACGTTATTGATGTATATGAAGGTCCCACGGAGAGGTAGAGGCCAACTCGCCAGGAATGTTGTCTAATATTAGTGCCGAGGTTTTAGGTTGGTTTAGGTTAGGTTAAATTACGTTATTGATGTATATGAAGGTCCCACTGAGAGGTAGAGGCCAACTCGCCAGGAATGTTGTCAAATATTAGTGCCGAGATGTTAGGATGGGTTAAGTTAGGTAATATTACGTTATTGATGTATATGAAGGTCCCACGGTGACGTAGTGTCCAACTCGCCAGGAATGTTGTCAAATATTACCGCCGATGTGTTAGGTTGGGTTAGGTTAGGTTATACTACGTTATTGATGTATATGAAGGCCCCACGGAGACGTAGAGGC
Organism: Xylocopa violacea; assembly: GCA_963969225.1. Lineage (NCBI taxonomy): Eukaryota > Metazoa > Arthropoda > Insecta > Hymenoptera > Apidae > Xylocopa > Xylocopa violacea. The sequence continues at coordinate 4,524,362 of CAXAJV010001082.1, forward strand.
CAACCCGGCAGAAATGTTGTCAAATATTCCCGCCGAGATGATAGGTTGGGCTAGGTCAGGTTATATTACGTTATTGATGTATATAAAGGTCCCACGGAAACATAGAGGCCAACAAGCCAGGAATGTTGCCAAATACTACCGCCGAGTTGTTACGTTTGTTTAGGTTAGGTTAAATTAAGATTTTGATGTATATGAAGGTCCCACGGAGAGGTAGAGGCCAACGCGCCAGGAATGTTGTCAAATATTAGTGCCGAGATGTTAGGTTGGGTTAGGTTAGGTAATATTAAGTTATTGATGTATATGAAGGTCCCACGGTGACGTAGAGGCCAACTCGCCAGGAATGTTGTCAAATATTAGTGCCGAGATGTTAGGATGGGTTAAGTTAGGTAATATTACGTTATTGATGTATATGAAGGTCCCACGGTGACGTAGAGGCCAACTCGCCAGGAATGTTGTCAAATATTACCGCCGAGATGTTAGGTTGGGTTAGGTTAGGTTATATTACGTTATTGATGTATATGAAGGCCCCACGGAGACGTAGATGCCAACTCGCCAGGAATGTTGTCAAATATTACCGCCGAGATGTTAGGTTGGGTTAGGTTAGGTTATATTACGTTATTGATGTATATGAAGGCCCCACGGAGACGTAGAGGCCAACTCGCCAGGAATGTTGTCAAATATTAGTGCCGAGACGTTAGGTTGGGTTAGGTTAGGTAATATTACGTTATTGATGTATATGAAGGTCCCACGGAGACGTAGAGGCCAACTCGCCAGGAATGTTGTCAAATAATAGCGCCGAGATCTTAAGTTGGGTTAGGTCAGGTAATATTATGTTATTGATGTATATGAAGGTCCCACGGAGACGTAGAGGCCAACTCGCCAGGAATGTTGTCAAATATTCCCGCCGAGATGATAGGTTGGGCTAGGTTAGGTTATATTACGTTATTGATGTATGTAAAGGTCCCACGGAAACATAGAGGCCAACAAGCCAGGAATGTTGTCAAATACTACCGCCGAGTTGTTTCGTTGGTTTAGGTTAGGTTAAATTAAGATTTTGATGTATATGAAGGTCCCACGGAGAGGTAGAGGCCAACTCGCCAGGAATGTTGTCAAATATTATTGCCGAGATGTTAGGTTGGGTTAGGTTAGGTAATATTAAGTTATTGATGTATATGAAGGTTCCACGGAGACGTAGGTTCCAACTCGCCAGGAATGTTGTCAAATATTACCGCCGAGATGTTAGGTTGGGTTAGGTTAGGTAATATTACGTTATTGATGTATACGAAGGTCCCACGGAGACGTAGAGGCCAACTCGGCAGAAATGTTGTCAAATATTACCGCCGCAATGATAGGTTGGGTTAGGTTAGGTTATATTACGTTATTGATGTATATAAAATTCCCACGGAGACGTAGAGGCCAACTCGCCAGGAATGTTGTCAAATATTAGTGCCGAGATGTTAGGTTGGATTAGGTTAGGTTATATTACGTTATTGATGTATATAAAGGCCCCGCGGAGACGTAGAGGCCAACCCGCCAAGAATGTTGTCAAATAATAGCGCCGAAAGGTTAGGTTGGGTTAGTTTAGGTTATATTATGTTATTGATATATGTGAAGGTCCCACGGAGACGTAGAGGCCAACTCGCCAGGAATGTTGTCAAATATTACCGCCGAGATGTTAGGTTGGGTTAGGTTAGGTTATATTACGTTATTGATGTATATGAAGGCCCCACGGAGACGTAGAGGCCATCTCGCCAGGAATGTTGTCAAATATTAGTGCCGAGATGTTAGGTTGGGTTAAGTTAGGTAATATTACGTTATTGATGTATATGAAGGTCCCACGGTGACGTAGTGGCCAACTCGCCAGGAATGTTGTCAAATATTACCGCCGATGTGTTAGGTTGGGTTAGGTTAGGCTATACTACATTATTGATGTATATGAAGGCCCCACGGAGACGTAGAGGCCAACTCGGCAGAAATGTTGTCAAATATTACCGCCGAGATGTTAGGTTGGATTAGGTTAGGTTATATTACGTTATTGATGTATATAAAGGCCCCGCGGAGACGTAGAGGCCAACCCGCCAGGAATGTTGTCAAATAATAGCGCCGAAAGGTTAGGTTGGGTTAGTTTAGGTTATATTATGTTATTGATATATGTGAAGGTCCCACGGAGACGTAGAGGCCAACTCGCCAGGAATGTTGTCAAATATTACCGCCGAGATGTTAGGTTGGGTTAGGTTAGGTTATATTACGTTATTGATGTATATGAAGGCCCCACGGAGACGTAGAGGCCAACTCGCCAGGAATGTTGTCAAATATTATTGCCGAGATGTTAGGTTGGGTTAAGTTAGGTAATATTACGTTATTGATGTATATGAAGGTCCCACGGTGACGTAGTGGCCAACTCGCCAGGAATGTTGTCAAATATTACCGCCGATGTGTTAGGTTGGGTTAGGTTAGGTTATACTACATTATTGATGTATATGAAGGCCCCACGGAGACGTAGAGGCCAACTCGGCAGAAATGTTGTCAAATATTACCGCCGAGATGATAGGTTGGGTTAGGTTAGGTTATATTACGTTATTGATGTATATGAAGGCCCCACGGAGACGTAGAGGCCAACTCGCCAGGAATGTTGTCAAATATTACCGCCGAGATGTTAGGTTGGGTTAGGTTAGGTTATATTACGTTATTGATGTATATGAAGGCCCCATGGAGACGTAGAGGCCAACTCGCCAGGAATGTTGTCAAATATTCCCGCCGAGATGATAGGTTGGGCTAGGTCAGGTTATATTACGTTATTGATGTATATAAAGGTCTCACGGAAACATAGAGGCCAACAAGCCTGGAATGTTGTCAAATACTACCGCCGAGTTGTTACGTTGGTTTATGTTAGGTTAAATTCAGATTTTGATGTATATGAAGGTCCCACGGAGAGGTAGAGGCCAACTCGCCAGGAATGTTGTCAAATATTATTGCCGAGATGTTAGGTTGGGTTAGGTTAGGTAATATTAAGTTATTGATGTATATGAAGGTTCCACGGAGACGTAGGTTCCAACTCGCCAGGAATGTTGTCAAATATTACCGCCGAGATGTTAGGTTGGGTTAGGTTAGGTAATATTACGTTATTGATGTATACGAAGGTCCCACGGAGACGTAGAGGCCAACTCGGCAGAAATGTTGTCAAATATTACCGCCGAAATGATAGGTTGGGTTAGGTTAGGTTATATTACGTTATTGATGTATATAAAATTCCCACGGAGACGTAGAGGCCAACTCGCCAGGAATGTTGTCAAATATTAGTGCCGAGATGTTAGGTTGGATTAGGTTAGGTTATATTACGTTATTGATGTATATAAAGGCCCCGCGGAGACGTAGAGGCCAACCCGCCAGGAATGTTGTCAAATAATAGCGCCGAAAGGTTAGGTTGGGTTAGTTTAGGTTATATTATGTTATTGATATATGTGAAGGTCCCACGGAGACGTAGAAGCCAACTCGCCAGGAATGTTGTCAAATATTACCGCCGAGATGTTAGGTTGGGTTAGGTTAGGTTATATTACGTTATTGATGTATATGAAGGCCCCACGGAGACGTAGAGGCCATCTCGCCAGGAATGTTGTCAAATATTAGTGCCGAGATGTTAGGTTGGGTTAGTTTAGGTTATATTATGTTATTGATATATGTGAAGCTCCCACGGAGACGTAGAGGCCAACTCGCCAGGAATGTTGTCACATAATAGCGCCGAGTGGTTAGGTCGGGTTATATTAGGTTATATTACGTTATTGATGGATATGAAGGTCTCACGGAGACGTAGAGGCCAACTCGCCAGGAATGTTGTCAAATATTAAAGCCGAGATGATAGGTTGGGTTTGGTTAGGTTATATTACGTTATTGATGTATATGAAGGCCCCACGGAGACGTGGAGGCCAACTCGCCAGGAATGTTGTCAAATATTAGTGCCGAGATGTTAGGTTGGATTAGGTTAGGTTATATTACGTTATTGATGTATATAAAAGCCCCACGGAGACGTAGAGGCCAACTCGCGAGGAATGTTGTCAAATATTAGTTCCGAGAGATTGGGTTGGGTTAGGTTAGGTTATATTACGTTATTGATGTATATAAAGGCCCCACGGAGACGTAGAGGCCAACTCGCCAGGAATGTTGTCAAATATTACCGCCGAGATGTTAGGTTGGGTTAGGTTAGGTTATATTACGTTATTGATGTATATGAAGGCCCCACGGAGACGTAGAGGCCAACTCGCCAGGAATGTTGTCAAATATTCCCGCCGAGATGATAGGTTGGGCTAGGTCAGGTTATATTACGTTATTGATGTATATAAAGGTCTCACGGAAACATAGAGGCCAACAAGCCAGGAATGTTGTCAAATATTAGTGCCGAGATGTTAGGTTGGATTAGGTTAGGTTATATTACGTTATTGATGTATATAAAGGCCCCGCGGAGACGTAGAGGCCAACCCGCCAGGAATGTTGTCAAATAATAGCGCCGAAATGTTAGGTTGGGTTAGTTTAGGTTATATTATGTTATTGATATATGTGAACCTCCCACGGAGACGTAGAGGCCAACTCGCCAGGAATGTTGTCACATAATAGCGCCGAGTGGTTAGGTCGGGTTATATTAGGTTATATTACGTTATTGATGGATATGAAGGTCTCACGGAGACGTAGAGGCCAACTCGCCAGGAATGTTGTCAAATATTACCGCCGAGATGATAGGTTGGGTTAGGTTAGGTTATATTACGTTATTGATGTATATGAAGGCCCCACGTAGACGTAGAGGCCAACTCGCCAGGAATGTTGTCAAATATTAGTGCCGAGATGTTAGGTTGGATTAGGTTAGGTTATATTACGTTATTGATGTATATAAAAGCCCCACGGAGACGTAGAGGCCAACTCGCGAGGAATGTTGTCAAATATTAGTTCCGAGAGATTGGGTTGGGTTAGGTTAGGTTATATTACGTTATTGATGTATATAAAGGCCCCAGGAAGACGTAGAGGCCAACCCGCCAGGAATGTTGTCAAATAATAGCGCCGAAAGGTTAGGTTGGGTTAGTTTAGGTTATATTACGTTATTGATGTATATGAAGGTCCCACGGAGAGGTAGAGGCCAACTCGCCAGGAATGTTGTCTAATATTAGTGCCGAGGTTTTAGGTTGGTTTAGGTTAGGTTAAATTACGTTATTGATGTATATGAAGGTCCCACTGAGAGGTAGAGGCCAACTCGCCAGGAATGTTGTCAAATATTAGTGCCGAGATGTTAGGATGGGTTAAGTTAGGTAATATTACGTTATTGATGTATATGAAGGTCCCACGGTGACGTAGTGTCCAACTCGCCAGGAATGTTGTCAAATATTACCGCCGATGTGTTAGGTTGGGTTAGGTTAGGTTATACTACGTTATTGATGTATATGAAGGCCCCACGGAGACGTAGAGGCCAACCCGGCAGAAATGTTGTCAAATATTCCCGCCGAGATGATAGGTTGGGCTAGGTCAGGTTATATTACGTTATTGATGTATATAAAGGTCCCACGGAAACATAGAGGCCAACAAGCCAGGAATGTTGTCAAATACTACCGCCGAGTTGTTACGTTGGTTTAGGTTAGGTTAAATTAAGATTTTGATGTATATGAATGTCCCACGGAGAGGTAGAGGCCAACGCGCCAGGAATGTTGTCAAATATTAGTGCCGAGATGTTAGGTTGGGTTAGGTTAGGTAATATTAAGTTATTGATGTATATGAAGGTCCCACGGTGACGTAGTGTCCAACTGGCCAGAAATGTTGTCAAATATTACCGCCGATGTGTTAGGTTGGGTTAGGTTAGGTTATACTACGTTATTGATGTATATGAAGGCCCCACGGAGACGTAGAGGCCAACTCGCCAGGAATGTTGTCATATATTACCGCCGAGATGATGGGTTGGGTTAGGTTAGGTTATATTACGTTATTGATGTATATAAATGTCCCACGGAAACATAGAGGCCAACAAGCCAGGAATGTAGTCAAATACTACCGCCGAGTTGTTTCGTTGGTTTAGGTTAGGTTAAATTAAGATTTTGATGTATATGAAGGTCCCACGGAGAGGTAGAGGCCAACTCGCCAGGAATGTTGTCAAATATTATTGCCGAGATGTTAGGTTGGGTTAGGTTAGGTAATATTAAGTTATTGATGTATATGAAGGTTCCACGGAGACGTAGGTTCCAACTCGCCAGGAATGTTGTCAAATATTACCGCCGAGATGTTAGGTTGGGTTAGGTTAGGTAATATTACGTTATTGATGTATACGAAGGTCTCACGGAGACGTAGAGGCCAACTCGGCAGAAATGTTGTCAAATATTACCGCCGAAATGATAGGTTGGGTTAGGTTAGGTTATATTACGTTATTGATGTATATAAAATTCCCACGGAGACGTAGAGGCCAACTCGCCAGGAATGTTGTCAAATATTAGTGCCGAGATGTTAGGTTGGATTAGGTTAGGTTATATTACGTTATTGATGTATATAAAGGCCCCGCGGAGACGTAGAGGCCAACCCGCCAGGAATGTTGTCAAATAATAGCGCCGAAAGGTTAGGTTGGGTTAGTTTAGCTTATATTATGTTATTGATATATGTGAAGGTCCCACGGAGACGTAGAGGCCAACTCGCCAGGAATGTTGTCAAATATTACCGCCGAGATGTTAGGTTGGGTTAGGTTAGGTTATATTACGTTATTGATGTATATGAAGGCCCCACGGAGACGTAGAGGCCAACTCGCCAGGAATGTTGTCAAATATTAGTGCCGAGATGTTAGGTTGGGTTAAGTTAGGTAATATTACGTTATTGATGTATATGAAGGTCCCACGGTGACGTAGTGGCCAACTCGCCAGGAATGTTGTCAAATATTACCGCCGATGTGTTAGGTTGGGTTAGGTTAGGTTATACTACATTATTGATGTATATGAAGGCCCCACGGAGACGTAGAGGCCAACTCGGCAGAAATGTTGTCAAATATTACCGCCGAGATGATAGGTTGGGTTAGGTTAGGTTATATTACGTTATTGATGTATATGAAGGCCCCACGGAGACGTAGAGGCCAACTCGCCAGGAATGTTGTCAAATATTACCGCCGAGATGTTAGGTTGGGTTAGGTTAGGTTATATTACGTTATTGATGTATATGAAGGCCCCACGGAGACGTAGAGGCCAACTCGCCATGAATGTTGTCAAATATTCCCGCCGAGATGATAGGTTGGGCTAGGTCAGGTTATATTACGTTATTGATGTATATAAAGGTCTCACGGAAACATAGAGGCCAACAAGCCAGGAATGTTGTCAAATACTACCGCCGAGTTGTTACGTTGGTTTAGGTTAGGTTAGATTAAGATTTTGATGTATATGAAGGTCCCACGGAGAGGTAGAGGCCAACGCGCCAGGAATGTTGTCAAATATTACCGCCGAGATGATAGGTTGGGTTAGGTTAGGTTATATTACGTTATTAATGTATATAAAATTCCCACGGAGACGTAGAGGCCAACTCGCCAGGAATGTTGTCAAATAATAGCGCCGAAATGTTAGGTTGGGTTAGTTTAGGTTATATTATGTTATTGATATATGTGAAGCTCCCACGGAGACGTAGAGGCCAACTCGCCAGGAATGTTGTCACATAATAGCGCCGAGTGGTTAGGTCGGGTTATATTAGGTTATATTACGTTATTGATGGATATGAAGGTCTCACGGAGACGTAGAGGCCAACTCGCCAGGAATGTTGTCAAATATTACCGCCGAGATGATAGGTTGGGTTAGGTTAGGTTATATTACGTTATTGATGTATATGAAGGCCCCACGGAGACGTAGAGGCCAACTCGCCAGGAATGTTGTCAAATATTAGTGCCGAGATGTTAGGTTGGATTAGGTTAGGTTATATTACGTTACTGATGTATATAAAAGCCCCACGGAGACGTAGAGGCCAACTCGCCAGGAATGTTGTCAAATATTAGTTCCGAGAGATTGGGTTGGGTTAGGTTAGGTTATATTACGTTATTGATGTATATAAAGGCCCCAGGAAGACGTAGAGTCCAACCCGCCAGGAATGTTTTCAAATAATAGCGCCGAAAGGTTAGGTTGGGTTAGTTTAGGTTATATTACGTTATTGATGTATATGAAGGTCCCACGGAGAGGTAGAGGCCAACTCGCCAGGAATGTTGTCTAATATTAGTGCCGAGGTTTTAGGTTGGTTTAGGTTAGGTTAAATTACGTTATTGATGTATATGAAGGTCCCACTGAGAGGTAGAGGCCAACTCCCCAGGAATGTTGTCAAATATTAGTGCCGAGATGTTAGGATGGGTTAAGTTAGGTAATATTACGTTATTGATGTATATGAAGGTCCCACGGTGACGTAGTGTCCAACTCGCCAGGAATGTTGTCAAATATTACCGCCGATGTGTTAGGTTGGGTTAGGTTAGGTTATACTACGTTATTGATGTATATGAAGGCCCCACGGAGACGTAGAGGCCAACCCGGCAGAAATGTTGTCAAATATTCCCGCCGAGATGATAGGTTGGGCTAGGTCAGGTTATATTACGTTATTGATGTATATAAAGGTCCCACGGAAACATAGAGGCCAACAAGCCAGGAATGTTGCCAAATACTACCGCCGAGTTGTTACGTTTGTTTAGGTTAGGTTAAATTAAGATTTTGATGTATATGAAGGTCCCACGGAGAGGTAGAGGCCAACGCGCCAGGAATGTTGTCAAATATTAGTGCCGAGATGTTAGGTTGGGTTAGGTTAGGTAATATTAAGTTATTGATGTATATGAAGGTCCCACGGTGACGTAGAGGCCAACTCGCCAGGAATGTTGTCAAATATTAGTGCCGAGATGTTAGGTTGGATTAGGTTAGGTTATATTACGTTATTGATGTATATAAAAGCCCCACGGAGAGGTAGAGGCCAACTCGCCAGGAATGTTGTCAAATATTAGTTCCGAGAGATTGGGTTGGGTTAGGTTAGGTTATATTACGTTATTGATGTATATAAAGGCCCCAGGAAGACGTAGAGGCCAACCCGCCAGGAATGTTGTCAAATAATAGCGCCGAAAGGTTAGGTTGGGTTGGTTTAGGTTATATTACGTTATTGATGTATATGAAGGTCCCACGGAGACGTAGAGGCCAACTCGCCAGGAATGTTGTCAAATAATAGCGCCGAGATCTTAAGTTGGGTTAGGTCAGGTAATATTATGTTATTGATGTATATGAAGGTCCCACGGAGACGTAGAGGCCAACTCGCCAGGAATGTTGTCAAATATTCCCGCCGAGATGATAGGTTGGGCTAGGTTAGGTTATATTACGTTATTGATGTATGTAAAGGTCCCACGGAAACATAGAGGCCAACAAGCCAGGAATGTTGTCAAATACTACCGCCGAGTTGTTTCGTTGGTTTAGGTTAGGTTAAATTAAGATTTTGATGTATATGAAGGTCCCACGGAGAGGTAGAGGCCAACTCGCCAGGAATGTTGTCAAATATTATTGCCGAGATGTTAGGTTGGGTTAGGTTAGGTAATATTAAGTTATTGATGTATATAAAATTCCCACGGAGACGTAGAGGCCAACTCGCCAGGAATGTTGTCAAATATTAGTGCCGAGATGTTAGGTTGGATTAGGTTAGGTTATATTACGTTATTGATGTATATAAAGGCCCCGCGGAGACGTAGAGGCCAACCCGCCAAGAATGTTGTCAAATATTATTGCCGAGATGTTAGGTTGGGTTAAGTTAGGTAATATTACGTTATTGATGTATATGAAGGTCCCACGGTGACGTAGTGGCCAACTCGCCAGGAATGTTGTCAAATATTACCGCCGATGTGTTAGGTTGGGTTAGGTTAGGTTATACTACATTATTGATGTATATGAAGGCCCCACGGAGACGTAGAGGCCAACTCGGCAGAAATGTTGTCAAATATTACCGCCGAGATGATAGGTTGGGTTAGGTTAGGTTATATTACGTTATTGATGTATATGAAGGCCCCACGGAGACGTAGAGGCCAACTCGCCAGGAATGTTGTCAAATATTACCGCCGAGATGTTAGGTTGGGTTAGGTTAGGTTATATTACGTTATTGATGTATATGAAGGCCCCATGGAGACGTAGAGGCCAACTCGCCAGGAATGTTGTCAAATATTCCCGCCGAGATGATAGGTTGGGCTAGGTCAGGTTATATTACGTTATTGATGTATATAAAGGTCTCACGGAAACATAGAGGCCAACAAGCCTGGAATGTTGTCAAATACTACCGCCGAGTTGTTACGTTGGTTTATGTTAGGTTAAATTAAGATTTTGATGTATATGAAGGTCCCACGGAGAGGTAGAGGCCAACGCGCCAGGAATGTTGTCAAATATTACCGCCGAGATGATAGGTTGGGTTAGGTTAGGTTATATTACGTTATTGATGTATATAAAATTCCCACGGAGACGTAGAGGCCAACTCGCCAGGAATGTTGTCAAATATTAGTGCCGAGATGTTAGGTTGGATTAGGTTAGGTTATATTACGTTATTGATGTATATAAAGGCCCCGCGGAGACGTAGAGGCCAACCCGCCAGGAATGTTGTCAAATATTACCGCCGAGATGATAGGTTGGGTTAGGTTAGCTTATATTACGTTATTGATGTATATAAAATTCCCACGGAGACGTAGAGGCCAACTCGCCAGGAATGTTGTCAAATATTAGTGCCGAGATGTTAGGTTGGATTAGGTTAGGTTATATTACGTTATTGATGTATATGAAGGTCCCACGGAGACGTAGAGGCCAACTCGCCAGGAATGTTGTCAAATATTCCCGCCGAGATGGTAGGTTGGGCTAGGTTAGGTTATATTACGTTATTGATGTATATGAAGGTCCCACGCAAACATAGAGGCCAACAAGCCAGGAATGTTGTCAAATACTACCGCCGAGTTGTTTCGTTGGTTTAGGTTAGGTTAAATTAAGATTTTGATGTATATGAAGGTCCCACGGAGAGGTAGAGGCCAACTCGCCAGGAATGTTGTCAAATATTATTGCCGAGATGTTAGGTTGGGTTAGGTTAGGTAATATTAAGTTATTGATGTATATGAAGGTTCCACGGAGACGTAGGTTCCAACTCGCCAGGAATGTTGTCAAATATTACCGCCGAGATGTTAGGTTGGGTTAGGTTAGGTAATATTACGTTATTGATGTATACGAAGGTCCCACGGAGACGTAGAGGCCAACTCGGCAGAAATGTTGTCAAATATTACCGCCGAAATGATAGGTTGGGTTAGGTTAGGTTATATTATGTTATTGATATATGTGAAGCTCCCACGGAGACGTAGAGGCCAACTCGCCAGGAATGTTGTCACATAATAGCGCCGAGTGGTTAGGTCGGGTTATATTAGGTTATATTACGTTATTGATGGATATGAAGGTCTCACGGAGACGTAAAGGCCAACTCGCCAGGAATGTTGTCAAATATTAAAGCCGAGATGATAGGTTGGGTTAGGTTAGGTTATATTACGTTATTGATGTATATGAAGGCCCCACGGAGACGTAGAGGCCAACTCGCCAGGAATGTTGTCAAATATTAGTGCCGAGATGTTAGGTTGGATTAGGTTAGGTTATATTACGTTATTGATGTATATAAAAGCCCCACGGAGACGTAGAGGCCAACTCGCGAGGAATGTTGTCAAATATTAGTTCCGAGAGATTGGGTTGGGTTAGGTTAGGTTATATTACGTTATTGATGTATATAAAGGCCCCACGGAGACGTAGAGGCCAACTCGCCAGGAATGTTGTCAAATATTACCGCCGAGATGTTAGGTTGGGTTAGGTTAGGTTATATTACGTTATTGATGTATATGAAGGCCCCACGGAGACGTAGAGGCCAACTCGCCAGGAATGTTGTCAAATATTCCCGCCGAGATGATAGGTTGGGCTAGGTCAGGTTATATTACGTTATTGATGTATATAAAGGTCTCACGGAAACATAGAGGCCAACAAGCCAGGAATGTTGTCAAATATTAGTGCCGAGATGTTAGGTTGGATTAGGTTAGGTTATATTACGTTATTGATGTATATAAAGGCCCCGCGGAGACGTAGAGGCCAACCCGCCAGGAATGTTGTCAAATAATAGCGCCGAAATGTTAGGTTGGGTTAGCTTAGGTTATATTATGTTATTGATATATGTGAAGCTCCCACGGAGACGTAGAGGCCAACTCGCCAGGAATGTTGTCACATAATAGCGCCGAGTGGTTAGGTCGGGTTATATTAGGTTATATTACGTTATTGATGGATATGAAGGTCTCACGGAGACGTAGAGGCCAACTCGCCAGGAATGTTGTCAAATATTACCGCCGAGATGATAGGTTGGGTTAGGTTAGGTTATATTACGTTATTGATGTATATGAAGGCCCCACGTAGACGTAGAGGCCAACTCGCCAGGAATGTTGTCAAATATTAGTGCCGAGATGTTAGGTTGGATTAGGTTAGGTTATATTACGTTATTGATGTATATAAAAGCCCCACGGAGACGTAGAGGCCAACTCGCGAGGAATGTTGTCAAATATTAGTTCCGAGAGATTGGGTTGGGTTAGGTTAGGTTATATTACGTTATTGATGTATATAAAGGCCCCAGGAAGACGTAGAGGCCAACCCGCCAGGAATGTTGTCAAATAATAGCGCCGAAAGGTTAGGTTGGGTTAGTTTAGGTTATATTACGTTATTGATGTATATGAAGGTCCCACGGAGAGGTAGAGGCCAACTCGCCAGGAATGAGGTCTAATATTAGTGCCGAGGTTTTAGGTTGGTTTAGGTTAGGTTAAATTACGTTATTGATGTATATGAAGGTCCCACTGAGAGGTAGAGGCCAACTCGCCAGGAATGTTGTCAAATATTAGTGCCGAGATGTTAGGATGGGTTAAGTTAGGTAATATTACGTTATTGATGTATATGAAGGTCCCACGGTGACGTAGTGTCCAACTCGCCAGGAATGTTGTCAAATATTACCGCCGATGTGTTAGGTTGGGTTAGGTTAGGTTATACTACGTTATTGATGTATATGAAGGCCCCACGGAGACGTAGAGGCCAACCCGGCAGAAATGTTGTCAAATACTCCCGCCGAGATGATAGGTTGGGCTAGGTCAGGTTATATTACGTTATTGATGTATATAAAGGTCCCACGGAAACATAGAGGCCAACAAGCCAGGAATGTTGTCAAATACTACCGCCGAGTTGTTACGTTGGTTTAGGTTAGGTTAAATTAAGATTTTGATGTATATGAATGTCCCACGGAGAGGTAGAGGCCAACGCGCCAGGAATGTTGTCAAATATTAGTGCCGAGATGTTAGGTTGGGTTAGGTTAGGTAATATTAAGTTATTGATGTATATGAAGGTCCCACGGTGACGTAGAGGCCAACTCGCCAGGAATGTTGTCAAATATTAGTGCCGAGATGTTAGGTTGGATTAGGTTAGGTTATATTACGTTATTGATGTATATAAAAGCCCCACGGAGACGTAGAGGCCAACTCGCCAGGAATGTTGTCAAATATTAGTTCCGAGAGATTGGGTTGGGTTAGGTTAGGTTATATTACGTTATTGATGTATCTAAAGGCCCCAGGAAGACGTAGAGGCCAACCCGCCAGGAATGTTGTCAAATAATAGCGCCGAAAGGTTAGGTTGGGTTAGTTTAGGTTATATTACGTTATCGATGTATATGAAGGTCCCACGGAGAGGTAGAGGCCAACTCGCCGGGAATGTTGTCTAATATTAGTGCCGATATTTTAGGTTGGTTTAGGTTAGGTTAAGTTACGTTATTGATGTATATGAAGGTCCCACTGAGAGGTAGAGGCCAACTCGCCAGGAATGTTGTCAAATATTAGTGCCGAGATGTTAGGATGGGTTAAGTTAGGTAATATTACGTTATTGATGTATATGAAGGTCCCACGGTGACGTAGTGTCCAACTGGCCAGGAATGTTGTCAAATATTACCGCCGATGTGTTAGGTTGGGTTAGGTTAGGTTATACTACGTTATTGATGTATATGAAGGCCCCACGGAGACGTAGAGGCCAACTCGCCAGGAATGTTGTCATATATTACCGCCGAGATGATGGGTTGGGTTAGGTTAGGTTATATTACGTTATTGATGTATATAAAGGTCCCACGGAAACATAGAGGCCAACAAGCCAGGAATGTTGTCAAATACTACCGCCGAGTTGTTTCGTTGGTTTAGGTTAGGTTAAATTAAGATTTTGATGTATATGAAGGTCCCACGGAGAGGTAGAGGCCAACTCGCCAGGAATGTTGTCAAATATTATTGCCGAGATGTTAGGTTGGGTTAGGTTAGGTAATATTAAGTTATTGATGTATATGAAGGTTCCACGGAGACGTAGGTTCCAACTCGCCAGGAATGTTGTCAAATATTACCGCCGAGATGTTAGGTTGGGTTAGGTTAGGTAATATTACGTTATTGATGTATACGAAGGTCTCACGGAGACGTAGAGGCCAACTCGGCAGAAATGTTGTCAAATATTACCGCCGAAATGATAGGTTGGGTTAGGTTAGGTTATATTACGTTATTGATGTATATAAAATTCCCACGGAGACGTAGAGGCCAACTCGCCAGGAATGTTGTCAAATATTAGTGCCGAGATGTTAGGTTGGATTAGGTTAGGTTATATTACGTTATTGATGTATATAAAGGCCCCGCGGAGACGTAGAGGCCAACCCGCCAGGAATGTTGTCAAATAATAGCGCCGAAAGGTTAGGTTGGGTTAGTTTAGCTTATATTATGTTATTGATATATGTGAAGGTCCCACGGAGACGTAGAGGCCAACTCGCCAGGAATGTTGTCAAATATTACCGCCGAGATGTTAAGTTGGGTTAGGTTAGGTTATATTACGTTATTGATGTATATGAAGGCCCCACGGAGACGTAGAGGCCAACTCGCCAGGAATGTTGTCAAATATTAGTGCCGAGATGTTAGGTTGGGTTAAGTTAGGTAATATTACGTTATTGATGTATATGAAGGTCCCACGGTGACGTAGTGGCCAACTCGCCAGGAATGTTGTCAAATATTACCGCCGATGTGTCAGGTTGGGTTAGGTTAGGTTATACTACATTATTGATGTATATGAAGGCCCCACGGAGACGTAGAGGCCAACTCGGCAGAAATGTTGTCAAATATTACCGCCGAGATGATAGGTTGGGTTAGGTTAGGTTATATTACGTTATTGATGTATATGAAGGCCCCACGGAGACGTAGAGGCCAACTCGCCAGGAATGTTGTCAAATATTACCGCCGAGATGTTAGGTTGGGTTAGGTTAGGTTATATTACGTTATTGATGTATATGAAGGCCCCACGGAGACGTAGAGGCCAACTCGCCATGAATGTTGTCAAATATTCCCGCCGAGATGATAGGTTGGGCTAGGTCAGGTTATATTACGTTATTGATGTATATAAAGGTCTCACGGAAACATAGAGGCCAACAAGCCAGGAATGTTGTCAAATACTACCGCCGAGTTGTTACGTTGGTTTAGGTTAGGTTAAATTAAGATTTTGATGTATATGAAGGTCCCACGGAGAGGTAGAGGCCAACGCGCCAGGAATGTTGTCAAATATTACCGCCGAGATGATAGGTTGGGTTAGGTTAGGTTATATTACGTTATTAATGTATATAAAATTCCCACGGAGACGTAGAGGCCAACTCGCCAGGAATGTTGTCAAATAATAGCGCCGAAATGTTAGGTTGGGTTAGTTTAGGTTATATTATGTTATTGATATATGTGAAGCTCCCACGGAGACGTAGAGGCCAACTCGCCAGGAATGTTGTCACATAATAGCGCCGAGTGGTTAGGTCGGGTTATATTAGGTTATATTACGTTATTGATGGATATGAAGGTCTCACGGAGACGTAGAGGCCAACTCGCCAGGAATGTTGTCAAATATTACCGCCGAGATGATAGGTTGGGTTAGGTTAGGTTATATTACGTTATTGATGTATATGAAGGCCCCACGGAGACGTAGAGGCCAACTCGCCAGGAATGTTGTCAAATATTACCGCCGAGATGATAGGTTGGGTTAGGTTAGATTATATTACGTTATTGTTGTATATGAAGGCCGCACGGAGAGGTAGAGGCCAACTCGCCAGGAATGTTGTCAAATATTAGTGCCGAGACGTTAGGTTGGGTTAGGTTAGGTAATATTACGTTATTGATGTATATGAAGGTCCCACGGAGACGTAGAGGCCAACTCGGCAGGAATGTTGTCAAATATTACCGCCGATGTGTTAGGTTGGGTTAGGTTAGGTTATACTACGTTATTGATGTATATGAAGGCCCCACGGAGACGTAGAGGCCAACCCGGCAGAAATGTTGTCAAATATTCCCGCCGAGATGATAGGTTGGGCTAGGTCAGGTTATATTACGTTATTGATGTATATAAAGGTCCCACGGAAACATAGAGGCCAACAAGCCAGGAATGTTGCCAAATACTACCGCCGAGTTGTTACGTTTGTTTAGGTTAGGTTAAATTAAGATTTTGATGTATATGAAGGTCCCACGGAGAGGTAGAGGCCAACGCGCCAGGAATGTTGTCAAATATTAGTGCCGAGATGTTAGGTTGGGTTAGGTTAGGTAATATTAAGTTATTGATGTATATGAAGGTCCCACGGTGACGTAGAGGCCAACTCGCCAGGAATGTTGTCAAATATTAGTGCCGAGATGTTAGGTTGGATTAGGTTAGGTTATATTACGTTATTGATGTATATAAAAGCCCCACGGAGAGGTAGAGGCCAACTCGCCAGGAATGTTGTCAAATATTAGTTCCGAGAGATTGGGTTGGGTTAGGTTAGGTTATATTACGTTATTGATGTATATAAAGGCCCCAGGAAGACGTAGAGGCCAACCCGCCAGGAATGTTGTCAAATAATAGCGCCGAAAGGTTAGGTTGGGTTGGTTTAGGTTATATTACGTTATTGATGTATATGAAGGTCCCACGGAGAGGTAGAGGCCAACTCGCCAGGAATGTTGTCTAATATTAGTGCCGATGTTTTAGGTTGGTTTAGGTTAGGTTAAATTACGTTATTGATGTATATGAAGGTCCCACTGAGAGCTAGAGGCCAACTCGCCAGGAATGTTGTCAAATATTAGTGCCGAGATGTTAGGATGGGTTAAGTTAGGTAATATTACGTTATTGATGTATATGAAGGTCCCACGGTGACGTAGTGTCCAACTCGCCAGGAATGTTGTCAAATATTACCGCCGATGTGTTAGGTTGGGTTAGGTTAGGTTATACTACGTTATTGATGTATATGACGGCCCCACGGAGACGTAGAGGCCAACTCGGCACAAATGTTGTCAAATATTACCGCCGAGATGATAGGTTGGGTTAGGTTAGGTTATATTACGTTATTGATGTATATAAAATTCCCACGGAGACGTAGAGGCCAACTCGCCAGGAATGTTGTCAAATATTAGTGCCGAGATGTTAGGTTGGATTAGGTTAGGTTATATTACGTTATTGATGTATATAAAGGCCCCGCGGAGACGTAGAGGCCAACCCGCCAGGAATGTTGTCAAATAATAGCGCCGAAAGGTTAGGTTGGGTTAGTTTAGGTTATATTATGTTATTGATATATGTGAAGGTCCCACGGAGACGTAGAGGCCAACTCGCCAGGAATGTTGTCACATAATAGCGCCGAGTGGTTAGGTCGGGTTATATTAGGTTATATTACGTTATTGATGGAAATGAAGGTCTCACGGAGACGTAGAGGCCAACTCGCCAGGAATGTTGTCAAATATTACCGCCGAGATGATAGGTTGGGTTAGGTTAGGTTATATTACGTTATTGATGTATATGAAGGCCCCACGGAGACGTAGAGGCCAACCCGCCAGGAATGTTGCCAAATATTACCGCCGAGATGTTATGTTGGGTTAGGTAAGGTTATATTACGTTATTGATGTATATGAAGGCCCCACGGAGACGTAGAGGCCAACTGGCCAGGAATGTTGTCAAATATTACCGCCGAGATGATAGGTTGGGTTAGGTTAGATTATATTACGTTATTGTTGTATATGAAGGCCGCACGGAGAGGTAGAGGCCAACTCGCCAGGAATGTTGTCAAATATTAGTGCCGAGACGTTAGGTTGGGTTAGGTTAGGTAATATTACGTTATTGATGTATATGAAGGTCCCACGGAGACGTAGAGGCCAACTCGGCAGGAATGTTGTCAAATAATAGCGCCGAGATCTTAGGTTGGGTTAGGTCAGGTAATATTATGTTATTGATGTATATGAAGGTCCCACGGAAACATAGAGGCCAACAAGCCAGGAATGTTGTCAAATACTACCGCCGAGTTGTTTCGTTGGTTTAGGTTAGGTTAAATTAAGATTTTGATGTATATGAAGGTCCCACGGAGAGGTAGAGGCCAACTCGCCAGGAATGTTGTCAAATATTATTGCCGAGATGTTAGGTTGGGTTAGGTTAGGTAATATTACGTTATTGATGTATATGAAGGTCCCACGGAGACGTAAAGGCCAACTCGGCAGAAATGTTGTCAAATATTACCGCCGAAATAATAGGTTGGGTTAGGTTAGGTTATATTACGTTATTGATGTATATAAAATTCCCACGGAGACGTAGAGGCCAACTCGCCAGGAATGTTGTCAAATATTAGTGCCGAGATGTTAGGTTGGATTAGGTTAGGTTATATTACGTTATTGATGTATATAAAGGCCCCGCGGAGACGTAGAGGCCAACCCGCCAGGAATGTTGTCAAATAATAGCGCCGAGTGGTTAGGTCGGGTTATATTAGGTTATATTACGTTATTGATGGATATGAAGGTCTCACGGAGACGTAGAGGCCAACTCGCCAGGAATGTTGTCAAATATTACCGCCGAGATGATAGGTTGGGTTAGGTTAGGTTATATTACGTTATTGATGTATATGAAGGCCCCACGGAGACGTAGAGGCCAACTCGCCAGGAATGTTGTCAAATATTAGTGCCGAGATGTTAGGTTGGATTAGGTTAGGTTATATTACGTTACTGATGTATATAAAAGCCCCACGGAGACGTAGAGGCCAACTCGCAAGGAATGTTGTCAAATATTAGTTCCGAGAGATTGGGTTGGGTTAGGTTAGGTTATATTACGTTACTGATGTATATAAAGGCCCCAGGAAGACGTAGAGTCCAACCCGCCAGGAATGTTTTCAAATAATAGCGCCGAAAGGTTAGGTTGGGTTAGTTTAGGTTATATTACGTTATTGATGTATATGAAGGTCCCACGGAGAGGTAGAGGCCAACTCGCCAGGAATGTTGTCTAATATTAGTGCCGAGGTTTTAGGTTGGTTTAGGTTAGGTTAAATTACGTTATTGATGTATATGAAGGTCCCACTGAGAGGTAGAGGCCAACTCGCCAGGAATGTTGTCAAATATCAGTGCCGAGATGTTAGGATGGGTTAAGTTAGGTAATATTACGTTATTGATGTATATGAAGGTCCCACGGTGACGTAGTGTCCAACTCGCCAGGAATGTTGTCAAATATTACCGCCGATGTGTTAGGTTGGGTTAGGTTAGGTTATACTACGTTATTGATGTATATGACGGCCCCACGGAGACGTAGAGGCCAACTCGGCACAAATGTTGTCAAATATTACCGCCGAGATGATAGGTTGGGTTAGGTTAGGTTATATTACGTTATTGATGTATATAAAATTCCCACGGAGACGTAGAGGCCAACTCGCCAGGAATGTTGTCAAATATTAGTGCCGAGATGTTAGGTTGGATTAGGTTAGGTTATATTACGTTATTGATGTATATAAAGGCCCCGCGGAGACGTAGAGGCCAACCCGCCAGGAATGTTGTCAAATAATAGCGCCGAAAGGTTAGGTTGGGTTAGTTTAGGTTATATTATGTTATTGATATATGTGAAGGTCCCACGGAGACGTAGAGGCCAACTCGCCAGGAATGTTGTCACATAATAGCGCCGAGTGGTTAGGTCGGGTTATATTAGGTTATATTACGTTATTGATGGAAATGAAGGTCTCACGGAGACGTAGAGGCCAACTCGCCAGGAATGTTGTCAAATATTACCGCCGAGATGATAGGTTGGGTTAGGTTAGGTTATATTACGTTATTGATGTATATGAAGGCCCCACGGAGACGTAGAGGCCAACCCGCCAGGAATGTTGCCAAATATTACCGCCGAGATGTTATGTTGGGTTAGGTAAGGTTATATTACGTTATTGATGTATATGAAGGCCCCACGGAGACGTAGAGGCCAACTGGCCAGGAATGTTGTCAAATATTACCGCCGAGATGATAGGTTGGGTTAGGTTAGATTATATTACGTTATTGTTGTATATGAAGGCCGCACGGAGAGGTAGAGGCCAACTCGCCAGGAATGTTGTCAAATATTAGTGCCGAGACGTTAGGTTGGGTTAGGTTAGGTAATATTACGTTATTGATGTATATGAAGGTCCCACGGAGACGTAGAGGCCAACTCGGCAGGAATGTTGTCAAATAATAGCGCCGAGATCTTAGGTTGGGTTAGGTCAGGTAATATTATGTTATTGATGTATATGAAGGTCCCACGGAAACATAGAGGCCAACAAGCCAGGAATGTTGTCAAATACTACCGCCGAGTTGTTTCGTTGGTTTAGGTTAGGTTAAATTAAGATTTTGATGTATATGAAGGTCCCACGGAGAGGTAGAGGCCAACTCGCCAGGAATGTTGTCAAATATTATTGCCGAGATGTTAGGTTGGGTTAGGTTAGGTAATATTAAGTTATTGATGTATATGATGGTTCCACGGAGACGTAGGTGCCAACTCGCCAGGAATGTTGTCAAATATTACCGCCGAGATGTTAGGTTGGGTTAGGTTAGGTAATATTACGTTATTGATGTATATGAAGGTCCCACGGAGACGTAAAGGCCAACTCGGCAGAAATGTTGTCAAATATTACCGCCGAAATAATAGGTTGGGTTAGGCTAGGTTATATTACGTTATTGATGTATATAAAATTCCCACGGAGACGTAGAGGCCAACTCGCCAGGAATGTTGTCAAATATTAGTGCCGAGATGTTAGGTTGGATTAGGTTAGGTTATATTACGTTATTGATGTATATAAAGGCCCCGCGGAGACGTAGAGGCCAACCCGCCAGGAATGTTGTCAAATAATAGCGCCGAGTGGTTAGGTCGGGTTATATTAGGTTATATTACGTTATTGATGGATATGAAGGTCTCACGGAGACGTAGAGGCCAACTCGCCAGGAATGTTGTCAAATATTACCGCCGAGATGATAGGTTGGGTTAGGTTAGGTTATATTACGTTATTGATGTATATGAAGGCCCCACGGAGACGTAGAGGCCAACTCGCCAGGAATGTTGTCAAATATTAGTGCCGAGATGTTAGGTTGGATTAGGTTAGGTTATATTACGTTACTGATGTATATAAAAGCCCCACGGAGACGTAGAGGCCAACTCGCAAGGAATGTTGTCAAATATTAGTTCCGAGAGATTGGGTTGGGTTAGGTTAGGTTATATTACGTTACTGATGTATATAAAGGCCCCAGGAAGACGTAGAGTCCAACCCGCCAGGAATGTTTTCAAATAATAGCGCCGAAAGGTTAGGTTGGGTTAGTTTAGGTTATATTACGTTATTGATGTATATGAAGGTCCCACGGAGAGGTAGAGGCCAACTCGCCAGGAATGTTGTCTAATATTAGTGCCGAGTTTTTAGGTTGGTTTAGGTTAGGTTAAATTACGTTATTGATGTATATGAAGGTCCCACTGAGAGGTAGAGGCCAACTCGCCAGGAATGTTGTCAAATATCAGTGCCGAGATGTTAGGATGGGTTAAGTTAGGTAATATTACGTTATTGATGTATATGAAGGTCCCACGGTGACGTAGTGTCCAACTCGCCAGGAATGTTGTCAAATATTACCGCCGATGTGTTAGGTTGGGTTAGGTTAGGTTATACTACGTTATTGATGTATATGACGGCCCCACGGAGACGTAGAGGCCAACTCGGCAGAAATGTTGTCAAATATTACCGCCGAGATGATAGGTTGGGTTAGGTTAGGTTATATTACGTTATTGATGTATATAAAATTCCCACGGAGACGTAGAGGCCAACTCGCCAGGAATGTTGTCAAATATTAGTGCCGAGATGTTAGGTTGGATTAGGTTAGGTTATATTACGTTATTGATGTATATAAAGGCCCCGCGGAGACGTAGAGGCCAACCCGCCAGGAATGTTGTAAAATAATAGCGCCGAAAGGTTAGGTTGGGTTAGTTTAGGTTATATTATGTTATTGATATATGTGAAGGTCCCACGGAGACGTAGAGGCCAACTCGCCAGGAATGTTGTCACATAATAGCGCCGAGTGGTTAGGTCGGGTTATATTAGGTTATATTACGTTATTGATGGAAATGAAGGTCTCACGGAGACGTAGAGGCCAACTCGCCAGGAATGTTGTCAAATATTACCGCCGAGATGATAGGTTGGGTTAGGTTAGGTTATATTACGTTATTGATGTATATGAAGGCCCCACGGAGACGTAGAGGCCAACCCGCCAGGAATGTTGCCAAATATTACCGCCGAGATGTTATGTTGGGTTAGGTAAGGTTATATTACGTTATTGATGTATATGAAGGCCCCACGGAGACGTAGAGGCCAACTGGCCAGGAATGTTGTCAAATATTACCGCCGAGATGATAGGTTGGGTTAGGTTAGATTATATTACGTTATTGTTGTATATGAAGGCCGCACGGAGAGGTAGAGGCCAACTCGCCAGGAATGTTGTCAAATATTAGTGCCGAGACGTTAGGTTGGGTTAGGTTAGGTAATATTACGTTATTGATGTATATGAAGGTCCCACGGAGACGTAGAGGCCAACTCGGCAGGAATGTTGTCAAATAATAGCGCCGAGATCTTAGGTTGGGTTAGGTCAGGTAATATTATGTTATTGATGTATATGAAGGTCCCACGGAAACATAGAGGCCAACAAGCCAGGAATGTTGTCAAATACTACCGCCGAGTTGTTTCGTTGGTTTAGGTTAGGTTAAATTAAGATTTTGATGTATATGAAGGTCCCACGGAGAGGTAGAGGCCAACTCGCCAGGAATGTTGTCAAATATTATTGCCGAGATGTTAGGTTGGGTTAGGTTAGGTAATATTAAGTTATTGATGTATATGAAGGTTCCACGGAGACGTAGGTTCCAACTCGCCAGGAATGTTGTCAAATATTACCGCCGAGATGTTAGGTTGGGTTAGGTTAGGTAATATTACGTTATTGGTGTATATGAAGGTCCCACGGAGACGTAAAGGCCAACTCGGCAGAAATGTTGTCAAATATTACCGCCGAAATAATAGGTTGGGTTAGGTTAGGTTATATTACGTTATTGATGTATATAAAATTCCCACGGAGACGTAGAGGCCAACTCGCCAGGAATGTTGTCAAATATTAGTGCCGAGATGTTAGGTTGGATTAGGTTAGGTTATATTACGTTATTGATGTATATAAAGGCCCCGCGGAGACGTAGAGGCCAACCCGCCAGGAATGTTGTCAAATAATAGCGCCGAGTGGTTAGGTCGGGTTATATTAGGTTATATTACGCTATTGATGGATATGAAGGTCTCACGGAGACGTAGAGGCCAACTCGCCAGGAATGTTGTCAAATATTACCGCCGAGATGATAGGTTGGGTTAGGTTAGGTTATATTACGTTATTGATGTATATGAAGGCCCCACGGAGACGTAGAGGCCAACTCGCCAGGAATGTTGTCAAATATTAGTGCCGAGATGTTAGGTTGGATTAGGTTAGGTTATATTACGTTATTGATGTATATAAAGGCCCCGCGGAGACGTAGAGGCCAACCCGCCAGGAATGTTGTCAAATAATAGCGCCGAAACGTTAGGTTGGGTTAGTTTAGGTTATATTATGTTATTGATATATGTGAAGCTCCCACGGAGACGTAGAGGCCAACTCGCCAGGAATGTTGTCACATAATAGCGCCGAGTGGTTAGGTCGGGTTATATTAGGTTATATTACGTTATTGATGGATATGAAGGTCTCACGGAGACGTAGAGGCCAACTCGCCAGGAATGTTGTCAAATATTACCGCCGAGATGATAGGTTGGGTTAGGTTAGGTTATATTACGTTATTGATGTATATGAAGGCCCCACGGAGACGTAGAGGCCAACCCGCCAGGAATGTTGTCAAATAATAGCGCCGAGAGATTGGGTTGGGTTAGGTTAGGTTATATTACGTTATTGATGTATATAAAGGCCCCAGGAAGACGTAGAGGCCAACCCGCCAGGAATGTTGTCAAATAATAGCGCCGAAAGGTTAGGTTGGGTTAGTTTAGGTTATATTACGTTATTGATGTATATGAAGGTCCCACGGAGAGGTAGAGGCCAACTCGCCAGGAATGTTGTCTAATATTAGTGCCGAGGTTTTAGGTTGGTTTAGGTTAGGTTAAATTACGTTATTGATGTATATGAAGGTCCCACTGAGAGGTAGAGGCCAACTCGCC
Organism: Xylocopa violacea; assembly: GCA_963969225.1. Taxonomy (NCBI): domain Eukaryota; kingdom Metazoa; phylum Arthropoda; class Insecta; order Hymenoptera; family Apidae; genus Xylocopa; species Xylocopa violacea. Next base: position 4,548,896 of record CAXAJV010001082.1, read on the forward strand.
AGGAATGTTGTCAAATATTAGTGCCGAGATGTTAGGATGGGTTAAGTTAGGTAATATTACGTTATTGATGTATATGAAGGTCCCACGGTGACGTAGTGTCCAACTCGCCAGGAATGTTGTCAAATATTACCGCCGATGTGTTAGGTTGGGTTAGGTTAGGTTATACTACGTTATTGATGTATATGAAGGCCCCACGGAGACGTAGAGTCCAACCCGGCAGAAATGTTGTCAAATATTCCCGCCGAGATGATAGGTTGGGCTAGGTCAGGTTGTATTACGTTATTGATGTATATAAAGGTCCCACGGAAACATAGAGGCCAACAAGCCAGGAATGTTGTCAAATACTACCGCCGAGTTGTTACGTTGGTTTAGGTTAGGTTAAATTAAGATTTTGATGTATATGAAGGTCCCACGGAGAGGTAGAGGCCAACGCGCCAGGAATGTTGTCAAATATTAGTGCCGAGATGTTAGGTTGGGTTAGGTTAGGTAATATTAAGTTATTGATGTATATGAAGGTCCCACGGTGACGTAGAGGCCAACTCGCCAGGAATGTTGTCAATTATTAGTGCCGAGATGTTAGGTTGGATTAGGTTAGGTTATATTACGTTATTGATGTATATAAAAGCCCCACGGAGACGTAGAGGCCAACTCGCCAGGAATGTTGTCAAATATTAGTTCCGAGAGATTGGGTTGGGTTAGGTTAGGTTATATTACGTTATTGATGTATATAAAGGCCCCAGGAAGACGTAGAGGCCAACCCGCCAGGAATGTTGTCAAATAATAGCGCCGAAAGGTTAGGTTGGGTTAGTTTAGGTTATATTACGTTATTGATGTATATGAAGGTCCCACGGAGAGGTAGAGGCCAACTCGCCAGGAATGTTGTCTAATATTAGTGCCGATGTTTTAGGTTGGTTTAGGTTAGGTTAAATTACGTTATTGATGTATATGAAGGTCCCACTGAGAGGTAGAGGCCAACTCGCCAGGAATGTTGTCAAATATTAGTGCCGAGATGTTAGGATGGGTTAAGTTAGGTAATATTACGTTATTGATGTATATGAAGGTCCCACGGTGACGTAGTGTCCAACTCGCCAGGAATGTTGTCAAATATTACCGCCGATGTGTTAGGTTGGGTTAGGTTAGGTTATACTACGTTATTGATGTATATGAAGGCCCCACGGAGACGTAGAGGCCAACTCGGCAGAAATGTTGTCAAATATTACCACCGAGATGACAGGTTGGGTTAGGTTAGGTTATATTACGTTATTGATGTATATAAAATTCCCACGGAGACGTAGAGGCCAACTCGCCAGGAATGTTGTCAAATATTAGTGCCGAGATGTTAGGTTGGATTAGGTTAGGTTATATTACGTTATTGATGTATATAAAGGCCCCGCGGAGACGTAGAGGCCAACCCGCCGGGAATGTTGTCAAATAATAGCGCCGAAAGGTTAGGTTGGGTTAGTTTAGGTTATATTATGTTATTGATATATGTGAAGGTCCCACGGAGACGTAGAGGCCAACTCGCCAGGAATGTTGTCACATAATAGCGCCGAGTGGTTAGGTCGGGTTATATTAGGTTATATTACGTTATTGATGGATATGAAGGTCTCACGGAGACGTAGAGGCCAACTCGCCAGGAATGTTGTCAAATATTACGGCCGAGATGATAGGTTGGGTTAGGTTAGGTTATATTACGTTCTTGATGTATATGAAGGCCCCACGGAGACGTAGAGGCCAACTCGCCAGGAATGTTGTCAAATATTACCGCCGAGATGTTAGGTTGGGTTATGTTAGGTTATATTACGTTATTGATGTATATGAAGGCCCCACGGAGACGTAGAGGCCAACTGGCCAGGAATGTTGTCTAATATTAGTGCCGATGTTTTAGGTTGGTTTAGGTTAGGTTAAATTACGTTATTGATGTATATGAAGGTCCCACTGAGAGGTAGAGGCCAACTCGCCAGGAATGTTGTCAAATATTAGTGCCGAGATGTTAGGATGGGTTAAGTTAGGTAATATTACGTTATTGATGTATATGAAGGTCCCACGGTGACGTAGTGTCCAACTCGCCAGGAATGTTGTCAAATATTACCGCCGATGTGTTAGGTTGGGTTAGGTTAGGTTATACTACGTTATTGATGTATATGAAGGCCCCACGGAGACGTAGAGGCCAACTCGGCAGAAATGTTGTCAAATATTACCGCCGAGATGATAGGTTGGGTTAGGTTAGGTTATATTACGTTATTGATGTATATAAAATTCCCACGGAGACGTAGAGGCCAACTCGCCAGGAATGTTGTCAAATATTAGTGCCGAGATGTTAGGTTGGATTAGGTTAGGTTATATTACGTTATTGATGTATATAAAGGCCCCGCGGAGACGTAGAGGCCAACCCGCCAGGAATGTTGTCAAATAATAGCGCCGAAAGGTTAGGTTGGGTTAGTTTAGGTTATATTATGTTATTGATATATGTGAAGGTCCCACGGAGACGTAGAGGCCAACTCGCCAGGAATGTTGTCACATAATAGCGCCGAGTGGTTAGGTCGGGTTATATTAGGTTATATTACGTTATTGATGGATATGAAGGTCTCACGGAGACGTAGAGGCCAACTCGCCAGGAATCTTGTCAAATATTACCGCCGAGATGATAGGTTGGGTTAGGTTAGGTTATATTACGTTATTGATGTATATGAAGGCCCCACGGAGACGTAGAGGCCAACTCGCCAGGAATGTTGTCAAATATTACCGCCGAGATGTTAGGATGGGTTAAGTTAGGTAATATTACGTTATTGATGTATATGAAGGTCCCACGGTGACGTAGTGTCCAACTCGCCAGGAATGTTGTCACATAATAGCGCCGAGTGGTTAGGTCGGGTTATATTAGGTTATATTACGTTATTGATGGATATGAAGGTCTCACGGAGACGTAGAGGCCAACTCGCCAGGAATGTTGTCAAATATTACCGCCGAGATGATAGGTTGGGCTAGGTCAGGTTATATTACGTTATTGATGTATATAAAGGTCCCACGGAAACATAGAGGCCAACAAGCCAGGAATGTTGTCAAATACTACCGCCGAGTTGTTACGTTGGTTTAGGTTAGGTTAAATTAAGATTTTGATGTATATGAAGGTCCCACGGAGAGGTAGAGGCCAACGCGCCAGGAATGTTGTCAAATATTAGTGCCGAGATGTTAGGTTGGGTTAGGTTAGGTAATATTAAGTTATTGATGTATATGAAGGTCCCACGGTGACGTAGAGGCCAACTCGCCAGGAATGTTGTCAATTATTAGTGCCGAGATGTTAGGTTGGGTTAGGTCAGGTAATATTATGTTATTGATGTATATGAAGGTCCCACGGAAACATAGAGGCCAACAAGCCAGGAATGTTGTCAAATACTACCGCCGAGTTGTTTCGTTGGTTTAGGTTAGGTTAAATTAAGATTTTGATGTATATGAAGGTCCCACGGAGAGGTAGAGGCCAACTCGCCAGGAATGTTGTCAAATATTAGTGCCGAGACGTTAGGTTGGGTTAGGTTAGGTAATATTACGTTATTGATGTATATGAAGGTCCCACGGAGACGTAGAGGCCAACTCGGCAGGAATGTTGTCAAATAATAGCGCCGAGATCTTAGGTTGGGTTAGGTCAGGTAATATTATGTTATTGATGTATATGAAGGTCCCACGGAAACATAGAGGCCAACAAGCCAGGAATGTTGTCAAATACTACCGCCGAGTTGTTTCGTTGGTTTAGGTTAGGTTAAATTAAGATTTTGATGTATATGAAGGTCCCACGGAGAGGTAGAGGCCAACTCGCCAGGAATGTTGTCAAATATTATTGCCGAGATGTTAGGTTGGGTTAGGTTAGGTAATATTAAGTTATTGATGTATATGAAGGTTCCACGGAGACGTAGGTTCCAACTCGCCAGGAATGTTGTCAAATATTACCGCCGAGATGTTAGGTTGGGTTAGGTTAGGTAATATTACGTTATTGGTGTATATGAAGGTCCCACGGAGACGTAAAGGCCAACTCGGCAGAAATGTTGTCAAATATTACCGCCGAAATAATAGGTTGGGTTAGGTTAGGTTATATTACGTTATTGATGTATATAAAATTCCCACGGAGACGTAGAGGCCAACTCGCCAGGAATGTTGTCAAATATTAGTGCCGAGATGTTAGGTTGGATTAGGTTAGGTTATATTACGTTATTGATGTATATAAAGGCCCCGCGGAGACGTAGAGGCCAACCCGCCAGGAATGTTGTCAAATAATAGCGCCGAGTGGTTAGGTCGGGTTATATTAGGTTATATTACGTTATTGATGGATATGAAGGTCTCACGGAGACGTAGAGGCCAACTCGCCAGGAATGTTGTCAAATATTACCGCCGAGGTGATAGGTTGGGTTAGGTTAGGTTATATTACGTTATTGATGTATATGAAGGCCCCACGGAGACGTAGAGGCCAACTCGCCAGGAATGTTGTCAAATATTAGTGCCGAGATGTTAGGTTGGATTAGGTTAGGTTATATTACGTTATTGATGTATATAAAGGCCCCGCGGAGACGTAGAGGCCAACCCGCCAGGAATGTTGTCAAATAATAGCGCCGAAACGTTAGGTTGGGTTAGTTTAGGTTATATTATGTTATTGATATATGTGAAGCTCCCACGGAGACGTAGAGGCCAACTCGCCAGGAATGTTGTCACATAATAGCGCCGAGTGGTTAGGTCGGGTTATATTAGGTTATATTACGTTATTGATGGATATGAAGGTCTCACGGAGACGTAGAGGCCAACTCGCCAGGAATGTTGTCAAATATTACCGCCGAGATGATAGGTTGGGTTAGGTTAGGTTATATTACGTTCTTGATGTATATGAAGGCCCCACGGAGACGTAGAGGCCAACTCGCCAGGAATGTTGTCAAATATTACCGCCGAGATGTTAGGTTGGGTTATGTTAGGTTATATTACGTTATTGATGTATATGAAGGTCCCACGGTGACGTAGTGTCCAACTCGCCAGGAATGTTGTCAAATATTACCGCCGATGTGTTAGGTTGGGTTAGGTTAGGTTATACTACGTTATTGATGTATATGAAGGCCCCACGGAGACGTAGAGGCCAACTCGGCAGAAATGTTGTCAAATATTACCGCCGAGATGATAGGTTGGGTTAGGTTAGGTTATATTACGTTATTGATGTATATAAAATTCCCACGGAGACGTAGAGGCCAACTCGCCAGGAATGTTGTCAAATATTAGTGCCGAGATGTTAGGTTGGATTAGGTTAGGTTATATTACGTTATTGATGTATATAAAGGCCCCGCGGAGACGTAGAGGCCAACCCGCCAGGAATGTTGTCAAATAATAGCGCCGAAAGGTTAGGTTGGGTTAGTTTAGGTTATATTATGTTATTGATATATGTGAAGGTCCCACGGAGACGTAGAGGCCAACTCGCCAGGAATGTTGTCAAATATTAGTTCCGAGAGATTGGGTTGGGTTAGGTTAGGTTATATTACGTTATTGATGTATATAAAGGCCCCAGGAAGACGTAGAGGCCAACCCGCCAGGAATGTTGTCAAATAATAGCGCCGAAAGGTTAGGTTGGGTTAGTTTAGGTTATATTACGTTATTGATGTATATGAAGGTCCCACGGAGAGGTAGAGGCCAACTCGCCAGGAATGTTGTCTAATATTAGTGCCGATGTTTTAGGTTGGTTTAGGTTAGGTTAAATTACGTTATTGATGTATATGAAGGTCCCACTGAGAGGTAGAGGCCAACTCGCCAGGAATGTTGTCAAATATTAGTGCCGAGATGTTAGGATGGGTTAAGTTAGGTAATATTACGTTATTGATGTATATGAAGGTCCCACGGTGACGTAGTGTCCAACTCGCCAGGAATGTTGTCAAATATTACCGCCGATGTGTTAGGTTGGGTTAGGTTAGGTTATACTACGTTATTGATGTATATGAAGGCCCCACGGAGACGTAGAGGCCAACTCGGCAGAAATGTTGTCAAATATTACCGACGAGATGACAGGTTGGGTTAGGTTAGGTTATATTACGTTATTGATGTATATAAAATTCCCACGGAGACGTAGAGGCCAACTCGCCAGGAATGTTGTCAAATATTAGTGCCGAGATGTTAGGTTGGATTAGGTTAGGTTATATTACGTTATTGATGTATATAAAGGCCCCGCGGAGACGTAGAGGCCAACCCGCCGGGAATGTTGTCAAATAATAGCGCCGAAAGGTTAGGTTGGGTTAGTTTAGGTTATATTATGTTATTGATATATGTGAAGGTCCCACGGAGACGTAGAGGCCAACTCGCCAGGAATGTTGTCACATAATAGCGCCGAGTGGTTAGGTCGGGTTATATTAGGTTATATTACGTTATTGATGGATATGAAGGTCTCACGGAGACGTAGAGGCCAACTCGCCAGGAATGTTGTCAAATATTACCGCCGAGATGATAGGTTGGGTTAGGTTAGGTTATATTACGTTCTTGATGTATATGAAGGCCCCACGGAGACGTAGAGGCCAACTCGCCAGGAATGTTGTCAAATATTACCGCCGGGATGTTAGGTTGGGTTATGTTAGGTTATATTACGTTATTGATGTATATGAAGGCCCCACGGAGACGTAGAGGCCAACTGGCCAGGAATGTTGTCTAATATTAGTGCCGATGTTTTAGGTTGGTTTAGGTTAGGTTAAATTACGTTATTGATGTATATGAAGGTCCCACTGAGAGGGAGAGGCCAACTCGCCAGGAATGTTGTCAAATATTAGTGCCGAGATGTTAGGATGGGTTAAGTTAGGTAATATTACGTTATTGATGTATATGAAGGTCCCACGGTGACGTAGTGTCCAACTCGCCAGGAATGTTGTCAAATATTACCGCCGATGTGTTAGGTTGGGTTAGGTTAGGTTATACTACGTTATTGATGTATATGAAGGCCCCACGGAGACGTAGAGGCCAACTCGGCAGAAATGTTGTCAAATATTACCGCCGAGATGATAGGTTGGGTTAGGTTAGGTTATATTACGTTATTGATGTATATAAAATTCCCACGGAGACGTAGAGGCCAACTCGCCAGGAATGTTGTCAAATATTAGTGCCGAGATGTTAGGTTGGATTAGGTTAGGTTATATTACGTTATTGATGTATATAAAGGCCCCGCGGAGACGTAGAGGCCAACCCGCCAGGAATGTTGTCAAATAATAGCGCCGAAAGGTTAGGTTGGGTTAGTTTAGGTTATATTATGTTATTGATATATGTGAAGGTCCCACGGAGACGTAGAGGCCAACTCGCCAGGAATGTTGTCACATAATAGCGCCGAGTGGTTAGGTCGGGTTATATTAGGTTATATTACGTTATTGATGGATATGAAGGTCTCACGGAGACGTAGAGGCCAACTCGCCAGGAATGTTGTCAAATATTACCGCCGAGATGATAGGTTGGGTTAGGTTAGGTTATATTACGTTATTGATGTATATGAAGGCCCCACGGAAACATAGAGGCCAACAAGCCAGGAATGTTGTCAAATACTACCGCCGAGTTGTTTCGTTGGTTTAGGTTAGGTTAAATTAAGATTTTGATGTATATGAAGGTCCCACGGAGAGGTAGAGGCCAACTCGCCAGGAATGTTGTCAAATATTATTGCCGAGATGTTAGGTTGGGTTAGGTTAGGTAATATTAAGTTATTGATGTATATGAAGGTTCCACGGAGACGTAGGTTCCAACTCGCCAGGAATGTTGTCAAATATTACCGCCGAGATGTTAGGTTGGGTTAGGTTAGGTAATATTACGTTATTGATGTATATGAAGGTCCCACGGAGACGTAGAGGCCAACTCGGCAGAAATGTTTTCAAATATTACCGCCGAAATAATAGGTTGGGTTAAGTTAGGTTATATTACGTTATTGATGTATATAAAATTCCCACGGAGACGTAGAGGCCAACTCGCCAGGAATGTTGTCAAATATTAGTGCCGAGATGTTAGGTTGGATTAGGTTAGGTTATATTACGTTATTGATGTATATAAAGGCCCCGCGGAGACGTAGAGGCCAACCCGCCAGGAATGTTGTCAAATAATAGCGCCGAAAGGTTAGGTTGGGTTAGGTTAGGTTATACTACATTATTGATGTATATGAAGGCCCCACGGAGACGTAGAGGCCAACTCGGCAGAAATGTTGTCAAATATTACCGCCGAAATAATAGGTTGGGTTAAGTTAGGTTATATTACGTTATTGATGTATATAAAATTCCCACGGAGACGTAGAGGCCAACTCGCCAGGAATGTTGTCAAATATTAGTGCCGAGATGTTAGGTTGGATTAGGTTAGGTTATATTACGTTATTGATGTATATAAAGGCCCCGCGGAGACGTAGAGGCCAACCCGCCAGGAATGTTGTCAAATAATAGCGCCGAAATGTTAGGTTGGGTTAGTTTAGGTTATATTATGTTATTGATATATGTGAAGCTCCCACGGAGACGTAGAGGCCAACTCGCCAGGAATGTTGTCACATAATAGCGCCGAGTGGTTAGGTCGAGTTATATTAGGTTATATTACGTTATTGATGGATATGAAGGTCTCACGGAGACGTAGAGGCCAACTCGCCAGGAATGTTGTCAAATATTACCGCCGAGATGATAGGTTGGGTTAGGTTAGGTTATATTACGTTATTGATGTATATGAAGGCCCCACGGAGACGTAGAGGCCAACTCGCCAGGAATGTTGTCAAATATTAGTGCCGAGATGTTAGGTTGGATTAGGTTAGGTTATATTACGTTATTGATGTATATAAAAGCCCCACGGAGACGTAGAGGCCAACTCGCCAGGAATGTTGTCAAATATTAGTTCCGAGAGATTGGGTTGGGTTAGGTTAGGTTATATTACGTTATTGATGTATATAAAGGCCCCAGGAAGACGTAGAGGCCAACCCGCCAGGAATGTTGTCAAATAATAGCGCCGAAAGGTTAGGCTGGGTTAGTTTAGGTTATATTACGTTATTGATGTATATGAAGGTCCCACGGAGAGGTAGAGGCCAACTCGCCAGGAATGTTGTCTAATATTAGTGCCGAGGTTTTAGGTTGGTTTAGGTTAGGTTAAATTACGTTATTGATGTATATGAAGGTCCCACTGAGAGGTAGAGGCCAACTCGCCAGGAATGTTGTCAAATATTAGTGCCGAGATGTTAGGATGGGTTAAGTTAGGTAATATTACGTTATTGATGTATATGAAGGTCCCACGGTGACGTAGTGTCCAACTCGCCAGGAATGTTGTCAAATATTACCGCCGATGTGTTAGGTTGGGTTAGGTTAGGTTATACTACGTTATTTATGTATATGAAGGCCCCACGGAGACGTAGAGGCCAACTCGGCAGAAATGTTGTCAAATATTCCCGCCGAGATGATAGGTTGGGCTAGGTCAGGTTATATTACGTTATTGATGTATATAAAGGTCCCACGGAAACATAGAGGCCAACAAGCCAGGAATGTTGTCAAATACTACCGCCGAGTTGTTACGTTGGTTTAGGTTAGGTTAAATTAAGATTTTGATGTATATGAAGGTCCCACGGAGAGGTAGAGGCCAACGCGCCAGGAATGTTGTCAAATATTAGTGCCGAGATGTTAGGTTGGGTTAGGTTAGGTAATATTAAGTTATTGATGTATATGAAGGTCCCACGGTGACGTAGAGGCCAACTCGCCAGGAATGTTGTCAAATATTAGTGCCGAGATGTTTGGTTGGATTAGGTTAGGTTATATTACGTTATTGATGTATATAAAAGCCCCACGGAGACGTAGAGGCCAACTCGCCAGGAATGTTGTCAAATATTAGTGCCGAGATGTTAGGTTGGATTAGGTTAGGTTATATTACGTTATTGATGTATATAAAGGCCCCGCGGAGACGTAGAGGCCAACCCGCCAGGAATGTTGTCAAATAATAGCGCCGAAAGGTTAGGTTGGGTTAGTTTAGGTTATATTATGTTATTGATATATGTGAAGGTCCCACGGAGACGTAGAGGCCAACTCGCCAGGAATGTTGTCAAATATTAGTTCCGAGAGATTGGGTTGGGTTAGGTTAGGTTATATTACGTTATTGATGTATATAAAGGCCCCAGGAAGACGTAGAGGCCAACCCGCCAGGAATGTTGTCAAATAATAGCGCCGAAAGGTTAGGTTGGGTTAGTTTAGGTTATATTACGTTATTGATGTATATGAAGGTCCCACGGAGAGGTAGAGGCCAACTCGCCAGGAATGTTGTCTAATATTAGTGCCGATGTTTTAGGTTGGTTTAGGTTAGGTTAAATTACGTTATTGATGTATATGAAGGTCCCACTGAGAGGTAGAGGCCAACTCGCCAGGAATGTTGTCAAATATTAGTGCCGAGATGTTAGGATGGGTTAAGTTAGGTAATATTACGTTATTGATGTATATGAAGGTCCCACGGTGACGTAGTGTCCAACTCGCCAGGAATGTTGTCAAATATTACCGCCGATGTGTTAGGTTGGGTTAGGTTAGGTTATACTACGTTATTGATGTATATGAAGGCCCCACGGAGACGTAGAGGCCAACTCGGCAGAAATGTTGTCAAATATTACCGCCGAGATGACAGGTTGGGTTAGGTTAGGTTATATTACGTTATTGATGTATATAAAATTCCCACGGAGACGTAGAGGCCAACTCGCCAGGAATGTTGTCAAATATTAGTGCCGAGATGTTAGGTTGGATTAGGTTAGGTTATATTACGTTATTGATGTATATAAAGGCCCCGCGGAGACGTAGAGGCCAACCCGCCGGGAATGTTGTCAAATAATAGCGCCGAAAGGTTAGGTTGGGTTAGTTTAGGTTATATTATGTTATTGATATATGTGAAGGTCCCACGGAGACGTAGAGGCCAACTCGCCAGGAATGTTGTCACATAATAGCGCCGAGTGGTTAGGTCGGGTTATATTAGGTTATATTACGTTATTGATGGATATGAAGGTCTCACGGAGACGTAGAGGCCAACTCGCCAGGAATGTTGTCAAATATTACCGCCGAGATGATAGGTTGGGTTAGGTTAGGTTATATTACGTTCTTGATGTATATGAAGGCCCCACGGAGACGTAGAGGCCAACTCGCCAGGAATGTTGTCAAATATTACCGCCGGGATGTTAGGTTGGGTTATGTTAGGTTATATTACGTTATTGATGTATATGAAGGCCCCACGGAGACGTAGAGGCCAACTGGCCAGGAATGTTGTCTAATATTAGTGCCGATGTTTTAGGTTGGTTTAGGTTAGGTTAAATTACGTTATTGATGTATATGAAGGTCCCACTGAGAGGGAGAGGCCAACTCGCCAGGAATGTTGTCAAATATTAGTGCCGAGATGTTAGGATGGGTTAAGTTAGGTAATATTACGTTATTGATGTATATGAAGGTCCCACGGTGACGTAGTGTCCAACTCGCCAGGAATGTTGTCAAATATTACCGCCGATGTGTTAGGTTGGGTTAGGTTAGGTTATACTACGTTATTGATGTATATGAAGGCCCCACGGAGACGTAGAGGCCAACTCGGCAGAAATGTTGTCAAATATTACCGCCGAGATGATAGGTTGGGTTAGGTTAGGTTATATTACGTTATTGATGTATATAAAATTCCCACGGAGACGTAGAGGCCAACTCGCCAGGAATGTTGTCAAATATTAGTGCCGAGATGTTAGGTTGGATTAGGTTAGGTTATATTACGTTATTGATGTATATAAAGGCCCCGCGGAGACGTAGAGGCCAACCCGCCAGGAATGTTGTCAAATAATAGCGCCGAAAGGTTAGGTTGGGTTAGTTTAGGTTATATTATGTTATTGATATATGTGAAGGTCCCACGGAGACGTAGAGGCCAACTCGCCAGGAATGTTGTCACATAATAGCGCCGAGTGGTTAGGTCGGGTTATATTAGGTTATATTACGTTATTGATGGATATGAAGGTCTCACGGAGACGTAGAGGCCAACTCGCCAGGAATGTTGTCAAATATTACCGCCGAGATGATAGGTTGGGTTAGGTTAGGTTATATTACGTTATTGATGTATATGAAGGCCCCACGGAAACATAGAGGCCAACAAGCCAGGAATGTTGTCAAATACTACCGCCGAGTTGTTTCGTTGGTTTAGGTTAGGTTAAATTAAGATTTTGATGTATATGAAGGTCCCACGGAGAGGTAGAGGCCAACTCGCCAGGAATGTTGTCAAATATTATTGCCGAGATGTTAGGTTGGGTTAGGTTAGGTAATATTAAGTTATTGATGTATATGAAGGTTCCACGGAGACGTAGGTTCCAACTCGCCAGGAATGTTGTCAAATATTACCGCCGAGATGTTAGGTTGGGTTAGGTTAGGTAATATTACGTTATTGATGTATATGAAGGTCCCACGGAGACGTAGAGGCCAACTCGGCAGAAATGTTTTCAAATATTACCGCCGAAATAATAGGTTGGGTTAAGTTAGGTTATATTACGTTATTGATGTATATAAAATTCCCACGGAGACGTAGAGGCCAACTCGCCAGGAATGTTGTCAAATATTAGTGCCGAGATGTTAGGTTGGATTAGGTTAGGTTATATTACGTTATTGATGTATATAAAGGCCCCGCGGAGACGTAGAGGCCAACCCGCCAGGAATGTTGTCAAATAATAGCGCCGAAAGGTTAGGTTGGGTTAGGTTAGGTTATACTACATTATTGATGTATATGAAGGCCCCACGGAGACGTAGAGGCCAACTCGGCAGAAATGTTGTCAAATATTACCGCCGAAATAATAGGTTGGGTTAAGTTAGGTTATATTACGTTATTGATGTATATAAAATTCCCACGGAGACGTAGAGGCCAACTCGCCAGGAATGTTGTCAAATATTAGTGCCGAGATGTTAGGTTGGATTAGGTTAGGTTATATTACGTTATTGATGTATATAAAGGCCCCGCGGAGACGTAGAGGCCAACCCGCCAGGAATGTTGTCAAATAATAGCGCCGAAATGTTAGGTTGGGTTAGTTTAGGTTATATTATGTTATTGATATATGTGAAGCTCCCACGGAGACGTAGAGGCCAACTCGCCAGGAATGTTGTCACATAATAGCGCCGAGTGGTTAGGTCGGGTTATATTAGGTTATATTACGTTATTGATGGATATGAAGGTCTCACGGAGACGTAGAGGCCAACTCGCCAGGAATGTTGTCAAATATTACCGCCGAGATGATAGGTTGGGTTAGGTTAGGTTATATTACGTTATTGATGTATATGAAGGCCCCACGGAGACGTAGAGGCCAACTCGCCAGGAATGTTGTCAAATATTAGTGCCGAGATGTTAGGTTGGATTAGGTTAGGTTATATTACGTTATTGATGTATATAAAAGCCCCACGGAGACGTAGAGGCCAACTCGCCAGGAATGTTGTCAAATATTAGTTCCGAGAGATTGGGTTGGGTTAGGTTAGGTTATATTACGTTATTGATGTATATAAAGGCCCCAGGAAGACGTAGAGGCCAACCCGCCAGGAATGTTGTCAAATAATAGCGCCGAAAGGTTAGGCTGGGTTAGTTTAGGTTATATTACGTTATTGATGTATATGAAGGTCCCACGGAGAGGTAGAGGCCAACTCGCCAGGAATGTTGTCTAATATTAGTGCCGAGGTTTTAGGTTGGTTTAGGTTAGGTTAAATTACGTTATTGATGTATATGAAGGTCCCACTGAGAGGTAGAGGCCAACTCGCCAGGAATGTTGTCAAATATTAGTGCCGAGATGTTAGGATGGGTTAAGTTAGGTAATATTACGTTATTGATGTATATGAAGGTCCCACGGTGACGTAGTGTCCAACTCGCCAGGAATGTTGTCAAATATTACCGCCGATGTGTTAGGTTGGGTTAGGTTAGGTTATACTACGTTATTTATGTATATGAAGGCCCCACGGAGACGTAGAGGCCAACTCGGCAGAAATGTTGTCAAATATTCCCGCCGAGATGATAGGTTGGGCTAGGTCAGGTTATATTACGTTATTGATGTATATAAAGGTCCCACGGAAACATAGAGGCCAACAAGCCAGGAATGTTGTCAAATACTACCGCCGAGTTGTTACGTTGGTTTAGGTTAGGTTAAATTAAGATTTTGATGTATATGAAGGTCCCACGGAGAGGTAGAGGCCAACGCGCCAGGAATGTTGTCAAATATTAGTGCCGAGATGTTAGGTTGGGTTAGGTTAGGTAATATTAAGTTATTGATGTATATGAAGGTCCCACGGTGACGTAGAGGCCAACTCGCCAGGAATGTTGTCAAATATTAGTGCCGAGATGTTTGGTTGGATTAGGTTAGGTTATATTACGTTATTGATGTATATAAAAGCCCCACGGAGACGTAGAGGCCAACTCGCCAGGAATGTTGTCAAATATTAGTTCCGAGAGATTGGGTTGGGTTATGTTAGGTTATATTACGTTATTGATTTATATAAAGGCCCCAGGAAGACGTAGATGCCAACCCGCCAGGAATGTTGTCAAATAATAGCGCCGAAAGGTTAGGTTGGGTTAGTTTAGGTTATATTACGTTATTGATGTATATGAAGGTCCCACGGAGAGGTAGAGGCCAACTCGCCAGGAATGTTGTCTAATATTAGTGCCGAGGTTTTAGGTTGGTTTAGGTTAGGTTAAATTACCTTATTGATGTATATGAAGGTCCCACTGAGAGGTAGAGGCCAACTCGCCAGGAATGTTGTCAAATATTAGTGCCGAGATGTTAGGATGGGTTAAGTTAGGTAATATTACGTTATTGATGTATATGAAGGTCCCACGGTGACGTAGTGTCCAACTCGCCAGGAATGTTGTCAAATATTACCGCCGATGTGTTAGGTTGGGTTAGGTTAGGTTATACTACGTTATTGATGTATATGAAGGCCCCACGGAGACGTAGAGGTCAACTCGGCAGAAATGTTGTCAAATATTACCGCCGAGATGATAGGTTGGGTTAGGTTAGGTTATATTACGTTATTGATGTATATAAAATTCCCACGGAGACGTAGAGGCCAACTCGCCAGGAATGTTGTCAAATATTAGTGCCGAGATGTTAGGTTGGATTAGGTTAGGTTATATTACGTTATTGATGTATATAAAGGCCCCGCGGAGACGTAGAGGCCAACCCGCCAGGAATGTTGTCAAATAATAGCGCCGAAAGGTTAGGTTGGGTTAGTTTAGGTTATATTATGTTATTGATATATGTGAAGGTCCCACGGAGACGTAGAGGCCAACTCGCCAGGAATGTTGTCACATAATAGCGCCGAGTGGTTAGGTCGGGTTATATTAGGTTATATTACGTTATTGATGGATATGAAGGTCTCACGGAGACGTAGAGGCCAACTCGCCAGGAATGTTGTCAAATATTACCGCCGAGATGATAGGTTGGGTTAGGTTAGGTTATGTTACGTTATTGATGTATATGAAGGCCCCACGGAGACGTAGAGGCCAACTCGCCAGGAATGTTGTCAAATATTACCGCCGAGATGTTAGGTAGGGTTAGGTTAGGTTATATTACGTTATTGATGTATATGAAGGCCCCACGGAGACGTAGAGGCCAACTGGCCAGGAATGTTGTCAAATATTAGTGCCGAGATTTTAGGTTGGTTTAGGTTAGGTTAAATTACGTTATTGATGTATATGAAGGTCCCACTGAGAGGTAGAGGCCAACTCGCCAGGAATGTTGTCAAATATTAGTGCCGAGATGTTAGGTTGGGTTAGGTTAGGTTATATTACGTTATTGATGTATATGAAGGCCCCACGGAGACGTAGAGGCCAACTCGCCAGGAATGTTGTCAAATATTACCGCCGAGATGTCAGATTGGGTTAGGTTAGGTTATATTACGTTATTGATGTATATGAAGGCCCCACGGAGACGTAGAGGCCAACTGGCCAGGAATGTTGTCAAATATTACCGCCGAGATGATAGGTTGTGTTAGGTTAGATTATATTACGTTATTGATGTATATGAAGGCCGCACGGAGAGGTAGAGGCCAACTCGCCAGGAATGTTGTCAAATATTAGTGCCGAGATTTTAGGTTGGTTTAGGTTAGGTTAAATTACGTTATTGATGTATATGAAGGTCCCACTGAGAGGTAGAAGCCAACTCGCCATGAATGTTGTCAAATATTAGTGCCGAGATGTTAGGTTGGGTTAAGTTAGGTAATATTACGTTATTGATGTATATGAAGGTCCCACGGTGACGTAGTGTCCAACTCGCCAGGAATGTTGTCAAATATTACCGCCGATGTGTTAGGTTGGGTTAGGTTAGGTTATACTACGTTATTGATGTATATGAAGGCCCCACGGAGACGTAGAGGCCAACTCGGCAGAAATGTTGTCAAATATTACCGCCGAGATGATAGGTTGGTTTAGGTTAGGTTATATTACGTTATTGATGTATATAAAATTCCCACGGTGACGTAGAGGCCAACTCGCCAGGAATGTTGTCAAATATTAGTGCCGAGATGTTAGGTTGGATTAGGTTAGGTTATATTACGTTATTGATGTATATAAAGGCCCCGCGGAGACGTAGAGGCCAACCCGCCAGGAATGTTGTCAAATAATAGCGCCGAAAGGTTAGGTTGGGTTAGGTTAGGTTATATTACGTTATTGATGTATATGAAGGCCCCACGGAGACGTAGAGGCCAACTCGCCAGGAATGTTGTCAAATATTACCGCCGAGATGTCAGATTGGGTTAGGTTAGGTTATATTACGTTATTGATGTATATGAAGGCCCCACGGAGACGTAGAGGCCAACTGGCCAGGAATGTTGTCAAATATTACCGCCGAGATGATAGGTTGTGTTAGGTTAGATTATATTACGTTATTGATGTATATGAAGGCCGCACGGAGAGGTAGAGGCCAACTCGCCAGGAATGTTGTCAAATATTAGTGCCGAGATTTTAGGTTGGTTTAGGTTAGGTTAAATTACGTTATTGATGTATATGAAGGTCCCACTGAGAGGTAGAGGCCAACTCGCCAGGAATGTTGTCAAATATTAGTGCCGAGATGTTAGGTTGGATTAGGTTAGGTTATATTACGTTATTGATGTATATAAAAGCCCCACGGAGACGTTGAGGCCAACTCGCCAGGAATGTTGTCAAATATTAGTTCCGAGACATTGGGTTGGGTGAGGTTAGGTTATATTACGTTATTGATGTATATAAAGGCCCCGCGGAGACGTAGAGGCCAACCCGCCAGGAATGTTGTCAAATAATAGCGCCGAAAGGTTAGGTTGGGTTAGTTTAGGTTATATTATGTTATTGATATATGTGAAGGTCCCACGGAGACGTAGAGGCCAACTCGCCAGGAATGTTGTCACATAATAGCGCCGAGTGGTTAGGTCGGGTTATATTAGGTTATATTACGTTATTGATGGATATGAAGGTCTCACGGAGACGTAGAGGCCAACTCGCCAGGAATGTTGTCAAATATTACCGCCGAGATGATAGGTTGGGTTAGGTTAGGTTATATTACGTTATTGATGTATATGAAGGCCCCACGGAGACGTAGAGGCCAACTCGCCAGGAATGTTGTCAAATATTACCGCCGAGATGTTAGGTTGGGTTAGGTTAGGTTATATTACGTTATTGATGTATATGAAGGCCCCACGGAGACGTAGAGGCCAACTCGCCAGGAATGTTGTCAAATATTACCGCCGAGATGACAGGTTGGGTTAGGTTAGGTTATATTACGTTATTGATGTATATGAAGGCCCCACGGAGACGTAGAGGCCAACTGGCCAGGAATGTTGTCAAATATTACCGCCGAGATGATAGGTTGTGTTAGGTTAGATTATATTACGTTATTGATGTATATGAAAGCCGCACGGAGAGGTAGAGGCCACCTCGCCAGGAATGTTGTCAAATATTAGTGCCGAGATGTTAAGTTGGGTTAGGTTAGGTAATATTACGTTATTGATGTATATGAAGGTCCCACGGAGACGTAGAGGCCAACTCGCCAGGAGTGTTGTCAAATATTAGTGCCGAGATTTTAGGTTGGTTTAGGTTAGGTTAAATTACGTTATTGATGTATATGAAGGTCCCACAGAGAGGTAGAGGCCAACTCGCCAGGAATGTTGTCAAATATTAGTGCCGAGATGTTAGGTTGGGTTACGTTAGGTAAAGTTATGTTATTGATGTATATGAAGGTCCCACGGTGACGTAGTGGCCAACTCGCCAGGAATGTTGTCAAATATTACCGCCGAGTGGTTAGGTCGGGTTATATTAGGTTATATTACGTTATTGATGGATATGAATGTCTCACGGAGACGTAGAGGCCAACTCGCCAGGAATGTTGTCAAATGTTACCGCCGAGATGATAGGTTGGGTTAGGTTAGGTTATATTACGTTATTGATGTATATGAAGGCCCCACGGAGACGTAGAGGCCAACTGGCCAGGAATGTTGTCAAATATTAGTGCCGAGATTTTAGGTTGGTTTAGGTTAGGTTAAATTACGTTATTGATGTATATGAAGGTCCCACTGAGAGGTAGAGGCCAACTCGCCAGGAATGTTGTCAAATATTAGTGCCGAGATGTTAGGTTGGATTAGGTTAGGTTATATTACGTTATTGATGTATATAAAAGCCCCACGGAGACGTTGAGGCCAACTCGCCAGGAATGTTGTCAAATATTAGTTCCGAGACATTGGGTTGGGTGAGGTTAGGTTATATTACGTTATTGATGTATATAAAGGCCCCGCGGAGACGTAGAGGCCAACCCGCCAGGAATGTTGTCAAATATTACCGCCGAGATGATAGGTTGGGTTAGGTTAGGTTATATTACGTTATTGATGTATATGAAGGCCCCACGGAGACGTAGAGGCCAACTCGCCAGGAATGTTGTCAAATATTACCGCCGAGATGTTAGGTTGGGTTAGGTTAGGTTATATTACGTTATTGATGTATATGAAGGCCCCACGGAGACGTAGAGGCCAACTCGCCAGGAATGTTGTCAAATATTACCGCCGAGATGTCAGATTGGGTTAGGTTAGGTTATATTACGTTATTGATGTATATGAAGGCCCCACGGAGACGTAGAGGCCAACTGGCCAGGAATGTTGTCAAATATTACCGCCGAGATGATAGGTTGTGTTAGGTTAGATTATATTACGTTATTGATGTATATGAAGGCCGCACGGAGAGGTAGAGGCCAACTCGCCAGGAATGTTGTCAAATATTAGTGCCGAGATTTTAGGTTGGTTTAGGTTAGGTTAAATTACGTTATTGATGTATATGAAGGTCCCACTGAGAGGTAGAAGCCAACTCGCCATGAATGTTGTCAAATATTAGTGCCGAGATGTTAGGTTGGGTTAAGTTAGGTAATATTACGTTATTGATGTATATGAAGCTCCCACGGTGACGTAGTGGCCAACTCGCCAGGAATGTTGTCAAATATTACCGCCGATGTGTTAGGTTGGGTTAGGTTAGGTTATACTACATTATTGATGTATATGAAGGCCCCACGGAGACGTAGAGGCCAACTCGCCAGAAATGTTGTCAAATATTACCGCCGAGATGATAGGTTGGGTTAGGTTAGGTTATATTACGTTATTGATGTATATAAAATTCCCACGGAGACGTAGAGGCCAACTAGCCAGGAATGTTGTCAAATATTAGTGCCGAGATGTTAGGTTGGATTAGGTTAGGTTATATTACGTTATTGATGTATATAAAGGCCCCGCGGAGACGTAGAGGCCAACCCGCCAGGAATGTTGTCAAATAATAGCGCCGAAATGTTAGGTTGGGTTAGTTTAGGTTATATTATGTTATTGATATATGTGAAGCTCCCACGGAGACGTAGAGGCCAACTCGCCAGGAATGTTGTCACATAATAGCGCCGAGTGGTTAGGTCGGGTTATATTAGGTTATATTACGTTATTGATGGATATGAAGGTCTCACGGAGACGTAGAGGCCAACTCGCCAGGAATGTTGTCTAATATTAGTGCCGAGGTTTTAGGTTGGTTTAGGTTAGGTTAAATTACCTTATTGATGTATATGAAAGTCCCACTGAGAGGTAGAGGCCAACTCGCCAGGAATGTTGTCAAATATTAGTGCCGAGATGTTAGGATGGGTTAAGTTAGGTAATATTACGTTATTGATGTATATGAAGGTCCCACGGTGACGTAGTGTCCAACTCGCCAGGAATGTTGTCAAATATTACCGCCGATGTGTTAGGTTGGGTTAGGTTAGGTTATACTACGTTATTGATGTATATGAAGGCCCCACGGAGACGTAGAGGCCAACTCGGCAGAAATGTTGTCAAATATTACCGCCGAGATGATAGGTTGGGTTAGGTTAGGTTATATTACGTTATTGATGTATATAAAATTCCCACGGTGACGTAGAGGCCAACTCGCCAGGAATGTTGTCAAATATTAGTGCCGAGATGTTAGGTTGGATTAGGTTAGGTTATATTACGTTATTGATGTATATAAAGGCCCCGCGGAGACGTAGAGGCCAACCCGCCAGGAATGTTGTCAAATAATAGCGCCGAAAGGTTAGGTTGGGTTAGGTTAGGTTATATTACGTTATTGATGTATATGAAGGCCCCACGGAGACGTAGAGGCCAACTGGCCAGGAATGTTGTCAAATATTACCGCCGAGATGATAGGTTGTGTTAGGTTAGATTATATTACGTTATTGATGTATATGAAGGCCGCACGGAGAGGTAGAGGCCAACTCGCCAGGAATGTTGTCAAATATTAGTGCCGAGATTTTAGGTTGGTTTAGGTTAGGTTAAATTACGTTATTGATGTATATGAAGGTCCCACTGAGAGGTAGAAGCCAACTCGCCATGAATGTTGTCAAATATTAGTGCCGAGATGTTAGGTTGGGTTAAGTTAGGTAATATTACGTTATTGATGTATATGAAGCTCCCACGGTGACGTAGTGGCCAACTCGCCAGGAATGTTGTCAAATATTACCGCCGATGTGTTAGGTTGGGTTAGGTTAGGTTATACTACATTATTGATGTATATGAAGGCCCCACGGAGACGTAGAGGCCAACTCGCCAGAAATGTTGTCAAATATTACCGCCGAGATGATAGGTTGGGTTAGGTTAGGTTATATTACGTTATTGATGTATATAAAATTCCCACGGAGACGTAGAGGCCAACTAGCCAGGAATGTTGTCAAATATTAGTGCCGAGATGTTAGGTTGGATTAGGTTAGGTTATATTACGTTACTGATGTATATAAAGGCCCCGCGGAGACGTAGAGGCCAACCCGCCAGGAATGTTGTCAAATAATAGCGCCGAAATGTTAGGTTGGGTTAGTTTAGGTTATATTATGTTATTGATATATGTGAAGCTCCCACGGAGACGTAGAGGCCAACTCGCCAGGAATGTTGTCACATAATAGCGCCGAGTGGTTAGGTCGGGTTATATTAGGTTATATTACGTTATTGATGGATATGAAGGTCTCACGGAGACGTAGAGGCCAACTCGCCAGGAATGTTGTCTAATATTAGTGCCGAGGTTTTAGGTTGGTTTAGGTTAGGTTAAATTACCTTATTGATGTATATGAAAGTCCCACTGAGAGGTAGAGGCCAACTCGCCAGGAATGTTGTCAAATATTAGTGCCGAGATGTTAGGATGGGTTAAGTTAGGTAATATTACGTTATTGATGTATATGAAGGTCCCACGGTGACGTAGTGTCCAACTCGCCAGGAATGTTGTCAAATATTACCGCCGATGTGTTAGGTTGGGTTAGGTTAGGTTATACTACGTTATTGATGTATATGAAGGCCCCACGGAGACGTAGAGGCCAACTCGGCAGAAATGTTGTCAAATATTACCGCCGAGATGATAGGTTGGGTTAGGTTAGGTTATATTACGTTATTGATGTATATAAAATTCCCACGGTGACGTAGAGGCCAACTCGCCAGGAATGTTGTCAAATATTAGTGCCGAGATGTTAGGTTGGATTAGGTTAGGTTATATTACGTTATTGATGTATATAAAGGCCCCGCGGAGACGTAGAGGCCAACCCGCCAGGAATGTTGTCAAATAATAGCGCCGAAAGGTTAGGTTGGGTTAGGTTAGGTTATATTACGTTATTGATGTATATGAAGGCCCCACGGAGACGTAGAGGCCAACTCGCCAGGAATGTTGTCAAATATTACCGCCGAGATGTCAGATTGGGTTAGGTTAGGTTATATTACGTTATTGATGTATATGAAGGCCCCACGGAGACGTAGAGGCCAACTGGCCAGGAATGTTGTCAAATATTACCGCCGAGATGATAGGTTGTGTTAGGTTAGATTATATTACGTTATTGATGTATATGAAGGCCCCACGGAGACGTAGAGGCCAACTCGCCAGGAATGTTGTCAAATATTACCGCCGAGATGTCAGGTTGGGTTAGGTTAGGTAATATTACGTTATTGATGTATATGAAGGTCCCACGGAGACGTAGAGGCCAACTCGCCAGGAGTGTTGTCAAATATTAGTGCCGAGATTTTAGGTTGGTTTAGGTTAGGTTAAATTACGTTATTGATGTATATGAAGGTCCCACTGAGAGGTAGAGGCCAACTCGCCAGGAATGTTGTCAAATATTAGTGCCGAGATGTTAGGTTGGGTTACGTTAGGTAAAGTTATGTTATTGATGTATATGAAGGTCCCACGGTGACGTAGTGGCCAACTCGCCAGGAATGTTGTCAAATATTACCGCCGAGTGGTTAGGTCGGGTTATATTAGGTTATATTACGTTATTGATGGATATGAATGTCTCACGGAGACGTAGAGGCCAACTCGCCAGGAAAGTTGTCAAATATTACCGCCGAGATGATAGGTTGGGTTAGGTTAGGTTATATTACGTTATTGATGTATATGAAGGCCCCACGGAGACGTAGAGGCCAACTCGCCAGGAATGTTGTCAAATATTACCGCCGAGATGTTAGGTTGGGTTAGGTTAGGTTATACTACGTTATTGATGTATATGAAGGCCCCACGGAGACGTAGAGGCCAACTCGGCAGAAATGTTGTCAAATATTACCGCCGAGATGATAGGTTGGGTTAGGTTAGGTTATATTACGTTATTGATGTATATAAAATTCCCACGGAGACGTAGAGGCCAACTCGCCAGGAATGTTGTCAAATATTAGTGCCGAGATGTTAGGTTGGATTAGGTTAGGTTATATTACGTTATTGATGTATATAAAGGCCCCGCGGAGACGTAGAGGCCAACCCGCCAGGAATGTTGTCAAATAATAGCGCCGAAAGGTTAGGTTGGGTTAGTTTAGGTTATATTATGTTATTGATATATGTGAAGGTCTCACGGAGACGTAGAGGCCAACTCGCCAGGAATGTTGTCACATAATAGCGCCGAGTGGTTAGGACGGGTTAGATTAGGTTATATTACGTTATTGATGGATATGAAGGTCTCACGGAGACGTAGAGGCCAACTCGCCAGGAATGTTGTCAAATATTACCGCCGAGATGATAGGTTGGGTTAGGTTAGGTTATGTTACGTTATTGATGTATATGAAGGCCCCACGGAGACGTAGAGGCCAACTCGCCAGGAATGTTGTAAAATATTACCGCCGAGATGTTAGGTTGGGTTAGGTTAGGTTATATTACGTTATTGATGTATATGAAGGCCCCACGGAGACGTAGAGGCCAACTGGCCAGGAATGTTGTCAAATATTACCGCCGAGATGATAGGTTGGGTTAGGTTAGATTATATTACGTTATTGATTTATATGAAGGCCGCACGGAGAGGTAGAGGCCAACTCGCCAGGAATGTTGTCAAATATTAGTGCCGAGACGTTAGGTTGGGTTAGGTTAGGTAATATTACGTTATTGATGTATATGAAGGTCCCACGGAGACGTAGAGGCCAACTCGCCAGGAATGTTGTCAAATAATAGCGCCGAGATCTTAGGTTGGGTTAGGTCAGGTAATATTATGTTATTGATGTATATGAAGGTCCCACGGAGACGTAGAGGCCAACTCGCCAGGAATGTTGTCAAATATTCCCGCCGAGATGGTAGGTTGGGCTAGGTTAGGTTATATTACGTTATTGATGTATATAAAGGTCCCACGGAAACATAGAGGCCAACAAGCCAGGAATGTTGTCAAATACTACCGCCGAGTTGTTTCGTTGGTTTAGGTTAGGTTAAATTAAGATTTTGATGTATATGAAGGTCCCACGGAGAGGTAGAGGCCAACTCGCCAGGAATGTTGTCAAATATTAGTGCCGAGATGTTAGGTTGGATTAGGTTAGGTTATATTACGTTATTGATGTATATAAAAGCCCCACGGAGACGTTGAGGCCAACTCGCCAGGAATGTTGTCAAATATTAGTTCCGAGACATTGGGTTGGGTGAGGTTAGGTTATATTACGTTATTGATGTATATAAAGGCCCCGCGGAGACGTAGAGGCCAACCCGCCAGGAATGTTGTCAAATAATAGCGCCGAAAGGTTAGGTTGGGTTAGTTTAGGTTATATTATGTTATTGATATATGTGAAGGTCCCACGGAGACGTAGAGGCCAACTCGCCAGGAATGTTGTCACATAATAGCGCCGAGTGGTTAGGTCGGGTTATATTAGGTTATATTACGTTATTGATGGATATGAAGGTCTCACGGAGACGTAGAGGCCAACTCGCCAGGAATGTTGTCAAATATTACCGCCGAGATGATAGGTTGGGTTAGGTTAGGTTATATTACGTTATTGATGTATATGAAGGCCCCACGGAGACGTAGAGGCCAACTCGCCAGGAATGTTGTCAAATATTACCGCCGAGATGTCAGGTTGGGTTAGGTTAGGTTATATTACGTTATTGATGTATATGAAGGCCCCACGGAGACGTAGAGGCCAACTCGCCAGGAATGTTGTCAAATATTACCGCCGAGATGTTAGGTTGGGTCAGGTTAGGTTATATTACGTTATTGATGTATAAGAAGGTCCCACGGAGACGTAGAGGCCAACTCGCCAGGAATGTTGTCAAATATTCCCGCCGAGATGATAGGTTGGGCTAGGTTAGGTTATATTACGTTATTGATGTATA
Source organism: Xylocopa violacea (assembly GCA_963969225.1). Classification (NCBI taxonomy): domain Eukaryota; kingdom Metazoa; phylum Arthropoda; class Insecta; order Hymenoptera; family Apidae; genus Xylocopa; species Xylocopa violacea. Next base: position 4,573,931 of record CAXAJV010001082.1, read on the forward strand.
TAAAGGTCCCACGGAAACATAGAGGCCAACAAGCCAGGAATGTTGTCAAATACTACCGCCGAGTTGTTACGTTGGTTTAGGTTAGGTTAAATTAAGATTTTGATGCATATGAAGGTCCCACGGAGAGGTAGAGGCCAACGCGCCAGGAATGTTGTCAAATATTAGTGCCGAGATGTTAGGTTGGGTTAGGTTAGGTAATATTAAGTTATTGATGTATATAAAAGCCCCACGGAGACGTTGAGGCCAACTCGCCAGGAATGTTGTCAAATATTAGTTCCGAGACATTGGGTTGGGTGAGGTTAGGTTATATTACGTTATTGATGTATATAAAGGCCCCGCGGAGACGTAGAGGCCAACCCGCCAGGAATGTTGTCAAATAATAGCGCCGAAAGGTTAGGTTGGGTTAGTTTAGGTTATATTATGTTATTGATATATGTGAAGGTCCCACGGAGACGTAGAGGCCAACTCGCCAGGAATGTTGTCACATAATAGCGCCGAGTGGTTAGGTCGGGTTATATTAGGTTATATTACGTTATTGATGGATATGAAGGTCTCACGGAGACGTAGAGGCCAACTCGCCAGGAATGTTGTCAAATATTACCGCCGAGATGATAGGTTGGGTTAGGTTAGGTTATATTACGTTATTGATGTATATGAAGGCCCCACGGAGACGTAGAGGCCAACTCGCCAGGAATGTTGTCAAATATTACCGCCGAGATGTTAGGTTGGGTTAGGTTAGGTTATATTACGTTATTGATGTATATGAAGGCCCCACGGAGACGTAGAGGCCAACTCGCCAGGAATGTTGTCAAATATTACCGCCGAGATGTCAGGTTGGGTTAGGTTAGGTTATATTACGTTATTGATGTATATGAAGGCCCCACGGAGACGTAGAGGCCAACTGGCCAGGAATGTTGTCAAATATTACCGCCGAGATGATAGGTTGTGTTAGGTTAGATTATATTACGTTATTGATGTATATGAAGGCCGCACGGAGAGGTAGAGGCTAACTCGCCAGGAATGTTGTCAAATATTAGTGAGGAGATTTTAGGTTGGTTTAGGTTAGGTTAAATTACGTTATTGATGTATATGAAGGTCCCACTGAGAGGTAGAAGCCAACTCGCCATGAATGTTGTCAAATATTAGTGCCGAGATGTTAGGTTGGGTTAAGTTAGGTAATATTACGTTATTGATGTATATGAAGGTCCCACGGTGACGTAGTGGCCAACTCGCCAGGAATGTTGTCAAATATTACCGCCGATGTGTTAGGTTGGGTTAGGTTAGGTTATACTACATTATTGATGTATATGAAGGCTCCACGGAGACGTAGAGGCCAACTCGGCAGAAATGTTGTCAAATATTACCGCCGAGATGATAGGTTGGGTTAGGTTAGGTTATATTACGATATTGATGTATATAAAATTCCCACGGAGACGTAGAGGCCAACTCGCCAGGAATGTTGTCAAATATTAGTGCCGAGATGTTAGGTTGGATTAGGTTAGGTTATATTACGTTATTGATGTATATAAAGGCCCCGCGGAGACGTAGAGGCCAACCCGCCAGGAATGTTGTCAAATAATAGCGCCGAAATGTTAGGTTGGGTTAGTTTAGGTTATATTATGTTATTGATATATGTGAAGCTCCCACGGAGACGTAGAGGCCAACTCGCCAGGAATGTTGTCACATAATAGCGCCGAGTGGTTAGGTCGGGTTATATTAGGTTATATTACGTTATTGATGGATATGAAGGTCTCACGGAGACGTAGAGGCCAACTCGCCAGGAATGTTGTCAAATATTACCGCCGAGATGATAGGTTGGGTTAGGTTAGGTTATATTACGTTATTGATGTATATGAAGGCCCCACGGAGACGTAGAGGCCAACTCGCCAGGAATGTTGTCAAATATTAGTGCCGAGATGTTAGGTTGGATTAGGTTAGGTTATATTACGTTATTGATGTATATAAAAGCCCCACGGAGACGTAGAGGCCAACTCGCCAGGAATGTTGTCAAATATTAGTTCCGAGAGATTGGGTTGGGTTATGTTAGGTTATATTACGTTATTGATGTATATAAAGGCCCCAGGAAGACGTAGAGGCCAACCCGCCAGGAATGTTGTCAAATAATAGCGCCGAAAGGTTAGGTTGGGTTAGTTTAGGTTATATTACGTTATTGATGTATATGAAGGTCCCACGGAGAGGTAGAGGCCAACTCGCCAGGAATGTTGTCTAATATTAGTGCCGAGGTTTTAGGTTGGTTTAGGTTAGGTTATACTACGTTATTGATGTATATGAAGGCCCCACGGAGACGTAGAGGCCAACTCGCCAGGAATGTTGTCAAATATTACCGCCGAGATGTTAGGTTGGGTTAGGTTAGGTTATATTACGTTATTGATGTATATGAAGGCCCCACGGAGACGTAGAGTCCAACTGGCCAGGAATGTTGTCAAATATTAGTGCCGAGATTTTAGGTTGGTTTAGGTTAGGTTAAATTACGTTATTGATGTATATGAAGGTCCCACTGAGAGGTAGAGGCCAACTCGCCAGGAATGTTGTCAAATATTAGTGCCGAGATGTTAGGTTGGATTAGGTTAGGTTATATTACGTTATTGATGTATATAAAAGCCCCACGGAGACGTTGAGGCCAACTCGCCAGGAATGTTGTCAAATATTAGTTCCGAGACATTGGGTTGGGTGAGGTTAGGTTATATTACGTTATTGATGTATATAAAGGCCCCGCGGAGACGTAGAGGCCAACCCGCCAGGAATGTTGTCAAATAATAGCGCCGAAAGGTTAGGTTGGGTTAGTTTAGGTTATATTATGTTATTGATATATGTGAAGGTCCCACGGAGACGTAGAGGCCAACTCGCCAGGAATGTTGTCACATAATAGCGCCGTGTGGTTAGGTCGGGTTATATTAGGTTATATTACGTTATTGATGGATATGAAGGTCTCACGGAGACGTAGAGGCCAACTCGCCAGGAATGTTGTCAAATATTACCGCCGAGATGATAGGTTGGGTTAGGTTAGGTTATATTACGTTATTGATGTATATGAAGGCCCCACGGAGACGTAGAGGCCAACTCGCCAGGAATGTTGTCAAATATTACCGCCGAGATGTTAGGTTGGGTTAGGTTAGGTTATATTACGTTATTGATGTATATGAAGGCCCCACGGAGACGTAGAGGCCAACTCGCCAGGAATGTTGTCAAATATTACCGCCGAGATGTCAGGTTGGGTTAGGTTAGGTTATATTACGTTATTGATGTATATGAAGGCCCCACGGAGACGTAGAGGCCAACTGGCCAGGAATGTTGTCAAATATTACCGCCGAGATGATAGGTTGTGTTAGGTTAGATTATATTACGTTATTGATGTATATGAAGGCCGCACGGAGAGGTAGAGGCCAACTCGCCAGGAATGTTGTCAAATATTAGTGCCGAGATGTTAAGTTGGGTTAGGTTAGGTAATATTACGTTATTGATGTATATGAAGGTCCCACGGAGACGTAGAGGCCAACTCGCCAGGAGTGTTGTCAAATATTAGTGCCGAGATTTTAGGTTGGTTTAGGTTAGGTTAAATTACGTTATTGATGTATATGAAGGTCCCACTGAGAGGTAGAGGCCAACTCGCCAGGAATGTTGTCAAATATTAGTGCCGAGATGTTAGGTTGGGTTACGTTAGGTAAAGTTATGTTATTGATGTATATGAAGGTCCCACGGTGACGTAGTGGCCAACTCGCCAGGAATGTTGTCAAATATTACCGCCGAGTGGTTAGGTCGGGTTATATTAGGTTATATTACGTTATTGATGGATATGGATGTCTCACGGAGACGTAGAGGCCAACTCGCCACGAATGTTGTCAAATATTACCGCCGAGATGATAGGTTGGGTTAGGTTAGGTTATATTACGTTATTGATGTATATGAAGGCCCCACGGAGACGTAGAGGCCAACTCGCCAGGAATGTTGTCAAATATTACCGCCGAGATGATAGTTTGGGTTAGGTTAGGTTATATTACGTTATTGATGTATATGAAGGCCCCACGGAGACGTAGAGGCCAACTCGCCAGGAATGTTGTCAAATATTACCGCCGAGATGTTAGGTTGGGTTAGGTTAGGTTATACTACGTTATTGATGTATATGAAGGCCCCACGGAGACGTAGAGGCCAACTCGGCAGAAATGTTGTCAAATATTACCGCCGAGATGATAGGTTGGGTTAGGTTAGGTTATATTACGTTATTGATGTATATAAAATTCCCACGGAGACGTAGAGGCCAACTCGCCAGGAATGTTGTCAAATATTAGTGCCGAGATGTTAGGTTGGATTAGGTTAGGTTATATTACGTTATTGATGTATATAAAGGCCCCGCGGAGACGTAGAGGCCAACCCGCCAGGAATGTTGTCAAATAATAGCGCCGAAAGGTTAGGTTGGGTTAGTTTAGGTTATATTATGTTATTGATATATGTGAAGGTCTCACGGAGACGTAGAGGCCAACTCGCCAGGAATGTTGTCACATAATAGCGCCGAGTGGTTAGGACGGGTTAGATTAGGTTATATTACGTTATTGATGGATATGAAGGTCTCACGGAGACGTAGAGGCCAACTCGCCAGGAATGTTGTCAAATATTACCGCCGAGATGATAGGTTGGGTTAGGTTAGGTTATGTTACGTTATTGATGTATATGAAGGCCCCACGGAGACGTAGAGGCCAACTCGCCAGGAATGTTGTCAAATATTACCGCCGAGATGTTAGGTTGGGTTAGGTTAGGTTATATTACGTTATTGATGTATATGAAGGCCCCACGGAGACGTAGAGGCCAACTGGCCAGGAATGTTGTCAAATATTACCGCCGAGATGATAGGTTGGGTTAGGTTAGATTATATTACGTTATTGATTTATATGAAGGCCGCACGGAGAGGTAGAGGCCAACTCGCCAGGAATGTTGTCAAATATTAGTGCCGAGACGTTAGGTTGGGTTAGGTTAGGTAATATTACGTTATTGATGTATATGAAGGTCCCACGGAGACGTAGAGGCCAACTCGCCAGGAATGTTGTCAAATAATAGCGCCGAGATCTTAGGTTGGGTTAGGTCAGGTAATATTATGTTATTGATGTATATGAAGGTCCCACGGAGACGTAGAGGCCAACTCGCCAGGAATGTTGTCAAATATTCCCGCCGAGATGGTAGGTTGGGCTAGGTTAGGTTATATTACGTTATTGATGTATATAAAGGTCCCACGGAAACATAGAGGCCAACAAGCCAGGAATGTTGTCAAATACTACCGCCGAGTTGTTTCGTTGGTTTAGGTTAGGTTAAATTAAGATTTTGATGTATATGAAGGTCCCACGGAGAGGTAGAGGCCAACTCGCCAGGAATGTTGTCAAATATTAGTGCCGAGATGTTAGGTTGGATTAGGTTAGGTTATATTACGTTATTGATGTATATAAAAGCCCCACGGAGACGTTGAGGCCAACTCGCCAGGAATGTTGTCAAATATTAGTTCCGAGACATTGGGTTGGGTGAGGTTAGGTTATATTACGTTATTGATGTATATAAAGGCCCCGCGGAGACGTAGAGGCCAACCCGCCAGGAATGTTGTCAAATAATAGCGCCGAAAGGTTAGGTTGGGTTAGTTTAGGTTATATTATGTTATTGATATATGTGAAGGTCCCACGGAGACGTAGAGGCCAACTCGCCAGGAATGTTGTCACATAATAGCGCCGAGTGGTTAGGTCGGGTTATATTAGGTTATATTACGTTATTGATGGATATGAAGGTCTCACGGAGACGTAGAGGCCAACTCGCCAGGAATGTTGTCAAATATTACCGCCGAGATGATAGGTTGGGTTAGGTTAGGTTATATTACGTTATTGATGTATATGAAGGCCCCACGGAGACGTAGAGGCCAACTCGCCAGGAATGTTGTCAAATATTACCGCCGAGATGTCAGGTTGGGTTAGGTTAGGTTATATTACGTTATTGATGTATATGAAGGCCCCACGGAGACGTAGAGGCCAACTCGCCAGGAATGTTGTCAAATATTACCGCCGAGATGTTAGGTTGGGTCAGGTTAGGTTATATTACGTTATTGATGTATAAGAAGGTCCCACGGAGACGTAGAGGCCAACTCGCCAGGAATGTTGTCAAATATTCCCGCCGAGATGATAGGTTGGGCTAGGTTAGGTTATATTACGTTATTGATGTATATAAAGGTCCCACGGAAACATAGAGGCCAACAAGCCAGGAATGTTGTCAAATACTACCGCCGAGTTGTTACGTTGGTTTAGGTTAGGTTAGATTAAGATTTTGATGCATATGAAGGTCCCACGGAGAGGTAGAGGCCAACGCGCCAGGAATGTTGTCAAATATTAGTGCCGAGATGTTAGGTTGGGTTAGGTTAGGTAATATTAAGTTATTGATGTATATAAAAGCCCCACGGAGACGTTGAGGCCAACTCGCCAGGAATGTTGTCAAATATTAGTTCCGAGACATTGGGTTGGGTGAGGTTAGGTTATATTACGTTATTGATGTATATAAAGGCCCCGCGGAGACGTAGAGGCCAACCCGCCAGGAATGTTGTCAAATAATAGCGCCGAAAGGTTAGGTTGGGTTAGTTTAGGTTATATTATGTTATTGATATATGTGAAGGTCCCACGGAGACGTAGAGGCCAACTCGCCAGGAATGTTGTCACATAATAGCGCCGAGTGGTTAGGTCGGGTTATATTAGGTTATATTACGTTATTGATGGATATGAAGGTCTCACGGAGACGTAGAGGCCAACTCGCCAGGAATGTTGTCAAATATTACCGCCGAGATGATAGGTTGGGTTAGGTTAGGTTATATTACGTTATTGATGTATATGAAGGCCCCACGGAGACGTAGAGGCCAACTCGCCAGGAATGTTGTCAAATATTACCGCCGAGATGTTAGGTTGGGTTAGGTTAGGTTATATTACGTTATTGATGTATATGAAGGCCCCACGGAGACGTAGAGGCCAACTCGCCAGGAATGTTGTCAAATATTACCGCCGAGATGTCAGGTTGGGTTAGGTTAGGTTATATTACGTTATTGATGTATATGAAGGCCCCACGGAGACGTAGAGGCCAACTGGCCAGGAATGTTGTCAAATATTACCGCCGAGATGATAGGTTGTGTTAGGTTAGATTATATTACGTTATTGATGTATATGAAGGCCGCACGGAGAGGTAGAGGCCAACTCGCCAGGAATGTTGTCAAATATTATTGAGGAGATTTTAGGTTGGTTTAGGTTAGGTTAAATTACGTTATTGATGTATATGAAGGTCCCACTGAGAGGTAGAAGCCAACTCGCCATGAATGTTGTCAAATATTAGTGCCGAGATGTTAGGTTGGGTTAAGTTAGGTAATATTACGTTATTGATGTATATGAAGGTCCCACGGTGACGTAGTGGCCAACTCGCCAGGAATGTTGTCAAATATTACCGCCGATGTGTTAGGTTGGGTTAGGTTAGGTTATACTACATTATTGATGTATATGAAGGCTCCACGGAGACGTAGAGGCCAACTCGGCAGAAATGTTGTCAAATATTACCGCCGAGATGATAGGTTGGGTTAGGTTAGGTTATATTACGATATTGATGTATATAAAATTCCCACGGAGACGTAGAGGCCAACTCGCCAGGAATGTTGTCAAATATTAGTGCCGAGATGTTAGGTTGGATTAGGTTAGGTTATATTACGTTATTGATGTATATAAAGGCCCCGCGGAGACGTAGAGGCCAACCCGCCAGGAATGTTGTCAAATAATAGCGCCGAAATGTTAGGTTGGGTTAGTTTAGGTTATATTATGTTATTGATATATGTGAAGCTCCCACGGAGACGTAGAGGCCAACTCGCCAGGAATGTTGTCACATAATAGCGCCGAGTGGTTATGTCGGGTTATATTAGGTTATATTACGTTATTGATGGATATGAAAGTCTCACGGAGACGTAGAGGCCAACTCGCCAGGAATGTTGTCAAATATTACCGCCGAGATGATAGGTTGGGTTAGGTTAGGTTATATTACGTTATTGATGTATATGAAGGCCCCACGGAGACGTAGAGGCCAACTCGCCAGGAATGTTGTCAAATATTAGTGCCGAGATGTTAGGTTGGATTAGGTTAGGTTATATTACGTTATTGATGTATATAAAAGCCCCACGGAGACGTAGAGGCCAACTCGCCAGGAATGTTGTCAAATATTAGTTCCGAGAGATTGGGTTGGGTTATGTTAGGTTATATTACGTTATTGATGTATATAAAGGCCCCAGGAAGACGTAGAGGCCAACCCGCCAGGAATGTTGTCAAATAATAGCGCCGAAAGGTTAGGTTGGGTTAGTTTAGGTTATATTACGTTATTGATGTATATGAAGGTCCCACGGAGAGGTAGAGGCCAACTCGCCAGGAATGTTGTCTAATATTAGTGCCGAGGTTTTAGGTTGGTTTAGGTTAGGTTATACTACGTTATTGATGTATATGAAGGCCCCACGGAGACGTAGAGGCCAACTCGCCAGGAATGTTGTCAAATATTACCGCCGAGATGTTAGGTTGGGTTAGGTTAGGTTATATTACGTTATTGATGTATATGAAGGCCCCACGGAGACGTAGAGGCCAACTCGCCAGGAATGTTGTCAAATATTACCGCCGAGATGTCAGGTTGGGTTAGGTTAGGTTATATTACGTTATTGATGTATATGAAGGCCCCACGGAGACGTAGAGGCCAACTGGCCAGGAATGTTGTCAAATATTACCGCCGAGATGATAGGTTGTGTTAGGTTAGATTATATTACGTTATTGATGTATATGAAGGCCGCACGGAGAGGTAGAGGCTAACTCGCCAGGAATGTTGTCAAATATTAGTGAGGAGATTTTAGGTTGGTTTAGGTTAGGTTAAATTACGTTATTGATGTATATGAAGGTCCCACTGAGAGGTAGAAGCCAACTCGCCATGAATGTTGTCAAATATTAGTGCCGAGATGTTAGGTTGGGTTAAGTTAGGTAATATTACGTTATTGATGTATATGAAGGTCCCACGGTGACGTAGTGGCCAACTCGCCAGGAATGTTGTCAAATATTACCGCCGATGTGTTAGGTTGGGTTAGGTTAGGTTATACTACATTATTGATGTATATGAAGGCTCCACGGAGACGTAGAGGCCAACTCGGCAGAAATGTTGTCAAATATTACCGCCGAGATGATAGGTTGGGTTAGGTTAGGTTATATTACGATATTGATGTATATAAAATTCCCACGGAGACGTAGAGGCCAACTCGCCAGGAATGTTGTCAAATATTAGTGCCGAGATGTTAGGTTGGATTAGGTTAGGTTATATTACGTTATTGATGTATATAAAGGCCCCGCGGAGACGTAGAGGCCAACCCGCCAGGAATGTTGTCAAATAATAGCGCCGAAATGTTAGGTTGGGTTAGTTTAGGTTATATTATGTTATTGATATATGTGAAGCTCCCACGGAGACGTAGAGGCCAACTCGCCAGGAATGTTGTCACATAATAGCGCCGAGTGGTTAGGTCGGGTTATATTAGGTTATATTACGTTATTGATGGATATGAAGGTCTCACGGAGACGTAGAGGCCAACTCGCCAGGAATGTTGTCAAATATTACCGCCGAGATGATAGGTTGGGTTAGGTTAGGTTATATTACGTTATTGATGTATATGAAGGCCCCACGGAGACGTAGAGGCCAACTCGCCAGGAATGTTGTCAAATATTAGTGCCGAGATGTTAGGTTGGATTAGGTTAGGTTATATTACGTTATTGATGTATATAAAAGCCCCACGGAGACGTAGAGGCCAACTCGCCAGGAATGTTGTCAAATATTAGTTCCGAGAGATTGGGTTGGGTTATGTTAGGTTATATTACGTTATTGATGTATATAAAGGCCCCAGGAAGACGTAGAGGCCAACCCGCCAGGAATGTTGTCAAATAATAGCGCCGAAAGGTTAGGTTGGGTTAGTTTAGGTTATATTACGTTATTGATGTATATGAAGGTCCCACGGAGAGGTAGAGGCCAACTCGCCAGGAATGTTGTCTAATATTAGTGCCGAGGTTTTAGGTTGGTTTAGGTTAGGTTATACTACGTTATTGATGTATATGAAGGCCCCACGGAGACGTAGAGGCCAACTCGCCAGGAATGTTGTCAAATATTACCGCCGAGATGTTAGGTTGGGTTAGGTTAGGTTATATTACGTTATTGATGTATATGAAGGCCCCACGGAGACGTAGAGTCCAACTGGCCAGGAATGTTGTCAAATATTAGTGCCGAGATTTTAGGTTGGTTTAGGTTAGGTTAAATTACGTTATTGATGTATATGAAGGTCCCACTGAGAGGTAGAGGCCAACTCGCCAGGAATGTTGTCAAATATTAGTGCCGAGATGTTAGGTTGGATTAGGTTAGGTTATATTACGTTATTGATGTATATAAAAGCCCCACGGAGACGTTGAGGCCAACTCGCCAGGAATGTTGTCAAATATTAGTTCCGAGACATTGGGTTGGGTGAGGTTAGGTTATATTACGTTATTGATGTATATAAAGGCCCCGCGGAGACGTAGAGGCCAACCCGCCAGGAATGTTGTCAAATAATAGCGCCGAAAGGTTAGGTTGGGTTAGTTTAGGTTATATTATGTTATTGATATATGTGAAGGTCCCACGGAGACGTAGAGGCCAACTCGCCAGGAATGTTGTCACATAATAGCGCCGTGTGGTTAGGTCGGGTTATATTAGGTTATATTACGTTATTGATGGATATGAAGGTCTCACGGAGACGTAGAGGCCAACTCGCCAGGAATGTTGTCAAATATTACCGCCGAGATGATAGGTTGGGTTAGGTTAGGTTATATTACGTTATTGATGTATATGAAGGCCCCACGGAGACGTAGAGGCCAACTCGCCAGGAATGTTGTCAAATATTACCGCCGAGATGTTAGGTTGGGTTAGGTTAGGTTATATTACGTTATTGATGTATATGAAGGCCCCACGGAGACGTAGAGGCCAACTCGCCAGGAATGTTGTCAAATATTACCGCCGAGATGTCAGGTTGGGTTAGGTTAGGTTATATTACGTTATTGATGTATATGAAGGCCCCACGGAGACGTAGAGGCCAACTGGCCAGGAATGTTGTCAAATATTACCGCCGAGATGATAGGTTGTGTTAGGTTAGATTATATTACGTTATTGATGTATATGAAGGCCGCACGGAGAGGTAGAGGCCAACTCGCCAGGAATGTTGTCAAATATTAGTGCCGAGATGTTAAGTTGGGTTAGGTTAGGTAATATTACGTTATTGATGTATATGAAGGTCCCACGGAGACGTAGAGGCCAACTCGCCAGGAGTGTTGTCAAATATTAGTGCCGAGATTTTAGGTTGGTTTAGGTTAGGTTAAATTACGTTATTGATGTATATGAAGGTCCCACTGAGAGGTAGAGGCCAACTCGCCAGGAATGTTGTCAAATATTAGTGCCGAGATGTTAGGTTGGGTTACGTTAGGTAAAGTTATGTTATTGATGTATATGAAGGTCCCACGGTGACGTAGTGGCCAACTCGCCAGGAATGTTGTCAAATATTACCGCCGAGTGGTTAGGTCGGGTTATATTAGGTTATATTACGTTATTGATGGATATGGATGTCTCACGGAGACGTAGAGGCCAACTCGCCACGAATGTTGTCAAATATTACCGCCGAGATGATAGGTTGGGTTAGGTTAGGTTATATTACGTTATTGATGTATATGAAGGCCCCACGGAGACGTAGAGGCCAACTCGCCAGGAATGTTGTCAAATATTACCGCCGAGATGATAGTTTGGGTTAGGTTAGGTTATATTACGTTATTGATGTATATGAAGGCCCCACGGAGACGTAGAGGCCAACTCGCCAGGAATGTTGTCAAATATTACCGCCGAGATGTTAGGTTGGGTTAGGTTAGGTTATACTACGTTATTGATGTATATGAAGGCCCCACGGAGACGTAGAGGCCAACTCGGCAGAAATGTTGTCAAATATTACCGCCGAGATGATAGGTTGGGTTAGGTTAGGTTATATTACGTTATTGATGTATATAAAATTCCCACGGAGACGTAGAGGCCAACTCGCCAGGAATGTTGTCAAATATTAGTGCCGAGATGTTAGGTTGGATTAGGTTAGGTTATATTACGTTATTGATGTATATAAAGGCCCCGCGGAGACGTAGAGGCCAACCCGCCAGGAATGTTGTCAAATAATAGCGCCGAAAGGTTAGGTTGGGTTAGTTTAGGTTATATTATGTTATTGATATATGTGAAGGTCTCACGGAGACGTAGAGGCCAACTCGCCAGGAATGTTGTCACATAATAGCGCCGAGTGGTTAGGACGGGTTAGATTAGGTTATATTACGTTATTGATGGATATGAAGGTCTCACGGAGACGTAGAGGCCAACTCGCCAGGAATGTTGTCAAATATTACCGCCGAGATGATAGGTTGGGTTAGGTTAGGTTATGTTACGTTATTGATGTATATGAAGGCCCCACGGAGACGTAGAGGCCAACTCGCCAGGAATGTTGTCAAATATTACCGCCGAGATGTTAGGTTGGGTTAGGTTAGGTTATATTACGTTATTGATGTATATGAAGGCCCCACGGAGACGTAGAGGCCAACTGGCCAGGAATGTTGTCAAATATTACCGCCGAGATGATAGGTTGGGTTAGGTTAGATTATATTACGTTATTGATTTATATGAAGGCCGCACGGAGAGGTAGAGGCCAACTCGCCAGGAATGTTGTCAAATATTAGTGCCGAGACGTTAGGTTGGGTTAGGTTAGGTAATATTACGTTATTGATGTATATGAAGGTCCCACGGAGACGTAGAGGCCAACTCGCCAGGAATGTTGTCAAATAATAGCGCCGAGATCTTAGGTTGGGTTAGGTCAGGTAATATTATGTTATTGATGTATATGAAGGTCCCACGGAGACGTAGAGGCCAACTCGCCAGGAATGTTGTCAAATATTCCCGCCGAGATGGTAGGTTGGGCTAGGTTAGGTTATATTACGTTATTGATGTATATAAAGGTCCCACGGAAACATAGAGGCCAACAAGCCAGGAATGTTGTCAAATACTACCGCCGAGTTGTTTCGTTGGTTTAGGTTAGGTTAAATTAAGATTTTGATGTATATGAAGGTCCCACGGAGAGGTAGAGGCCAACTCGCCAGGAATGTTGTCAAATATTAGTGCCGAGATGTTAGGTTGGATTAGGTTAGGTTATATTACGTTATTGATGTATATAAAAGCCCCACGGAGACGTTGAGGCCAACTCGCCAGGAATGTTGTCAAATATTAGTTCCGAGACATTGGGTTGGGTGAGGTTAGGTTATATTACGTTATTGATGTATATAAAGGCCCCGCGGAGACGTAGAGGCCAACCCGCCAGGAATGTTGTCAAATAATAGCGCCGAAAGGTTAGGTTGGGTTAGTTTAGGTTATATTATGTTATTGATATATGTGAAGGTCCCACGGAGACGTAGAGGCCAACTCGCCAGGAATGTTGTCACATAATAGCGCCGAGTGGTTAGGTCGGGTTATATTAGGTTATATTACGTTATTGATGGATATGAAGGTCTCACGGAGACGTAGAGGCCAACTCGCCAGGAATGTTGTCAAATATTACCGCCGAGATGATAGGTTGGGTTAGGTTAGGTTATATTACGTTATTGATGTATATGAAGGCCCCACGGAGACGTAGAGGCCAACTCGCCAGGAATGTTGTCAAATATTACCGCCGAGATGTCAGGTTGGGTTAGGTTAGGTTATATTACGTTATTGATGTATATGAAGGCCCCACGGAGACGTAGAGGCCAACTCGCCAGGAATGTTGTCAAATATTACCGCCGAGATGTTAGGTTGGGTCAGGTTAGGTTATATTACGTTATTGATGTATAAGAAGGTCCCACGGAGACGTAGAGGCCAACTCGCCAGGAATGTTGTCAAATATTCCCGCCGAGATGATAGGTTGGGCTAGGTTAGGTTATATTACGTTATTGATGTATATAAAGGTCCCACGGAAACATAGAGGCCAACAAGCCAGGAATGTTGTCAAATACTACCGCCGAGTTGTTACGTTGGTTTAGGTTAGGTTAGATTAAGATTTTGATGCATATGAAGGTCCCACGGAGAGGTAGAGGCCAACGCGCCAGGAATGTTGTCAAATATTAGTGCCGAGATGTTAGGTTGGGTTAGGTTAGGTAATATTAAGTTATTGATGTATATAAAAGCCCCACGGAGACGTTGAGGCCAACTCGCCAGGAATGTTGTCAAATATTAGTTCCGAGACATTGGGTTGGGTGAGGTTAGGTTATATTACGTTATTGATGTATATAAAGGCCCCGCGGAGACGTAGAGGCCAACCCGCCAGGAATGTTGTCAAATAATAGCGCCGAAAGGTTAGGTTGGGTTAGTTTAGGTTATATTATGTTATTGATATATGTGAAGGTCCCACGGAGACGTAGAGGCCAACTCGCCAGGAATGTTGTCACATAATAGCGCCGAGTGGTTAGGTCGGGTTATATTAGGTTATATTACGTTATTGATGGATATGAAGGTCTCACGGAGACGTAGAGGCCAACTCGCCAGGAATGTTGTCAAATATTACCGCCGAGATGATAGGTTGGGTTAGGTTAGGTTATATTACGTTATTGATGTATATGAAGGCCCCACGGAGACGTAGAGGCCAACTCGCCAGGAATGTTGTCAAATATTACCGCCGAGATGTTAGGTTGGGTTAGGTTAGGTTATATTACGTTATTGATGTATATGAAGGCCCCACGGAGACGTAGAGGCCAACTCGCCAGGAATGTTGTCAAATATTACCGCCGAGATGTCAGGTTGGGTTAGGTTAGGTTATATTACGTTATTGATGTATATGAAGGCCCCACGGAGACGTAGAGGCCAACTGGCCAGGAATGTTGTCAAATATTACCGCCGAGATGATAGGTTGTGTTAGGTTAGATTATATTACGTTATTGATGTATATGAAGGCCGCACGGAGAGGTAGAGGCCAACTCGCCAGGAATGTTGTCAAATATTAGTGAGGAGATTTTAGGTTGGTTTAGGTTAGGTTAAATTACGTTATTGATGTATATGAAGGTCCCACTGAGAGGTAGAAGCCAACTCGCCATGAATGTTGTCAAATATTAGTGCCGAGATGTTAGGTTGGGTTAAGTTAGGTAATATTACGTTATTGATGTATATGAAGGTCCCACGGTGACGTAGTGGCCAACTCGCCAGGAATGTTGTCAAATATTACCGCCGATGTGTTAGGTTGGGTTAGGTTAGGTTATACTACATTATTGATGTATATGAAGGCTCCACGGAGACGTAGAGGCCAACTCGGCAGAAATGTTGTCAAATATTACCGCCGAGATGATAGGTTGGGTTAGGTTAGGTTATATTACGATATTGATGTATATAAAATTCCCACGGAGACGTAGAGGCCAACTCGCCAGGAATGTTGTCAAATATTAGTGCCGAGATGTTAGGTTGGATTAGGTTAGGTTATATTACGTTATTGATGTATATAAAGGCCCCGCGGAGACGTAGAGGCCAACCCGCCAGGAATGTTGTCAAATAATAGCGCCGAAATGTTAGGTTGGGTTAGTTTAGGTTATATTATGTTATTTATATATGTGAAGCTCCCACGGAGACGTAGAGGCCAACTCGCCAGGAATGTTGTCACATAATAGCGCCGAGTGGTTAGGTCGGGTTATATTAGGTTATATTACGTTATTGATGGATATGAAAGTCTCACGGAGACGTAGAGGCCAACTCGCCAGGAATGTTGTCAAATATTACCGCCGAGATGATAGGTTGGGTTAGGTTAGGTTATATTACGTTATTGATGTATATGAAGGCCCCACGGAGACGTAGAGGCCAACTCGCCAGGAATGTTGTCAAATATTAGTGCCGAGATGTTAGGTTGGATTAGGTTAGGTTATATTACGTTATTGATGTATATAAAAGCCCCACGGAGACGTAGAGGCCAACTCGCCAGGAATGTTGTCAAATATTAGTTCCGAGAGATTGGGTTGGGTTATGTTAGGTTATATTACGTTATTGATGTATATAAAGGCCCCAGGAAGACGTAGAGGCCAACCCGCCAGGAATGTTGTCAAATAATAGCGCCGAAAGGTTAGGTTGGGTTAGTTTAGGTTATATTACGTTATTGATGTATATGAAGGTCCCACGGAGAGGTAGAGGCCAACTCGCCAGGAATGTTGTCTAATATTAGTGCCGAGGTTTTAGGTTGGTTTAGGTTAGGTTATACTACGTTATTGATGTATATGAAGGCCCCACGGAGACGTAGAGGCCAACTCGCCAGGAATGTTGTCAAATATTACCGCCGAGATGTTAGGTTGGGTTAGGTTAGGTTATATTACGTTATTGATGTATATGAAGGCCCCACGGAGACGTAGAGTCCAACTGGCCAGGAATGTTGTCAAATATTAGTGCCGAGATTTTAGGTTGGTTTAGGTTAGGTTAAATTACGTTATTGATGTATATGAAGGTCCCACTGAGAGGTAGAGGCCAACTCGCCAGGAATGTTGTCAAATATTAGTGCCGAGATGTTAGGTTGGATTAGGTTAGGTTATATTACGTTATTGATGTATATAAAAGCCCCACGGAGACGTTGAGGCCAACTCGCCAGGAATGTTGTCAAATATTAGTTCCGAGACATTGGGTTGGGTGAGATTAGGTTATATTACGTTATTGATGTATATAAAGGCCCCGCGGAGACGTAGAGGCCAACCCGCCAGGAATGTTGTCAAATAATAGCGCCGAAAGGTTAGGTTGGGTTAGTTTAGGTTATATTATGTTATTGATATATGTGAAGGTCCCACGGAGACGTAGAGGCCAACTCGCCAGGAATGTTGTCACATAATAGCGCCGAGTGGTTAGGTCGGGTTATATTAGGTTATATTACGTTATTGATGGATATGAAGGTCTCACGGAGACGTAGAGGCCAACTCGCCAGGAATGTTGTCAAATATTACCGCCGAGATGATAGGTTGGGTTAGGTTAGGTTATATTACGTTATTGATGTATATGAAGGCCCCACGGAGACGTAGAGGCCAACTCGCCAGGAATGTTGTCAAATATTACCGCCGAGATGTTAGGTTGGGTTAGGTTAGGTTATATTACGTTATTGATGTATATGAAGGCCCCACGGAGACGTAGAGGCCAACTCGCCAGGAATGTTGTCAAATATTACCGCCGAGATGTCAGGTTGGGTTAGGTTAGGTTATATTACGTTATTGATGTATATGAAGGCCCCACGGAGACGTAGAGGCCAACTGGCCAGGAATGTTGTCAAATATTACCGCCGAGATGATAGGTTGTGTTAGGTTAGATTATATTACGTTATTGATGTATATGAAGGCCGCACGGAGAGGTAGAGGCCAACTCGCCAGGAATGTTGTCAAATATTAGTGCCGAGATGTTAAGTTGGGTTAGGTTAGGTAATATTACGTTATTGATGTATATGAAGGTCCCACGGAGACGTAGAGGCCAACTCGCCAGGAGTGTTGTCAAATATTAGTGCCGAGATTTTAGGTTGGTTTAGGTTAGGTTAAATTACGTTATTGATGTATATGAAGGTCCCACTGAGAGGTAGAGGCCAACTCGCCAGGAATGTTGTCAAACATTAGTGCCGAGATGTTAGGTTGGATTAGGTTAGGTTATATTACGTTATTGATGTATATGAAGGCCCCACGGAGACGTAGAGGCCAACTCGCCAGGAATGTTGTCAAATATTACCGCCGAGATGTCAGGTTGGGTTAGGTTAGGTTATATTACGTTATTGATGTATATGAAGGCCCCACGGAGACGTAGAGGCCAACTGGCCAGGAATGTTGTCAAATATTACCGCCGAGATGATAGGTTGTGTTAGGTTAGATTATATTACGTTATTGATGTATATGAAGGCCGCACGGAGAGGTAGAGGCCAACTCGCCAGGAATGTTGTCAAATATTAGTGCCGAGATGTTAAGTTGGGTTAGGTTAGGTAATATTACGTTATTGATGTATATGAAGGTCCCACGGAGACGTAGAGGCCAACTCGCCAGGAGTGTTGTCAAATATTAGTGCCGAGATTTTAGGTTGGTTTAGGTTAGGTTAAATTACGTTATTGATGTATATGAAGGTCCCACTGAGAGGTAGAGGCCAACTCGCCAGGAATGTTGTCAAATATTAGTGCCGAGATGTTAGGTTGGGTTACGTTAGGTAAAGTTATGTTATTGATGTATATGAAGGTCCCACGGTGACGTAGTGGCCAACTCGCCAGGAATGTTGTCAAATATTACCGCCGAGTGGTTAGGTCGGGTTATATTAGGTTATATTACGTTATTGATGGATATGGATGTCTCACGGAGACGTAGAGGCCAACTCGCCACGAATGTTGTCAAATATTACCGCCGAGATGATAGGTTGGGTTAGGTTAGGTTATATTACGTTATTGATGTATATGAAGGCCCCACGGAGACGTAGAGGCCAACTCGCCAGGAATGTTGTCAAATATTACCGCCGAGATGTCAGGTTGGGTTAGGTTAGGTTATATTACGTTATTGATGTATATGAAGGCCCCACGGAGACGTAGAGGCCAACTGGCCAGGAATGTTGTCAAATATTACCGCCGAGATGATAGGTTGGGTTAGGTTAGGTTATATTACGATATTGATGTATATAAAATTCCCACGGAGACGTAGAGGCCAACTCGCCAGGAATGTTGTCAAATATTAGTGCCGAGATGTTAGGTTGGATTAGGTTAGGTTATATTACGTTATTGATGTATATAAAGGCCCCGCGGAGACGTAGAGGCCAACCCGCCAGGAATGTTGTCAAATAATAGCGCCGAAATGTTAGGTTGGGTTAGTTTAGGTTATATTATGTTATTGATATATGTGAAGCTCCCACGGAGACGTAGAGGCCAACTCGCCAGGAATGTTGTCACATAATAGCGCCGAGTGGTTAGGTCGGGTTATATTAGGTTATATTACGTTATTGATGGATATGAAGGTCTCACGGAGACGTAGAGGCCAACTCGCCAGGAATGTTGTCAAATATTACCGCCGAGATGATAGGTTGGGTTAGGTTAGGTTATATTACGTTATTGATGTATATGAAGGCCCCACGGAGACGTAGAGGCCAACTCGCCAGGAATGTTGTCAAATATTAGTGCCGAGATGTTAGGTTGGATTAGGTTAGGTTATATTACGTTATTGATGTATATAAAAGCCCCACGGAGACGTAGAGGCCAACTCGCCAGGAATGTTGTCAAATATTAGTTCCGAGAGATTGGGTTGGGTTATGTTAGGTTATATTACGTTATTGATGTATATAAAGGCCCCAGGAAGACGTAGAGGCCAACCCGCCAGGAATGTTGTCAAATAATAGCGCCGAAAGGTTAGGTTGGGTTAGTTTAGGTTATATTACGTTATTGATGTATATGAAGGTCCCACGGAGAGGTAGAGGCCAACTCGCCAGGAATGTTGTCTAATATTAGTGCCGAGGTTTTAGGTTGGTTTAGGTTAGGTTAAATTACCTTATTTATGTATATGAAGGTCCCACTGAGAGGTAGAGGCCAACTCGCCAGGAATGTTGTCAAATATTAGTGCCGAGATGTTAGGATGGGTTAAGTTAGGTAATATTACGTTATTGATGTATATGAAGGTCCCACGGTGACGTAGTGTCCAACTCGCCAGGAATGTTGTCAAATATTACCGCCGATGTGTTAGGTTGGGTTAGGTTAGGTTATACTACGTTATTGATGTATATGAAGGCCCCACGGAGACGTAGAGGCCAACTCGGCAGAAATGTTGTCAAATATTACCGCCGAGATGATAGGTTGGGTTAGGTTAGGTTATATTACGTTATTGATGTATATAAAATTCCCACGGAGACGTAGAGGCCAACTCGCCAGGAATGTTGTCAAATATTAGTGCCGAGATGTTAGGTTGGATTAGGTTAGGTTATATTACGTTATTGATGTATATAAAGGCCCCGCGGAGACGTAGAGGCCAACCCGCCAGGATTGTTGTCAAATAATAGCGCCGAAAGGTTAGGTTGGGTTAGTTTAGGTTATATTATGTTATTGATATATGTGAAGGTCCCACGGAGACGTAGAGGCCAACTCGCCAGGAATGTTGTCACATAATAGCGCCGAGTGGTTAGGTCGGGTTATATTAGGTTATATTACGTTATTGATGGATATGAAGGTCTCACGGAGACGTAGAGGCCAACTCGCCAGGAATGTTGTCAAATATTACCGCCGAGATGATAGGTTGGGTTAGGTTAGGTTATATTACGTTATTGATGTATATGAAGGCCCCACGGAGACGTAGAGGCCAACTCGCCAGGAATGTTGTCAAATATTACCGCCGAGATGTTAGGTTGGGTTAGGTTAGGTTATATTACGTTATTGATGTATATGAAGGCCCCACGGAGACGTAGAGGCCAACTCGCCAGGAATGTTGTCAAATATTACCGCCGAGATGTCAGGTTGGGTTAGGTTAGGTTATATTACGTTATTGATGTATATGAAGGCCCCACGGAGACGTAGAGGCCAACTGGCCAGGAATGTTGTCAAATATTACCGCCGAGATGATAGGTTGTGTTAGGTTAGATTATATTACGTTATTGATGTATATGAAGGCCGCACGGAGAGGTAGAGGCCAACTCGCCAGGAATGTTGTCAAATATTAGTGCCGAGATGTTAAGTTGGGTTAGGTTAGGTAATATTACGTTATTGATGTATATGAAGGTCCCACGGAGACGTAGAGGCCAACTCGCCAGGAGTGTTGTCAAATATTAGTGCCGAGATTTTAGGTTGGTTTAGGTTAGGTTAAATTACGTTATTGATGTATATGAAGGTCCCACTGAGAGGTAGAGGCCAACTCGCCAGGAATGTTGTCAAATATTAGTGCCGAGATGTTAGGTTGGGTTACGTTAGGTAAAGTTATGTTATTGATGTATATGAAGGTCCCACGGTGACGTAGTGGCCAACTCGCCAGGAATGTTGTCAAATATTACCGCCGAGTGGTTAGGTCGGGTTATATTAGGTTATATTACGTTATTGATGGATATGAATGTCTCACGGAGACGTAGAGGCCAACTCGCCACGAATGTTGTCAAATATTACCGCCGAGATGATAGGTTGGGTTAGGTTAGGTTATATTACGTTATTGATGTATATGAAGGCCCCACGGAGACGTAGAGGCCAACTCGCCAGGAATGTTGTCAAATATTACCGCCGAGATGTTAGGTTGGGTTAGGTTAGGTTATACTACGTTATTGATGTATATGAAGGCCCCACGGAGACGTAGAGGCCAACTCGGCAGAAATGTTGTCAAATATTACCGCCGAGATGATAGGTTGGGTTAGGTTAGGTTACATTACGTTATTGATGTATATAAAATTCCCACGGAGACGTAGAGGCCAACTCGCCAGGAATGTTGTCAAATATTAGTGCCGAGATGTTAGGTTGGATTAGGTTAGGTTATATTACGTTATTGATGTATATAAAGGCCCCGCGGAGACGTAGAGGCCAACCCGCCAGGAATGTTGTCAAATAATAGCGCCGAGATCTTAGGTTGGGTTAGGTCAGGTAATATTATGTTATTGATGTATATGAAGGTCCCACGGAGACGTAGAGGCCAACTCGCCAGGAATGTTGTCAAATATTCCCGCCGAGATGGTAGGTTGGGCTAGGTTAGGTTATATTACGTTATTGATGTATATAAAGGTCCCACGGAAACATAGAGGCCAACAAGCCAGGAATGTTGTCAAATACTACCGCCGAGTTGTTTCGTTGGTTTAGGTTAGGTTAAATTAAGATTTTGATGTATATGAAGGTCCCACGGAGAGGTAGAGGCCAACTCGCCAGGAATGTTGTCAAATATTAGTGCCGAGATGTTAGGTTGGATTAGGTTAGGTTATATTACGTTATTGATGTATATAAAAGCCCCACGGAGACGTTGAGGCCAACTCGCCAGGAATGTTGTCAAATATTAGTGCCGAGATGTTAAGTTGGGTTAGGTTAGGTAATATTACGTTATTGATGTATATGAAGGTCCCACGGAGACGTAGAGGCCAACTCGCCAGGAGTGTTGTCAAATATTAGTGCCGAGATTTTAGGTTGGTTTAGGTTAGGTTAAATTACGTTATTGATGTATATGAAGGTCCCACTGAGAGGTAGAGGCCAACTCGCCAGGAATGTTGTCAAATATTAGTGCCGAGATGTTAGGTTGGGTTACGTTAGGTAAAGTTATGTTATTGATGTATATGAAGGTCCCACGGTGACGTAGTGGCCAACTCGCCAGGAATGTTGTCAAATATTACCGCCGAGTGGTTAGGTCGGGTTATATTAGGTTATATTACGTTATTGATGTATATGAAGGCCCCACGGAGACGTAGAGGCCAACTCGCCAGGAATGTTGTCAAATTTTACCGCCGAGATGTTAGGTTGGGTTAGGTTAGGTTATATTACGTTATTGATGTATATGAAGGCCCCACGGAGACGTAGAGGCCAACTCGCCAGGAATGTTGTCAAATATTACCGCCGAGATGTCAGGTTGGGTTAGGTTAGGTTATATTACGTTATTGATGTATATGAAGGCCCCACGGAGACGTAGAGGCCAACTCGCCAGGAATGTTGTCAAATATTACCGCCGAGATGTTAGGTTGGGTCAGGTTAGGTTATATTACGTTATTGATGTATAAGAAGGTCCCACGGAGACGTAGAGGCCAACTCGCCAGGAATGTTGTCAAATATTCCCGCCGAGATGATAGGTTGGGCTAGGTTAGGTTATATTACGTTATTGATGTATATAAAGGTCCCACGGAAACATAGAGGCCAACAAGCCAGGAATGTTGTCAAATACTACCGCCGAGTTGTTACGTTGGTTTAGGTTAGGTTAAATTAAGATTTTGATGTATATGAAGGCCCCACGGAGACGTAGAGGCCAACTCGCCAGGAATGTTGTCAAATATTACCGCCGAGATGTCAGGTTGGGTTAGGTTAGGTTATATTACGTTATTGATGTATATGAAGGCCCCACGGAGACGTAGAGGCCAACTCGCCAGGAATGTTGTCAAATATTACCGCCGAGATGTTAGGTTGGGTCAGGTTAGGTTATATTACGTTATTGATGTATAAGAAGGTCCCACGGAGACGTAGAGGCCAACTCGCCAGGAATGTTGTCAAATATTCCCGCCGAGATGATAGGTTGGGCTAGGTTAGGTTATATTACGTTATTGATGTATATAAAGGTCCCACGGAAACATAGAGGCCAACAAGCCAGGAATGTTGTCAAATACTACCGCCGAGTTGCTACGTTGGTTTAGGTTAGGTTAAATTAAGATTTTGATGTATATGAAGGTCCCACGGAGAGGTAGAGGCCAACGCGCCAGGAATGTTGTCAAATATTAGTGCCGAGATGTTAGGTTGGGTTAGGTTAGGTAATATTAAGTTATTGATGTATATGAAGGTCCCACGGTGACGTAGTGGCCAACTCGCCAGGAATGTTGTCAAATATTACCGCCGATGTGTTAGGTTGGGTTAGGTTAGGTTATACTACGTTATTGATATATATGAAGGCCCCGCGGAGACGTAGAGGCCAACCCGCCAGGAATGTTGTCAAATAATAGCGCCGAAAGGTTAGGTTGGGTTAGTTTAGGTTATATTATGTTATTGATATATGTGAAGGTCCCACGGAGACGTAGAGGCCAACTCGCCAGGAATGTTGTCACATAATAGCGCCGAGTGGTTAGGTCGGGTTATATTAGGTTATATTACGTTATTGATGGATATGAAGGTCTCACGGAGACGTAGAGGCCAACTCGCCAGGAATGTTGTCAAATATTACCGCCGAGATGATAGGTTGGGTTAGGTTAGGTTATGTTACGTTATTGATGTATATGAAGGCCCCACGGAGACGTAGAGGCCAACTCGCCAGGAATGTTGTCAAATATTACCGCCGAGATGTTAGGTTGGGTTAGGTTAGGTTATATTACGTTATTGATGTATATGAAGGCCCCACGGAGACGTAGAGGCCAACTGGCCAGGAATGTTGTCAAATATTACCGCCGAGATGATAGGTTGGGTTAGGTTAGATTATATTACGTTATTGATTTATATAAAGGCCGCACGGAGAGGTAGAGGCCAACTCGCCAGGAATGTTGTCAAATATTAGTGCCGAGACGTTAGGTTGGGTTAGGTTAGGTAATATTACGTTATTGATGTATATGAAGGTCCCACGGAGACGTAGAGGCCAACTCGCCAGGAATGTTGTCAAATAATAGCGCCGAGATCTTAGGTTGGGTTAGGTCAGGTAATATTATGTTATTGATGTATATGAAGGTCCCACGGAGACGTAGAGGCCAACTCGCCAGGAATGTTGTCAAATATTCCCGCCGAGATGGTAGGTTGGGCTAGGTTAGGTTATATTACGTTATTGATGTATATAAAGGTCCCACGGAAACATAGAGGCCAACAAGCCAGGAATGTTGTCAAATACTACCGCCGAGTTGTTTCGTTGGTTTAGGTTAGGTTAAATTAAGATTTTGATGTATATGAAGGTCCCACGGAGAGGTAGAGGCCAACTCGCCAGGAATGTTGTCAAATATTAGTGCCGAGATGTTAGGTTGGATTAGGTTAGGTTATATTACGTTATTGATGTATATAAAAGCCCCACGGAGACGTTGAGGCCAACTCGCCAGGAATGTTGTCAAATATTAGTTCCGAGACATTGGGTTGGGTGAGGTTAGGTTATATTACGTTATTGATTTATATAAAGGCCCCGCGGAGACGTAGAGGCCAACCCGCCAGGAATGTTGTCAAATAATAGCGCCGAAAGGTTAGGTTGGGTTAGTTTAGGTTATATTATGTTATTGATATATGTGAAGGTCCCACGGAGACGTAGAGGCCAACTCGCCAGGAATGTTGTCACATAATAGCGCCGAGTGGTTAGGTCGGGTTATATTAGGTTATATTACGTTATTGATGGATATGAAGGTCTCACGGAGACGTAGAGGCCAACTCGCCAGGAATGTTGTCAAATATTACCGCCGAGATGATAGGTTGGGTTAGGTTAGGTTATATTACGTTATTGATGTATATGAAGGCCCCACGGAGACGTAGAGGCCAACTCGCCAGGAATGTTGTCAAATATTACCGCCGAGATGTTAGGTTGGGTTAGGTTAGGTTATATTACGTTATTGATGTATATGAAGGCCCCACGGAGACGTAGAGGCCAACTCGCCAGGAATGTTGTCAAATATTACCGCCGAGATGTCAGGTTGGGTTAGGTTAGGTTATATTACGTTATTGATGTATATGAAGGCCCCACGGAGACGTAGAGGCCAACTCGCCAGGAATGTTGTCAAATATTACCGCCCAGATGTTAGGTTGGGTCAGGTTAGGTTATATTACGTTATTGATGTATAAGAAGGTCCCACGGAGACGTAGAGGCCAACTCGCCAGGAATGTTGTCAAATATTCCCGCCGAGATGATAGGTTGGGCTAGGTTAGGTTATATTACGTTATTGATGTATATAAAGGTCCCACGGAAACATAGAGGCCAACAAGCCAGGAATGTTGTCAAATACTACCGCCGAGTTGTTACGTTGGTTTAGGTTAGGTTAAATTAAGATTTTGATGTATATGAAGGCCCCACGGAGACGTAGAGGCCAACTCGGCAGGAATGTTGTCAAATATTACCGCCGAGATGTCAGGTTGGGTTAGGTTAGGTTATATTACGTTATTGATGTATATGAAGGCCCCACGGAGACGTAGAGGCCAACTCGCCAGGAATGTTGTCAAATATTACCGCCGATGTGTTAGGTTGGGTTAGGTTAGGTTATACTACGTTATTGATATATATGAAGGCCCCGCGGAGACGTAGAGGCCAACCCGCCAGGAATGTTGTCAAATATTCCCGCCGAGATGATAGGTTGGGCTAGGTTAGGTTATATTACGTTATTGATGTATATAAAGGTCCCACGGAAACATAGAGGCCAACAAGCCAGGAATGTTGTCAAATACTACCGCCGAGTTGTTACGTTGGTTTAGGTTAGGTTAAATTAAGATTTTGATGTATATGAAGGTCCCACGGAGAGGTAGAGGCCAACGCGCCAGGAATGTTGTCAAATATTAGTGCCGAGATGTTAGGTTGGGTTAGGTTAGGTAATATTAAGTTATTGATGTATATGAAGGTCCCACGGTGACGTAGTGGCCAACTCGCCAGGAATGTTGTCAAATATTACCGCCGATGTGTTAGGTTGGGTTAGGTTAGGTTATACTACGTTATTGATATATATGAAGGCCCCGCGGAGACGTAGAGGCCAACCCGCCAGGAATGTTGTCAAATAATAGCGCCGAAAGGTTAGGTTGGGTTAGTTTAGGTTATATTATGTTATTGATATATGTGAAGGTCCCACGGAGACGTAGAGGCCAACTCGCCAGGAATGTTGTCACATAATAGCGCCGAGTGGTTAGGTCGGGTTATATTAGGTTATATTACGTTATTGATGGATATGAAGGTCTCACGGAGACGTAGAGGCCAACTCGCCAGGAATGTTGTCAAATATTACCGCCGAGATGATAGGTTGGGTTAGGTTAGGTTATATTACGTTATTGATGTATATGAAGGCCCCACGGAGACGTAGAGGCCAACTCGCCAGGAATGTTGTCAAATATTACCGCCGAGATGTTAGGTTGGGTTAGGTTAGGTTATACTACGTTATTGATGTATATGAAGGCCCCACGGAGACGTAGAGGCCAACTCGGCAGAAATGTTGTCAAATATTACCGCCGAGATGATAGGTTGGGTTAGGTTAGGTTATATTACGTTATTGATGTATATAAAATTCCCACGGAGACGTAGAGGCCAACTCGCCAGGAATGTTGTCAAATATTAGTGCCGAGATGTTAGGTTGGATTAGGTTAGGTTATATTACGTTATTGATGTATATAAAGGCCCCGCGGAGACGTAGAGGCCAACCCGCCAGGAATGTTGTCAAATAATAGCGCCGAAAGGTTAGGTTGGGTGAGTTTAGGTTATATTATGTTATTGATATATGTGAAGGTCCCACGGAGACGTAGAGGCCAACTCGCCAGGAATGTTGTCACATAATAGCGCCGAGTGGTTAGGACGGGTTAGATTAGGTTATATTACGTTATTGATGGATATGAAGGTCTCACGGAGACGTAGAGGCCAACTCGCCAGGAATGTTGTCAAATATTACCGCCGAGATGATAGGTTGGGTTAGGTTAGGTTATGTTACGTTATTGATGTATATGAAGGCCCCACGGAGACGTAGAGGCCAACTCGCCAGGAATGTTGTCAAATATTACCGCCGAGATGTTAGGTTGGGTTAGGTTAGGTTACATTACGTTATTGATGTATATGAAGGCCCCACGGAGACGTAGAGGCCAACTGGCCAGGAATGTTGTCAAATATTACCGCCGAGATGATAGGTTGGGTTAGGTTAGATTATATTACGTTATTGATTTATATGAAGGCCGCACGGAGAGGTAGAGGCCAACTCGCCAGGAATGTTGTCAAATATTAGTGCCGAGACGTTAGGTTGGGTTAGGTTAGGTAATATTACGTTATTGATGTATATGAAGGTCCCACGGAGACGTAGAGGCCAACTCGCCAGGAATGTTGTCAAATAATAGCGCCGAGATCTTAGGTTGGGTTAGGTCAGGTAATATTATGTTATTGATGTATATGAAGGTCCCACGGAGACGTAGAGGCCAACTCGCCAGGAATGTTGTCAAATATTCCCGCCGAGATGGTAGGTTGGGCTAGGTTAGGTTATATTACGTTATTGATGTATATAAAGGTCCCACGGAAACATAGAGGCCAACAAGCCAGAAATGTTGTCAAATACTACCGCCGAGTTGTTTCGTTGGTTTAGGTTAGGTTAAATTAAGATTTTGATGTATATGAAGGTCCCACGGAGAGGTAGAGGCCAACTCGCCAGGAATGTTGTCAAATATTAGTGCCGAGGTGTTAGGTTGGATTAGGTTAGGTTATATTACGTTATTGATGTATATAAAAGCCCCACGGAGACGTTGAGGCCAACTCGCCAGGAATGTTGTCAAATATTAGTTCCGAGACATTGGGTTGGGTGAGGTTAGGTTATATTACGTTATTGATGTATATAAAGGCCCCGCGGAGACGTAGAGGCCAACCCGCCAGGAATGTTGTCAAATAATAGCGCCGAAAGGTTAGGTTGGGTTAGTTTAGGTTATATTATGTTATTGATATATGTGAAGGTCCCACGGAGACGTAGAGGCCAACTCGCCAGGAATGTTGTCACATAATAGCGCCGAGTGGTTAGGTCGGGTTATATTAGGTTATATTACGTTATTGATGGATATGAAGGTCTCACGGAGACGTAGAGGCCAACTCGCCAGGAATGTTGTCAAATATTACCGCCGAGATGATAGGTTGGGTTAGGTTAGGTTATATTACGTTATTGATGTATATGAAGGCCCCACGGAGACGTAGAGGCCAACTCGCCAGGAATGTTGTCAAATATTACCGCCGAGATGTTAGGTTGGGTTAGGTTAGGTTATATTACGTTATTGATGTATATGAAGGCCCCACGGAGACGTAGAAGCCAACTCGCCAGGAATGTTGTCAAATATTACCGCCGAGATGTCAGGTTGGGTTAGGTTAGGTTATATTACGTTATTGATGTATATGAAGGCCCCACGGAGACGTAGAGGCCAACTCGCCAGGAATGTTGTCAAATATTACCGCCGAGATGTTAGGTTGGGTCAGGTTAGGTTATATTACGTTATTGATGTATAAGAAGGTCCCACGGAGACGTAGAGGCCAACTCGCCAGGAATGTTGTCAAATAATAGCGCCGAAAGGTTAGGTTGGGTTAGTTTAGGTTATATTATGTTATTGATATATGTGAAGGTCCCACGGAGACGTAGAGGCCAACTCGCCAGGAATGTTGTCACATAATAGCGCCGAGTGGTTAGGTCGGGTTATATTAGGTTATATGACGTTATTGATGGATATGAAGGTCTCACGGAGACGTAGAGGCCAACTCGCCAGGAATGTTGTCAAATATTACCGCCGAGATGATAGGTTGGGTTAGGTTAGGTTATGTTACGTTATTGATGTATATGAAGGCCCCACGGAGACGTAGAGGCCAACTCGCCAGGAATGTTGTCAAATATTACCGCCGAGATGTTAGGTTGGGTTAGGTTAGGTTATATTACGTTATTGATGTATATGAAGGCCCCACGGAGACGTAGAGTCCAACTGGCCAGGAATGTTGTCAAATATTAGTGCCGAGATTTTAGGTTGGTTTAGGTTAGGTTAAATTACGTTATTGATGTATATGAAGGTCCCACTGAGAGGTAGAGGGCAACTCGCCAGGAATGTTGTCAAATATTAGTGCCGAGATGTTAGGTTGGATTAGGTTAGGTTATATTACGTTATTGATGTATATAAAAGCCCCACGGAGACGTTGAGGCCAACTCGCCAGGAATGTTGTCAAATATTCCCGCCGAGATGGTAGGTTGGGCTAGGTTAGGTTATATTACGTTATTGATGTATATAAAGGTCCCACGGAAACATAGAGGCCAACAAGCCAGGAATGTTGTCAAATACTACCGCCGAGTTGTTTCGTTGGTTTAGGTTAGGTTAAATTAAGATTTTGATGTATATGAAGGTCCCACGGAGAGGTAGAGGCCAACTCGCCAGGAATGTTGTCAAATATTAGTGCCGAGATGTTAGGTTGGATTAGGTTAGGTTATATTACGTTATTGATGTATATAAAAGCCCCACGGAGACGTTGAGGCCAACTCGCCAGGAATGTTGTCAAATATTAGTTCCGAGACATTGGGTTGGGTGAGGTTAGGTTATATTACGTTATTGATGTATATAAAGGCCCCGCGGAGACGTAGAGGCCAACCCGCCAGGAATGTTGTCAAATAATAGCGCCGAAAGGTTAGGTTGGGTTAGTTTAGGTTATATTATGTTATTGATATATGTGAAGGTCCCACGGAGACGTAGAGGCCAACTCGCCAGGAATGTTGTCACATAATAGCGCCGAGTGGTTAGGTCGGGTTATATTAGGTTATATTACGTTATTGATGGATATGAAGGTCTCACGGAGACGTAGAGGCCAACTCGCCAGGAATGTTGTCAAATATTACCGCCGAGATGATAGGTTGGGTTAGGTTAGGTTATATTACGTTATTGATGTATATGAAGGCCCCACGGAGACGTAGAGGCCAACTCGCCAGGAATGTTGTCAAATATTACCGCCGAGATGTTAGGTTGGGTTAGGTTAGGTTATATTACGTTATTGATGTATATGAAGGCCCCACGGAGACGTAGAGGCCAACTCGCCAGGAATGTTGTCAAATATTACCGCCGAGATGTCAGGTTGGGTTAGGTTAGGTTATATTACGTTATTGATGTATATGAAGGCCCCACGGAGACGTAGAGGCCAACTCGCCAGGAATGTTGTCAAATATTACCGCCGAGATGTTAGGTTGGGTCAGGTTAGGTTATATTACGTTATTGATGTATAAGAAGGTCCCACGGAGACGTAGAGGCCAACTCGCCAGGAATGTTGTCAAATATTACCGCCGAGATGATAGGTTGGGTTAGGTTAGATTATATTACGTTATTGATTTATATGAAGGCCGCACGGAGAGGTAGAGGCCAACTCGCCAGGAATGTTGTCAAATATTAGTGCCGAGACGTTAGGTTGGGTTAGGTTAGGTAATATTACGTTATTGATGTATATGAAGGTCCCACGGAGACGTAGAGGCCAACTCGCCAGGAATGTTGTCAAATAATAGCGCCGAGATCTTAGGTTGGGTTAGGTCAGGTAATATTATGTTATTGATGTATATGAAGGTCCCACGGAGACGTAGAGGCCAACTCGCCAGGAATGTTGTCAAATATTCCCGCCGAGATGGTAGGTTGGGCTAGGTTAGGTTATATTACGTTATTGATGTATATAAAGGTCCCACGGAAACATAGAGGCCAACAAGCCAGGAATGTTGTCAAATACTACCGCCGAGTTGTTTCGTTGGTTTAGGTTAGGTTAAATTAAGATTTTGATGTATATGAAGGTCCCACGGAGAGGTAGAGGCCAACTCGCCAGGAATGTTGTCAAATATTAGTGCCGAGATGTTAGGTTGGATTAGGTTAGGTTATATTACGTTATTGATGTATATAAAAGCCCCACGGAGACGTTGAGGCCAACTCGCCAGGAATGTTGTCAAATATTAGTTCCGAGACATTGGGTTGGGTGAGGTTAGGTTATATTACGTTATTGATGTATATAAAGGCCCCGCGGAGACGTAGAGGCCAACCCGCCAGGAATGTTGTCAAATAATAGCGCCGAAAGGTTAGGTTGGGTTAGTTTAGGTTATATTATGTTATTGATATATGTGAAGGTCCCACGGAGACGTAGAGGCCAACTCGCCAGGAATGTTGTCACATAATAGCGCCGAGTGGTTAGGTCGGGTTATATTAGGTTATATTACGTTATTGATGGATATGAAGGTCTCACGGAGACGTAGAGGCCAACTCGCCAGGAATGTTGTCAAATATTACCGCCGAGATGATAGGTTGGGTTAGGTTAGGTTATATTACGTTATTGATGTATATGAAGGCCCCACGGAGACGTAGAGGCCAACTCGCCAGGAATGTTGTCAAATATTACCGCCGAGGTGTTAGGTTGGGTTAGGTTAGGTTATATTACGTTATTGATGTATATGAAGGCCCCACGGAGACGTAGAGGCCAACTCGCCAGGAATGTTGTCAAATATTACCGCCGAGATGTCAGGTTGGGTTAGGTTAGGTTATATTACGTTATTGATGTATATGAAGGCCCCACGGAGACGTAGAGGCCAACTCGCCAGGAATGTTGTCAAATATTACCGCCGAGATGTTAGGTTGGGTCAGGTTAGGTTATATTACGTTATTGATGTATAAGAAGGTCCCACGGAGACGTAGAGGCCAACTCGCCAGGAATGTTGTCAAATATTCCCGCCGAGATGATAGGTTGGGCTAGGTTAGGTTATATTACGTTATTGATGTATATAAAGGTCCCACGGAAACATAGAGGCCAACAAGCCAGGAATGTTGTCAAATACTACCGCCGAGTTGTTACGTTGGTTTAGGTTAGGTTAAATTAAGATTTTGATGTATATGAAGGTCCCACGGAGAGGTAGAGGCCAACGCGCCAGGAATGTTGTCAAATATTAGTGCCGAGATGTTAGGTTGGGTTAGGTTAGGTAATATTAAGTTATTGATGTATATGAAGGTCCCACGGTGACGTAGTGGCCAACTCGCCAGGAATGTTGTCAAATATTACCGCCGATGTGTTAGGTTGGGTTAGGTTAGGTTATACTACGTTATTGATATATATGAAGGCCCCACGGAGACGTAGAGGCCAACTCGCCAGGAATGTTGTCAAATATTCCCGCCGAGATGGTAGGTTGGGCTAGGTTAGGTTATATTACGTTATTGATGTATATAAAGGTCCCACGGAAACATAGAGGCCAACAAGCCAGGAATGTTGTCAAATACTACCGCCGAGTTGTTTCGTTGGTTTAGGTTAGGTTAAATTAAGATTTTGATGTATATGAAGGTCCCACGGAGAGGTAGAGGCCAACTCGCCAGGAATGTTGTCAAATATTAGTGCCGAGATGTTAGGTTGGATTAGGTTAGGTTATATTACGTTATTGATGTATATAAAAGCCCCACGGAGACGTTGAGGCCAACTCGCCAGGAATGTTGTCAAATATTAGTTCCGAGACATTGGGTTGGGTGAGGTTAGGTTATATTACGTTATTGATGTATATAAAGGCCCCGCGGAGACGTAGAGGCCAACCCGCCAGGAATGTTGTCAAATAATAGCGCCGAAAGGTTAGGTTGGGTTAGTTTAGGTTATATTATGTTATTGATATATGTGCAGGTCCCACGGAGACGTAGAGGCCAACTCGCCAGGAATGTTGTCACATAATAGCGCCGAGTGGTTAGGTCGGGTTATATTAGGTTATATTACGTTATTGATGGATATGAAGGTCTCACGGAGACGTAGAGGCCAACTCGCCAGGAATGTTGTCAAATATTACCGCCGAGATGATAGGTTGGGTTAGGTTAGGTTATATTACGTTATTGATGTATATGAAGGCCCCACGGAGACGTAGAGGCCAACTCGCCAGGAATGTTGTCAAATATTACCGCCGAGGTGTTAGGTTGGGTTAGGTTAGGTTATATTACGTTATTGATGTATATGAAGGCCCCACGGAGACGTAGAGGCCAACTCGCCAGGAATGTTGTCAAATATTACCGCCGAGATGTCAGGTTGGGTTAGGTTAGGTTATATTACGTTATTGATGTATATGAAGGCCCCACGGAGACGTAGAGGCCAACTCGCCAGGAATGTTGTCAAATATTACCGCCGAGATGTTAGGTTGGGTCAGGTTAGGTTATATTACGTTATTGATGTATAAGAAGGTCCCACGGAGACGTAGAGGCCAACTCGCCAGGAATGTTGTCAAATATTCCCGCCGAGATGATAGGTTGGGCTAGGTTAGGTTATATTACGTTATTGATGTATATAAAGGTCCCACGGAAACATAGAGGCCAACAAGCCAGGAATGTTGTCAAATACTACCGCCGAGTTGTTACGTTGGTTTAGGTTAGGTTAAATTAAGATTTTGATGTATATGAAGGTCCCACGGAGAGGTAGAGGCCAACGCGCCAGGAATGTTGTCAAATATTAGTGCCGAGATGTTAGGTTGGGTTAGGTTAGGTAATATTAAGTTATTGATGTATATGAAGGTCCCACGGTGACGTAGTGGCCAACTCGCCAGGAATGTTGTCAAATATTACCGCCGATGTGTTAGGTTGGGTTAGGTTAGGTTATACTACGTTATTGATATATATGAAGGCCCCGCGGAGACGTAGAGGCCAACCCGCCAGGAATGTTGTCAAATAATAGCGCCGAAAGGTTAGGTTGGGTTAGTTTAGGTTATATTATGTTATTGATATATGTGAAGGTCCCACGGAGACGTAGAGGCCAACTCGCCAGGAATGTTGTCACATAATAGCGCCGAGTGGTTAGGTCGGGTTATATTAGGTTATATTACGTTATTGATGGATATGAAGGTCTCACGGAGACGTAGAGGCCAACTCGCCAGGAATGTTGTCAAATATTACCGCCGAGATGATAGGTTGGGTTAGGTTAGGTTATGTTACGTTATTGATGTATATGAAGGCCCCACGGAGACGTAGAGGCCAACTCGCCAGGAATGTTGTCAAATATTACCGCCGAGATGTTAGGTTGGGTTAGGTTAGGTTATATTACGTTATTGATGTATATGAAGGCCCCACGGAGACGTAGAGTCCAACTGGCCAGGAATGTTGTCAAATATTAGTGCCGAGATTTTAGGTTGGTTTAGGTTAGGTTAAATTACGTTATTGATGTATATGAAGGTCCCACTGAGAGGTAGAGGCCAACTCGCCAGGAATGTTGTCAAATATTAGTGCCGAGATGTTAGGTTGGATTAGGTTAGGTTATATTACGTTATTGATGTATATAAAAGCCCCACGGAGACGTTGAGGCCAACTCGCCAGGAATGTTGTCAAATATTAGTTCCGAGACTTTGGGTTGGGTGAGGTTAGGTTATATTACGTTATTGATGTATATAAAGGCCCCGCGGAGACGTAGAGGCCAACCCGCCAGGAATGTTGTCAAATAATAGCGCCGAAAGGTTAGGTTGGGTTAGTTTAGGTTATATTATGTTATTGATATATGTGAAGGTCCCACGGAGACGTAGAGGCCAACTCGCCAGGAATGTTGTCACATAATAGCGCCGAGTGGTTAGGTCGGGTTATATTAGGTTATATTACGTTATTGATGGATATGAAGGTCTCACGGAGACGTAGAGGCCAACTCGCCAGGAATGTTGTCAAATATTACCGCCGAGATGATAGGTTGGGTTAGGTTAGGTTATATTACGTTATTGATGTATATGAAGGCCCCACGGAGACGTAGAGGCCAACTCGCCAGGAATGTTGTCAAATATTACCGCCGAGATGTTAGGTTGGGTTAGGTTAGGTTATATTACGTTATTGATGTATATGAAGGCCCCACGGAGACGTAGAGGCCAACTCGCCAGGAATGTTGTCAAATATTACCGCCGAGATGTCAGGTTGGGTTAGGTTAGGTTATATTACGTTATTGATGTATATGAAGGCCCCACGGAGACGTAGAGGCCAACTGGCCAGGAATGTTGTCAAATATTACCGCCGAGATGATAGGTTGGGTTAGGTTAGGTTATATTACGATATTGATGTATATAAAATTCCCACGGAGACGTAGAGGCCAACTCGCCAGGAATGTTGTCAAATATTAGTGCCGAGATGTTAGGTTGGCTTAGGTTAGGTTATATTACGTTATTGATGTATATAAAGGCCCCGCGGAGACGTAGAGGCCAACCCGCCAGGAATGTTGTCAAATAATAGCGCCGAAATGTTAGGTTGGGTTAGTTTAGGTTATATTATGTTATTGATATATGTGAAGCTCCCACGGGGACGTAGAGGCCAACTCGCCAGGAATGTTGTCACATAATAGCGCCGAGTGGTTAGGTCGGGTTATATTAGGTTATATTACGTTATTGATGGATATGAAGGTCTCACGGAGACGTAGAGGCCAACTCGCCAGGAATGTTGTCAAATATTACCGCCGAGATGATAGGTTGGGTTAGGTTAGGTTATATTACGTTATTGATGTATATGAAGGCCCCACGGAGACGTAGAGGCCAACTCGCCAGGAATGTTGTCAAATATTAGTGCCGAGATGTTAGGTTGGATTAGGTTAGGTTATATTACGTTATTGATGTATATAAAAGCCCCACGGAGACGTAGAGGCCAACTCGCCAGGAATGTTGTCAAATATTAGTTCCGAGAGATTGGGTTGGGTTATGTTAGGTTATATTACGTTATTGATGTATATAAAGGCCCCAGGAAGACGTAGAGGCCAACCCGCCAGGAATGTTGTCAAATAATAGCGCCGAAAGGTTAGGTTGGGTTAGTTTAGGTTATATTACGTTATTGATGTATATGAAGGTCCCACGGAGAGGTAGAGGCCAACTCGCCAGGAATGTTGTCTAATATTAGTGCCGAGGTTTTAGGTTGGTTTAGGTTAGGTTATACTACGTTATTGATGTATATGAAGGCCCCACGGAGACGTAGAGGCCAACTCGCCAGGAATGTTGTCAAATATTACCGCCGAGATGTTAGGTTGGGTTAGGTTAGGTTATATTACGTTATTGATGTATATGAAGGCCCCACGGAGACGTAGAGTCCAACTGGCCAGGAATGTTGTCAAATATTAGTGCCGAGATTTTAGGTTGGTTTAGGTTAGGTTAAATTACGTTATTGATGTATATGAAGGTCCCACTGAGAGGTAGAGGCCAACTCGCCAGGAATGTTGTCAAATATTACCGCCGAGATGATACGTTGGGTTAGGTTAGGTTATGTTACGTTA
The DNA here is from genome assembly GCA_963969225.1 of Xylocopa violacea. Taxonomy (NCBI): domain Eukaryota; kingdom Metazoa; phylum Arthropoda; class Insecta; order Hymenoptera; family Apidae; genus Xylocopa; species Xylocopa violacea. Next base: position 4,610,545 of record CAXAJV010001082.1, read on the forward strand.
TTGATGTATATGAAGGCCCCACGGAGACGTAGAGGCCAACTCGCAAGGAATGTTGTCAAATATTAGTTCCGAGACATTGGGTTGGGTGAGGTTAGGTTATATTACGTTATTGATGTATATAAAGGCCCCGCGGAGACGTAGAGGCCAACCCGCCAGGAATGTTGTCAAATAATAGCGCCGAAAGGTTAGGTTGGGTTAGTTTAGGTTATATTATGTTATTGATATATGTGAAGGTCCCACGGAGACGTAGAGGCCAACTCGCCAGGAATGTTGTCACATAATAGCGCCGAGTGGTTAGGTCGGGTTATATTAGGTTATATTACGTTATTGATGGATATGAAGGTCTCACGGAGACGTAGAGGCCAACTCGCCAGGAATGTTGTCAAATATTACCGCCGAGATGATAGGTTGGGTTAGGTTAGGTTATGTTACGTTATTGATGTATATGAAGGCCCCACGGAGACGTAGAGGCCAACTCGCCAGGAATGTTGTCAAATATTACCGCCGAGATGTTAGGTTGGGTTAGGTTAGGTTATATTACGTTATTGATGTATATGAAGGCCCCACGGAGACGTAGAGTCCAACTGGCCAGGAATGTTGTCAAATATTAGTGCCGAGATTTTAGGTTGGTTTAGGTTAGGTTAAATTACGTTATTGATGTATATGAAGGTCCCACTGAGAGGTAGAGGCCAACTCGCCAGGAATGTTGTCAAATATTAGTGCCGAGATGTTAGGTTGGATTAGGTTAGGTTATATTACGTTATTGATGTATATAAAAGCCCCACGGAGACGTTGAGGCCAACTCGCCAGGAATGTTGTCAAATATTAGTTCCGAGACTTTGGGTTGGGTGAGGTTAGGTTATATTACGTTATTGATGTATATAAAGGCCCCGCGGAGACGTAGAGGCCAACCCGCCAGGAATGTTGTCAAATAATAGCGCCGAAAGGTTAGGTTGGGTTAGTTTAGGTTATATTATGTTATTGATATATGTGAAGGTCCCACGGAGACGTAGAGGCCAACTCGCCAGGAATGTTGTCACATAATAGCGCCGAGTGGTTAGGACGGGTTATATTAGGTTATATTACGTTATTGATGGATATGAAGGTCTCACGGAGACGTAGACGCCAACTCGCCAGGAATGTTGTCAAATATTACCGCCGAGATGATAGGTTGGGTTAGGTTAGGTTATATTACGTTATTGATGTATATGAAGGCCCCACGGAGACGTAGAGGCCAACTCGCCAGGAATGTTGTCAAATATTACCGCCGAGATGTTAGGTTGGGTTAGGTTAGGTTATATTACGTTATTGATGTATATGAAGGCCCCACGGAGACGTAGAGGCCAACTCGCCAGGAATGTTGTCAAATATTACCGCCGAGATGTCAGGTTGGGTTAGGTTAGGTTATATTACGTTATTGATGTATATGAAGGCCCCACGGAGACGTAGAGGCCAACTGGCCAGGAATGTTGTCAAATATTACCGCCGAGATGATAGGTTGGGTTAGGTTAGGTTATATTACGATATTGATGTATATAAAATTCCCACGGAGACGTAGAGGCCAACTCGCCAGGAATGTTGTCAAATATTAGTGCCGAGATGTTAGGTTGGATTAGGTTAGGTTATATTACGTTATTGATGTATATAAAGGCCCCGCGGAGACGTAGAGGCCAACCCGCCAGGAATGTTGTCAAATAATAGCGCCGAAATGTTAGGTTGGGTTAGTTTAGGTTATATTATGTTATTGATATATGTGAAGCTCCCACGGAGACGTAGAGGCCAACTCGCCAGGAATGTTGTCACATAATAGCGCCGAGTGGTTAGGTCGGGTTATATTAGGTTATATTACGTTATTGATGGATATGAAGGTCTCACGGAGACGTAGAGCCCAACTCGCCAGGAATGTTGTCAAATATTAGTGCCGAGATTTTAGGTTGGTTTAGGTTAGGTTAAATTACGTTATTGATGTATATGAAGGTCCCACTGAGAGGTAGAAGCCAACTCGCCATGAATGTTGTCAAATATTAGTGCCGAGATGTTAGGTTGGGTTAAGTTAGGTAATATTACGTTATTGATGTATATGAAGGTCCCACGGTGACGTAGTGGCCAACTCGCCAGGAATGTTGTCAAATATTACCGCCGATGTGTTAGGTTGGGTTAGGTTAGGTTATACTACATTATTGATGTATATGAAGGCCCCACGGAGACGTAGAGGCCAACTCGGCAGAAATGTTGTCAAATATTACCGCCGAGATGATAGGTTGGGTTAGGTTAGGTTATATTACGATATTGATGTATATAAAATTCCCACGGAGACGTAGAGGCCAACTCGCCAGGAATGTTGTCAAATATTAGTGCCGAGATGTTAGGTTGGATTAGGTTAGGTTATATTACGTTATTGATGTATATAAAGGCCCCGCGGAGACGTAGAGGCCAACCCGCCAGGAATGTTGTCAAATAATAGCGCCGAAATGTTAGGTTGGGTTAGTTTAGGTTATATTATGTTATTGATATATGTGAAGCTCCCACGGAGACGTAGAGGCCAACTCGCCAGGAATGCTGTCACATAATAGCGCCGAGTGGTTAGGTCGGGTTATATTAGGTTATATTACGTTATTGATGGATATGAAGGTCTCACGCAGACGTAGAGGCCAACTCGCCAGGAATGTTGTCAAATATTACCGCCGAGATGATAGGTTGGGTTAGGTTAGGTTATATTACGTTATTTATGTATATGAAGGCCCCACGGAGACGTAGAGGCCAACTCGCCAGGAATGTTGTCAAATATTAGTGCCGAGATGTTAGGTTGGATTAGGTTAGGTTATATTACGTTATTGATGTATATAAAAGCCCCACGGAGACGTAGAGGCCAACTCGCCAGGAATGTTGTCAAATATTAGTTCCGAGAGATTGGGTTGGGTTATGTTAGGTTATATTACGTTATTGATGTATATAAAGGCCCCAGGAAGACGTAGAGGCCAACCCGCCAGGAATGTTGTCAAATAATAGCGCCGAAAGGTTAGGTTGGGTTAGTTTAGGTTATATTACGTTATTGATGTATATGAAGGTCCCACGGAGAGGTAGAGGCCAACTCGCCAGGAATGTTGTCTAATATTAGTGCCGAGGTTTTAGGTTGGTTTAGGTTAGGTTAAATTACCTTATTGATGTATATGAAGGTCCCACTGAGAGGTAGAGGCCAACTCGCCAGGAATGTTGTCAAATATTAGTGCCGAGATGTTAGGATGGGTTAAGTTAGGTAATATTACGTTATTGATGTATATGAAGGTCCCACGGTGACGTAGTGTCCAACTCGCCAGGAATGTTGTCAAATATTAGTGCCGAGATGTTAGGTTGGATTAGGTTAGGTTATATTACGTTATTGATGTATAAGAAGGTCCCACGGAGACGTAGAGGCCAACTCGCCAGGAATGTTGTCAAATATTACCGCCGAGATGATAGGTTGGGTTAGGTTAGGTTATATTACGTTATTGATGTATATAAAATTCCCACGGAGACGTAGAGGCCAACCCGCCAGGAATGTTGTCAAATAATAGCGCCGAAAGGTTAGGTTGGGTTAGTTTAGGTTATATTATGTTATTGATATATGTGAAGGTCCCACGGAGACGTAGAGGCCAACTCGCCAGGAATGTTGTCACATAATAGCGCCGAGTGGTTAGGTCGGGTTATATTAGGTTATATTACGTTATTGATGGATATGAAGGTCTCACGGAGACGTAGAGGCCAACTCGCCAGGAATGTTGTCAAATATTACCGCCGAGATGATAGGTTGGGTTAGGTTAGGTTATATTACGTTATTGATGTATATGAAGGCCCCACGGAGACGTAGAGGCCAACTCGCCAGGAATGTTGTCAAATATTACCGCCGAGATGTTAGGTTGGGTTAGGTTAGGTTATATTACGTTATTGATGTATATGAAGGCCCCACGGAGACGTAGAGGCCAACTCGCCAGGAATGTTGTCAAATATTACCGCCGAGATGTCAGGTTGGGATAGGTTAGGTTATATTACGTTATTGATGTATATGAAGGCCCCACGGAGACGTAGAGGCCAACTGGCCAGGAATGTTGTCAAATATTACCGCCGAGATGATAGGTTGTGTTAGGTTAGATTATATTACGTTATTGATGTATATGAAGGCCGCACGGAGAGGTAGAGGCCAACTCGCCAGGAATGTTGTCAAATATTAGTGCCGAGATTTTAGGTTGGTTTAGGTTAGGTTAAATTACGTTATTGATGTATATGAAGGTCCCACTGAGAGGTAGAAGCTAACTCGCCATGAATGTTGTCAAATATTAGTGCCGAGATGTTAGGTTGGGTTAAGTTAGGTAATATTACGTTATTGATGTATATGTAGGTCCCACGGTGACGTAGTGGCCAACTCGCCAGGAATGTTGTCAAATATTACCGCCGATGTGTTAGGTTGGGTTAGGTTAGGTTATACTACATTATTGATGTATATGAAGGCCCCACGGAGACGTAGAGGCCAACTCGCCAGGAATGTTGTCAAATATTACCGCCGAGATGTCAGGTTGGGTTAGGTTAGGTTATATTACGTTATTGATGTATATGAAGGCCCCACGGAGACGTAGAGGCCAACTGGCCAGGAATGTTGTCAAATATTACCGCCGAGATGATAGGTTGTGTTAGGTTAGATTATATTACGTTATTGATGTATATGAAGGCCGCACGGAGAGGTAGAGGCCAACTCGCCAGGAATGTTGTCAAATATTAGTGCCGAGATTTTAGGTTGGTTTAGGTTAGGTTAAATTACGTTATTGATGTATATGAAGGTCCCACTGAGAGGTAGAAGCCAACTCGCCATGAATGTTGTCAAATATTAGTGCCGAGATGTTAGGTTGGGTTAAGTTAGGTAATATTACGTTATTGATGTATATGAAGGTCCCACGGTGACGTAGTGGCCAACTCGCCAGGAATGTTGTCAAATATTACCGCCGATGTGTTAGGTTGGGTTAGGTTAGGTTATACTACATTATTGATGTATATGAAGGTCCCACGGAGACGTAGAGGCCAACTCGGCAGAAATGTTGTCAAATATTACCGCCGAGATGATAGGTTGGGTTAGGTTAGGTTATATTACGTTATTGATGTATATAAAATTCCCACGGAGACGTAGAGGCCAACTCGCCAGGAATGTTGTCAAATATTAGTGCCGAGATGTTAGGTTGGATTAGGTTAGGTTATATTACGTTATTGATGTATATAAAGGCCCCGCGGAGACGTAGAGGCCAACCCGCCAGGAATGTTGTCAAATAATAGCGCCGAAATGTTGGGTTGGGTTAGTTTAGGTTATATTATGTTATTGATATATGTGAAGCTCCCACGGAGACGTAGAGGCCAACTCGCCAGGAATGTTGTCACATAATAGCGCCGAGTGGTTAGGTCGGGTTATATTAGGTTATATTACGTTATTGATGGATATGAAGGTCTCACGGAGACGTAGAGGCCAACTCGCCAGGAATGTTGTCAAATATTACCGCCGAGATGATAGGTTGGGTTAGGTTAGGTTATATTACGTTATTGATGTATATGAAGGCCCCACGGAGACGTAGAGGCCAACTAGCCAGGAATGTTGTCAAATATTAGTGCCGAGATGTTAGGTTGGATTAGGTTAGGTTATATTACGTTATTGATGTATATAAAAGCCCCACGGAGACGTAGAGGCCAACTCGCCAGGAATGTTGTCAAATATTAGTTCCGAGAGATTGGGTTGGGTTATGTTAGGTTATATTACGTTATTGATGTATATAAAGGCCCCAGGAAGACGTAGAGGCCAACCCGCCAGGAATGTTGTCAAATAATAGCGCCGAAAGGTTAGGTTGGGTTAGTTTAGGTTATATTACGTTATTGATGTATATGAAGGTCCCACGGAGAGGTAGAGGCCAACTCGCCAGGAATGTTGTCTAATATTAGTGCCGATGTTTTAGGTTGGTTTAGGTTAGGTTAAATTACCTTATTGATGTATATGAAGGTCCCACTGAGAGGTAGAGGCCAACTCGCCAGGAATGTTGTCAAATATTAGTGCCGAGATGTTAGGATGGGTTAAGTTAGGTAATATTACGTTATTGATGTATATGTAGGTCCCACGGTGACGTAGTGTCCAACTCGCCAGGAATGTTGTCAAATATTACCGCCGATGTGTTAGGTTGGGTTAGGTTAGGTTATACTACGTTATTGATGTATATGAAGGCCCCACGGAGACGTAAAGGCCAACTCGGCAGAAATGTTGTCAAATATTACCGCCGAGATGATAGGTTGGGTTAGGTTAGATTATATTACGTTATTGATTTATATGAAGGCCGCACGGAGAGGTAGAGGCCAACTCGCCAGGAATGTTGTCAAATATTAGTGCCGAGACGTTAGGTTGGGTTAGGTTAGGTAATATTACGTTATTGATGTATATGATGGTCCCACGGAGACGTAGAGGCCAACTCGCCAGGAATGTTGTCAAATAATAGCGCCGAGATCTTAGGTTGGGTTAGGTCAGGTAATATTATGTTATTGATGTATATGAAGGTCCCACGGAGACGTAGAGGCCAACTCGCCAGGAATGTTGTCAAATATTCCCGCCGAGATGGTAGGTTGGGCTAGGTTAGGTTATATTACGTTATTGATGTATATAAAGGTCCCACGGAAACATAGAGGCCAACAAGCCAGGAATGTTGTCAAATACTACCGCCGAGTTGTTTCGTTGGTTTAGGTTAGGTTAAATTAAGATTTTGATGTATATGAAGGTCCCACGGAGAGGTAGAGGCCAACTCGCCAGGAATGTTGTCAAATATTAGTGCCAAGATGTTAGGTTGGATTAGGTTAGGTTATATTACGTTATTGATGTATATAAAAGCCCCACGGAGACGTTGAGGCCAACTCGCCAGGAATGTTGTCAAATATTAGTTCCGAGACATTGGGTTGGGTGAGGTTAGGTTATATTACGTTATTGATGTATATAAAGGCCCCGCGGAGACGTAGAGGCCAACCCGCCAGGAATGTTGTCAAATAATAGCGCCGAAAGGTTAGGTTGGGTTAGTTTAGGTTATATTATGTTATTGATATATGTGAAGGTCCCACGGAGACGTAGAGGCCAACTCGCCAGGAATGTTGTCACATAATAGCGCCGAGTGGTTAGGTCGGGTTATATTAGGTTATATTACGTTATTGATGGATATGAAGGTCTCACGGAGACGTAGAGGCCAACTCGCCAGGAATGTTGTCAAATATTACCGCCGAGATGATAGGTTGGGTTAGGTTAGGTTATATTACGTTATTGATGTATATGAAGGCCCCACGGAGACGTAGAGGCCAACTCGCCAGGAATGTTGTCAAATATTACCGTCGAGATGTTAGGTTGGGTTAGGTTAGGTCATATTACGTTATTGATGTATATGAAGGCCCCACGGAGACGTAGAGGCCAACTCGCCAGGAATGTTGTCAAATATTACCGCCGAGATGTCAGGTTGGGTTAGGTTAGGTTATATTACGTTATTGATGTATATGAAGGCCCCACGGAGACGTAGAGGCCAAATGGCCAGGAATGTTGTCAAATATTACCGCCGAGATGATAGGTTGTGTTAGGTTAGATTATATTACGTTATTGATGTATATGAAGGCCGCACGGAGAGGTAGAGGCCAACTCGCCAGAATGTTGTCAAATATTAGTGCCGAGATGTTAAGTTGGGTTAGGTTAGGTAATATTACGTTATTGATGTATATGAAGGTCCCACGGAGACGTAGAGGCCAACTCGCCAGGAGTGTTGTCAAATATTAGTGCCGAGATTTTAGGTTGGTTTAGGTTAGGTTAAATTACGTTATTGATGTATATGAAGGTCCCACTGAGAGGTAGAGGCTAACTCGCCAGGAATGTTGTCAAATATTAGTGCCGAGATGTTAGGTTGGGTTAAGTTAGGTAAAGTTACGTTATTGATGTATATGAAGGTCCCACGGTGACGTAGTGGCCAACTCGCCAGGAATGTTGTCAAATATTACCGCCGATGTGTTAGGTTGGGTTAGGTTAGGTTATACTACGTTATTGATGTATATGAAGGCCCCACGGAGACGTAGAGGCCTACTCGGCAGAAATGTTGTCAAATATTACCGCCGAGATGATAGGTTGGGTTAGGTTAGGTTATATTACGTTATTGATGTATATAAAATTCCCACGGAGACGTAGAGGCCAACTCGCCAGGAATGTTGTCAAATATTAGTGCCGAGATGTTAGGTTGGATTAGGTTAGGTTATATTACGTTATTGATGTATATAAAGGCCCCGCGGAGACGTAGACGCCAACCCGCCAGGAATGTTGTCAAATAATAGCGCCGAGATGTTAGGTTGGGTTAGGTCAGGTAATATTATGTTATTGATATATATGAAGGTCCCACGGAGACGTAGAGGCCAACTCGCCAGGAATGTTGTCAAATATTCCCGCCGAGATGGTAGGTTGGGCTAGGTTAGGTTATATTACGTTATTGATGTATATAAAGGTCCCACGGAAACGTAGAGGCCAACAAGCCAGGAATGTTGTCAAATACTACCGCCGAGTTGTTTCGTTGGTTTAGGTTAGGTTAAATTAAGATTTTGATGTATATGAAGGTCCCACGGAGAGGTAGAGGCCAACTCGCCAGGAATGTTGTCAAATATTAGTGCCGAGATGTTAAGTTGGATTAGGTTAGGTTATATTACGTTATTGATGTATATAAAAGCCCCACGGAGACGTTGAGGCCAACTCGCCAGGAATGTTGTCAAATATTAGTTCCGAGACATTGGGTTGGGTGACGTTAGGTTATATTACGTTATTGATGTATATAAAGGCCCCGCGGAGACGTAGAGGCCAACCCGCCAGGAATGTTGTCAAATAATAGCGCCGAAACGTTAGGTTGGGTTAGTTTAGGTTATATTATGTTATTGATATATGTGAAGGTCCCACGGAGACGTAGAGGCCAACTCGCCAGGAATGTTGTCACATAATAGCGCCGAGTGGTTAGGTCGGGTTATATTAGGTTATATTACGTTATTGATGGATATGAAGGTCTCACGGAGGCGTAGAGGCCAACTCGCCAGGAATGTTGTCAAATATTAACGCCGAGATGATAGGTTGGGTTAGGTTAGGTTATATTACGTTATTGATGTATATGAAGGCCCCACGGAGACGTAGAGGCCAACTCGCCAGGAATGTTGTCAAATATTACCGCCGAGATGTTAGGTTGGGTTAGGTTAGGTTATATTACGTTATTGATGTATATGAAGGCCCCACGGAGACGTAGAGGCCAACTCGCCAGGAATGTTGTCAAATATTACCGCCGATGTGTTAGGTTGGGTTAGGTTAGGTTATACTACGTTATTGATGTATATGAAGGCCCCGCGGAGACGTAGAGGCCAACCCGTGAGGAATGTTGTCAAATAATAGCGCCGAAAGGTTAGGTTGGGTTAGTTTAGGTTATATTATGTTATTGATATATGTGAAGGTCCCACGGAGACGTAGAGGCCAACTCGCCAGGAATGTTGTCACATAATAGCGCCGAGTGGTTAGGACGGGTTAGATTAGGTTATATTACGTTATTGATGGATATGAAGGTCTCACGGAGAGGTAGAGGCTAACTCGCCAGGAATGTTGTCAAATATTAGTGCCGAGATGTTAGGTTGGGTTAAGTTAGGTAAAGTTACGTTATTGATGTATATGAAGGTCCCACGGTGACGTAGTGGCCAACTCGCCAGGAATGTTGTCAAATATTACCGCCGATGTGTTAGGTTGGGTTAGGTTAGGTTATACTACGTTATTGATGTATATGAAGGCCCCACGGAGACGTAGAGGCCTACTCGGCAGAAATGTTGTCAAATATTACCGCCGAGATGATAGGTTGGGTTAGGTTAGGTTATATTACGTTATTGATGTATATAAAATTCCCACGGAGACGTAGAGGCCAACTCGCCAGGAATGTTGTCAAATATTAGTGCCGAGATGTTAGGTTGGATTAGGTTAGGTTATATTACGTTATTGATGTATATAAAGGCCCCGCGGAGACGTAGAGGCCAACCCGCCAGGAATGTTGTCAAATAATAGCGCCGAGATGTTAGGTTGGGTTAGGTCAGGTAATATTATGTTATTGATATATATGAAGGTCCCACGGAGACGTAGAGGCCAACTCGACAGGAATGTTGTCAGATATTCCCGCCGAGATGGTAGGTTGGGCTAGGTTAGGTTATATTACGTTATTGATGTATATAAAGGTCCCACGGAAACGTAGAGGCCAACAAGCCAGGAATGTTGTCAAATACTACCGCCGAGTTGTTTCGTTGGTTTAGGTTAGGTTAAATTAAGATTTTGATGTATATGAAGGTCCCACGGAGAGGTAGAGGCCAACTCGCCAGGAATGTTGTCAAATATTAGTGCCGAGATGTTAAGTTGGATTAGGTTAGGTTATATTACGTTATTGATGTATATAAAAGCCCCACGGAGACGTTGAGGCCAACTCGCCAGGAATGTTGTCAAATATTAGTTCCGAGACATTGGGTTGGGTGACGTTAGGTTATATTACGTTATTGATGTATATAAAGGCCCCGCGGAGACGTAGAGGCCAACCCGCCAGGAATGTTGTCAAATAATAGCGCCGAAAGGTTAGGTTGGGTTAGTTTAGGTTATATTATGTTATTGATATATGTGAAGGTCCCACGGAGACGTAGAGGCCAACTCGCCAGGAATGTTGTCACATAATAGCGCCGAGTGGTTAGGTCGGGTTATATTAGGTTATATTACGTTATTGATGGATATGAAGGTCTCACGGAGGCGTAGAGGCCAACTCGCCAGGAATGTTGTCAAATATTAACGCCGAGATGATAGGTTGGGTTAGGTTAGGTTATATTACGTTATTGATGTATATGAAGGCCCCACGGAGACGTAGAGGCCAACTCGCCAGGAATGTTGTCAAATATTACCGCCGAGATGTTAGGTTGGGTTAGGTTAGGTTATATTACGTTATTGATGTATATGAAGGCCCCACGGAGACGTAGAGGCCAACTCGCCAGGAATGTTGTCAAATATTACCGCCGATGTGTTAGGTTGGGTTAGGTTAGGTTATACTACGTTATTGATGTATATGAAGGCCCCGCGGAGACGTAGAGGCCAACCCGTCAGGAATGTTGTCAAATAATAGCGCCGAAAGGTTAGGTTGGGTTAGTTTAGGTTATATTATGTTATTGATATATGTGAAGGTCCCACGGAAACGTAGAGGCCAACTCGCCAGGAATGTTGTCACATAATAGCGCCGAGTGGTTAGGACGGGTTAGATTAGGTTATATTACGTTATTGATGGATATGAAGGTCTCACGGAGACGTAGAGGCCAACTCGCCAGGAATGTTGTCAAATATTACCGCCGAGATGATAGGTTGGGTTAGGTTAGGTTATGTTACGTTATTGATGTATATGAAGGCCCCACGGGGACGTAGAGGCCAACTCGCCAGGAATGTTGTCAAATATTAGTGCCGAGACGTTAGGTTGGGTTAGGTTAGGTAATATTACGTTATTGATGTATATGAAGGTCCCACGGAGACGTAGAGGCCAACTCGCCAGGAATGTTGTCAAATAATAGCGCCGAGATCTTAGGTTGGGTTAGGTCAGGTAATATTATGTTATTGATGTATATGAAGGTCCCACGGAGACGTAGAGGCCAACTCGCCAGGAATGTTGTCAAATATTCCCGCCGAGATGGTAGGTTGGTCTAGGTTAGGTTATATTACGTTATTGATGTATATAAAGGTCCCACGGAAACATAGAGGCCAACAAGCCAGGAATGTTGTCAAATACTACCGCCGAGTTGTTTCGTTGGTTTAGGTTAGGTTAAATTAAGATTTTGATGTATATGAAGGTCCCACGGAGAGGTAGAGGCCAACTCGCCAGGAATGTTGTCAAATATTAGTGCCGAGATGTTAAGTTGGATTAGGTTAGGTTATATTACGTTATTGATGTATATAAAAGCCCCACGGAGACGTTGAGGCCAACTCGCCAGGAATGTTGTCAAATATTAGTTCCGAGACATTGGGTTGGGTGACGTTAGGTTATATTACGTTATTGATGTATATAAAGGCCCCGCGGAGACGTAGAGGCCAACCCGCCAGGAATGTTGTCAAATAATAGCGCCGAAAGGTTAGGTTGGGTTAGTTTAGGTTATATTATGTTATTGATATATGTGAAGGTCCCACGGAGACGTAGAGGCCAACTCGCCAGGAATGTTGTCACATAATAGCGCCGAGTGGTTAGGTCGGGTTATATTAGGTTATATTACGTTATTGATGGATATGAAGGTCTCACGCAGGCGTAGAGGCCAACTCGCCAGGAATGTTGTCAAATATTAACGCCGAGATGATAGGTTGGGTTAGGTTAGGTTATATTACGTTATTGATGTATATGAAGGCCCCACGGAGACGTAGAGGCCAACTCGCCAGGAATGTTGTCAAATATTACCGCCGAGATGTTAGGTTGGGTTAGGTTAGGTTATATTACGTTATTGATGTATATGAAGGCCCCACGGAGACGTAGAGGCCAACTCGCCAGGAATGTTGTCAAATATTACCGCCGATGTGTTAGGTTGGGTTAGGTTAGGTTATACTACGTTATTGATGTATATGAAGGCCCCGCGGAGACGTAGAGGCCAACCCGTCAGGAATGTTGTCAAATAATAGCGCCGAAAGGTTAGGTTGGGTTAGTTTAGGTTATATTATGTTATTGATATATGTGAAGGTCCCACGGAGACGTAGAGGCCAACTCGCCAGGAATGTTGTCACATAATAGCGCCGAGTGGTTAGGACGGGTTAGATTAGGTTATATTACGTTATTGATGGATATGAAGGTCTCACGGAGACGTAGAGGCCAACTCGCCAGGAATGTTGTCAAATATTACCGCCGAGATGATAGGTTGGGTTAGGTTAGGTTATGTTCCGTTATTGATGTATATGAAGGCCCCACGGGGACGTAGAGGCCAACTCGCCAGGAATGTTGTCAAATATTAGTGCCGAGACGTTAGGTTGGGTTAGGTTAGGTAATATTACGTTATTGATGTATATGAAGGTCCCACGGAGACGTAGAGGCCAACTCGCCAGGAATGTTGTCAAATAATAGCGCCGAGATCTTAGGTTGGGTTAGGTCAGGTAATATTATGTTATTGATGTATATGAAGGTCCCACGGAGACGTAGAGGCCAACTCGCCAGGAATGTTGTCAAATATTCCCGCCGAGATGGTAGGTTGGTCTAGGTTAGGTTATATTACGTTATTGATGTATATAAAGGTCCCACGGAAACATAGAGGCCAACAAGCCAGGAATGTTGTCAAATAATACCGCCGAGTTGTTTCGTTGGTTTAGGTTAGGTTAAATTAAGATTTTGATGTATATGAAGGTCCCACGGAGAGGTAGAGGCCAACTCGCCAGGAATGTTGTCAAATATTAGTGCCGAGACGTTAGGTTGGGTTAGGTTAGGTAATATTACGTTATTGATGTATATGAAGGTCCCACGGAGACGTAGAGGCCAACTCGCCAGGAATGTTGTCAAATATTACCGCCGAGATGTCAGGTTGGGTTAGGTTAGGTTATATTACGTTATTGATGTATATGAAGGCCCCACGGAGACGTAGAGGCCAAATGGCCAGGAATGTTGTCAAATATTACCGCCGAGATGATAGGTTGTATTAGGTTAGATTATATTACGTTATTGATGTATATGAAGGCCGCACGGAGAGGTAGAGGCCAACTCGCCAGAATGTTGTCAAATATTAGTGCCGAGATGTTAAGTTGGGTTAGGTTAGGTAATATTACGTTATTGATGTATATGAAGGTCCCACGGTGACGTAGTGGCCAACTCGCCAGGAATGTTGTCAAATATTACCGCCGATGTGTTAGGTTGGGTTAGGTTAGGTTATATTACGTTATTGATGTATATAAAATTCCCACGGAGACGTAGAGGCCAACTCGCCAGGAATGTTGTCAAATATTAGTGCCGAGATGTTAGGTTGGATTAGGTTAGGTTATATTACGTTATTGATGTATATAAAGGCCCCGCGGAGACGTAGAGGCCAACCCGCCAGGAATGTTGTCAAATAATAGCGCCGAGATGTTAGGTTGGGTTAGGTCAGGTAATATTATGTTATTGATGTATATGAAGGTCCCACGGAGACGTAGAGGCCAACTCGCCAGGAATTATGTCAAATATTACCGCCGAGATGTTAGGTTGGGTCAGGTTAGGTTATATTACGTTATTGATGTATAAGAAGGTCCCACGGAGACGTAGAGGCCAACTCGCCAGGAATGTTGTCAAATATTCCCGCCGAGATGATAGGTTGGGCTAGGTTAGGTTATTTTACGTTATTGATGTATATAAAGGTCCCACGGAAACATAGAGGCCAACAAGCCAGGAATGTTGTCAAATACTACCGCCGAGTTGTTACGTTGGTTTAGGTTAGGTTAAATTAAGATTTTGATGTATATGAAGGTCCCATGGAGAGGTAGAGGCCAACGCGCCAGGAATGTTGTCAAATATTAGTGCCGAGATGTTAGGTTGGGTTAGGTTAGGTAATATTAAGTTATTGATGTATATGAAGGTCCCACGGTGACGTAGTGGCCAACTCGCCAGGAATGTTGTCAAATATTACCGCCGATGTGTTAGGTTGGGTTAGGTTAGGTTATACTACGTTATTGATGTATATGAAGGCCCCACGGAGACGTAGAGGCCAACTCGGCAGAAATGTTGTCAAATATTACCGCCGAGATGATAGGTTGGGTTAGGTTAGGTTATATTACGTTATTGATGTATATAAAATTCCCACGGAGACGTAGAGGCCAACTCGCCAGGAATGTTGTCAAATATTAGTGCCGAGATGTTAGGTTGGATTAGGTTAGGCTATATTACGTTATTGATGTATATAAAGGCCCCGCGGAGACGTAGAGGCCAACCCGTCAGGAATGTTGTCAAATAATAGCGCCGAAAGGTTAGGTTGGGTTAGTTTAGGTTATATTATGTTATTGATATATGTGAAGGTCCCACGGAGGCGTAGAGGCCAACTCGCGAGGAATGTTGTCACATAATAGCGCCGAGTGGTTAGGTCGGGTTATATTAGGTTATATTACGTTATTGATGGATATGAAGGTCTCACGGAGACGTAGAGGCCAACTCGGCAGAAATGTTGTCAAATATTACCGCCGAGATGATAGGTTGGGTTAGGTTAGGTTATATTACGTTATTGATGTATATAAAATTCCCACGGAGACGTAGAGGCCAACTCGCCAGGAATGTTGTCAAATATTAGTGCCGAGATGTTAGGTTGGATTAGGTTAGGTTATATTACGTTATTGATGTATATAAAGGCCCCGCGGAGACGTAGAGGCCAACAAGCCAGGAATGTTGTCAAATACTACCGCCGAGTTGTTACGTTGGTTTAGGTTAGGTTAAATTAAGATTTTGATGTATATGAAGGTCCCATGGAGAGGTAGAGGCCAACGCGCCAGGAATGTTGTCAAATATTAGTGCCGAGATGTTAGGTTGGGTTAGGTTAGGTAATATTAAGTTATTGATGTATATGAAGGTCCCACGGTGACGTAGTGGCCAACTCGCCAGGAATGTTGTCAAATATTACCGCCGATGTGTTAGGTTGGGTTAGGTTCGGTTATACTACGTTATTGATGTATATGAAGGCCCCACGGAGACGTAGAGGCCAACTCGGCAGAAATGTTGTCAAATATTACCGCCGAGATGATAGGTTGGGTTAGTTTAGGTTATATTACGTTATTGATGTATATGAAGGTCCCACGGAGAGGTAGAGGTCAACTCGCCAGGAATGTTGTCAAATATTAGTGCCGAGATTTTAGGTTGGTTTAGGTTAGGTTAAATTACGTTATTGATGTATATGAAGGTCCCACTGAGAGGTAGAGGCCAATTCGCAAGGAATGTTGTCAAATATTAGTGCCGAGATGTTAGGTTGGGTTAAGTTAGGTAATATTACGTTATTGATGTATATGAAGGTCCCACGGTGACGTAGAGGCCAACTCGCCAGGAATGTTGTCAAATATTACCGCCGATGTGTTAGGTTGGGTTAGGTTAGGTTATACTACGTTATTGATGTATATGAAGGCCCCACGGAGACGTAGAGGCCAACTCGGCAGAAATGTTGTCAAATATTACCGCCGAGATGATAGGTAGGTTAGGTTAGGTTATATTACGTTATTGATTTATATAAAATTCCCACGGAGACGTAGAGGCTAACTCGCCAGGAATGTTGTCAAATATTAGTGCCGAGATGTTAGGTTGGATTAGGTTAGGTTATATTACGTTATTGATGTATATAAAATCTCCACGGAGACGTTGAGGCCAACTTGCCAGGAATGTTGTCAAATAATAGCGCCGAAAGGTTAGGTTGGGTTAGTTTAGGTTATATTATGTTATTGATATATGTGAAGGTCCCACGGAGACGTAGAGGCCAACTCGCCAGGAATGTTGTCAAATATTACCGCCGAGATGTTAGGTTGGGTTAGGTTAGGTTATATTACGTTATTGATGTATATGAAGGCCCCACGGAGACGTAGAGGCCAACTGGCCAGGAATGTTGTCAAATATTACCGCCGAGATGATAGGTTGGGTTAGGTTAGATTATATTACGTTATTGATGTATATGAAGGTCCCACGGTGACGTAGAGGCCAACTCGCCAGGAATGTTGTCAAATATTAGTGCCGAGATGTTAGGTTGGATTAGGTTAGGTTATATTACGTTATTGATGTATATAAAAGCCCCACGGAGACGTAGAGGCCAACTCGCCAGGAATGTTGTCAAATATTAGTTCCGAGAGATTGGGATGGGTTAGGTTAGGTTATATTACGTTATTGATGTATATAAAGGCCCCGCGGAGACGTAGAGGCCAACCCGCCAGGAATGTTGTCAAATAATAGCGCCGAAAGGTTAGGTTGGGTTAGTTTAGGTTATATTATGTTATTGATATATGTGAAGGTCCCACGGAGACGTAGAGGCCAACTCGCCAGGAATGTTGTCACATAATAGCGCCGAGTGGTTAGGTCGGGTTATATTAGGTTATATTACGTTATTGATGGATATGAAGGTCTCACGGAGACGTAGAGGCCAACTCGCCAGGAATGTTGTCAAATATTACCGCCGAGATGATAGGTTGGGTTAGGTTAGGTTATATTACGTTATTGATGTATATGAAGGCCCCACGGAGACGTAGAGGCCAACTCGCCAGGAATGTTGTCAAATATTACCGCCGAGATGTTAGGTTGGGTTAGGTTAGGTTATATTACGTTATTGATGTATATGAAGGCCCCACGGAGACGTAGAGGCCAACTCGCCAGGAATGTTGTCAAATATTACCGCCGAGATGTTAGGTTGGGTTAGGTTAGGTTATATTACGTTATTGATGTATATGAAGGCCCCACGGAGACGTAGAGGCCAACTGGCCAGGAATGTTGTCAAATATTACCGCCGAGATGATAGGTTGGGTTAGGTTAGATTATATTACGTTATTGATGTATATGAAGGCCGCACGGAGAGGTAGAGGCCAACTCGCCAGGAATGTTGTCAAATATTAGTGCCGAGATGTTAGGTTGGGTTAGGTTAGGTAATATTACGTTATTGATGTATATGAAGGTCCCACGGAGACGTAGACGCCAACTCGCCAGGAATGTTGTCAAACAATAGCGCCGAGATCTTAGGTTGGGTTAGGTCAGGTAATATTATGTTATTGATGTATATGAAGGTCCCACGGAGACGTAGAGGCCAACTCGCCAGGAATGTTGTCAAATATTCCCGCCGAGATGTTAGGTTGGGTTAGGTTAGGTTATATTACGTTATTGATGTATATAAAAGTCCCACGGAAACATAGAACCCAACAAGCCAGGAATGTTGTCAAATACTACCGCCGAGATGTTACGTTGGATTAGGTAAGGTTATATTACGTTATTGATGTATATAAAAGCCCCACGGAGACGTTGAGGCCAACTCGCCAGGAATGTTGTCAAATATTAGTTTCGAGACATTGGGTTGGGTTAGGTTAGGTTATATTACGTTATTGATGTATATAAAGGCCCCGCGGAGACGTAGAGGCCAACCCGCCAGGAATGTTGTCAAATAATAGCGCCGAAAGGTTAGGTTGGGTTAGTTTAGGTTATATTTCGTTTTTGATGGATATGAAGGACTCACGGAGACGTAGAGGCCAACTCGCCAGGAATGTTGTCAAATATTACCGCCGAGATGATAGGTTGGGTTAGGTTAGGTTATATTACGTTATTGATGTATATGAAGGTCCCATTGAGAGGTAGAGGCCAATTCGCAAGGAATGTTGTCAAATATTAGTGCCGAGATGTTAGGTTGGGTTAAGTTAGGTAATATTACGTTATTGATGTATATGAAGGTCCCACGGTGACGTAGAGGCCAACTCGCCAGGAATGTTGTCAAATATTACCGCCGATGTGTTAGGTTGGGTTAGGTTAGGTTATACTACGTTATTGATGTATATGAAGGCCCCACGGAGACGTAGAGGCCAACTCGGCAGAAATGTTGTCAAATATTACCGCCGAGATGATAGGTTGGGTTAGGTTAGGTTATATTACGTTATTGATTTATATAAAATTCCCACGGAGACGTAGAGGCTAACTCGCCAGGAATGTTGTCAAATATTAGTGCCGAGATGTTAGGTTGGATTAGGTTAGGTTATATTACGTTATTGATGTATATAAAAGCCCCACGGAGACGTTGAGGCCAACTCGCCAGGAATGTTGTCAAATAATAGCGCCGAAAGGTTAGGTTGGGTTAGTTTAGGTTATATTATGTTATTGATATATGTGAAGGTCCCACGGAGACGTAGAGGCCAACTCGCCAGGAATGTTGTCACATAATAGCGCCGAGTGGTTAGGTCGGGTTATATTAGGTTATATTACGTTATTGATAGATATGAAGGTCTCACGGAGACGTAGAGGCCAACTCGCCAGGAATGTTGTCAAATATTACCGCCGAGATGATAGGTTGGGTTAGGTTAGGTAATATTAAGTTATTGATGTATATGAAGGTCCCACGGTGACGTAGAGGCCAACTCGCCAGGAATGTTGTCAAATATTAGTGCCGAGATGTTAGGTTGGATTAGGTTAGGTTATATTACGTTATTGATGTATATAAAAGCCCCACGGAGACGTAGAGGCCAACTCGCCAGGAATGTTGTCAAATATTAGTTCCGAGAGATTGGGTTGGGTTAGGTTAGGTTATATTACGTTATTGATGTATATAAAGGCCCCGCGGAGACGTAGAGGCCAACCCGCCAGGAATGTTGTCAAATATTAGTTTCGAGACATTGGGTTGGGTGAGGTTAGGTTATATTACGTTATTGATGTATATAAAGGCCCCGCGGAGACGTAGAAGCCAACCCGCCAGGAATGTTGTCAAATAATAGCGCCGAAAGGTTAGGTTGTGTTAGTTTAGGTTATATTATGTTATTGATATATGTGAAGGTCCCACGGAGACGTAGAGGCCAACTCGCCAGGAATGTTGTCACATAATAGCGCCGAGTGGTTAGGTCGGGTTATATTAGGTTATATTTCGTTTTTGATGGATATGAAGGACTCACGGAGACGTAGAGGCCAACTCGCCAGGAATGTTGTCAAATATTACCGCCGAGATGATAGGTTGGGTTAGGTTAGGTTATATTACGTTATTGATGTATATGAAGGCCCCACGGAGACGTAGAGGCCAACTCGCCAGGAATGTTGTCAAATATTACCGCCGAGATGTTAGGTTGGGTTAGGTTAGGTAATATTACGTTATTGATGTATATGAAGGTCCCACGGAGACGTAGAGGCCAACTCGCCAGGAATGTTGTCAAATAATAGCGCCGAGATCTTAGGTTGGGTTAGGTCAGGTAATATTATGTTATTGATGTATATGAAGGTCCCACGGAGACGTAGAGGCCAACTCGCCAGGAATGTTGTCAAATATTCCCGCCGAGATGGTAGGTTGGGCTAGGTTAGGTTATATTACGTTATTGATGTATATAAAAGTCCCACGGAAACATAGAAGCCAACAAGCCAGGAATGTTGTCAAATACTACCGCCGAGATGTTACGTTGGATTAGGTTAGGTTATATTACGTTATTGATGTATATAAAAGCCCCACGGAGACGTTGAGGCCAACTCGCCAGGAATGTTGTCAAATATTAGTTTCGAGACATTGGGTTGGGTGAGGTTAGGTTATATTACGTTATTGATGTATATAAAGGCCCCGCGGAGACGTAGAAGCCAACCCGCCAGGAATGTTGTCAAATAATAGCGCCGAAAGGTTAGGTTGGGTTAGTTTAGGTTATATTATGTTATTGATATATGTGAAGGTCCTACGGAGACGTAGGGGCCAACTCGCCGGGAATGTTGTCACATAATAGCGCCGAGTGGTTAGGTCGGGTTATATTAGGTTATATTTCGTTATTGATGGATATGAAGGTCTCACGGAGACGTAGAGGCCAACTCGCCAGGAATGTTGTCAAATATTACCGCCGAGATGATAGGTTGGGTTAGGTTAGGTTATATTACGTTATTGATGTATATGAAGGCCCCACGGAGACGTAGAGGCCAACTCGCCAGGAATGTTGTCAAATATTACCGCCGAGATGTTAGGTTGGGTTAGGTTAGGTTATATTACGTTATTGATGTATATAAAAGCCCCACGGAGACGTTGAGGCCAACTCGCCAGGAATGTTGTCAAATATTAGTTTCGAGACATTGGGTTGGGTTAGGTTAGGTAATATTACGTTATTGATGTATATGAAGGTCCCACGGAGACGTAGAGGCCAACTCGCCAGGAATGTTGTCAAATAATAGCGCCGAGATCTTAGGTTGGGTTAGGTCAGGTAATATTATGTTATTGATGTATATGAAGGTCCCACGGAGACGTAGAGGCCAACTCGCCAGGAATGTTGTCAAATATTCCCGCCGAGATGGTAGGTTGGTCTAGGTTAGGTTATATTACGTTATTGATGTATATAAAGGTCCCACGGAAACATAGAGGCCAACAAGCCAGGAATGTTGTCAAATACTACCGCCGAGTTGTTTCGTTGGTTTAGGTTAGGTTAAATTAAGATTTTGATGTATATGAAGGTCCCACGGAGAGGTAGAGGCCAACTCGCCAGGAATGTTGTCAAATATTAGTGCCGAGATGTTAAGTTGGATTAGGTTAGGTTATATTACGTTATTGATGTATATAAAAGCCCCACGGAGACGTTGAGGCCAACTCGCCAGGAATGTTGTCAAATATTAGTTCCGAGACATTGGGTTGGGTGACGTTAGGTTATATTACGTTATTGATGTATATGAAGGCCCCACGGAGACGTAGAGGCCAACTCGGCAGAAATGTTGTCAAATATTACCGCCGAGATGATAGGTTGGGTTAGGTTAGGTTATATTACGTTATTGATGTATATAAAATTCCCACGGAGACGTAGAGGCCAACTCGCCAGGAATGTTGTCAAATATTAGTGCCGAGATGTTAGGTTGGATTAGGTTAGGCTATATTACGTTATTGATGTATATAAAGGCCCCGCGGAGACGTAGAGGCCAACCCGCCAGGAATGTTGTCAAATAATAGCGCCGAAAGGTTAGGTTGGGTTAGTTTAGGTTATATTATGTTATTGATATATGTGAAGGTCCCACGGAGGCGTAGAGGCCAACTCGCGAGGAATGTTGTCACATAATAGCGCCGAGTGGTTAGGTCGGGTTATATTAGGTTATATTACGTTATTGATGGATATGAAGGTCTCACGGAGACGTAGAGGCCAACTCGGCAGAAATGTTGTCAAATATTACCGCCGAGATGATAGGTTGGGTTAGGTTAGGTTATATTACGTTATTGATGTATATAAAATTCCCACGGAGACGTAGAGGCCAACTCGCCAGGAATGTTGTCAAATATTAGTGCCGAGATGTTAGGTTGGATTAGGTTAGGTTATATTACGTTATTGATGTATATAAAGGCCCCGCGGAGACGTAGAGGCCAACAAGCCAGGAATGTTGTCAAATACTACCGCCGAGTTGTTACGTTGGTTTAGGTTAGGTTAAATTAAGATTTTGATGTATATGAAGGTCCCACGGAGAGGTAGAGGCCAACGCGCCAGGAATGTTGTCAAATATTAGTGCCGAGATGTTAGGTTGGGTTAGGTTAGGTAATATTAAGTTATTAATGTATATGAAGGTCCCACGGTGACGTAGAGGCCAACTCTCCAGGAATGTTGTCATATATTACCGCCGATGTGTTAGGTTGGGTTAGGTTAGGTTATACTACGTTATTGATGTATATGAAGGCCCCGCGGAGACGTAGAGGCCAACTCGGCAGAAATGTTGTCAAATATTACCGCCGAGATGATAGGTTGGGTTAGGTTAGGTTATATTACGTTATTGATGTATATAAAACTCCCACGGAGACGTAGAGGCCAACTCGCCAGGAATGTTGTCAAATATTATTTCCGAGACATTGGGTTGGGTGAGGTTAGGTTATATTACGTTATTGATGTATATAAAGGCCCCGCGGAGACGTAGAGGCCAACCCGCCAGGAATGTTGTCAAATAATAGCGCCGAAAGGTTAGGTTGGGTTAGTTTAGGTTATATTACGTTATTGATGTATATGAAGGTCCCACGGAGAGGTAGAGGTCAACTCGCCAGGAATGTTGTCAAATATTAGTGCCGAGATTTTAGGTTGGTTTAGGTTAGGTTAAATTACGTTATTGATGTATATGAAGGTCCCACTGAGAGGTAGAGGCCAATTCGCAAGGAATGTTGTCAAATATTAGTGCCGAGATGTTAGGTTGGGTTAAGTTAGGTAATATTACGTTATTGATGTATATGAAGGTCCCACGGTGACGTAGAGGCCAACTCGCCAGGAATGTTGTCAAATATTACCGCCGATGTGTTAGGTTGGGTTAGGTTAGGTTATACTACGTTATTGATGTATATGAAGGCCCCACGGAGACGTAGAGGCCAACTCGGCAGAAATGTTGTCAAATATTACCGCCGAGATGATAGGTAGGTTAGGTTAGGTTATATTACGTTATTGATTTATATAAAATTCCCACGGAGACGTAGAGGCTAACTCGCCAGGAATGTTGTCAAATATTAGTGCCGAGATGTTAGGTTGGATTAGGTTAGGTTATATTACGTTATTGATGTATATAAAATCTCCACGGAGACGTTGAGGCCAACTTGCCAGGAATGTTGTCAAATAATAGCGCCGAAAGGTTAGGTTGGGTTAGTTTAGGTTATATTATGTTATTGATATATGTGAAGGTCCCACGGAGACGTAGAGGCCAACTCGCCAGGAATGTTGTCACATAATAGCGCCGAGTGGTTAGGTCGGGTTATATTAGGTTATATTACGTTATTGATAGATATGAAGGTCTCACGGAGACGTAGAGGCCAACTCGCCAGGAATGTTGTCAAATATTACCGCCGAGATGATAGGTTGGGTTAGGTTAGGTAATATTAAGTTATTGATGTATATGAAGGTCCCACGGTGACGTAGAGGCCAACTCGCCAGGAATGTTGTCAAATATTAGTGCCGAGATGTTAGGTTGGATTAGGTTAGGTTATATTACGTTATTGATGTATATAAAAGCCCCACGGAGACGTAGAGGCCAACTCGCCAGGAATGTTGTCAAATATTAGTTCCGAGAGATTGGGATGGGTTAGGTTAGGTTATATTACGTTATTGATGTATATAAAGGCCCCGCGGAGACGTAGAGGCCAACCCGCCAGGAATGTTGTCAAATAATAGCGCCGAAAGGTTAGGTTGGGTTAGTTTAGGTTATATTATGTTATTGATATATGTGAAGGTCCCACGGAGACGTAGAGGCCAACTCGCCAGGAATGTTGTCACATAATAGCGCCGAGTGGTTAGGTCGGGTTATATTAGGTTATATTACGTTATTGATGGATATGAAGGTCTCACGGAGACGTAGAGGCCAACTCGCCAGGAATGTTGTCAAATATTACCGCCGAGATGATAGGTTGGGTTAGGTTAGGTTATATTACGTTATTGATGTATATGAAGGCCCCACGGAGACGTAGAGGCCAACTCGCCAGGAATGTTGTCAAATATTACCGCCGAGATGTTAGGTTGGGTTAGGTTAGGTTATATTACGTTATTGATGTATATGAAGGCCCCACGGAGACGTAGAGGCCAACTCGCCAGGAATGTTGTCAAATATTACCGCCGAGATGTTAGGTTGGGTTAGGTTAGGTTATATTACGTTATTGATGTATATGAAGGCCCCACGGAGACGTAGAGGCCAACTGGCCAGGAATGTTGTCAAATATTACCGCCGAGATGATAGGTTGGGTTAGGTTAGATTATATTACGTTATTGATGTATATGAAGGCCGCACGGAGAGGTAGAGGCCAACTCGCCAGGAATGTTGTCAAATATTAGTGCCGAGATGTTAGGTTGGGTTAGGTTAGGTAATATTACGTTATTGATGTATATGAAGGTCCCACGGAGACGTAGACGCCAACTCGCCAGGAATGTTGTCAAATAATAGCGCCGAGATCTTAGGTTGGGTTAGGTCAGGTAATATTATGTTATTGATGTATATGAAGGTCCCACGGAGACGTAGAGGCCAACTCGCCAGGAATGTTGTCAAATATTCCCGCCGAGATGTTAGGTTGGGTTAGGTTAGGTTATATTACGTTATTGATGTATATAAAAGTCCCACGGAAACATAGAACCCAACAAGCCAGGAATGTTGTCAAATACTACCGCCGAGATGTTACGTTGGATTAGGTAAGGTTATATTACGTTATTGATGTATATAAAAGCCCCACGGAGACGTTGAGGCCAACTCGCCAGGAATGTTGTCAAATATTAGTTTCGAGACATTGGGTTGGGTTAGGTTAGGTTATATTACGTTATTGATGTATATAAAGGCCCCGCGGAGACGTAGAGGCCAACCCGCCAGGAATGTTGTCAAATAATAGCGCCGAAAGGTTAGGTTGGGTTAGTTTAGGTTATATTTCGTTTTTGATGGATATGAAGGACTCACGGAGACGTAGAGGCCAACTCGCCAGGAATGTTGTCAAATATTACCGCCGAGATGATAGGTTGGGTTAGGTTAGGTTATATTACGTTATTGATGTATATGAAGGTCCCATTGAGAGGTAGAGGCCAATTCGCAAGGAATGTTGTCAAATATTAGTGCCGAGATGTTAGGTTGGGTTAAGTTAGGTAATATTACGTTATTGATGTATATGAAGGTCCCACGGTGACGTAGAGGCCAACTCGCCAGGAATGTTGTCAAATATTACCGCCGATGTGTTAGGTTGGGTTAGGTTAGGTTATACTACGTTATTGATGTATATGAAGGCCCCACGGAGACGTAGAGGCCAACTCGGCAGAAATGTTGTCAAATATTACCGCCGAGATGATAGGTTGGGTTAGGTTAGGTTATATTACGTTATTGATTTATATAAAATTCCCACGGAGACGTAGAGGCTAACTCGCCAGGAATGTTGTCAAATATTAGTGCCGAGATGTTAGGTTGGATTAGGTTAGGTTATATTACGTTATTGATGTATATAAAAGCCCCACGGAGACGTTGAGGCCAACTCGCCAGGAATGTTGTCAAATAATAGCGCCGAAAGGTTAGGTTGGGTTAGTTTAGGTTATATTATGTTATTGATATATGTGAAGGTCCCACGGAGACGTAGAGGCCAACTCGCCAGGAATGTTGTCACATAATAGCGCCGAGTGGTTAGGTCGGGTTATATTAGGTTATATTACGTTATTGATAGATATGAAGGTCTCACGGAGACGTAGAGGCCAACTCGCCAGGAATGTTGTCAAATATTACCGCCGAGATGATAGGTTGGGTTAGGTTAGGTAATATTAAGTTATTGATGTATATGAAGGTCCCACGGTGACGTAGAGGCCAACTCGCCAGGAATGTTGTCAAATATTAGTGCCGAGATGTTAGGTTGGATTAGGTTAGGTTATATTACGTTATTGATGTATATAAAAGCCCCACGGAGACGTAGAGGCCAACTCGCCAGGAATGTTGTCAAATATTAGTTCCGAGAGATTGGGTTGGGTTAGGTTAGGTTATATTACGTTATTGATGTATATAAAGGCCCCGCGGAGACGTAGAGGCCAACCCGCCAGGAATGTTGTCAAATATTAGTTTCGAGACATTGGGTTGGGTGAGGTTAGGTTATATTACGTTATTGATGTATATAAAGGCCCCGCGGAGACGTAGAAGCCAACCCGCCAGGAATGTTGTCAAATAATAGCGCCGAAAGGTTAGGTTGTGTTAGTTTAGGTTATATTATGTTATTGATATATGTGAAGGTCCCACGGAGACGTAGAGGCCAACTCGCCAGGAATGTTGTCACATAATAGCGCCGAGTGGTTAGGTCGGGTTATATTAGGTTATATTTCGTTTTTGATGGATATGAAGGACTCACGGAGACGTAGAGGCCAACTCGCCAGGAATGTTGTCAAATATTACCGCCGAGATGATAGGTTGGGTTAGGTTAGGTTATATTACGTTATTGATGTATATGAAGGCCCCACGGAGACGTAGAGGCCAACTCGCCAGGAATGTTGTCAAATAATAGCGCCGAGATCTTAGGTTGGGTTAGGTCAGGTAATATTATGTTATTGATGTATATGAAGGTCCCACGGAGACGTAGAGGCCAACTCGCCAGGAATGTTGTCAAATATTCCCGCCGAGATGGTAGGTTGGGCTAGGTTAGGTTATATTACGTTATTGATGTATATAAAAGTCCCACGGAAACATAGAAGCCAACAAGCCAGGAATGTTGTCAAATACTACCGCCGAGATGTTACGTTGGATTAGGTTAGGTTATATTACGTTATTGATGTATATAAAAGCCCCACGGAGACGTTGAGGCCAACTCGCCAGGAATGTTGTCAAATATTAGTTTCGAGACATTGGGTTGGGTGAGGTTAGGTTATATTACGTTATTGATGTATATAAAGGCCCCGCGGAGACGTAGAAGCCAACCCGCCAGGAATGTTGTCAAATAATAGCGCCGAAAGGTTAGGTTGGGTTAGTTTAGGTTATATTATGTTATTGATATATGTGAAGGTCCCACGGAGACGTAGGGGCCAACTCGCCGGGAATGTTGTCACATAATAGCGCCGAGTGGTTAGGTCGGGTTATATTAGGTTATATTTCGTTATTGATGGATATGAAGGTCTCACGGAGACGTAGAGGCCAACTCGCCAGGAATGTTGTCAAATATTACCGCCGAGATGATAGGTTGGGTTAGGTTAGGTTATATTACGTTATTGATGTATATGAAGGCCCCACGGAGACGTAGAGGCCAACTCGCCAGGAATGTTGTCAAATATTACCGCCGAGATGTTAGGTTGGGTTAGGTTAGGTTATATTACGTTATTGATGTATATAAAAGCCCCACGGAGACGTTGAGGCCAACTCGCCAGGAATGTTGTCAAATATTAGTTTCGAGACATTGGGTTGGGTTAGGTTAGGTTATATTACGTTATTGATGTATATAAAGGCCCCGCGGAGACGTAGAGGCCAACCCGCCAGGAATGTTGTCAAATAATAGCGCCGAAAGGTTAGGTTGGGTTAGTTTAGGTTATATTTCGTTTTTGATGGATATGAAGGACTCACGGAGACGTAGAGGCCAACTCGCCAGGAATGTTGTCAAATATTACCGCCGAGATGATAGGTTGGGTTAGGTTAGGTTATATTACGTTATTGATGTATATGAAGGTCCCATTGAGAGGTAGGGGCCAATTCGCAAGGAATGTTGTCAAATATTAGTGCCGAGATGTTAGGTTGGGTTAAGTTAGGTAATATTACGTTATTGATGTATATGAAGGTCCCACGGTGACGTAGAGGCCAACTCGCCAGGAATGTTGTCAAATATTACCGCCGATGTGTTAGGTTGGGTTAGGTTAGGTTATACTACGTTATTGATGTATATGAAGGCCCCACGGAGACGTAGAGGCCAACTCGGCAGAAATGTTGTCAAATATTACCGCCGAGATGATAGGTTGGGTTAGGTTAGGTTATATTACGTTATTGATTTATATAAAATTCCCACGGAGACGTAGAGGCTAACTCGCCAGGAATGTTGTCAAATATTAGTTCCGAGAGATTGGGTTGGGTTAGGTTAGGTTATATTACGTTATTGATGTATATAAAGGCCCCGCGGAGACGTAGAGGCCAACCCGCCAGGAATGTTGTCAAATATTAGTTTCGAGACATTGGGTTGGGTGAGGTTAGGTTATATTACGTTATTGATGTATATAAAGGCCCCGCGGAGACGTAGAAGCCAACCCGCCAGGAATGTTGTCAAATAATAGCGCCGAAAGGTTAGGTTGTGTTAGTTTAGGTTATATTATGTTATTGATATATGTGAAGGTCCCACGGAGACGTAGAGGCCAACTCGCCAGGAATGTTGTCACATAATAGCGCCGAGTGGTTAGGTCGGGTTATATTAGGTTATATTTCGTTTTTGATGGATATGAAGGACTCACGGAGACGTAGAGGCCAACTCGCCAGGAATGTTGTCAAATATTACCGCCGAGATGATAGGTTGGGTTAGGTTAGGTTATATTACGTTATTGATGTATATGAAGGCCCCACGGAGACGTAGAGGCCAACTCGCCAGGAATGTTGTCAAATATTACCGCCGAGATGTTAGGTTGGGTTAGGTTAGGTAATATTACGTTATTGATGTATATGAAGGTCCCACGGAGACGTAGAGGCCAACTCGCCAGGAATGTTGTCAAATAATAGCGCCGAAAGGTTAGGTTGGGTTAGTTTAGGTTATATTATGTTATTGATATATGTGAAGGTCCCACGGAGACGTAGAGGCCAACTCGCCAGGAAAGTTGTCAAATATTAGTTCCGAGAGATTGGGTTGGGTTAGGTTAGGTTATATTACGTTATTGATGTATATAAAGGCCCCGCGGAGACGTAGAGGCCAACCCGCCAGGAATGTTGTCAAATATTAGTTTCGAGACATTGGGTTGGGTGAGGTTAGGTTATATTACGTTATTGATGTATATAAAGGCCCCGCGGAGACGTAGAAGCCAACCCGCCAGGAATGTTGTCAAATAATAGCGCCGAAAGGTTAGGTTGTGTTAGTTTAGGTTATATTATGTTATTGATATATGTGAAGGTCCCACGGAGACGTAGAGGCCAACTCGCCAGGAATGTTGTCACATAATAGCGCCGAGTGGTTAGGTCGGGTTATATTAGGTTATATTTCGTTTTTGATGGATATGAAGGACTCACGGAGACGTAGAGGCCAACTCGCCAGGAATGTTGTCAAATATTACCGCCGAGATGATAGGTTGGGTTAGGTTAGGTTATATTACGTTATTGATGTATATGAAGGCCCCACGGAGACGTAGAGGCCAACTCGCCAGGAATGTTGTCAAATATTACCGCCGAGATGTTAGGTTGGGTTAGGTTAGGTAATATTACGTTATTGATGTATATGAAGGTCCCACGGAGACGTAGAGGCCAACTCGCCAGGAATGTTGTCAAATAATAGCGCCGAGATCTTAGGTTGGGTTAGGTCAGGTAATATTATGTTATTGATGTATATGAAGGTCCCACGGAGACGTAGAGGCCAACTCGCCAGGAATGTTGTCAAATATTCCCGCCGAGATGGTAGGTTGGGCTAGGTTAGGTTATATTACGTTATTGATGTATATAAAAGTCCCACGGAAACATAGAAGCCAACAAGCCAGGAATGTTGTCAAATACTACCGCCGAGATGTTACGTTGGATTAGGTTAGGTTATATTACGTTATTGATGTATATAAAAGCCCCACGGAGACGTTGAGGCCAACTCGCCAGGAATGTTGTCAAATATTAGTTTCGAGACATTGGGTTGGGTGAGGTTAGGTTATATTACGTTATTGATGTATATAAAGGCCCCGCGGAGACGTAGAAGCCAACCCGCCAGGAATGTTGTCAAATAATAGCGCCGAAAGGTTAGGTTGGGTTAGTTTAGGTTATATTATGTTATTGATATATGTGAAGGTCCCACGGAGACGTAGGGGCCAACTCGCCGGGAATGTTGTCACATAATAGCGCCGAGTGGTTAGGTCGGGTTATATTAGGTTATATTTCGTTATTGATGGATATGAAGGTCTCACGGAGACGTAGAGGCCAACTCGCCAGGAATGTTGTCAAATATTACCGCCGAGATGATAGGTTGGGTTAGGTTAGGTTATATTACGTTATTGATGTATATGAAGGCCCCACGGAGACGTAGAGGCCAACTCGCCAGGAATGTTGTCAAATATTACCGCCGAGATGTTAGGTTGGGTTAGGTTAGGTTATATTACGTTATTGATGTATATGAAGGCCCCACGGAGACGTAGAGGCCAACTCGCCAGGAATGTTGTCAAATATTACCGCCGAGATGTTAGGTTGGGTTAGGTTAGGTTATATTACGTTATTGATGTATATGAAGGCCCCACGGAGACGTAGAGGCCAACTGGCCAGGAATGTTGTCAAATATTACCGCCGAGATGATAGGTTGGGTTAGGTTAGATTATATTACGTTATTGATGTATATGAAGGCCGCACGGAGTGGTAGAGGCCAACTCGCCAGGAATGTTGTCAAATATTGGTGCCGAGATGTTAGGTTGGGTTAGGTTAGGTAATATTACGTTATTGATGTATATGAAGGTCCCACGGAGACGTAGAGGCCAACTCGCCAGGAATGTTGTCAAATAATAGCGCCGAGATCTTAGGTTGGGTTAGGTCAGGTAATATTATGTTATTGATGTATATGAAGGTCCCACGGAGACGTAGAGGCCAACTCGCCAGGAATGTTGTCAAATATTCCCGCCGAGATGGTAGGTTGGGCTAGGTTAGGTTATATTACGTTATTGATGTATATAAAAGTCCCACGGAAACATAGAAGCCAACAAGCCAGGAATGTTGTCAAATACTACCGCCGAGATGTTACGTTGGATTAGGTTAGGTTATATTACGTTATTGATGTATATAAAAGCCCCACGGAGACGTTGAGGCCAACTCGCCAGGAATGTTGTCAAATATTAGTTTCGAGACATTGGGTTGGGTGAGGTTAGGTTATATTACGTTATTGATGTATATAAAGGCCCCGCGGAGACGTAGAAGCCAACCCGCCAGGAATGTTGTCAAATAATAGCGCCGAAAGGTTAGGTTGGGTTAGTTTAGGTTATATTATGTTATTGATATATGTGAAGGTCCCACGGAGACGTAGAGGCCAACTCGCCAGGAATGTTGTCACATAATAGCGCCGAGTGGTTAGGTCGGGTTATATTAGGTTATATTTCGTTATTGATGTATATGAAGGTCTCACGGAGACGTAGAGGCCAACTCGCCAGGAATGTTGTCAAATATTACCGCCGAGATGATAGGTTGGGTTAGGTTAGGTTATATTACGTTATTGATGTATATGAAGGCCCCACGGAGACGTAGAGGCCAACTCGCCAGGAATGTTGTCAAATATTACCGCCGAGATGTTAGGTTGGGTTAGGTTAGGTTATATTACGTTATTGATGTATATGAAGGCCCCACGGAGACGTAGAAGCCAACTGGCCAGGAATGATGTCAAATATTACCGCCGAGATGATAGGTTGGGTTAGGTTAGATTATATTACGTTATTGATGTATATGAAGGCCGTGCGGAGAGGTAGAGGCCAACTCGCCAGGAATGTTGTCAAATATTAGTGCCGAGATGTTAGGTTGGGTTAGGTTAGGTAATTTTACGTTATTGATGTATACGAAGGTCCCACGGAGACGTAGAGGCCAACTCGCCAGGAATGTTGTCAAATAATAGCGCCGAGATCTTAGGTTGGGTTAGGTCAGGTAATATTATGTTATTGATGTATATGAAGGTCCCACGGAGACGTAGAGGCCAACTCGCCAGGAATGTTGTCAAATATTCCCGCCGAGATGGTAGGTTGGGCTAGGTTAGGTTATATTACGTTATTGATGTATATAAACGTCCCACGGAAACATAGAGGCCAACAAGCCAGGAATGTTGTCAAATACTACCGCCGAGATGTTACGTTGGTTTAGGTTAGGTTAAATTAAGATATTGATGTATATGACGGTCCCACGGAGAGGTAAAGGCCAACTCGCCAGGAATGTTGTCAAATATTAGTGCCGAGATGTTAGGTTGGGTTAGGTTAGGTAATATAAAGTTATTGATGTATATGAAGGTCCCACGGTGACGTAGAGGCCAACTCGCCAGGAATGTTGTCAAATATTAGTGCCGAGATGTTAGGTTGGATTAGGTTAGGTTATATTACGTTATTGATGTATATAAAAGCCCCACGGAGACGTAGAGGCCAACTCGCCAGGAATGTTGTCAAATATTAGTGCCGAGATGTTAGGTTGGGTTAAGTTAGGTAATATTACGTTATTGATGTATATGAAGGTCCCACGGTGACGTAGTGGCCAACTCGCCAGGAATGTTGTCAAATATTACCGCCGATGTGTTAGGTTGGGTTAGGTTAGGTTATACTACATTATTGATGTATATGAAGGCCCCACGGAGACGTAGAGGCCAACTCGGCAGAAATGTTGTCAAATATTACCGCCGAGATGTTAGGTTGGTTTAGGTTAGGTTATATTACGTTATTGATGTATATGAAGGCCCCACGGAGACGTAGATGCCAACTGGCCTGGAATGTTGTCAAATATTACCGCCGAGATGATAGGTTGTGTTAGGTTAGATTATATTACGTTATTGATGTATGTGAAGGCCGCACGGAGAGGTAGAGGCCAACTCGCAGGAATGTTGTCAAATATTAGTGCCGAGATGTTAGGTTGGGTTAGGTTAGGTAATATTACGTTATTGATGTATATGAAGGTCCCACGGAGACGTAGAGGCCAACTCGCCAGGAATGTTGTCAAATAATAGCGCCGAGATCTTAGGTTGGGTTAGGTTAGGTTTTATTACGTTATTGATGTATATAAAAGCCCCACGGAGACGTAGAGGCCAACTCGCCAGGAATGTTGTAAAATATTAGTTCCGAGAGATTGGGTTGGGTTAGGTTAGGTTATATTACGATATTGATGTATATAAAGGCCCCGCGGAGACGTAGAGGCCAACCCGCCAGGAATGTTGTCAAATAATAGCGCCGAAAGGGTAGGTTGGGTTAGTTTAGGTTATATTACGTTATTGATGTATATGAAGGTCCCACGGAGAGGTAGAGGCCAACTCGCCAGGAATGTTGTCAAATATTACCGCCGATGTGTTAGGTTGGGTTAGGTTAGGTTATACTACGTTATTGATGTATATGAAGGCCCCACGGAGACGTAGAGGCCAACTCGTCAGAAATGTTGTCAAATATTACCGCCGAGATGATAGGTTGGGTTAGGTTAGGTTATATTACGTTATTGATGTATATAAAATTCCCACGGAGACGTAGAGGCCAACTCGCCAGGGATGTTGTCAAATATTAGTGCCGAGATGTTAGGTTGGATTAGGTTAGGTTATATTACGTAATTTATGTATATAAAAGCCCCACGGAGACGTTGAGGCCAACTCGCCAGGAATGTTGTCAAATATTAGTTCCGAGAGATTGGGTTGGGTTAGGTTAGGATATATTACGTTATTGATGTATATAAAGGCCCCGCGGAGACGTAGAGGCCAACCCGCCAGGAATGTTGTCAAATAATAGCGCCGAAAAGTTAGGTTGGGTTAGTTTAGGTTATATTATGTTATTGATATATGTGAAGGTCCCACGGAGACGTAGAGGCCAACTCGCCAGGAATGTTGTCACATAATAGCGCCGAGTGGTTAGGTCGGGTTATATTAGGTTATATTACGTTATTGATGTATATGAAGTTCCCACTGAGAGGTAGAGGCCAACTTGCCAGGAATGTTGTCAAATATTACCGCCGAAATGATAGGTTGGGTTAGGTTAGGTTATATTACGTTATTGGTGTATATGAAGGCCCCACGGAGACGTAGAGGCCAACTCGCCAGGAATGTTGTCAAATATTCCCGCCGAGATGTTACGTTGGTTTAGGTTAGGTTAAATTACGTTATTGATGTATATGAAGGTCCCACTGAGAGGTAGAGGCCAACTCGCCAGGAATGTTGTCAAATATTAGTGCCGAGATGTTAGGTTGGGTTAAGTTAGGTAATATTACGTTATTGATGTATATGAAGGTCCCACCGTGACGTAGAGGCCAATTCGCCAGGAATGTTGTCAAATATTACCGCCGATGTGTTAGGTTGGGTTAGGTTAGGTTATACTACGTTATTGATGTATATGAAGGCCCCACGGAGACGTAGAGGCCAACTCGCCAGGAATGTTGTCAAATATTACCGCCGAGATGATAGGTTGGGTTAGGTTAGGTAATATTAAGTTATTGATGTATATGAAGGTCCCACGGTGACGTAGAGGCCAACTCGCCAGGAATGTTGTCAAATATTAGTGCCGAGATGTTAGGTTGGATTAGGTTAGGTTATATTACGTTATTGATGTATATAAAAGCCCCACGGAGACGTAGAGGCCAACTCGCCAGGAATGTTGTCAAATATTAGTTCCGAGAGATTGGGTTGGGTTAGGTTAGGTTATATTAAGTTATTGATGTATATGAAGGTCCCACGGTGACGTAGAGGCCAACTCTCCAGGAATGTTGTCATATATTACCGCCGATGTGTTAGGTTGGGTTAGGTTAGGTTATACTACGTTATTTATGTATATGAAGGCCCCGCGGAGACGTAGAGGCCAACTCGGCAGAAATGTTGTCAAATATTACCGCCGAGATGATAGGTTGGGTTAGGTTAGGTTATATTACGTTATTGATGTATATAAAACTCCCACGGAGACGTAGAGGCCAACTCGCCAGGAATGTTGTCAAATATTATTTCCGAGACATTGGGTTGGGTGAGGTTAGGTTATATTACGTTATTGATGTATATAAAGGCCCCGCGGAGACGTAGAGGCCAACCCGCCAGGAATGTTGTCAAATAATAGCGCCGAAAGGTTAGGTTGGGTTAGTTTAGGTTATATTACGTTATTGATGTATATGAAGGTCCCACGGAGAGGTAGAGGTCAACTCGCCAGGAATGTTGTCAAATATTAGTGCCGAGATGTTAGGTTGGGTTAGGTTAGGTTATATTACGTTATTGATGTATATGAAGGCCCCACGGAGACGTAGAGGCCAACTGGCCAGGAATGTTGTCAAATATTACCGCCGAGATGATAGTTTGGGTTAGGTTAGATTATATTACGTTATTGATGTATATGAAGGCCGCACGGAGAGGTAGAGGCCAACTCGCCAGGAATGTTGTCAAATATTAGTGCCGAGATGTTAGGTTGGGTTAGGTTAGGTAATATTACGTTATTGATGTATATGAAGGTCCCACGGAGACGTAGAGGCCAACTCGCCAGGAATGTTTTCAAATATTCCCGCCGAGATGGTAGGTTGGGCTAGGTTAGGTTATATTACGTTATTGATGTATATAAAAGTCCCACGGAAACATAGAAGCCAACAAGCCAGGAATGTTGTCAAATACTACCGCCGAGATGTTACGTTGGTTTAGGTTATGTTAAATTACGTTATTGATGTATATGAAGGTCCCACTGAGAGGTAGAGGCCAACTCGCCAGGAATGTTGTCAAATATTAGTGCCGAGATGTTAGGTTGGATTAGGTTAGGTTATATTACGTTAGTGATGTATATAAAAGCCCCACGGAGACGTAGAGGCCAACTCGCCAGGAATGTTGTCAAATATTAGTGCCGAGATGTTAGGTTGGGTTAAGTTAGGTAATATTACGTTATTGATGTATATGAAGGTCCCACGGTGACGTAGTGGCCAACTCGCCAGGAATGTTGTCAAATATTACCGCCGATGTGTTAGGTTGGGTTAGGTTAGGTTATACTACATTATTGATGTATATGAAGGCCCCACGGAGACGTAGAGGCCAACTCGGCAGAAATGTTGTCAAATATTACCGCCGAGATGATAGGTTGGGTTATGTTAGGTTATATTACGTTATTGATGTATATGAAGGCCCCACGGAGACGTAGAGGCCAACTCGCCAGGAATGTTGTCAAATATTACCGCCGAGATGTTAGGTTGGTTTAGGTTAGGTTATATTACGTTATTGATGTATATGAAGGCCCCACGGAGACGTAGATGCCAACTGGCCTGGAATGTTGTCAAATATTACCGCCGAGATGATAGGTTGTGTTAGGTTAGATTATATTACGTTATTGATGTATGTGAAGGCCGCACGGAGAGGTAGAGGCCAACTCGCAGGAATGTTGTCAAATATTAGTGCCGAGATGTTAGGTTGGGTTAGGTTAGGTAATATTACGTTATTGATGTATATGAAGGTCCCACGGAGACGTAGAGGCCAACTCGCCAGGAATGTTGTCAAATAATAGCGCCGAGACCTTAGGTTGGGTTAGGTTAGGTTATATTACGTTATTGATGTATATAAAAGCCCCACGGAGACGTAGAGGCCAACTCGCCAGGAATGTTGTAAAATATTAGTTCCGAGAGATTGGGTTGGGTTAGGTTAGGTTATATTACGTTATTGATGTATATAAAGGCCCCGCGGAGACGTAGAGGCCAACCCGCCAGGAATGTTGTCAAATAATAGCGCCGAAAGGTTAGGTTGGGTTAGTTTAGGTTATATTACGTTATTGATGTATATGAAGGTCCCACGGAGAGGTAGAGGCCAACTCGCCAGGAATGTTGTCAAATATTACCGCCGATGTGTTAGGTTGGGTTAGGTTAGGTTATACTACGTTATTGATGTATATGAAGGCCCCACGGAGACGTAGAGGCCAACTC
Organism: Xylocopa violacea; assembly: GCA_963969225.1. Taxonomy (NCBI): domain Eukaryota; kingdom Metazoa; phylum Arthropoda; class Insecta; order Hymenoptera; family Apidae; genus Xylocopa; species Xylocopa violacea. The sequence goes on from CAXAJV010001082.1 coordinate 4,647,423, forward strand.
GTCAGAAATGTTGTCAAATATTACCGCCGAGATGATAGGTTGGGTTAGGTTAGGTTATATTACGTTATTGATGTATATAAAATTCCCACGGAGACGTAGAGGCCAACTCGCCAGGGATGTTGTCAAATATTAGTGCCGAGATGTTAGGTTGGATTAGGTTAGGTTATATAACGTTATTTATGTATATAAAAGCCCCACGGAGACGTTGAGGCCAACTCGCCAGGAATGTTGTCAAATATTAGTTCCGAGATGATAGGTTGGGTTAGGTTAGGTAATATTAAGTTATTGATGTATATGAAGGTCCCACGGTGACGTAGAGGCCAACTCGCCAGGAATGTTGTCAAATATTAGTGCCGAGATGTTAGGTTGGATTAGGTTAGGTTATATTACGTTATTGATGTATATAAAAGCCCCACGGAGACGTAGAGGCCAACTCGCCAGGAATGTTGTCAAATATTAGTTCCGAGAGATTGGGTTGGGTTAGGTTAGGTTATATTAAGTTATTGATGTATATGAAGGTCCCACGGTGACGTAGAGGCCAACTCTCCAGGAATGTTGTCATATATTACCGCCGATGTGTTAGGTTGGGTTAGGTTAGGTTATACTACGTTATTTATGTATATGAAGGCCCCGCGGAGACGTAGAGGCCAACTCGGCAGAAATGTTGTCAAATATTACCGCCGAGATGATAGGTTGGGTTAGGTTAGGTTATATTACGTTATTGATGTATATAAAACTCCCACGGAGACGTAGAGGCCAACTCGCCAGGAATGTTGTCAAATATTATTTCCGAGACATTGGGTTGGGTGAGGTTAGGTTATATTACGTTATTGATGTATATAAAGGCCCCGCGGAGACGTAGAGGCCAACCCGCCAGGAATGTTGTCAAATAATAGCGCCGAAAGGTTAGGTTGGGTTAGTTTAGGTTATATTACGTTATTGATGTATATGAAGGTCCCACGGAGAGGTAGAGGTCAACTCGCCAGGAATGTTGTCAAATATTAGTGCCGAGATGTTAGGTTGGGTTAGGTTAGGTTATATTACGTTATTGATGTATATGAAGGCCCCACGGAGACGTAGAGGCCAACTGGCCAGGAATGTTGTCAAATATTACCGCCGAGATGATAGTTTGGGTTAGGTTAGATTATATTACGTTATTGATGTATATGAAGGCCGCACGGAGAGGTAGAGGCCAACTCGCCAGGAATGTTGTCAAATATTAGTGCCGAGATGTTAGGTTGGGTTAGGTTAGGTAATATTACGTTATTGATGTATATGAAGGTCCCACGGAGACGTAGAGGCCAACTCGCCAGGAATGTTGTCAAATAATAGCGCCCAGATCTTAGGTTGGGTTAGGTCAGGTAATATTATGTTATTGATGTATATGAAGGTCCCACGGAGACGTAGAGGCCAACTCGCCAGGAATGTTTTCAAATATTCCCGCCGAGATGGTAGGTTGGGCTAGGTTAGGTTATATTACGTTATTGATGTATATAAAAGTCCCACGGAAACATAGAAGCCAACAAGCCAGGAATGTTGTCAAATACTACCGCCGAGATGTTACGTTGGTTTAGGTTATGTTAAATTACGTTATTGATGTATATGAAGGTCCCACTGAGAGGTAGAGGCCAACTCGCCAGGAATGTTGTCAAATATTAGTGCCGAGATGTTAGGTTGGATTAGGTTAGGTTATATTACGTTAGTGATGTATATAAAAGCCCCACGGAGACGTAGAGGCCAACTCGCCAGGAATGTTGTCAAATATTAGTGCCGAGATGTTAGGTTGGGTTAAGTTAGGTAATATTACGTTATTGATGTATATGAAGGTCCCACGGTGACGTAGTGGCCAACTCGCCAGGAATGTTGTCAAATATTACCGCCGATGTGTTAGGTTGGGTTAGGTTAGGTTATACTACATTATTGATGTATATGAAGGCCCCACGGAGACGTAGAGGCCAACTCGGCAGAAATGTTGTCAAATATTACCGCCGAGATGATAGGTTGGGTTATGTTAGGTTATATTACGTTATTGATGTATATGAAGGCCCCACGGAGACGTAGAGGCCAACTCGCCAGGAATGTTGTCAAATATTACCGCCGAGATGTTAGGTTGGTTTAGGTTAGGTTATATTACGTTATTGATGTATATGAAGGCCCCACGGAGACGTAGATGCCAACTGGCCTGGAATGTTGTCAAATATTACCGCCGAGATGATAGGTTGTGTTAGGTTAGATTATATTACGTTATTGATGTATGTGAAGGCCGCACGGAGAGGTAGAGGCCAACTCGCAGGAATGTTGTCAAATATTAGTGCCGAGATGTTAGGTTGGGTTAGGTTAGGTAATATTACGTTATTGATGTATATGAAGGTCCCACGGAGACGTAGAGGCCAACTCGCCAGGAATGTTGTCAAATAATAGCGCCGAGACCTTAGGTTGGGTTAGGTTAGGTTATATTACGTTATTGATGTATATAAAAGCCCCACGGAGACGTAGAGGCCAACTCGCCAGGAATGTTGTAAAATATTAGTTCCGAGAGATTGGGTTGGGTTAGGTTAGGTTATATTACGTTATTGATGTATATAAAGGCCCCGCGGAGACGTAGAGGCCAACCCGCCAGGAATGTTGTCAAATAATAGCGCCGAAAGGTTAGGTTGGGTTAGTTTAGGTTATATTACGTTATTGATGTATATGAAGGTCCCACGGAGAGGTAGAGGCCAACTCGCCAGGAATGTTGTCAAATATTACCGCCGATGTGTTAGGTTGGGTTAGGTTAGGTTATACTACGTTATTGATGTATATGAAGGCCCCACGGAGACGTAGAGGCCAACTCGTCAGAAATGTTGTCAAATATTACCGCCGAGATGATAGGTTGGGTTAGGTTAGGTTATATTACGTTATTGATGTATATAAAATTCCCACGGAGACGTAGAGGCCAACTCGCCAGGGATGTTGTCAAATATTAGTGCCGAGATGTTAGGTTGGATTAGGTTAGGTTATATAACGTTATTTATGTATATAAAAGCCCCACGGAGACGTTGAGGCCAACTCGCCAGGAATGTTGTCAAATATTAGTTCCGAGAGATTGGGTTGGGTTAGGTTAGGATATATTACGTTATTGATGTATATAAAGGCCCGGCGGAGACGTAGAGGCCAACCCGCCAGGAATGTTGTCAAATATTAGTGCCGAGATGTTAGGTTGGGTTAAGTTAGGTAATATTACGTTATTGATGTATATGAAGGTCCCACCGTGACGTAGAGGCCAATTCGCCAGGAATGTTGTCAAATATTACCGCCGATGTGTTAGGTTGGGTTAGGTTAGGTTATACTACGTTATTGATGTATATGAAGGCCCCACGGAGACGTAGAGGCCAAATCGCCAGGAATGTTGTCAAATATTACCGCCGAGATGATAGGTTGGGTTAGGTTAGGTAATATTAAGTTATTGATGTATATGAAGGTCCCACGGTGACGTAGAGGCCAACTCGCCAGGAATGTTGTCAAATATTAGTGCCGAGATGTTAGGTTGGATTAGGTTAGGTTATATTACGTAATTTATGTATATAAAAGCCCCACGGAGACGTTGAGGCCAACTCGCCAGGAATGTTGTCAAATATTAGTTCCGAGAGATTGGGTTGGGTTAGGTTAGGATATATTACGTTATTGATGTATATAAAGGCCCCGCGGAGACGTAGAGGCCAACCCGACAGGAATGTTGTCAAATAATAGCGCCGAAAAGTTAGGTTGGGTTAGTTTAGGTTATATTATGTTATTGATATATGTGAAGGTCCCACGGAGACGTAGAGGCCAACTCGCCAGGAATGTTGTCACATAATAGCGCCGAGTGGTTAGGTCGGGTTATATTAGGTTATATTACGTTATTGATGTATATGAAGTTCCCACTGAGAGGTAGAGGCCAACTTGCCAGGAATGTTGTCAAATATTACCGCCGAAATGATAGGTTGGGTTAGGTTAGGTTATATTACGTTATTGGTGTATATGAAGGCCCCACGGAGACGTAGAGGCCAAATCGCCAGGAATGTTGTCAAATATTCCCGCCGAGATGTTACGTTGGTTTAGGTTAGGTTAAATTACGTTATTGATGTATATGAAGGTCCCACTGAGAGGTAGAGGCCAACTCGCCAGGAATGTTGTCAAATATTAGTGCCGAGATGTTAGGTTGGGTTAAGTTAGGTAATATTACGTTATTGATGTATATGAAGGTCCCACCGTGACGTAGAGGCCAATTCGCCAGGAATGTTGTCAAATATTACCGCCGATGTGTTAGGTTGGGTTAGGTTAGGTTATACTACGTTATTGATGTATATGAAGGCCCCACGGAGACGTAGAGGCCAACTCGCCAGGAATGTTGTCAAATATTACCGCCGAGATGATAGGTTGGGTTAGGTTAGGTAATATTAAGTTATTGATGTATATGAAGGTCCCACGGTGACGTAGAGGCCAACTCGCCAGGAATGTTGTCAAATATTAGTGCCGAGATGTTAGGTTGGATTAGGTTAGGTTATATTACGTTATTGATGTATATAAAAGCCCCACGGAGACGTAGAGGCCAACTCGCCAGGAATGTTGTCAAATATTAGTTCCGAGAGATTGGGTTGGGTTAGGTTAGGTTATATTAAGTTATTGATGTATATGAAGGTCCCACGGTGACGTAGAGGCCAACTCTCCAGGAATGTTGTCATATATTACCGCCGATGTGTTAGGTTGGGTTAGGTTAGGTTATACTACGTTATTTATGTATATGAAGGCCCCGCGGAGACGTAGAGGCCAACTCGGCAGAAATGTTGTCAAATATTACCGCCGAGATGATAGGTTGGGTTAGGTTAGGTTATATTACGTTATTGATGTATATAAAACTCCCACGGAGACGTAGAGGCCAACTCGCCAGGAATGTTGTCAAATATTATTTCCGAGACATTGGGTTGGGTGAGGTTAGGTTATATTACGTTATTGATGTATATAAAGGCCCCGCGGAGACGTAGAGGCCAACCCGCCAGGAATGTTGTCAAATAATAGCGCCGAAAGGTTAGGTTGGGTTAGATTAGGTTATATTACGTTATTGATGTATATGAAGGTCCCACGGAGAGGTAGAGGTCAACTCGCCAGGAATGTTGTCAAATATTAGTGCCGAGATGTTAGGTTGGGTTAGGTTAGGTTATATTACGTTATTGATGTATATGAAGGCCCCACGGAGACGTAGAGGCCAACTGGCGAGGAATGTTGTCAAATATTACCGCCGAGATGATAGTTTGGGTTAGGTTAGATTATATTACGTTATTGATGTATATGAAGGCCGCACGGAGAGGTAGAGGCCAACTCGCCAGGAATGTTGTCAAATATTAGTGCCGAGATGTTAGGTTGGGTTAGGTTAGGTAATATTACGTTATTGATGTATATGAAGGTCCCACGGAGACGTAGAGGCCAACTCGCCAGGAATGTTGTCAAATAATAGCGCCCAGATCTTAGGTTGGGTTAGGTCAGGTAATATTATGTTATTGATGTATATGAAGGTCCCACGGAGACGTAGAGGCCAACTCGCCAGGAATGTTTTCAAATATTCCCGCCGAGATGGTAGGTTGGGCTAGGTTTTTGTTATATTACGTTATTGATGTATATAAAAGTCCCACGGAAACATAGAAGCCAACAAGCCAGGAATGTTGTCAAATACTACCGCCGAGATGTTACGTTGGTTTAGGTTATGTTAAATTACGTTATTGATGTATATGAAGGTCCCACTGAGAGGTAGAGGCCAACTCGCCAGGAATGTTGTCAAATATTAGTGCCGAGATGTTAGGTTGGATTAGGTTAGGTTATATTACGTTAGTGATGTATATAAAAGCCCCACGGAGACGTAGAGGCCAACTCGCCAGGAATGTTGTCAAATATTAGTGCCGAGATGTTAGGTTGGGTTAAGTTAGGTAATATTACGTTATTGATGTATATGAAGGTCCCACGGTGACGTAGTGGCCAACTCGCCAGGAATGTTGTCAAATATTACCGCCGATGTGTTAGGTTGGGTTAGGTTAGGTTATACTACATTATTGATGTATATGAAGGCCCCACGGAGACGTAGAGGCCAACTCGGCAGAAATGTTGTCAAATATTACCGCCGAGATGATAGGTTGGGTTATGTTAGGTTATATTACGTTATTGATGTATATGAAGGCCCCACGGAGACGTAGAGGCCAACTCGCCAGGAATGTTGTCAAATATTACCGCCGAGATGTTAGGTTGGTTTAGGTTAGGTTATATTACGTTATTGATGTATATGAAGGCCCCACGGAGACGTAGATGCCAACTGGCCTGGAATGTTGTCAAATATTACCGCCGAGATGATAGGTTGTGTTAGGTTAGATTATATTACGTTATTGATGTATGTGAAGGCCGCACGGAGAGGTAGAGGCCAACTCGCAGGAATGTTGTCAAATATTAGTGCCGAGATGTTAGGTTGGGTTAGGTTAGGTAATATTACGTTATTGATGTATATGAAGGTCCCACGGAGACGTAGAGGCCAACTCGCCAGGAATGTTGTAAAATATTAGTTCCGAGAGATTGGGTTGGGTTAGGTTAGGTTATATTACGTTATTGATGTATATAAAGGCCCCGCGGAGACGTAGAGGCCAACCCGCCAGGAATGTTGTCAAATAATAGCGCCGAAAGGTTAGGTTGGGTTAGTTTAGGTTATATTACGTTATTGATGTATATGAAGGTCCCACGGAGAGGTAGAGGCCAACTCGCCAGGAATGTTGTCAAATATTACCGCCGATGTGTTAGGTTGGGTTAGGTTAGGTTATACTACGTTATTGATGTATATGAAGGCCCCACGGAGACGTAGAGGCCAACTCGTCAGAAATGTTGTCAAATATTACCGCCGAGATGATAGGTTGGGTTAGGTTAGGTTATATTACGTTATTGATGTATATAAAATTCCCACGGAGACGTAGAGGCCAACTCGCCAGGGATGTTGTCAAATATTAGTGCCGAGATGTTAGGTTGGATTAGGTTAGGTTATATAACGTTATTTATGTATATAAAAGCCCCACGGAGACGTTGAGGCCAACTCGCCAGGAATGTTGTCAAATATTAGTTCCGAGATGATAGGTTGGGTTAGGTTAGGTAATATTAAGTTATTGATGTATATGAAGGTCCCACGGTGACGTAGAGGCCAACTCGCCAGGAATGTTGTCAAATATTAGTGCCGAGATGTTAGGTTGGATTAGGTTAGGTTATATTACGTTATTGATGTATATAAAAGCCCCACGGAGACGTAGAGGCCAACTCGCCAGGAATGTTGTCAAATATTAGTTCCGAGAGATTGGGTTGGGTTAGGTTAGGTTATATTAAGTTATTGATGTATATGAAGGTCCCACGGTGACGTAGAGGCCAACTCTCCAGGAATGTTGTCATATATTACCGCCGATGTGTTAGGTTGGGTTAGGTTAGGTTATACTACGTTATTTATGTATATGAAGGCCCCGCGGAGACGTAGAGGCCAACTCGGCAGAAATGTTGTCAAATATTACCGCCGAGATGATAGGTTGGGTTAGGTTAGGTTATATTACGTTATTGATGTATATAAAACTCCCACGGAGACGTAGAGGCCAACTCGCCAGGAATGTTGTCAAATATTATTTCCGAGACATTGGGTTGGGTGAGGTTAGGTTATATTACGTTATTGATGTATATAAAGGCCCCGCGGAGACGTAGAGGCCAACCCGCCAGGAATGTTGTCAAATAATAGCGCCGAAAGGTTAGGTTGGGTTAGTTTAGGTTATATTACGTTATTGATGTATATGAAGGTCCCACGGAGAGGTAGAGGTCAACTCGCCAGGAATGTTGTCAAATATTAGTGCCGAGATGTTAGGTTGGGTTAGGTTAGGTTATATTACGTTATTGATGTATATGAAGGCCCCACGGAGACGTAGAGGCCAACTGGCCAGGAATGTTGTCAAATATTACCGCCGAGATGATAGTTTGGGTTAGGTTAGATTATATTACGTTATTGATGTATATGAAGGCCGCACGGAGAGGTAGAGGCCAACTCGCCAGGAATGTTGTCAAATATTAGTGCCGAGATGTTAGGTTGGGTTAGGTTAGGTAATATTACGTTATTGATGTATATGAAGGTCCCACGGCGACGTAGAGGCCAACTCGCCAGGAATGTTGTCAAATAATAGCGCCCAGATCTTAGGTTGGGTTAGGTCAGGTAATATTATGTTATTGATGTATATGAAGGTCCCACGGAGACGTAGAGGCCAACTCGCCAGGAATGTTTTCAAATATTCCCGCCGAGATGGTAGGTTGGGCTAGGTTAGGTTATATTACGTTATTGATGTATATAAAAGTCCCACGGAAACATAGAAGCCAACAAGCCAGGAATGTTGTCAAATACTACCGCCGAGATGTTACGTTGGTTTAGGTTATGTTAAATTACGTTATTGATGTATATGAAGGTCCCACTGAGAGGTAGAGGCCAACTCGCCAGGAATGTTGTCAAATATTAGTGCCGAGATGTTAGGTTGGATTAGGTTAGGTTATATTACGTTAGTGATGTATATAAAAGCCCCACGGAGACGTAGAGGCCAACTCGCCAGGAATGTTGTCAAATATTAGTGCCGAGATGTTAGGTTGGGTTAAGTTAGGTAATATTACGTTATTGATGTATATGAAGGTCCCACGGTGACGTAGTGGCCAACTCGCCAGGAATGTTGTCAAATATTACCGCCGATGTGTTAGGTTGGGTTAGGTTAGGTTATACTACATTATTGATGTATATGAAGGCCCCACGGAGACGTAGAGGCCAACTCGGCAGAAATGTTGTCAAATATTACCGCCGAGATGATAGGTTGGGTTATGTTAGGTTATATTACGTTATTGATGTATATGAAGGCCCCACGGAGACGTAGAGGCCAACTCGCCAGGAATGTTGTCAAATATTACCGCCGAGATGTTAGGTTGGTTTAGGTTAGGTTATATTACGTTATTGATGTATATGAAGGCCCCACGGAGACGTAGATGCCAACTGGCCTGGAATGTTGTCAAATATTACCGCCGAGATGATAGGTTGTGTTAGGTTAGATTATATTACGTTATTGATGTATGTGAAGGCCGCACGGAGAGGTAGAGGCCAACTCGCAGGAATGTTGTCAAATATTAGTGCCGAGATGTTAGGTTGGGTTAGGTTAGGTAATATTACGTTATTGATGTATATGAAGGTCCCACGGAGACGTAGAGGCCAACTCGCCAGGAATGTTGTCAAATAATAGCGCCGAGACCTTAGGTTGGGTTAGGTTAGGTTATATTACGTTATTGATGTATATAAAAGCCCCACGGAGACGTAGAGGCCAACTCGCCAGGAATGTTGTAAAATATTAGTTCCGAGAGATTGGGTTGGGTTAGGTTAGGTTATATTACGTTATTGATGTATATAAAGGCCCCGCGGAGACGTAGAGGCCAACCCGCCAGGAATGTTGTCAAATAATAGCGCCGAAAGGTTAGGTTGGGTTAGTTTAGGTTATATTACGTTATTGATGTATATGAAGGTCCCACGGAGAGGTAGAGGCCAACTCGCCAGGAATGTTGTCAAATATTACCGCCGATGTGTTAGGTTGGGTTAGGTTAGGTTATACTACGTTATTGATGTATATGAAGGCCCCACGGAGACGTAGAGGCCAACTCGTCAGAAATGTTGTCAAATATTACCGCCGAGATGATAGGTTGGGTTAGGTTAGGTTATATTACGTTATTGATGTATATAAAATTCCCACGGAGACGTAGAGGCCAACTCGCCAGGGATGTTGTCAAATATTAGTGCCGAGATGTTAGGTTGGATTAGGTTAGGTTATATAACGTTATTTATGTATATAAAAGCCCCACGGAGACGTTGAGGCCAACTCGCCAGGAATGTTGTCAAATATTAGTTCCGAGAGATTGGGTTGGGTTAGGTTAGGATATATTACGTTATTGATGTATATAAAGGCCCGGCGGAGACGTAGAGGCCAACCCGCCAGGAATGTTGTCAAATATTAGTGCCGAGATGTTAGGTTGGGTTAAGTTAGGTAATATTACGTTATTGATGTATATGAAGGTCCCACCGTGACGTAGAGGCCAATTCGCCAGGAATGTTGTCAAATATTACCGCCGATGTGTTAGGTTGGGTTAGGTTAGGTTATACTACGTTATTGATGTATATGAAGGCCCCACGGAGACGTAGAGGCCAAATCGCCAGGAATGTTGTCAAATATTACCGCCGAGATGATAGGTTGGGTTAGGTTAGGTAATATTAAGTTATTGATGTATATGAAGGTCCCACGGTGACGTAGAGGCCAACTCGCCAGGAATGTTGTCAAATATTAGTGCCGAGATGTTAGGTTGGATTAGGTTAGGTTATATTACGTTATTGATGTATATAAAAGCCCCACGGAGACGTAGAGGCCAACTCGCCAGGAATGTTGTCAAATATTAGTTCCGAGAGATTGGGTTGGGTTAGGTTAGGTTATATTACGTTATTGATGTATATAAAGGCCCCGCGGAGACGTAGAGGCCAACCGGCCAGGAATGTTGTCAAATAATAGCGCCGAAAGGTTAGGTTGGGTTAGTTTAGGTTATATTATGTTATTGATATATGTGAAGGTCCCACGGAGACGTAGAGGCCAACTCGCCAGGAATGTTGTCACATAATAGCGCCGAGTGGTTAGGTCGGGTTATATTAGCTTATATTACGTTATTGATGGATATGAAGGTCTCACGGAGACGTAGAGGCCAACTCGCCAGGAATGTTGTCAAATATTACCGCCGAGATGATAGGTTGGGTTAGGTTAGGTTATATTACGTTATTGATGTATATGAAGGCCCCACGGAGACGTAGAGGCCAACTCGCCAGGAATGTTGTCAAATATTACCGCCGAGATGTTAGGTTGGGTTAGGTTAGGTTATATTACGTTATTGATGTATATGAAGGCCCCACGGAGACGTAGAGGCCAACTCGCCAGGAATGTTGTCAAATATTACCGCCGAGATGTTAGGTTGGGTTAGGTTAGGTTATATTACGTTATTGATGTATATGAAGGCCCCACGGAGACGTAGAGGCCAACTCGCCAGGAATGTTGTCAAATATTCCCGCCGAGATGGTAGGTTGGGCTAGGTTAGGTTATATTACGTTATTGATGTATATAAAAGTCCCACGGAAACATAGAAGCCAACAAGCCAGGAATGTTGTCAAATACTACCGCCGAGATGTTACGTTGGTTTAGGTTAGGTTAAATTACGTTATTGATGTATATGAAGGTCCAACTGAGAGGTAGAGGCCATCTCGCCAGGAATGTTGTCAAATATTAGTGCCGAGATGTTAGGTTGGGTTAAGTTAGGTAATATTACGTTATTGATGTATATGAAGGTCCCACGGTGACGTAGAGGCCAACTCGCCAGGAATGTTGTCAAATATTACCGCCGATGTGTTAGGTTGGTTAAGGTTAGGTTATACTACGTTATTGATGTATATGAAGGCCCCACGGAGACGTAGAGGCCAACTCGGCAGAAATGTTGTCAAATATTACCGCCGAGATGATAGGTTGGGTTAGGTTAGGTTATATTACGTTATTGATGTATATAAAATTCCCACGGAGACGTAGAGGCTAACTCGCCAGGAATGTTGTCAAATATTAGTGCCGAGATGTTAGGTTGGATTAGGTTAGGTTATATTACGTTATTGATGTATATAAAAGCCCCACGGAGACGTTGAGGCCAACTCGCCAGGAATGTTGTCAAATATTACCGCCGAGATGTTAGGTTGGGTTAGGTTAGGTTATATTACGTTATTGATGTATATGAAGGCCCCACGGAGACGTAGAGGCCAACTGGCCAGGAATGTTGTCAAATATTACCGCCGAGATGATAGGTTGGGTTAGGTTAGATTATATTACGTTATTGATGTATATGAAGGCCGCACGGAGAGGTAGAGGCCAACTCGCCAGGAATGTTGTCACATAATAGCGCCGAGTGGTTAGGTCGGGTTATATTAGGTTATATTACGTTATTGATGGATATGAAGGTCTCACGGAGACGTAGAGGCCAACTCGCCAGGAATGTTGTCAAATATTACCGCCGAGATGATAGGTTGGGTTAGGTTAGGTTATATTACGTTATTGATGTATATGAAGGCCCCACGGAGACGTAGAGGCCAACTCGCCAGGAATGTTGTCAAATATTACCGCCGAGATGTTAGGTTGGGTTAGGTTAGGTTATATTACGTTATTGATGTATATGAAGGCCCCACGGAGACGTAGAGGCCAACTCGCCAGGAATGTTGTCAAATATTACCGCCGAGATGTTAGGTTGGGTTAGGTTAGGTTATATTACGTTATTGATGTATATGAAGGCCCCACGGAGACGTAGAAGCCAACTGGCCAGGAATGTTGTCAAATATTACCGCCGAGATGATAGGTTGGGTTAGGTTAGATTATATTACGTTATTGATGTATATGAAGGCCGCACGGAGAGGTAGAGGCCAACTCGCCAGGAATGTTATCAAATATTACCGCCGAGATGTTAGGTTGGGTTAGGTTAGGTTATATTACGTTATTGATGTATATGAAGGCCCCACGGAGACGTAGAGGCCAACTCGCCAGGAATGTTGTCAAATATTACCGCCGAGATGTTAGGTTGGGTTAGGTTAGGTTATATTACGTTATTGATGTATATGAAGGCCCCACGGAGACGTAGAGGCCAACTGGCCAGGAATGTTGTCAAATATTACCGCCGAGATGATAGGTTGGATTAGGTTAGATTATATTACGTTATTGATGTATATGAAGGCCGCACGGAGAGGTAGAGGCCAACTCGCCAGGAATGTTGTCCAATATTAGTGCCGAGATGTTAGGTTGGGTTAGGTTAGGTAATATTACGTTATTGATGTATATGAATGTCCCACGGAGACGTAGAGGCCAACTCGCCAGGAATGTTGTCAAATAATAGCGCCCAGATCTTAGGTTGGGTTAGGTCAGGTAATATTATGTTATTGATGTATATGAAGGTCCCACGGAGACGTAGAGGCCAACTCGCCAGGAATGTTGTCAAATATTCCCGCCGAGATGGTAGGTTGGGCTAGGTTAGGTTATATTACGTTATTGATGTATATAAAAGTCCCACGGAAACATAGAAGCCAACAAGCCAGGAATGTTGTCAAATACTACCGCCGAGATGTTACGTTGGTTTAGGTTAGGTTAAATTACGTTATTGATGTATATGAAGGTCCCACTGAGAGGTAGAGGCCATCTCGCCAGGAATGTTGTCAAATATTAGTGCCGAGATGTTAGGTTGGGTTAAGTTAGGTAATATTACGTTATTGATGTATATGAAGGTCCCACGGTGACGTAGAGGCCAACTCGCCAGGAATGTTGTCAAATATTACCGCCGATGTGTTAGGTTGGTTAAGGTTAGGTTATACTACGTTATTGATGTATATGAAGGCCCCACGGAGACGTAAAGGCCAACTCGGCAGAAATGTTGTCAAATATTACCGCCGAGATGATAGGTTGGGTTAGGTTAGGTTATATTACGTTATTGATGTATATAAAATTCCCACGGAGACGTAGAGGCTAACTCGCCAGGAATGTTGTCAAATATTAGTGCCGAGATGATAGGTTGGGTTAGGTTAGGTTATATTACGTTATTGATGTATATAAAATTCCCACGGAGACGTAGAGGCCAACTCGCCAGGGATGTTGTCAAATATTAGTGCCGAGATGTTAGGTTGGATTAGGTTAGGTTATATAACGTTATTTATGTATATAAAAGCCCCACGGAGACGTTGAGGCCAACTCGCCAGGAATGTTGTCAAATATTAGTTCCGAGAGATTGGGTTGGGTTAGGTTAGGATATATTACGTTATTGATGTATATAAAGGCCCGGCGGAGACGTAGAGGCCAACCCGCCAGGAATGTTGTCAAATATTAGTGCCGAGATGTTAGGTTGGGTTAAGTTAGGTAATATTACGTTATTGATGTATATGAAGGTCCCACCGTGACGTAGAGGCCAATTCGCCAGGAATGTTGTCAAATATTACCGCCGATGTGTTAGGTTGGGTTAGGTTAGGTTATACTACGTTATTGATGTATATGAAGGCCCCACGGAGACGTAGAGGCCAAATCGCCAGGAATGTTGTCAAATATTACCGCCGAGATGATAGGTTGGGTTAGGTTAGGTAATATTAAGTTATTGATGTATATGAAGGTCCCACGGTGACGTAGAGGCCAACTCGCCAGGAATGTTGTCAAATATTAGTGCCGAGATGTTAGGTTGGATTAGGTTAGGTTATATTACGTAATTTATGTATATAAAAGCCCCACGGAGACGTTGAGGCCAACTCGCCAGGAATGTTGTCAAATATTAGTTCCGAGAGATTGGGTTGGGTTAGGTTAGGATATATTACGTTATTGATGTATATAAAGGCCCCGCGGAGACGTAGAGGCCAACCCGCCAGGAATGTTGTCAAATAATAGCGCCGAAAAGTTAGGTTGGGTTAGTTTAGGTTATATTATGTTATTGATATATGTGAAGGTCCCACGGAGACGTAGAGGCCAACTCGCCAGGAATGTTGTCACATAATAGCGCCGAGTGGTTAGGTCGGGTTATATTAGGTTATATTACGTTATTGATGTATATGAAGTTCCCACTGAGAGGTAGAGGCCAACTTGCCAGGAATGTTGTCAAATATTACCGCCGAAATGATAGGTTGGGTTAGGTTAGGTTATATTACGTTATTGGTGTATATGAAGGCCCCACGGAGACGTAGAGGCCAACTCGCCAGGAATGTTGTCAAATATTCCCGCCGAGATGTTACGTTGGTTTAGGTTAGGTTAAATTACGTTATTGATGTATATGAAGGTCCCACTGAGAGGTAGAGGCCAACTCGCCAGGAATGTTGTCAAATATTAGTGCCGAGATGTTAGGTTGGGTTAAGTTAGGTAATATTACGTTATTGATGTATATGAAGGTCCCACCGTGACGTAGAGGCCAATTCGCCAGGAATGTTGTCAAATATTACCGCCGATGTGTTAGGTTGGGTTAGGTTAGGTTATACTACGTTATTGATGTATATGAAGGCCCCACGGAGACGTAGAGGCCAACTCGCCAGGAATGTTGTCAAATATTACCGCCGAGATGATAGGTTGGGTTAGGTTAGGTAATATTAAGTTATTGATGTATATGAAGGTCCCACGGTGACGTAGAGGCCAACTCGCCAGGAATGTTGTCAAATATTAGTGCCGAGATGTTAGGTTGGATTAGGTTAGGTTATATTACGTTATTGATGTATATAAAAGCCCCACGGAGACGTAGAGGCCAACTCGCCAGGAATGTTGTCAAATATTAGTTCCGAGAGATTGGGTTGGGTTAGGTTAGGTTATATTAAGTTATTGATGTATATGAAGGTCCCACGGTGACGTAGAGGCCAACTCTCCAGGAATGTTGTCATATATTACCGCCGATGTGTTAGGTTGGGTTAGGTTAGGTTATACTACGTTATTTATGTATATGAAGGCCCCGCGGAGACGTAGAGGCCAACTCGGCAGAAATGTTGTCAAATATTACCGCCGAGATGATAGGTTGGGTTAGGTTAGGTTATATTACGTTATTGATGTATATAAAACTCCCACGCAGACGTAGAGGCCAACTCGCCAGGAATGTTGTCAAATATTATTTCCGAGACATTGGGTTGGGTGAGGTTAGGTTATATTACGTTATTGATGTATATAAAGGCCCCGCGGAGACGTAGAGGCCAACCCGCCAGGAATGTTGTCAAATAATAGCGCCGAAAGGTTAGGTTGGGTTAGTTTAGGTTATATTACGTTATTGATGTATATGAAGGTCCCACGGAGAGGTAGAGGTCAACTCGCCAGGAATGTTGTCAAATATTAGTGCCGAGATGTTAGGTTGGGTTAGGTTAGGTTATATTACGTTATTGATGTATATGAAGGCCCCACGGAGACGTAGAGGCCAACTGGCCAGGAATGTTGTCAAATATTACCGCCGAGATGATAGTTTGGGTTAGGTTAGATTATATTACGTTATTGATGTATATGAAGGCCGCACGGAGAGGTAGAGGCCAACTCGCCAGGAATGTTGTCAAATATTAGTGCCGAGATGTTAGGTTGGGTTAGGTTAGGTAATATTACGTTATTGATGTATATGAAGGTCCCACGGAGACGTAGAGGCCAACTCGCCAGGAATGTTGTCAAATAATAGCGCCCAGATCTTAGGTTGGGTTAGGTCAGGTAATATTATGTTATTGATGTATATGAAGGTCCCACGGAGACGTAGAGGCCAACTCGCCAGGAATGTTTTCAAATATTCCCGCCGAGATGGTAGGTTGGGCTAGGTTAGGTTATATTACGTTATTGATGTATATAAAAGTCCCACGGAAACATAGAAGCCAACAAGCCAGGAATGTTGTCAAATACTACCGCCGAGATGTTACGTTGGTTTAGGTTATGTTAAATTACGTTATTGATGTATATGAAGGTCCCACTGAGAGGTAGAGGCCAACTCGCCAGGAATGTTGTCAAATATTAGTGCCGAGATGTTAGGTTGGATTAGGTTAGGTTATATTACGTTAGTGATGTATATAAAAGCCCCACGGAGACGTAGAGGCCAACTCGCCAGGAATGTTGTCAAATATTAGTGCCGAGATGTTAGGTTGGGTTAAGTTAGGTAATATTACGTTATTGATGTATATGAAGGTCCCACGGTGACGTAGTGGCCAACTCGCCAGGAATGTTGTCAAATATTACCGCCGATGTGTTAGGTTGGGTTAGGTTAGGTTATACTACATTATTGATGTATATGAAGGCCCCACGGAGACGTAGAGGCCAACTCGGCAGAAATGTTGTCAAATATTACCGCCGAGATGATAGGTTGGGTTATGTTAGGTTATATTACGTTATTGATGTATATGAAGGCCCCACGGAGACGTAGAGGCCAACTCGCCAGGAATGTTGTCAAATATTACCGCCGAGATGTTAGGTTGGTTTAGGTTAGGTTATATTACGTTATTGATGTATATGAAGGCCCCACGGAGACGTAGATGCCAACTGGCCTGGAATGTTGTCAAATATTACCGCCGAGATGATAGGTTGTGTTAGGTTAGATTATATTACGTTATTGATGTATGTGAAGGCCGCACGGAGAGGTAGAGGCCAACTCGCAGGAATGTTGTCAAATATTAGTGCCGAGATGTTAGGTTGGGTTAGGTTAGGTAATATTACGTTATTGATGTATATGAAGGTCCCACGGAGACGTAGAGGCCAACTCGCCAGGAATGTTGTCAAATAATAGCGCCGAGACCTTAGGTTGGGTTAGGTTAGGTTATATTACGTTATTGATGTATATAAAAGCCCCACGGAGACGTAGAGGCCAACTCGCCAGGAATGTTGTAAAATATTAGTTCCGAGAGATTGGGTTGGGTTAGGTTAGGTTATATTACGTTATTGATGTATATAAAGGCCCCGCGGAGACGTAGAGGCCAACCCGCCAGGAATGTTGTCAAATAATAGCGCCGAAAGGTTAGGTTGGGTTAGTTTAGGTTATATTACGTTATTGATGTATATGAAGGTCCCACGGAGAGGTAGAGGCCAACTCGCCAGGAATGTTGTCAAATATTACCGCCGATGTGTTAGGTTGGGTTAGGTTAGGTTATACTACGTTATTGATGTATATGAAGGCCCCACGGAGACGTAGAGGCCAACTCGTCAGAAATGTTGTCAAATATTACCGCCGAGATGATAGGTTGGGTTAGGTTAGGTTATATTACGTTATTGATGTATATAAAATTCCCACGGAGACGTAGAGGCCAACTCGCCAGGGATGTTGTCAAATATTAGTGCCGAGATGTTAGGTTGGATTAGGTTAGGTTATATAACGTTATTTATGTATATAAAAGCCCCACGGAGACGTTGAGGCCAACTCGCCAGGAATGTTGTCAAATATTAGTTCCGAGATGATAGGTTGGGTTAGGTTAGGTAATATTAAGTTATTGATGTATATGAAGGTCCCACGGTGACGTAGAGGCCAACTCGCCAGGAATGTTGTCAAATATTAGTGCCGAGATGTTAGGTTGGATTAGGTTAGGTTATATTACGTTATTGATGTATATAAAAGCCCCACGGAGACGTAGAGGCCAACTCGCCAGGAATGTTGTCAAATATTAGTTCCGAGAGATTGGGTTGGGTTAGGTTAGGTTATATTAAGTTATTGATGTATATGAAGGTCCCACGGTGACGTAGAGGCCAACTCTCCAGGAATGTTGTCATATATTACCGCCGATGTGTTAGGTTGGGTTAGGTTAGGTTATACTACGTTATTTATGTATATGAAGGCCCCGCGGAGACGTAGAGGCCAACTCGGCAGAAATGTTGTCAAATATTACCGCCGAGATGATAGGTTGGGTTAGGTTAGGTTATATTACGTTATTGATGTATATAAAACTCCCACGCAGACGTAGAGGCCAACTCGCCAGGAATGTTGTCAAATATTATTTCCGAGACATTGGGTTGGGTGAGGTTAGGTTATATTACGTTATTGATGTATATAAAGGCCCCGCGGAGACGTAGAGTCCAACCCGCCAGGAATGTTGTCAAATAATAGCGCCGAAAGGTTAGGTTGGGTTAGTTTAGGTTATATTACGTTATTGATGTATATGAAGGTCCCACGGAGAGGTAGAGGTCAACTCGCCAGGAATGTTGTCAAATATTAGTGCCGAGATGTTAGGTTGGGTTAGGTTAGGTTATATTACGTTATTGATGTATATGAAGGCCCCACGGAGACGTAGAGGCCAACTGGCCAGGAATGTTGTCAAATATTACCGCCGAGATGATAGTTTGGGTTAGGTTAGATTATATTACGTTATTGATGTATATGAAGGCCGCACGGAGAGGTAGAGGCCAACTCGCCAGGAATGTTGTCAAATATTAGTGCCGAGATGTTAGGTTGGGTTAGGTTAGGTAATATTACGTTATTGATGTATATGAAGGTCCCACGGAGACGTAGAGGCCAACTCGCCAGGAATGTTGTCAAATAATAGCGCCCAGATCTTAGGTTGGGTTAGGTCAGGTAATATTATGTTATTGATGTATATGAAGGTCCCACGGAGACGTAGAGGCCAACTCGCCAGGAATGTTTTCAAATATTCCCGCCGAGATGGTAGGTTGGGCTAGGTTAGGTTATATTACGTTATTGATGTATATAAAAGTCCCACGGAAACATAGAAGCCAACAAGCCAGGAATGTTGTCAAATACTACCGCCGAGATGTTACGTTGGTTTAGGTTATGTTAAATTACGTTATTGATGTATATGAAGGTCCCACTGAGAGGTAGAGGCCAACTCGCCAGGAATGTTGTCAAATATTAGTGCCGAGATGTTAGGTTGGATTAGGTTAGGTTATATTACGTTAGTGATGTATATAAAAGCCCCACGGAGACGTAGAGGCCAACTCGCCAGGAATGTTGTCAAATATTAGTGCCGAGATGTTAGGTTGGGTTAAGTTAGGTAATATTACGTTATTGATGTATATGAAGGTCCCACGGTGACGTAGTGGCCAACTCGCCAGGAATGTTGTCAAATATTACCGCCGATGTGTTAGGTTGGGTTAGGTTAGGTTATACTACATTATTGATGTATATGAAGGCCCCACGGAGACGTAGAGGCCAACTCGGCAGAAATGTTGTCAAATATTACCGCCGAGATGATAGGTTGGGTTATGTTAGGTTATATTACGTTATTGATGTATATGAAGGCCCCACGGAGACGTAGAGGCCAACTCGCCAGGAATGTTGTCAAATATTACCGCCGAGATGTTAGGTTGGTTTAGGTTAGGTTATATTACGTTATTGATGTATATGAAGGCCCCACGGAGACGTAGATGCCAACTGGCCTGGAATGTTGTCAAATATTACCGCCGAGATGATAGGTTGTGTTAGGTTAGATTATATTACGTTATTGATGTATGTGAAGGCCGCACGGAGAGGTAGAGGCCAACTCGCAGGAATGTTGTCAAATATTAGTGCCGAGATGTTAGGTTGGGTTAGGTTAGGTAATATTACGTTATTGATGTATATGAAGGTCCCACGGAGACGTAGAGGCCAACTCGCCAGGAATGTTGTCAAATAATAGCGCCGAGACCTTAGGTTGGGTTAGGTTAGGTTATATTACGTTATTGATGTATATAAAAGCCCCACGGAGACGTAGAGGCCAACTCGCCAGGAATGTTGTAAAATATTAGTTCCGAGAGATTGGGTTGGGTTAGGTTAGGTTATATTACGTTATTGATGTATATAAAGGCCCCGCGGAGACGTAGAGGCCAACCCGCCAGGAATGTTGTCAAATAATAGCGCCGAAAGGTTAGGTTGGGTTAGTTTAGGTTATATTACGTTATTGATGTATATGAAGGTCCCACGGAGAGGTAGAGGCCAACTCGCCAGGAATGTTGTCAAATATTACCGCCGATGTGTTAGGTTGGGTTAGGTTAGGTTATACTACGTTATTGATGTATATGAAGGCCCCACGGAGACGTAGAGGCCAACTCGTCAGAAATGTTGTCAAATATTACCGCCGAGATGATAGGTTGGGTTAGGTTAGGTTATATTACGTTATTGATGTATATAAAATTCCCACGGAGACGTAGAGGCCAACTCGCCAGGGATGTTGTCAAATATTAGTGCCGAGATGTTAGGTTGGATTAGGTTAGGTTATATAACGTTATTTATGTATATAAAAGCCCCACGGAGACGTTGAGGCCAACTCGCCAGGAATGTTGTCAAATATTAGTTCCGAGATGATAGGTTGGGTTAGGTTAGGTAATATTAAGTTATTGATGTATATGAAGGTCCCACGGTGACGTAGAGGCCAACTCGCCAGGAATGTTGTCAAATATTAGTGCCGAGATGTTAGGTTGGATTAGGTTAGGTTATATTACGTTATTGATGTATATAAAAGCCCCACGGAGACGTAGAGGCCAACTCGCCAGGAATGTTGTCAAATATTAGTTCCGAGAGATTGGGTTGGGTTAGGTTAGGTTATATTAAGTTATTGATGTATATGAAGGTCCCACGGTGACGTAGAGGCCAACTCTCCAGGAATGTTGTCATATATTACCGCCGATGTGTTAGGTTGGGTTAGGTTAGGTTATACTACGTTATTTATGTATATGAAGGCCCCGCGGAGACGTAGAGGCCAACTCGGCAGAAATGTTGTCAAATATTACCGCCGAGATGATAGGTTGGGTTAGGTTAGGTTATATTACGTTATTGATGTATATAAAACTCCCACGGAGACGTAGAGGCCAACTCGCCAGGAATGTTGTCAAATATTATTTCCGAGACATTGGGTTGGGTGAGGTTAGGTTATATTACGTTATTGATGTATATAAAGGCCCCGCGGAGACGTAGAGGCCAACCCGCCAGGAATGTTGTCAAATAATAGCGCCGAAAGGTTAGGTTGGGTTAGTTTAGGTTATATTACGTTATTGATGTATATGAAGGTCCCACGGAGAGGTAGAGGTCAACTCGCCAGGAATGTTGTCAAATATTAGTGCCGAGATGTTAGGTTGGGTTAGGTTAGGTTATATTACGTTATTGATGTATATGAAGGCCCCACGGAGACGTAGAGGCCAACTGGCCAGGAATGTTGTCAAATATTACCGCCGAGATGATAGTTTGGGTTAGGTTAGATTATATTACGTTATTGATGTATATGAAGGCCGCACGGAGAGGTAGAGGCCAACTCGCCAGGAATGTTGTCAAATATTAGTGCCGAGATGTTAGGTTGGGTTAGGTTAGGTAATATTACGTTATTGATGTATATGAAGGTCCCACGGAGACGTAGAGGCCAACTCGCCAGGAATGTTGTCAAATAATAGCGCCCAGATCTTAGGTTGGGTTAGGTCAGGTAATATTATGTTATTGATGTATATGAAGGTCCCACGGAGACGTAGAGGCCAACTCGCCAGGAATGTTTTCAAATATTCCCGCCGAGATGGTAGGTTGGGCTAGGTTAGGTTATATTACGTTATTGATGTATATAAAAGTCCCACGGAAACATAGAAGCCAACAAGCCAGGAATGTTGTCAAATACTACCGCCGAGATGTTACGTTGGTTTAGGTTATGTTAAATTACGTTATTGATGTATATGAAGGTCCCACTGAGAGGTAGAGGCCAACTCGCCAGGAATGTTGTCAAATATTAGTGCCGAGATGTTAGGTTGGATTAGGTTAGGTTATATTACGTTAGTGATGTATATAAAAGCCCCACGGAGACGTAGAGGCCAACTCGCCAGGAATGTTGTCAAATATTAGTGCCGAGATGTTAGGTTGGGTTAAGTTAGGTAATATTACGTTATTGATGTATATGAAGGTCCCACGGTGACGTAGTGGCCAACTCGCCAGGAATGTTGTCAAATATTACCGCCGATGTGTTAGGTTGGGTTAGGTTAGGTTATACTACATTATTGATGTATATGAAGGCCCCACGGAGACGTAGAGGCCAACTCGGCAGAAATGTTGTCAAATATTACCGCCGAGATGATAGGTTGGGTTATGTTAGGTTATATTACGTTATTGATGTATATGAAGGCCCCACGGAGACGTAGAGGCCAACTCGCCAGGAATGTTGTCAAATATTACCGCCGAGATGTTAGGTTGGTTTAGGTTAGGTTATATTACGTTATTGATGTATATAAAAGCCCCACGGAGACGTAGAGGCCAACTCGCCAGGAATGTTGTAAAATATTAGTTCCGAGAGATTGGGTTGGGTTAGGTTAGGTTATATTACGTTATTGATGTATATAAAGGCCCCGCGGAGACGTAGAGGCCAACCCGCCAGGAATGTTGTCAAATAATAGCGCCGAAAGGTTAGGTTGGGTTAGTTTAGGTTATATTACGTTATTGATGTATATGAAGGTCCCACGGAGAGGTAGAGGCCAACTCGCCAGGAATGTTGTCAAATATTACCGCCGATGTGTTAGGTTGGGTTAGGTTAGGTTATACTACGTTATTGATGTATATGAAGGCCCCACGGAGACGTAGAGGCCAACTCGTCAGAAATGTTGTCAAATATTACCGCCGAGATGATAGGTTGGGTTAGGTTAGGTTATATTACGTTATTGATGTATATAAAATTCCCACGGAGACGTAGAGGCCAACTCGCCAGGGATGTTGTCAAATATTAGTGCCGAGATGTTAGGTTGGATTAGGTTAGGTTATATAACGTTATTTATGTATATAAAAGCCCCACGGAGACGTTGAGGCCAACTCGCCAGGAATGTTGTCAAATATTAGTTCCGAGAGATTGGGTTGGGTTAGGTTAGGATATATTACGTTATTGATGTATATAAAGGCCCGGCGGAGACGTAGAGGCCAACCCGCCAGGAATGTTGTCAAATATTAGTGCCGAGATGTTAGGTTGGGTTAAGTTAGGTAATATTACGTTATTGATGTATATGAAGGTCCCACCGTGACGTAGAGGCCAATTCGCCAGGAATGTTGTCAAATATTACCGCCGATGTGTTAGGTTGGGTTAGGTTAGGTTATACTACGTTATTGATGTATATGAAGGCCCCACGGAGACGTAGAGGCCAAATCGCCAGGAATGTTGTCAAATATTACCGCCGAGATGATAGGTTGGGTTAGGTTAGGTAATATTAAGTTATTGATGTATATGAAGGTCCCACGGTGACGTAGAGGCCAACTCGCCAGGAATGTTGTCAAATATTAGTGCCGAGATGTTAGGTTGGATTAGGTTAGGTTATATTACGTTATTGATGTATATAAAAGCCCCACGGAGACGTAGAGGCCAACTCGCCAGGAATGTTGTCAAATATTAGTTCCGAGAGATTGGGTTGGGTTAGGTTAGGTTATATTACGTTATTGATGTATATAAAGGCCCCGCGGAGACGTAGAGGCCAACCGGCCAGGAATGTTGTCAAATAATAGCGCCGAAAGGTTAGGTTGGGTTAGTTTAGGTTATATTATGTTATTGATATATGTGAAGGTCCCACGGAGACGTAGAGGCCAACTCGCCAGGAATGTTGTCACATAATAGCGCCGAGTGGTTAGGTCGGGTTATATTAGCTTATATTACGTTATTGATGGATATGAAGGTCTCACGGAGACGTAGAGGCCAACTCGCCAGGAATGTTGTCAAATATTACCGCCGAGATGATAGGTTGGGTTAGGTTAGGTTATATTACGTTATTGATGTATATGAAGGCCCCACGGAGACGTAGAGGCCAACTCGCCAGGAATGTTGTCAAATATTACCGCCGAGATGTTAGGTTGGGTTAGGTTAGGTTATATTACGTTATTGATGTATATGAAGGCCCCACGGAGACGTAGAGGCCAACTCGCCAGGAATGTTGTCAAATATTACCGCCGAGATGTTAGGTTGGGTTAGGTTAGGTTATATTACGTTATTGATGTATATGAAGGCCCCACGGAGACGTAGAGGCCAACTCGCCAGGAATGTTGTCAAATATTCCCGCCGAGATGGTAGGTTGGGCTAGGTTAGGTTATATTACGTTATTGATGTATATAAAAGTCCCACGGAAACATAGAAGCCAACAAGCCAGGAATGTTGTCAAATACTACCGCCGAGATGTTACGTTGGTTTAGGTTAGGTTAAATTACGTTATTGATGTATATGAAGGTCCAACTGAGAGGTAGAGGCCATCTCGCCAGGAATGTTGTCAAATATTAGTGCCGAGATGTTAGGTTGGGTTAAGTTAGGTAATATTACGTTATTGATGTATATGAAGGTCCCACGGTGACGTAGAGGCCAACTCGCCAGGAATGTTGTCAAATATTACCGCCGATGTGTTAGGTTGGTTAAGGTTAGGTTATACTACGTTATTGATGTATATGAAGGCCCCACGGAGACGTAGAGGCCAACTCGGCAGAAATGTTGTCAAATATTACCGCCGAGATGATAGGTTGGGTTAGGTTAGGTTATATTACGTTATTGATGTATATAAAATTCCCACGGAGACGTAGAGGCTAACTCGCCAGGAATGTTGTCAAATATTAGTGCCGAGATGTTAGGTTGGATTAGGTTAGGTTATATTACGTTATTGATGTATATAAAAGCCCCACGGAGACGTTGAGGCCAACTCGCCAGGAATGTTGTCAAATATTACCGCCGAGATGTTAGGTTGGGTTAGGTTAGGTTATATTACGTTATTGATGTATATGAAGGCCCCACGGAGACGTAGAGGCCAACTGGCCAGGAATGTTGTCAAATATTACCGCCGAGATGATAGGTTGGGTTAGGTTAGATTATATTACGTTATTGATGTATATGAAGGCCGCACGGAGAGGTAGAGGCCAACTCGCCAGGAATGTTGTCACATAATAGCGCCGAGTGGTTAGGTCGGGTTATATTAGGTTATATTACGTTATTGATGGATATGAAGGTCTCACGGAGACGTAGAGGCCAACTCGCCAGGAATGTTGTCAAATATTACCGCCGAGATGATAGGTTGGGTTAGGTTAGGTTATATTACGTTATTGATGTATATGAAGGCCCCACGGAGACGTAGAGGCCAACTCGCCAGGAATGTTGTCAAATATTACCGCCGAGATGTTAGGTTGGGTTAGGTTAGGTTATATTACGTTATTGATGTATATGAAGGCCCCACGGAGACGTAGAGGCCAACTCGCCAGGAATGTTGTCAAATATTACCGCCGAGATGTTAGGTTGGGTTAGGTTAGGTTATATTACGTTATTGATGTATATGAAGGCCCCACGGAGACGTAGAAGCCAACTGGCCAGGAATGTTGTCAAATATTACCGCCGAGATGATAGGTTGGGTTAGGTTAGATTATATTACGTTATTGATGTATATGAAGGCCGCACGGAGAGGTAGAGGCCAACTCGCCAGGAATGTTATCAAATATTACCGCCGAGATGTTAGGTTGGGTTAGGTTAGGTTATATTACGTTATTGATGTATATGAAGGCCCCACGGAGACGTAGAGGCCAACTCGCCAGGAATGTTGTCAAATATTACCGCCGAGATGTTAGGTTGGGTTAGGTTAGGTTATATTACGTTATTGATGTATATGAAGGCCCCACGGAGACGTAGAGGCCAACTGGCCAGGAATGTTGTCAAATATTACCGCCGAGATGATAGGTTGGATTAGGTTAGATTATATTACGTTATTGATGTATATGAAGGCCGCACGGAGAGGTAGAGGCCAACTCGCCAGGAATGTTGTCCAATATTAGTGCCGAGATGTTAGGTTGGGTTAGGTTAGGTAATATTACGTTATTGATGTATATGAATGTCCCACGGAGACGTAGAGGCCAACTCGCCAGGAATGTTGTCAAATAATAGCGCCCAGATCTTAGGTTGGGTTAGGTCAGGTAATATTATGTTATTGATGTATATGAAGGTCCCACGGAGACGTAGAGGCCAACTCGCCAGGAATGTTGTCAAATATTCCCGCCGAGATGGTAGGTTGGGCTAGGTTAGGTTATATTACGTTATTGATGTATATAAAAGTCCCACGGAAACATAGAAGCCAACAAGCCAGGAATGTTGTCAAATACTACCGCCGAGATGTTACGTTGGTTTAGGTTAGGTTAAATTACGTTATTGATGTATATGAAGGTCCCACTGAGAGGTAGAGGCCATCTCGCCAGGAATGTTGTCAAATATTAGTGCCGAGATGTTAGGTTGGGTTAAGTTAGGTAATATTACGTTATTGATGTATATGAAGGTCCCACGGTGACGTAGAGGCCAACTCGCCAGGAATGTTGTCAAATATTACCGCCGATGTGTTAGGTTGGTTAAGGTTAGGTTATACTACGTTATTGATGTATATGAAGGCCCCACGGAGACGTAAAGGCCAACTCGGCAGAAATGTTGTCAAATATTACCGCCGAGATGATAGGTTGGGTTAGGTTAGGTTATATTACGTTATTGATGTATATAAAATTCCCACGGAGACGTAGAGGCTAACTCGCCAGGAATGTTGTCAAATATTAGTGCCGAGATGTTAGGTTGGATTAGGTTAGGTTATATTACGTTATTGATGTATATAAAAGCCCCACGGAGACGTTGAGGCCAACTCGCCAGGAATGTTGTCAAATATTAGATTCGAGACATTGGGTTGGGTGAGGTTAGGTTATATTACGTTATTGATGTATATAAAGGCCCCGCGGAGACGTAGAGGCCAACCCGCCAGGAATGTTGTCAAATAATAGCGCCGAAAAGTTAGGTTGGGTTAGTTTAGGTTATATTATGTTATTGATATATGTGAAGGTCCCACGGAGATGTAGAGGCCAACTCGCCAGGAATGTTGTCACATAATAGCGCCGAGTGGTTAGGTCGGGTTATATTAGGTTATATTACGTTATTGATGTATATGAAGTTCCCACTGAGAGGTAGAGGCCAACTTGCCAGGAATGTTGTCAAATATTACCGCCGAAATGATAGGTTGGGTTAGGTTAGGTTAGGTTATATTACGTTATTGGTGTATATGAAGGCCGCACGGAGAGGTAGAGGCCAACTCGCCAGGAATGTTGTCAAATATTAGTGCCGAGATGTTAGGTTGGGTTAGGTTAGGTAATATTACGTTATTGATGTATATGAAGGTCCCACGGAGACGTAGAGGCCAACTCGCCAGGAATGTTGTCAAATAATAGCGCCCAGATCTTAGGTTGGGTTAGGTCAGGTAATATTATGTTATTGATGTATATGAAGGTCCCACGGAGACGTAGAGGCCAACTCGCCAGGAATGTTTTCAAATATTCCCGCCGAGATGGTAGGTTGGGCTAGGTTAGGTTATATTACGTTATTGATGTATATAAAAGTCCCACGGAAACATAGAAGCCAACAAGCCAGGAATGTTGTCAAATACTACCGCCGAGATGTTACGTTGGTTTAGGTTATGTTAAATTACGTTATTGATGTATATGAAGGTCCCACTGAGAGGTAGAGGCCAACTCGCCAGGAATGTTGTCAAATATTAGTGCCGAGATGTTAGGTTGGATTAGGTTAGGTTATATTACGTTAGTGATGTATATAAAAGCCCCACGGAGACGTAGAGGCCAACTCGCCAGGAATGTTGTCAAATATTAGTGCCGAGATGTTAGGTTGGGTTAAGTTAGGTAATATTACGTTATTGATGTATATGAAGGTCCCACGGTGACGTAGTGGCCAACTCGCCAGGAATGTTGTCAAATATTACCGCCGATGTGTTAGGTTGGGTTAGGTTAGGTTATACTACATTATTGATGTATATGAAGGCCCCACGGAGACGTAGAGGCCAACTCGGCAGAAATGTTGTCAAATATTACAGCCGAGATGATAGGTTGGGTTATGTTAGGTTATATTACGTTATTGATGTATATGAAGGCCCCACGGAGACGTAGAGGCCAACTCGCCAGGAATGTTGTCAAATATTACCGCCGAGATGTTAGGTTGGTTTAGGTTAGGTTATATTACGTTATTGATGTATATGAAGGCCCCACGGAGACGTAGATGCCAACTGGCCTGGAATGTTGTCAAATATTACCGCCGAGATGATAGGTTGTGTTAGGTTAGATTATATTACGTTATTGATGTATGTGAAGGCCGCACGGAGAGGTAGAGGCCAACTCGCAGGAATGTTGTCAAATATTAGTGCCGAGATGTTAGGTTGGGTTAGGTTAGGTAATATTACGTTATTGATGTATATGAAGGTCCCACGGAGACGTAGAGGCCAACTCGCCAGGAATGTTGTCAAATAATAGCGCCGAGACCTTAGGTTGGGTTAGGTTAGGTTATGTTACGTTATTGATGTATATAAAAGCCCCACGGAGACGTAGAGGCCAACTCGCCAGGAATGTTGTAAAATATTAGTTCCGAGAGATTGGGTTGGGTTAGGTTAGGTTATATTACGTTATTGATGTATATAAAGGCCCCGCGGAGACGTAGAGGCCAACCCGCCAGGAATGTTGTCAAATAATAGCGCCGAAAGGTTAGGTTGGGTTAGTTTAGGTTATATTACGTTATTGATGTATATGAAGGTCCCACGGAGAGGTAGAGGCCAACTCGCCAGGAATGTTGTCAAATATTACCGCCGATGTGTTAGGTTGGGTTAGGTTAGGTTATACTACGTTATTGATGTATATGAAGGCCCCACGGAGACGTAGAGGCCAACTCGTCAGAAATGTTGTCAAATATTACCGCCGAGATGATAGGTTGGGTTAGGTTAGGTTATATTACGTTATTGATGTATATAAAATTCCCACGGAGACGTAGAGGCCAACTCGCCAGGGATGTTGTCAAATATTAGTGCCGAGATGTTAGGTTGGATTAGGTTAGGTTATATAACGTTATTTATGTATATAAAAGCCCCACGGAGACGTTGAGGCCAACTCGCCAGGAATGTTGTCAAATATTAGTTCCGAGAGATTGGGTTGGGTTAGGTTAGGATATATTACGTTATTGATGTATATAAAGGCCCGGCGGAGACGTAGAGGCCAACCCGCCAGGAATGTTGTCAAATAATAGCGCCGAAAGGTTAGGTTGGGTTAGTTTAGGTTATATTATGTTATTGATATATGTGAAGGTCCCACGGAGACGTAGAGGCCAACTCGCCAGGAATGTTGTCACATAATAGCGCCGAGTGGTTAGGTCGGGTTATATTAGGTTATATTACGTTATTGATGTATATGAAGTTCCCACTGAGAGGTAGAGGCCAACTCGCCAGGAATGTTGTCAAATATTACCGCCGAAATGATAGGTTGGGTTAGGTTAGGTTATATTACGTTATTGATGTATATGAAGGCCCCACGGAGACGTAGAGGCCAACTCGCCAGGAATGTTGTCAAATATTCCCGCCGAGATGTTACGTTGGTTTAGGTTAGGTTAAATTACGTTATTGATGTATATGAAGGTCCCACTGAGAGGTAGAGGCCAACTCGCCAGGAATGTTGTCAAATATTAGTGCCGAGATGTTAGGTTGGATTAGGTTAGGTTATATTACGTTATTGATGTATATAAAAGCCCCACGGAGACGTAGAGGCCAACTCGCCAGGAATGTTGTCAAATATTAGTTCCGAGAGATTGGGTTGGGTTAGGTTAGGTTATATTACGTTATTGATGTATATAAAGGCCCCGCGGAGACGTAGAGGCCAACCCGCCAGGACTGTTGTCAAATAATAGCGCCGAAAGGTTAGGTTGGGTTAGTTTAGGTTATATTATGTTATTGATATATGTGAAGGTCCCACGGAGACGTAGAGGCCAACTCGCCAGGAATGTTGTCACATAATAGCGCCGAGTGGTTAGGTCGGGTTATATTAGCTTATATTACGTTATTGATGGATATGAAGGTCTCACGGAGACGTAGAGGCCAACTCGCCAGGAACGTTGTCAAATATTACCGCCGAGATGATAGGTTGGGTTAGGTTAGGTTATATTACGTTATTGATGTATATGAAGGCCCCACGGAGACGGAGAGGCCAACTCGCCAGGAATGTTGTCAAATATTACCGCCGAGATGTTAGGTTGGGTTAGGTTAGGTTATATTACGTTATTGATGTATATGAAGGCCCCACGGAGACGTAGAGGCCAACTCGCCAGGAATGTTGTCAAATATTACCGCCGAGATGTTAGGTTGGGTTAGGTTAGGTTATATTACGTTATTGATGTATATGAAGGCCCCACGGAGACGTAGAGGCCAACTCGCCAGGAATGTTGTCAAATATTCCCGCCGAGATGGTAGGTTGGGCTAGGTTAGGTTATATTACGTTATTGATGTATATAAAAGTCCCACGGAAACATAGAAGCCAACAAGCCAGGAATGTTGTCAAATACTACCGCCGAGATGTTACGTTGGTTTAGGTTAGGTTAAATTACGTTATTGATGTATATGAAGGTCCAACTGAGAGGTAGAGGCCATCTCGCCAGGAATGTTGTCAAATATTAGTGCCGAGATGTTAGGTTGGGTTAAGTTAGGTAATATTACGTTATTGATGTATATGAAGGTCCCACGGTGACGTAGAGGCCAACTCGCCAGGAATGTTGTCAAATATTACCGCCGATGTGTTAGGTTGGTTAAGGTTAGGTTATACTACGTTATTGATGTATATGAAGGCCCCACGGAGACGTAGAGGCCAACTCGGCAGAAATGTTGTCAAATATTACCGCCGAGATGATATGTTGGGTTAGGTTAGGTTATATTACGTTATTGATGTATATAAAATTCCCACGGAGACGTAGAGGCTAACTCGCCAGGAATGTTGTCAAATATTAGTGCCGAGATGTTAGGTTGGATTAGGTTAGGTTATATTACGTTATTGATGTATTTAAAAGCCCCACAGAGACGTTGAGGCCAACTCGCCAGGAATGTTGTCAAATATTACCGCCGAGATGTTAGGTTGGGTTAGGTTAAGTTATATTACGTTATTGATGTATATGAAGGCCCCACGGAGACGTAGAGGCCAACTGGCCAGGAATGTTGTCAAATATTACCGCCGAGATGATAGGTTGGGTTAGGTTAGATTATATTACGTTATTGATGTATATGAAGGCCGCACGGAGAGGTAGAGGCCAACTCGCCAGGAATGTTGTCACATAATAGCGCCGAGTGGTTAGGTCGGGTTATATTAGGTTATATTACGTTATTGATGGATATGAAGGTCTCACGGAGACGTAGAGGCCAACTCGCCAGGAATGTTGTCAAATATTACCGCCGAGATGATAGGTTGGGTTAGGTTAGGTTATATTACGTTATTGATGTATATGAAGGCCCCACGGAGACGTAGAGGCCAACTCGCCAGGAATGTTGTCAAATATTACCGCCGAGATGTTAGGTTGGGTTAGGTTAGGTTATATTACGTTATTGATGTATATGAAGGCCCCACGGAGACGTAGAGGCCAACTCGCCAGGAATGTTGTCAAATATTACCGCCGAGATGTTAGGTTGGGTTAGGTTAGGTTATATTACGTTATTGATGTATATGAAGGCCCCACGGAGACGTAGAAGCCAACTGGCCAGGAATGTTGTCAAATATTACCGCCGAGATGATAGGTTGGGTTAGGTTAGATTATATTACGTTATTGATGTATATGAAGGCCGCACGGAGAGGTAGAGGCCAACTCGCCAGGAATGTTGTCAAATATTACCGCCGAGATGTTAGGTTGGGTTAGGTTAGGTTATATTACGTTATTGATGTATATGAAGGCCCCACGGAGACGTAGAGGCCAACTCGCCAGGAATGTTGTCAAATATTACCGCCGAGATGTTAGGTTGGGTTAAGTTAGGTTATATTACGCTATTGATGTATATGAAGGCCCCACGGAGACGTAGAGGCCAACTGGCCAGGAATGTTGTCAAATATTACCGCCGAGATGATAGGTTGGATTAGGTTAGATTATATTACGTTATTGATGTATATGAAGGCCGCACGGAGAGGTAGAGGCCAACTCGCCAGGAATGTTGTCAAATATTAGTGCCGAGATGTTAGGTTGGGTTAGGTTAGGTAATATTACGTTATTGATGTATATGAATGTCCCACGGAGACGTAGAGGCCAACTCGCCAGGAATGTTGTCAAATAATAGCGCCCAGATCTTAGGTTGGGTTAGGTCAGGTAATATTATGTTATTGATGTATATGAAGGTCCCACGGAGACGTAGAGGCCAACTCGCCAGGAATGTTGTCAAATATTCCCGCCGAGATGGTAGGTTGGGCTAGGTTAGGTTATATTACGTTATTGATGTATATAAAAGTCCCACGGAAACATAGAAGCCAACAAGCCAGGAATGTTGTCAAATACTACCGCCGAGATGTTACGTTGGTTTAGGTTAGGTTAAATTACGTTATTGATGTATATGAAGGTCCCACTGAGAGGTAGAGGCCATCTCGCCAGGAATGTTGTCAAATATTAGTGCCGAGATGTTAGGTTGGGTTAAGTTAGGTAATATTACGTTATTGATGTATATGAAGGTCCCACGGTGACGTAGAGGCCAACTCGCCAGGAATGTTGTCAAATATTACCGCCGATGTGTTAGGTTGGTTAAGGTTAGGTTATACTACGTTATTGATGTATATGAAGGCCCCACGGAGACGTAGAGGCCAACTCGGCAGAAATGTTGTCAAATATTACCGCCGAGATGATAGGTTGGGTTAGGTTAGGTTATATTACGTTATTGATGTATATAAAATTCCCACGGAGACGTAGAGGCTAACTCGCCAGGAATGTTGTCAAATATTAGTGCCGAGATGTTAGGTTGGATTAGGTTAGGTTATATTACGTTATTGATGTATATAAAAGCCCCACGGAGACGTTGAGGCCAACTCGCCAGGAATGTTGTCAAATATTAGATTCGAGACATTGGGTTGGGTGAGGTTAGGTTATATTACGTTATTGATGTATATGAAGGCCCCACGGAGACGTAGAGGCCAACTCGCCAGGAATGTTGTCAAATATTACCGCCGAGATGTTAGGTTGGGTTAGGTTAGGTTATATTACGTTATTGATGTATATGAAGGCCCCACGGAGACGTAGAGGCCAACTCGCCAGGAATGTTGTCAAATATTACCGCCGAGATGTTAGGTTGGGTTAGGTTAGGTTATATTACGTTATTGATGTATATGAAGGCCCCACGGAGACGTAGAAGCCAACTGGCCAGGAATGTTGTCAAATATTACCGCCGAGATGATAGGTTGGGTTAGGTTAGATTATATTACGTTATTGATGTATATGAAGGCCGCACGGAGAGGTAGAGGCCAACTCGCCAGGAATGTTGTCAAATATTACCGCCGAGATGTTAGGTTGGGTTAGGTTAGGTTATATTACGTTATTGATGTATATGAAGGCCCCACGGAGACGTAGAGGCCAACTCGCCAGGAATGTTGTCAAATATTACCGCCGAGATGTTAGGTTGGGTTAGGTTAGGTTATATTACGTTATTGATGTATATGAAGGCCCCACGGAGACGTAGAGGCCAACTCGCCAGGAATGTTGTCAAATAATAGCGCCCAGATCTTAGGTT
Organism: Xylocopa violacea; assembly: GCA_963969225.1. Taxonomy (NCBI): domain Eukaryota; kingdom Metazoa; phylum Arthropoda; class Insecta; order Hymenoptera; family Apidae; genus Xylocopa; species Xylocopa violacea. Next base: position 4,681,472 of record CAXAJV010001082.1, read on the forward strand.
GGGTTAGGTCAGGTAATATTATGTTATTGATGTATATGAAGGTCCCACGGAGACGTAGAGGCCAACTCGCCAGGAATGTTGTCAAATATTCCCGCCGAGATGGTAGGTTGGGCTAGGTTAGGTTATATTACGTTATTGATGTATATAAAAGTCCCACGGAAACATAGAAGCCAACAAGCCAGGAATGTTGTCAAATACTACCGCCGAGATGTTACGTTGGTTTAGGTTAGGTTAAATTACGTTATTGATGTATATGAAGGTCCAACTGAGAGGTAGAGGCCATCTCGCCAGGAATGTTGTCAAATATTAGTGCCGAGATGTTAGGTTGGGTTAAGTTAGGTAATATTACGTTATTGATGTATATGAAGGTCCCACGGTGACGTAGAGGCCAACTCGCCAGGAATGTTGTCAAATATTACCGCCGATGTGTTAGGTTGGTTAAGGTTAGGTTATACTACGTTATTGATGTATATGAAGGCCCCACGGAGACGTAGAGGCCAACTCGGCAGAAATGTTGTCAAATATTACCGCCGAGATGATAGGTTGGGTTAGGTTAGGTTATATTACGTTATTGATGTATATAAAATTCCCACGGAGACGTAGAGGCTAACTCGCCAGGAATGTTGTCAAATATTAGTGCCGAGATGTTAGGTTGGATTAGGTTAGGTTATGTTACGTTATTGATGTATATAAAAGCCCCACGGAGACGTTGAGGCCAACTCGCCAGGAATGTTGTCAAATATTAGATTCGAGACATTGGGTTGGGTGAGGTTAGGTTATATTACGTTATTGATGTATATAAAGGCCCCGCGGAGACGTAGAAGCCAACCCGCCAGGAATGTTGTCAAATAATAGCGCCGAAAGATTAGGTTGGGTTAGTTTAGGTTATATTATGTTATTGATATATGTGAAGGTCCCACGGAGACGTAGAGGCCAACTCGCCAGGAATGTTGTCACATAATAGCGCCGAGTGGTTAGGTCGGGTTATATTAGGTTATATTACGTTATTGATGGATATGAAGGTCTCACGGAGACGTAGAGGCCAACTCGCCAGGAATGTTGTCAACTATTACCGCCGAGATGTTAGGTTGGGTTAGGTTAGGTTATATTACGTTATTGATGTATATGAAGGCCCCACGGAGACGTAGAGGCCAACTCGCCAGGAATGTTGTCAAATATTACCGCCGAGATGTTAGGTTGGGTTAGGTTAGGTTATATTACGTTATTGATGTATATGAAGGCCCCACGGAGACGTAGAAGCCAACTGGCCAGGAATGTTGTCAAATATTACCGCCGAGATGATAGGTTGGGTTAGGTTAGATTATATTACGTTATTGATGTATATGAAGGCCGCACGGAGAGGTAGAGGCCAACTCGCCAGGAATGTTGTCAAATATTACCGCCGAGATGTTAGGTTGGGTTAGGTTAGGTTATATTACGTTATTGATGTATATGAAGGCCCCACGGAGACGTAGAGGCCAACTCGCCAGGAATGTTGTCAAATATTACCGCCGAGATGTTAGGTTGGGTTAGGTTAGGTTATATTACGTTATTGATGTATATGAAGGCCCCACGGAGACGTAGAGGCCAACTCGCCAGGAATGTTGTCAAATAATAGCGCCCAGATCTTAGGTTGGGTTAGGTCAGGTAATATTATGTTATTGATGTATATGAAGGTCCCACGGAGACGTAGAGGCCAACTCGCCAGGAATGTTGTCAAATATTCCCGCCGAGATGGTAGGTTGGGCTAGGTTAGGTTATATTACGTTATTGATGTATATAAAAGTCCCACGGAAACATAGAAGCCAACAAGCCAGGAATGTTGTCAAATACTACCGCCGAGATGTTACGTTGGTTTAGGTTAGGTTAAATTACGTTATTGATGTATATGAAGGTCCCACTGAGAGGTAGAGGCCAACTCGCCAGGAATGTTGTCAAATATTAGTGCCGAGATGTTAGGTTGGGTTAAGTTAGGTAATATTACGTTATTGATGTATATGAAGGTCCCACGGTGACGTAGAGGCCAACTCGCCAGGAATGTTGTCAAATATTACCGCCGATGTGTTAGGTTGGTTAAGGTTAGGTTATACTACGTTATTGATGTATATGAAGGCCCCACGGAGACGTAGAGGCCAACTCGGCAGAAATGTTGTCAAATATTACCGCCGAGATGATAGGTTGGGTTAGGTTAGGTTATATTACGTTATTGATGTATATAAAATTCCCACGGAGACGTAGAGGCTAACTCGCCAGGAATGTTGTCAAATATTAGTGCCGAGATGTTAGGTTGGATTAGGTTAGGTTATGTTACGTTATTGATGTATATGAAGGCCCCACGGAGACGTAGAGGCCAACTCGCCAGGAATGTTGTCAAATATTACCGCCGAGATGTTAGGTTGGGTTAGGTTAGGTTATATTACGTTATTGATGTATATGAAGGCCCCACGGAGACGTAGAAGCCAACTGGCCAGGAATGTTGTCAAATATTACCGCCGAGATGATAGGTTGGGTTAGGTTAGATTATATTACGTTATTGATGTATATGAAGGCCGCACGGAGAGGTAGAGGCCAACTCGCCAGGAATGTTGTCAAATATTACCGCCGAGATGTTAGGTTGGGTTAGGTTAGGTTATATTACGTTATTGATGTATATGAAGGCCCCACGGAGACGTAGAGGCCAACTCGCCAGGAATGTTGTCAAATATTACCGCCGAGATGATAGGTTGGGTTAGGTTAGGTTATATTACGTTATTGATGTATATAAAATTCCCACGGAGACGTAGAGGCTAACTCGCCAGGAATGTTGTCAAATATTAGTGCCGAGATGTTAGGTTGGATTAGGTTAGGTTATGTTACGTTATTGATGTATATAAAAGCCCCACGGAGACGTTGAGGCCAACTCGCCAGGAATGTTGTCAAATATTAGATTCGAGACATTGGGTTGGGTGAGGTTAGGTTATATTACGTTATTGATGTATATAAAGGCCCCGCGGAGACGTAGAAGCCAACCCGCCAGGAATGTTGTCAAATAATAGCGCCGAAAGATTAGGTTGGGTTAGTTTAGGTTATATTATGTTATTGATATATGTGAAGGTCCCACGGAGACGTAGAGGCCAACTCGCCAGGAATGTTGTCACATAATAGCGCCGAGTGGTTAGGTCGGGTTATATTAGGTTATATTACGTTATTCATGGATATGAAGGTCTCACGGAGACGTAGAGGCCAACTCGCCAGGAATGTTGTCAACTATTACCGCCGAGATGTTAGGTTGGGTTAGGTTAGGTTATATTACGTTATTGATGTATATGAAGGCCCCACGGAGACGTAGAGGCCAACTCGCCAGGAATGTTGTCAAATATTACCGCCGAGATGTTAGGTTGGGTTAGGTTAGGTTATATTACGTTATTGATGTATATGAAGGCCCCACGGAGACGTAGAAGCCAACTGGCCAGGAATGTTGTCAAATATTACCGCCGAGATGATAGGTTGGGTTAGGTTAGATTATATTACGTTATTGATGTATATGAAGGCCGCACGGAGAGGTAGAGGCCAACTCGCCAGGAATGTTGTCAAATATTACCGCCGAGATGTTAGGTTGGGTTAGGTTAGGTTATATTACGTTATTGATGTATATGAAGGCCCCACGGAGACGTAGAGGCCAACTCGCCAGGAATGTTGTCAAATATTACCGCCGAGATGTTAGGTTGGGTTAGGTTAGGTTATATTACGTTATTGATGTATATGAAGGCCCCACGGAGACGTAGAGGCCAACTGGCCAGGAATGTTGTCAAATATTACCGCCGAGATGATAGGTTGGGTTAGGTTAGATTATATTACGTTATTGATGTATATGAAGGCCCCACGGAGACGTAGAGGCCAACTCGCCAGGAATGTTGTCAAATAATAGCGCCCAGATCTTAGGTTGGGTTAGGTCAGGTAATATTATGTTATTGATGTATATGAAGGTCCCACGGAGACGTAGATGCCAACTCGCCAGGAATGTTGTCAAATATTCCCGCCGAGATGGTAGGTTGGGCTAGGTTAGGTTATATTACGTTATTGATGTATATAAAAGTCCCACGGAAACATAGAAGCCAACAAGCCAGGAATGTTGTCAAATACTACCGCCGAGAAGTTACGTTGGTTTAGGTTAGGTTAAATTACGTTATTGATGTATATGAAGGTCCCACTGAGAGGTAGAGGCCAACTCGCCAGGAATGTTGTCAAATATTAGTGCCGAGATGTTAGGTTGGGTTAAGTTAGGTAATATTACGTTATTGATGTATATGAAGGTCCCACGGTGACGTAGAGGCCAACTCGCCAGGAATGTTGTCAAATATTACCGCCGATGTGTTAGGTTGGTTAAGGTTAGGTTATACTACGTTATTGATGTATATGAAGGCCCCACGGAGACGTAGAGGCCAACTCGGCAGAAATGTTGTCAAATATTACCGCCGAGATGATAGGTTGGGTTAGGTTAGGTTATATTACGTTATTGATGTATATAAAATTCCCACGGAGACGTAGAGGCTAACTCGCCAGGAATGTTGTCAAATATTAGTGCCGAGATGTTAGGTTGGATTAGGTTAGGTTATATTACGTTATTGATGTATATAAAAGCCCCACGGAGACGTTGAGGCCAACTCGCCAGGAATGTTGTCAAATATTAGATTCGAGACATTGGGTTGGGTGAGGTTAGGTTATATTACGTTATTGATGTATATAAAGGCCCCGCGGAGACGTAGAAGCCAACCCGCCAGGAATGTTGTCAAATAATAGCGCCGAGTGGTTAGGTCGGGTTATATTAGGTTATATTACGTTATTGATGGATATGAAGGTCTCACGGAGACGTAGAGGCCAACTCGCCAGGAATGTTGTCAACTATTACCGCCGAGATGTTAGGTTGGGTTAGGTTAGGTTATATTACGTTATTGATGTATATGAAGGCCCCACGGAGACGTAGAGGCCAACTCGCCAGGAATGTTGTCAAATATTACCGCCGAGATGTTAGGTTGGGTTAGGTTAGGTTATATTACGTTATTGATGTATATGAAGGCCCCACGGAGACGTAGAAGCCAACTGGCCAGGAATGTTGTCAAATATTACCGCCGAGATGATAGGTTGGGTTAGGTTAGATTATATTACGTTATTGATGTATATGAAGGCCGCACGGAGAGGTAGAGGCCAACTCGCCAGGAATGTTGTCAAATATTACCGCCGAGATGTTAGGTTGGGTTAGGTTAGGTTATATTACGTTATTGATGTATATGAAGGCCCCACGGAGACGTAGAGGCCAACTCGCCAGGAATGTTGTCAAATATTACCGCCGAGATGTTAGGTTGGGTTAGGTTAGGTTATATTACGTTATTGATGTATATGAAGGTCCCACGGAGACGTAGAGGCCAACTGGCCAGGAATGTTGTCAAATATTACCGCCGAGATGATAGGTTGGGTTAGGTTAGATTATATTACGTTATTGATGTATATGAAGGCCGCACGGAGAGGTAGAGGCCAACTCGCCAGGAATGTTGTCAAATATTAGTGCCGAGATGTTAGGTTGGGTTAGGTTAGGTAATATTACGTTATTGATGTATATGAATGTCCCACGGAGACGTAGAGGCCAACTCGCCAGGAATGTTGTCAAATAATAGCGCCCAGATCTTAGGTTGGGTTAGGTCAGGTAATATTATGTTATTGATGTATATGAAGGTCCCACGGAGACGTAGATGCCAACTCGCCAGGAATGTTGTCAAATATTCCCGCCGAGATGGTAGGTTGGGCTAGGTTAGGTTATATTACGTTATTGATGTATATAAAAGTCCCACGGAAACATAGAAGCCAACAAGCCAGGAATGTTGTCAAATACTACCGCCGAGATGTTACGTTGGTTTAGGTTAGGTTAAATTACGTTATTGATGTATATGAAGGTCCCACTGAGAGGTAGAGGCCAACTCGCCAGGAATGTTGTCAAATATTAGTGCCGAGATGTTAGGTTGGGTTAAGTTAGGTAATATTACGTTATTGATGTATATGAAGGTCCCACGGTGACGTAGAGGCCAACTCGCCAGGAATGTTGTCAAATATTACCGCCGATGTGTTAGGTTGGTTAAGGTTAGGTTATACTACGTTATTGATGTATATGAAGGCCCCACGGAGACGTAGAGGCCAACTCGGCAGAAATGTTGTCAAATATTACCGCCGAGATGATAGGTTGGGTTAGGTTAGGTTATATTACGTTATTGATGTATATAAAATTCCCACGGAGACGTAGAGGCTAACTCGCCAGGAATGTTGTCAAATATTAGTGCCGAGATGTTAGGTTGGATTAGGTTAGGTTATGTTACGTTATTGATGTATATAAAAGCCCCACGGAGACGTTGAGGCGAACTCGCCAGGAATGTTGTCAAATATTAGATTCGAGACATTGGGTTGGGTGAGGTTAGGTTATATTACGTTATTGATGTATATAAAGGCCCCGCGGAGACGTAGAAGCCAACCCGCCAGGAATGTTGTCAAATAATAGCGCCGAAAGGTTAGGTTGGGTTAGTTTAGGTTATATTATGTTATTGATATATGTGAAGGTCCCACGGAGACGTAGAGGCCAACTCGCCAGGAATGTTGTCACATAATAGCGCCGAGTGGTTAGGTCGGGTTATATTAGGTTATATTACGTTATTGATGGATATGAAGGTCTCACGGAGACGTAGAGGCCAACTCGCCAGGAATGTTGTCAACTATTACCGCCGAGATGTTAGGTTGGGTTAGGTTAGGTTATATTACGTTATTGATGTATATGAAGGCCCCACGGAGACGTAGAGGCCAACTCGCCAGGAATGTTGTCAAATATTACCGCCGAGATGTTAGGTTGGGTTAGGTTAGGTTATATTACGTTATTGATGTATATGAAGGCCCCACGGAGACGTAGAGGCCAACTCGCCAGGAATGTTGTCAAATAATAGCGCCCAGATCTTAGGTTGGGTTAGGTCAGGTAATATTATGTTATTGATGTATATGAAGGTCCCACGGAGACGTAGATGCCAACTCGCCAGGAATGTTGTCAAATATTCCCGCCGAGATGGTAGGTTGGGCTAGGTTAGGTTATATTACGTTATTGATGTATATAAAAGTCCCACGGAAACATAGAAGCCAACAAGCCAGGAATGTTGTCAAATACTACCGCCGAGAAGTTACGTTGGTTTAGGTTAGGTTAAATTACGTTATTGATGTATATGAAGGTCCCACTGAGAGGTAGAGGCCAACTCGCCAGGAATGTTGTCAAATATTAGTGCCGAGATGTTAGGTTGGGTTAAGTTAGGTAATATTACGTTATTGATGTATATGAAGGTCCCACGGTGACGTAGAGGCCAACTCGCCAGGAATGTTGTCAAATATTACCGCCGATGTGTTAGGTTGGTTAAGGTTAGGTTATACTACGTTATTGATGTATATGAAGGCCCCACGGAGACGTAGAGGCCAACTCGGCAGAAATGTTGTCAAATATTACCGCCGAGATGATAGGTTGGGTTAGGTTAGGTTATATTACGTTATTGATGTATATAAAATTCCCACGGAGACGTAGAGGCTAACTCGCCAGGAATGTTGTCAAATATTAGTGCCGAGATGTTAGGTTGGATTAGGTTAGGTTATATTACGTTATTGATGTATATAAAAGCCCCACGGAGACGTTGAGGCCAACTCGCCAGGAATGTTGTCAAATATTAGATTCGAGACATTGGGTTGGGTGAGGTTAGGTTATATTACGTTATTGATGTATATAAAGGCCCCGCGGAGACGTAGAAGCCAACCCGCCAGGAATGTTGTCAAATAATAGCGCCGAGTGGTTAGGTCGGGTTATATTAGGTTATATTACGTTATTGATGGATATGAAGGTCTCACGGAGACGTAGAGGCCAACTCGCCAGGAATGTTGTCAACTATTACCGCCGAGATGTTAGGTTGGGTTAGGTTAGGTTATATTACGTTATTGATGTATATGAAGGCCCCACGGAGACGTAGAGGCCAACTCGCCAGGAATGTTGTCAAATATTACCGCCGAGATGTTAGGTTGGGTTAGGTTAGGTTATATTACGTTATTGATGTATATGAAGGCCCCACGGAGACGTAGAAGCCAACTGGCCAGGAATGTTGTCAAATATTACCGCCGAGATGATAGGTTGGGTTAGGTTAGATTATATTACGTTATTGATGTATATGAAGGCCGCACGGAGAGGTAGAGGCCAACTCGCCAGGAATGTTGTCAAATATTACCGCCGAGATGTTAGGTTGGGTTAGGTTAGGTTATATTACGTTATTGATGTATATGAAGGCCCCACGGAGACGTAGAGGCCAACTCGCCAGGAATGTTGTCAAATATTACCGCCGAGATGTTAGGTTGGGTTAGGTTAGGTTATATTACGTTATTGATGTATATGAAGGTCCCACGGAGACGTAGAGGCCAACTGGCCAGGAATGTTGTCAAATATTACCGCCGAGATGATAGGTTGGGTTAGGTTAGATTATATTACGTTATTGATGTATATGAAGGCCCCACGGAGACGTAGAGGCCAACTCGCCAGGAATGTTGTCAAATAATAGCGCCCAGATCTTAGGTTGGGTTAGGTCAGGTAATATTATGTTATTGATGTATATGAAGGTCCCACGGAGACGTAGATGCCAACTCGCCAGGAATGTTGTCAAATATTCCCGCCGAGATGGTAGGTTGGGCTAGGTTAGGTTATATTACGTTATTGATGTATATAAAAGTCCCACGGAAACATAGAAGCCAACAAGCCAGGAATGTTGTCAAATACTACCGCCGAGAAGTTACGTTGGTTTAGGTTAGGTTAAATTACGTTATTGATGTATATGAAGGTCCCACTGAGAGGTAGAGGCCAACTCGCCAGGAATGTTGTCAAATATTAGTGCCGAGATGTTAGGTTGGGTTAAGTTAGGTAATATTACGTTATTGATGTATATGAAGGTCCCACGGTGACGTAGAGGCCAACTCGCCAGGAATGTTGTCAAATATTACCGCCGATGTGTTAGGTTGGTTAAGGTTAGGTTATACTACGTTATTGATGTATATGAAGGCCCCACGGAGACGTAGAGGCCAACTCGGCAGAAATGTTGTCAAATATTACCGCCGAGATGATAGGTTGGGTTAGGTTAGGTTATATTACGTTATTGATGTATATAAAATTCCCACGGAGACGTAGAGGCTAACTCGCCAGGAATGTTGTCAAATATTAGTGCCGAGATGTTAGGTTGGATTAGGTTAGGTTATATTACGTTATTGATGTATATAAAAGCCCCACGGAGACGTTGAGGCCAACTCGCCAGGAATGTTGTCAAATATTAGATTCGAGACATTGGGTTGGGTGAGGTTAGGTTATATTACGTTATTGATGTATATAAAGGCCCCGCGGAGACGTAGAAGCCAACCCGCCAGGAATGTTGTCAAATAATAGCGCCGAGTGGTTAGGTCGGGTTATATTAGGTTATATTACGTTATTGATGGATATGAAGGTCTCACGGAGACGTAGAGGCCAACTCGCCAGGAATGTTGTCAACTATTACCGCCGAGATGTTAGGTTGGGTTAGGTTAGGTTATATTACGTTATTGATGTATATGAAGGCCCCACGGAGACGTAGAGGCCAACTCGCCAGGAATGTTGTCAAATATTACCGCCGAGATGTTAGGTTGGGTTAGGTTAGGTTATATTACGTTATTGATGTATATGAAGGCCCCACGGAGACGTAGAAGCCAACTGGCCAGGAATGTTGTCAAATATTACCGCCGAGATGATAGGTTGGGTTAGGTTAGATTATATTACGTTATTGATGTATATGAAGGCCGCACGGAGAGGTAGAGGCCAACTCGCCAGGAATGTTGTCAAATATTACCGCCGAGATGTTAGGTTGGGTTAGGTTAGGTTATATTACGTTATTGATGTATATGAAGGCCCCACGGAGACGTAGAGGCCAACTCGCCAGGAATGTTGTCAAATATTACCGCCGAGATGTTAGGTTGGGTTAGGTTAGGTTATATTACGTTATTGATGTATATGAAGGTCCCACGGAGACGTAGAGGCCAACTGGCCAGGAATGTTGTCAAATATTACCGCCGAGATGATAGGTTGGGTTAGGTTAGATTATATTACGTTATTGATGTATATGAAGGCCGCACGGAGAGGTAGAGGCCAACTCGCCAGGAATGTTGTCAAATATTAGTGCCGAGATGTTAGGTTGGGTTAGGTTAGGTAATATTACGTTATTGATGTATATGAATGTCCCACGGAGACGTAGAGGCCAACTCGCCAGGAATGTTGTCAAATAATAGCGCCCAGATCGTAGGTTGGGTTAGGTCAGGTAATATTATGTTATTGATGTATATGAAGGTCCCACGGAGACGTAGATGCCAACTCGCCAGGAATGTTGTCAAATATTCCCGCCGAGATGGTAGGTTGGGCTAGGTTAGGTTATATTACGTTATTGATGTATATAAAAGTCCCACGGAAACATAGAAGCCAACAAGCCAGGAATGTTGTCAAATACTACCGCCGAGATGTTACGTTGGTTTAGGTTAGGTTAAATTACGTTATTGATGTATATGAAGGTCCCACTGAGAGGTAGAGGCCAACTCGCCAGGAATGTTGTCAAATATTAGTGCCGAGATGTTAGGTTGGGTTAAGTTAGGTAATATTACGTTATTGATGTATATGAAGGTCCCACGGTGACGTAGAGGCCAACTCGCCAGGAATGTTGTCAAATATTACCGCCGATGTGTTAGGTTGGTTAAGGTTAGGTTATACTACGTTATTGATGTATATGAAGGCCCCACGGAGACGTAGAGGCCAACTCGGCAGAAATGTTGTCAAATATTACCGCCGAGATGATAGGTTGGGTTAGGTTAGGTTATATTACGTTATTGATGTATATAAAATTCCCACGGAGACGTAGAGGCTAACTCGCCAGGAATGTTGTCAAATATTAGTGCCGAGATGTTAGGTTGGATTAGGTTAGGTTATGTTACGTTATTGATGTATATAAAAGCCCCACGGAGACGTTGAGGCGAACTCGCCAGGAATGTTGTCAAATATTAGATTCGAGACATTGGGTTGGGTGAGGTTAGGTTATATTACGTTATTGATGTATATAAAGGCCCCGCGGAGACGTAGAAGCCAACCCGCCAGGAATGTTGTCAAATAATAGCGCCGAAAGGTTAGGTTGGGTTAGTTTAGGTTATATTATGTTATTGATATATGTGAAGGTCCCACGGAGACGTAGAGGCCAACTCGCCAGGAATGTTGTCACATAATAGCGCCGAGTGGTTAGGTCGGGTTATATTAGGTTATATTACGTTATTGATGGATATGAAGGTCTCACGGAGACGTAGAGGCCAACTCGCCAGGAATGTTGTCAACTATTACCGCCGAGATGTTAGGTTGGGTTAGGTTAGGTTATATTACGTTATTGATGTATATGAAGGCCCCACGGAGACGTAGAGGCCAACTCGCCAGGAATGTTGTCAAATATTACCGCCGAGATGTTAGGTTGGGTTAGGTTAGGTTATATTACGTTATTGATGTATATGAAGGCCCCACGGAGACGTAGAGGCCAACTCGCCAGGAATGTTGTCAAATAATAGCGCCCAGATCTTAGGTTGGGTTAGGTCAGGTAATATTATGTTATTGATGTATATGAAGGTCCCACGGAGACGTAGATGCCAACTCGCCAGGAATGTTGTCAAATATTCCCGCCGAGATGGTAGGTTGGGCTAGGTTAGGTTATATTACGTTATTGATGTATATAAAAGTCCCACGGAAACATAGAAGCCAACAAGCCAGGAATGTTGTCAAATACTACCGCCGAGAAGTTACGTTGGTTTAGGTTAGGTTAAATTACGTTATTGATGTATATGAAGGTCCCACTGAGAGGTAGAGGCCAACTCGCCAGGAATGTTGTCAAATATTAGTGCCGAGATGTTAGGTTGGGTTAAGTTAGGTAATATTACGTTATTGATGTATATGAAGGTCCCACGGTGACGTAGAGGCCAACTCGCCAGGAATGTTGTCAAATATTACCGCCGATGTGTTAGGTTGGTTAAGGTTAGGTTATACTACGTTATTGATGTATATGAAGGCCCCACGGAGACGTAGAGGCCAACTCGGCAGAAATGTTGTCAAATATTACCGCCGAGATGATAGGTTGGGTTAGGTTAGGTTATATTACGTTATTGATGTATATAAAATTCCCACGGAGACGTAGAGGCTAACTCGCCAGGAATGTTGTCAAATATTAGTGCCGAGATGTTAGGTTGGATTAGGTTAGGTTATATTACGTTATTGATGTATATAAAAGCCCCACGGAGACGTTGAGGCCAACTCGCCAGGAATGTTGTCAAATATTAGATTCGAGACATTGAGTTGGGTGAGGTTAGGTTATATTACGTTATTGATGTATATAAAGGCCCCGCGGAGACGTAGAAGCCAACCCGCCAGGAATGTTGTCAAATAATAGCGCCGAGTGGTTAGGTCGGGTTATATTAGGTTATATTACGTTATTGATGGATATGAAGGTCTCACGGAGACGTAGAGGCCAACTCGCCAGGAATGTTGTCAACTATTACCGCCGAGATGTTAGGTTGGGTTAGGTTAGGTTATATTACGTTATTGATGTATATGAAGGCCCCACGGAGACGTAGAGGCCAACTCGCCAGGAATGTTGTCAACTATTACCGCCGAGATGTTAGGTTGGGTTAGGTTAGGTTATATTACGTTATTGATGTATATGAAGGCCCCACGGAGACGTAGAGGCCAACTCGCCAGGAATGTTGTCAAATATTACCGCCGAGATGTTAGGTTGGGTTAGGTTAGGTTATATTACGTTATTGATGTATATGAAGGCCCCACGGAGACGTAGAAGCCAACTGGCCAGGAATGTTGTCAAATATTACCGCCGAGATGATAGGTTGGGTTAGGTTAGATTATATTACGTTATTGCTGTATATGAAGGCCGCACGGAGAGGTAGAGGCCAACTCGCCAGGAATGTTGTCAAATATTACCGCCGAGATGTTAGGTTGGGTTAGGTTAGGTTATATTACGTTATTGATGTATATGAAGGCCCCACGGAGACGTAGAGGCCAACTCGCCAGGAATGTTGTCAAATATTACCGCCGAGATGTTAGGTTGGGTTAGGTTAGGTTATATTACGTTATTGATGTATATGAAGGCCCCACGGAGACGTAGAGGCCAACTGGCCAGGAATGTTGTCAAATAATAGCGCCGAAAGGTTAGGTTGGGTTAGTTTAGGTTATATTATGTTATTGATATATGTGAAGGTCCCACGGAGACGTAGAGGCCAACTCGCCAGGAATGTTGTCACATAATAGCGCCGAGTGGTTAGGTCGGGTTATATTAGGTTATATTACGTTATTGATGGATATGAAGGTCTCACGGAGACGTAGAGGCCAACTCGCCAGGAATGTTGTCAAATATTACCGCCGAGATGATAGGTTGGGTTAGGTTAGGTTATATTACGTTATTGATGTATATGAAGGCCCCACGGAGACGTAGAGGCCAACTCGCCAGGAATGTTGTCAAATATTACCGCCGAGATGTTAGGTTGGGTTAGGTTAGGTTATATTACGTTATTGATGTATATGAAGGCCCCACGGAGACGTAGAGGCCAACTCGCCAGGAATGTTGTCAAATACTACCGCCGAGATGTTACGTTGGTATAGGTTAGGTTAAATTAAGATATTGATGTATATGAAGGTCCCACGGAGAGGTAGAGGCCAACTCGCCAGTAATGTTGTCAAATATTACCGCCGAGATGATAGGTTGGGTTAGGTTAGGTTATATTACGTTATTGATGTATATAAAATTCCCACGGAGACGTAGAGGCTAACTCGCCAGGAATGTTGTCAAATATTAGTGCCGAGATGTTAGGTTGGATTAGGTTAGGTTATATTACGTTATTGATGTATATAAAAGCCCCACGGAGACGTAGAGGCCAACTCGCCAGGAATGTTGTCAAATATTAGTTCCGAGAGATTGGGTTGGGTTAGGTTAGGTTATATTACGTTATTGATGTATATAAAGGCCCCGCGGAGACGTAGAGGCCAACCCGCCAGGAATGTTGTCAAATAATAGCGCCGAAAGGTTAGGTTGGGTTAGTTTAGGTTATATTACGTTATTGATGTATATGAAGGTCCCACGGAGAGGTAGAGGCCAACTCGCCAGGAATGTTGTCAAATATTAGTGCCGAGATTTTAGGTTGGTTTAGGTTAGGTTAAATTACGTTATTGATGTATATGAAGGTCCCACTGAGAGGTAGAAGCCAACTCGCCAGGAATGTTGTCAAATATTAGTGCCGAGATGTTAGGTTGGGTTAAGTTAGGTAATATTACGTTATTGATGTATATAAAATTCCCACGGAGACGTAGAGGCCAACTCGCCAGGGATGTTGTCAAATATTAGTGCCGAGATGTTAGGTTGGATTAGGTTAGGTTATATTACGTTATTTATGTATATAAAAGCCCCACGGAGACGTTGAGGCCAACTCGCCAGGAATGTTGTCAAATATTAGTTCCGAGAGATTGGGTTGGGTTAGGTTAGGATATATTACGTTATTGATGTATATAAAGGCCCCGCGGAGACGTAGAGGCCAACCCGCCAGGAATGTTGTCAAATAATAGCGCCGAAAGGTTAGGTTGGGTTAGTTTAGGTTATATTATGTTATTGATATATGTGAAGGTCCCACGGAGACGTAGAGGCCAACTCGCCAGGAATGTTGTCACATAATAGCGCCGAGTGGTTAGGTCGGGTTATATTAGGTTATATTACGTTATTGATGGATATGAAGGTCTCACGGAGACATAGAGGCCAACTCGCCAGGAATGTTGTCAAATATTACCGCCGAGATGATAGGTTGGGTTAGGTTAGGTTATATTACGTTATTGATGTATATGAAGGCCCCACGGAGACGTAGAGGCCAACTCGCCAGGAATGTTGTCAAATATTACCGCCGAGATGTTAGGTTGGGTTAGGTTAGGTTATATTACGTTATTGATGTATATGAAGGTCCCACGGAGAGGTAGAGGCCAACTCGCCAGGAATTTTGTCAAATATTACCGCCGAGATGTTAGGTTGGGTTAGGTTAGGTAATATTACGTTATTGATGTATATGAAGGTCCCACGGAGACGTAGAGGCCCACTCGCCAGGAATGTTGTCAAATAATAGCGCCGAGATCTTAGGTTGGGTTAGGTTAGGTTATATTACGTTATTGATGTATATAAAAGCCCCACGGAGACGTAGAGGCCAACTCGCCAGGAATGTTGTAAAATATTAGTTCCGAGAGATTGGGTTGGGTTAGGTTAGGTTATATTACGTTATTGATGTATATAAAATTCCCACGGAGACGTAGAGGCCAACTCGCCAGGGATGTTGTCAAATATTAGTGCCGAGATGTTAGGTTGGATTAGGTTAGGTTATATTACGTTATTGATGTATATGAAGGCCCCACGGAGACGTAGAGGCCAACTCGCCAGGAATGTTGTCAAATATTACCGCCGAGATGATAGGTTGGGTTAGGTTAGGTTATATTACGTTATTGATGTATATGAAGGCCCCACGGAGACGTGGAGGCCAACTCGCCAGGAATGTTGTCAAATATTACCGCCGAGATGTTAGGTTGGGTTAGGTTAGGTTATATTACGTTATTGATGTATATGAAGGTCCCACGGAGAGGTAGAGTCCAACTCGCCAGGAATGTTGTCAAATATTACCGCCGATGTGTTAGGTTGGGTTAGGTTAGGTTATGCTACGTTATTGATGTATATGAAGGCCCCACGGAGACGTAGAGGCCAACTCGCCAGGAATGTTGTCAAATATTCCCGCCGAGATGGTAGGTTGGGCTAGGTTAGGTTATATTACGTTATTGATGTATATAAACGTCCCACGGAAACATAGAGGCCAACAAGCCAGGAATGTTGTCAAATATTAGTTCCGAGAGATTGGGTTGGGTTAGGTTAGGTTATATTACGTTATTGATGTATATAAAGTCCCCGCGGAGACGTAGAGGCCAACCCACCAGGAATGTTGTCAAATAATAGCGCCGAAAGGTTAGGTTGGGTTAGTTTAGGTTATATTATGTTATTGATATATGTGAAGGTCCCACGGAGACGTAGAGGCCAACTCGCCAGGAATGTTGTCACATAATAGCGCCGAGTGGTTAGGTCGGGTTATATTAGGTTATATTACGTTATTGATGGATATGAAGGTCTCACGGAGACGTAGAGGCCAACTCGCCAGGAATGTTGTCAAATATTACCGCCGAGATGATAGGTTGGGTTAGGTTAGGTTATATTACGTTATTGATGTATATGAAGGCCCCACGGAGACGTAGAGGCCAACTCGCCAGGAATGTTGTCAAATATTACCGCCGAGATGTTAGGTTGGGTTAGGTTAGGTTATATTACGTTATTGATGTATATGAAGGCCCCACGGAGACGTAGAGGCCAACTCGCCAGGAATGTTGTCAAATATTACCGCCGAGATGTTAGGTTGGGTTAGGTTAGGTTATATTACGTTATTGATGTATATGAAGGCCCCACGGAGACGTAGAGGCCAACTGGCCAGGAATGTTGTCAAATATTACCGCCGAGATGATAGGTTGGGTTAGTTTAGATTATATTACGTTATTGATGTATATGAAGGCCGCACGGAGAGGTAGAGGCCAACTCGCCAGGAATGTTGTCAAATATTAGTGCCGAGATGTTAGGTTGGGTTAGGTTAGGTAATATTACGTTATTGATGTATATGAAGGTCCCACGGAGACGTAGAGGCCAACTCGCCAGGAATGTTGTCAAATAATAGCGCCGAGACCTTAGGTTGGGTTAGGTCAGGTAATATTATGTTATTGATGTATATGAAGGTCCCACGGAGACGTAGAGGCCAACTCGTCAGGAATGTTGTCAAATATTCCCGCCGAGATGGTAGGTTGGGCTAGGTTAGGTTATATTACGTTATTGATGTATATAAAAGTCCCACGGAAACATAGAAGCCAACAAGCCAGGAATGTTGTCAAATACTACCGCCGAGATGTTACGTTGGTTTAGGTTAGGTTAAATTACGTTATTGATGTATATGAAGGTCCCACTGAGAGGTAGAGGCCAACTCGCCAGGAATGTTGTCAAATATTAGTGCCGAGATGTTAGGTTGGGTTAAGTTAGGTAATATTACGTTATTGATGTATATGAAGGTCCCACGGTGACGTAGAGGCCAACTCGCCAGGAATGTTGTCAAATATTACCGCCGATGTGTTAGGTTGGGTTAGGTTAGGTTATACTACGTTATTGATGTATATGAAGGCCCCACGGAGACGTAGAGGCCAACTCGGCAGAAATGTTGTCAAATATTACCGCCGAGATGATAGGTTGGGTTAGGTTAGGTAATATTACGTTATTGATGTATATGAAGGTCCCACGGAAACGTAGAGGCCAACTCGCCAGGAATGTTGTCAAATAATAGCGCCGAGATCTTAGGTTGGGTTAGGTCAGGTAATATTATGTTATTGATGTATATGAAGGTCCCACGGAGACGTAGAGGCCAACTCGCCAGGAATGTTGTCAAATATTCCCGCCAAGATGGTAGGTTGGGCTAGGTTAGGTTATATTACGTTATTGATGTATATAAACGTCCCACGGAAACATAGAGGCCAACAAGCCAGGAATGTTGTCAAATACTACCGCCGAGATGTTACGTTGGTATAGGTTAGGTTAAATTAAGATATTGATGTATATGAAGGTCCCACGGAGAGGTAGAGGCCAACTCGCCAGTAATGTTGTCAAATATTAGTGCCGAGATGTTAGGCTGGGTTAGGTTAGGTAATATTAAGTTATTGATGTATATGAAGGTCCCACGGTGACGTAGAGGCCAACTCGCCAGGAATGTTGTCAAATATTAGTCCCGAGATGTTAGGTTGGATTAGGTTAGGTTATATTACGTTATTGATGTATATAAAAGCCCCACGGAGACGTAGAGGCCAACTCGCCAGGAATGTTGTCAAATATTAGTTCCGAGAGATTGGGTTGGGTTAGGTTAGGTTATATTACGTTATTGATGTATATAAAGGCCCCGCGGAGACGTAGAGGCCAACCCGCCAGGAATGTTGTCAAATAATAGCGCCGAAAGGTTAGGTTGGGTTAGTTTAGGTTATATTACGTTATTGATGTGTATGAAGGTCCCACGGAGAGGTAGAGGCCACCTCGCCAGGAATGTTGTCAAATATTAGTGCCGAGATTTTAGGTTGGTTTAGGTTAGGTTAAATTACGTTATTGATGTATATGAAGGTCCCACTGAGAGGTAGAAGCCAACTCGCCAGGAATGTTGTCAAATATTAGTGCCGAGATGTTAGGTTGGGTTAAGTTAGGTAATATTACGTTATTGATGTATATGAAGGTCCCACGGTGACGTAGTGGCCAACTCGCCAGGAATGTTGTCAAATATTACCGCCGATGTGTTAGGTTGGGTTAGGTTAGGTTATACTACATTATTGATGTATATGAAGGTCCCACGGAGACGTAGAGGCCCACTCGCCAGGAATGTTGTCAAATAATAGCGCCGAGATCTTAGGTTGGGTTAGGTTAGGTTATATTACGTTATTGATGTATATAAAAGCCCCACGGAGACGTAGAGGCCAACTCGCCAGGAATGTTGTAAAATATTAGTTCCGAGAGATTGGGTTGGGTTAGGTTAGGTTATATTACGTTATTGATGTATATAAAATTCCCACGGAGACGTAGAGGCCAACTCGCCAGGGATGTTGTCAAATATTAGTGCCGAGATGTTAGGTTGGATTAGGTTAGGTTATATTACGTTATTGATGTATATGAAGGCCCCACGGAGACGTAGAGGCCAACTCGCCAGGAATGTTGTCAAATATTACCGCCGAGATGATAGGTTGGGTTAGGTTAGGTTATATTACGTTATTGATGTATATGAAGGCCCCACGGAGACGTGGAGGCCAACTCGCCAGGAATGTTGTCAAATATTACAGCCGAGATGTTAGGTTGGGTTAGGTTAGGTTATATTACGTTATTGATGTATATGAAGGCCCCACGGAGACGTAGAGGCCAACTCGCCAGGAATGTTGTCAAATATTACCGCCGAGATGTTAGGTTGGGTTAGGTTAGGTTATATTACGTTATTGATGTATATGAAGGCCCCACGGAGACGTAGAGGCCAACTGGCCAGGAATGTTGTCAAATATTACCGCCGAGATGATAGGTTGGGTTAGGTTAGATTATATTACGTTATTGATGTATATGAAGGCCGCACGGAGAGGTAGAGGCCAACTCGCCAGGAATGTTGTCAAATATTAGTGCCGAGATGTTAGGTTGGGTTAGGTTAGGTAATATTACGTTATTGATGTATATGAAGGTCCCACGGAGACGTAGAGGCCAACTCGCCAGGAATGTTGTCAAATAATAGCGCCGAGACCTTAGGTTGGGTTAGGTCAGGTAATATTATGTTATTGATGTATATGAAGGTCCCACGGAGACGTAGAGGCCAACTCGCCAGGAATGTTGTCAAATAATAGCGCCGAGGTCTTAGGTTGGGTTAGGTCAGGTAATATTATGTTATTGATGTATATGAAGGTCCCACGGAGACGTAGAGGCCAACTCGCCAGGAATGTTGTCAAATATTCCCGCCGAGATGGTAGGTTGGGCTAGGTTAGGTTATATTACGTTATTGATGTATATAAACGTCCCACGGAAACATAGAGGCCAACAAGCCAGGAATGTTGTCAAATACTACCGCCGAGATGTTACGTTGGTATAGGTTAGGTTAAATTAAGATATTGATGTATATGAAGGTCCCACGGAGAGGTAGAGGCCAACTCGCCAGTAATGTTGTCAAATATTATTGCCGAGATGTTAGGCTGGGTTAGGTTAGGTAATATTAAGTTATTGATGTATATGAAGGTCCCACGGTGACGTAGAGGCCAACTCGCCAGGAATGTTGTCAAATATTAGTGCCGAGATGTTAGGTTGGATTAGGTTAGGTTATATTACGTTATTGATGTATATAAAAGCCCCACGGAGACGTAGAGGCCAACTCGCCAGGAATGTTGTCAAATATTAGTTCCGAGAGATTGGGTTGGGTTAGGTTAGGTTATATTACGTTATTGATGTATATAAAGGCCCCGCGGAGACGTAGAGGCCAACCCGCCAGGAATGTTGTCAAATAATAGCGCCGAAAGGTTAGGTTGGGTTAGTTTAGGTTATATTACGTTATTGATGTGTATGAAGGTCCCACGGAGAGGTAGAGGCCAACTCGCCAGGAATGTTGTCAAATATTAGTGCCGAGATTTTAGGTTGGTTTAGGTTAGGTTAAATTACGTTATTGATGTATATGAAGGTCCCACTGAGAGGTAGAAGCCAACTCGCCAGGAATGTTGTCAAATATTAGTGCCGAGATGTTAGGTTGGGTTAAGTTAGGTAATATTACGTTATTGATGTATATGAAGGTCCCACGGTGACGTAGTGGCCAACTCGCCAGGAATGTTGTCAAATATTACCGCCGATGTGTTAGGTTGGGTTAGGTTAGGTTATACTACATTATTGATGTATATGAAGGCCGCACGGAGAGGTAGAGGCCAACTCGCCAGGAATGTTGTCAAATATTAGTGCCGAGATGTTAGGTTGGGTTAGGTTAGGTAATATTACGTTATTGATGTATATGAAGGTCCCACGGAGACGTAGAGGCCCACTCGCCAGGAATGTTGTCAAATAATAGCGCCGAGATCTTAGGTTGGGTTAGGTTAGGTTATATTACGTTATTGATGTATATAAAAGCCCCACGGAGACGTAGAGGCCAACTCGCCAGGAATGTTGTAAAATATTAGTTCCGAGAGATTGGGTTGGGTTAGGTTAGGTTATATTACGTTATTGATGTATATAAAATTCCCACGGAGACGTAGAGGCCAACTCGCCAGGGATGTTGTCAAATATTAGTGCCGAGATGTTAGGTTGGATTAGGTTAGGTTATATTACGTTATTTATGTATATGAAGGTCCCACGGTGACGTAGTGGCCAACTCGCCAGGAATGTTGTCAAATATTACCGCCGATGTGTTAGGTTGGGTTAGGTTAGGTTATACTACATTATTGATGTATATGAAGGCCCCACGGAGACGTAGAGGCCAACTCGGCAGAAATGTTGTCAAATATTACCGCCGAGATGATAGGTTGGGTTATGTTAGGTTATATTACGTTATTGATGTATATGAAGGCCCCACGGAGACGTAGAGGCCAACTCGCAAGGAATGTTGTCAAATATTACCGCCGAGATGTTAGGTTGGTTTAGGTTAGGTTATATTACGTTATTGATGTATATGAAGGCCCCACGGAGACGTAGATGCCAACTGGCCTGGAATGTTGTCAAATATTACCGCCGAGATGATAGGTTGTGTTAGGTTAGATTATATTACGTTATTGATGTATATGAAGGCCGCACGGAGAGGTAGAGGCCAACTCGCCAGGAATGTTGTCAAATATTAGTGCCGAGATGTTAGGTTGGGTTAGGTTAGGTAATATTACGTTATTGATGTATATGAAGGTCCCACGGAGACGTAGAGGCCCACTCGCCAGGAATGTTGTCAAATAATAGCGCCGAGATCTTAGGTTGGGTTAGGTTAGGTTATATTACGTTATTGATGTATATAAAAGCCCCACGGAGACGTAGAGGCCAACTCGCCAGGAATGTTGTAAAATATTAGTTCCGAGAGATTGGGTTGGGTTAGGTTAGGTTATATTACGTTATTGATGTATATAAAGGCCCCGCGGAGACGTAGAGGCCAACCCGACAGGAATGTTGTCAAATAATAGCGCCGAAAGGTTAGGTTGGGTTAGTTTAGGTTATATTACGTTATTGATGTATATGAAGGTCCCACGGAGAGGTAGAGTCCAACTCGCCAGGAATGTTGTCAAATATTACCGCCGATGTGTTAGGTTGGGTTAGGTTAGGTTATACTACGTTATTGATGTATATGAAGGCCCCACGGAGACGTAGAGGCCAACTCGTCAGAAATGTTGTCAAATATTACCGCCGAGATGATAGGTTGGGTTAGGTTAGGTTATATTACGTTATTGATGTATATAAAATTCCCACGGAGACGTAGAGGCCAACTCGCCAGGGATGTTGTCAAATATTAGTGCCGAGATGTTAGGTTGGATTAGGTTAGGTTATATTACGTTATTTATGTATATAAAAGCCCCACGGAGACGTTGAGGCCAACTCGCCAGGAATGTTGTCAAATATTAGTTCCGAGAGATTGGGTTGGGTTATATTAGGTTATATTACGTTATTGATGGATATGAAGGTCTCACGGAGACGTAGAGGCCAACTCGCCAGGAATGTTGTCAAATATTACCGCCGAGATGATAGGTTGGGTTAGGTTAGGTTATATTACGTTATTGATGTATATGAAGGCCCCACGGAGACGTAGAGGCCAACTCGCCAGGAATGTTGTCAAATATTACCGCCGAGATGTTAGGTTGGGTTAGGTTAGGTTATATTACGTTATTGATGTATATGAAGGCCCCACGGAGACGTAGAGGCCAACTCGCCAGGAATGTTGTCAAATATTACCGCCGAGATGTTAGGTTGGGTTAGGTTAGGTTATATTACGTTATTGATGTATATGAAGGCCCCACGGAGACGTAGAGGCCAACTGGCCAGGAATGTTGTCAAATATTACCGCCGAGATGATAGGTTGGGTTAGGTTAGATTATATTACGTTATTGATGTATATGAAGGCCGCACGGAGAGGTAGAGGCCAACTCGCCAGGAATGTTGTCAAATATTAGTGCCGAGATGTTAGGTTGGGTTAGGTTAGGTAATATTACGTTATTGATGTATATGAAGGTCCCACGGAGACGTAGAGGCCCACTCGCCAGGAATGTTGTCAAATAATAGCGCCGAGATCTTAGGTTGGGTTAGGTTAGGTTATATTACGTTATTGATGTATATAAAAGCCCCACGGAGACGTAGAGGCCAACTCGCCAGGAATGTTGTAAAATATTAGTTCCGAGAGATTGGGTTGGGTTAGGTTAGGTTATATTACGTTATTGATGTATATAAAGGCCCCGCGGAGACGTAGAGGCCAACCCGACAGGAATGTTGTCAAATAATAGCGCCGAAAGGTTAGGTTGGGTTAGTTTAGGTTATATTACGTTATTGATGTATATGAAGGTCCCACGGAGAGGTAGAGTCCAACTCGCCAGGAATGTTGTCAAATATTACCGCCGATGTGTTAGGTTGGGTTAGGTTAGGTTATACTACGTTATTGATGTATATGAAGGCCCCACGGAGACGTAGAGGCCAACTCGTCAGAAATGTTGTCAAATATTACCGCCGAGATGATAGGTTGGGTTAGGTTAGGTTATATTACGTTATTGATGTATATAAAATTCCCACGGAGACGTAGAGGCCAACTCGCCAGGGATGTTGTCAAATATTAGTGCCGAGATGTTAGGTTGGATTAGGTTAGGTTATATTACGTTATTTATGTATATAAAAGCCCCACGGAGACGTTGAGGCCAACTCGCCAGGAATGTTGTCAAATATTAGTTCCGAGAGATTGGGTTGGGTTATATTAGGTTATATTACGTTATTGATGGATATGAAGGTCTCACGGAGACGTAGAGGCCAACTCGCCAGGAATGTTGTCAAATATTA
The DNA here is from genome assembly GCA_963969225.1 of Xylocopa violacea. NCBI lineage: Eukaryota > Metazoa > Arthropoda > Insecta > Hymenoptera > Apidae > Xylocopa > Xylocopa violacea. Next base: position 4,705,216 of record CAXAJV010001082.1, read on the forward strand.
CCGCCGAGATGATAGGTTGGGTTAGGTTAGGTTATATTACGTTATTGATGTATATGAAGGCCCCACGGAGACGTAGAGGCCAACTCGCCAGGAATGTTGTCAAATATTACCGCCGAGATGTTAGGTTGGGTTAGGTTAGGTTATATTACGTTATTGATGTATATGAAGGCCCCACGGAGACGTAGAGGCCAACTCGCCAGGAATGTTGTCAAATATTACCGCCGAGATGTTAGGTTGGGTTAGGTTAGGTTATATTACGTTATTGATGTATATGAAGGCCCCACGGAGACGTAGAGGCCAACTGGCCAGGAATGTTGTCAAATATTACCGCCGAGATGATAGGTTGGGTTAGGTTAGATTATATTACGTTATTGATGTATATGAAGGCCGCACGGAGAGGTAGAGGCCAACTCGCCAGGAATGTTGTCAAATATTAGTGCCGAGATGTTAGGTTGGGTTAAGTTAGGTAATATTACGTTATTGATGTATATGAAGGTCCCACGGAGACGTAGAGGCCAACTCGCCAGGAATGTTGTCAAATAATAGCGCCGAGACCTTAGGTTGGGTTAGGTCAGGTAATATTATGTTATTGATGTATATGAAGGTCCCACGGAGACGTAGAGGCCAACTCGCCAGAAATGTTGTCAAATATTCCCGCCGAGATGGTAGCTTGGGCTAGGTTAGGTTATATTACGTTATTGATGTATATAAAAGTCCCACGGAAACATAGAAGCCAACAAGCCAGGAATGTTGTCAAATACTACCGCCGAGATGTTACGTTGGTTTAGGTTAGGTTAAATTACGTTATTGATGTATATGAAGGTCCCACTGAGAGGTAGAGGCCAACTCGCCAGGAGTGTTGTCAAATATTAGTGCCGAGATGTTATGTTGGGTTAAGTTAGGTAATATTACGTTATTGATGTATATGAAGGTCCCACGGTGACGTAGAGGCCAACTCGCCAGGAATGTTGTCAAATATTACCGCCGATGTGTTAGGTTGGGTTAGGTTAGGTTATACTACGTTATTGATGTATATGAAGGCCCCACGGAGACGTAGAGGCCAACTCGGCAGAAATGTTGTCAAATATTACCGCCGAGATGATAGGTTGGGTTAGGTTATGTTATATTACGTTATTGATGTATATGAAGGCCGCACGGAGAGGTAGAGGCCAACTCGCCAGGAATGTTGTCAAATATTAGTGCCGAGATGTTAGGTTGGGTTAGGTTAGGTAATATTACGTTATTGATGTATATGAAGGTCCCACTGAGAGGTAGAAGCCAACTCGCCAGGAATGTTGTCAAATATTAGTGCCGAGATGTTAGGTTGGATTAGGATAGGTTATATTACGTTATTGATGTATATAAAAGCCCCACGGAGACGTTGAGGCCAACTCGCCAGGAATGTTGTCAAATATTAGTTTCGAGACATTGGGTTGGGTGAGGTTAGGTTATATTACGTTATTGATGTATATAAAGGCCCCGCGGAGACGTAGAAGCCAACCCGCCAGGAATGTTGTCAAATAATAGCGCCGAAAGGTTAGGTTGGGTTAGTTTAGGTTATATTATGTTATTGATATATGTGAAGGTCCCACGGAGACGTAGAGGCCAACTCGCCAGGAATGTTGTCACATAATAGCGCCGAGTGGTTAGGTCGGGTTATATTAGGTTATATTACGTTATTGATGGATATGAAGGTCCCACGGAGACGTAGAGGCCAACTCGCCAGGAATGTTGTCAAATATTACCGCCGAGATGATAGGTTGGGTTAGGTTAGGTTATATTACGTTATTGATGTATATGAAGGCCCCACGGAGACGTAGAGGCCAACTCGCCAGGAATGTTGTCAAATATTACCGCCGAGATGTTAGGTTGGGTTAGGTTAGGTTATATTACGTTATTGATGTATATGAAGGCCCCACGGAGACGTAGAGGCCAACTCGCCAGGAATGTTGTCAAATATTACCGCCGAGATGTTAGGTTGGGTTAGGTTAGGTTATATTACGTTATTGATGTATATGAAGGCCCCACGGAGACGTAGAAGCCAACTGGCCAGGAATGTTGTCAAATATTAGTGCCGAGATGTTAGGTTGGGTTAAGTTAGGTAATATTACGTTATTTATGTATATGAAGGTCCCACGGTGACGTAGTGGCCAACTCGCCAGGAATGTTGTCAAATATTACCGCCGATGTGTTAGGTTGGGTTAGGTTAGGTTATACTACATTATTGATGTATATGAAGGCCCCACGGAGACGTAGAGGCCAACTCGGCAGAAATGTTGTCAAATATTACCGCCGAGATGATAGGTTGGGTTATGTTAGGTTATATTACGTTATTGATGTATATGAAGGCCCCACGGAGACGTAGAGGCCAACTCGCAAGGAATGTTGTCAAATATTACCGCCGAGATGTTAGGTTGGTTTAGGTTAGGTTATATTACGTTATTGATGTATATGAAGGCCCCACGGAGACGTAGATGCCAACTGGCCTGGAATGTTGTCAAATATTACCGCCGAGATGATAGGTTGTGTTAGGTTAGATTATATTACGTTATTGATGTATATGAAGGCCGCACGGAGAGGTAGAGGCCAACTCGCCAGGAATGTTGTCAAATATTAGTGCCGAGATGTTAGGTTGGGTTAGGTTAGGTAATATTACGTTATTGATGTATATGAAGGTCCCACGGAGACGTAGAGGCCCACTCGCCAGGAATGTTGTCAAATAATAGCGCCGAGATCTTAGGTTGGGATAGGTTAGGTTATATTACGTTATTGATGTATATAAAAGCCCCACGGAGACGTAGAGGCCAACTCGCCAGGAATGTTGTAAAATATTAGTTCCGAGAGATTGGGTTGGGTTAGGTTAGGTTATATTACGTTATTGATGTATATAAAGGCCCCGCGGAGACGTAGAGGCCAACCCGCCAGGAATGTTGTCAAATAATAGCGCCGAAAGGTTAGGTTGGGTTAGTTTAGGTTATATTACGTTATTGATGTATATGAAGGTCCCACGGAGAGGTAGAGTCCAACTCGCCAGGAATGTTGTCAAATATTACCGCCGATGTGTTAGGTTGGGTTAGGTTAGGTTATACTACGTTATTGATGTATATGAAGGCCCCACGGAGACGTAGAGGCCAACTCGTCAGAAATGTTGTCAAATATTACCGCCGAGATGATAGGTTGGGTTAGGTTAGGTTATATTACGTTATTGATGTATATAAAATTCCCACGGAGACGTAGAGGCCAACTCGCCAGGGATGTTGTCAAATATTAGTGCCGAGATGTTAGGTTGGATTAGGTTAGGTTATATTACGTTATTTATGTATATAAAAGCCCCACGGAGACGTTGAGGCCAACTCGCCAGGAATGTTGTCAAATATTAGTTCCGAGAGATTGGGTTGGGTTATATTAGGTTATATTACGTTATTGATGGATATGAAGGTCTCACGGAGACGTAGAGGCCAACTCGCCAGGAATGTTGTCAAATATTACCGCCGAGATGATAGGTTGGGTTAGGTTAGGTTATATTACGTTATTGATGTATATGAAGGCCCCACGGAGACGTAGAGGCCAACTCGCCAGGAATGTTGTCAAATATTACCGCCGAGATGTTAGGTTGGGTTAGGTTAGGTTATATTACGTTATTGATGTATATGAAGGCCCCACGGAGACGTAGAGGCCAACTGGGCAGAAATGTTGTCAAATATTACCGCCGAGACCTTAGGTTGGGTTAGGTCAGGTAATATTATGTTATTGATGTATATGAAGGTCCCACGGAGACGTAGAGGCCAACTCGCCAGAAATGTTGTCAAATATTCCCGCCGAGATGGTAGCTTGGGCTAGGTTAGGTTATATTACGTTATTGATGTATATAAAAGTCCCACGGAAACATAGAAGCCAACAAGCCAGGAATGTTGTCAAATACTACCGCCGAGATGTTACGTTGGTTTAGGTTAGGTTAAATTACGTTATTGATGTATATGAAGGTCCCACTGAGAGGTAGAGGCCAACCCGCCAGGAGTGTTGTCAAATATTAGTGCCGAGATGTTAGGTTGGGTTAAGTTAGGTAATATTACGTTATTGATGTATATGAAGGTCCCACGGTGACGTAGAGGCCAACTCGCCAGGAATGTTGTCAAATATTACCGCCGATGTGTTAGGTTGGGTTAGGTTAGGTTATACTACGTTATTGATGTATATGAAGGCCCCACGGAGACGTAGAGGCCAACTCGGCAGAAATGTTGTCAAATATTACCGCCGAGATGATAGGTTGGGTTAGGTTAGGTTATATTACGTTATTGATGTATATGAAGGCCGCACGGAGAGGTAGAGGCCAACTCGCCAGGAATGTTGTCAAATATTAGTGCCGAGATGTTAGGTTGGGTTAGGTTAGGTAATATTACGTTATTGATGTATATGAAGGTCCCACGGAGACGTAGAGGCTAACTCGCCAGGAATGTTGTCAAATATTAGTGCCGAGGTGTTAGGTTGGATTAGGGTAGGTTATATTACGTTATTGATGTATATGAAGGTCCCACGGAGAGGTAGAGGCCAACTCGCCAGGAATGTTGTCAAATATTAGTGCCGAGATTTTAGGTTGGTTTAGGTTAGGTTAAATTACGTTATTGATGGATATGAAGGTCTCACGGACACGTAGAGGCCAACTCGCCAGGAATGTTGTCAAATATTACCGCCGAGATGTTAGGTTGGTTTAGGTTAGGTTATATTACGTTATTGATGTATATGAAGGCCCCACGGAGACGTAGAGGCCAACTGGCCTGGAATGTTGTCAAATATTACCGCCGAGATGATAGGTTGGGTTAGGTTAGATTATATTACGTTATTGATGTATATGAAGGCCGCACGGAGAGGTAGAGGCCAACTCGCCAGGAATGTTGTCAAATATTAGTGCCGAGATGTTAGGTTGGGTTAAGTTAGGTAATATTACGTTATTGATGTATATGAAGGTCCCACGGAGACGTAGAGGCCAACTCGCCAGGAATGTTGTCAAATATTACCGCCGAGATGTTAGGTTGGTTTAGGTCAGGTAATATTATGTTATTGATGTATATGAAGGTCCCACGGAGACGTAGAGGCCAACTCGCCAGAAATGTTGTCAAATATTCCCGCCGAGATGGTAGCTTGGGCTAGGTTAGGTTATATTACGTTATTGATGTATATAAAAGTCCCACGGAAACATAGAAGCCAACAAGCCAGGAATGTTGTCAAATACTACCGCCGAGATGTTACGTTGGTTTAGGTTAGGTTAAATTACGTTATTGATGTATATGAAGGTCCCACTGAGAGGTAGAGGCCAACTCGCCAGGAGTGTTGTCAAATATTAGTGCCGAGATGTTATGTTGGGTTAAGTTAGGTAATATTACGTTATTGATGTATATGAAGGTCCCACGGTGACGTAGAGGCCAACTCGCCAGGAATGTTGTCAAATATTACCGCCGATGTGTTAGGTTGGGTTAGGTTAGGTTATACTACGTTATTGATGTATATGAAGGCCCCACGGAGACGTAGAGGCCAACTCGGCAGAAATGTTGTCAAATATTACCGCCGAGATGATAGGTTGGGTTAGGTTATGTTATATTACGTTATTGATGTATATGAAGGCCGCACGGAGAGGTAGAGGCCAACTCGCCAGGAATGTTGTCAAATATTAGTGCCGAGATGTTAGGTTGGGTTAGGTTAGGTAATATTACGTTATTGATGTATATGAAGGTCCCACGGAGACGTAGAGGCTAACTCGCCAGGAATGTTGTCAAATATTAGTGCCGAGGTGTTAGGTTGGATTAGGGTAGGTTATATTACGTTATTGATGTATATGAAGGTCCCACGGAGAGGTAGAGGCCAACTCGCCAGGAATGTTGTCAAATATTAGTGCCGAGATTTTAGGTTGGTTTAGGTTAGGTTAAATTACGTTATTGATGTATATGAAGGTCCCACTGAGAGGTAGAAGCCAACTCGCCAGGAATGTTGTCAAATATTAGTGCCGAGATGTTAGGTTGGATTAGGATGGGTTATATTACGTTATTGATGTATATAAAAGCCCCACGGAGACGTTGAGGCCAACTCGCCAGGAATGTTGTCAAATATTAGTTTCGAGACATTGGGTTGGGTGAGGTTAGGCTATATTACGTTATTGATGTATATAAAGGCCCCGCGGAGACGTAGAAGCCAACCCGCCAGGAATGTTGTCAAATAATAGCGCCGAAAGGTTAGGTTGGGTTAGTTTAGGTTATATTATGTTATTGATATATGTGAAGGTCCCACGGAGACGTAGAGGCCAACTCGCCAGGAATGTTGTCACATAATAGCGCCGAGTGGTTAGGTCGGGTTATATTAGGTTATATTACGTTATTGATGGATATGAAGGTCTCACGGAGACGTAGAGGCCAACTCGCCAGGAATGTTGTCAAATATTACCGCCGAGATGATAGGTTGGGTTAGGTTAGGTTATATTACGTTATTGATGTATATGAAGGCCCCACGGAGACGTAGAGGCCAACTCGCCAGGAATGTTGTCAAATATTACCGCCGAGATGTTAGGTTGGGTTAGGTTAGGTTATATTACGTTATTGATGTATATGAAGGCCCCACGGAGACGTAGAGGCCAACTCGCCAGGAATGTTGTCAAATATTACCGCCGAGATGTTAGGTTGGGTTAGGTTAGGTTATATTACGTTATTGATGTATATGAAGGCCCCACGGAGACGTAGAAGCCAACTGGCCAGGAATGTTGTCAAATATTAGTGCCGAGATGTTAGGTTGGGTTAAGTTAGGTAATATTACGTTATTTATGTATATGAAGGTCCCACGGTGACGTAGTGGCCAACTCGCCAGGAATGTTGTCAAATATTACCGCCGATGTGTTAGGTTGGGTTAGGTTAGGTTATACTACATTATTGATGTATATGAAGGCCCCACGGAGACGTAGAGGCCAACTCGGCAGAAATGTTGTCAAATATTACCGCCGAGATGATAGGTTGGGTTATGTTAGGTTATATTACGTTATTGATGTATATGAAGGCCCCACGGAGACGTAGAGGCCAACTCGCAAGGAATGTTGTCAAATATTACCGCCGAGATGTTAGGTTGGTTTAGGTTAGGTTATATTACGTTATTGATGTATATGAAGGCCCCACGGAGACGTAGATGCCAACTGGCCTGGAATGTTGTCAAATATTACCGCCGAGATGATAGGTTGTGTTAGGTTAGATTATATTACGTTATTGATGTATATGAAGGCCGCACGGAGAGGTAGAGGCCAACTCGCCAGGAATGTTGTCAAATATTAGTGCCGAGATGTTAGGTTGGGTTAGGTTAGGTAATATTACGTTATTGATGTATATGAAGGTCCCACGGAGACGTAGAGGCCCACTCGCCAGGAATGTTGTCAAATAATAGCGCCGAGATCTTAGGTTGGGTTAGGTTAGGTTATATTACGTTATTGATGTATATAAAAGCCCCACGGAGACGTAGAGGCCAACTCGCCAGGAATGTTGTAAAATATTAGTTCCGAGAGATTGGGTTGGGTTAGGTTAGGTTATATTACGTTATTGATGTATATAAAGGCCCCGCGGAGACGTAGAGGCCAACCCGCCAGGAATGTTGTCAAATAATAGCGCCGAAAGGTTAGGTTGGGTTAGTTTAGGTTATATTACGTTATTGATGTATATGAAGGCCCCACGGAGACGTAGAGGCCAACTCGCCAGGAATGTTGTCAAATATTACCGCCGAGATGTTAGGTTGGGTTAGGTTAGGTTATATTACGTTATTGATGTATATGAAGGCCCCACGGAGACGTAGAGGCCAACTCGGCAGAAATGTTGTCAAATATTACCGCCGAGACCTTAGGTTGGGTTAGGTCAGGTAATATTATGTTATTGATGTATATGAAGGTCCCACGGAGACGTAGAGGCCAACTCGCCAGAAATGTTGTCAAATATTCCCGCCGAGATGGTAGCTTGGGCTAGGTTAGGTTATATTACGTTATTGATGTATATAAAAGTCCCACGGAAACATAGAAGCCAACAAGCCAGGAATGTTGTCAAATACTACCGCCGAGATGTTACGTTGGTTTAGGTTAGGTTAAATTACGTTATTGATGTATATGAAGGTCCCACTGAGAGGTAGAGGCCAACTCGCCAGGAGTGTTGTCAAATATTAGTGCCGAGATGTTAGGTTGGGTTAAGTTAGGTAATATTACGTTATTGATGTATATGAAGGTCCCACGGTGACGTAGAGGCCAACTCGCCAGGAATGTTGTCAAATATTACCGCCGATGTGTTAGGTTGGGTTAGGTTAGGTTATACTACGTTATTGATGTATATGAAGGCCCCACGGAGACGTAGAGGCCAACTCGGCAGAAATGTTGTCAAATATTACCGCCGAGATGATAGGTTGGGTTAGGTTAGGTTATATTACGTTATTGATGTATATGAAGGCCGCACGGAGAGGTAGAGGCCAACTCGCCAGGAATGTTGTCAAATATTAGTGCCGAGATGTTAGGTTGGGTTAGGTTAGGTAATATTACGTTATTGATGTATATGAAGGTCCCACGGAGACGTAGAGGCTAACTCGCCAGGAATGTTGTCAAATATTAGTGCCGAGGTGTTAGGTTGGATTAGGGTAGGTTATATTACGTTATTGATGTATATGAAGGTCCCACGGAGAGGTAGAGGCCAACTCGCCAGGAATGTTGTCAAATATTAGTGCCGAGATTTTAGGTTGGTTTAGGTTAGGTTAAATTACGTTATTGATGTATATGAAGGTCCCACTGAGAGGTAGAAGCCAACTCGCCAGGAATGTTGTCAAATATTAGTTCCGAGATGTTAGGTTGGGTTAAGTTAGGTAATACTACGTTATTGATGTATATGAAGGTCCCACGGTGACGTAGTGGCCAACTCGCCAGGAATGTTGTCAAATATTACCGCCGATGTGTTAGGTTGGGTTAGGTTAGGTTATACTACATTATTGATGTATATGAAGGACCCACGGAGACGTACAGGCCAACTCGGCAGAAATGTTGTCAAATATTACCGCCGAGATGATAGGTTGGGTTAGGTTAGGTTATATTACGTTATTGATGTATATAAAATTCCCACGGAGACGTAGAGGCCAACTCGCCAGGAATGTTGTCAAATATTAGTGCCGAGATGTTAGGTTGGATTAGGTTAGGTTATATTACGTTATTGATGTATATAAAGGCCCCGCGGAGACGTAGATGCCAACCCGCCAGGAATGTTGTCAAATAATAGCGCCGAAATGTTAGGTTGGGTTAGTTTAGGTTTTATTATGTTATTGATATATGTGAAGCTCCCACGGAGACGTAGAGGCCAACTCGCCAGGAATGTTGTCACATAATAGCGCCGAGTGGTTAGGTCGGGTTATATTAGGTTATATTACGTTATTGATGGATATGAAGGTCTCACGGACACGTAGAGGCCAACTCGCCAGGAATGTTGTCAAATATTACCGCCGAGATGTTAGGTTGGTTTAGGTTAGGTTATATTACGTTATTGATGTATATGAAGGCCCCACGGAGACGTAGAGGCCAACTGGCCTGGAATGTTGTCAAATATTACCGCCGAGATGATAGGTTGTGTTAGGTTAGATTATAATACGTTATTGATGTATATGAAGGCCGCACGGAGAGGTAGAGGCCAACTCGCCAGGAATGTTGTCAAATATTAGTGCCGAGATGTTAGGTTGGGTTAGGTTAGGTAATATTACGTTATTGATGTATATGAAGGTCCCACGGAGACGTAGAGGCCAACTCGCCAGGAATGTTGTCAAATAATAGCGCCGAGATCTTAGGTTGGGTTAGGTTAGGTTATATTACGTTATTGATGTATATAAAAGCCCCACGGAGACGTAGAGGCCAACTCGCCAGGAATGTTGTAAAATATTAGTTCCGAGAGATTGTGTTGGGTTAGGTTAGGTGATATTACGTTATTGATGTATATAAAGGCCCCGCGGAGACGTAGAGGCCAACCCGCCAGGAATGTTGTCAAATAATAGCGCCGAAAGGTTAGGTTGGGTTAGTTTAGGTTATATTACGTTATTGATGTATATGAAGGTCCCACGGAGAGGTAGAGGCCAACTCGCCAGGAATGTTGTCAAATATTACCGCCGATGTGTTAGGTTGGGTTAGGTTAGGTTATACTACGTTATTGATGTATATGAAGGCCCCACGGAGACGTAGAGGCCAACTCGTCAGAAATGTTGTCAAATATTACCGCCGAGATGATAGGTTGGGTTAGGTTAGGTTATATTACGTTATTGATGTATATAAAATTCCCACGGAGACGTAGAGGCCAACTCGCCAGGGATGTTGTCAAATATTTGTGCCGAGATGTTAGGTTGGATTAGGTTAGGTTATATTACGTTATTGATGTATATAAAAGCCCCACGGAGACGTTGAGGCCAACTCGCCAGGAATGTTGTCAAATATTAGTGCCGAGATGTTAGGTTGGGTTAAGTTAGGTAATATTACGTTATTGATGTATATGAAGGTCCCACCGTGACGTAGAGGCCAATTCGCCAGGAATGTTGTCAAATATTACCGCCGATGTGTTAGGTTGGGTTAGGTTAGGTTATACTACGTTATTGATGTATATGAAGGCCCCACGGAGACGTAGAGGCCAACTCGGCAGAAATGTTGTCAAATATTACCGCCGAGATGATAGGTTGGGTTAGGTTAGGTTATATTACGTTATTGATGTATATAAAATTCCCACGGAGACGTAGAGGCCAACTCGCCAGGAATGTTGTCAAATATTACCGCCGAGATGATAGGTTGGGTTAGGTTAGGTTATATTACGTTATTGATGTATATGAAGGCCCCACGGAGACGTAGAGGCCAACTCGCCAGGAATGTTGTCAAATATTACCGCCGAGATGTTAGGTTGGGTTAGGTTAGGTTATATTACGTTATTGATGTATATGAAGGTCCCACGGAGACGTAGAGGCCAACTCGCCAGGAATGTTGTCAAATAATAGCGCCGAGATCTTAGGTTGGGTTAGGTCAGGTAATATTATGTTATTGATGTAAATGAAGGTCCCACGGAGACGTAGAGGCCAACTCGCCAGGAATGTTGTCAAATATTCCCGCCGAGATGATAGGTTGGGCTAGGTTAGGTTATATTACGTTATTGATGTATATAAACGTCCCACGGAAACATAGAGGCCAACAAGCCAGGAATGTTGTCAAATACTACCGCCGAGATGTTACGTTGGTTTAGGTTAGGTTAAATTAAGATATTGATGTATATGAAGGTCCCACGGAGACGTAGAGGCCAACCCGCCAGGAATGTTGTCAAATAATAGCGCCGAAAGGTTAGGTTGGGTTAGTTTAGGTTATATTACGTTATTGATGTATATGAAGGTCCCACTGAGAGGTAGAGGCCAACTCGCCAGGAATGTTGTCAAATATTACCGCCGAAATGATAGGTTGGGTTAGGTTAGGTTATATTACGTTATTGATGTATATGAAGGCCCCACGGAGACGTAGAGGCCAACTCGCCAGGAATGTTGTCAAATATTCCCGCCGAGATGTTACGTTGGTTTAGGTTAGGTTAAATTACGTTATTGATGTATATGAAGGTCCCACTGAGAGGTAGAGGCCAACTCGCCAGGAATGTTGTCAAATATTAGTGCCGAGATGTTAGGTTGGGTTAAGTTAGGTAATATTACGTTATTGATGTATATGAAGGTCCCACCGTGACGTAGAGGCCAATTCGCCAGGAATGTTGTCAAATATTACCGCCGATGTGTTAGGTTGGGTTAGGTTAGGTTATACTACGTTATTGATGTATATGAAGGCCCCACGGATACGTAGAGGCCAACTCGGCAGAAATGTTGTCAAATATTACCGCCGAGATGATAGGTTGGGTTAGGTTAGGTTATATTACGTTATTGATGTATATAAAATTCCCACGGAGACGTAGAGGCCAACTCGCCAGGAATGTTGTCAAATATTAGTGCCGAGATGTTAGGTTGGATTAGGTTAGGTTATATTACGTTATTGATGTATATAAAAGCCCCACGGAGACGTTGAGGCCAACTCCAAAGGAATATTGTCAAATATTAGTTCCGAGACATTGGGTTGGGTTAGGTTAGGTTATATTACGTTATTGATGTATATAAAGGCCCCGCGGAGACGTAGCGGCCAACTCGCCAGGAATGTTGTCACATAATAGCGCCGAGTGGTTAGGTCGTGTTATATTATGTTATATTACGTTATTGATGGATATGAAGGTCCCACGGAGACGTAGAGGCCAACTCGCCAGGAATGTTGTCAAATATTACCGCCGAGATGATAGGTTGGGTTAGGTTAGGTTATATTACGTTATTGATGTATATGAAGGCCCCACGGAGACGTAGAGGCCAACTCGCCAGCAATGTTGTCAAATATTACCGCCGAGATGTTAGGTTGGGTTAGGTTAGGTTATATTACGTTATTGATGTATTTGAAGGTCCCACGGAGACGTAGGGGCCAACTCGCCAGGAATGTTGTCACATAATAGCGCCGAGTGGTTAGGTCGGGTTATATTAGGTTATATTACGGTATTGATGGATATGAAGGTCTCACGGAGACGTAGAGGCCAACTCGCCAGGAATGTTGTCAAATCTTACCGCCGAGATGTTAGGTTGGTTTAGGTTAGGTTATATTACGTTATTGATGTATATGAAGGCCCCACGGAGACGTAGAGGCCAACTGGCCTGGAATGTTGTCAAATATTACCGCCGAGATGATAGGTTGTGTTAGGTTAGATTATAATACGTTATTGATGTATATGAAGGCCGCACGGAGAGGTAGAGGCCAACTCGCCAGGAATGTTGTCAAATATTAGTGCCGAGATGTTAGGTTGGGTTAGGTTAGGTAATATTACGTTATTGATGTATATGAAGGTCCCACGGAGACGTAGAGGCCAACTCGCCAGGAATGTTGTCAAATAATAGCGCCGAGATCTTAGGTTGGGTTAGGTTAGGTTATATTACGTTATTGATGTATATAAAAGCCCCACGGAGACGTAGAGGCCAACTCGCCAGGGATGTTGTCAAATATTAGTGCCGAGATGTTAGGTTGGATTAGGTTAGGTTATATTACGTAATTGATGTATATAAAAGCCCCACGGAGACGTTGAGGCCAACTAGGCAGGAATGTTGTCAAATATTAGTTCCGAGAGATTGGGTTGGGTTAGGTTAGGATATATTACGTTATTGATGTATATAAAGGCCCCGCGGAGACGTAGAGGCCAACCCGCCAGGAATGTTGTCACATAATAGCGCCGAGTGGTTAGGTCGGGTTATATTAGGTTATATTACGTTATTGATGTATATGAAGTTCCCACTGAGAGGTAGAGGCCAACTCGCCAGGAATGTTGTCAAATATTACCGCCGAAATGATAGGTTGGGTTAGGTTAGGTTATATTACGTTATTGATGTATATGAAGGCCCCACGGAGACGTAGAGGCCAACTCGCCAGGAATGTTGTCAAATATTCCCGCCGAGATGTTACGTTGGTTAAGGTTAGGTTAAATTACGTTATTGATGTATATGAAGGTCCCACTGAGAGGTAGAGGCCAACTCGCCAGGAATGTTGTCAAATATTAGTGCCGAGATGTTAGGTTGGGTTAAGTTAGGTAATATTACGTTATTGATGTATATGAAGGTCCCACCGTGACGCAGAGGCCAATTCGCCAGGAATGTTGTCAAATATTACCGCCGATGTGTTAGGTTGGGTTAGGTTAGGTTATACTACGTTATTGATGTATATGAAGGCCCCACGGATACGTAGAGGCCAACTCGGCAGAAATGTTGTCAAATATTACCGCCGAGATGATAGGTTGGGTTAGGTTAGGTTATATTACGTTATTGATGTATATAAAATTCCCACGGAGACGTAGAGGCCAACTCGCCAGGAATGTTGTCAAATATTAGTGCCGAGATGTTAGGTTGGATTAGGTTAGGTTATATTACGTTATTGATGTATATAAAAGCCCCACGGAGACGTTGAGGCCAACTCGCCAGGAATGTTGTCAAATATTAGTTCCGAGACATTGGGTTGGGTTAGGTTAGGTTATATTACGTTATTGATGTATATAAAGGCCCCGCGGAGACGTAGCGGCCAACTCGCCAGGAATGTTGTCACATAATAGCGCCGAGTGGTTAGGTCGTGTTATATTATGTTATATTACGTTATTGATGGATATGAAGGTCCCACGGAGACGTAGAGGCCAACTCGCCAGGAATGTTGTCAAATATTACCGCCGAGATGATAGGTTGGGTTAGGTTAGATTATAATACGTTATTGATGTATATGAAGGCCGCACGGAGAGGTAGAGGCCAACTCGCCAGGAATGTTGTCAAATATTAGTGCCGAGATGTTAGGTTGGGTTAGGTTAGGTAATATTACGTTATTGATGTATATGAAGGTCCCACGGAGACGTAGAGGCCAACTCGCCAGGAATGTTGTCAAATAATAGCGCCCAGATCTTAGGTTGGGTTAGGTTAGGTTATATTACGTTATTGATGTATATAAAAGCCCCACGGAGACGTAGAGGCCACCTCGCCAGGAATGTTGTAAAATATTAGTTCCGAGAGATTGGGTTGGGTTAGGTTAGGTTATATTACGTTATTGATGTATATAAAGGCCCCGCGGAGACGTAGAGGCCAACCCGCCAGGAATGTTGTCAAATAATAGCGCCGAAAGGTTAGGTTGGGTTAGTTTAGGTTATATTACGTTATTGATGTATATGAAGGTCCCACGGAGAGGTAGAGGCCAACTCGCCAGGAATGTTGTCAAATATTAGTGCCGAGATTTTAGGTTGGTTTAGGTTAGGTTAAATTACGTTATTGATGTATATGAAGGTCCCACTGAGAGGTAGAAGCCAACTCGCCAGGAATGTTGTCAAATATTAGTGCCGAGATGTTAGGTTGGATTAGGTTAGGTTATATTACGTAATTGATGTATATAAAAGCCCCACGGAGACGTTGAGGCCAACTAGGCAGGAATGTTGTCAAATATTAGTTCCGAGAGATTGGGTTGGGTTAGGTTAGGATATATTACGTTATTGATGTATATAAAGGCCCCGCGGAGACGTAGAGGCCAACCCGCCAGGAATGTTGTCACATAATAGCGCCGAGTGGTTAGGTCGGGTTATATTAGGTTATATTACGTTATTGATGTATATGAAGTTCCCACTGAGAGGTAGAGGCCAACTCGCCAGGAATGTTGTCAAATATTACCGCCGAAATGATAGGTTGGGTTAGGTTAGGTTATATTACGTTATTGATGTATATGAAGGCCCCACGGAGACGTAGAGGCCAACTCGCCAGGAATGTTGTCAAATATTACCGCCGAGATGTTAGGTTGGGTTAGGTTAGGTTATATTACGTTATTGATGTATTTGAAGGTCCCACGGAGACGTAGGGGCCAACTCGCCAGGAATGTTGTCACATAATAGCGCCGAGTGGTTAGGTCGGGTTATATTAGGTTATATTACGTTATTGATGGATATGAAGGTCTCACGGAGACGTAGAGGCCAACTCGCCAGGAATGTTGTCAAATATTACCGCCGAGATGTTAGGTTGGTTTAGGTTAGGTTATATTACGTTATTGATGTATATGAAGGCCCCACGGAGACGTAGAGGCCAACTGGCCTGGAATGTTGTCAAATATTACCGCCGAGATGATAGGTTGTGTTAGGTTAGATTATAATACGTTATTGATGTATATGAAGGCCGCACGGAGAGGTAGAGGCCAACTCGCCAGGAATGTTGTCAAATATTAGTGCCGAGATGTTAGGTTGGGTTAGGTTAGGTAATATTACGTTATTGATGTATATGAAGGTCCCACGGAGACGTAGAGGCCAACTCGCCAGGAATGTTGTCAAATAATAGCGCCGAGATCTTAGGTTGGGTTAGGTTAGGTTATATTACGTTATTGATGTATATAAAAGCCCCACGGAGACGTAGAGGCCAACTCGCCAGGGATGTTGTCAAATATTAGTGCCGAGATGTTAGGTTGGATTAGGTTAGGTTATATTACGTAATTGATGTATATAAAAGCCCCACGGAGACGTTGAGGCCAACTAGGCAGGAATGTTGTCAAATATTAGTTCCGAGAGATTGGGTTGGGTTAGGTTAGGATATATTACGTTATTGATGTATATAAAGGCCCCGCGGAGACGTAGAGGCCAACCCGCCAGGAATGTTGTCACATAATAGCGCCGAGTGGTTAGGTCGGGTTATATTAGGTTATATTACGTTATTGATGTATATGAAGTTCCCACTGAGAGGTAGAGGCCAACTCGCCAGGAATGTTGTCAAATATTACCGCCGAAATGATAGGTTGGGTTAGGTTAGGTTATATTACGTTATTGATGTATATGAAGGCCCCACGGAGACGTAGAGGCCAACTCGCCAGGAATGTTGTCAAATATTCCCGCCGAGATGTTACGTTGGTTAAGGTTAGGTTAAATTACGTTATTGATGTATATGAAGGTCCCACTGAGAGGTAGAGGCCAACTCGCCAGGAATGTTGTCAAATATTAGTGCCGAGATGTTAGGTTGGGTTAAGTTAGGTAATATTACGTTATTGATGTATATGAAGGTCCCACCGTGACGCAGAGGCCAATTCGCCAGGAATGTTGTCAAATATTACCGCCGATGTGTTAGGTTGGGTTAGGTTAGGTTATACTACGTTATTGATGTATATGAAGGCCCCACGGATACGTAGAGGCCAACTCGGCAGAAATGTTGTCAAATATTACCGCCGAGATGATAGGTTGGGTTAGGTTAGGTTATATTACGTTATTGATGTATATAAAATTCCCACGGAGACGTAGAGGCCAACTCGCCAGGAATGTTGTCAAATATTAGTGCCGAGATGTTAGGTTGGATTAGGTTAGGTTATATTACGTTATTGATGTATATAAAAGCCCCACGGAGACGTTGAGGCCAACTCGCCAGGAATGTTGTCAAATATTAGTGCCGAGATGTTAGGTTGGATTAGGTTAGGTTATATTACGTTATTGATGTATATAAAAGCCCCACGGAGACGTTGAGGCCAACTCGCCAGGAATGTTGTCAAATATTAGTTCCGAGACATTGGGTTGGGTTAGGTTAGGTTATATTACGTTATTGATGTATATAAAGGCCCCGCGGAGACGTAGCGGCCAACTCGCCAGGAATGTTGTCACATAATAGCGCCGAGTGGTTAGGTCGTGTTATATTATGTTATATTACGTTATTGATGGATATGAAGGTCCCACGGAGACGTAGAGGCCAACTCGCCAGGAATGTTGTCAAATATTACCGCCGAGATGATAGGTTGGGTTAGGTTAGGTTATATTACGTTATTGATGTATATGAAGGCCCCACGGAGACGTAGAGGCCAACTCGCCAGGAATGTTGTCAAATATTACCGCCGAGATGTTAGGTTGGGTTAGGTTAGGTTATATTACGTTATTGATGTATTTGAAGGTCCCACGGAGACGTAGGGGCCAACTCGCCAGGAATGTTGTCAAATAATAGCGCCGAGATCTTAGGTTGGGTTAGGTCAGGTAATATTATGTTATTGATGTAAATGAAGGTCCCACGGAGACGTAGAGGCCAACTCGCCAGGAATGTTGTCAAATATTCCCGCCGAGATGATAGGTTGGGCTAGGTTAGGTTATATTACGTTATTGATGTATATAAACGTCCCACGGAAACATAGAGGCCAACAAGCCAGGAATGTTGTCAAATACTACCGCCGAGATGTTACGTTGGTTTAGGTTAGGTTAAATTAAGATATTGATGTATATGAAGGTCCCACGGAGAGGTAGAGGCCAACTCGCCAGGAATGTTGTCAAATATTAGTGCCGGGATGTTAGGTTGGGTTAGGTTAGGTAATATTAAGTTATTGATGTATATGAAGGTCCCACGGTGACGTAGAGGCCAACTCGCCAGGAATGTTGTCAAATATTACCGCCGATATGATAGGTTGGGCTAGGTTAGGTTATACTACGTTATTGACGTATATGAAGGCCCCACGGAGACGTAGAGGCCAACTCGCCAGGGATGTTGTCAAATATTACCGCCGAGATGATAGGTTGGGTTAGGTTAGGTTATATTACGTTATTGATGTATATGAAGGCCCCATGGAAACATGGAGGCCAACAAGACAGGAATGTTGTCAAATCTTACCGCCGAGATGTTACGTTGGTTTAGGTTATGTTAAATTACGTTATTGAAGTATATGAAGTTCCCACGGAGAGGTATAGGCCAACTCGCCAGGAATGTTGTCAAATATTAGTGCCGAGATGTTAGGTTGCGTTAGGTTAGGTTACATTACGTTATTGATGTATATGAAGGTCCCACGGAGAGGTAGAGGCCAACTGGCCAGGAATGTTGTCAAATATTAGTGCCGAGATGTTAGGTTGGGTTAAGTTAGGTAATATTACGTTATTGATGTATATGAAGGTCCCACGGAGACGTAGAGGCCAACTCGCCAGAAATGTTGTCAAATATTACCGCCGAGATGATAGGTTGGGTTAGGTTAGGTTATATTACGTTATTCATGTATATAAAATTCCCACGGAGACGTAGAGGCCAACTCGCCAGGAATGTTGTCAAATATTAGTGCCGAGATGTTAGGTTGGATTAGGTTAGGTTATATTACGTTATTGATGTATATAAAAGCCCCACGGAGACGTAGAGGCCAACTCGCCAGGAATGATGTCAAATATTAGTTCCGAGAGATTGGGTTGGGTTAGGTTAGGTTATATTACGTTATTGATGTATATAAAGGCCCCGCGGAGACGTAGAGGCCAACCCGCCAGGAATGTTGTCAAATATTAGTGTCGAGATCTTAGGTTGGGTTAGGTCAGGTAATATTATGTTATTGATGTATATGAAGGTCCCACGGAAACATGGAGGCCAACAAGACAGGAATGTTGTCAAATATTGCCGCCGAGATGTTACGTTGGTTTAGGTTAGGTTAAATTACGTTATTGATGTATATGAAGGTCCCACTGAGAGGTAGAGGCCAACTCGCCAGGAATGTTGTCAAATATTAGTGCCGAGATGTTAGGTTGGGTTAAGTTAGGTAATATTACGTTATTGATGTATATGAATGTCCCACGGTGACGTAGAGGCCAATTCGCCAGGAATGTTGTCAAATATTACCGCCGATGTGTTAGGTTGAGTTAGGTTAGGTTATACTACGTTATTGATGTATATGAAGGCCCCACGGAGACGTAGAGGCCAACTCGCCAGGAATGTTGTCAAATATTACCGCCGAGATGTTAGGTTGGGTTAGGTTAGGTTATATTACGTTATTGATGTATTTGAAGGTCCCACGGAGACGTAGGGGCCAACTCGCCAGGAATGTTGTCACATAATAGCGCCGAGTGGTTAGGTCGGGTTATATTAGGTTATATTACGTTATTGATGGATATGAAGGTCTCACGGAGACGTAGAGGCCAACTCGCCAGGAATGTTGTCAAATATTACCGCCGAGATGTTAGGTTGGTTTAGGTTAGGTTATATTACGTTATTGATGTATATGAAGGCCCCACGGAGACGTAGAGGCCAACTGGCCTGGAATGTTGTCAAATATTACCGCCGAGATGATAGGTTGTGTTAGGTTAGATTATAATACGTTATTGATGTATATGAAGGCCGCACGGAGAGGTAGAGGCCAACTCGCCAGGAATGTTGTCAAATATTAGTGCCGAGATGTTAGGTTGGGTTAGGTTAGGTAATATTACGTTATTGATGTATATGAAGGTCCCACGGAGACGTAGAGGCCAACTCGCCAGGAATGTTGTCAAATAATAGCGCCGAGATCTTAGGTTGGGTTAGGTTAGGTTATATTACGTTATTGATGTATATAAAAGCCCCACGGAGACGTAGAGGCCAACTCGCCAGGGATGTTGTCAAATATTAGTGCCGAGATGTTAGGTTGGATTAGGTTAGGTTATATTACGTAATTGATGTATATAAAAGCCCCACGGAGACGTTGAGGCCAACTAGGCAGGAATGTTGTCAAATATTAGTTCCGAGAGATTGGGTTGGGTTAGGTTAGGATATATTACGTTATTGATGTATATAAAGGCCCCGCGGAGACGTAGAGGCCAACCCGCCAGGAATGTTGTCACATAATAGCGCCGAGTGGTTAGGTCGGGTTATATTAGGTTATATTACGTTATTGATGTATATGAAGTTCCCACTGAGAGGTAGAGGCCAACTCGCCAGGAATGTTGTCAAATATTACCGCCGAAATGATAGGTTGGGTTAGGTTAGGTTATATTACGTTATTGATGTATATGAAGGCCCCACGGAGACGTAGAGGCCAACTCGCCAGGAATGTTGTCAAATATTCCCGCCGAGATGTTACGTTGGTTAAGGTTAGGTTAAATTACGTTATTGATGTATATGAAGGTCCCACTGAGAGGTAGAGGCCAACTCGCCAGGAATGTTGTCAAATATTAGTGCCGAGATGTTAGGTTGGGTTAAGTTAGGTAATATTACGTTATTGATGTATATGAAGGTCCCACCGTGACGCAGAGGCCAATTCGCCAGGAATGTTGTCAAATATTACCGCCGATGTGTTAGGTTGGGTTAGGTTAGGTTATACTACGTTATTGATGTATATGAAGGCCCCACGGATACGTAGAGGCCAACTCGGCAGAAATGTTGTCAAATATTACCGCCGAGATGATAGGTTGGGTTAGGTTAGGTTATATTACGTTATTGATGTATATAAAATTCCCACGGAGACGTAGAGGCCAACTCGCCAGGAATGTTGTCAAATATTAGTGCCGAGATGTTAGGTTGGATTAGGTTAGGTTATATTACGTTATTGATGTATATAAAAGCCCCACGGAGACGTTGAGGCCAACTCGCCAGGAATGTTGTCAAATATTAGTTCCGAGACATTGGGTTGGGTTAGGTTAGGTTATATTACGTTATTGATGTATATAAAGGCCCCGCGGAGACGTAGCGGCCAACTCGCCAGGAATGTTGTCACATAATAGCGCCGAGTGGTTAGGTCGTGTTATATTATGTTATATTACGTTATTGATGGATATGAAGGTCCCACGGAGACGTAGAGGCCAACTCGCCAGGAATGTTGTCAAATATTACCGCCGAGATGATAGGTTGGGTTAGGTTAGGTTATATTACGTTATTGATGTATATGAAGGCCCCACGGAGACGTAGAGGCCAACTCGCCAGGAATGTTGTCAAATATTACCGCCGAGATGTTAGGTTGGGTTAGGTTAGGTTATATTACGTTATTGATGTATTTGAAGGTCCCACGGAGACGTAGGGGCCAACTCGCCAGGAATGTTGTCAAATAATAGCGCCGAGATCTTAGGTTGGGTTAGGTCAGGTAATATTATGTTATTGATGTAAATGAAGGTCCCACGGAGACGTAGAGGCCAACTCGCCAGGAATGTTGTCAAATATTCCCGCCGAGATGATAGGTTGGGCTAGGTTAGGTTATATTACGTTATTGATGTATATAAACGTCCCACGGAAACATAGAGGCCAACAAGCCAGGAATGTTGTCAAATACTACCGCCGAGATGTTACGTTGGTTTAGGTTAGGTTAAATTAAGATATTGATGTATATGAAGGTCCCACGGAGAGGTAGAGGCCAACTCGCCAGGAATGTTGTCAAATATTAGTGCCGGGATGTTAGGTTGGGTTAGGTTAGGTAATATTAAGTTATTGATGTATATGAAGGTCCCACGGTGACGTAGAGGCCAACTCGCCAGGAATGTTGTCAAATATTACCGCCGATATGATAGGTTGGGCTAGGTTAGGTTATACTACGTTATTGACGTATATGAAGGCCCCACGGAGACGTAGAGGCCAACTCGCCAGAAATGTTGTCAAATATTACCGCCGAGATGATAGGTTGGGTTAGGTTAGGTTATATTACGTTATTCATGTATATAAAATTCCCACGGAGACGTAGAGGCCAACTCGCCAGGAATGTTGTCAAATATTAGTGCCGAGATGTTAGGTTGGATTAGGTTAGGTTATATTACGTTATTGATGTATATAAAAGCCCCACGGAGACGTAGAGGCCAACTCGCCAGGAATGATGTCAAATATTAGTTCCGAGAGATTGGGTTGGGTTAGGTTAGGTTATATTACGTTATTGATGTATATAAAGGCCCCGCGGAGACGTAGAGGCCAACCCGCCAGGAATGTTGTCAAATATTAGTGTCGAGATCTTAGGTTGGGTTAGGTCAGGTAATATTATGTTATTGATGTATATGAAGGTCCCACGGAAACATGGAGGCCAACAAGACAGGAATGTTGTCAAATATTGCCGCCGAGATGTTACGTTGGTTTAGGTTAGGTTAAATTACGTTATTGATGTATATGAAGGTCCCACTGAGAGGTAGAGGCCAACTCGCCAGGAATGTTGTCAAATATTAGTGCCGAGATGTTAGGTTGGGTTAAGTTAGGTAATATTACGTTATTGATGTATATGAATGTCCCACGGTGACGTAGAGGCCAATTCGCCAGGAATGTTGTCAAATATTACCGCCGATGTGTTAGGTTGAGTTAGGTTAGGTTATACTACGTTATTGATGTATATGAAGGCCCCACGGAGACGTAGAGGCCAACTCGCCAGGAATGTTGTCAAATATTACCGCCGAGATGTTAGGTTGGGTTAGGTTAGGTTATATTACGTTATTGATGTATTTGAAGGTCCCACGGAGACGTAGGGGCCAACTCGCCAGGAATGTTGTCACATAATAGCGCCGAGTGGTTAGGTCGGGTTATATTAGGTTATATTACGTTATTGATGGATATGAAGGTCTCACGGAGACGTAGAGGCCAACTCGCCAGGAATGTTGTCAAATATTACCGCCGAGATGTTAGGTTGGTTTAGGTTAGGTTATATTACGTTATTGATGTATATGAAGGCCCCACGGAGACGTAGAGGCCAACTGGCCTGGAATGTTGTCAAATATTACCGCCGAGATGATAGGTTGTGTTAGGTTAGATTATAATACGTTATTGATGTATATGAAGGCCGCACGGAGAGGTAGAGGCCAACTCGCCAGGAATGTTGTCAAATATTAGTGCCGAGATGTTAGGTTGGGTTAGGTTAGGTAATATTACGTTATTGATGTATATGAAGGTCCCACGGAGACGTAGAGGCCAACTCGCCAGGAATGTTGTCAAATAATAGCGCCGAGATCTTAGGTTGGGTTAGGTTAGGTTATATTACGTTATTGATGTATATAAAAGCCCCACGGAGACGTAGAGGCCAACTCGCCAGGGATGTTGTCAAATATTAGTGCCGAGATGTTAGGTTGGATTAGGTTAGGTTATATTACGTAATTGATGTATATAAAAGCCCCACGGAGACGTTGAGGCCAACTAGGCAGGAATGTTGTCAAATATTAGTTCCGAGAGATTGGGTTGGGTTAGGTTAGGATATATTACGTTATTGATGTATATAAAGGCCCCGCGGAGACGTAGAGGCCAACCCGCCAGGAATGTTGTCACATAATAGCGCCGAGTGGTTAGGTCGGGTTATATTAGGTTATATTACGTTATTGATGTATATGAAGTTCCCACTGAGAGGTAGAGGCCAACTCGCCAGGAATGTTGTCAAATATTACCGCCGAAATGATAGGTTGGGTTAGGTTAGGTTATATTACGTTATTGATGTATATGAAGGCCCCACGGAGACGTAGAGGCCAACTCGCCAGGAATGTTGTCAAATATTCCCGCCGAGATGTTACGTTGGTTAAGGTTAGGTTAAATTACGTTATTGATGTATATGAAGGTCCCACTGAGAGGTAGAGGCCAACTCGCCAGGAATGTTGTCAAATATTAGTGCCGAGATGTTAGGTTGGGTTAAGTTAGGTAATATTACGTTATTGATGTATATGAAGGTCCCACCGTGACGCAGAGGCCAATTCGCCAGGAATGTTGTCAAATATTACCGCCGATGTGTTAGGTTGGGTTAGGTTAGGTTATACTACGTTATTGATGTATATGAAGGCCCCACGGATACGTAGAGGCCAACTCGGCAGAAATGTTGTCAAATATTACCGCCGAGATGATAGGTTGGGTTAGGTTAGGTTATATTACGTTATTGATGTATATAAAATTCCCACGGAGACGTAGAGGCCAACTCGCCAGGAATGTTGTCAAATATTAGTGCCGAGATGTTAGGTTGGATTAGGTTAGGTTATATTACGTTATTGATGTATATAAAAGCCCCACGGAGACGTTGAGGCCAACTCGCCAGGAATGTTGTCAAATATTAGTTCCGAGACATTGGGTTGGGTTAGGTTAGGTTATATTACGTTATTGATGTATATAAAGGCCCCGCGGAGACGTAGCGGCCAACTCGCCAGGAATGTTGTCACATAATAGCGCCGAGTGGTTAGGTCGTGTTATATTATGTTATATTACGTTATTGATGGATATGAAGGTCCCACGGAGACGTAGAGGCCAACTCGCCAGGAATGTTGTCAAATATTACCGCCGAGATGATAGGTTGGGTTAGGTTAGGTTATATTACGTTATTGATGTATATGAAGGCCCCACGGAGACGTAGAGGCCAACTCGCCAGGAATGTTGTCAAATATTACCGCCGAGATGTTAGGTTGGGTTAGGTTAGGTTATATTACGTTATTGATGTATTTGAAGGTCCCACGGAGACGTAGGGGCCAACTCGCCAGGAATGTTGTCAAATAATAGCGCCGAGATCTTAGGTTGGGTTAGGTCAGGTAATATTATGTTATTGATGTAAATGAAGGTCCCACGGAGACGTAGAGGCCAACTCGCCAGGAATGTTGTCAAATATTCCCGCCGAGATGATAGGTTGGGCTAGGTTAGGTTATATTACGTTATTGATGTATATAAACGTCCCACGGAAACATAGAGGCCAACAAGCCAGGAATGTTGTCAAATACTACCGCCGAGATGTTACGTTGGTTTAGGTTAGGTTAAATTAAGATATTGATGTATATGAAGGTCCCACGGAGAGGTAGAGGCCAACTCGCCAGGAATGTTGTCAAATATTAGTGCCGGGATGTTAGGTTGGGTTAGGTTAGGTAATATTAAGTTATTGATGTATATGAAGGTCCCACGGTGACGTAGAGGCCAACTCGCCAGGAATGTTGTCAAATATTACCGCCGATATGATAGGTTGGGCTAGGTTAGGTTATACTACGTTATTGACGTATATGAAGGCCCCACGGAGACGTAGAGGCCAACTCGCCAGGGATGTTGTCAAATATTACCGCCGAGATGATAGGTTGGGTTAGGTTAGGTTATATTACGTTATTGATGTATATGAAGGCCCCATGGAAACATGGAGGCCAACAAGACAGGAATGTTGTCAAATCTTACCGCCGAGATGTTACGTTGGTTCAGGTTATGTTAAATTACGTTATTGAAGTATATGAAGTTCCCACGGAGAGGTATAGGCCAACTCGCCAGGAATGTTGTCAAATATTAGTGCCGAGATGTTAGGTTGCGTTAGGTTAGGTTACATTACGTTATTGATGTATATGAAGGTCCCACGGAGAGGTAGAGGCCAACTGGCCAGGAATGTTGTCAAATATTAGTGCCGAGATGTTAGGTTGGGTTAAGTTAGGTAATATTACGTTATTGATGTATATGAAGGTCCCACGGAGACGTAGAGGCCAACTCGCCAGAAATGTTGTCAAATATTACCGCCGAGATGATAGGTTGGGTTAGGTTAGGTTATATTACGTTATTCATGTATATAAAATTCCCACGGAGACGTAGAGGCCAACTCGCCAGGAATGTTGTCAAATATTAGTGCCGAGATGTTAGGTTGGATTAGGTTAGGTTATATTACGTTATTGATGTATATAAAAGCCCCACGGAGACGTAGAGGCCAACTCGCCAGGAATGATGTCAAATATTAGTTCCGAGAGATTGGGTTGGGTTAGGTTAGGTTATATTACGTTATTGATGTATATAAAGGCCCCGCGGAGACGTAGAGGCCAACCCGCCAGGAATGTTGTCAAATATTAGTGTCGAGATCTTAGGTTGGGTTAGGTCAGGTAATATTATGTTATTGATGTATATGAAGGTCCCACGGAAACATGGAGGCCAACAAGACAGGAATGTTGTCAAATATTGCCGCCGAGATGTTACGTTGGTTTAGGTTAGGTTAAATTACGTTATTGATGTATATGAAGGTCCCACTGAGAGGTAGAGGCCAACTCGCCAGGAATGTTGTCAAATATTAGTGCCGAGATGTTAGGTTGGGTTAAGTTAGGTAATATTACGTTATTGATGTATATGAATGTCCCACGGTGACGTAGAGGCCAATTCGCCAGGAATGTTGTCAAATATTACCGCCGATGTGTTAGGTTGAGTTAGGTTAGGTTATACTACGTTATTGATGTATATGAAGGCCCCACGGAGATGTAGAGGCCAACTCGCCAGGAATGTTGTCAAATATTACCGCCGAGATCATAGGTTGGGTTAGGTTAGGTTATATTACGTTATTGATGTATATGAAGGTCCTACGGAGACGTAGAGGCCAACTCGCCAGGAATGTTGTCAAATATTAGTGCCGAGATCTTAGGTTGGGTTAGGTCAGGTAATATTATGTTATTGATGTATATGAAGGTCCCACGGAAACATGGAGGCCAACAAGACAGGAATGTTGTCAAATATTACCGCCGAGATGTTACGTTGGTTTAGGTTAGGTTAAATTACGTTATTGATGTATATGAAGGTCCCACTGAGAGGTAGAGGCCAACTCGCCAGGAATGTTGTCAAATATTAGTTCCGAGACATTGGGTTGGGTTAGGTTAGGTTATATTACGTTATTGATGTATATAAAGGCCCCGCGGAGACGTAGAGGCCAACCCGCCAGGAGTGTTGTCAAATAATAGCGCCGAAAGGTTAGGTTGGGTTAGTTTAGGTTATATTATGTTATTGATATATGTGAAGGTCCCACGGAGACGTAGAGGCCAACTCGCCAGGAATGTTGTCACATAATAGCGCCGAGTGGTTAGGTCGGGTTATATTAGGTTATATTACGGTATTGATGGATATGAAGGTCCCACGGAGACGTAGAGGCCAACTCGCCAGGAATGTTGTCAAATATTACCGCCGAGATGATAGGTTGGGTTAGGTTAGGTTATATTACGTTATTGATGTATATGAAGTCCCCACGGAGACGTAGAGGCCAACTCGCCAGGAATGTTGTCAAATATTACCGCCGAGATGTTAGGTTGGGTTAGGTTAGGTTATATTACGTTATTGATGTATATGAAGGCCCCACGGAGACGTAGAGGCCAACTCGCCAGGAATGTTGTCAAATATTACCGCCGAGATGTTAGGTTGGGTTAGTTTAGGTTATATTATGTTATTGATATATGTGAAGGTCCCACGGAGACGTAGAGGCCAACTCGCCAGGAATGTTGTCACATAATAGCGCCGAGTGGTTAGGTCGGGTTATATGAGGTTATATTACGTTATAGATGTATATGAAGTTCCCACTGAGAGGTAGAGGCCAACTCGCCAGGAATGTTGTCAAATATTACCGCCGAAATGATAGGTTGGGTTAGGTTAGGTTATATTACGTTATTGATGTATATGAAGGCCCCACGGAGACGTAGAGGCCAACTCGCCAGAAATGTTGTCAAATATTACCGCCGAGATGATAGGTTGGGTTAGGTTATGTTATATTACGTTATTGATGTATATAAAATTCCCACGGAGACGTAGAGGCCAACTCGCCAGGAATGTTGTCAAATATTT
The DNA here is from genome assembly GCA_963969225.1 of Xylocopa violacea. Classification (NCBI taxonomy): domain Eukaryota; kingdom Metazoa; phylum Arthropoda; class Insecta; order Hymenoptera; family Apidae; genus Xylocopa; species Xylocopa violacea. Next base: position 4,733,011 of record CAXAJV010001082.1, read on the forward strand.
GTGCCGAGATGTTACGTTGGATTAGGTTAGGTTATATTACGTTATTGATGTATATAAAAGCCCCACGGAGACGTAGAGGCCAACTCGCCAGGAATGATGTCAAATATTAGTTCCGAGAGATTGGGTTGGGTTAGGTTAGGTTATATTACGTTATTGATGTATATAAAGGCCCCGCGGAGACGTAGAGGCCAACCCGCCAGGAATGTTGTCAAATATTAGTGCCGAGATGTTAGGTTGGATTAGGTTAGGTTATATTACGTTATTGATGTATATAAAAGCCCCACGGAGACGTTGAGGCCAACTCGCCAGGAATGTTGTCAAATATTAGTTCCGAGACATTGGGTTGGGTTAGGTTAGGATATATTACGTTATTGATGTATATAAAGGCCCCGCGGAGACGTAGCGGCCAACCCGCCAGGAGTGTTGTCAAATAATAGCGCCGAAAGGTTAGGTTCGGTTAGTTTAGGTTATATTATGTTATTGATATATGTGAAGGTCCCACGGAGACGTAGAGGCCAACTCGCCAGGAATGTTGTCAAATATTACCGCCGAGATGATAGGTTGGGTTAGGTTAGGTTATATTACGTTATTGATGTATATGAAGGCCCCACGGAGACGTAGTGGCCAACCCGCCAGGAATGTTGTCAAATATTACCGCCGAGATGTTAGGTTGGGTTAGGTTAGGTTATATTACGTTATTGATGTATATGAAGGTCCCACGGAGACGTAGAGGCCAACTCGCCAGGAATGTTGTCAAATATTAGTGCCGAGATGTTAGGTTGGGTTAAGTTAGGTAATATTACGTTATTGATGTATATGAATGTCCCACGGTGACGTAGAGGCCAATTCGCCAGGAATGTTGTCAAATATTACCGCCGATGTGTTAGGTTGGGTTAGGTTAGGTTATACTACGTTATTGATGTATATGAAGGCCCCACGGAGATGTAGAGGCCAACTCGCCAGGAATGTTGTCAAATATTACCGCCGAGATCATAGGTTGGGTTAGGTTAGGTTATATTACGTTATTGATGTATATGAAGGTCCTACGGAGACGTAGAGGCCAACTCGCCAGGAATGTTGTCAAATATTAGTGCCGAGATCTTAGGTTGGGTTAGGTCAGGTAATATTATGTTATTGATGTATATGAAGGTCCCACGGAAACATGGAGGCCAACAAGACAGGAATGTTGTCAAATATTACCGCCGAGATGTTACGTTGGTTTAGGTTAGGTTAAATTACGTTATTGACGTATATGAAGGCCCCACGGAGACGTAGAGGCCAACTCGCCAGGAATGTTGTCAAATATTACCGCCGAGATGATAGGTTGGGTTAGGTTAGGTTATATTACGTTATTGATGTATATGAAGGCCCCATGGAAACATGGAGGCCAACAAGACAGGAATGTTGTCAAATCTTACCGCCGAGATGTTACGTTGGTTTAGGTTAGGTTAAATTACGTTATTGAAGTATATGAAGTTCCCACGGAGAGGTATAGGCCAACTCGCCAGGAATGTTGTCAAATATTAGTGCCGAGATGTTAGGTTGCGTTAGGTTAGGTTACATTACGTTATTGATGTATATGAAGGTCCCACGGAGAGGTAGAGGCCAACTGGCCAGGAATGTTGTCAAATATTAGTGCCGAGATGTTAGGTTGGGTTAAGTTAGGTAATATTACGTTATTGATGTATATGAAGGTCCCACGGAGACGTAGAGGCCAACTCGCCAGAAATGTTGTCAAATATTACCGCCGAGATGATAGGTTGGGTTAGGTTAGGTTATATTACGTTATTCATGTATATAAAATTCCCACGGAGACGTAGAGGCCAACTCGCCAGGAATGTTGTCAAATATTAGTGCCGAGATGTTAGGTTGGATTAGGTTAGGTTATATTACGTTATTGATGTATATAAAAGCCCCACGGAGACGTAGAGGCCAACTCGCCAGGAATGATGTCAAATATTAGTTCCGAGAGATTGGGTTGGGTTAGGTTAGGTTATATTACGTTATTGATGTATATAAAGGCCCCGCGGAGACGTAGAGGCCAACCCGCCAGGAATGTTGTCAAATATTAGTGTCGAGATCTTAGGTTGGGTTAGGTCAGGTAATATTATGTTATTGATGTATATGAAGGTCCCACGGAAACATGGAGGCCAACAAGACAGGAATGTTGTCAAATATTGCCGCCGAGATGTTACGTTGGTTTAGGTTAGGTTAAATTACGTTATTGATGTATATGAAGGTCCCACTGAGAGGTAGAGGCCAACTCGCCAGGAATGTTGTCAAATATTAGTGCCGAGATGTTAGGTTGGGTTAAGTTAGGTAATATTACGTTATTGATGTATATGAATGTCCCACGGTGACGTAGAGGCCAATTCGCCAGGAATGTTGTCAAATATTACCGCCGATGTGTTAGGTTGAGTTAGGTTAGGTTATACTACGTTATTGATGTATATGAAGGCCCCACGGAGATGTAGAGGCCAACTCGCCAGGAATGTTGTCAAATATTACCGCCGAGATCATAGGTTGGGTTAGGTTAGGTTATATTACGTTATTGATGTATATGAAGGTCCTACGGAGACGTAGAGGCCAACTCGCCAGGAATGTTGTCAAATATTAGTGCCGAGATCTTAGGTTGGGTTAGGTCAGGTAATATTATGTTATTGATGTATATGAAGGTCCCACGGAAACATGGAGGCCAACAAGACAGGAATGTTGTCAAATATTACCGCCGAGATGTTACGTTGGTTTAGGTTAGGTTAAATTACGTTATTGATGTATATGAAGGTCCCACTGAGAGGTAGAGGCCAACTCGCCAGGAATGTTGTCAAATATTAGTTCCGAGACATTGGGTTGGGTTAGGTTAGGTTATATTACGTTATTGATGTATATAAAGGCCCCGCGGAGACGTAGAGGCCAACCCGCCAGGAGTGTTGTCAAATAATAGCGCCGAAAGGTTAGGTTGGGTTAGTTTAGGTTATATTATGTTATTGATATATGTGAAGGTCCCACGGAGACGTAGAGGCCAATTCGCCAGGAATGTTGTCACATAATAGCGCCGAGTGGTTAGGTCGGGTTATATTAGGTTATATTACGGTATTGATGGATATGAAGGTCCCACGGAGACGTAGAGGCCAACTCGCCAGGAATGTTGTCAAATATTACCGCCGAGATGATAGGTTGGGTTAGGTTAGGTTATATTACGTTATTGATGTATATGAAGGCCCCACGGAGACGTAGAGGCCAACTCGCCAGGAATGTTGTCAAATATTACCGCCGAGATGTTAGGTTGGGTTAGGTTAGGTTATATTACGTTATTGATGTATATGAAGGCCCCACGGAGACGTAGAGGCCAACTCGCCAGGAATGTTGTCAAATATTACCGCCGAGATGTTAGGTTGGGTTAGTTTAGGTTATATTATGTTATTGATATATGTGAAGGTCCCACGGAGACGTAGAGGCCAACTCGCCAGGAATGTTGTCACATAATAGCGCCGAGTGGTTAGGTCGGGTTATATTAGGTTATATTACGTTATAGATGTATATGAAGTTCCCACTGAGAGGTAGAGGCCAACTCGCCAGGAATGTTGTCAAATATTACCGCCGAAATGATAGGTTGGGTTAGGTTAGGTTATATTACGTTATTGATGTATATGAAGGCCCCACGGAGACGTAGAGGCCAACTCGCCAGAAATGTTGTCAAATATTACCGCCGAGATGATAGGTTGGGTTAGGTTATGTTATATTACGTTATTGATGTATATAAAATTCCCACGGAGACGTAGAGGCCAACTCGCCAGGAATGTTGTCAAATATTTGTGCCGAGATGTTAGGTTGGATTAGGTTAGGTTATATTACGTTATTGATGTATATAAAAGCCCCACGGAGACGTAGAGGCCAACTCGCCAGGAATGATGTCAAATATTAGTTCCGAGAGATTGGGTTGGGTTAGGTTAGGTTATATTACGTTATTGATGTATATAAAGGCCCCGCGGAGACGTAGAGGCCAACCCGCCAGGAATGTTGTCAAATATTAGTGCCGAGATCTTAGGTTGGGTTAGGTCAGGTAATATTATGTTATTGATGTATATGAAGGTCCCACGGAAACATGGAGGCCAACAAGACAGGAATGTTGTCAAATATTGCCGCCGAGATGTTACGTTGGTTTAGGTTAGGTTAAATTACGTTATTGATGTATATAAAATTCCCACGGAGACGTAGAGGCCAACTCGCCAGGAATGTTGTCAAATATTAGTGCCGAGATGTTAGGTTGGATTAGGTTAGGTTATATTACGTTATTGATGTATATAAAAGCCCCACGGAGACGTTGAGGCCAACTCGCCAGGAATGTTGTCAAATATTAGTTCCGAGACATTGGGTTGGGTTAGGTTAGGATATATTACGTTATTGATGTATATAAAGGCCCCGCGGAGACGTAGCGGCCAACCCGCCAGGAGTGTTGTCAAATAATAGCGCCGAAAGGTTAGGTTCGGTTAGTTTAGGTTATATTATGTTATTGATATATGTGAAGGTCCCACGGAGACGTAGAGGCCAACTCGCCAGGAATGTTGTCAAATATTACCGCCGAGATGTTAGGTTGGGTTAGGTTAGGTTATATTACGTTATTGATGTATATGAAGGTCCCACGGAGACGTAGAGGCCAACTCGCCAGGAATGTTGTCAAATATTCCCGCCGAGATGATAGGTTGGGCTAGGTTAGGTTATATTACGTTATTGATGTATATAAACGTCCCACGGAAACATAGAGGCCAACAAGCCAGGAATGTTGTCAAATACTACCGCCGAGATGTTACGTTGGTTTAGGTTAGGTTAAATTAAGATATTGATGTATATGAAGGTCCCACGGAGAGGTAGAGGCCAACTCGCCAGGAATGTTGTCAAATATTAGTGCCGAGATGTTAGGTTGGGTTAGGTTAGGTAATATTAAGTTATTGATGTATATGAAGGTCCCACGGTGACGTAGAGGCCAACTCGCCAGGAATGTTGTCAAATATTACCGCCGATATGATAGGTTGGGCTAGGTTAGGTTATACTACGTTATTGATGTATATGAAGGTCCCACTGAGAGGTAGAGGCCAACTCGCCAGGAATGTTGTCAAATATTAGTGCCGAGATGTTAGGTTGGGTTAAGTTAGGTAATATTACGTTATTGATGTATATGAATGTCCCACGGTGACGTAGAGGCCAATTCGCCAGGAATGTTGTCAAATATTACCGCCGATGTGTTAGGTTGGGTTAGGTTAGGTTATACTACGTTATTGATGTATATGAAGGCCCCACGGAGATGTAGAGGCCAACTCGCCAGGAATGTTGTCAAATATTACCGCCGAGATCATAGGTTGGGTTAGGTTAGGTTATATTACGTTATTGATGTATATGAAGGTCCTACGGAGACGTAGAGGCCAACTCGCCAGGAATGTTGTCAAATATTAGTGCCGAGATCTTAGGTTGGGTTAGGTCAGGTAATATTATGTTATTGATGTATATGAAGGTCCCACGGAAACATGGAGGCCAACAAGACAGGAATGTTGTCAAATATTACCGCCGAGATGTTACGTTGGTTTAGGTTAGGTTAAATTACGTTATTGACGTATATGAAGGCCCCACGGAGACGTAGAGGCCAACTCGCCAGGGATGTTGTCAAATATTACCGCCGAGATGATAGGTTGGGTTAGGTTAGGTTATATTACGTTATTGATGTATATGAAGGCCCCATGGAAACATGGAGGCCAACAAGACAGGAATGTTATCAAATCTTACCGCCGAGATGTTACGTTGGTTTAGGTTAGGTTAAATTACGTTATTGAAGTATATGAAGTTCCCACGGAGAGGTATAGGCCAACTCGCCAGGAATGTTGTCAAATATTAGTGCCGAGATGTTAGGTTGCGTTAGGTTAGGTTACATTACGTTATTGATGTATATGAAGGTCCCACGGAGAGGTAGAGGCCAACTGGCCAGGAATGTTGTCAAATATTAGTGCCGAGATGTTAGGTTGGGTTAAGTTAGGTAATATTACGTTATTGATGTATATGAAGGTCCCACGGAGACGTAGAGGCCAACTCGCCAGAAATGTTGTCAAATATTACCGCCGAGATGATAGGTTGGGTTAGGTTAGGTTATATTACGTTATTCATGTATATAAAATTCCCACGGAGACGTAGAGGCCAACTCGCCAGGAATGTTGTCAAATATTAGTGCCGAGATGTTAGGTTGGATTAGGTTAGGTTATATTACGTTATTGATGTATATAAAAGCCCCACGGAGACGTAGAGGCCAACTCGCCAGGAATGATGTCAAATATTAGTTCCGAGAGATTGGGTTGGGTTAGGTTAGGTTATATTACGTTATTGATGTATATAAAGGCCCCGCGGAGACGTAGAGGCCAACCCGCCAGGAATGTTGTCAAATATTAGTGTCGAGATCTTAGGTTGGGTTAGGTCAGGTAATATTATGTTATTGATGTATATGAAGGTCCCACGGAAACATGGAGGCCAACAAGACAGGAATGTTGTCAAATATTGCCGCCGAGATGTTACGTTGGTTTAGGTTAGGTTAAATTACGTTATTGATGTATATGAAGGTCCCACTGAGAGGTAGAGGCCAACTCGCCAGGAATGTTGTCAAATATTAGTGCCGAGATGTTAGGTTGGGTTAAGTTAGGTAATATTACGTTATTGATGTATATGAATGTCCCACGGTGACGTAGAGGCCAATTCGCCAGGAATGTTGTCAAATATTACCGCCGATGTGTTAGGTTGGGTTAGGTTAGGTTATACTACGTTATTGATGTATATGAAGGCCCCACGGAGATGTAGAGGCCAACTCGCCAGGAATGTTGTCAAATATTACCGCCGAGATCATAGGTTGGGTTAGGTTAGGTTATATTACGTTATTGATGTATATGAAGGTCCTACGGAGACGTAGAGGCCAACTCGCCAGGAATGTTGTCAAATATTAGTGCCGAGATCTTAGGTTGGGTTAGGTCAGGTAATATTATGTTATTGATGTATATGAAGGTCCCACGGAAACATGGAGGCCAACAAGACAGGAATGTTGTCAAATATTACCGCCGAGATGTTACGTTGGTTTAGGTTAGGTTAAATTACGTTATTGATGTATATGAAGGTCCCACTGAGAGGTAGAGGCCAACTCGCCAGGAATGTTGTCAAATATTAGTTCCGAGACATTGGGTTGGGTTAGGTTAGGTTATATTACGTTATTGATGTATATAAAGGCCCCGCGGAGACGTAGAGGCCAACCCGCCAGGAGTGTTGTCAAATAATAGCGCCGAAAGGTTAGGTTGGGTTAGTTTAGGTTATATTATGTTATTGATATATGTGAAGGTCCCACGGAGACGTAGAGGCCAATTCGCCAGGAATGTTGTCACATAATAGCGCCGAGTGGTTAGGTCGGGTTATATTAGGTTATATTACGGTATTGATGGATATGAAGGTCCCACGGAGACGTAGAGGCCAACTCGCCAGGAATGTTGTCAAATATTACCGCCGAGATGATAGGTTGGGTTAGGTTAGGTTATATTACGTTATTGATGTATATGAAGGCCCCACGGAGACGTAGAGGCCAACTCGCCAGGAATGTTGTCAAATATTACCGCCGAGATGTTAGGTTGGGTTAGGTTAGGTTATATTACGTTATTGATGTATATAAAAGCCCCACGGAGACGTAGAGGCCAACTCGCCAGGAATGATGTCAAATATTAGTTCCGAGAGATTGGGTTGGGTTAGGTTAGGTTATATTACGTTATTGATGTATATAAAGGCCCCGCGGAGACGTAGAGGCCAACCCGCCAGGAATGTTGTCAAATATTAGTGCCGAGATCTTAGGTTGGGTTAGGTCAGGTAATATTATGTTATTGATGTATATGAAGGTCCCACGGAAACATGGAGGCCAACAAGACAGGAATGTTGTCAAATATTGCCGCCGAGATGTTACGTTGGTTTAGGTTAGGTTAAATTACGTTATTGATGTATATAAAATTCCCACGGAGACGTAGAGGCCAACTCGCCAGGAATGTTGTCAAATATTAGTGCCGAGATGTTAGGTTGGATTAGGTTAGGTTATATTACGTTATTGATGTATATAAAAGCCCCACGGAGACGTTGAGGCCAACTCGCCAGGAATGTTGTCAAATATTAGTTCCGAGACATTGGGTTGGGTTAGGTTAGGATATATTACGTTATTGATGTATATAAAGGCCCCGCGGAGACGTAGCGGCCAACCCGCCAGGAGTGTTGTCAAATAATAGCGCCGAAAGGTTAGGTTCGGTTAGTTTAGGTTATATTATGTTATTGATATATGTGAAGGTCCCACGGAGACGTAGAGGCCAACTCGCCAGGAATGTTGTCAAATATTACCGCCGAGATGATAGGTTGGGTTAGGTTAGGTTATATTACGTTATTGATGTATATGAAGGCCCCACGGAGACGTAGTGGCCAACCCGCCAGGAATGTTGTCAAATATTACCGCCGAGATGTTAGGTTGGGTTAGGTTAGGTTATATTACGTTATTGATGTATATGAAGGTCCCACGGAGACGTAGAGGCCAACTCGCCAGGAATGTTGTCAAATAATAGCGCCGAGATCTTAGGTTGGGTTAGGTCAGGTAATATTATGTTATTGATGTAAATGAAGGTCCCACGGAGACGTAGAGGCCAACTCGCCAGGAATGTTGTCAAATATTCCCGCCGAGATGATAGGTTGGGCTAGGTTAGGTTATATTACGTTATTGATGTATATAAACGTCCCACGGAAACATAGAGGCCAACAAGCCAGGAATGTTGTCAAATACTACCGCCGAGATGTTACGTTGGTTTAGGTTAGGTTAAATTAAGATATTGATGTATATGAAGGTCCCACGGAGAGGTAGAGGCCAACTCGCCAGGAATGTTGTCAAATATTAGTGCCGAGATGTTAGGTTGGGTTAGGTTAGGTAATATTAAGTTATTGATGTATATGAAGGTCCCACGGTGACGTAGAGGCCAACTCGCCAGGAATGTTGTCAAATATTACCGCCGATATGATAGGTTGGGCTAGGTTAGGTTATACTACGTTATTGATGTATATGAAGGTCCCACTGAGAGGTAGAGGCCAACTCGCCAGGAATGTTGTCAAATATTAGTGCCGAGATGTTAGGTTGGGTTAAGTTAGGTAATATTACGTTATTGATGTATATGAATGTCCCACGGTGACGTAGAGGCCAATTCGCCAGGAATGTTGTCAAATATTACCGCCGATGTGTTAGGTTGGGTTAGGTTAGGTTATACTACGTTATTGATGTATATGAAGGCCCCACGGAGATGTAGAGGCCAACTCGCCAGGAATGTTGTCAAATATTACCGCCGAGATCATAGGTTGGGTTAGGTTAGGTTATATTACGTTATTGATGTATATGAAGGTCCTACGGAGACGTAGAGGCCAACTCGCCAGGAATGTTGTCAAATATTAGTGCCGAGATCTTAGGTTGGGTTAGGTCAGGTAATATTATGTTATTGATGTATATGAAGGTCCCACGGAAACATGGAGGCCAACAAGACAGGAATGTTGTCAAATATTACCGCCGAGATGTTACGTTGGTTTAGGTTAGGTTAAATTACGTTATTGATGTATATGAAGGTCCCACTGAGAGGTAGAGGCCAACTCGCCAGGAATGTTGTCAAATATTAGTTCCGAGACATTGGGTTGGGTTAGGTTAGGTTATATTACGTTATTGATGTATATAAAGGCCCCGCGGAGACGTAGAGGCCAACCCGCCAGGAGTGTTGTCAAATAATAGCGCCGAAAGGTTAGGTTGGGTTAGTTTAGGTTATATTATGTTATTGATATATGTGAAGGTCCCACGGAGACGTAGAGGCCAATTCGCCAGGAATGTTGTCACATAATAGCGCCGAGTGGTTAGGTCGGGTTATATTAGGTTATATTACGGTATTGATGGATATGAAGGTCCCACGGAGACGTAGAGGCCAACTCGCCAGGAATGTTGTCAAATATTAGTTCCGAGACATTGGGTTGGGTTAGGTTAGGTTATATTACGTTATTGATGTATATAAAGGCCCCGCGGAGACGTAGAGGCCAACCCGCCAGGAGTGTTGTCAAATAATAGCGCCGAAAGGTTAGGTTGGGTTAGTTTAGGTTATATTATGTTATTGATATATGTGAAGGTCCCACGGAGACGTAGAGGCCAACTCGCCAGGAATGTTGTCACATAATAGCGCCGAGTGGTTAGGTCGGGTTATATTATGTTATATTACGTTATTGATGGATATGAAGGTCCCACGGAGACGTAGAGGCCAACTCGCCAGGAATGTTGTCAAATATTACCGCCGAGATGATAGGTTGGGTTAGGTTAGGTTATATTACGTTATTGATGTATATGAAGGCCCCACGGAGACGTAGAGGCCAACAAGCCAGGAATGTTGTCAAATACTACCGCCGAGATGTTACGTTGGTTTAGGTTAGGTTAAATTAAGATATTGATGTATATGAAGGTCCCACGGAGAGGTAGAGGCCAACTCGCCAGGAATGTTGTCAAATAGTAGTGCCGAGATGTTAGGTTGGGTTAGGTTAGGTAATATTAAGTTATTGATGTACATGAAGGTCCCACGGTGACGTAGAGGCCAACTCGCCAGGAATGTTGTCAAATATTACCGCCGATATGATAGGTTGGGCTAGGTTAGGTTATACTACGTTATTGACGTATATGAAGGCCCCACGGAGACGTAGAGGCCAACTCGCCAGGAATGTTGTCAAATATTACCGCCGAGATGATAGGTTGGGTTAGGTTAGGTTATATTACGTTATTGATGTATATGAAGGCCCCACGGAAACATGGAGGCCAACAAGACAGGAATGTTGTCAAATCTTACCGCCGAGATGTTACGTTGGTTTAGGTTAGGTTAAATTACGTTATTGAAGTATATGAAGGTCCCACGGAGAGGTATAGGCCAACTCGCCAGGAATGTTGTCAAATATTAGTGCCGAGATGTTAGGTTGCGTTAGGTTAGGTTACATTACGTTATTGATGTATATGAAGGTCCCACGGAGAGGTAGAGGCCAACTGGCCAGGAATGTTGTCAAATATTAGTGCCGAGATGTTAGGTTGGGTTAAGTTAGGTAATATTACGTTATTGATGTATATGAAGGTCCCACGGTGACGTAGAGGCCTACTCGCCAGGAATGTTGTCAAATATTACCGCCGATGTGTTAGGTTGGGTTAGGTTAGGTTATACTACGTTATTGATGTATATGAACGCCCCACGGAGACGTAGAGGCCAACTCGCCAGAAATGTTGTCAAATATTACCGCCGAGATGATAGGTTGGGTTAGGTTAGGTTATATTACGTTATTGATGTATATAAAATTCCCACTGAGAGGTAGAGGCCAACTCGCCAGGAATGTTGTCAAATATTAGTGCCGAGATGTTAGGTTGGATTAGGTTAGGTTATATTACGTTATTGATGTATATAAAAGCCCCACGGAGACGTAGAGGCCAACTCGCCGGGAATGTTGTCAAATATTAGTTCCGAGAGATTGGGTTGGGTTAGGTTAGGTTATATTACGTTATTGATGTATATAAAGGCCCCGCGGAGACGTAGAGGCCAACCCGCCAGGAACGTTGTCAAATATTAGTGCCGAGATCTTAGGTTGGGTTAGGTCAGGTAATATTATGTTATTGATGTATATGAAGGTCCCACGGAAACATGGAGGCCAACAAGACAGGAATGTTGTCAAATATTGCCGCCGAGATGTTACGTTGGTTTAGGTTAGGTTAAATTACGTTATTGATGTATATGAAGGTCCCACTGAGAGGTAGAGGCCAACTCGCCAGGAATGTTGTCAAATATTACCGCCGATATGATAGGTTGGGCTAGGTTAGGTTATACTACGTTATTGACGTATATGAAGGCCCCACGGAGACGTAGAGGCCAACTCGCCAGGAATGTTGTCAAATATCACCGCCGAGATGATAGGTTGGGTTAGGTTAGGTTATATTACGTTATTGATGTATATGAAGGCCCCACGGTAACATAGAGGCCAACAAGCCAGGAATGTTGTCAAATACTACCGCCGAGATGTTACGTTGGTTTAGGTTAGGTTAAATTAAGATATTGATGTATATGAAGGTCCCACGGAGAGGTAGAGGCCAACTCGCCAGGAATGTTGTCAAATATTAGTGCCGAGATGTTAGGTTGGGTTAGGATAGGTAATATTAAGTTATTGATGTATATGAAGGTCCCACGGTGACGTAGAGGCCAACTCGCCAGGAATGTTGTCAAATATTACCGCCGATATGATAGGTTGGGCTAGGTTAGGTTATACTACGTTATTGACGTATATGAAGGCCCCACGGAGACATAGAGGCCAACTCGCCAGGAATGTTGTCAAATATTACCTCCGAGATGATAGGTTGGGTTAGGTTAGGTTATATTACGTTATTGATGTATATGAAGGCCCCACGGAAACATGGAGGCCAACAAGACAGGAATGTTGTCAAATCTTACCGCCGAGATGTTACGTTGGTTTAGGTTAGGTTAAATTACGTTAAGGAAGTATATGAAGGTCCCACGGAGAGGTATAGGCCAACTCGCCAGGAATGTTGTCAAATATTAGTGCCGAGATGTTAGGTTGCGTTAGGTTAGGTTACATTACGTTATTGATGTATATGAAGGTCCCACGGAGAGGTAGAGGCCAACTGGCCAGGAATGTTGTCAAATATTAGTGCCGAGATGTTAGGTTGGGTTAAGTTAGGTAATATTACGTTATTGATGTATATGAAGGTCCCACGGTGACGTAGAGGCCTACTCGCCAGGAATGTTGTCAAATATTACCGCCGATGTGTTAGGTTGGGTTAGGTTAGGTTATACTACGTTATTGATGTATATGAACGCCCCACGGAGACGTAGAGGCCAACTCGCCAGAAATGTTGTCAAATATTACCGCCGAGATGATAGGTTGGGTTAGGTTAGGTTATATTACGTTATTGATGTATATAAAATTCCCACTGAGAGGTAGAGGCCAACTCGCCAGGAATGTTGTCAAATATTAGTGCCGAGATGTTAGGTTGGATTAGGTTAGGTTATATTACGTTATTGATGTATATAAAAGCCCCACGGAGACGTAGAGGCCAACTCGCCGGGAATGTTGTCAAATATTAGTTCCGAGAGATTGGGTTGGGTTAGGTTAGGTTATATTACGTTATTGATGTATATAAAGGCCCCGCGGAGACGTAGAGGCCAACCCGCCAGGAACGTTGTCAAATATTAGTGCCGAGATCTTAGGTTGGGTTAGGTCAGGTAATATTATGTTATTGATGTATATGAAGGTCCCACGGAAACATGGAGGCCAACAAGACAGGAATGTTGTCAAATATTGCCGCCGAGATGTTACGTTGGTTTAGGTTAGGTTAAATTACGTTATTGATGTATATGAAGGTCCCACTGAGAGGTAGAGGCCAACTCGCCAGGAATGTTGTCAAATATTAGTGCCGAGATGTTAGGCTGGGTTAAGTTAGGTAATATTACGTTATTGATGTATATGAAGGTCCCACGGTGACGTAGAGGCCAATTCGCCAGGAATGTTGTCAAATATTACCGCCGATGTGTTAGGTTGGGTTAGGTTAGGTTATACTACGTTATTGATGTATATGAAGGCCCCACGGAGATGTAGAGGCCAACTCGGCAGGAATGTTGTCAAATATTACCGCCGAGATCATAGGTTGGGATAGGTTAGGTTATATTACGTTATTGATGTATATGAAGGTCCTACGGAGACGTAGAGGCCAACTCGCCAGGAATGTTGTCAAATATTAGTGCCGAGATCTTAGGTTGGGTTAGGTCAGGTAATATTATGTTATAGATGTATATGAAGGTCCCACGGAAACATGGAGGCCAACAAGACAGGAATGTTGTCAAATATTACCGCCGAGATGTTACGTTGGTTTAGGTTAGGTTAAATTACGTTATTGATGTATATGAAGGTCCCACTGAGAGGTAGAGGCCAACTCGCCAGGAATGTTGTCAAATATTACCGCCGATATGATAGGTTGGGCTAGGTTAGGTTATACTACGTTATTGACGTATATGAAGGCCCCACGGAGACGTAGAGGCCAACTCGCCAGGAATGTTGTCAAATATCACCGCCGAGATGATAGGTTGGGTTAGGTTAGGTTATATTACGTTATTGATGTATATGAAGGCCCCACGGTAACATAGAGGCCAACAAGCCAGGAATGTTGTCAAATACTACCGCCGAGATGTTACGTTGGTTTAGGTTAGGTTAAATTAAGATATTGATGTATATGAAGGTCCCACGGAGAGGTAGAGGCCAACTCGCCAGGAATGTTGTCAAATATTAGTGCCGAGATGTTAGGTTGGGTTAGGATAGGTAATATTAAGTTATTGATGTATATGAAGGTCCCACGGTGACGTAGAGGCCAACTCGCCAGGAATGTTGTCAAATATTACCGCCGATATGATAGGTTGGGCTAGGTTAGGTTATACTACGTTATTGACGTATATGAAGGCCCCACGGAGACATAGAGGCCAACTCGCCAGGAATGTTGTCAAATATTACCTCCGAGATGATAGGTTGGGTTAGGTTAGGTTATATTACGTTATTGATGTATATGAAGGCCCCACGGAAACATGGAGGCCAACAAGACAGGAATGTTGTCAAATCTTACCGCCGAGATGTTACGTTGGTTTAGGTTAGGTTAAATTACGTTATTGAAGTATATGAAGGTCCCACGGAGAGGTATAGGCCAACTCGCCAGGAATGTTGTCAAATATTAGTGCCGAGATGTTAGGTTGCGTTAGGTTAGGTTACATTACGTTATTGATGTATATGAAGGTCCCACGGAGAGGTAGAGGCCAACTGGCCAGGAATGTTGTCAAATATTAGTGCCGAGATGTTAGGTTGGGTTAAGTTAGGTAATATTACGTTATTGATGTATATGAAGGTCCCACGGTGACGTAGAGGCCTACTCGCCAGGAATGTTGTCAAATATTACCGCCGATGTGTTAGGTTGGGTTAGGTTAGGTTATACTACGTTATTGATGTATATGAAGGCCCCACGGAGACGTAGAGGCCAACTCGCCAGAAATGTTGTCAAATATTACCGCCGAGATGATAGGTTGGGTTAGGTTAGGTTATATTACGTTATTGATGTATATAAAATTCCCACGGAGACGTAGAGGCCAACTCGCCAGGAATGTTGTCAAATATTAGTGCCGAGATGTTAGGTTGGATTAGGTTAGGTTATATTACGTTATTGATGTATATAAAAGCCCCACGGAGACGTAGAGGCCAACTCGCCAGGAATGTTGTCAAATATTAGTTCCGAGAGATTGGGTTGGGTTAGGTTAGGTTATATTACGTTATTGATGTATATAAAGGCCCCGCGGAGACGTAGAGGCCAACTCGCCAGGAATGTTGTCAAATATTAGTGCCGAGACCTTAGGTTGGGTTAGGTCAGGTAATATTATGTTATTGATGTATATGAAGGTCCCACGGAAACATGGAGGCCAACAAGACAGGAATGTTGTCAAATATTGCCGCCGAGATGTTACGTTGGTTTAGGTTAGGTTAAATTACGTTATTGATGTATATGAAGGTCCCACTGAGAGGTAGAGGCCAACTCGCCAGGAATGTTGTCAAATATTAGTGCCGAGATGTTAGGTTGGGTTAAGTTAGGTAATATTACGTTATTGATGTATATGAATGTCCCACGGTGACGTAGAGGCCAATTCGCCAGGAATGTTGTCAAATATTACCGCCGATGTGTTAGGTTGGGTTAGGTTAGGTTATACTACGTTATTGATGTATATGAAGGTCCCACGGTGACGTAGAGGCCAACTCGCCAGGAATGTTGTCAAATATTACCGCCGATATGATAGGTTGGGCTAGGTTAGGTTATACTACGTTATTGACGTATATGAAGGCCCCACGGAGACATAGAGGCCAACTCGCCAGGAATGTTGTCAAATATTACCTCCGAGATGATAGGTTGGGTTAGGTTAGGTTATATTACGTTATTGATGTATATGAAGGCCCCACGGAAACATGGAGGCCAACAAGACAGGAATGTTGTCAAATCTTACCGCCGAG
Organism: Xylocopa violacea; assembly: GCA_963969225.1. Lineage (NCBI taxonomy): Eukaryota > Metazoa > Arthropoda > Insecta > Hymenoptera > Apidae > Xylocopa > Xylocopa violacea. Next base: position 4,749,151 of record CAXAJV010001082.1, read on the forward strand.
ATGTTACGTTGGTTTAGGTTAGGTTAAATTACGTTATTGAAGTATATGAAGGTCCCACGGAGAGGTATAGGCCAACTCGCCAGGAATGTTGTCAAATATTAGTGCCGAGATGTTAGGTTGCGTTAGGTTAGGTTACATTACGTTATTGATGTATATGAAGGTCCCACGGAGAGGTAGAGGCCAACTGGCCAGGAATGTTGTCAAATATTAGTGCCGAGATGTTAGGTTGGGTTAAGTTAGGTAATATTACGTTATTGATGTATATGAAGGTCCCACGGTGACGTAGAGGCCTACTCGCCAGGAATGTTGTCAAATATTACCGCCGATGTGTTAGGTTGGGTTAGGTTAGGTTATACTACGTTATTGATGTATATGAAGGCCCCACGGAGACGTAGAGGCCAACTCGCCAGAAATGTTGTCAAATATTACCGCCGAGATGATAGGTTGGGTTAGGTTAGGTTATATTACGTTATTGATGTATATAAAATTCCCACGGAGACGTAGAGGCCAACTCGCCAGGAATGTTGTCAAATATTAGTGCCGAGATGTTAGGTTGGATTAGGTTAGGTTATATTACGTTATTGATGTATATAAAAGCCCCACGGAGACGTAGAGGCCAACTCGCCAGGAATGTTGTCAAATATTAGTTCCGAGAGATTGGGTTGGGTTAGGTTAGGTTATATTACGTTATTGATGTATATAAAGGCCCCGCGGAGACGTAGAGGCCAACTCGCCAGGAATGTTGTCAAATATTAGTGCCGAGACCTTAGGTTGGGTTAGGTCAGGTAATATTATGTTATTGATGTATATGAAGGTCCCACGGAAACATGGAGGCCAACAAGACAGGAATGTTGTCAAATATTGCCGCCGAGATGTTACGTTGGTTTAGGTTAGGTTAAATTACGTTATTGATGTATATGAAGGTCCCACTGAGAGGTAGAGGCCAACTCGCCAGGAATGTTGTCAAATCTTAGTGCCGAGATGTTAGGTTGGGTTAAGTTAGGTAATATTACGTTATTGATGTATATGAATGTCCCACGGTGACGTAGAGGCCAATTCGCCAGGAATGTTGTCAAATATTACCGCCGATGTGTTAGGTTGGGTTAGGTTAGGTTATACTACGTTATTGATGTATATGAAGGCCCCACGGAGATGTAGAGGCCAACTCGCCAGGAATGTTGTCAAATATTACCGCCGAGATCATAGGTTGGGTTAGGTTAGGTTATATTACGTTATTGATGTATATGAAGGTCCTACGGAGACGTAGAGGCCAACTCGCCAGGAATGTTGTCAAATATTAGTGCCGAGATCTTAGGTTGGGTTAGGTCAGGTAATATTATGTTATTGATGTATATGAAGGTCCCACGGTAACATGGAGGCCAACAAGACAGGAATGTTGTCAAATATTACCGCCGAGATGTTACGTTGGTTTAGGTTAGGTTAAATTACGTTATTGATGTATATGAAGGTCCCACTGAGAGGTAGAGGCCAACTCGCCAGGAATGTTGTCAAATATTAGTTCCGAGACATTGGGTTGGGTTAGGTTAGGTTATATTACGTTATTGATGTATATAAAGGCCCCGCGGAGACGTAGAGGCCAACCCGCCAGGAGTGTTGTCAAATAATAGCGCCGAAAGGTTAGGTTGGGTTAGTTTAGGTTATATTATGTTATTGATATATGTGAAGGTCCCACGGAGACGTAGAGGCCAACTCGCCAGGAATGTTGTCACATAATAGCGCCGAGTGGTTAGGTCGGGTTATATTAGGTTATATTACGGTATTGATGGATATGAAGGTCCCACGGAGACGTAGAGGCCAACTCGCCAGGAATGTTGTCAAATATTACCGCCCAGATGATAGGTTGGGTTAGGTTAGGTTATATTACGTTATTGATGTATATGAAGGCCCCACGGAAACATGGAGGCCAACAAGACAGGAATGTTGTCAAATCTTACCGCCGAGATGTTACGTTGGTTTAGGTTAGGTTAAATTACGTTATTGAAGTATATGAAGGTCCCACGGAGTGGTATAGGCCAACTCGCCAGGAATGTTGTCAAATATTAGTGCCGAGATGTTAGGTTGCGTTAGGTTAGGTTACATTACGTTATTGATGTATATGAAGGTCCCACGGAGAGGTAGAGGCCAACTGGCCAGGAATGTTGTCAAATATTAGTGCCGAGATGTTAGGTTGGGTTAAGTTAGGTAATATTACGTTATTGATGTATATGAAGGTCCCACGGTGACGTAGAGGCCTACTCGCCAGGAATGTTGTCAAATATTACCGCCGATGTGTTAGGTTGGGTTAGGTTAGGTTATACTACGTTATTGATGTATATGAAGGCCCCACGGAGACGTAGAGGCCAACTCGCCAGAAATGTTGTCAAATATTACCGCCGAGATGATAGGTTGGGTTAGGTTAGGTTATATTACGTTATTGATGTATATAAAATTCCCACGGAGACGTAGAGGCCAACTCGCCAGGAATGTTGTCAAATATTAGTGCCGAGGTGTTAGGTTGGATTAGGTTAGGTTATATTACGTTATTGATGTATATGAAGGTCCCACTGAGAGGTAGAGGCCAACTCGCCAGGAATGTTGTCAAATATTAGTTCCGAGAGATTGGGTTGGGTTAGGTTAGGTTATATTACGTTATTGATGTATATAAAGGCCCCGCGGAGACGTAGAGGCCAACCCGCCAGGAATGTTGTCAAATATTAGTGCCGAGATCTTAGGTTGGGTTAGGTCAGGTAATATTATGTTATTGATGTATATGAAGGTCCCACGGAAACATGGAGGCCAACAAGACAGGAATGTTGTCAAATATTACCGCCGATGTGTTAGGTTGGGTTAGGTTAGGTTATACTACGTTATTGATGTATATGAAGGCCCCACGGAGACGTAGAGGCCAACTCGCCAGAAATGTTGTCAAATATTACCGCCGAGATGATAGGTTGGGTTAGGTTAGGTTATATTACGTTATTGATGTATATAAAATTCCCACGGAGACGTAGAGGCCAACTCGCCAGGAATGTTGTCAAATATTAGTGCCGAGATGTTAGGTTGGATTAGGTTAGGTTATATTACGTTATTGATGTATATGAAGGCCCCACGGAGACGTAGAGGCCAACTCGCCAGGAATGTTGTCAAATATTACCGCCGAGATGTTACGTTGGTTTAGGTTAGGTTAAATTAAGATATTGATGTATATGAAGGTCCCACGGAGAGGTAGAGGCCAACTCGCCAGGAATGTTGTCAAATATTAGTGCCGAGATGTTAGGTTGGGTTAGGTTAGGTAATATTAAGTTATTGATGTATATGAAGGTCCCACGGTGACGTAGAGGCCAACTCGCCAGGAATGTTGTCAAATATTACCGCCGATATGATAGGTTGGGCTAGGTTAGGTTATACTACGTTATTGACGTATATGAAGGCCCCACGGAGACGTAGAGGCCAACTCGCCAGGAATGTTGTCAAATATTACCGCCGAGATGATAGGTTGGGTTAGGTTAGGTTATATTACGTTATTGATGTATATGAAGGCCCCACGGAAACAAGGAGGCCAACAAGACAGGAATGTTGTCAAATATTACCGCCGAGATGTTACGTTGGTTTAGGTTATGTTAAATTACGTTATTGATGTATATGAAGGTCCCACTGAGAGGTAGAGGCCAACTCGCCAGGAATGTTGTCAAATATTAGTGCCGAGATGTTAGGTTGGGTTAAGTTAGGTAATATTACGTAATTGATGTATATGAAGGTCCCACGGTGACGTAGAGGCCAATTCGCCAGGAATGTTGTCAAATATTACCGCCGATGTGTTAGGTTGGGTTAGGTTAGGTTATACTACGTTATTGATGTATATGAAGGCCCCACGGAGACGTAGAGGCCAACTCGGCAGAAATGTTGTCAAATACTACCGCCGAGATGATAGGTTGGGTTAGGTTAGGTTATATTACGTTATTGATGTATATAAAATTCCCACGGAGACGTAGAGGCCAACTCGCCAGGAATGTTGTCAAATATTAGTGCCGAGATGTTAGGTTGGATTAGGTTAGGTTATATTACGTTATTGATGTATATAAAAGCCCCACGGAGACGTTGAGGCCAACTCGCCAGGAATGTTGTCAAATATTAGTTCCGAGACATTGGGTTGGGTTAGGTTAGGTTATATTACGTTATTGATGTATATAAAGGCCCCGCGGAGACGTAGAGGCCAACCCGCCAGGAGTGTTGTCAAATAATAGCGCCGAAAGGTTAGGTTGGGTTAGTTCAGGTTATATTATGTTATTGATATATGTGAAGGTCCCACGGAGACGTAGAGGCCAACTCGCCAGGAATGTTGTCACATAATAGCGCCGAGTGGTTAGGTCGGGTTATATTAGGTTATATTACGTTATTGATGGATATGAAGGTCCCACGGAGACGTAGATGCCAACTCGCCAGGAATGTTGTCAAATATTACCGCCGAGATGATAGGTTGGGTTAGGTTAGGTTATATTACGTTATTGATGTATATGAAGGCCCCACGGAGACGTAGAGGCAAACTCGCCAGGAATGTTGTCAAATATTACCGCCGAGATGTTAGGTTGGGTTAGGTTAGGTTATATTACGTTATTGATGTATATGAAGGTCCCACGGAGACGTAGAGGCCAACTCGCCAGGAATGTTGTCAAATAATAGCGACGAGATCTTAGGTTGGGTTAGGTCAGGTAATATTATGTTATTGATGTATATGAAGGTCCCACGGAGACGTAGAGGCCAACTCGCCAGGAATGTTGTCAAATATTCCCGCCGAGATGATAGGTTGGGCTAGGTTAGGTTATATTACGTTATTGATGTATATAAACGTCCCACGGAAACATAGAGGCCAACAAGCCAGGAATGTTGTCAAATACTACCGCCGAGATGTTACGTTGGTTTAGGTTAGGTTAAATTAAGATATTGATGTATATGAAGGTCCCACGGAGAGGTAGAGGCCAACTCGCCAGGAATGTTGTCAAATATTAGTGCCGAGATGTTAGGTTGGGTTAGGTTAGGTAATATTAAGTTATTGATGTATATGAAGGTCCCACGGTGACGTAGAGGCCAACTCGCCAGGAATGTTGTCAAATATTACCGCCGATATGATAGGTTGGGCTAGGTTAGGTTATACTACGTTATTGACGTATATGAAGGCCCCACGGAGACGTAGAGGCCAACTCGCCAGGAATGTTGTCAAATATTACCGCCGAGATTTTAGGTTGGTTTAGGTTAGGTTAAATTACGTTATTGATGTATATGAAGGTCCCACTGAGAGGTAGAGGCCAACTCGCCAGGAATGTTGTCAAATATTAGTGCCGAGATGTTAGGTTGGGTTAAGTTAGGTAATATTACGTTATTGATGTATATGAAGGTCCCACGGTAACATAGAGACCAACTCGCCAGGAATGTTGTCAAATATTACCGCCGATGTGTTAGGTTGGGTTAGGTTAGGTTATACTACGTTATTGATGTATATGAAGGCCCCACGGAGACGTAGAGGCCAACTCGCCAGAAATGTTGTCAAATATTACCGCCGAGATGATAGGTTGGGTTAGGTTAGGTTATATTACGTTATTGATGTATATAAAATTCCCACGGAGACGTAGAGGCCAACTCGCCAGGAATGTTGTCAAATATTAGTGCCGAGATGTTAGGTTGGATTAGGTTAGGTTATATTACGTTATTGATGTATATAAAAGCCCCACGGAGACGTTGAGGCCAACTCGCCAGGAATGTTGTCAAATATTAGTTCCGAGAGATTGGGTTGGGCTAGGTTAGGTTATACTACGTTATTGACGTATATGAAGGCCCCACGGAGACGTAGAGGCCAACTCGCCAGGAATGTTGTCAAATATTACCGCCGAGATGATAGTTTGGGTTAGGTTAGGTTATATTACGTTATTGATGTATATGAAGGCCCCATGGAAACATGGAGGCCAACAAGACAGGAATGTTGTCAAATATTACCGCCGAGATGTTACGTTGGTTTAGGTTATGTTAAATTACGTTATTGATGTATATGAAGGTCCCACTGAGAGGTAGAGGCCAACTCGCCAGGAATGTTGTCAAATATTAGTGCCGAGATGTTAGGTTGGGTTAAGTTAGGTAATATTACGTTATTGATGTATATGAAGGTCCCACGGTGACGTAGAGGCCAATTCGCCAGGAATGATGTCAAATATTACCGCCGATGTGTTAGGTTGGGTTAGGTTAGGTTATACTACGTTATTGATGTATATGAAGGCCCCACGGAGACGTAGAGGCCAACTCGGCAGAAATGTTGTCAAATACTACCGCCGAGATGATAGGTTGGGTTAGGTTAGGTTATATTACGTTATTGATGTATATAAAATTCCCACGGAGACGTAGAGGCCAACTCGCCAGGAATGTTGTCAAATATTAGTGCCGAGATGTTAGGTTGGATTAGGTTAGGTTATATTACGTTATTGATGTATATAAAAGCCCCACGGAGACGTTGAGGCCAAATCGCCAGGAATGTTGTCAAATATTAGTTCCGAGACATTGGGTTGGGTTAGGTTAGGTTATATTACGTTATTGATGTATATAAAGGCCCCACGGAGACGTAGAGGCCAACTCGCCAGAAATGTTGTCAAATATTACCGCCGAGATGATAGGTTGGGTTAGGTTAGGTTATATTACGTTATTGATGTATATAAAATTCCCACGGAGACGTAGAGGCCAACTCGCCAGGAATGTTGTCAAATATTAGTGCCGAGATGTTAGGTTGGATTAGGTTAGGTTATATTACGTTATTGATGTATATGAAGGTCCCACTGAGAGGTAGAGGCCAACTCGCCAGGAATGTTGTCAAATATTAGTTCCGAGAGATTGGGTTGGGTTAGGTTAGGTTATATTACGTTATTGATGTATATAAAGGCCCCGCGGAGACGTAGAGGCCAACCCGCCAGGAATGTTGTCAAATATTAGTGCCGAGATCTTAGGTTGGGTTAGGTCAGGTAATATTATGTTATTGATGTATATGAAGGTCCCACGGAAACATGGAGGCCAACAAGACAGGAATGTTGTCAAATATTACCGCCGATGTGTTAGGTTGGGTTAGGTTAGGTTATACTACGTTATTGATGTATATGAAGGCCCCACGGAGACGTAGAGGCCAACTCGGCAGAAATGTTGTCACATACTACCGCCGAGATGATAGGTTGGGTTAGGTTAGGTTATATTACGTTATTGATGTATATAAAATTCCCACGGAGACGTAGAGGCCAACTCGCCAGGAATGTTGTCAAATATTAGTGCCGAGATGTTAGGTTGGATTAGGTTAGGTTATATTACGTTATTGATGTATATAAAAGCCCCACGGAGACGTTGAGGCCAACTCGCCAGGAATGTTGTCAAATATTAGTTCCGAGACATTGGGTTGGGTTAGGTTAGGTTATATTACGTTATTGATGTATATAAAGGCCCCGCGGAGACGTAGAGGCCAACCCGCCAGGAGTGTTGTCAAATAATAGCGCCGAAAGGTTAGGTTGGGTTAGTTCAGGTTATATTATGTTATTGATATATGTGAAGGTCCCACGGAGACGTAGAGGCCAACTCGCCAGGAATGTTGTCACATAATAGCGCCGAGTGGTTAGGTCGGGTTATATTAGGTTATATTACGTTATTGATGGATATGAAGGTCCCACGGAGACGTAGATGCCAACTCGCCAGGAATGTTGTCAAATATTACCGCCGAGATGATAGGTTGGGTTAGGTTAGGTTATATTACGTTATTGATGTATATGAAGGCCCCACGGAGACGTAGAGGCAAACTCGCCAGGAATGTTGTCAAATATTACCGCCGAGATGTTAGGTTGGGTTAGGTTAGGTTATATTACGTTATTGATGTATATGAAGGTCCCACGGAGACGTAGAGGCCAACTCGCCAGGAATGTTGTCAAATAATAGCGACGAGATCTTAGGTTGGGTTAGGTCAGGTAATATTATGTTATTGATGTATATGAAGGTCCCACGGCGACGTAGAGGCCAACTCGCCAGGAATGTTGTCAAATATTAGTGCCGAGATGTTAGGTTGGGTTAGGTTAGGTAATATTAAGTTATTGATGTATATGAAGGTCCCACGGTGACGTAGAGGCCAACTCGCCAGGAATGTTGTCAAATATTACCGCCGATATGATAGGTTGGGCTAGGTTAGGTTATACTACGTTATTGACGTATATGAAGGCCCCACGGAGACGTAGAGGCCAACTCGCCAGGAATGTTGTCAAATATTACCGCCGAGATTTTAGGTTGGTTTAGGTTAGGTTAAATTACGTTATTGATGTATATGAAGGTCCCACTGAGAGGTAGAGGCCAACTCGCCAGGAATGTTGTCAAATATTAGTGCCGAGATGTTAGGTTCGGTTAAGTTAGGTAATATTACGTTATTGATGTATATGAAGGTCCCACGGTAACATAGAGACCAACTCGCCAGGAATGTTGTCAAATATTACCGCCGATGTGTTAGGTTGGGTTAGGTTAGGTTATACTACGTTATTGATGTATATGAAGGCCCCACGGAGACGTAGAGGCCAACTCGCCAGAAATGTTGTCAAATATTACCGCCGAGATGATAGGTTGGGTTAGGTTAGGTTATATTACGTTATTGATGTATATAAAATTCCCACGGAGACGTAGAGGCCAACTCGCCAGGAATGTTGTCAAATATTAGTGCCGAGATGTTAGGTTGGATTAGGTTAGGTTATATTACGTTATTGATGTATATAAAAGCCCCACGGAGACGTTGAGGCCAACTCGCCAGGAATGTTGTCAAATATTAGTTCCGAGAGATTGGGTTGGGCTAGGTTAGGTTATACTACGTTATTGACGTATATGAAGGCCCCACGGAGACGTAGAGGCCAACTCGCCAGGAATGTTGTCAAATATTACCGCCGAGATGATAGGTTGGGTTAGGTTAAGTTATATTACGTTATTGATGTATATAAAAGCCCCACGGGGACGTTGAGGCCAACTCGCCAGGAATGTTGTCAAATATTAGTTCCGAGAGATTGGGTTGGGCTAGGTTAGGTTATACTACGTTATTGACGTATATGAAGGCCCCACGGAGACGTAGAGGCCAACTCGCCAGGAATGTTGTCAAATATTACCGCCGAGATGATAGGTTGGGTTAGGTTAGGTTATATTACGTTATTGATGTATATGAAGGCCCCGCGGAAACATGGAGGCCAACAAGACAGGAATGTTGTCAAATATTACCGCCGAGATGTTACGTTGGTTTAGGTTATGTTAAATTACGTTATTGATGTATATGAAGGTCCCACTGAGAGGTAGAGGCCAACTCGCCAGGAATGTTGTCAAATATTAGTGCCGAGATGTTAGGTTGGGTTAAGTTAGGTAATATTACGTTATTGATGTATATGAAGGTCCCACGGTGACGTAGAGGCCAATTCGCCAGGAATGATGTCAAATATTACCGCCGATGTGTTAGGTTGGGTTAGGTTAGGTTATACTACGTTATTGATGTATATGAAGGCCCCACGGAGACGTAGAGGCCAACTCGGCAGAAATGTTGTCAAATACTACCGCCGAGATGATAGGTTGGGTTAGGTTAGGTTATATTACGTTATTGATGTATATAAAATTCCCACGGAGACGTAGAGGCCAACTCGCCAGGAATGTTGTCAAATATTAGTGCCGAGATGTTAGGTTGGATTAGGTTAGGTTATATTACGTTATTGATGTATATAAAAGCCCCACGGAGACGTTGAGGCCAACTCGCCAGGAATGTTGTCAAATATTAGTTCCGAGACATTGGGTTGGGTTAGGTTAGGTTATATTACGTTATTGATGTATATAAAGGCCCCGCGGAGACGTAGCGGCCAACCCGCCAGGAGTGTTGTCAAATAATAGCGCCGAAAGCTTAGGTTGGGTTAGTTTAGGTTATATTATGTTATTGATATATGTGAAGGTCCCACGGAGACGTAGAGGCCAACTCGCCAGGAATGTTGTCACATAATAGCGCCGAGTGGTTAGGTCGGGTTATATTATGTTATATTACGTTATTGATGGATATGAAGGTCCCACGGAGACGTAGAGGCCAACTCGCCAGGAATGTTGTCGAATATTACCGCCGAGATGATAGGTTGGGTTAGGTTAGGTTATATTACGTTATTGATGTATATGAAGGCCCCACGGAGACGTAGAGGCCAACAAGCCAGGAATGTTGTCAAATACTACCGCCGAGATGTTACGTTGGTTTAGGTTAGGTTATACTACGTTATTGATGTATATGAAGGCCCCACGGAGACGTAGAGGCCAACTCGGCAGAAATGTTGTCAAATACTACCGCCGAGATGATAGGTTGGGTTAGGTTAGGTTATATTACGTTATTGATGTATATAAAATTCCCACGGAGACGTAGAGGCCAACTCGCCAGGAATGTTGTCAAATATTAGTGCCGAGATGTTAGGTTGGATTAGGTTAGGTTATATTACGTTATTGATGTATATAAAAGCCCCACGGAGACGTTGAGGCCAACTCGCCAGGAATGTTGTCAAATATTAGTTCCGAGACATTGGGTTGGGTTAGGTTAGGTTATATTACGTTATTGATGTATATAAAGGCCCCGCGGAGACGTAGCGGCCAACCCGCCAGGAGTGTTGTCAAATAATAGCGCCGAAAGCTTAGGTTGGGTTAGTTTAGGTTATATTATGTTATTGATATATGTGAAGGTCCCACGGAGACGTAGAGGCCAACTCGCCAGGAATGTTGTCACATAATAGCGCCGAGTGGTTAGGTCGGGTTATATTATGTTATATTACGTTATTGATGGATATGAAGGTCCCACGGAGACGTAGAGGCCAACTCGCCAGGAATGTTGTCGAATATTACCGCCGAGATGATAGGTTGGGTTAGGTTAGGTTATATTACGTTATTGATGTATATGAAGGCCCCACGGAGACGTAGAGGCCAACAAGCCAGGAATGTTGTCAAATACTACCGCCGAGATGTTACGTTGGTTTAGGTTAGGTTAAATTAAGATATTGATGTATATGAAGGTCCCACGGAGAGGTAGAGGCCAACTCGCCAGGAATGTTGTCAAATATTAGTGCCGAGATGTTAGGTTGGGTTAGGTTAGGTAATATTAAGTTATTGATGTATATGAAGGTCCCACGGTGACGTAGAGGCCAACTCGCCAGGAATGTTGTCATATATTACCGCCGATATGATAGGTTGGGCTAGGTTAGGTTATACTACGTTATTGACGTATATGAAGGCCCCACGGAGACGTAGAGGCCAACTCGCCAGGAATGTTGTCAAATATTACCGCCGAGATGATAGGTTGGGTTAGGTTAGGTTATATTACGTTATTGATATATATGAAGGCCCCACGGAAACATGGAGGCCAACAAGACAGGAATGTTGTCAAATCTTACCGCCGAGATGTTACGTTGGTTTAGGTTAGGTTAAATTACGTTTTTGAAGTATATGAAGGTCCCATGGAGTGGTATAGGCCAACTCGCCAGGAATGTTGTCAAATATTAGTGCCGAGATGTTAGGTTGCGTTAGGTTAGGTTACATTACGTTATTGATGTATATGAAGGTCCCACGGAGAGGTAGAGGCCAACTGGCCAGGAATGTTGTCAAATATTAGTGCCGAGATGTTAGGTTGGGTTAAGTTAGGTAATATTACGTTATTGATGTATATGAAGGTCCCACGGTGACGTAGAGGCCTACTCGCCAGGAATGTTGTCAAATATTACCGCCGATGTGTTAGGTTGGGTTAGGTTAGGTTATACTACGTTATTGATGTATATGAAGGCCCCACGGAGACGTAGAGGCCAACTCGCCAGAAATGTTGTCAAATATTACCGCCGAGATGATAGGTTGGGTTAGGTTAGGTTATATTACGTTATTGATGTATATAAAATTCCCACGGAGACGTAGAGGCCAACTCGCCAGGAATGTTGTCAAATATTAGTGCCGAGATGTTAGGTTGGATTAGGTTAGGTTATATTACGTTATTGATGTATATGAAGGTCCCACTGAGAGGTAGAGGCCAACTCGCCAGGAATGTTGTCAAATATTAGTTCCGAGAGATTGGGTTGGGTTAGGTTAGGTTATATTACGTTATTGATGTATATAAAGGCCCCGCGGAGACGTAGAGGCCAACCCGCCAGGAATGTTGTCAAATATTAGTGCCGAGATCTTAGGTTGGGTTAGGTCAGGTAATATTATGTTATTGATGTATATGAAGGTCCCACGGAAACATGGAGGCCAACAAGACAGGAATGTTGTCAAATATTACCGCCGATGTGTTAGGTTGGGTTAGGTTAGGTTATACTACGTTATTGATGTATATGAAGGCCCCACGGAGACGTAGAGGCCAACTCGGCAGAAATGTTGTCACATACTACCGCCGAGATGATAGGTTGGGTTAGGTTAGGTTATATTACGTTATTGATGTATATAAAATTCCCACGGAGACGTAGAGGCCAACTCGCCAGGAATGTTGTCAAATATTAGTGCCGAGATGATAGGTTGGGTTAGGTTAGGTTATATTACGTTATTGATGTATATGAAGGCCCCACGGAGACGTAGAGGCAAACTCGCCAGGAATGTTGTCAAATATTACCGCCGAGATGTTAGGTTGGGTTAGGTTAGGTTATATTACGTTATTGATGTATATGAAGGTCCCACGGAGACGTAGAGGCCAACTCGCCAGGAATGTTGTCAAATAATAGCGACGAGATCTTAGGTTGGGTTAGGTCAGGTAATATTATGTTATTGATGTATATGAAGGTCCCACGGCGACGTAGAGGCCAACTCGCCAGGAATGTTGTCAAATATTAGTGCCGAGATGTTAGGTTGGGTTAGGTTAGGTAATATTAAGTTATTGATGTATATGAAGGTCCCACGGTGACGTAGAGGCCAACTCGCCAGGAATGTTGTCAAATATTACCGCCGATATGATAGGTTGGGCTAGGTTAGGTTATACTACGTTATTGACGTATATGAAGGCCCCACGGAGACGTAGAGGCCAACTCGCCAGGAATGTTGTCAAATATTACCGCCGAGATTTTAGGTTGGTTTAGGTTAGGTTAAATTACGTTATTGATGTATATGAAGGTCCCACTGAGAGGTAGAGGCCAACTCGCCAGGAATGTTGTCAAATATTAGTGCCGAGATGTTAGGTTCGGTTAAGTTAGGTAATATTACGTTATTGATGTATATGAAGGTCCCACGGTAACATAGAGACCAACTCGCCAGGAATGTTGTCAAATATTACCGCCGATGTGTTAGGTTGGGTTAGGTTAGGTTATACTACGTTATTGATGTATATGAAGGCCCCACGGAGACGTAGAGGCCAACTCGCCAGAAATGTTGTCAAATATTACCGCCGAGATGATAGGTTGGGTTAGGTTAGGTTATATTACGTTATTGATGTATATAAAATTCCCACGGAGACGTAGAGGCCAACTCGCCAGGAATGTTGTCAAATATTAGTGCCGAGATGTTAGGTTGGATTAGGTTAGGTTATATTACGTTATTGATGTATATAAAAGCCCCACGGAGACGTTGAGGCCAACTCGCCAGGAATGTTGTCAAATATTAGTTCCGAGAGATTGGGTTGGGCTAGGTTAGGTTATACTACGTTATTGACGTATATGAAGGCCCCACGGAGACGTAGAGGCCAACTCGCCAGGAATGTTGTCAAATATTACCGCCGAGATGATAGGTTGGGTTAGGTTAGGTTATATTACGTTATTGATGTATATAAAAGCCCCACGGGGACGTTGAGGCCAACTCGCCAGGAATGTTGTCAAATATTAGTTCCGAGAGATTGGGTTGGGCTAGGTTAGGTTATACTACGTTATTGACGTATATGAAGGCCCCACGGAGACGTAGAGGCCAACTCGCCAGGAATGTTGTCAAATATTACCGCCGAGATGATAGGTTGGGTTAGGTTAGGTTATATTACGTTATTGATGTATATGAAGGCCCCGCGGAAACATGGAGGCCAACAAGACAGGAATGTTGTCAAATATTACCGCCGAGATGTTACGTTGGTTTAGGTTATGTTAAATTACGTTATTGATGTATATGAAGGTCCCACTGAGAGGTAGAGGCCAACTCGCCAGGAATGTTGTCAAATATTAGTGCCGAGATGTTAGGTTGGGTTAAGTTAGGTAATATTACGTTATTGATGTATATGAAGGTCCCACGGTGACGTAGAGGCCAATTCGCCAGGAATGATGTCAAATATTACCGCCGATGTGTTAGGTTGGGTTAGGTTAGGTTATACTACGTTATTGATGTATATGAAGGCCCCACGGAGACGTAGAGGCCAACTCGGCAGAAATGTTGTCAAATACTACCGCCGAGATGATAGGTTGGGTTAGGTTAGGTTATATTACGTTATTGATGTATATAAAATTCCCACGGAGACGTAGAGGCCAACTCGCCAGGAATGTTGTCAAATATTAGTGCCGAGATGTTAGGTTGGATTAGGTTAGGTTATATTACGTTATTGATGTATATAAAAGCCCCACGGAGACGTTGAGGCCAACTCGCCAGGAATGTTGTCAAATATTAGTTCCGAGACATTGGGTTGGGTTAGGTTAGGTTATATTACGTTATTGATGTATATAAAGGCCCCGCGGAGACGTAGCGGCCAACCCGCCAGGAGTGTTGTCAAATAATAGCGCCGAAAGCTTAGGTTGGGTTAGTTTAGGTTATATTATGTTATTGATATATGTGAAGGTCCCACGGAGACGTAGAGGCCAACTCGCCAGGAATGTTGTCACATAATAGCGCCGAGTGGTTAGGTCGGGTTATATTATGTTATATTACGTTATTGATGGATATGAAGGTCCCACGGAGACGTAGAGGCCAACTCGCCAGGAATGTTGTCGAATATTACCGCCGAGATGATAGGTTGGGTTAGGTTAGGTTATATTACGTTATTGATGTATATGAAGGCCCCACGGAGACGTAGAGGCCAACAAGCCAGGAATGTTGTCAAATACTACCGCCGAGATGTTACGTTGGTTTAGGTTAGGTTAAATTAAGATATTGATGTATATGAAGGTCCCACGGAGAGGTAGAGGCCAACTCGCCAGGAATGTTGTCAAATATTAGTGCCGAGATGTTAGGTTGGGTTAGGTTAGGTAATATTAAGTTATTGATGTATATGAAGGTCCCACGGTGACGTAGAGGCCAACTCGCCAGGAATGTTGTCATATATTACCGCCGATATGATAGGTTGGGCTAGGTTAGGTTATACTACGTTATTGATGTATATAAAAGCCCCACGGAGACGTTGAGGCCAACTCGCCAGGAATGTTGTCAAATATTAGTTCCGAGACATTGGGTTGGGTTAGGTTAGGTTATATTACGTTATTGATGTATATAAAGGCCCCGCGGAGACGTAGCGGCCAACCCGCCAGGAGTGTTGTCAAATAATAGCGCCGAAAGCTTAGGTTGGGTTAGTTTAGGTTATATTATGTTATTGATATATGTGAAGGTCCCACGGAGACGTAGAGGCCAACTCGCCAGGAATGTTGTCACATAATAGCGCCGAGTGGTTAGGTCGGGTTATATTATGTTATATTACGTTATTGATGGATATGAAGGTCCCACGGAGACGTAGAGGCCAACTCGCCAGGAATGTTGTCGAATATTACCGCCGAGATGATAGGTTGGGTTAGGTTAGGTTATATTACGTTATTGATGTATATGAAGGCCCCACGGAGACGTAGAGGCCAACAAGCCAGGAATGTTGTCAAATACTACCGCCGAGATGTTACGTTGGTTTAGGTTAGGTTAAATTAAGATATTGATGTATATGAAGGTCCCACGGAGAGGTAGAGGCCAACTCGCCAGGAATGTTGTCAAATATTAGTGCCGAGATGTTAGGTTGGGTTAGGTTAGGTAATATTAAGTTATTGATGTATATGAAGGTCCCACGGTGACGTAGAGGCCAACTCGCCAGGAATGTTGTCATATATTACCGCCGATATGATAGGTTGGGCTAGGTTAGGTTATACTACGTTATTGACGTATATGAAGGCCCCACGGAGACGTAGAGGCCAACTCGCCAGGAATGTTGTCAAATATTACCGCCGAGATGATAGGTTGGGTTAGGTTAGGTTATATTACGTTATTGATGTATATGAAGGCCCCACGGAAACATGGAGGCCAACAAGACAGGAATGTTGTCAAATCTTACCGCCGAGATGTTACGTTGGTTTAGGTTAGGTTAAATTACGTTATTGAAGTATATGAAGGTCCCACGGAGTGGTATAGGCCAACTCGCCAGGAATGTTGTCAAATATTAGTGCCGAGATGTTAGGTTGCGTTAGGTTAGGTTATATTACGTTATTGATGTATATGAAGGTCCCACGGAGACGTAGAGGCCAACTCGCCAGGAATGTTGTCAAATAATAGCGACGAGATCTTAGGTTGGGTTAGGTCAGGTAATATTATGTTATTGATGTATATGAAGGTCCCACGGCGACGTAGAGGCCAACTCGCCAGGAATGTTGTCAAATATTAGTGCCGAGATGTTAGGTTGGGTTAGGTTAGGTAATATTAAGTTATTGATGTATATGAAGGTCCCACGGTGACGTAGAGGCCAACTCGCCAGGAATGTTGTCAAATATTACCGCCGATATGATAGGTTGGGCTAGGTTAGGTTATACTACGTTATTGACGTATATGAAGGCCCCACGGAGACGTAGAGGCCAACTCGCCAGGAATGTTGTCAAATATTACCGCCGAGATTTTAGGTTGGTTTAGGTTAGGTTAAATTACGTTATTGATGTATATGAAGGTCCCACTGAGAGGTAGAGGCCAACTCGCCAGGAATGTTGTCAAATATTAGTGCCGAGATGTTAGGTTCGGTTAAGTTAGGTAATATTACGTTATTGATGTATATGAAGGTCCCACGGTAACATAGAGACCAACTCGCCAGGAATGTTGTCAAATATTACCGCCGATGTGTTAGGTTGGGTTAGGTTAGGTTATACTACGTTATTGATGTATATGAAGGCCCCACGGAGACGTAGAGGCCAACTCGCCAGAAATGTTGTCAAATATTACCGCCGAGATGATAGGTTGGGTTAGGTTAGGTTATATTACGTTATTGATGTATATGAAGGCCCCACGGAGACGTAGAGGCCAACAAGCCAGGAATGTTGTCAAATACTACCGCCGAGATGTTACGTTGGTTTAGGTTAGGTTAAATTAAGATATTGATGTATATGAAGGTCCCACGGAGAGGTAGAGGCCAACTCGCCAGGAATGTTGTCAAATATTAGTGCCGAGATGTTAGGTTGGGTTAGGTTAGGTAATATTAAGTTATTGATGTATATGAAGGTCCCACGGTGACGTAGAGGCCAACTCGCCAGGAATGTTGTCATATATTACCGCCGATATGATAGGTTGGGCTAGGTTAGGTTATACTACGTTATTGACGTATATGAAGGCCCCACGGAGACGTAGAGGCCAACTCGCCAGGAATGTTGTCAAATATTACCGCCGAGATGATAGGTTGGGTTAGGTTAGGTTATATTACGTTATTGATGTATATGAAGGCCCCACGGAAACATGGAGGCCAACAAGACAGGAATGTTGTCAAATCTTACCGCCGAGATGTTACGTTGGTTTAGGTTAGGTTAAATTACGTTATTGAAGTATATGAAGGTCCCACGGAGTGGTATAGGCCAACTCGCCAGGAATCTTGTCAAATATTAGTGCCGAGATGTTAGGTTGCGTTAGGTTAGGTTATATTACGTTATTGATGTATATGAAGGTCCCACGGAGACGTAGAGGCCAACTCGCCAGGAATGTTGTCAAATAATAGCGACGAGATCTTAGGTTGGGTTAGGTCAGGTAATATTATGTTATTGATGTATATGAAGGTCCCACGGCGACGTAGAGGCCAACTCGCCAGGAATGTTGTCAAATATTAGTGCCGAGATGTTAGGTTGGGTTAGGTTAGGTAATATTAAGTTATTGATGTATATGAAGGTCCCACGGTGACGTAGAGGCCAACTCGCCAGGAATGTTGTCAAATATTACCGCCGATATGATAGGTTGGGCTAGGTTAGGTTATACTACGTTATTGACGTATATGAAGGCCCCACGGAGACGTAGAGGCCAACTCGCCAGGAATGTTGTCAAATATTACCGCCGAGATTTTAGGTTGGTTTAGGTTAGGTTAAATTACGTTATTGATGTATATGAAGGTCCCACTGAGAGGTAGAGGCCAACTCGCCAGGAATGTTGTCAAATATTAGTGCCGAGATGTTAGGTTCGGTTAAGTTAGGTAATATTACGTTATTGATGTATATGAAGGTCCCACGGTAACATAGAGACCAACTCGCCAGGAATGTTGTCAAATATTACCGCCGATGTGTTAGGTTGGGTTAGGTTAGGTTATACTACGTTATTGATGTATATGAAGGCCCCACGGAGACGTAGAGGCCAACTCGCCAGAAATGTTGTCAAATATTACCGCCGAGATGATAGGTTGGGTTAGGTTAGGTTATATTACGTTATTGATGTATATAAAATTCCCACGGAGACGTAGAGGCCAACCCGCCAGGAATGTTGTCAAATATTAGTGCCGAGATGTTAGGTTGGATTAGGTTAGGTTATATTACGTTATTGATGTATATAAAAGCCCCACGGAGACGTTGAGGCCAACTCGCCAGGAATGTTGTCAAATATTAGTTCCGAGAGATTGGGTTGGGCTAGGTTAGGTTATACTACGTTATTGACGTATATGAAGGCCCCACGGAGACGTAGAGGCCAACTCGCCAGGAATGTTGTCAAATATTACCGCCGAGATGATAGGTTGGGTTAGGTTAGGTTATATTACGTTATTGATGTATATAAAAGCCCCACGGGGACGTTGAGGCCAACTCGCCAGGAATGTTGTCAAATATTAGTTCCGAGAGATTGGGTTGGGCTAGGTTAGGTTATACTACGTTATTGACGTATATGAAGGCCCCACGGAGACGTAGAGGCCAACTCGCCAGGAATGTTGTCAAATATTACCGCCGAGATGATAGGTTGGGTTAGGTTAGGTTATATTACGTTATTGATGTATATGAAGGCCCCGCGGAAACATGGAGGCCAACAAGACAGGAATGTTGTCAAATATTACCGCCGAGATGTTACGTTGGTTTAGGTTATGTTAAATTACGTTATTGATGTATATGAAGGTCCCACTGAGAGGTAGAGGCCAACTCGCCAGGAATGTTGTCAAATATTAGTGCCGAGATGTTAGGTTGGGTTAAGTTAGGTAATATTACGTTATTGATGTATATGAAGGTCCCACGGTGACGTAGAGGCCAATTCGCCAGGAATGATGTCAAATATTACCGCCGATGTGTTAGGTTGGGTTAGGTTAGGTTATACTACGTTATTGATGTATATGAAGGCCCCACGGAGACGTAGAGGCCAACTCGGCAGAAATGTTGTCAAATACTACCGCCGAGATGATAGGTTGGGTTAGGTTAGGTTATATTACGTTATTGATGTATATAAAATTCCCACGGAGACGTAGAGGCCAACTCGCCAGGAATGTTGTCAAATATTAGTGCCGAGATGTTAGGTTGGATTAGGTTAGGTTATATTACGTTATTGATGTATATAAAAGCCCCACGGAGACGTTGAGGCCAACTCGCCAGGAATGTTGTCAAATATTAGTTCCGAGACATTGGGTTGGGTTAGGTTAGGTTATATTACGTTATTGATGTATATAAAGGCCCCGCGGAGACGTAGCGGCCAACCCGCCAGGAGTGTTGTCAAATAATAGCGCCGAAAGCTTAGGTTGGGTTAGTTTAGGTTATATTATGTTATTGATATATGTGAAGGTCCCACGGAGACGTAGAGGCCAACTCGCCAGGAATGTTGTCACATAATAGCGCCGAGTGGTTAGGTCGGGTTATATTATGTTATATTACGTTATTGATGGATATGAAGGTCCCACGGAGACGTAGAGGCCAACTCGCCAGGAATGTTGTCGAATATTACCGCCGAGATGATAGGTTGGGTTAGGTTAGGTTATATTACGTTATTGATGTATATGAAGGCCCCACGGAGACGTAGAGGCCAACAAGCCAGGAATGTTGTCAAATACTACCGCCGAGATGTTACGTTGGTTTAGGTTAGGTTAAATTAAGATATTGATGTATATGAAGGTCCCACGGAGAGGTAGAGGCCAACTCGCCAGGAATGTTGTCAAATATTAGTGCCGAGATGTTAGGTTGGGTTAGGTTAGGTAATATTAAGTTATTGATGTATATGAAGGTCCCACGGTGACGTAGAGGCCAACTCGCCAGGAATGTTGTCATATATTACCGCCGATATGATAGGTTGGGCTAGGTTAGGTTATACTACGTTATTGACGTATATGAAGGCCCCACGGAGACGTAGAGGCCAACTCGCCAGGAATGTTGTCAAATATTACCGCCGAGATGATAGGTTGGGTTAGGTTAGGTTATATTACGTTATTGATGTATATGAAGGCCCCACGGAAACATGGAGGCCAACAAGACAGGAATGTTGTCAAATCTTACCGCCGAGATGTTACGTTGGTTTAGGTTAGGTTAAATTACGTTATTGAAGTATATGAAGGTCCCACGGAGTGGTATAGGCCAACTCGCCAGGAATGTTGTCAAATATTAGTGCCGAGATGTTAGGTTGCGTTAGGTTAGGTTACATTACGTTATTGATGTATATGAAGGTCCCACGGAGAGGTAGAGGCCAACTGGCCAGGAATGTTGTCAAATATTAGTGCCGAGATGTTAGGTTGGGTTAAGTTAGGTAATATTACGTTATTGATGTATATGAAGGTCCCACGGTGACGTAGAGGCCTACTCGCCAGGAATGTTGTCAAATATTACCGCCGATGTGTTAGGTTGGGTTAGGTTAGGTTATACTACGTTATTGATGTATATGAAGGCCCCACGGAGACGTAGAGGCCAACTCGCCAGAAATGTTGTCAAATATTACCGCCGAGATGATAGGTTGGGTTAGGTTAGGTTATATTACGTTATTGATGTATATAAAATTCCCACGGAGACGTAGAGGCCAACTCGCCAGGAATGTTGTCAAATATTAGTGCCGAGATGTTAGGTTGGATTAGGTTAGGTTATATTACGTTATTGATGTATATGAAGGTCCCACTGAGAGGTAGAGGCCAACTCGCCAGGAATGTTGTCAAATATTAGTTCCGAGAGATTGGGTTGGGTTAGGTTAGGTTATATTACGTTATTGATGTATATAAAGGCCCCGCGGAGACGTAGAGGCCAACCCGCCAGGAATGTTGTCAAATATTAGTGCCGAGATCTTAGGTTGGGTTAGGTCAGGTAATATTATGTTATTGATGTATATGAAGGTCCCACGGAAACATGGAGGCCAACAAGACAGGAATGTTGTCAAATATTACCGCCGATGTGTTAGGTTGGGTTAGGTTAGGTTATACTACGTTATTGATGTATATGAAGGCCCCACGGAGACGTAGAGGCCAACTCGGCAGAAATGTTGTCAAATACTACCGCCGAGATGATAGGTTGGGTTAGGTTAGGTTATATTACGTTATTGATGTATATAAAATTCCCACGGAGACGTAGAGGCCAACTCGCCAGGAATGTTGTCAAATATTAGTGCCGAGATGTTAGGTTGGATTAGGTTAGGTTATATTACGTTATTGATGTATATAAAAGCCCCACGGAGACGTTGAGGCCAACTCGCCAGGAATGTTGTCAAATATTAGTTCCGAGACATTGGGTTGGGTTAGGTTAGGTTATATTACGTTATTGATGTATATAAAGGCCCCGCGGAGACGTAGAGGCCAACCCGCCAGGAGTGTTGTCAAATAATAGCGCCGAAAGGTTAGGTTGGGTTAGTTCAGGTTATATTATGTTATTGATATATGTGAAGGTCCCACGGAGACGTAGAGGCCAACTCGCCAGGAATGTTGTCACATAATAGCGCCGAGTGGTTAGGTCGGGTTATATTAGGTTATATTACGTTATTGATGGATATGAAGGTCCCACGGAGACGTAGATGCCAACTCGCCAGGAATGTTGTCAAATATTACCGCCGAGATGATAGGTTGGGTTAGGTTAGGTTATATTACGTTATTGATGTATATGAAGGCCCCACGGAGACGTAGAGGCAAACTCGCCAGGAATGTTGTCAAATATTACCGCCGAGATGTTAGGTTGGGTTAGGTTAGGTTATATTACGTTATTGATGTATATGAAGGTCCCACGGAGACGTAGAGGCCAACTCGCCAGGAATGTTGTCAAATAATAGCGACGAGATCTTAGGTTGGGTTAGGTCAGGTAATATTATGTTATTGATGTATATGAAGGTCCCACGGCGACGTAGAGGCCAACTCGCCAGGAATGTTGTCAAATATTAGTGCCGAGATGTTAGGTTGGGTTAGGTTAGGTAATATTAAGTTATTGATGTATATGAAGGTCCCACGGTGACGTAGAGGCCAACTCGCCAGGAATGTTGTCAAATATTACCGCCGATATGATAGGTTGGGCTAGGTTAGGTTATACTACGTTATTGACGTATATGAAGGCCCCACGGAGACGTAGAGGCCAACTCGCCAGGAATGTTGTCAAATATTACCGCCGAGATTTTAGGTTGGTTTAGGTTAGGTTAAATTACGTTATTGATGTATATGAAGGTCCCACTGAGAGGTAGAGGCCAACTCGCCAGGAATGTTGTCAAATATTAGTGCCGAGATGTTAGGTTCGGTTAAGTTAGGTAATATTACGTTATTGATGTATATGAAGGTCCCACGGTAACATAGAGACCAACTCGCCAGGAATGTTGTCAAATATTACCGCCGATGTGTTAGGTTGGGTTAGGTTAGGTTATACTACGTTATTGATGTATATGAAGGCCCCACGGAGACGTAGAGGCCAACTCGCCAGAAATGTTGTCAAATATTACCGCCGAGATGATAGGTTGGGTTAGGTTAGGTTATATTACGTTATTGATGTATATAAAATTCCCACGGAGACGTAGAGGCCAACTCGCCAGGAATGTTGTCAAATATTAGTGCCGAGATGTTAGGTTGGATTAGGTTAGGTTATATTACGTTATTGATGTATATAAAAGCCCCACGGAGACGTTGAGGCCAACTCGCCAGGAATGTTGTCAAATATTAGTTCCGAGAGATTGGGTTGGGTTAGGTTAGGTTATATTACGTTATTGATGTATATAAACGCCCCGCGGAGACGTAGAGGCCAACCCGCCAGGAATGTTGTCAAATATTAGTGCCGAGATCTTAGGTTGGGTTAGGTCAGGTAATATTATGTTATTGATGTATATGAAGGTCCCACGGAAACATGGAGGCCAACAAGACAGGAATGTTGTCAAATATTACCGCCGAGATGTTACGTTGGTTTAGGTTAGGTTAAATTACGTTATTGATGTATATGAAGGTCCCACTGAGAGGTAGAGGCCAACTCGCCAGGAATGTTGTCAAATATTAGTGCCGAGATGTTAGGTTGGGTTAAGTTAGGTAATATTACGTTATTGATGTATATGAAGGTCCCACGGTGACGTAGAGGCCAATTCGCCAGGAATGTTCTCAAATATTACCGCCGATATGATAGGTTGGGCTAGGTTAGGTTATACTACGTTATTGACGTATATGAAGGCCCCACGGAGACGTAGAGGCCAACTCGCCAGGAATGTTGTCAAATATTACCGCCGAGATGATAGGTTGGGTTAGGTTAGGTTATATTACGTTATTGATGTATATGAAGGCCCCACGGAAACATGGACGCCAACAAGACAGGAATGTTGTCAAATCTTACCGCCGAGATTTTACGTTGGTTTAGGTTAGGTTAAATTACGTTATTGAAGTATATGAAGGTCCCACGGAGAGGTATAGGCCAACTCGCCAGGAATGTTGTCAAATATTAGTGCCGAGATGTTAGGTTGCGTTAGGTTAGGTTACATTACGTTATTGATGTATATGAAGGTCCCACGGAGAGGTAGAGGCCAACTGGCCAGGAATGTTGTCAAATATTAGTGCCGAGATGTTAGGTTGGGTTAAGTTAGGTAATATTACGTTATTGATGTATATGAAGGTCCCACGGTGACGTAGAGGCCTACTCGCCAGGAATGTTGTCAAATATTAGTTCCGAGAGATTGGGTTGGGTTAGGTTAGGTTATATTACGTTATTGATGTATATAAAGGCCCCGCGGAGACGTAGAGGCCAACCCGCCAGGAATGTTGTCAAATATTAGTGCCGAGATCTTAGGTTGGGTTAGGTCAGGTAATATTATGTTATTGATGTATATGAAGGTCCCACGGAAACATGGAGGCCAGCAAGACAGGAATGTTGTCAAATATTACCGCCGAGATGTTACGTTGGTTTAGGTTAGGTTAAATTATGTTATTGATGTATATGAAGGTCCCACTGAGAGGTAGAGGCCAACTCGCCAGGAATGTTGTCAAATATTAGTGCCGAGATGTTAGGTTGGGTTAAGTTAGGTAATATTACGTTATTGATGTATATGAAGGTCCCACGGTGACGTAGAGGCCAATTCGCCAGGAATGTTGTCAAATATTACCGCCGATGTGTTAGGTTGGGTTAGGTTAGGTTATACTACGTTATTGATGTATATGAAGGCCCCACGGAGACGTAGAGGCCAACTCGGCAGAAATGTTGTCAAATATTACCGCCGAGATGATAGGTTGGGTTAGGTTAGGTTATATTACGTTATTGATGTATATGAAGGTCCCACGGAGACGTAGAGGCCAACTCGCCAGGAATGTTGTGAAATAATAGCGCCGAGATCTTAGGTTGGGTTAGGTCAGGTAATATTATGTTATTGATGTATATGGAGGTCCTACGGAGACGTAGAGGCCAACTCGCGAGGAATGTTGTCAAATATTCCCGCCGAGATGATAGGTTGGGCTAGGTTAGGTTATATTACGTTATTGATGTATATAAACGTCCCACGGAAACATAGAGGCCAACAAGCCAGGAATGTTGTCAAATACTACCGCCGAGATGTTACGTTGGTTTAGGTTAGGTTAAATTAAGATATTGATGTATATGAAGGTCCCACGGAGAGGTAGAGGCCAACTCGCCAGGAATGTTGTCAAATATTAGTGCCGAGATGTTAGGTTGGGTTAGGTTAGGTAATATTAAGTTATTGATGTATATGAAGGTCCCACGGTGACGTAGAGGCCAACTCGCCAGGAATGTTGTCAAATATTAGTGCCGAGATGTTAGGTTGGTTTAGGTTATGTTAAATTACGTTATTGATGTATATGAAGGCCCCACGGAGACGTAGAGGCCAACTCGCCAGGAATGTTGTCAAATATTACCGCCGAGATGTTAGGTTGGGTTAGGTTAGGTTATATTACGTTATTGATGTATATGAAGGTCCCACGGAGACGTAGAGGCCAACTCGCCAGGAATGTTGTCAAATAATAGCGCCGAGATCTTAGGTTGGTTTAGGTCAGGTAATATTATGTTATTGATGTATATGAAGGTCCCACGGAGACGTAGAGGCCAACTCGCCAGGAATGTTGTCAAATATTCCCGCCGAGATGATAGGTTGGGCTAGGTTAGGTTATATTACGTTATTGATGTATATAAACGTCCCACGGAAACATAGAGGCCAACAAGCCAGGAATGTTGTCAAATACTACCGCCGAGATGTTACGTTGGTTTAGGTTAGGTTAAATTAAGATATTGATGTATATGAAGGTCCCACGGAGAGGTAGAGGCCAACTCGCCAGGAATGTTGTCAAATATTAGTGCCGAGATGTTAGGTTGGGTTAGGTTAGGTTATATTACGTTATTGATGTATATAAACGTCCCACGGAAACATAGAGGCCAACAAGCCAGGAATGTTGTCAAATACTACCGCCGAGATGTTACGTTGGTTTAGGTTAGGTTAAATTAAGATATTGATGTATATGAAGGTCCCACGGAGAGGTAGAGGCCAACTCGCCAGGAATGTTGTCAAATATTACCGCCGAGATCATAGGTTGGGCTAGGTTAGGTTATATTACGTTATTGATGTATATGAAGGTCCCGCGCAGACGTAGAGGCCAACTCGCCAGGAATGTTGTCAAATATTAGTGCCGAGATCTTAGGTTGGGTTAGGTCAGGTAATATTATGTTATTGATGTATATGAAGGTCCCACGGAAACATGGAGGCCAACAAGACAGGAATGTTGTCAAATATTACCGCCGAGATGTTACGTTGGTTTAGGTTAGGTTAAATTACGTTATTGATGTATATGAAGGTCCCACTGAGTGGTAGAGGCCAACTCGCCAGGAATGTTGTCAAATATTAGTGCCGAGATGTTAGGTTGGGTTAAGTTAGGTAATATTACGTTATTGATGTATATGAAGGTCCCACGGTGACGTAGAGGCCAATTCGCCAGGAATGTTCTCAAATATTACCGCCGATATGATAGGTTGGGCTAGGTTAGGTTATACTACGTTATTGACGTATATGAAGGCCCCACGGAGACGTAGAGGCCAACTCGCCAGGAATGTTGTCAAATATTACCGCCGAGATGATAGGTTGGGTTAGGTTAGGTTATATTACGTTATTGATGTATATGAAGGCCCCACGGAAACATGGAGGCCAACAAGACAGGAATATTGTCAAATCTTACCGCCGAGATGTTACGTTGGTTTAGGTTAGGTTAAATTACGTTATTGAAGTATATGAAGGTCCCACGGAGAGGTATAGGCCAACTCGCCAGGAATGTTGTCAAATATTAGTGCCGAGATGTTAGGTTGCGTTAGGTTAGGTTACATTACGTTATTGATGTATATGAAGGTCCCACGGAGAGGTAGAGGCCAACTGGCCAGGAATGTTGTCAAATATTAGTGCCGAGATGTTAGGTTGGGTTAAGTTAGGTAATATTACGTTATTGATGTATATGAAGGTCCCACGGTGACGTAGAGGCCTACTCGCCAGGAATGTTGTCAAATATTAGTTCCGAGAGATTGGGTTGGGTTAGGTTAGGTTATATTACGTTATTGATGTATATAAAGGCCCCGCGGAGACGTAGAGGCCAACCCGCCAGGAATGTTGTCAAATATTAGTGCCGAGATCTTAGGTTGGGTTAGGTCAGGTAATATTATGTTATTGATGTATATGAAGGTCCCACGGAAACATGGAGGCCAGCAAGACAGGAATGTTGTCAAATATTACCGCCGAGATGTTACGTTGGTTTAGGTTAGGTTAAATTATGTTATTGATGTATATGAAGGTCCCACTGAGAGGTAGAGGCCAACTCGCCAGGAATGTTGTCAAATATTAGTGCCGAGATGTTAGGTTGGGTTAAGTTAGGTAATATTACGTTATTGATGTATATGAAGGTCCCACGGTGACGTAGAGGCCAATTCGCCAGGAATGTTGTCAAATATTACCGCCGATGTGTTAGGTTGGGTTAGGTTAGGTTATACTACGTTATTGATGTATATGAAGGCCCGACGGAGACGTAGAGGCCAACTCGGCAGAAATGTTGTCAAATATTACCGCCGAGATGATAGGTTGGGTTAGGTTAGGTTATATTACGTTATTGATGTATATGAAGGTCCCACGGAGACGTAGAGGCCAACTCGCCAGGAATGTTGTGAAATAATAGCGCCGAGATCTTAGGTTGGGTTAGGTCAGGTAATATTATGTTATTGATGTATATGGAGGTCCTACGGAGACGTAGAGGCCAACTCGCGAGGAATGTTGTCAAATATTCCCGCCGAGATGATAGGTTGGGCTAGGTTAGGTTACATTACGTTATTGATGTATATAAACGTCCCACGGAAACATAGAGGCCAACAAGCCAGGAATGTTGTCAAATACTACCGCCGAGATGTTACGTTGGTTTAGGTTAGGTTAAATTAAGATATTGATGTATATGAAGGTCCCACGTAGAGGTAGAGGCCAACTCGCCAGGAATGTTGTCAAATATTAGTGCCGAGATGTTAGGTTGGGTTAGGTTAGGTAATATTAAGTTATTGATGTATATGAAGGTCCCACGGTGACGTAGAGGCCAACTCGCCAGGAATGTTGTCAAATATTAGTGCCGAGATGTTAGGTTGGTTTAGGTTATGTTAAATTACGTTATTGATGTATATGAAGGCCCCACGGAGACGTAGAGGCCAACTCGCCAGGAATGTTGTCAAATATTACCGCCGAGATGTTAGGTTGGGTTAGGTTAGGTTATATTACGTTATTGATGTATATGAAGGTCCCACGGAGACGTAGAGGCCAACTCGCCAGGAATGTTGTCAAATAATAGCGCCGAGATCTTAGGTTGGTTTAGGTCAGGTAATATTATGTTATTGATGTATATGAAGGTCCCACGAAGACGTAGAGGCCAACTCGCCAGGAATGTTGTCAAATATTCCCGCCGAGATGATAGGTTGGGCTAGGTTAGGTTATATTACGTTATTGATGTATATAAACGTCCCACGGAAACATAGAGGCCAACAAGCCAGGAATGTTGTCAAATACTACCGCCGAGATGTTACGTTGGTTTAGGTTAGGTTAAATTAAGATATTGATGTATATGAAGGTCCCACGGAGAGGTAGAGGCCAACTCGCCAGGAATGTTGTCAAATATTAGTGCCGAGATGTTAGGTTGGGTTAGGTTAGGTTATATTACGTTATTGATGTATATAAACGTCCCACGGAAACATAGAGGCCAACAAGCCAGGAATGTTGTCAAATACTACCGCCGAGATGTTACGTTGGTTTAGGTTAGGTTAAATTAAGATATTGATGTATATGAAGGTCCCACGGAGAGGTAGAGGCCAACTCGCCAGGAATGTTGTCAAATATTACCGCCGAGATCATAGGTTGGGTTAGGTTAGGTTATATTACGTTATTGATGTATATGAAGGTCCCACGGAGACGTAGAGGCCAACTCGCCAGGAATGTTGTCAAATATTAGTGCCGAGATCTTAGGTTGGGTTAGGTCAGGTAATATTATGTTATTGATGTATATGAAGGTCCCACGGAAACATGGAGGCCAACAAGACAGGAATGTTGTCAAATATTACCGCCGAGATGTTACGTTGGTTTAGGTTAGGTTAAATTATGTTATTGATGTATATAAAAGCCCCACGGAGACGTTGAGGCCAACTCGCCAGGAATGTTGTCAAATATTACAGCCGAGATGTTAGGTTGGGTTAGGTTAGGTTATATTACGTTATTGATGTATATGAAGGGCCCACGGAGACGTAGAGGCCAACTGGCCAGGAATGTTGTCAAATATTACCGCCGAGATGATAGGTTGGGTTAGGTTAGATTATATTACGTTATTGATGTATATGCAGGCCGCACGGAGAGGTAGAGGCCAACTCGCCAGGAATGTTGTCAAATATTAGTGCCGAGATGTTAGGTATGGTTAGGTTAGGTAATATTACGTTATTGATGTATATGAAGGTCCCACGGATACGTAGAGGCCAACTCGCCAGGAATGTTGTCAAATAATATCGCCGAGATCTTAGGTTGGGTTAGGTCAGGTAATATTATGTTATTGATGTATATGAAGGTCCCACGGAGACGCAGAGGCCAACTCGCAAGGAATGTTGTCAAATATTCCCGCCGAGATGATAGGTTGGGCTAGGTAAGGTTATATTACGTTATTGATGTATATAAAGGTCCCACGGAAACATAAAGGCCAACAAGCCAGGAATGTTGTCAAATACTACCGCCGAGATATTACGTTGGTTTAGGTTAGGTTAAATTAAGATATTGATGTATATGAAGGTCCCACGGAGAGGTAGAGGCCAACTCGCCAGGAATGTTGTCAAATATTAGTGCCGAGATGTTAGGTTGGGTTAGGTTAGGTAATATTAAGGTATTGATGTATATGAAGGTCCCACGGTGACGTAGAGGCCAATTCGCCAGGAATGTTGTCAAATATTACCGCCGATGTGTTAGGTTGGGTTAGGTTAGGTTATACTACGTTATTGATGTATATGAAGGCCCCACGGAGACGTAGAGGCCAACTCGGCAGAAATGTTGTCAAATATTACCGCCGAGATGATAGGTTGGGTTAGGTTAGGTTATATTACGTTATTGATGTATATGAAGGTCCCACGGAGACGTAGAGGCCAACTCGCCAGGAATGTTGTGAAATAATAGCGCCGAGATCTTAGGTTGGGTTAGGTCAGGTAATATTATGTTATTGATGTATATGGAGGTCCTACGGAGACGTAGAGGCCAACTCGCGAGGAATGTTGTCAAATATTCCCGCCGAGATGATAGGTTGGGCTAGGTTAGGTTATATTACGTTATTGATGTATATAAACGTCCCACGGAAAGATAGAGGCCAACAAGCCAGGAATGTTGTCAAATACTACCGCCGAGATGTTACGTTGGTTTAGGTTAGGTTAAATTAAGATATTGATGTATATGAAGGTCCCACGGAGAGGTAGAGGCCAACTCGCCAGGAATGTTGTCAAATATTAGTGCCGAGATGTTAGGTTGGGTTAGGTTAGGTAATATTAAGTTATTGATGTATATGAAGGTCCCACGGTGACGTAGAGGCCAACTCGCCAGGAATGTTGTCAAATATTAGTGCCGAGATGTTAGGTTGGTTTAGGTTATGTTAAATTACGTTATTGATGTATATGAAGGCCCCACGAAGACGTAGAGGCCAACTCGCCAGGAATGTTGTCAAATATTACCGCCGAGATGTTAGGTTGGGTTAGGTTAGGTTATATTACGTTATTGATGTATATGAAGGTCCCACGGAGACGTAGAGGCCAACTCGCCAGGAATGTTGTCAAATAATAGCGCCGAGATCTTAGGTTGGTTTAGGTCAGGCAATATTATGTTATTGATGTATATGAAGGTCCCACGGAGACGTAGAGGCCAACTCGCCAGGAATGTTGTCAAATATTCCCGCCGAGATGATAGGTTGGGCTAGGTTAGGTTATATTACGTTATTGATGTATATAAACGTCCCACGGAAACATAGAGGCCAACAAGCCAGGAATGTTGTCAAATACTACCGCCGAGATGTTACGTTGGTTTAGGTTAGGTTAAATTAAGATATTGATGTATATGAAGGTCCCACGGAGAGGTAGAGGCCAACTCGCCAGGAATGTTGTCAAATATTAGTGCCGAGATGTTAGGTTGGGTTAGGTTAGGTTATATTACGTTATTGATGTATATAAACGTCCCACGGAAACATAGAGGCCAACAAGCCAGGAATGTTGTCAAATACTACCGCCGAGATGTTACGTTGGTTTAGGTTAGGTTAAATTAAGATATTGATGTATATGAAGGTCCCACGGAGAGGTAGAGGCCAACTCGCCAGGAATGTTGTCAAATATTACCGCCGAGATCATAGGTTGGGTTAGGTTAGGGTATATTACGTTATTGATGTATATGAAGGTCCCACGGAGACGTAGAGGCCAACTCGCCAGGAATGTTGTCAAATATTAGTGCCGAGATCTTAGGTTGGGTTAGGTCAGGTAATATTATGTTATTGATGTATATGAAGGTCCCACGGAAACATGGAGGCCAACAAGACAGGAATGTTGTCAAATATTACCGCCGAGATGTTACGTTGGTTTAGGTTAGGTTAAATTATGTTATTGATGTATATAAAAGCCCCACGGAGACGTTGAGGCCAACTCGCCAGGAATGTTGTCAAATATTACAGCCGAGATGTTAGGTTGGGTTAGGTTAGGTTATATTACGTTATTGATGTATATGAAGGGCCCACGGAGACGTAGAGGCCAACTGGCCAGGAATGTTGTCAAATATTACCGCCGAGATGATAGGTTGGGTTAGGTTAGATTATATTACGTTATTGATGTATATGCAGGACGCACGGAGAGGTAGAGGCCAACTCGCCAGGAATGTTGTCAAATATTAGTGCCGAGATGTTAGGTATGGTTAGGTTAGGTAATATTACGTTATTGATGTATATGAAGGTCCCACGGATACGTAGAGGCCAACTCGCCAGGAATGTTGTCAAATAATATCGCCGAGATCTTAGGTTGGGTTAGGTCAGGTAATATTATGTTATTGATGTATATGAAGGTCCCACGGAAACATGGAGGCCAGCAAGACAGGAATGTTGTCAAATATTACCGCCGAGATGTTACGTTGGTTTAGGTTAGGTTAAATTATGTTATTGATGTATATGAAGGTCCCACTGAGAGGTAGAGGCCAACTCGCCAGGAATGTTGTCAAATATTAGTGCCGAGATGTTAGGTTGGGTTAAGTTAGGTAATATTACGTTATTGATGTATATGAAGGTCCCACGGTGACGTAGAGGCCAATTCGCCAGGAATGTTGTCAAATATTACCGCCGATGTGTTAGGTTGGGTTAGGTTAGGTTATACTACGTTATTGATGTATATGAAGGCCCCACGGAGACGTAGAGGCCAACTCGGCAGAAATGTTGTCAAATATTACCGCCGAGATGATAGGTTGGGTTAGGTTAGGTTATATTACGTTATTGATGTATATGAAGGTTCCACGGAGACGTAGAGGCCAACTCGCCAGGAATGTTGTGAAATAATAGCGCCGAGATCTTAGGTTGGGTTAGGTCAGGTAATATTATGTTATTGATGTATATGGAGGTCCTACGGAGACGTAGAGGCCAACTCGCGAGGAATGTTGTCAAATATTCCCGCCGAGATGATAGGTTGGGCTAGGTTAGGTTATATTACGTTATTGATGTATATAAACGTCCCACGGAAACATAGAGGCCAACAAGCCAGGAATGTTGTCAAATACTACCGCCGAGATGTTACGTTGGTTTAGGTTAGGTTAAATTAAGATATTGATGTATATGAAGGTCCCACGTAGAGGTAGAGGCCAACTCGCCAGGAATGTTGTCAAATATTAGTGCCGAGATGTTAGGTTGGGTTAGGTTAGGTAATATTAAGTTATTGATGTATATGAAGGTCCCACGGTGACGTAGAGGCCAACTCGCCAGGAATGTTGTCAAATATTAGTGCCGAGATGTTAGGTTGGTTTAGGTTATGTTAAATTACGTTATTGATGTATATGAAGGCCCCACGGAGACGTAGAGGCCAACTCGCCAGGAATGTTGTCAAATATTACCGCCGAGATGTTAGGTTGGGTTAGGTTAGGTTATATTACGTTATTGATGTATATGAAGGTCCCACGGAGACGTAGAGGCCAACTCGCCAGGAATGTTGTCAAATAATAGCGCCGAGATCTTAGGTTGGTTTAGGTCAGGTAATATTATGTTATTGATGTATATGAAGGTCCCACGAAGACGTAGAGGCCAACTCGCCAGGAATGTTGTCAAATATTCCCGCCGAGATGATAGGTTGGGCTAGGTTAGGTTATATTACGTTATTGATGTATATAAACGTCCCACGGAAACATAGAGGCCAACAAGCCAGGAATGTTGTCAAATACTACCGCCGAGATGTTACGTTGGTTTAGGTTAGGTTAAATTAAGATATTGATGTATATGAAGGTCCCACGGAGAGGTAGAGGCCAACTCGCCAGGAATGTTGTCAAATATTAGTGCCGAGATGTTAGGTTGGGTTAGGTTAGGTTATATTACGTTATTGATGTATATAAACGTCCCACGGAAACATAGAGGCCAACAAGCCAGGAATGTTGTCAAATACTACCGCCGAGATGTTACGTTGGTTTAGGTTAGGTTAAATTAAGACATTGATGTATATGAAGGTCCCACGGAGAGGTAGAGGCCAACTCGCCAGGAATGTTGTCAAATATTACCGCCGAGATCATAGGTTGGGTTAGGTTAGGTTATATTACGTTATTGATGTATATGAAGGTCCCACGGAGACGTAGAGGCCAACTCGCCAGGAATGTTGTCAAATATTAGTGCCGAGATCTTAGGTTGGGTTAGGTCAGGTAATATTATGTTATTGATGTATATGAAGGTCCCACGGAAACATGGAGGCCAACAAGACAGGAATGTTGTCAAATATTACCGCCGAGATGTTACGTTGGTTTAGGTTAGGTTAAATTATGTTATTGATGTATATAAAAGCCCCACGGAGACGTTGAGGCCAACTCGCCAGGAATGTTGTCAAATATTACAGCCGAGATGTTAGGTTGGGTTAGGTTAGGTTATATTACGTTATTGATGTATATGAAGGGCCCACGGAGACGTAGAGGCCAACTGGCCAGGAATGTTGTCAAATATTACCGCCGAGATGATAGGTTGGGTTAGGTTAGATTATATTACGTTATTGATGTATATGCAGGCCGCACGGAGAGGTAGAGGCCAACTCGCCAGGAATGTTGTCAAATATTAGTGCCGAGATGTTAGGTATGGTTAGGTTAGGTAATATTACGTTATTGATGTATATGAAGGTCCCACGGATACGTAGAGGCCAACTCGCCAGGAATGTTGTCAAATAATATCGCCGAGATCTTAGGTTGGGTTAGGTCAGGTAATATTATGTTATTGATGTATATGAAGGTCCCACGGAGACGCAGAGGCCAACTCGCAAGGAATGTTGTCAAATATTCCCGCCGAGATGATAGGTTGGGCTAGGTAAGGTTATATTACGTTATTGATGTATATAAAGGTCCCACGGAAACATAAAGGCCAACAAGCCAGGAATGTTGTCAAATACTACCGCCGAGATATTACGTTGGTTTAGGTTAGGTTAAATTAAGATATTGATGTATATGAAGGTCCCACGGAGAGGTAGAGGCCAACTCGCCAGGAATGTTGTCAAATATTAGTGCCGAGATGTTAGGTTGGGTTAGGTTAGGTAATATTAAGGTATTGATGTATATGAAGGTCCCACGGTGACGTAGAGGCCAATTCGCCAGGAATGTTGTCAAATATTACCGCCGATGTGTTAGGTTGGGTTAGGTTAGGTTATACTACGTTATTGATGTATATGAAGGCCCCACGGAGACGTAGAGGCCAACTCGGCAGAAATGTTGTCAAATATTACCGCCGAGATGATAGGTTGGGTTAGGTTAGGTTATATTACGTTATTGATGTATATGAAGGTCCCACGGAGACGTAGAGGCCAACTCGCCAGGAATGTTGTGAAATAATAGCGCCGAGATCTTAGGTTGGGTTAGGTCAGGTAATATTATGTTATTGATGTATATGGAGGTCCTACGGAGACGTAGAGGCCAACTCGCGAGGAATGTTGTCAAATATTCCCGCCGAGATGATAGGTTGGGCTAGGTTAGGTTATATTACGTTATTGATGTATATAAACGTCCCACGGAAAGATAGAGGCCAACAAGCCAGGAATGTTGTCAAATACTACCGCCGAGATGTTACGTTGGTTTAGGTTAGGTTAAATTAAGATATTGATGTATATGAAGGTCCCACGGAGAGGTAGAGGCCAACTCGCCAGGAATGTTGTCAAATATTAGTGCCGAGATGTTAGGTTGGGTTAGGTTAGGTAATATTAAGTTATTGATGTATATGAAGGTCCCACGGTGACGTAGAGGCCAACTCGCCAGGAATGTTGTCAAATATTAGTGCCGAGATGTTAGGTTGGTTTAGGTTATGTTAAATTACGTTATTGATGTATATGAAGGCCCCACGAAGACGTAGAGGCCAACTCGCCAGGAATGTTGTCAAATATTACCGCCGAGATGTTAGGTTGGGTTAGGTTAGGTTATATTACGTTATTGATGTATATGAAGGTCCCACGGAGACGTAGAGGCCAACTCGCCAGGAATGTTGTCAAATAATAGCGCCGAGATCTTAGGTTGGTTTAGGTCAGGCAATATTATGTTATTGATGTATATGAAGGTCCCACGGAGACGTAGAGGCCAACTCGCCAGGAATGTTGTCAAATATTCCCGCCGAGATGATAGGTTGGGCTAGGTTAGGTTATATTACGTTATTGATGTATATAAACGTCCCACGGAAACATAGAGGCCAACAAGCCAGGAATGTTGTCAAATACTACCGCCGAGATGTTACGTTGGTTTAGGTTAGGTTAAATTAAGATATTGATGTATATGAAGGTCCCACGGAGAGGTAGAGGCCAACTCGCCAGGAATGTTGTCAAATATTAGTGCCGAGATGTTAGGTTGGGTTAGGTTAGGTTATATTACGTTATTGATGTATATAAACGTCCCACGGAAACATAGAGGCCAACAAGCCAGGAATGTTGTCAAATACTACCGCCGAGATGTTACGTTGGTTTAGGTTAGGTTAAATTAAGATATTGATGTATATGAAGGTCCCACGGAGAGGTAGAGGCCAACTCGCCAGGAATGTTGTCAAATATTACCGCCGAGATCATAGGTTGGGTTAGGTTAGGTTATATTACGTTATTGATGTATATGAAGGTCCCACGGAGACGTAGAGGCCAACTCGCCAGGAATGTTGTCAAATATTAGTGCCGAGATCTTAGGTTGGGTTAGGTCAGGTAATATTATGTTATTGATGTATATGAAGGTCCCACGGAAACATGGAGGCCAACAAGACAGGAATGTTGTCAAATATTACCGCCGAGATGTTACGTTGGTTTAGGTTAGGTTAAATTATGTTATTGATGTATATAAAAGCCCCACGGAGACGTTGAGGCCAACTCGCCAGGAATGTTGTCAAATATTACAGCCGAGATGTTAGGTTGGGTTAGGTTAGGTTATATTACGTTATTGATGTATATGAAGGGCCCACGGAGACGTAGAGGCCAACTGGCCAGGAATGTTGTCAAATATTACCGCCGAGATGATAGGTTGGGTTAGGTTAGATTATATTACGTTATTGATGTATATGCAGGACGCACGGAGAGGTAGAGGCCAACTCGCCAGGAATGTTGTCAAATATTAGTGCCGAGATGTTAGGTATGGTTAGGTTAGGTAATATTACGTTATTGATGTATATGAAGGTCCCACGGATACGTAGAGGCCAACTCGCCAGGAATGTTGTCAAATAATATCGCCGAGATCTTAGGTTGGGTTAGGTCAGGTAATATTATGTTATTGATGTATATGAAGGTCCCACGGAGACGCAGAGGCCAACTCGCAAGGAATGTTGTCAAATATTCCCGCCGAGATGATAGGTTGGGCTAGGTTAGGTTATATTACGTTATTGATGTATATAAAGGTCCCACGGAAACATAAAGGCCAACAAGCCAGGAATGTTGTCAAATACTACCGCCGAGATATTACGTTGGTTTAGGTTAGGTTAAATTAAGATATTGATGTATATGAAGGTCCCACGGAGAGGTAGAGGCCAACTCGCCA
Source organism: Xylocopa violacea (assembly GCA_963969225.1). Taxonomy (NCBI): domain Eukaryota; kingdom Metazoa; phylum Arthropoda; class Insecta; order Hymenoptera; family Apidae; genus Xylocopa; species Xylocopa violacea. Next base: position 4,786,402 of record CAXAJV010001082.1, read on the forward strand.
GGAATGTTGTCAAATATTAGTGCCGAGATGTTAGGTTGGGTTAGGTTAGGTAATATTAAGTTATTGATGTATATGAAGGTCCCACGTTGACGTAGAGGGCAACTGGCCAGGAATGTTGTCAAATATTAGTGCCGAGATGTTAGGTTGGTTTAGGTTATGTTAAATTACGTTATTGATGTATATGAAGGCCCCACGGAGACGTAGAGGCCAACTCGCCAGGAATGTTGTCAAATATTACCGCCGATATGATAGGTTGGGCTAGGTTAGGTTATACTACGTTATTGACGTATATGAAGGCCCCACGGAGACGTAGAGGCCAACTCGCCAGGAATGTTGTCAAATAATAGCGCCGAAAGGTTAGGTTGGGTTAGTTTAGGTTATATTATATTATTGATATATGTGAAGGTCCCACGGAGACGTAGAGGCCAACTCGCCAGGAATGTTGTCAAATAATAGCGACGAGATCTTAGGTTGGGTTAGGTCAGGTAATATTATGTTATTGATGTATATGAAGGTCCCACGGAGACGTAGAGGCCAACTCGCGAGGAATGTTGTCAAATATTCCCGCCGAGATGATAGGTTGGGCTAGGTTAGGTTATATTACGTTATTGATGTATATAAACGTCCCATGGAAACATAGAGGCCAACAAGCCGGGAATGTTGTCAAATACTACCGCCGAGATGTTACGTTGGTTTAGGTTAGGTTAAATTAAGATATTGATGTATATGAAGGTCCCACGGAGAGGTAGAGGCCAACTCGCCAGGAATGTTGTCAAATATTAGTGCCGAGATGTTAGGTTAGGTTAGGTTAGGTAATATTAAGTTATTGATGTATATGAAGGTCCCACGGTGACGTAGAGGCCAACTCGCCAGGAATGTTGTCAAATATTACCGCCGATATGATAGGTTGGGCTAGGTTAGGTTATACTACGTTATTGACGTATATGAAGGCCCCACGGAGACGTAGAGGCCAACTCGCCAGGAATGTTGTCAAATATTACCGCCGAGATTTTAGGTTGGTTTAGGTTAGGTTAAATTACGTTATTGATGTATATGAAGGTCCCACTGAGACGTAGAGGCCAACTCGCCAGGAATGTTGTCAAATATTAGTGCCGAGATGTTAGGTTGGGTTAAGTTAGGTAATATTACGTTATTGATGTATATGAAGGTCCCACGGTGACGTAGAGGCCAATTCGCCAGGAATGTTGTCAAATATTACCGCCGATGTGTTAGGTTGGGTTAGGTTAGGTTATACTACGTTATTGATGTATATGAAGGCCCCACGGAGACGTAGAGGCCAACTCGGCAGAAATGTTGTCATATATTACCGCCGAGATGATAGGTTGGGTTAGGTTAGGTTATATTACGTTATTGATGTATATGAAGGTCCCACGGAGACGTAGAGGCCAACTCGCCAGGAATGTTGTCAAATAATAGCGCCGAGATCTTAGGTTGGGTTAGGTCAGGTAATATTATGTTATTGATGTATATGAAGGTCCCACGGAGACGTAGAGGCCAACTCGCGAGGAATGTTGTCAAATATTCCCGCCGAGATGATAGGTTGGGCTAGGTTAGGTTATATTACGTTATTGATGTATATAAACGTCCCACGGAAACATAGAGGCCAACAAGCCAGGAATGTTGTCAAATACTACCGCCGAGATGTTACGTTGGTTTAGGTTAGGTTAAATTAAGATATTGATGTATATGAAGGTCCCACGGAGAGGTAGAGGCCAACTCGCCAGGAATGTTGTCAAATATTAGTGCCGAGATGTTAGGTTGGGTTAGGTTAGGTAATATTAAGTTATTGATGTATATGAAGGTCCCACGGTGACGTAGAGGCCAACTCGCCAGGAATGTTGTCAAATATTACCGCCGATATGATACGTTGGGCTAGGTTAGGTTATACTACGTTATTGACGTATATGAAGGCCCCACGGAGACGTAGAGGCCAACTCGCCAGGAATGTTGTCAAATATTAGTTCCGAGAGATTGGGTTGGGTTAGGTTAGGTTATATTACGTTATTGATGTATATGAAGGTCCCACGGAAACATGGAGGCCAACAAGACAGGAATGTTGTCAAATATTGCCGCCGAGATGTTACGTTGGTTTAGGTTAGGTTAAATTACGTTATTGATGTATATGAAGGTCCCACTGAGACGTTGAGGCCAACTCGCCAGGAATGTTGTCAAATATTACAGCCGAGATGTTAGGTTGGGTTAGGTTAGGTTATATTACGTTATTGATGTATATGAAGGGCCCAAGGAGACGTAGAGGCCAACTGGCCAGGAATGTTGTCAAATATTACCGCCGAGATGATAGGTTGGGTTAGGTTAGATTATATTACGTTATTGATGTATATGCAGGCCGCACGGAGAGGTAGAGGCCAACTCGCCAGGAATGTTGTCAAATATTAGTGCCGAGATGTTAGGTATGGTTAGGTTAGGTAATATTACGTTATTGATGTATATGAAGGTCCCACGGATACGTAGAGGCCAACTCGCCAGGAATGTTGTCAAATAATATCGCCGAGATCTTAGGTTGGGTTAGGTCAGGTAATATTATGTTATTGATGTATATGAAGGTCCCACGGAGACGCAGAGGCCAACTCGCAAGGAATGTTGTCAAATATTCCCGCCGAGATGATAGGTTGGGCTAGGTTAGGTTATATTACGTTATTGATGTATATAAAGGTCCCACGGAAACATAAAGGCCAACAAGCCAGGAATGTTGTCAAATACTACCGCCGAGATATTACGTTGGTTTAGGTTAGGTTAAATTAAGATATTGATGTATATGAAGGTCCCACGGAGAGGTAGAGGCCAACTCGCCAGGAATGTTGTCAAATATTAGTGCCGAGATGTTAGGTTGGGTTAGGTTAGGTAATATTAAGTTATTGATGTATATGAAGGTCCCACGTTGACGTAGAGGGCAACTGGCCAGGAATGTTGTCAAATATTAGTGCCGAGATGTTAGGTTGGTTTAGGTTATGTTAAATTACGTTATTGATGTATATGAAGGCCCCACGGAGACGTAGAGGCCAACTCGCCAGGAATGTTGTCAAATATTAACGCCGATATGATAGGTTGGGCTAGGTTAGGTTATACTACGTTATTGACGTATATGAAGGCCCCACGGAGACGTAGAGGCCAACTCGCCAGGAATGTTGTCAAATAATAGCGCCGAAAGGTTAGGTTGGGTTAGTTTAGGTTATATTATATTATTGATATATGTGAAGGTCCCACGGAGACGTAGAGGCCAACTCGCCAGGAATGTTGTCAAATAATAGCGACGAGATCTTAGGTTGGGTTAGGTCAGGTAATATTATGTTATTGATGTATATGAAGGTCCCACGGAGACGTAGAGGCCAACTCGCGAGGAATGTTGTCAAATATTCCCGCCGAGATGATAGGTTGGGCTAGGTTAGGTTATATTACGTTATTGATGTATATAAACGTCCCACGGAAACATAGAGGCCAACAAGCCGGGAATGTTGTCAAATACTACCGCCGAGATGTTACGTTGGTTTAGGTTAGGTTAAATTAAGATATTGATGTATATGAAGGTCCCACGGAGAGGTAGAGGCCAACTCGCCAGGAATGTTGTCAAATATTAGTGCCGAGATGTTAGGTTAGGTTAGGTTAGGTAATATTAAGTTATTGATGTATATGAAGGTCCCACGGTGACGTAGAGGCCAACTCGCCAGGAATGTTGTCAAATATTACCGCCGATATGATAGGTTGGGCTAGGTTAGGTTATACTACGTTATTGACGTATATGAAGGCCCCACGGAGACGTAGAGGCCAACTCGCCAGGAATGTTGTCAAATATTACCGCCGAGATTTTAGGTTGGTTTAGGTTAGGTTAAATTACGTTATTGATGTATATGAAGGTCCCACTGAGACGTAGAGGCCAACTCGCCAGGAATGTTGTCAAATATTAGTGCCGAGATGTTAGGTTGGGTTAAGTTAGGTAATATTACGTTATTGATGTATATGAAGGTCCCACGGTGACGTAGAGGCCAATTCGCCAGGAATGTTGTCAAATATTACCGCCGATGTGTTAGGTTGGGTTAGGTTAGGTTATACTACGTTATTGATGTATATGAAGGCCCCACGGAGACGTAGAGGCCAACTCGGCAGAAATGTTGTCATATATTACCGCCGAGATGATAGGTTGGGTTAGGTTAGGTTATATTACGTTATTGATGTATATGAAGGTCCCACGGAGACGTAGAGGCCAACTCGCCAGGAATGTTGTCAAATAATAGCGCCGAGATCTTAGGTTGGGTTAGGTCAGGTAATATTATGTTATTGATGTATATGAAGGTCCCACGGAGACGTAGAGGCCAACTCGCGAGGAATGTTGTCAAATATTCCCGCCGAGATGATAGGTTGGGCTAGGTTAGGTTATATTACGTTATTGATGTATATAAACGTCCCACGGAAACATAGAGGCCAACAAGCCAGGAATGTTGTCAAATACTACCGCCGAGATGTTACGTTGGTTTAGGTTAGGTTAAATTAAGATATTGATGTATATGAAGGTCCCACGGAGAGGTAGAGGCCAACTCGCCAGGAATGTTGTCAAATATTAGTGCCGAGATGTTAGGTTGGGTTAGGTTAGGTAATATTAAGTTATTGATGTATATGAAGGTCCCACGGTGACGTAGAGGCCAACTCGCCAGGAATGTTGTCAAATATTACCGCCGATATGATACGTTGGGCTAGGTTAGGTTATACTACGTTATTGACGTATATGAAGGCCCCACGGAGACGTAGAGGCCAACTCGCCAGGAATGTTGTCAAATATTAGTTCCGAGAGATTGGGTTGGGTTAGGTTAGGTTATATTACGTTATTGATGTATATGAAGGTCCCACGGAAACATGGAGGCCAACAAGACAGGAATGTTGTCAAATATTGCCGCCGAGATGTTACGTTGGTTTAGGTTAGGTTAAATTACGTTATTGATGTATATGAAGGTCCCACTGAGACGTTGAGGCCAACTCGCCAGGAATGTTGTCAAATATTACAGCCGAGATGTTAGGTTGGGTTAGGTTAGGTTATATTACGTTATTGATGTATATGAAGGGCCCAAGGAGACGTAGAGGCCAACTGGCCAGGAATGTTGTCAAATATTACCGCCGAGATGATAGGTTGGGTTAGGTTAGATTATATTACGTTATTGATGTATATGCAGGCCGCACGGAGAGGTAGAGGCCAACTCGCCAGGAATGTTGTCAAATATTAGTGCCGAGATGTTAGGTATGGTTAGGTTAGGTAATATTACGTTATTGATGTATATGAAGGTCCCACGGATACGTAGAGGCCAACTCGCCAGGAATGTTGTCAAATAATATCGCCGAGATCTTAGGTTGGGTTAGGTCAGGTAATATTATGTTATTGATGTATATGAAGGTCCCACGGAGACGCAGAGGCCAACTCGCAAGGAATGTTGTCAAATATTCCCGCCGAGATGATAGGTTGGGCTAGGTTAGGTTATATTACGTTACTGATGTATATAAAGGTCCCACGGAAACATAAAGGCCAACAAGCCAGGAATGTTGTCAAATACTACCGCCGAGATATTACGTTGGTTTAGGTTAGGTTAAATTAAGATATTGATGTATATGAAGGTCCCACGGAGAGGTAGAGGCCAACTCGCCAGGAATGTTGTCAAATATTAGTGCCGAGATGTTAGGTTGGGTTAGGTTAGGTAATATTAAGTTATTGATGTATATGAAGGTCCCACGTTGACGTAGAGGCCAACTGGCCAGGAATGTTGTCAAATATTAGTGCCGAGATGTTAGGTTGGTTTAGGTTATGTTAAATTACGTTATTGATGTATATGAAGGCCCCACGGAGACGTAGAGGCCAACTCGCCAGGAATGTTGTCAAATATTACCGCCGAGATGTTAGGTTGGGTTAGGTTAGGTTATATTACGATATTGATGTATATGAAGGTCCCACGGAGACGTAGAGGCCAACTCGCCAGGAATGTTGTCAAATAATAGCGCCGAAATCTTAGGTTGGGTTAGGTCAGGTAATATTATGTTATTGATGTATATGAAGGTCCCACGGAGACGTAGAGGCCAACTCGCCAGGAATGTTGTCAAATATTCCCGCCGAGATGATAGGTTGGGCTAGGTTAGGTTATATTACGTTATTGATGTATATAAACGTCCCACGGAAACATAGAGGCCAACAAGCCAGGAATGTTGTCAAATACTTCCGCCGAGATGTTACGTTGGTTTAGGTTAGGTTAAATTAAGATATTGATGTATATGAAGATCCCACGGAGAGGTAGAGGCCAACTCGCCAGGAATGTTGTCAAATATTAGTGCCGAGATGTTAGGTTGGGTTAGGTTAGGTAATATTAAGTTATTGATGTATATGAAGGTCCCACGGTGACGTAGAGGCCAACTCGCCAGGAATGTTGTCAAATATTACCGCCGATATGATAGGTTGGGCTAGGTTAGGTTATACTACGTTATTGACGTATATGAAGGCCCCACGGAGACGTAGAGGCCAACTCGCCAGGAATGTTGTCAAATAATAGCGCCGAAAGGTTAGGTTGGGTTAGTTTAGGTTATATTATGTTATTGATATATGTGAAGGTGCCACGGAGACATAGAGGCCAACTCGCCAGGAATGTTGTCACATAATAGCGCCGAGTGGTTAGGTCGGGTTATATTAGGTTATATTACGTTATTGATGGATATGAAGGTCCCACGGAGACGTAGAGGCCAACTCGCCAGGAATGTTGTCAAATATTACCGCCGAGATGATAGGTTGGGTTAGGTTAGGTTATATTACGTTATTGATGTATATGAAGGCCCCACGGAGACGTAGAGGCCAACTCGCCAGGAATGTTGTCAAATATTACCGCCGAGATGTTAGGTTGGGTTAGGTTAGGTTATATTAAGTTATTGATGTATATGAAGGTCCCACGGTGACGTAGAGGCCAACTCGCCAGGAATGTTGTCAAATATTACCGCCGATATGATAGGTTGGGCTAGGTTAGGTTGTACTACGTTATTGACGTATATGAAGGCCCCACGGAGACGTAGAGGCCAACTCGCCAGGAATGTTGTCAAATAATAGCGCCGAAAGGTTAGGTTGGGTTAGTTTAGGTTATATTATGTTATTGATATATGTGAAGGTCCCACGGAGACGTAGAGGCCAACTCTCCAGGAATGTTGTCACATAATAGCGCCGAGTGGTTAGGTCGGGTTATATTAGGTTATATTACGTTATTGATGGATATGAAGGTCCCACGGAGACGTAGAGGCCAACTCGCCAGGAATGTTGTCAAATATTACCGCCGAGATGATAGGTTGGGTTAGGTTAGGTTATATTACGTTATTGATGTATATGAAGGCCCCACGGAGACGTAGAGGCCAACTCGCCAGGAATGTTGTCAAATATTACCGCCGAGATGTTAGGTTGGGTTAGGTTAGGTTATATTACGTTATTGATGTATATGAAGGTCCCACGGAGACGTAGAGGCCAACTCGCCAGGAATGTTGTCAAATAATAGCGACGAGATCTTAGGTTGGGTTAGGTCAGGTAATATTATGTTATTTATGTATATAAAGGTCCCACGGAGACGTAGAGGCCAACTCGCGAGGAATGTTGTCAAATATTCCCGCCGAGATGATAGGTTGGGCTAGGTTAGGTTATATTACGTTATTGATGTATATAAACGTCCCACAGAAACATAGAGGCCAACAAGCCGGGAATGTTGTCAAATACTACCGCCGAGATGTTACGTTGGTTTAGGTTAGGTTAAATTAAGATATTGATGTATATGAAGGTCCCACGGAGAGGTAGAGGCCAACTCGCCAGGAATGTTGTCAAATATTAGTGCAGAGATGTTAGGTTAGGTTAGGTTAGGTAATATTAAGTTATTGATGTATATGAAGGTCCCACGGTGACGTAGAGGCCAACTCGCCAGGAATGTTGTCAAATATTACCGCCGATATGGTAGGTTGGGCTAGGTTAGGTTATACTACGTTATTGACGTATATGAAGGCCCCACGGATACGTAGAGGCCAACTCGCCAGGAATGTTGTCAAATATTACCGCCGAGATTTTAGGTTGGTTTAGGTTAGATTAAATTACGTTATTGATGTATATGAAGGTCCCACTGAGACGTAGAGGCCAACTCGCCAGGAATGTTGTCAAATATTAGTGCCGAGATGTTAGGTTGGGTTAAGTTAGGTAATATTACGTTATTGATGTATATGAAGGTCCCACGGTGACGTAGAGGCCAATTCGCCAGGAATGTTGTCAAATATTACCGCCCATGTGTTAGGTTGGGTTAGGTTAGGTTATACTACGTTATTGATGTATATGAAGGCCCCACGGAGACGTAGAGGCCAACTCGGCAGAAATGTTGTCATATATTACCGCCGAGATGATAGGTTGGGTTAGGTTAGGTTATATTACGTTATTGATGTATATGAAGGTCCCACGGAGACGTAGAGGCCAACTCGCCAGGAATGTTGTCAAATAATAGCGCCGAGATCTTAGGTTGGGTTAGGTCAGGTAATATTATGTTATTGATGTATATGAAGGTCCCACGGAGACGTAGAGGCCAACTCGCGAGGAATGTTGTCAAATATTCCCGCCGAGATGATAGGTTGGGCTAGGTTAGGTTATATTACGTTATTGATGTATATAAACGTCCCACGGAAACATAGAGGCCAACAAGTCAGGAATGTTGTCAAATACTACCGCCGAGATGTTACGTTGGTTTAGGTTAGGTTAAATTAAGATATTGATGTATATGAAGGTCCCACGGAGAGGTAGAGGCCAACTCGCCAGGAATGTTGTCAAATATTAGTGCCGAGATGTTAGGTTGGGTTAGGTTAGGTAATATTAAGTTATTGATGTATATGAAGGTCCCACGGTGACGTAGAGGCCAACTCGCCAGGAATGTTGTCAAATATTACCGCCGATATGATACGTTGGGCTAGGTTAGGTTATACTACGTTATTGACGTATATGAAGGCCCCACGGAGACGTAGAGGCCAACTCGCCAGGAATGTTGTCAAATATTAGTTCCGAGAGATTGGGTTGGGTTAGGTTAGGTTATATTACGTTATTGATGTATATAAAGGCCCCGCGGAGACGTAGAGGCCAACCCGCCAGGAATGTTGTCAAATATTAGTGCCGAGATCTTAGGTTGGGTTAGGTCAGGTAATATTATGTTATTGATGTATATGAAGGTCCCACGGAAACATGGAGGCCAACAAGACAGGAATGTTGTCAAATATTACCGCCGAGATGTTACGATGGTTTAGGTTAGGTTAAATTACGTTATTGATGTATATGAAGGTCCCACTGAGAGGTAGAGGCCAACTCGCCAGGAATGTTGTCAAATATTAGTGCCGAGATGTTAGGTTGGGTTAAGTTAGGTAATATTACGTTATTGATGTATATGAAGGTCCCACGGTGACGTAGAGGCCAATTCGCCAGGAATGTTGTCAAATATTACCGCCGATGTGTTAGGTTGGGTTAGGTTAGGTTATACTACGTTTTTGATGTATATGAAGGCCCCACGGAGATGTAGAGGCCAACTCGCCAGGAATGTTGTCAAATATTAGTGCCGAGATCTTAGGTTGGGTTAGGTCAGGTAATATTATGTTATTGATGTATATGAAGGTCCCACGGAAACATGGAGGCCAACAAGACAGGAATGTTGTCAAATATTACCGCCGAGATGTTACGTTGGTTTAGGTTAGGTTAAATTATGTTATTGATGTATATGAAGGTCCCACTGAGAGGTAGAGGCCAACTCGCCAGGAATGTTGTCAAATATTAGTGCCGAGATGTTAGGTTGGGTTAAGTTAGGTAATATTACGTTATTGATGTATATGAAGGTCCCACGGTGACGTAGAGGCCAATTCGCCAGGAATGTTGTCAAATATTACCGCCGATGTGTTAGGTTGGGTTAGGTTAGGTTATACTACGTTATTGATGTATATGAAGGCCCCACGGAGACGTAGAGGCCAACTCGGCAGAAATGTTGTCAAATATTACCGCCGAGATGATAGGTTGGGTTAGGTTAGGTTAAATTAAGATATTGATGTATATGAAGGTCCCGCGGAGAGGTAGAGGCCAACTCGCCAGGAATGTTGTCAAATATTAGTGCCGAGATGTTAGGTTGGGTTAGGTTAGGTAATATTAAGTTATTGATGTATATGAAGGTCCCACGGTGACGTAGAGGCCAACTCGCCAGGAATGTTGTCAAATATTACCGCAGATATGATAGGTTGGGCTAGGTTAGGTTGTACTACGTTATTGACGTATATGAAGGCCCCACGGAGACGTAGAGGCCAACAAGCCAGGAATGTTGTCAAATACTACCGCCGAGATGTTACGTTGGTTTAGGTTAGGTTAAATTAAGATATTGATGTATATGAAGGTCCCACGTAGAGGTAGAGGCCAACTCGCCAGGAATGTTGTCAAATATTAGTGCCGAGATGTTAGGTTGGGTTAGGTTAGGTAATATTAAGTTATTGATGTATATGAAGGTCCCACGGTGACGTAGAGGCCAACTCGCCAGGAATGTTGTCAAATATTAGTGCCGAGATGTTAGGTTGGTTTAGGTTAGGTTATATTACGTTATTGATGTATATAAACGTCCCACGGAAACATAGAGGCCAACAAGCCAGGAATGTTGTCAAATACTTCCGCCGAGATGTTACGTTGGTTTAGGTTAGGTTAAATTAAGATATTGATGTATATGAAGATCCCACGGAGAGGTAGAGGCCAACTCGCCAGGAATGTTGTCAAATATTAGTGCCGAGATGTTAGGTTGGGTTAGGTTAGGTAATATTAAGTTATTGATGTATATGAAGGTCCCACGGTGACGTAGAGGCCAACTCGCCAGGAATGTTGTCAAATATTACCGCCGATATGATAGGTTGGGCTAGGTTAGGTTATACTACGTTATTGACGTATATGAAGGCCCCACGGAGACGTAGAGGCCAACTCGCCAGGAATGTTGTCAAATAATAGCGCCGAAAGGTTAGGTTGGGTTAGTTTAGGTTATATTATGTTATTGATATATGTGAAGGTGCCACGGAGACGTAGAGGCCAACTCGCCAGGAATGTTGTCACATAATAGCGCCGAGTGGTTAGGTCGGGTTATATTAGGTTATATTACGTTATTGATGGATATGAAGGTCCCACGGAGACGTAGAGGCCAACTCGCCAGGAATGTTGTCAAATATTACCGCCGAGATGATAGGTTGGGTTAGGTTAGGTTATATTACGTTATTGATGTATATGAAGGCCCCACGGAGACGTAGAGGCCAACTCGCCAGGAATGTTGTCAAATATTACCGCCGAGATGTTAGGTTGGGTTAGGTTAGGTTATATTAAGTTATTGATGTATATGAAGGTCCCACGGTGACGTAGAGGCCAACTCGCCAGGAATGTTGTCAAATATTACCGCCGATATGATAGGTTGGGCTAGGTTAGGTTGTACTACGTTATTGACGTATATGAAGGCCCCACGGAGACGTAGAGGCCAACTCGCCAGGAATGTTGTCAAATAATAGCGCCGAAAGGTTAGGTTGGGTTAGTTTAGGTTATATTATGTTATTGATATATGTGAAGGTCCCACGGAGACGTAGAGGCCAACTCTCCAGGAATGTTGTCACATAATAGCGCCGAGTGGTTAGGTCGGGTTATATTAGGTTATATTACGTTATTGATGGATATGAAGGTCCCACGGAGACGTAGAGGCCAACTCGCGAGGAATGTTGTCAAATATTAGTGCAGAGATGTTAGGTTAGGTTAGGTTAGGTAATATTAAGTTATTGATGTATATGAAGGTCCCACGGTGACGTAGAGGCCAACTCGCCAGGAATGTTGTCAAATATTACCGCCGATATGGTAGGTTGGGCTAGGTTAGGTTATACTACGTTATTGACGTATATGAAGGCCCCACGGATACGTAGAGGCCAACTCGCCAGGAATGTTGTCAAATATTACCGCCGAGATTTTAGGTTGGTTTAGGTTAGGTTAAATTACGTTATTGATGTATATGAAGGTCCCACTGAGACGTAGAGGCCAACTCGCCAGGAATGTTGTCAAATATTAGTGCCGAGATGTTAGGTTGGGTTAAGTTAGGTAATATTACGTTATTGATGTATATGAAGGTCCCACGGTGACGTAGAGGCCAATTCGCCAGGAATGTTGTCAAATATTACCGCCCATGTGTTAGGTTGGGTTAGGTTAGGTTATACTACGTTATTGATGTATATGAAGGCCCCACGGAGACGTAGAGGCCAACTCGGCAGAAATGTTGTCATATATTACCGCCGAGATGATAGGTTGGGTTAGGTTAGGTTATATTACGTTATTGATGTATATGAAGGTCCCACGGAGACGTAGAGGCCAACTCGCCAGGAATGTTGTCAAATAATAGCGCCGAGATCTTAGGTTGGGTTAGGTCAGGTAATATTATGTTATTGATGTATATGAAGGTCCCACGGAGACGTAGAGGCCAACTCGCGAGGAATGTTGTCAAATATTCCCGCCGAGATGATAGGTTGGGCTAGGTTAGGTTATATTACGTTATTGATGTATATAAACGTCCCACGGAAACATAGAGGCCAACAAGTCAGGAATGTTGTCAAATACTACCGCCGAGATGTTACGTTGGTTTAGGTTAGGTTAAATTAAGATATTGATGTATATGAAGGTCCCACGGAGAGGTAGAGGCCAACTCGCCAGGAATGTTGTCAAATATTAGTGCCGAGATGTTAGGTTGGGTTAGGTTAGGTAATATTAAGTTATTGATGTATATGAAGGTCCCACGGTGACGTAGAGGCCAACTCGCCAGGAATGTTGTCAAATATTACCGCCGATATGATACGTTGGGCTAGGTTAGGTTATACTACGTTATTGACGTATATGAAGGCCCCACGGAGACGTAGAGGCCAACTCGCCAGGAATGTTGTCAAATATTAGTTCCGAGAGATTGGGTTGGGTTAGGTTAGGTTATATTACGTTATTGATGTATATAAAGGCCCCGCGGAGACGTAGAGGCCAACCCGCCAGGAATGTTGTCAAATATTAGTGCCGAGATCTTAGGTTGGGTTAGGTCAGGTAATATTATGTTATTGATGTATATGAAGGTCCCACGGAAACATGGAGGCCAACAAGACAGGAATGTTGTCAAATATTGCCGCCGAGATGTTACGTTGGTTTAGGTTAGGTTAAATTACGTTATTGATGTATATGAAGGTCCCACTGAGAGGTAGAGGCCAACTCGCCAGGAATGTTGTCAAATATTAGTGCCGAGATGTTAGGTTGGGTTAAGTTAGGTAATATTACGTTATTGATGTATATGAAGGTCCCACGGTGACGTAGAGGCCAATTCGCCAGGAATGTTGTCAAATATTACCGCCGATGTGTTAGGTTCGGTTAGGTTAGGTTATACTACGTTATTGATGTATATGAAGGCCCCACGGAGATGTAGAGGCCAACTCGCCAGGAATGTTGTCAAATATTACCGCCGAGATCATAGGTTGGGTTAGGTTAGGTTATATTACGTTATTGATGTATATGAAGGTCCTACGGAGACGTAGAGGCCAACTCGCCAGTAATGTTGTCAAATATTAGTGCCGAGATCTTAGGTTGGGTTAGGTCAGGTAATATTATGTTATTGATGTATATGAAGGTCCCACGGAAACATGGAGGCCAACAAGACAGGAATGTTGTCAAATATTACCGCCGAGATGTTACGATGGTTTAGGTTAGGTTAAATTACGTTATTGATGTATATGAAGGTCCCACTGAGAGGTAGAGGCCAACTCGCCAGGAATGTTGTCAAATATTAGTGCCGAGATGTTAGGTTGGGTTAAGTTAGGTAATATTACGTTATTGATGTATATGAAGGTCCCACGGTGACGTAGAGGCCAATTCGCCAGGAATGTTGTCAAATATTACCGCCGATGTGTTAGGTTGGGTTAGGTTAGGTTATACTACGTTTTTGATGTATATGAAGGCCCCACGGAGATGTAGAGGCCAACTCGCCAGGAATGTTGTCAAATATTAGTGCCGAGATCTTAGGTTGGGTTAGGTCAGGTAATATTATGTTATTGATGTATATGAAGGTCCCACGGAAACATGGAGGCCAACAAGACAGGAATGTTGTCAAATATTACCGCCGAGATGTTACGTTGGTTTAGGTTAGGTTAAATTATGTTATTGATGTATATGAAGGTCCCACTGAGAGGTAGAGGCCAACTCGCCAGGAATGTTGTCAAATATTAGTGCCGAGATGTTAGGTTGGGTTAAGTTAGGTAATATTACGTTATTGATGTATATGAAGGTCCCACGGTGACGTAGAGGCCAATTCGCCAGGAATGTTGTCAAATATTACCGCCGATGTGTTAGGTTGGGTTAGGTTAGGTTATACTACGTTATTGATGTATATGAAGGCCCCACGGAGACGTAGAGGCCAACTCGGCAGAAATGTTGTCAAATATTACCGCCGAGATGATAGGTTGGGTTAGGTTAGGTTAAATTAAGATATTGATGTATATGAAGGTCCCACGGAGAGGTAGAGGCCAACTCGCCAGGAATGTTGTCAAATATTAGTGCCGAGATGTTAGGTTGGGTTAGGTTAGGTAATATTAAGTTATTGATGTATATGAAGGTCCCACGGTGACGTAGAGGCCAACTCGCCAGGAATGTTGTCAAATATTACCGCAGATATGATAGGTTGGGCTAGGTTAGGTTGTACTACGTTATTGACGTATATGAAGGCCCCACGGAGACGTAGAGGCCAACAAGCCAGGAATGTTGTCAAATACTACCGCCGAGATGTTACGTTGGTTTAGGTTAGGTTAAATTAAGATATTGATGTATATGAAGGTCCCACGTAGAGGTAGAGGCCAACTCGCCAGGAATGTTGTCAAATATTAGTGCCGAGATGTTAGGTTGGGTTAGGTTAGGTAATATTAAGTTATTGATGTATATGAAGGTCCCACGGTGACGTAGAGGCCAACTCGCCAGGAATGTTGTCAAATATTAGTGCCGAGATGTTAGGTTGGTTTAGGTTAGGTTATATTACGTTATTGATGTATATAAACGTCCCACGGAAACATAGAGGCCAACAAGCCAGGAATGTTGTCAAATACTTCCGCCGAGATGTTACGTTGGTTTAGGTTAGGTTAAATTAAGATATTGATGTATATGAAGATCCCACGGAGAGGTAGAGGCCAACTCGCCAGGAATGTTGTCAAATATTAGTGCCGAGATGTTAGGTTGGGTTAGGTTAGGTAATATTAAGTTATTGATGTATATGAAGGTCCCACGGTGACGTAGAGGCCAACTCGCCAGGAATGTTGTCAAATATTACCGCCGATATGATAGGTTGGGCTAGGTTAGGTTATACTACGTTATTGACGTATATGAAGGCCCCACGGAGACGTAGAGGCCAACTCGCCAGGAATGTTGTCAAATAATAGCGCCGAAAGGTTAGGTTGGGTTAGTTTAGGTTATATTATGTTATTGATATATGTGAAGGTGCCACGGAGACGTAGAGGCCAACTCGCCAGGAATGTTGTCACATAATAGCGCCGAGTGGTTAGGTCGGGTTATATTAGGTTATATTACGTTATTGATGGATATGAAGGTCCCACGGAGACGTAGAGGCCAACTCGCCAGGAATGTTGTCAAATATTACCGCCGAGATGATAGGTTGGGTTAGGTTAGGTTATATTACGTTATTGATGTATATGAAGGCCCCACGGAGACGTAGAGGCCAACTCGCCAGGAATGTTGTCAAATATTACCGCCGAGATGTTAGGTTGGGTTAGGTTAGGTTATATTAAGTTATTGATGTATATGAAGGTCCCACGGTGACGTAGAGGCCAACTCGCCAGGAATGTTGTCAAATATTACCGCCGATATGATAGGTTGGGCTAGGTTAGGTTGTACTACGTTATTGACGTATATGAAGGCCCCACGGAGACGTAGAGGCCAACTCGCCAGGAATGTTGTCAAATAATAGCGCCGAAAGGTTAGGTTGGGTTAGTTTAGGTTATATTATGTTATTGATATATGTGAAGGTCCCACGGAGACGTAGAGGCCAACTCTCCAGGAATGTTGTCACATAATAGCGCCGAGTGGTTAGGTCGGGTTATATTAGGTTATATTACGTTATTGATGGATATGAAGGTCCCACGGAGACGTAGAGGCCAACTCGCCAGGAATGTTGTCAAATATTACCGCCGAGATGATAGGTTGGGTTAGGTTAGGTTATATTACGTTATTGATGTATATGAAGGCCCCACGGAGACGTAGAGGCCAACTCGCCAGGAATGTTGTCAAATATTACCGCCGAGATGTTAGGTTGGGTTAGGTTAGGTTATATTACGTTATTGATGTATATGAAGGTCCCACGGAGACGTAGAGGCCAACTCGCCAGGAATGTTGTCAAATAATAGCGCCGAGATCTTAGGTTGGGTTAGGTCAGGTAATATTATGTTATTGATGTATATGAAGGTCCCACGGAGACGTAGAGGCCAACTCGCGAGGAATGTTGTCAAATATTCCCGCCGAGATGATAGGTTGGGCTAGGTTAGGTTATATTACGTTATTGATGTATATAAACGTCCCACGGAAACATAGAGGCCAACAAGTCAGGAATGTTGTCAAATACTACCGCCGAGATGTTACGTTGGTTTAGGTTAGGTTAAATTAAGATATTGATGTATATGAAGGTCCCACGGAGAGGTAGAGGCCAACTCGCCAGGAATGTTGTCAAATATTAGTGCCGAGATGTTAGGTTGGGTTAGGTTAGGTAATATTAAGTTATTGATGTATATGAAGGTCCCACGGTGACGTAGAGGCCAACTCGCCAGGAATGTTGTCAAATATTACCGCCGATATGATACGTTGGGCTAGGTTAGGTTATACTACGTTATTGACGTATATGAAGGCCCCACGGAGACGTAGAGGCCAACTCGCCAGGAATGTTGTCAAATATTAGTTCCGAGAGATTGGGTTGGGTTAGGTTAGGTTATATTACGTTATTGATGTATATAAAGGCCCCGCGGAGACGTAGAGGCCAACCCGCCAGGAATGTTGTCAAATATTAGTGCCGAGATCTTAGGTTGGGTTAGGTCAGGTAATATTATGTTATTGATGTATATGAAGGTCCCACGGAAACATGGAGGCCAACAAGACAGGAATGTTGTCAAATATTGCCGCCGAGATGTTACGTTGGTTTAGGTTAGGTTAAATTACGTTATTGATGTATATGAAGGTCCCACTGAGAGGTAGAGGCCAACTCGCCAGGAATGTTGTCAAATATTAGTGCCGAGATGTTAGGTTGGGTTAAGTTAGGTAATATTACGTTATTGATGTATATGAAGGTCCCACGGTGACGTAGAGGCCAATTCGCCAGGAATGTTGTCAAATATTACCGCCGATGTGTTAGGTTCGGTTAGGTTAGGTTATACTACGTTATTGATGTATATGAAGGCCCCACGGAGATGTAGAGGCCAACTCGCCAGGAATGTTGTCAAATATTACCGCCGAGATCATAGGTTGGGTTAGGTTAGGTTATATTACGTTATTGATGTATATGAAGGTCCTACGGAGACGTAGAGGCCAACTCGCCAGTAATGTTGTCAAATATTAGTGCCGAGATCTTAGGTTGGGTTAGGTCAGGTAATATTATGTTATTGATGTATATGAAGGTCCCACGGAAACATGGAGGCCAACAAGACAGGAATGTTGTCAAATATTACCGCCGAGATGTTACGATGGTTTAGGTTAGGTTAAATTACGTTATTGATGTATATGAAGGTCCCACTGAGAGGTAGAGGCCAACTCGCCAGGAATGTTGTCAAATATTAGTGCCGAGATGTTAGGTTGGGTTAAGTTAGGTAATATTACGTTATTGATGTATATGAAGGTCCCACGGTGACGTAGAGGCCAATTCGCCAGGAATGTTGTCAAATATTACCGCCGATGTGTTAGGTTGGGTTAGGTTAGGTTATACTACGTTTTTGATGTATATGAAGGCCCCACGGAGATGTAGAGGCCAACTCGCCAGGAATGTTGTCAAATATTAGTGCCGAGATCTTAGGTTGGGTTAGGTCAGGTAATATTATGTTATTGATGTATATGAAGGTCCCACGGAAACATGGAGGCCAACAAGACAGGAATGTTGTCAAATATTACCGCCGAGATGTTACGTTGGTTTAGGTTAGGTTAAATTATGTTATTGATGTATAGGAAGGTCCCACTGAGAGGTAGAGGCCAACTCGCCAGGAATGTTGTCAAATATTAGTGCCGAGATGTTAGGTTGGGTTAAGTTAGGTAATATTACGTTATTGATGTATATGAAGGTCCCACGGTGACGTAGAGGCCAATTCGCCAGGAATGTTGTCAAATATTACCGCCGATGTGTTAGGTTGGGTTAGGTTAGGTTATACTACGTTATTGATGTATATGAAGGCCCCACGGAGACGTAGAGGCCAACTCGGCAGAAATGTTGTCAAATATTACCGCCGAGATGATAGGTTGGGTTAGGTTAGGTTAAATTAAGATATTGATGTATATGAAGGTCCCACGGAGAGGTAGAGGCCAACTCGCCAGGAATGTTGTCAAATATTAGTGCCGAGATGTTAGGTTGGGTTAGGTTAGGTAATATTAAGTTATTGATGTATATGAAGGTCCCACGGTGACGTAGAGGCCAACTCGCCAGGAATGTTGTCAAATATTACCGCAGATATGATAGGTTGGGCTAGGTTAGGTTGTACTACGTTATTGACGTATATGAAGGCCCCACGGAGACGTAGAGGCCAACAAGCCAGGAATGTTGTCAAATACTACCGCCGAGATGTTACGTTGGTTTAGGTTAGGTTAAATTAAGATATTGATGTATATGAAGGTCCCACGTAGAGGTAGAGGCCAACTCGCCAGGAATGTTGTCAAATATTAGTGCCGAGATGTTAGGTTGTGTTAGGTTAGGTAATATTAAGTTATTGATGTATATGAAGGTCCCACGGTGACGTAGAGGCCAACTCGCCAGGAATGTTGTCAAATATTAGTGCCGAGATGTTAGGTTGGTTTAGGTTAGGTTATATTACGTTATTGATGTATATAAACGTCCCACGGAAACATAGAGGCCAACAAGCCAGGAATGTTGTCAAATACTTCCGCCGAGATGTTACGTTGGTTTAGGTTAGGTTAAATTAAGATATTGATGTATATGAAGATCCCACGGAGAGGTAGAGGCCAACTCGCCAGGAATGTTGTCAAATATTAGTGCCGAGATGTTAGGTTGGGTTAGGTTAGGTAATATTAAGTTATTGATGTATATGAAGGTCCCACGGTGACGTAGAGGCCAACTCGCCAGGAATGTTGTCAAATATTACCGCCGATATGATAGGTTGGGCTAGGTTAGGTTATACTACGTTATTGACGTATATGAAGGCCCCACGGAGACGTAGAGGCCAACTCGCCAGGAATGTTGTCAAATAATAGCGCCGAAAGGTTAGGTTGGGTTAGTTTAGGTTATATTATGTTATTGATATATGTGAAGGTGCCACGGAGACGTAGAGGCCAACTCGCCAGGAATGTTGTCACATAATAGCGCCGAGTGGTTAGGTCGGGTTATATTAGGTTATATTACGTTATTGATGGATATGAAGGTCCCACGGAGACGTAGAGGCCAACTCGCCAGGAATGTTGTCAAATATTACCGCCGAGATGATAGGTTGGGTTAGGTTAGGTTATATTACGTTATTGATGTATATGAAGGCCCCACGGAGACGTAGAGGCCACCTCGCCAGGAATGTTGTCAAATATTACCGCCGAGATGTTAGGTTGGGTTAGGTTAGGTTATATTAAGTTATTGATGTATATGAAGGTCCCACGGTGACGTAGAGGCCAACTCGCCAGGAATGTTGTCAAATATTACCGCCGATATGATAGGTTGGGCTAGGTTAGGTTGTACTACGTTATTGACGTATATGAAGGCCCCACGGAGACGTAGAGGCCAACTCGCCAGGAATGTTGTCAAATAATAGCGCCGAAAGGTTAGGTTGGGTTAGTTTAGGTTATATTATGTTATTGATATATGTGAAGGTCCCACGGAGACGTAGAGGCCAACTCTCCAGGAATGTTGTCACATAATAGCGCCGAGTGGTTAGGTCGGGTTATATTAGGTTATATTACGTTATTGATGGATATGAAGGTCCCACGGAGACGTAGAGGCCAACTCGCCAGGAATGTTGTCAAATATTACCGCCGAGATGATAGGTTGGGTTAGGTTAGGTTATATTACGTTATTGATGTATATGAAGGCCCCACGGAGACGTAGAGGCCAACTCGCCAGGAATGTTGTCAAATATTACCGCCGAGATGTTAGGTTGGGTTAGGTTAGGTTATATTACGTTATTGATGTATATGAAGGTCCCACGGAGACGTAGAGGCCAACTCGCCAGGAATGTTGTCAAATAATAGCGACGAGATCTTAGGTTGGGTTAGGTCAGGTAATATTATGTTATTTATGTATATAAAGGTCCCACGGAGACGTAGAGGCCAACTCGCGAGGAATGTTGTCAAATATTCCCGCCGAGATGATAGGTTGGGCTAGGTTAGGTTATATTACGTTATTGATGTATATAAACGTCCCACGGAAACATAGAGGCCAACAAGCCGGGAATGTTGTCAAATACTACCGCCGAGATGTTACGTTGGTTTAGGTTAGGTTAAATTAAGATATTGATGTATATGAAGGTCCCACGGAGAGGTAGAGGCCAACTCGCCAGGAATGTTGTCAAATATTAGTGCAGAGATGTTAGGTTAGGTTAGGTTAGGTAATATTAAGTTATTGATGTATATGAAGGTCCCACGGTGACGTAGAGGCCAACTCGCCAGGAATGTTGTCAAATATTACCGCCGATATGGTAGGTTGGGCTAGGTTAGGTTATACTACGTTATTGACGTATATGAAGGCCCCACGGATACGTAGAGGCCAACTCGCCAGGAATGTTGTCAAATATTACCGCCGAGATTTTAGGTTGGTTTAGGTTAGGTTAAATTACGTTATTGATGTATATGAAGGTCCCACTGAGACGTAGAGGCCAACTCGCCAGGAATGTTGTCAAATATTAGTGCCGAGATGTTAGGTTGGGTTAAGTTAGGTAATATTACGTTATTGATGTATATGAAGGTCCCACGGTGACGTAGAGGCCAACTCGCCAGGAATGTTGTCAAATATTACCGCCGATATGATACGTTGGGCTAGGTTAGGTTATACTACGTTATTGACGTATATGAAGGCCCCACGGAGACGTAGAGGCCAACTCGCCAGGAATGTTGTCAAATATTAGTTCCGAGAGATTGGGTTGGGTTAGGTTAGGTTATATTACGTTATTGATGTATATAAAGGCCCCGCGGAGACGTAGAGGCCAACCCGCCAGGAATGTTGTCAAATATTAGTGCCGAGATCTTAGGTTGGGTTAGGTCAGGTAATATTATGTTATTGATGTATATGAAGGTCCCACGGAAACATGGAGGCCAACAAGACAGGAATGTTGTCAAATATTGCCGCCGAGATGTTACGTTGGTTTAGGTTAGGTTAAATTACGTTATTGATCTATATGAAGGTCCCACTGAGAGGTAGAGGCCAACTCGCCAGGAATGTTGTCAAATATTAGTGCCGAGATGTTAGGTTGGGTTAAGTTAGGTAATATTACGTTATTGATGTATATGAAGGTCCCACGGTGACGTAGAGGCCAATTCGCCAGGAATGTTGTCAAATATTACCGCCGATGTGTTAGGTTCGGTTAGGTTAGGTTATACTACGTTATTGATGTATATGAAGGCCCCACGGAGATGTAGAGGCCAACTCGCCAGGAATGTTGTCAAATATTACCGCCGAGATCATAGGTTGGGTTAGGTTAGGTTATATTACGTTATTGATGTATATGAAGGTCCTACGGAGACGTAGAGGCCAACTCGCCAGTAATGTTGTCAAATATTAGTGCCGAGATCTTAGGTTGGGTTAGGTCAGGTAATATTATGTTATTGATGTATATGAAGGTCCCACGGAAACATGGAGGCCAACAAGACAGGAATGTTGTCAAATATTACCGCCGAGATGTTACGATGGTTTAGGTTAGGTTAAATTACGTTATTGATGTATATGAAGGTCCCACTGAGAGGTAGAGGCCAACTCGCCAGGAATGTTGTCAAATATTAGTGCCGAGATGTTAGGTTGGGTTAAGTTAGGTAATATTACGTTATTGATGTATATGAATGTCCCACGGTGACGTAGAGGCCAATTCGCCAGGAATGTTGTCAAATATTACCGCCGATGTGTTAGGTTGGGTTAGGTTAGGTTATACTACGTTATTGATGTATATGAAGGCCCCACGGAGATGTAGAGGCCAACTCGCCAGGAATGTTGTCAAATATTAGTGCCGAGATCTTAGGTTGGGTTAGGTCAGGTAATATTATGTTATTGATGTATATGAAGGTCCCACGGAAACATGGAGGCCAACAAGACAGGAATGTTGTCAAATATTACCGCCGAGATGTTACGTTGGTTTAGGTTAGGTTAAATTATGTTATTGATGTATATGAAGGTCCCACTGAGAGGTAGAGGCCAACTCGCCAGGAATGTTGTCAAATATTAGTGCCGAGATGTTAGGTTGGGTTAAGTTAGGTAATATTACGTTATTGATGTATATGAAGGTCCCACGGTGACGTAGAGGCCAATTCGCCAGGAATGTTGTCAAATATTACCGCCGATGTGTTAGGTTGGGTTAGGTTAGGTTATACTACGTTATTGATGTATATGAAGGCCCCACGGAGACGTAGAGGCCAACTCGGCAGAAATGTTGTCAAATATTACCGCCGAGATGATAGGTTGGGTTAGGTTAGGTTAAATTAAGATATTGATGTATATGAAGGTCCCACGGAGAGGTAGAGGCCAACTCGCCAGGAATGTTGTCAAATATTAGTGCCGAGATGTTAGGTTGGGTTAGGTTAGGTAATATTAAGTTATTGATGTATATGAAGGTCCCACGGTGACGTAGAGGCCAACTCGCCAGGAATGTTGTCAAATATTACCGCAGATATGATAGGTTGGGCTAGGTTAGGTTGTACTACGTTATTGACGTATATGAAGGCCCCACGGAGACGTAGAGGCCAACAAGCCAGGAATGTTGTCAAATACTACCGCCGAGATGTTACGTTGGTTTAGGTTAGGTTAAATTAAGATATTGATGTATATGAAGGTCCCACGTAGAGGTAGAGGCCAACTCGCCAGGAATGTTGTCAAATATTAGTGCCGAGATGTTAGGTTGGGTTAGGTTAGGTAATATTAAGTTATTGATGTATATGAAGGTCCCACGGTGACGTAGAGGCCAACTCGCCAGGAATGTTGTCAAATATTACCGCCGATATGATAGGTTGGGCTAGGTTAGGTTATACTACGTTATTGACGTATATGAAGGCCCCACGGAGACGTAGAGGCCAACTCGCCAGGAATGTTGTCAAATAATAGCGCCGAAAGGTTAGGTTGGGTTAGTTTAGGTTATATTATGTTATTGATATATGTGAAGGTGCCACGGAGACGTAGAGGCCAACTCGCCAGGAATGTTGTCACATAATAGCGCCGAGTGGTTAGGTCGGGTTATATTAGGTTATATTACGTTATTGATGGATATGAAGGTCCCACGGAGACGTAGAGGCCAACTCGCCAGGAATGTTGTCAAATATTACCGCCGAGATGATAGGTTGGGTTAGGTTAGGTTATATTACGTTATTGATGTATATGAAGGCCCCACGGAGACGTAGAGGCCAACTCGCCAGGAATGTTGTCAAATATTACCGCCGAGATGTTAGGTTGGGTTAGGTTAGGTTATATTAAGTTATTGATGTATATGAAGGTCCCACGGTGACGTAGAGGCCAACTCGCCAGGAATGTTGTCAAATATTACCGCCGATATGATAGGTTGGGCTAGGTTAGGTTGTACTACGTTATTGACGTATATGAAGGCCCCACGGAGACGTAGAGGCCAACTCGCCAGGAATGTTGTCAAATAATAGCGCCGAAAGGTTAGGTTGGGTTAGTTTAGGTTATATTATGTTATTGATATATGTGAAGGTCCCACGGAGACGTAGAGGCCAACTCTCCAGGAATGTTGTCACATAATAGCGCCGAGTGGTTAGGTCGGGTTATATTAGGTTATATTACGTTATTGATGGATATGAAGGTCCCACGGAGACGTAGAGGCCAACTCGCCAGGAATGTTGTCAAATATTACCGCCGAGATGATAGGTTGGGTTAGGTTAGGTTATATTACGTTATTGATGTATATGAAGGCCCCACGGAGACGTAGAGGCCAACTCGCCAGGAATGTTGTCAAATATTACCGCCGAGATGTTAGGTTGGGTTAGGTTAGGTTATATTACGTTATTGATGTATATGAAGGTCCCACGGAGACGTAGAGGCCAACTCGCCAGGAATGTTGTCAAATAATAGCGCCGAGATCTTAGGTTGGGTTAGGTCAGGTAATATTATGTTATTGATGTATATGAAGGTCCCACGGAGACGTAGAGGCCAACTCGCGAGGAATGTTGTCAAATATTCCCGCCGAGATGATAGGTTGGGCTAGGTTAGGTTATATTACGTTATTGATGTATATAAACGTCCCACGGAAACATAGAGGCCAACAAGTCAGGAATGTTGTCAAATACTACCGCCGAGATGTTACGTTGGTTTAGGTTAGGTTAAATTAAGATATTGATGTATATGAAGGTCCCACGGAGAGGTAGAGGCCAACTCGCCAGGAATGTTGTCAAATATTAGTGCCGAGATGTTAGGTTGGGTTAGGTTAGGTAATATTAAGTTATTGATGTATATGAAGGTCCCACGGTGACGTAGAGGCCAACTCGCCAGGAATGTTGTCAAATATTACCGCCGATATGATACGTTGGGCTAGGTTAGGTTATACTACGTTATTGACGTATATGAAGGCCCCACGGAGACGTAGAGGCCAACTCGCCAGGAATGTTGTCAAATATTAGTTCCGAGAGATTGGGTTGGGTTAGGTTAGGTTATATTACGTTATTGATGTATATAAAGGCCCCGCGGAGACGTAGAGGCCAACCCGCCAGGAATGTTGTCAAATATTAGTGCCGAGATCTTAGGTTGGGTTAGGTCAGGTAATATTATGTTATTGATGTATATGAAGGTCCCACGGAAACATGGAGGCCAACAAGACAGGAATGTTGTCAAATATTGCCGCCGAGATGTTACGTTGGTTTAGGTTAGGTTAAATTACGTTATTGATGTATATGAAGGTCCCACTGAGAGGTAGAGGCCAACTCGCCAGGAATGTTGTCAAATATTAGTGCCGAGATGTTAGGTTGGGTTAAGTTAGGTAATATTACGTTATTGATGTATATGAAGGTCCCACGGTGACGTAGAGGCCAATTCGCCAGGAATGTTGTCAAATATTACCGCCGATGTGTTAGGTTCGGTTAGGTTAGGTTATACTACGTTATTGATGTATATGAAGGCCCCACGGAGATGTAGAGGCCAACTCGCCAGGAATGTTGTCAAATATTACCGCCGAGATCATAGGTTGGGTTAGGTTAGGTTATATTACGTTATTGATGTATATGAAGGTCCTACGGAGACGTAGAGGCCAACTCGCCAGTAATGTTGTCAAATATTAGTGCCGAGATCTTAGGTTGGGTTAGGTCAGGTAATATTATGTTATTGATGTATATGAAGGTCCCACGGAAACATGGAGGCCAACAAGACAGGAATGTTGTCAAATATTACCGCCGAGATGTTACGATGGTTTAGGTTAGGTTAAATTACGTTATTGATGTATATGAAGGTCCCACTGAGAGGTAGAGGCCAACTCGCCAGGAATGTTGTCAAATATTAGTGCCGAGATGTTAGGTTGGGTTAAGTTAGGTAATATTACGTTATTGATGTATATGAAGGTCCCACGGTGACGTAGGGGCCAATTCGCCAGGAATGTTGTCAAATATTACCGCCGATGTGTTAGGTTGGGTTAGGTTAGGTTATACTACGTTTTTGATGTATATGAAGGCCCCACGGAGATGTAGAGGCCAACTCGCCAGGAATGTTGTCAAATATTAGTGCCGAGATCTTAGGTTGGGTTAGGTCAGGTAATATTATGTTATTGATGTATATGAAGGTCCCACGGAAACATGGAGGCCAACAAGACAGGAATGTTGTCAAATATTACCGCCGAGATGTTACGTTGGTTTAGGTTAGGTTAAATTATGTTATTGATGTATAGGAAGGTCCCACTGAGAGGTAGAGGCCAACTCGCCAGGAATGTTGTCAAATATTAGTGCCGAGATGTTAGGTTGGGTTAAGTTAGGTAATATTACGTTATTGATGTATATGAAGGTCCCACGGTGACGTAGAGGCCAACTCGCCAGGAATGTTGTCAAATATTACCGCCGATATGATACGTTGGGCTAGGTTAGGTTATACTACGTTATTGACGTATATGAAGGCCCCACGGAGACGTAGAGGCCAACTCGCCAGGAATGTTGTCAAATATTAGTTCCGAGAGATTGGGTTGGGTTAGGTTAGGTTATATTACGTTATTGATGTATATAAAGGCCCCGCGGAGACGTAGAGGCCAACCCGCCAGGAATGTTGTCAAATATTAGTGCCGAGATCTTAGGTTGGGTTAGGTCAGGTAATATTATGTTATTGATGTATATGAAGGTCCCACGGAAACATGGAGGCCAACAAGACAGGAATGTTGTCAAATATTGCCGCCGAGATGTTACGTTGGTTTAGGTTAGGTTAAATTACGTTATTGATGTATATGAAGGTCCCACTGAGAGGTAGAGGCCAACTCGCCAGGAATGTTGTCAAATATTAGTGCCGAGATGTTAGGTTGGGTTAAGTTAGGTAATATTACGTTATTGATGTATATGAAGGTCCCACGGTGACGTAGAGGCCAATTCGCCAGGAATGTTGTCAAATATTACCGCCGATGTGTTAGGTTCGGTTAGGTTAGGTTATACTACGTTATTGATGTATATGAAGGCCCCACGGAGATGTAGAGGCCAACTCGCCAGGAATGTTGTCAAATATTACCGCCGAGATCATAGGTTGGGTTAGGTTAGGTTATATTACGTTATTGATGTATATGAAGGTCCTACGGAGACGTAGAGGCCAACTCGCCAGTAATGTTGTCAAATATTAGTGCCGAGATCTTAGGTTGGGTTAGGTCAGGTAATATTATGTTATTGATGTATATGAAGGTCCCACGGAAACATGGAGGCCAACAAGACAGGAATGTTGTCAAATATTACCGCCGAGATGTTAC
The DNA here is from genome assembly GCA_963969225.1 of Xylocopa violacea. Taxonomy (NCBI): domain Eukaryota; kingdom Metazoa; phylum Arthropoda; class Insecta; order Hymenoptera; family Apidae; genus Xylocopa; species Xylocopa violacea. The sequence continues at coordinate 4,813,795 of CAXAJV010001082.1, forward strand.
GATGGTTTAGGTTAGGTTAAATTACGTTATTGATGTATATGAAGGTCCCACTGAGAGGTAGAGGCCAACTCGCCAGGAATGTTGTCAAATATTAGTGCCGAGATGTTAGGTTGGGTTAAGTTAGGTAATATTACGTTATTGATGTATATGAAGGTCCCACGGTGACGTAGAGGCCAATTCGCCAGGAATGTTGTCAAATATTACCGCCGATGTGTTAGGTTGGGTTAGGTTAGGTTATACTACGTTTTTGATGTATATGAAGGCCCCACGGAGATGTAGAGGCCAACTCGCCAGGAATGTTGTCAAATATTAGTGCCGAGATCTTAGGTTGGGTTAGGTCAGGTAATATTATGTTATTGATGTATATGAAGGTCCCACGGAAACATGGAGGCCAACAAGACAGGAATGTTGTCAAATATTACCGCCGAGATGTTACGTTGGTTTAGGTTAGGTTAAATTATGTTATTGATGTATAGGAAGGTCCCACTGAGAGGTAGAGGCCAACTCGCCAGGAATGTTGTCAAATATTAGTGCCGAGATGTTAGGTTGGGTTAAGTTAGGTAATATTACGTTATTGATGTATATGAAGGTCCCACGGTGACGTAGAGGCCAATTCGCCAGGAATGTTGTCAAATATTACCGCCGATGTGTTAGGTTGGGTTAGGTTAGGTTATACTACGTTATTGATGTATATGAAGGCCCCACGGAGACGTAGAGGCCAACTCGGCAGAAATGTTGTCAAATATTACCGCCGAGATGATAGGTTGGGTTAGGTTAGGTTAAATTAAGATATTGATGTATATGAAGGTCCCACGGAGAGGTAGAGGCCAACTCGCCAGGAATGTTGTCAAATATTAGTGCCGAGATGTTAGGTTGGGTTAGGTTAGGTAATATTAAGTTATTGATGTATATGAAGGTCCCACGGTGACGTAGAGGCCAACTCGCCAGGAATGTTGTCAAATATTACCGCAGATATGATAGGTTGGGCTAGGTTAGGTTGTACTACGTTATTGACGTATATGAAGGCCCCACGGAGACGTAGAGGCCAACAAGCCAGGAATGTTGTCAAATACTACCGCCGAGATGTTACGTTGGTTTAGGTTAGGTTAAATTAAGATATTGATGTATATGAAGGTCCCACGTAGAGGTAGAGGCCAACTCGCCAGGAATGTTCTCAAATATTAGTGCCGAGATGTTAGGTTGTGTTAGGTTAGGTAATATTAAGTTATTGATGTATATGAAGGTCCCACGGTGACGTAGAGGCCAACTCGCCAGGAATGTTGTCAAATATTAGTGCCGAGATGTTAGGTTGGTTTAGGTTAGGTTATATTACGTTATTGATGTATATAAACGTCCCACGGAAACATAGAGGCCAACAAGCCAGGAATGTTGTCAAATACTTCCGCCGAGATGTTACGTTGGTTTAGGTTAGGTTAAATTAAGATATTGATGTATATGAAGATCCCACTGAGAGGTAGAGGCCAACTCGCCAGGAATGTTGTCAAATATTAGTGCCGAGATGTTAGGTTGGGTTAGGTTAGGTAATATTAAGTTATTGATGTATATGAAGGTCCCACGGTGACGTAGAGGCCAACTCGCCAGGAATGTTGTCAAATATTACCGCCGATATGATAGGTTGGGCTAGGTTAGGTTATACTACGTTATTGACGTATATGAAGGCCCCACGGAGACGTAGAGGCCAACTCGCCAGGAATGTTGTCAAATAATAGCGCCGAAAGGTTAGGTTGGGTTAGTTTAGGTTATATTATGTTATTGATATATGTGAAGGTGCCACGGAGACGTAGAGGCCAACTCGCCAGGAATGTTGTCACATAATAGCGCCGAGTGGTTAGGTCGGGTTATATTAGGTTATATTACGTTATTGATGGATATGAAGGTCCCACGGAGACGTAGAGGCCAACTCGCCAGGAATGTTGTCAAATATTACCGCCGAGATGATAGGTTGGGTTAGGTTAGGTTATATTACGTTATTGATGTATATGAAGGCCCCACGGAGACGTAGAGGCCACCTCGCCAGGAATGTTGTCAAATATTACCGCCGAGATGTTAGGTTGGGTTAGGTTAGGTTATATTACGTTATTGATGTATATGAAGGCCCCACGGAGACGTAGAGGCCAACTCGCCAGGAATGTTGTCAAATATTACCGCCGAGATGTTAGGTTGGGTTAGGTTAGGTTATATTACGTTATTGATGTATATGAAGGTCCCACGGAGACGTAGAGGCCAACTCGCCAGGAATGTTGTCAAATAATAGCGACGAGATCTTAGGTTGGGTTAGGTCAGGTAATATTATGTTATTTATGTATATAAAGGTCCCACGGAGACGTAGAGGCCAACTCGCGAGGAATGTTGTCAAATATTCCCGCCGAGATGATAGGTTGGGCTAGGTTAGGTTATATTACGTTATTGATGTATATAAACGTCCCACGGAAACATAGAGGCCAACAAGCCGGGAATGTTGTCAAATACTACCGCCGAGATGTTACGTTGGTTTAGGTTAGGTTAAATTAAGATATTGATGTATATGAAGGTCCCACGGAGAGGTAGAGGCCAACTCGCCAGGAATGTTGTCAAATATTAGTGCAGAGATGTTAGGTTAGGTTAGGTTAGGTAATATTAAGTTATTGATGTATATGAAGGTCCCACGGTGACGTAGAGGCCAACTCGCCAGGAATGTTGTCAAATATTACCGCCGATATGGTAGGTTGGGCTAGGTTAGGTTATACTACGTTATTGACGTATATGAAGGCCCCACGGATACGTAGAGGCCAACTCGCCAGGAATGTTGTCAAATATTACCGCCGAGATTTTAGGTTGGTTTAGGTTAGGTTAAATTACGTTATTGATGTATATGAAGGTCCCACTGAGACGTAGAGGCCAACTCGCCAGGAATGTTGTCAAATATTAGTGCCGAGATGTTAGGTTGGGTTAAGTTAGGTAATATTACGTTATTGATGTATATGAAGGTCCCACGGTGACGTAGAGGCCAATTCGCCAGGAATGTTGTCAAATATTACCGCCCATGTGTTAGGTTGGGTTAGGTTAGGTTATACTACGTTATTGATGTATTTGAAGGCCCCACGGAGACGTAGAGGCCAACTCGGCAGAAATGTTGTCATATATTACCGCCGAGATGATAGGTTGGGTTAGGTTAGGTTATATTACGTTATTGATGTATATGAAGGTCCCACGGAGACGTAGAGGCCAACTCGCCAGGAATGTTGTCAAATAATAGCGCCGAGATCTTAGGTTGGGTTAGGTCAGGTAATATTATGTTATTGATGTATATGAAGGTCCCACGGAGACGTAGAGGCCAACTCGCGAGGAATGTTGTCAAATATTCCCGCCGAGATGATAGGTTGGGCTAGGTTAGGTTATATTACGTTATTGATGTATATAAACGTCCCACGGAAACATAGAGGCCAACAAGCCAGGAATGTTGTCAAATACTACCGCCGAGATGTTACGTTGGTTTAGGTTAGGTTAAATTAAGATATTGATGTATATGAAGGTCCCACGGAGAGGTAGAGGCCAACTCGCCAGGAATGTTGTCAAATATTAGTGCCGAGATGTTAGGTTGGGTTAGGTTAGGTAATATTAAGTTATTGATGTATATGAAGGTCCCACGGTGACGTAGAGGCCAACTCGCCAGGAATGTTGTCAAATATTACCGCCGATATGATACGTTGGGCTAGGTTAGGTTATACTACGTTATTGACGTATATGAAGGCCCCACGGAGACGTAGAGGCCAACTCGCCAGGAATGTTGTCAAATATTAGTTCCGAGAGATTGGGTTGGGTTAGGTTAGGTTATATTACGTTATTGATGTATATAAAGGCCCCGCGGAGACGTAGAGGCCAACCCGCCAGGAATGTTGTCAAATATTAGTGCCGAGATCTTAGGTTGGGTTAGGTCAGGTAATATTATGTTATTGATGTATATGAAGGTCCCACGGAAACATGGAGGCCAACAAGACAGGAATGTTGTCAAATATTGCCGCCGAGATGTTACGTTGGTTTAGGTTAGGTTAAATTACGTTATTGATCTATATGAAGGTCCCACTGAGAGGTAGAGGCCAACTCGCCAGGAATGTTGTCAAATATTAGTGCCGAGATGTTAGGTTGGGTTAAGTTAGGTAATATTACGTTATTGATGTATATGAAGGTCCCACGGTGACGTAGAGGCCAATTCGCCAGGAATGTTGTCAAATATTACCGCCGATGTGTTAGGTTCGGTTAGGTTAGGTTATACTACGTTATTGATGTATATGAAGGCCCCACGGAGATGTAGAGGCCAACTCGCCAGGAATGTTGTCAAATATTACCGCCGAGATCATAGGTTGGGTTAGGTTAGGTTATATTACGTTATTGATGTATATGAAGGTCCTACGGAGACGTAGAGGCCAACTCGCCAGTAATGTTGTCAAATATTAGTGCCGAGATCTTAGGTTGGGTTAGGTCAGGTAATATTATGTTATTGATGTATATGAAGGTCCCACGGAAACATGGAGGCCAACAAGACAGGAATGTTGTCAAATATTACCGCCGAGATGTTACGATGGTTTAGGTTAGGTTAAATTACGTTATTGATGTATATGAAGGTCCCACTGAGAGGTAGAGGCCAACTCGCCAGGAATGTTGTCAAATATTAGTGCCGAGATGTTAGGTTGGGTTAAGTTAGGTAATATTACGTTATTGATGTATATGAATGTCCCACGGTGACGTAGAGGCCAATTCGCCAGGAATGTTGTCAAATATTACCGCCGATGTGTTAGGTTGGGTTAGGTTAGGTTATACTACGTTATTGATGTATATGAAGGCCCCACGGAGATGTAGAGGCCAACTCGCCAGGAATGTTGTCAAATATTAGTGCCGAGATCTTAGGTTGGGTTAGGTCAGGTAATATTATGTTATTGATGTATATGAAGGTCCCACGGAAACATGGAGGCCAACAAGACAGGAATGTTGTCAAATATTACCGCCGAGATGTTACGTTGGTTTAGGTTAGGTTAAATTATGTTATTGATGTATATGAAGGTCCCACTGAGAGGTAGAGGCCAACTCGCCAGGAATGTTGTCAAATATTAGTGCCGAGATGTTAGGTTGGGTTAAGTTAGGTAATATTACGTTATTGATGTATATGAAGGTCCCACGGTGACGTAGAGGCCAATTCGCCAGGAATGTTGTCAAATATTACCGCCGATGTGTTAGGTTGGGTTAGGTTAGGTTATACTACGTTATTGATGTATATGAAGGCCCCACGGAGACGTAGAGGCCAACTCGGCAGAAATGTTGTCAAATATTACCGCCGAGATGATAGGTTGGGTTAGGTTAGGTTAAATTAAGATATTGATGTATATGAAGGTCCCACGGAGAGGTAGAGGCCAACTCGCCAGGAATGTTGTCAAATATTAGTGCCGAGATGTTAGGTTGGGTTAGGTTAGGTAATATTAAGTTATTGATGTATATGAAGGTCCCACGGTGACGTAGAGGCCAACTCGCCAGGAATGTTGTCAAATATTACCGCAGATATGATAGGTTGGGCTAGGTTAGGTTGTACTACGTTATTGACGTATATGAAGGCCCCACGGAGACGTAGAGGCCAACAAGCCAGGAATGTTGTCAAATACTACCGCCGAGATGTTACGTTGGTTTAGGTTAGGTTAAATTAAGATATTGATGTATATGAAGGTCCCACGTAGAGGTAGAGGCCAACTCGCCAGGAATGTTGTCAAATATTAGTGCCGAGATGTTAGGTTGGGTTAGGTTAGGTAATATTAAGTTATTGATGTATATGAAGGTCCCACGGTGACGTAGAGGCCAACTCGCCAGGAATGTTGTCAAATATTAGTGCCGAGATGTTAGGTTGGTTTAGGTTATGTTAAATTACGTTATTGATGTATATGAAGGCCCCACGGAGACGTAGAGGCCAACTCGCCAGGAATGTTGTCAAATATTACCGCCGAGATGTTAGGTTGGGTTAGGTTAGGTTATATTACGTTATTGATGTATATGAAGGTCCCACGGAGACGTAGAGGCCAACTCGCCAGGAATGTTGTCAAATAATAGCGCCGAGATCTTAGGTTGGTTTAGGTCAGGTAATATTATGTTATTGATGTATATGAAGGTCCCACGGAGACGTAGAGGCCAACTCGCCAGGAATGTTGTCAAATATTAGTGCCGAGATGTTAAGTTGGGTTAGGTTAGGTTATATTACGTTATTGATGTATATAAACGTCCCACGGAAACATAGAGGCCAACAAGCCAGGAATGTTGTCAAATACTTCCGCCGAGATGTTACGTTGGTTTAGGTTAGGTTAAATTAAGATATTGATGTATATGAAGATCCCACGGAGAGGTAGAGGCCAACTCGCCAGGAATGTTGTCAAATATTAGTGCCGAGATGTTAGGTTGGGTTAGGTTAGGTAATATTAAGTTATTGATGTATATGAAGGTCCCACGGTGACGTAGAGGCCAACTCGCCAGGAATGTTGTCAAATATTACCGCCGATATGATAGGTTGGGCTAGGTTAGGTTGTACTACGTTATTGACGTATATGAAGGCCCCACGGAGACGTAGAGGCCAACTCGCCAGGAATGTTGTCAAATAATAGCGACGAGATCTTAGGTTGGGTTAGGTCAGGTAATATTATGTTATTTATGTATATGAAGGTCCCACGGAGACGTAGAGGCCAACTCGCGAGGAATGTTGTCAAATATTCCCGCCGAGATGATAGGTTGGGCTAGGTTAGGTTATATTACGTTATTCATGTATATAAACGTCCCACGGAAACATAGAGGCCAACAAGCCGGGAATGTTGTCAAATACTACCGCCGAGATGTTACGTTGGTTTAGGTTAGGTTAAATTAAGATATTGATGTATATGAAGGTCCCACGGAGAGGTAGAGGCCAACTCGCCAGGAATGTTGTCAAATATTAGTGCAGAGATGTTAGGTTAGGTTAGGTTAGGTAATATTAAGTTATTGATGTATATGAAGGTCCCACGGTGACGTAGAGGCCAACTCGCCAGGAATGTTGTCAAATATTACCGCCGATATGGTAGGTTGGGCTAGGTTAGGTTATACTACGTTATTGACGTATATGAAGGCCCCACGGAGACGTAGAGGCCAACTCGCCAGGAATGTTGTCAAATATTACCGCCGAGATTTTAGGTTGGTTTAGGTTAGGTTAAATTACGTTATTGATGTATATGAAGGTCCCACTGAGACGTAGAGGCCAACTCGCCAGGAATGTTGTCAAATATTAGTGCCGAGATGTTAGGTTGGGTTAAGTTAGGTAATATTACGTTATTGATGTATATGAATGTCCCACGGTGACGTAGAGGCCAATTCGCCAGGAATGTTGTCAAATATTACCGCCGATGTGTTAGGTTGGGTTAGGTTAGGTTATACTACGTTATTGATGTATATGAAGGCCCCACGGAGACGTAGAGGCCAACTCGGCAGAAATGTTGTCATATATTACCGCCGAGATGATAGGTTGGGTTAGGTTAGGTTATATTACGTTATTGATGTATATGAAGGTCCCACGGAGACGTAGAGGCCAACTCGCCAGGAATGTTGTCAAATAATAGCGCCGAGATCTTAGGTTGGGTTAGGTCAGGTAATATTATGTTATTGATGTATATGAAGGTCCCACGGAGACGTAGAGGCCAACTCGCGAGGAATGTTGTCAAATATTCCCGCCGAGATGATAGGTTGGGCTAGGTTAGGTTATATTACGTTATTGATGTATATAAACGTCCCACGGAAACATAGAGGCCAACAAGCCAGGAATGTTGTCAAATACTACCGCCGAGATGTTACGTTGGTTTAGGTTAGGTTAAATTAAGATATTGATGTATATGAAGGTCCCACGGAGAGGTAGAGGCCAACTCGCCAGGAATGTTGTCAAATATTAGTGCCGAGATGTTAGGTTGGGTTAGGTTAGGTAATATTAAGTTATTGATGTATATGAAGGTCCCACGGTGACGTAGAGGCCAACTCGCCAGGAATGTTGTCAAATATTACCGCCGATATGATACGTTGGGCTAGGTTAGGTTATACTACGTTATTGACGTATATGAAGGCCCCACGGAGACGTAGAGGCCAACTCGCCAGGAATGTTGTCAAATATTAGTTCCGAGAGATTGGGTTGGGTTAGGTTAGGTTATATTACGTTATTGATGTATATAAAGGCCCCGCGGAGACGTAGAGGCCAACCCGCCAGGAATGTTGTCAAATATTAGTGCCGAGATCTTAGGTTGGGTTAGGTCAGGTAATATTATGTTATTGATGTATATGAAGGTCCCACGGAAACATGGAGGCCAACAAGACAGGAATGTTGTCAAATATTGCCGCCGAGATGTTACGTTGGTTTAGGTTAGGTTAAATTACGTTATTGATGTATATGGAGGTCCCACTGAGAGGTAGAGGCCAACTCGCCAGGAATGTTGTCAAATATTAGTGCCGAGATGTTAGGTTGGGTTAAGTTAGGTAATATTACGTTATTGATGTATATGAAGGTCCCACGGTGACGTAGAGGCCAATTCGCCAGGAATGTTGTCAAATATTACCGCCGATGTGTTAGGTTGGGTTAGGTTAGGTTATACTACGTTATTGATGTATATGAAGGCCCCACGGAGATGTAGAGGCCAACTCGCCAGGAATGTTGTCAAATATTACCGCCGAGATCATAGGTTGGGTTAGGTTAGGTTATATTACGTTATTGATGTATATGAAGGTCCTACGGAGACGTAGAGGCCAACTCGCCAGGAATGTTGTCAAATATTAGTGCCGAGATCTTAGGTTGGGTTAGGTCAGGTAATATTATGTTATTGATGTATATGAAGGTCCCACGGAAACATGGAGGCCAACAAGACAGGAATGTTGTCAAATATTTCCGCCGAGATGTTACGATGGTTTAGGTTAGGTTAAATTACGTTATTGATGTATATGAAGGTCCCACTGAGAGGTAGAGGCCAACTCGCCAGGAATGTTGTCAAATATTAGTGCCGAGATGTTAGGTTGGGTTAAGTTAGGTAATATTACGTTATTGATGTATATGAAGGTCCCACGGTGACGTAGAGGCCAATTCGCCAGGAATGTTGTCAAATATTACCGCCGATGTGTTAGGTTGGGTTAGGTTAGGTTATACTACGTTATTGATGTATATGAAGGCCCCACGGAGATGTAGAGGCCAACTCGCCAGGAATGTTGTCAAATATTACCGCCGAGATCATAGGTTGGGTTAGGTTAGGTTATATTACGTTATTGATGTATATAAACGTCCCACGGAAACATAGAGGCCAACAAGCCAGGAATGTTGTCAAATACTACCGCCGAGATGTTACGTTGGTTTAGGTTAGGTTAAATTAAGATATTGATGTATATGAAGGTCCCACGGAGAGGTAGAGGCCAACTCGCCAGGAATGTTGTCAAATATTAGTGCCGAGATGTTAGGTTGGGTTAGGTTAGGTAATATTAAGTTATTGATGTATATGAAGGTCCCACGGTGACGTAGAGGCCAACTCGCCAGGAATGTTGTCAAATATTACCGCCGATATGATACGTTGGGCTAGGTTAGGTTATACTACGTTATTGACGTATATGAAGGCCCCACGGAGACGTAGAGGCCAACTCGCCAGGAATGTTGTCAAATATTAGTTCCGAGAGATTGGGTTGGGTTAGGTTAGGTTATATTACGTTATTGATGTATATAAAGGCCCCGCGGAGACGTAGAGGCCAACCCGCCAGGAATGTTGTCAAATATTAGTGCCGAGATCTTAGGTTGGGTTAGGTCAGGTAATATTATGTTATTGATGTATATGAAGGTCCCACGGAAACATGGAGGCCAACAAGACAGGAATGTTGTCAAATATTGCCGCCGAGATGTTACGTTGGTTTAGGTTAGGTTAAATTACGTTATTGATGTATATGGAGGTCCCACTGAGAGGTAGAGGCCAACTCGCCAGGAATGTTGTCAAATATTAGTGCCGAGATGTTAGGTTGGGTTAAGTTAGGTAATATTACGTTATTGATGTATATGAAGGTCCCACGGTGACGTAGAGGCCAATTCGCCAGGAATGTTGTCAAATATTACCGCCGATGTGTTAGGTTGGGTTAGGTTAGGTTATACTACGTTATTGATGTATATGAAGGCCCCACGGAGATGTAGAGGCCAACTCGCCAGGAATGTTGTCAAATATTACCGCCGATATGATAGGTTGGGCTAGGTTAGGTTGTACTACGTTATTGACGTATATGAAGGCCCCACGGAGACGTAGAGGCCAACTCGCCAGGAATGTTGTCAAATAATAGCGACGAGATCTTAGGTTGGGTTAGGTCAGGTAATATTATGTTATTTATGTATATGAAGGTCCCACGGAGACGTAGAGGCCAACTCGCGAGGAATGTTGTCAAATATTCCCGCCGAGATGATAGGTTGGGCTAGGTTAGGTTATATTACGTTATTCATGTATATAAACGTCCCACGGAAACATAGAGGCCAACAAGCCGGGAATGTTGTCAAATACTACCGCCGAGATGTTACGTTGGTTTAGGTTAGGTTAAATTAAGATATTGATGTATATGAAGGTCCCACGGAGAGGTAGAGGCCAACTCGCCAGGAATGTTGTCAAATATTAGTGCAGAGATGTTAGGTTAGGTTAGGTTAGGTAATATTAAGTTATTGATGTATATGAAGGTCCCACGGTGACGTAGAGGCCAACTCGCCAGGAATGTTGTCAAATATTACCGCCGATATGGTAGGTTGGGCTAGGTTAGGTTATACTACGTTATTGACGTATATGAAGGCCCCACGGAGACGTAGAGGCCAACTCGCCAGGAATGTTGTCAAATATTACCGCCGAGATTTTAGGTTGGTTTAGGTTAGGTTAAATTACGTTATTGATGTATATGAAGGTCCCACTGAGACGTAGAGGCCAACTCGCCAGGAATGTTGTCAAATATTAGTGCCGAGATGTTAGGTTGGGTTAAGTTAGGTAATATTACGTTATTGATGTATATGAATGTCCCACGGTGACGTAGAGGCCAATTCGCCAGGAATGTTGTCAAATATTACCGCCGATGTGTTAGGTTGGGTTAGGTTAGGTTATACTACGTTATTGATGTATATGAAGGCCCCACGGAGACGTAGAGGCCAACTCGGCAGAAATGTTGTCATATATTACCGCCGAGATGATAGGTTGGGTTAGGTTAGGTTATATTACGTTATTGATGTATATGAAGGTCCCACGGAGACGTAGAGGCCAACTCGCCAGGAATGTTGTCAAATAATAGCGCCGAGATCTTAGGTTGGGTTAGGTCAGGTAATATTATGTTATTGATGTATATGAAGGTCCCACGGAGACGTAGAGGCCAACTCGCGAGGAATGTTGTCAAATATTCCCGCCGAGATGATAGGTTGGGCTAGGTTAGGTTATATTACGTTATTGATGTATATAAACGTCCCACGGAAACATAGAGGCCAACAAGCCAGGAATGTTGTCAAATACTACCGCCGAGATGTTACGTTGGTTTAGGTTAGGTTAAATTAAGATATTGATGTATATGAAGGTCCCACGGAGAGGTAGAGGCCAACTCGCCAGGAATGTTGTCAAATATTAGTGCCGAGATGTTAGGTTGGGTTAGGTTAGGTAATATTAAGTTATTGATGTATATGAAGGTCCCACGGTGACGTAGAGGCCAACTCGCCAGGAATGTTGTCAAATATTACCGCCGATATGATACGTTGGGCTAGGTTAGGTTATACTACGTTATTGACGTATATGAAGGCCCCACGGAGACGTAGAGGCCAACTCGCCAGGAATGTTGTCAAATATTAGTTCCGAGAGATTGGGTTGGGTTAGGTTAGGTTATATTACGTTATTGATGTATATAAAGGCCCCGCGGAGACGTAGAGGCCAACCCGCCAGGAATGTTGTCAAATATTAGTGCCGAGATCTTAGGTTGGGTTAGGTCAGGTAATATTATGTTATTGATGTATATGAAGGTCCCACGGAAACATGGAGGCCAACAAGACAGGAATGTTGTCAAATATTGCCGCCGAGATGTTACGTTGGTTTAGGTTAGGTTAAATTACGTTATTGATGTATATGGAGGTCCCACTGAGAGGTAGAGGCCAGCTCGCCAGGAATGTTGTCAAATATTAGTGCCGAGATGTTAGGTTGGGTTAAGTTAGGTAATATTACGTTATTGATGTATATGAAGGTCCCACGGTGACGTAGAGGCCAATTCGCCAGGAATGTTGTCAAATATTACCGCCGATGTGTTAGGTTGGGTTAGGTTAGGTTATACTACGTTATTGATGTATATGAAGGCCCCACGGAGATGTAGAGGCCAACTCGCCAGGAATGTTGTCAAATATTACCGCCGAGATCATAGGTTGGGTTAGGTTAGGTTATATTACGTTATTGATGTATATGAAGGTCCTACGGAGACGTAGAGGCCAACTCGCCAGGAATGTTGTCAAATATTAGTGCCGAGATCTTAGGTTGGGTTAGGTCAGGTAATATTATGTTATTGATGTATATGAAGGTCCCACGGAAACATGGAGGCCAACAAGACAGGAATGTTGTCAAATATTTCCGCCGAGATGTTACGATGGTTTAGGTTAGGTTAAATTACGTTATTGATGTATATGAAGGTCCCACTGAGAGGTAGAGGCCAACTCGCCAGGAATGTTGTCAAATATTAGTGCCGAGATGTTAGGTTGGGTTAAGTTAGGTAATATTACGTTATTGATGTATATGAAGGTCCCACGGTGACGTAGAGGCCAATTCGCCAGGAATGTTGTCAAATATTACCGCCGATGTGTTAGGTTGGGTTAGGTTAGGTTATACTACGTTATTGATGTATATGAAGGCCCCACGGAGATGTAGAGGCCAACTCGCCAGGAATGTTGTCAAATATTACCGCCGAGATCATAGGTTGGGTTAGGTTAGGTTATATTACGTTATTGATGTATATAAACGTCCCACGGAAACATAGAGGCCAACAAGCCAGGAATGTTGTCAAATACTACCGCCGAGATGTTACGTTGGTTTAGGTTAGGTTAAATTAAGATATTGATGTATATGAAGGTCCCACGGAGAGGTAGAGGCCAACTCGCCAGGAATGTTGTCAAATATTAGTGCCGAGATGTTAGGTTGGGTTAGGTTAGGTAATATTAAGTTATTGATGTATATGAAGGTCCCACGGTGACGTAGAGGCCAACTCGCCAGGAATGTTGTCAAATATTACCGCCGATATGATACGTTGGGCTAGGTTAGGTTATACTACGTTATTGACGTATATGAAGGCCCCACGGAGACGTAGAGGCCAACTCGCCAGGAATGTTGTCAAATATTAGTTCCGAGAGATTGGGTTGGGTTAGGTTAGGTTATATTACGTTATTGATGTATATAAAGGCCCCGCGGAGACGTAGAGGCCAACCCGCCAGGAATGTTGTCAAATATTAGTGCCGAGATCTTAGGTTGGGTTAGGTCAGGTAATATTATGTTATTGATGTATATGAAGGTCCCACGGAAACATGGAGGCCAACAAGACAGGAATGTTGTCAAATATTGCCGCCGAGATGTTACGTTGGTTTAGGTTAGGTTAAATTACGTTATTGATGTATATGGAGGTCCCACTGAGAGGTAGAGGCCAACTCGCCAGGAATGTTGTCAAATATTAGTGCCGAGATGTTAGGTTGGGTTAAGTTAGGTAATATTACGTTATTGATGTATATGAAGGTCCCACGGTGACGTAGAGGCCAATTCGCCAGGAATGTTGTCAAATATTACCGCCGATGTGTTAGGTTGGGTTAGGTTAGGTTATACTACGTTATTGATGTATATGAAGGCCCCACGGAGATGTAGAGGCCAACTCGCCAGGAATGTTGTCAAATATTACCGCCGAGATCATAGGTTGGGTTAGGTTAGGTTATATTACGTTATTGATGTATATGAAGGTCCTACGGAGACGTAGAGGCCAACTCGCCAGGAATGTTGTCAAATATTAGTGCCGAGATCTTAGGTTGGGTTAGGTCAGGTAATATTATGTTATTGATGTATATGAAGGTCCCACGGAAACATGGAGGCCAACAAGACAGGAATGTTGTCAAATATTTCCGCCGAGATGTTACGATGGTTTAGGTTAGGTTAAATTACGTTATTGATGTATATGAAGGTCCCACTGAGAGGTAGAGGCCAACTCGCCAGGAATGTTGTCAAATATTAGTGCCGAGATGTTAGGTTGGGTTAAGTTAGGTAATATTACGTTATTGATGTATATGAAGGTCCCACGGTGACGTAGAGGCCAATTCGCCAGGAATGTTGTCAAATATTACCGCCGATGTGTTAGGTTGGGTTAGGTTAGGTTATACTACGTTATTGATGTATATGAAGGCCCCACGGAGATGTAGAGGCCAACTCGCCATGAATGTTGTCAAATATTACCGCCGAGATCATAGGTTGGGTTAGGTTAGGTTATATTACGTTATTGATGTATATGAAGGTCCCACGGAGACGTAGAGGCCAACTCGCGAGGAATGTTGTCAAATATTCCCGCCGAGATGATAGGTTGGGCTAGGTTAGGTTATATTACGTTATTGATGTATATAAACGTCCCACGGAAACATAGAGGCCAACAAGCCAGGAATGTTGTCAAATACTACCGCCGAGATGTTACGTTGGTTTAGGTTAGGTTAAATTAAGATATTGATGTATATGAAGGTCCCACGGAGAGGTAGAGGCCAACTCGCCAGGAATGTTGTCAAATATTAGTGCCGAGATGTTAGGTTGGGTTAGGTTAGGTAATATTAAGTTATTGATGTATATGAAGGTCCCACGGTGACGTAGAGGCCAACTCGCCAGGAATGTTGTCAAATATTACCGCAGATATGATAGGTTGGGCTAGGTTAGGTTGTACTACGTTATTGACGTATATGAAGGCCCCACGGAGACGTAGAGGCCAACAAGCCAGGAATGTTGTCAAATACTACCGCCGAGATGTTACGTTGGTTTAGGTTAGGTTAAATTAAGATATTGATGTATATGAAGGTCCCACGTAGAGGTAGAGGCCAACTCGCCAGGAATGTTGTCAAATATTAGTGCCGAGATGTTAGGTTGGGTTAGGTTAGGTAATATTAAGTTATTGATGTATATGAAGGTCCCACGGTGACGTAGAGGCCAACTCGCCAGGAATGTTGTCAAATATTAGTGCCGAGATGTTAGGTTGGTTTAGGTTATGTTAAATTACGTTATTGATGTATATGAAGGCCCCACGGAGACGTAGAGGCCAACTCGCCAGGAATGTTGTCAAATATTACCGCCGAGATGTTAGGTTGGGTTAGGTTAGGTTATATTACGTTATTGATGTATATGAAGGTCCCACGGAGACGTAGAGGCCAACTCGCCAGGAATGTTGTCAAATAATAGCGCCGAGATCTTAGGTTGGTTTAGGTCAGGTAATATTATGTTATTGATGTATATGAAGGTCCCACGGAGACGTAGAGGCCAACTCGCCAGGAATGTTGTCAAATATTAGTGCCGAGATGTTAGGTTGGGTTAGGTTAGGTTATATTACGTTATTGATGTATATAAACGTCCCACGGAAACATAGAGGCCAACAAGCCAGGAATGTTGTCAAATACTTCCGCCGAGATGTTACGTTGGTTTAGGTTAGGTTAAATTAAGATATTGATGTATATGAAGATCCCACGGAGAGGTAGAGGCCAACTCGCCAGGAATGTTGTCAAATATTAGTGCCGAGATGTTAGGTTGGGTTAGGTTAGGTAATATTAAGTTATTGATGTATATGAAGGTCCCACGGTGACGTAGAGGCCAACTCGCCAGGAATGTTGTCAAATATTACCGCCGATATGATAGGTTGGGCTAGGTTAGGTTGTACTACGTTATTGACGTATATGAAGGCCCCACGGAGACGTAGAGGCCAACTCGCCAGGAATGTTGTCAAATAATAGCGCCGAAAGGTTAGGTTGGGTTAGTTTAGGTTATATTATGTTATTGATATATGTGAAGGTCCCACGGAGACGTAGAGGCCAACTCGCCAGGAATGTTGTCACATAATAGCGCCGAGTGGTTAGGTCGGGTTATATTAGGTTATATTACGTTATTGATGGATATGAAGGTCCCACGGAGACGTAGAGGCCAACTCGCCAGGAATGTTGTCAAATATTACCGCCGAGATGATAGGTTGGGTTAGGTTAGGTTATATTACGTTATTGATGTATATGAAGGCCCCACGGAGACGTAGAGGCCAACTCGCCAGGAATGTTGTCAAATATTACCGCCGAGATGTTAGGTTGGGTTAGGTTAGGTTATATTACGTTATTGATGTATATGAAGGTCCCACGGAGACGTAGAGGCCAACTCGCCAGGAATGTTGTCAAATAATAGCGACGAGATCTTAGGTTGGGTTAGGTCAGGTAGTATTATGTTATTTATGTATATGAAGGTCCCACGGAGACGTAGAGGCCAACTCGCGAGGAATGTTGTCAAATATTCCCGCCGAGATGATAGGTTGGGCTAGGTTAGGTTATATTACGTTATTCATGTATATAAACGTCCCACGGAAACATAGAGGCCAACAAGCCGGGAATGTTGTCAAATACTACCGCCGAGATGTTACGTTGGTTTAGGTTAGGTTAAATTAAGATATTGATGTATATGAAGGTCCCACGGAGAGGTAGAGGCCAACTCGCCAGGAATGTTGTCAAATATTAGTGCAGAGATGTTAGGTTAGGTTAGGTTAGGTAATATTAAGTTATTGATGTATATGAAGGTCCCGCGGTGACGTAGAGGCCAACTCGCCAGGAATGTTGTCAAATATTACCGCCGATATGGTAGGTTGGGCTAGGTTAGGTTATACTACGTTATTGACGTATATGAAGGCCCCACGGAGACGTAGAGGCCAACTCGCCAGGAATGTTGTCAAATATTACCGCCGAGATTTTAGGTTGGTTTAGGTTAGGTTAAATTACGTTATTGGTGTATATGAAGGTCCCACTGAGACGTAGAGGCCAACTCGCCAGGAATGTTGTCAAATATTAGTGCCGAGATGTTAGGTTGGGTTAAGTTAGGTAATATTACGTTATTGATGTATATGAAGGTCCCACGGTGACGTAGAGGCCAATTCGCCAGGAATGTTGTCAAATATTACCGCCGATGTGTTAGGTTGGGTTAGGTTAGGTTATACTACGTTATTGATGTATATGAAGGCCCCACGGAGACGTAGAGGCCAACTCGGCAGAAATGTTGTCATATATTACCGCCGAGATGATAGGTTGGGTTAGGTTAGGTTATATTACGTTATTGATGTATATGAAGGTCCCACGGAGACGTAGAGGCCAACTCGCCAGGAATGTTGTCAAATAATAGCGCCGAGATCTTAGGTTGGGTTAGGTCAGGTAATATTATGTTATTGATGTATATGAAGGTCCCACGGAGACGTAGAGGCCAACTCGCGAGGAATGTTGTCAAATATTCCCGCCGAGATGATAGGTTGGGCTAGGTTAGGTTATATTACGTTATTGATGTATATAAACGTCCCACGGAAACATAGAGGCCAACAAGCCAGGAATGTTGTCAAATACTACCGCCGAGATGTTACGTTGGTTTAGGTTAGGTTAAATTAAGATATTGATGTATATGAAGGTCCCACGGAGAGGTAGAGGCCAACTCGCCAGGAATGTTGTCAAATATTAGTGCCGAGATGTTAGGTTGGGTTAGGTTAGGTAATATTAAGTTATTGATGTATATGAAGGTCCCACGGTGACGTAGAGGCCAACTCGCCAGGAATGTTGTCAAATATTACCGCAGATATGATAGGTTGGGCTAGGTTAGGTTGTACTACGTTATTGACGTATATGAAGGCCCCACGGAGACGTAGAGGCCAACAAGCCAGGAATGTTGTCAAATACTACCGCCGAGATGTTACGTTGGTTTAGGTTAGGTTAAATTAAGATATTGATGTATATGAAGGTCCCACGTAGAGGTAGAGGCCAACTCGCCAGGAATGTTGTCAAATATTAGTGCCGAGATGTTAGGTTGGGTTAGGTTAGGTAATATTAAGTTATTGATGTATATGAAGGTCCCACGGTGACGTAGAGGCCAACTCGCCAGGAATGTTGTCAGATATTAGTGCCGAGATGTTAGGTTGGTTTAGGTTATGTTAAATTACGTTATTGATGTATATGAAGGCCCCACGGAGACGTAGAGGCCAACTCGCCAGGAATGTTGTCAAATATTACCGCCGAGATGTTAGGTTGGGTTAGGTTAGGTTATATTACGTTATTGATGTATATGAAGGTCCCACGGAGACGTAGAGGCCAACTCGCCAGGAATGTTGTCAAATAATAGCGCCGAGATCTTAGGTTGGTTTAGGTCAGGTAATATTATGTTATTGATGTATATGAAGGTCCCACGGAGACGTAGAGGCCAACTCGCCAGGAATGTTGTCAAATATTAGTGCCGAGATGTTAGGTTGGGTTAGGTTAGGTTATATTACGTTATTGATGTATATAAACGTCCCACGGAAACATAGAGGCCAACAAGCCAGGAATGTTGTCAAATACTTCCGCCGAGATGTTACGTTGGTTTAGGTTAGGTTAAATTAAGATATTGATGTATATGAAGATCCCACGGAGAGGTAGAGGCCAACTCGCCAGGAATGTTGTCAAATATTAGTGCCGAGATGTTAGGTTGGGTTAGGTTAGGTAATATTAAGTTATTGATGTATATGAAGGTCCCACGGTGACGTAGAGGCCAACTCGCCAGGAATGTTGTCAAATATTACCGCCGATATGATAGGTTGGGCTAGGTTAGGTTGTACTACGTTATTGACGTATATGAAGGCCCCACGGAGACGTAGAGGCCAACTCGCCAGGAATGTTGTCAAATAATAGCGCCGAAAGGTTAGGTTGGGTTAGTTTAGGTTATATTATGTTATTGATATATGTGAAGGTCCCACGGAGACGTAGAGGCCAACTCGCCAGGAATGTTGTCACATAATAGCGCCGAGTGGTTAGGTCGGGTTATATTAGGTTATATTACGTTATTGATGGATATGAAGGTCCCACGGAGACGTAGAGGCCAACTCGCCAGGAATGTTGTCAAATATTACCGCCGAGATGATAGGTTGGGTTAGGTTAGGTTATATTACGTTATTGATGTATATGAAGGCCCCACGGAGACGTAGAGGCCAACTCGCCAGGAATGTTGTCAAATATTACCGCCGAGATGTTAGGTTGGGTTAGGTTAGGTTATATTACGTTATTGATGTATATGAAGGTCCCACGGAGACGTAGAGGCCAACTCGCCAGGAATGTTGTCAAATAATAGCGACGAGATCTTAGGTTGGGTTAGGTCAGGTAATATTATGTTATTTATGTATATGAAGGTCCCACGGAGACGTAGAGGCCAACTCGCGAGGAATGTTGTCAAATATTCCCGCCGAGATGATAGGTTGGGCTAGGTTAGGTTATATTACGTTATTCATGTATATAAACGTCCCACGGAAACATAGAGGCCAACAAGCCGGGAATGTTGTCAAATACTACCGCCGAGATGTTACGTTGGTTTAGGTTAGGTTAAATTAAGATATTGATGTATATGAAGGTCCCACGGAGAGGTAGAGGCCAACTCGCCAGGAATGTTGTCAAATATTAGTGCAGAGATGTTAGGTTAGGTTAGGTTAGGTAATATTAAGTTATTGATGTATATGAAGGTCCCACGGTGACGTAGAGGCCAACTCGCCAGGAATGTTGTCAAATATTACCGCCGATATGGTAGGTTGGGCTAGGTTAGGTTATACTACGTTATTGACGTATATGAAGGCCCCACGGAGACGTAGAGGCCAACTCGCCAGGAATGTTGTCAAATATTACCGCCGAGATTTTAGGTTGGTTTAGGTTAGGTTAAATTACGTTATTGGTGTATATGAAGGTCCCACTGAGACGTAGAGGCCAACTCGCCAGGAATGTTGTCAAATATTAGTGCCGAGATGTTAGGTTGGGTTAAGTTAGGTAATATTACGTTATTGATGTATATGAAGGTCCCACGGTGACGTAGAGGCCAATTCGCCAGGAATGTTGTCAAATATTACCGCCGATGTGTTAGGTTGGGTTAGGTTAGGTTATACTACGTTATTGATGTATATGAAGGCCCCACGGAGACGTAGAGGCCAACTCGGCAGAAATGTTGTCATATATTACCGCCGAGATGATAGGTTGGGTTAGGTTAGGTTATATTACGTTATTGATGTATATGAAGGTCCCACGGAGACGTAGAGGCCAACTCGCCAGGAATGTTGTCAAATAATAGCGCCGAGATCTTAGGTTGGGTTAGGTCAGGTAATATTATGTTATTGATGTATATGAAGGTCCCACGGAGACGTAGAGGCCAACTCGCGAGGAATGTTGTCAAATATTCCCGCCGAGATGATAGGTTGGGCTAGGTTAGGTTATATTACGTTATTGATGTATATAAACGTCCCACGGAAACATAGAGGCCAACAAGCCAGGAATGTTGTCAAATGCTACCGCCGAGATGTTACGTTGGTTTAGGTTAGGTTAAATTAAGATATTGATGTATATGAAGGTCCCACGGAGAGGTAGAGGCCAACTCGCCAGGAATGTTGTCAAATATTAGTGCCGAGATGTTAGGTTGGGTTAGGTTAGGTAATATTAAGTTATTGATGTATATGAAGGTCCCACGGTGACGTAGAGGCCAACTCGCCAGGAATGTTGTCAAATATTACCGCCGATATGATACGTTGGGCTAGGTTAGGTTATACTACGTTATTGATGTATATGAAGGCCCCACGGAGACGTAGAGGCCAACTCGCCAGGAATGTTGTCAAATATTAGTTCCGAGAGATTGGGTTGGGTTAGGTTAGGTTATATTACGTTATTGATGTATATAAAGGCCCCGCGGAGACGTAGAGGCCAACCCGCCAGCAATGTTGTCAAATATTAGTGCCGAGATCTTAGGTTGGGTTAGGTCAGGTAATATTATGTTATTGATGTATATGAAGGTCCCACGGAAACATGGAGGCCAACAAGACAGGAATGTTGTCAAATATTGCCGCCGAGATGTTACGTTGGTTTAGGTTAGGTTAAATTACGTTATTGATGTATATGAAGGTCCCACTGAGAGGTAGAGGCCAACTCGCCAGGAATGTTGTCAAATATTAGTGCCGAGATGTTAGGTTGGGTTAAGTTAGGTAATATTACGTTATTGATGTATATGAAGGTCCCACGGTGACGTAGAGGCCAATTCGCCAGGAATGTTGTCAAATATTAACGCCGATGTGTTAGGTTCGGTTAGGTTAGGTTATACTACGTTATTGATGTATATGAAGGCCCCACGGAGATGTAGAGGCCAACTCGCCAGGAATGTTGTCAAATATTACCGCCGAGATCATAGGTTGGGTTAGGTTAGGTTATATTACGTTATTGATGTATATGAAGGTCCTACGGAGACGTAGAGGCCAACTCGCCAGGAATGTTTTCAAATATTAGTGCCGAGATCTTAGGTTGGGTTAGGTCAGGTAATATTATGTTATTGATGTATATGAAGGTCCCACGGAAACATGGAGGCCAACAAGACAGGAATGTTGTCAAATATTACCGCCGAGATGTTACGATGGTTTAGGTTAGGTTAAATTACGTTATTGATGTATATGAAGGTCCCACTGAGAGGTAGAGGCCAACTCGCCAGGAATGTTGTCAAATATTAGTGCCGAGATGTTAGGTTGGGTTAAGTTAGGTAATATTACGTTATTGATGTATATGAAGGTCCCACGGAGACGTAGAGGCCAACTCGCCAGGAATGTTGTCAAATATTAGTGCCGAGATCTTAGGTTGGGTTAGGTCAGGTAAGATTATGTTATTGATGTATATGAAGGTCCCACGGAAACATGGAGGCCAACAAGACAGGAATGTTGTCAAATATTACCGCCGAGATGTTACGTTGGTTTAGGTTAGGTTAAATTATGTTATTGATGTATATGAAGGTCCCACTGAGAGGTAGAGGCCAACTCGCCAGGAATGTTGTCAAATATTAGTGCCGAGATGTTAGGTTGGGTTAAGTTAGGTAATATTACGTTATTGATGTATATGAAGGTCCCACGGTGACGTAGAGGCCAATTCGCCAGGAATGTTGTCAAATATTACCGCCGATGTGTTAGGTTGGGTTAGGTTAGGTTATACTACGTTATTGATGTATATGAAGGCCCCACGGAGATGTAGAGGCCAACTCGCCAGGAATGTTGTCAAATATTACCGCCGAGATCATAGGTTGGGTTAGGTTAGGTTATATTACGTTATTGATGTATATAAACGTCCCACGGAAACATAGAGGCCAACAAGCCAGGAATGTTGTCAAATACTACCGCCGAGATGTTACGTTGGTTTAGGTTAGGTTAAATTAAGATATTGATGTATATGAAGGTCCCACGGAGAGGTAGAGGCCAACTCGCCAGGAATGTTGTCAAATATTAGTGCCGAGATGTTAGGTTGGGTTAGGTTAGGTAATATTAAGTTATTGATGTATATGAAGGTCCCACGGTGACGTAGAGGCCAACTCGCCAGGAATGTTGTCAAATATTACCGCCGATATGATACGTTGGGCTAGGTTAGGTTATACTACGTTATTGACGTATATGAAGGCCCCACGGAGACGTAGAGGCCAACTCGCCAGGAATGTTGTCAAATATTAGTTCCGAGAGATTGGGTTGGGTTAGGTTAGGTTATATTACGTTATTGATGTATATAAAGGCCCCGCGGAGACGTAGAGGCCAACCCGCCAGGAATGTTGTCAAATATTAGTGCCGAGATCTTAGGTTGGGTTAGGTCAGGTAATATTATGTTATTGATGTATATGAAGGTCCCACGGAAACATGGAGGCCAACAAGACAGGAATGTTGTCAAATATTGCCGCCGAGATGTTACGTTGGTTTAGGTTAGGTTAAATTACGTTATTGATGTATATGGAGGTCCCACTGAGAGGTAGAGGCCAACTCGCCAGGAATGTTGTCAAATATTAGTGCCGAGATGTTAGGTTGGGTTAAGTTAGGTAATATTACGTTATTGATGTATATGAAGGTCCCACGGTGACGTAGAGGCCAATTCGCCAGGAATGTTGTCAAATATTACCGCCGATGTGTTAGGTTGGGTTAGGTTAGGTTATACTACGTTATTGATGTATATGAAGGCCCCACGGAGATGTAGAGGCCAACTCGCCAGGAATGTTGTCAAATATTACCGCCGAGATCATAGGTTGGGTTAGGTTAGGTTATATTACGTTATTGATGTATATGAAGGTCCTACGGAGACGTAGAGGCCAACTCGCCAGGAATGTTGTCAAATATTAGTGCCGAGATCTTAGGTTGGGTTAGGTCAGGTAATATTATGTTATTGATGTATATGAAGGTCCCACGGAAACATGGAGGCCAACAAGACAGGAATGTTGTCAAATATTTCCGCCGAGATGTTACGATGGTTTAGGTTAGGTTAAATTACGTTATTGATGTATATGAAGGTCCCACTGAGAGGTAGAGGCCAACTCGCCAGGAATGTTGTCAAATATTAGTGCCGAGATGTTAGGTTGGGTTAAGTTAGGTAATATTACGTTATTGATGTATATGAAGGTCCCACGGTGACGTAGAGGCCAATTCGCCAGGAATGTTGTCAAATATTACCGCCGATGTGTTAGGTTGGGTTAGGTTAGGTTATACTACGTTATTGATGTATATGAAGGCCCCACGGAGATGTAGAGGCCAACTCGCCATGAATGTTGTCAAATATTACCGCCGAGATCATAGGTTGGGTTAGGTTAGGTTATATTACGTTATTGATGTATATGAAGGTCCCACGGAGACGTAGAGGCCAACTCGCGAGGAATGTTGTCAAATATTCCCGCCGAGATGATAGGTTGGGCTAGGTTAGGTTATATTACGTTATTGATGTATATAAACGTCCCACGGAAACATAGAGGCCAACAAGCCAGGAATGTTGTCAAATACTACCGCCGAGATGTTACGTTGGTTTAGGTTAGGTTAAATTAAGATATTGATGTATATGAAGGTCCCACGGAGAGGTAGAGGCCAACTCGCCAGGAATGTTGTCAAATATTAGTGCCGAGATGTTAGGTTGGGTTAGGTTAGGTAATATTAAGTTATTGATGTATATGAAGGTCCCACGGTGACGTAGAGGCCAACTCGCCAGGAATGTTGTCAAATATTACCGCAGATATGATAGGTTGGGCTAGGTTAGGTTGTACTACGTTATTGACGTATATGAAGGCCCCACGGAGACGTAGAGGCCAACAAGCCAGGAATGTTGTCAAATACTACCGCCGAGATGTTACGTTGGTTTAGGTTAGGTTAAATTAAGATATTGATGTATATGAAGGTCCCACGTAGAGGTAGAGGCCAACTCGCCAGGAATGTTGTCAAATATTAGTGCCGAGATGTTAGGTTGGGTTAGGTTAGGTAATATTAAGTTATTGATGTATATGAAGGTCCCACGGTGACGTAGAGGCCAACTCGCCAGGAATGTTGTCAAATATTAGTGCCGAGATGTTAGGTTGGTTTAGGTTATGTTAAATTACGTTATTGATGTATATGAAGGCCCCACGGAGACGTAGAGGCCAACTCGCCAGGAATGTTGTCAAATATTACCGCCGAGATGTTAGGTTGGGTTAGGTTAGGTTATATTACGTTATTGATGTATATGAAGGTCCCACGGAGACGTAGAGGCCAACTCGCCAGGAATGTTGTCAAATAATAGCGCCGAGATCTTAGGTTGGTTTAGGTCAGGTAATATTATGTTATTGATGTATATGAAGGTCCCACGGAGACGTAGAGGCCAACTCGCCAGGAATGTTGTCAAATATTAGTGCCGAGATGTTAGGTTGGGTTAGGTTAGGTTATATTACGTTATTGATGTATATAAACGTCCCACGGAAACATAGAGGCCAACAAGCCAGGAATGTTGTCAAATACTTCCGCCGAGATGTTACGTTGGTTTAGGTTAGGTTAAATTAAGATATTGATGTATATGAAGATCCCACGGAGAGGTAGAGGCCAACTCGCCAGGAATGTTGTCAAATATTAGTGCCGAGATGTTAGGTTGGGTTAGGTTAGGTAATATTAAGTTATTGATGTATATGAAGGTCCCACGGTGACGTAGAGGCCAACTCGCCAGGAATGTTGTCAAATATTACCGCCGATATGATAGGTTGGGCTAGGTAGGTTGTACTACGTTATTGACGTATATGAAGGCCCCACGGAGACGTAGAGGCCAACTCGCCAGGAATGTTGTCAAATAATAGCGCCGAAAGGTTAGGTTGGGTTAGTTTAGGTTATATTATGTTATTGATATATGTGAAGGTCCCACGGAGACGTAGAGGCCAACTCGCCAGGAATGTTGTCACATAATAGCGCCGAGTGGTTAGGTCGGGTTATATTAGGTTATATTACGTTATTGATGGATATGAAGGTCCCACGGAGACGTAGAGGCCAACTCGCCAGGAATGTTGTCAAATATTACCGCCGAGATGATAGGTTGGGTTAGGTTAGGTTATATTACGTTATTGATGTATATGAAGGCCCCACGGAGACGTAGAGGCCAACTCGCCAGGAATGTTGTCAAATATTACCGCCGAGATGTTAGGTTGGGTTAGGTTAGGTTATATTACGTTATTGATGTATATGAAGGTCCCACGGAGACGTAGAGGCCAACTCGCCAGGAATGTTGTCAAATAATAGCGACGAGATCTTAGGTTGGGTTAGGTCAGGTAATATTATGTTATTTATGTATATGAAGGTCCCACGGAGACGTAGAGGCCAACTCGCGAGGAATGTTGTCAAATATTCCCGCCGAGATGATAGGTTGGGCTAGGTTAGGTTATATTACGTTATTCATGTATATAAACGTCCCACGGAAACATAGAGGCCAACAAGCCGGGAATGTTGTCAAATACTACCGCCGAGATGTTACGTTGGTTTAGGTTAGGTTAAATTAAGATATTGATGTATATGAAGGTCCCACGGAGAGGTAGAGGCCAACTCGCCAGGAATGTTGTCAAATATTAGTGCAGAGATGTTAGGTTAGGTTAGGTTAGGTAATATTAAGTTATTGATGTATATGAAGGTCCCGCGGTGACGTAGAGGCCAACTCGCCAGGAATGTTGTCAAATATTACCGCCGATATGGTAGGTTGGGCTAGGTTAGGTTATACTACGTTATTGACGTATATGAAGGCCCCACGGAGACGTAGAGGCCAACTCGCCAGGAATGTTGTCAAATATTACCGCCGAGATTTTAGGTTGGTTTAGGTTAGGTTAAATTACGTTATTGGTGTATATGAAGGTCCCACTGAGACGTAGAGGCCAACTCGCCAGGAATGTTGTCAAATATTAGTGCCGAGATGTTAGGTTGGGTTAAGTTAGGTAATATTACGTTATTGATGTATATGAAGGTCCCACGGTGACGTAGAGGCCAATTCGCCAGGAATGTTGTCAAATATTACCGCCGATGTGTTAGGTTGGGTTAGGTTAGGTTATACTACGTTATTGATGTATATGAAGGCCCCACGGAGACGTAGAGGCCAACTCGGCAGAAATGTTGTCATATATTACCGCCGAGATGATAGGTTGGGTTAGGTTAGGTTATATTACGTTATTGATGTATATGAAGGTCCCACGGAGACGTAGAGGCCAACTCGCCAGGAATGTTGTCAAATAATAGCGCCGAGATCTTAGGTTGGGTTAGGTCAGGTAATATTATGTTATTGATGTATATGAAGGTCCCACGGAGACGTAGAGGCCAACTCGCGAGGAATGTTGTCAAATATTCCCGCCGAGATGATAGGTTGGGCTAGGTTAGGTTATATTACGTTATTGATGTATATAAACGTCCCACGGAAACATAGAGGCCAACAAGCCAGGAATGTTGTCAAATACTACCGCCGAGATGTTACGTTGGTTTAGGTTAGGTTAAATTAAGATATTGATGTATATGAAGGTCCCACGGAGAGGTAGAGGCCAACTCGCCAGGAATGTTGTCAAATATTAGTGCCGAGATGTTAGGTTGGGTTAGGTTAGGTAATATTAAGTTATTGATGTATATGAAGGTCCCACGGTGACGTAGAGGCCAACTCGCCAGGAATGTTGTCAAATATTACCGCAGATATGATAGGTTGGGCTAGGTTAGGTTGTACTACGTTATTGACGTATATGAAGGCCCCACGGAGACGTAGAGGCCAACAAGCCAGGAATGTTGTCAAATACTACCGCCGAGATGTTACGTTGGTTTAGGTTAGGTTAAATTAAGATATTGATGTATATGAAGGTCCCACGTAGAGGTAGAGGCCAACTCGCCAGGAATGTTGTCAAATATTAGTGCCGAGATGTTAGGTTGGGTTAGGTTAGGTAATATTAAGTTATTGATGTATATGAAGGTCCCACGGTGACGTAGAGGCCAACTCGCCAGGAATGTTGTCAGATATTAGTGCCGAGATGTTAGGTTGGTTTAGGTTATGTTAAATTACGTTATTGATGTATATGAAGGCCCCACGGAGACGTAGAGGCCAACTCGCCAGGAATGTTGTCAAATATTACCGCCGAGATGTTAGGTTGGGTTAGGTTAGGTTATATTACGTTATTGATGTATATGAAGGTCCCACGGAGACGTAGAGGCCAACTCGCCAGGAATGTTGTCAAATAATAGCGCCGAGATCTTAGGTTGGTTTAGGTCAGGTAATATTATGTTATTGATGTATATGAAGGTCCCACGGAGACGTAGAGGCCAACTCGCCAGGAATGTTGTCAAATATTAGTGCCGAGATGTTAGGTTGGGTTAGGTTAGGTTATATTACGTTATTGATGTATATAAACGTCCCACGGAAACATAGAGGCCAACAAGCCAGGAATGTTGTCAAATACTTCCGCCGAGATGTTACGTTGGTTTAGGTTAGGTTAAATTAAGATATTGATGTATATGAAGATCCCACGGAGAGGTAGAGGCCAACTCGCCAGGAATGTTGTCAAATATTAGTGCCGAGATGTTAGGTTGGGTTAGGTTAGGTAATATTAAGTTATTGATGTATATGAAGGTCCCACGGTGACGTAGAGGCCAACTCGCCAGGAATGTTGTCAAATATTACCGCCGATATGATAGGTTGGGCTAGGTTAGGTTGTACTACGTTATTGACGTATATGAAGGCCCCACGGAGACGTAGAGGCCAACTCGCCAGGAATGTTGTCAAATAATAGCGCCGAAAGGTTAGGTTGGGTTAGTTTAGGTTATATTATGTTATTGATATATGTGAAGGTCCCACGGAGACGTAGAGGCCAACTCGCCAGGAATGTTGTCACATAATAGCGCCGAGTGGTTAGGTCGGGTTATATTAGGTTATATTACGTTATTGATGGATATGAAGGTCCCACGGAGACGTAGAGGCCAACTCGCCAGGAATGTTGTCAAATATTACCGCCGAGATGATAGGTTGGGTTAGGTTAGGTTATATTACGTTATTGATGTATATGAAGGCCCCACGGAGACGTAGAGGCCAACTCGCCAGGAATGTTGTCAAATATTACCGCCGAGATGTTAGGTTGGGTTAGGTTAGGTTATATTACGTTATTGATGTATATGAAGGTCCCACGGAGACGTAGAGGCCAACTCGCCAGGAATGTTGTCAAATAATAGCGACGAGATCTTAGGTTGGGTTAGGTCAGGTAATATTATGTTATTTATGTATATGAAGGTCCCACGGAGACGTAGAGGCCAACTCGCGAGGAATGTTGTCAAATATTCCCGCCGAGATGATAGGTTGGGCTAGGTTAGGTTATATTACGTTATTCATGTATATAAACGTCCCACGGAAACATAGAGGCCAACAAGCCGGGAATGTTGTCAAATACTACCGCCGAGATGTTACGTTGGTTTAGGTTAGGTTAAATTAAGATATTGATGTATATGAAGGTCCCACGGAGAGGTAGAGGCCAACTCGCCAGGAATGTTGTCAAATATTAGTGCAGAGATGTTAGGTTAGGTTAGGTTAGGTAATATTAAGTTATTGATGTATATGAAGGTCCCACGGTGACGTAGAGGCCAACTCGCCAGGAATGTTGTCAAATATTACCGCCGATATGGTAGGTTGGGCTAGGTTAGGTTATACTACGTTATTGACGTATATGAAGGCCCCACGGAGACGTAGAGGCCAACTCGCCAGGAATGTTGTCAAATATTACCGCCGAGATTTTAGGTTGGTTTAGGTTAGGTTAAATTACGTTATTGGTGTATATGAAGGTCCCACTGAGACGTAGAGGCCAACTCGCCAGGAATGTTGTCAAATATTAGTGCCGAGATGTTAGGTTGGGTTAAGTTAGGTAATATTACGTTATTGATGTATATGAAGGTCCCACGGTGACGTAGAGGCCAATTCGCCAGGAATGTTGTCAAATATTACCGCCGATGTGTTAGGTTGGGTTAGGTTAGGTTATACTACGTTATTGATGTATATGAAGGCCCCACGGAGACGTAGAGGCCAACTCGGCAGAAATGTTGTCATATATTACCGCCGAGATGATAGGTTGGGTTAGGTTAGGTTATATTACGTTATTGATGTATATGAAGGTCCCACGGAGACGTAGAGGCCAACTCGCCAGGAATGTTGTCAAATAATAGCGCCGAGATCTTAGGTTGGGTTAGGTCAGGTAATATTATGTTATTGATGTATATGAAGGTCCCACGGAGACGTAGAGGCCAACTCGCGAGGAATGTTGTCAAATATTCCCGCCGAGATGATAGGTTGGGCTAGGTTAGGTTATATTACGTTATTGATGTATATAAACGTCCCACGGAAACATAGAGGCCAACAAGCCAGGAATGTTGTCAAATACTACCGCCGAGATGTTACGTTGGTTTAGGTTAGGTTAAATTAAGATATTGATGTATATGAAGGTCCCACGGAGAGGTAGAGGCCAACTCGCCAGGAATGTTGTCAAATATTAGTGCCGAGATGTTAGGTTGGGTTAGGTTAGGTAATATTAAGTTATTGATGTATATGAAGGTCCCACGGTGACGTAGAGGCCAACTCGCCAGGAATGTTGTCAAATATTACCGCCGATATGATACGTTGGGCTAGGTTAGGTTATACTACGTTATTGATGTATATGAAGGCCCCACGGAGACGTAGAGGCCAACTCGCCAGGAATGTTGTCAAATATTAGTTCCGAGAGATTGGGTTGGGTTAGGTTAGGTTATATTACGTTATTGATGTATATAAAGGCCCCGCGGAGACGTAGAGGCCAACCCGCCAGCAATGTTGTCAAATATTAGTGCCGAGATCTTAGGTTGGGTTAGGTCAGGTAATATTATGTTATTGATGTATATGAAGGTCCCACGGAAACATGGAGGCCAACAAGACAGGAATGTTGTCAAATATTGCCGCCGAGATGTTACGTTGGTTTAGGTTAGGTTAAATTACGTTATTGATGTATATGAAGGTCCCACTGAGAGGTAGAGGCCAACTCGCCAGGAATGTTGTCAAATATTAGTGCCGAGATGTTAGGTTGGGTTAAGTTAGGTAATATTACGTTATTGATGTATATGAAGGTCCCACGGTGACGTAGAGGCCAATTCGCCAGGAATGTTGTCAAATATTAACGCCGATGTGTTAGGTTCGGTTAGGTTAGGTTATACTACGTTATTGATGTATATGAAGGCCCCACGGAGATGTAGAGGCCAACTCGCCAGGAATGTTGTCAAATATTACCGCCGAGATCATAGGTTGGGTTAGGTTAGGTTATATTACGTTATTGATGTATATGAAGGTCCTACGGAGACGTAGAGGCCAACTCGCCAGGAATGTTTTCAAATATTAGTGCCGAGATCTTAGGTTGGGTTAGGTCAGGTAATATTATGTTATTGATGTATATGAAGGTCCCACGGAAACATGGAGGCCAACAAGACAGGAATGTTGTCAAATATTACCGCCGAGATGTTACGATGGTTTAGGTTAGGTTAAATTACGTTATTGATGTATATGAAGGTCCCACTGAGAGGTAGAGGCCAACTCGCCAGGAATGTTGTCAAATATTAGTGCCGAGATGTTAGGTTGGGTTAAGTTAGGTAATATTACGTTATTGATGTATATGAAGGTCCCACGGAGACGTAGAGGCCAACTCGCCAGGAATGTTGTCAAATATTAGTGCCGAGATCTTAGGTTGGGTTAGGTCAGGTAAGATTATGTTATTGATGTATATGAAGGTCCCACGGAAACATGGAGGCCAACAAGACAGGAATGTTGTCAAATATTACCGCCGAGATGTTACGTTGGTTTAGGTTAGGTTAAATTATGTTATTGATGTATATGAAGGTCCCACTGAGAGGTAGAGGCCAACTCGCCAGGAATGTTGTCAAATATTAGTGCCGAGATGTTAGGTTGGGTTAAGTTAGGTAATATTACGTTATTGATGTATATGAAGGTCCCACGGTGACGTAGAGGCCAATTCGCCAGGAATGTTGTCAAATATTACCGCCGATGTGTTAGGTTGGGTTAGGTTAGGTTATACCACGTTATTGATGTATATGAAGGCCCCACGGAGACGTAGAGGCCAACTCGGCAGAAATGTTGTCAAATATTACCGCCGAGATGATAGGTTGGGTTAGGTTAGGTTATATTACGTTATTGATGTATATGAAGGTCCCACGGAGACGTAGAGGCCAACTCGCCAGGAATGTTGTCAAATAATAGCGCCGAGATCTTAGGTTGGGTTAGGTCAGGTAATATTATGTTATTGATGTATATGGAGGTCCCACGGAGACGTAGAGGCCAACTCGCGAGGAATGTTGTCAAATATTCCCGCCGAGATGATAGGTTGGGCTAGGTTAGGTTATATTACGTTATTGATGTATATAAACGTCCCACGGAAACATAGAGGCCAACAAGCCAGGAATGTTGTCAAATACTACCGCCGAGATGTTACGTTGGTTTAGGTTAGGTTAAATTAAGATATTGATGTATATGAAGGTCCCACGGAGAGGTAGAGGCCAACTCGCCAGGAATGTTGTCAAATATTAGTGCCGAGATGTTAGGTTGGGTTAGGTTAGGTAATATTAAGTTATTGATGTATATGAAGGTCCCACGGTGACGTAGAGGCCAACTCGCCAGGAATGTTGTCAAATATTACCGCAGATATGATAGGTTGGGCTAGGTTAGGTTGTACTACGTTATTGACGTATATGAAGGCCCCACGGAGACGTAGAGGCCAACAAGCCAGGAATGTTGTCAAATACTACCGCCGAGATGTTACGTTGGTTTAGGTTAGGTTAAATTAAGATATTGATGTATATGAAGGTCCCACGTAGAGGTAGAGGCCAACTCGCCAGGAATGTTGTCAAATATTAGTGCCGAGATGTTAGGTTGGGTTAGGTTAGGTAATATTAAGTTATTGATGTATATGAAGGTCCCACGGTGACGTAGAGGCCAACTCGCCAGGAATGTTGTCAAATATTACCGCCGATATGATAGGTTGGGCTAGGTTAGGTTGTACTACGTTATTGACGTATATGAAGGCCCCACGGAGACGTAGAGGCCAACTCGCCAGGAATGTTGTCAAATAATAGCGCCGAAAGGTTAGGTTGGGTTAGTTTAGGTTATATTATGTTATTGATATATGTGAAGGTCCCACGGAGACGTAGAGGCCAACTCGCCAGGAATGTTGTCACATAATAGCGCCGAGTGGTTAGGTCGGGTTATATTAGGTTATATTACGTTATTGATGGATATGAAGGTCCCACGGAGACGTAGAGGCCAACTCGCCAGGAATGTTGTCAAATATTACCGCCGAGATGATAGGTTGGGTTAGGTTAGGTTATATTACGTTATTGATGTATATGAAGGCCCCACGGAGACGTAGAGGCCAACTCGCCAGGAATGTTGTCAAATATTACCGCCGAGATGTTAGGTTGGGTTAGGTTAGGTTATATTACGTTATTGATGTATATGAAGGTCCCACGGAGACGTAGAGGCCAACTCGCCAGGAATGTTGTCAAATAATAGCGACGAGATCTTAGGTTGGGTTAGGTCAGGTAATATTATGTTATTTATGTATATGAAGGTCCCACGGTGACGTAGAGGCCAACTCGCCAGGAATGTTGTCAAATATTACCGCCGATATGATAGGTTGGGCTAGGTTAGGTTGTACTACGTTATTGACGTATATGAAGGCCCCACGGAGACGTAGAGGCCAACTCGCCAGGAATGTTGTCAAATAATAGCGCCGAAAGGTTAGGTTGGGTTAGTTTAGGTTATATTATGTTATTGATATATGTGAAGGTCCCACGGAGACGTAGAGGCCAACTCGCCAGGAATGTTGTCACATAATAGCGCCGAGTGGTTAGGTCGGGTTATATTAGGTTATATTACGTTATTGATGGATATGAAGGTCCCACGGAGACGTAGAGGCCAACTCGCCAGGAATGTTGTCAAATATTACCGCCGAGATGATAGGTTGGGTTAGGTTAGGTTATATTACGTTATTGATGTATATGAAGGCCCCACGGAGACGTAGAGGCCAACTCGCCAGGAATGTTGTCAAATATTACCGCCGAGATGTTAGGTTGGGTTAGGTTAGGTTATATTACGTTATTGATGTATATGAAGGTCCCACGGAGACGTAGAGGCCAACTCGCCAGGAATGTTGTCAAATAATAGCGACGAGATCTTAGGTTGGGTTAGGTCAGGTAATATTATGTTATTTATGTATATGAAGGTCCCACGGAGACGTAGAGGCCAACTCGCGAGGAATGTTGTCAAATATTCCCGCCGAGATGATAGGTTGGGCTAGGTTAGGTTATATTACGTTATTGATGTATATAAACGTCCCACGGAAACATAGAGGCCAACAAGCCGGGAATGTTGTCAAATACTACCGCCGAGATGTTACGTTGGTTTAGGTTAGGTTAAATTAA
Organism: Xylocopa violacea; assembly: GCA_963969225.1. Taxonomy (NCBI): domain Eukaryota; kingdom Metazoa; phylum Arthropoda; class Insecta; order Hymenoptera; family Apidae; genus Xylocopa; species Xylocopa violacea. The sequence continues at coordinate 4,847,827 of CAXAJV010001082.1, forward strand.
GATATTGATGTATATGAAGGTCCCACGGAGAGGTAGAGGCCAACTCGCCAGGAATGTTGTCAAATATTAGTGCAGAGATGTTAGGTTAGGTTAGGTTAGGTAATATTAAGTTATTGATGTATATGAAGGTCCCACGGTGACGTAGAGGCCAACTCGCCAGGAATGTTGTCAAATATTACCGCCGATATGGTAGGTTGGGCTAGGTTAGGTTATACTACGTTATTGACGTATATGAAGGCCCCACGGAGACGTAGAGGCCAACTCGCCAGGAATGTTGTCAAATATTACCGCCGAGATTTTAGGTTGGTTTAGGTTAGGTTAAATTACGTTATTGATGTATATGAAGGTCCCACTGAGAGGTAGAGGCCAACTCGCCAGGAATGTTGTCAAATATTAGTGCCGAGATGTTAGGTTGGGTTAAGTTAGGTAATATTACGTTATTGATGTATATGAAGGTCCCACGGTGACATAGAGACCAACTCGCCAGGAATGTTGTCAAATATTACCGCCGATGTGTTAGGTTGGGTTAGGTTAGGTTATACTACGTTATTGATGTATATGAAGGCCCCACGGAGACGTAGAGGCCAACTCGGCAGAAATGTTGTCAAATATTACCGCCGAGTTGATAGGTTGGGTTAGGTTAGGTTATATTACGTTATTGATGTATATAAAATTCCCACGGAGACGTAGAGGCCAACTCGCCAGGGATGTTGTCAAATATTACCGCCGAGATGTTAGGTTGGGTTAGGTTAGGTTATATTACGTTATTGATGTATATGAAGGTCCCACGGAGACGTAGAGGCCAACTCGCCAGGAATGTTGTCAAATAATAGCGACGAGATCTTAGGTTGGGTTAGGTCAGGTAATATTATGTTATTTATGTATATGAAGGTCCCACGGTGACGTAGAGGCCAACTCGCCAGGAATGTTGTCAAATATTACCGCCGATATGATAGGTTGGGCTAGGTTAGGTTGTACTACGTTATTGACGTATATGAAGGCCCCACGGAGACGTAGAGGCCAACTCGCCAGGAATGTTGTCAAATAATAGCGCCGAAAGGTTAGGTTGGGTTAGTTTAGGTTATATTATGTTATTGATATATGTGAAGGTCCCACGGAGACGTAGAGGCCAACTCGCCAGGAATGTTGTCACATAATAGCGCCGAGTGGTTAGGTCGGGTTATATTAGGTTATATTACGTTATTGATGGATATGAAGGTCCCACGGAGACGTAGAGGCCAACTCGCCAGGAATGTTGTCAAATATTACCGCCGAGATGATAGGTTGGGTTAGGTTAGGTTATATTACGTTATTGATGTATATGAAGGCCCCACGGAGACGTAGAGGCCAACTCGCCAGGAATGTTGTCAAATATTACCGCCGAGATGTTAGGTTGGGTTAGGTTAGGTTATATTACGTTATTGATGTATATGAAGGTCCCACGGAGACGTAGAGGCCAACTCGCCAGGAATGTTGTCAAATAATAGCGACGAGATCTTAGGTTGGGTTAGGTCAGGTAATATTATGTTATTTATGTATATGAAGGTCCCACGGAGACGTAGAGGCCAACTCGCGAGGAATGTTGTCAAATATTCCCGCCGAGATGATAGGTTGGGCTAGGTTAGGTTATATTACGTTATTGATGTATATAAACGTCCCACGGAAACATAGAGGCCAACAAGCCGGGAATGTTGTCAAATACTACCGCCGAGATGTTATGTTGGTTTAGGTTAGGTTAAATTAAGATATTGATGTATATGAAGGTCCCACGGAGAGGTAGAGGCCAACTCGCCAGGAATGTTGTCAAATATTAGTGCAGAGATGTTAGGTTAGGTTAGGTTAGGTAATATTAAGTTATTGATGTATATGAAGGTCCCACGGTGACGTAGAGGCCAACTCGCCAGGAATGTTGTCAAATATTACCGCCGATATGGTAGGTTGGGCTAGGTTAGGTTATACTACGTTATTGACGTATATGAAGGCCCCACGGAGACGTAGAGGCCAACTCGCCAGGAATGTTGTCAAATATTACCGCCGAGATTTTAGGTTGGTTTAGGTTAGGTTAAATTACGTTATTGATGTATATGAAGGTCCCACTGAGACGTAGAGGCCAACTCGCCAGGAATGTTGTCAAATATTAGTGCCGAGATGTTAGGTTGGGTTAAGTTAGGTAATATTACGTTATTGATGTATATGAAGGTCCCACGGTGACGTAGAGGCCAATTCGCCAGGAATGTTGTCAAATATTACCGCCGATGTGTTAGGTTGGGTTAGGTTAGGTTATACTACGTTATTGATGTATATGAAGGCCCCACGGAGACGTAGAGGCCAACTCGGCAGAAATGTTGTCATATATTACCGCCGAGATGATAGGTTGGGTTAGGTTAGGTTATATTACGTTATTGATGTATATGAAGGTCCCACGGAGACGTAGAGGCCAACTCGCCAGGAATGTTGTCAAATAATAGCGCCGAGATCTTAGGTTGGGTTAGGTCAGGTAATATTATGTTATTGATGTATATGAAGGTCCCACGGAGAGGTAGAGGCCAACTCGCCAGGAATGTTGTCAAATATTAGTGCCGAGATGTTAGGTTGGGTTAGGTTAGGTAATATTAAGTTATTGATGTATATGAAGGTCCCACGGTGACGTAGAGGCCAACTCGCCAGGAATGTTGTCAAATATTACCGCCGATATGATAGGTTGGGCTAGGTTAGGTTATACTACGTTATTGACGTATATGAAGGCCCCACGGAGACGTAGAGGCCAACTCGCCAGGAATGTTGTCAAATATTACCGCCGAGATTTTAGGTTGGTTTAGGTTAGGTTAAATTACGTTATTGATGTATATGAAGGTCCCACTGAGAGGTAGAGGCCAACTCGCCAGGAATGTTGTCAAATATTAGTGCCGAGATGTTAGGTTGGGTTAAGTTAGGTAATATTACGTTATTGATGTATATGAAGGTCCCACGGTGACATAGAGACCAACTCGCCAGGAATGTTGTCAAATATTACCGCCGATGTGTTAGGTTGGGTTAGGTTAGGTTATACTACGTTATTGATGTATATGAAGGCCCCACGGAGACGTAGAGGCCAACTCGGCAGAAATGTTGTCAAATATTACCGCCGAGTTGATAGGTTGGGTTAGGTTAGGTTATATTACGTTATTGATGTATATAAAATTCCCACGGAGACGTAGAGGCCAACTCGCCAGGGATGTTGTCAAATATTAGTGCCGAGATGTTAGGTTGGATTAGGTTAGCTTATATTACGTTATTGATGTATATAAAAGCCCCACGGAGACGTAGAGGCCAACTGGCCAGGAATGTTGTCAAATATTACCGCCGAGATGATAGGTTGGGTTAGGTTAGATTATATTACGTTATTGATGTATATGCAGGCCGCACGGAGAGGTAGAGGCCAACTCGCCAGGAATGTTGTCAAATATTAGTGCCGAGATGTTAGGTATGGTTAGGTTAGGTAATATTACGTTATTGATGTATATGAAGGTCCCACGGAGACGTAGAGGCCAACTCGCCAGGAATGTTGTCAAATAATATCGCCGAGATCTTAGGTTGGTTTAGGTCAGGTAATATTATGTTATTGATGTATATGAAGGTCCCACGGAGACGTAGAGGCCAACTCGCCAGGAATGTTGTCAAATATTCCCGCCGAGATGATAGGTTGGGCTAGGTTAGGTTATATTACGTTATTGATGTATATAAACGTCCCACGGTAACATAGAGGCCAACAAGCCAGGAATGTTGTCAAATACTACCGCCGAGATGTTACGTTGGTTTAGGTTAGGTTAAATTAAGATATTGATGTATATGAAGGTCCCACGGAGAGGTAGAGGCCAACTCGCCAGGAATGTTGTCAAATATTAGTGCCGAGATGTTAGGTTAGGTTAGGTTAGGTAATATTAAGTTATTGATGTATATGAAGGTCCCACGGTGACGTAGAAGCCAACTCGCCAGGAATGTTGTCAAATATTACCGCCGATATGATAGGTTGGGCTAGGTTAGGTTATACTACGTTATTGACGTATATGAAGGCCCCACGGAGACGTAGAGGCCAACTCGCCAGGAATGTTGTCAAATATTACCGCCGAGATTTTAGGTTGGTTTAGGTTAGGTTAAATTACGTTATTGATGTATATGAAGGTCCCACTGAGACGTAGAGGCCAACTCGCCAGGAATGTTGTCAAATATTAGTGCCGAGATGTTAGGTTGGGTTAAGTTAGGTAATATTACGTTATTGATGTATATGAAGGTCCCACGGTGACATAGAGACCAACTCGCCAGGAATGTTGTCAAATATTACCGCCGATGTGTTAGGTTGGGTTAGGTTAGGTTATACTACGTTATTGATGTATATGAAGGCCCCACGGAGACGTAGAGGCCAACTCGCCAGGAATGTTGTCAAATATTAGTGCCGAGATGTTAGGTTGGATTAGGTTAGGTTATATTACGTTATTGATGTATATAAAAGCCCCACGGAGACGTTGAGGCCAACTCGCCAGGAATGTTGTCAAATATTAGTTCCGAGAGATTGGGTTGGGTTAGGTTAGGTTATATTACGTTATTGATGTATATAAAGGCCCCGCGGAGACGTAGAGGCCAACCCGCCAGGAATGTTGTCAAATATTAGTGCCGAGATCTTAGGTTGGGTTAGGTCAGGTAATATTATGTTATTGATGTATATGAAGGTCCCACGGAGACGTAGAGGCCAACTCGCGAGGAATGTTGTCAAATATTCCCGCCGAGATGATAGGCTGGGTTAGGTTAGGTTATATTACGTTATTGATGTATATAAACGTCCCACGGAAACATAGAGGCCAACAAGCCAGGAATGTTGTCAAATACTACCGCCGAGATGTTACGTTGGTTTAGGTTAGGTTAAATTAAGATATTGATGTATATGAAGGTCCCACGGAGAGGTAGAGGCCAACTCGCCAGGAATGTTGTCAAATATTAGTGCCGAGATGTTAGGTTGGGTTAGGTTAGGTAATATTAAGTTATTGATGTATATGAAGGTCCCACGGTGACGTAGAGGCCAACTCGCCAGGAATGTTGTCAAATATTACCGCCGATATGATAGGTTGGGCTAGGTTAGGTTATACTACGTTATTGACGTATATGAAGGCCCCACGGAGACGTAGAGGCCAACTCGCCAGGAATGTTGTCAAATATTACCGCCGAGATTTTAGGTTGGTTTCGGTTAGGTTAAATTACGTTATTGATGTATATGAAGGTCCCACTGAGAGGTAGAGGCCAACTCGCCAGGAATGTTGTCAAATATTAGTGCCGAGATGTTAGGTTGGGTTAAGTTAGGTAATATTACGTTATTGATGTATATGAAGGTCCCACGGTGACATAGAGGCCAACTCGCCAGGAATGTTGTCAAATATTACCGCCGATGTGTTAGGTTGGGTTAGGTTAGGTTATACTACGTTATTGATGTATATGCAGGCCGCACGGAGAGGTAGAGGCCAACTCGCCAGGAATGTTGTCAAATATTAGTGCCGAGATGTTAGGTATGGTTAGGTTAGGTAATATTACGTTATTGATGTATATGAAGGTCCCACGGAGACGTAGAGGCCAACTCGCCAGGTATGTTGTCAAATAATATCGCCGAGATCTTAGGTTGGGTTAGGTCAGGTAATATTATGTTATTGATGTATATGAAGGTCCCACGGAGACGTAGAGGCCAACTCGCCAGGAATGTTGTCAAATATTCCCGCCGAGATGATAGGTTGGGCTAGGTTAGGTTATATTACGTTATTGATGCATATAAAGGTCCCACGGAAACATAGAGGCCAACAAGCCAGGAATGTTGTCAAATACTACCGCCGAGATGTTACGTTGGTTTAGGTTAGGTTAAATTAAGGTATTGATGTATATGAAGGTCCCACGGAGAGGTAGAGGCCAACTCGCCAGGAATGTTGTCAAATATTAGTGCCGAGATGTTAGGTTGGGTTAGGTTAGGTTATATTACGTTATTGATGTATATAAACGTCCCACGGAAACATAGAGGCCAACAAGCCAGGAATGTTGTCAAATACTTCCGCCGAGATGTTACGTTGGTTTAGGTTAGGTTAAATTAAGATATTGATGTATATGAAGATCCCACGGAGAGGTAGAGGCCAACTCGCCAGGAATGTTGTCAAATATTAGTGCCGAGATGTTAGGTTGGGTTAGGTTAGGTAATATTAAGTTATTGATGTATATGAAGGTCCCACGGTGACGTAGAGGCCAACTCGCCAGGAATGTTGTCAAATATTACCGCCGATATGATAGGTTGGGCTAGGTTAGGTTATACTACGTTATTGACGTATATGAAGGCCCCACGGAGACGTAGAGGCCAACTCGCCAGGAATGTTGTCAAATATTACCGCCGAGATTTTAGGTTGGTTTCGGTTAGGTTAAATTACGTTATTGATGTATATGAAGGTCCCACTGAGAGGTAGAGGCCAACTCGCCAGGAATGTTGTCAAATATTAGTGCCGAGATGTTAGGTTGGGTTAAGTTAGGTAATATTACGTTATTGATGTATATGAAGGTCCCACGGTGACATAGAGGCCAACTCGCCAGGAATGTTGTCAAATATTACCGCCGATGTGTTAGGTTGGGTTAGGTTAGGTTATACTACGTTATTGATTTATATAAAATTCCCACGGAGACGTAGAGGCCAACTCGCCAGGGATGTTGTCAAATATTAGTGCCGAGATGTTAGGTTGGATTAGGTTAGCTTATATTACGTTATTGATGTATATAAAAGCCCCACGGAGACGTTGAGGCCAACTCGCCAGGAATGTTGTCAAATATTACCGCCGAGATGTTAGGTTGGGTTAGGTTAGGTTATATTACGTTATTGATGTATATGAAGGGCCCACGGAGACGTAGAGGCCAACTGGCCAGGAATGTTGTCAAATATTACCGCCGAGATGATAGGTTGGGTTAGGTTAGATTATATTACGTTATTGATGTATATGAAGGCCGCACGGAGAGGTAGAGGGCAACTCGCCAGGAATGTTGTCAAATATTAGTGCCGAGATGTTAGGTTGGGTTAGGTTAGGTAATATTACGTTATTGATGTATATGAAGGTCCCACGGAGACGTAGAGGCCAACTCGCCAGGAATGTTGTCAAATAATAGCGCCGAGATCTTAGGTTGGGTTAGGTCAGGTAATATTATGTTATTGATGTATATGAAGGTCCCACGGAGACGTAGAGACCAACTCGCCAGGAATGTTGTCAAATATTCCCGCCGAGATGATAGGTTGGGCTAGGTTAGGTTATATTACGTTATTGATGTATATAAAGGTCCCACGGAAACATAGAGGCCAACAAGCCAGGAATGATGTCAAATACTACCGCCGAGATGTTACGTTGGTTTAGGTTAGGTTAAATTAAGATATTGATGTATATGAAGGTCCCACGGAGAGGTAGAGGCCAACTCGCCAGGAATGTTGTCAAATAGTAGTGCCGAGATGTTAGGTTGGGTTAGGTTAGGTAATATTAAGTTATTGATGTATATGAAGGTCCCACGGTGACGTAGAGGCCAACTCGCCAGGAATGTTGTCAAATATTACCGCCGATGAGTTAGGTTGGGTTAGGTGAAGGTTATATTACGTTATTGATGTATATGAAGGCCCCACGGAGACGGAGAGGCCAACTCGCCAGGAATGTTGTCAAATATTACCGCCGATATGATAGGTTGGGCTAGGTTATGTTATATTACGTTATTGATGTATATAAAGGTCCCACGGAGACGTAGAGGCCAACTCGCCAGGAATGTTGTCAAATATTATTGCCGAGATGTTAGGTTGGGTTAGGTTAGGTAATATTACGTTATTGATGTATATGAAGGTCCCAGGGAGACGTAGAGGCCAACTCGCCAGGAATGTTGTCAAATATTACCGCCGATATGATAGGTTGGGCTAGGTTAGGTTATATGACGTTATTGATGTATATAAAGGTCCCACGGAAACATAGAGGCCAACAAGCCAGGAATGTTGTCAAATATTACCGCCGAGATGTTACGTTGGTTTAGGTTAGGTAATATTATGTTACAGATGTATATGAATGTCCCACGGAAACATGGAGGCCAACAAGACAGGAATGCTGTCAAATATTACCGCCGAGATGTTACGTTGGTTTAGGTTAGGTTAAATTACGTTATTGAAGTATATGAAGGTCCCACGGAGAGGTAGAGGCCAACTCGCCAGGGATGTTGTCAAATATTAGTGCCGAGATGTTAGGTTGGATTAGGTTAGGTTATATTACGTTATTGATGTATATAAAACCCCCACGGAGACGTTGAGGCCAACTCGCCAGGAATGTTGTCAAATATTACCGCCGAGATGTTAGATTGGGTTAGGTTAGGTTATATTACGTTATTGATGTATATGAAGGGCCCACGGAGACGTAGAGGCCAACTGGCCAGGAATGTTGTCAAATATTACCGCCGAGATGATAGGTTGGGTTAGGTTAGATTATATTACGTTATTGATGTATATGAAGGCCGCACGGAGAGGTAGAGGCCAACTCGCCAGGAATGTTGTCAAATATTAGTGCCGAGATGTTAGGTTGGGTTAGGTTAGGTAATATTACGTTACTGATGTATATGAAGGTCCCACGGAGACGTAGAGGCCAACTGGCCAGGAATGTTGTCAAATATTCCCGCCGAGATGATAGGTTGGGCTAGGTTAGGTTATATTACGTTATTGATGTATATAAAGGTCCCACGGTAACATAGAGGCCAACAAGCCAGGAATGTTGTCAAATACTACCGCCGAGATGTTACGTTGGTTTAGGTTAGGTTAAATTAAGATATTGATGTATATGAAGGTCCCACGGAGAGGTAGAGGCCAACTCGCCAGGAATGTTGTCAAATATTAGTGCCGAGATGATAGGTTGGGTTAGGTTAGGTAATATTAAGTTATTGATGTATATGAAGGTCCCACGGTGACGTAGAGGCCAACTCGCCAGGAATGTTGTCAAATATTACCGCCGAGATGATAGGTTGGGTTAGGTTAGGTTATATTATGTTATTGATGTACATGAAGGTCCCACGGAGACGTAGAGGCCAACTCGCCAGGAATGTTGTCAAATATTACCGCCGAGATGTTAGGTTGGGTTAGGTTAGGTTATATTACGTTATTGATGTATATGCAGGCCGCACGGAGAGGTAGAGGCCAACTCGCCAGGAATGTTGTCAAATATTAGTGCCGAGATGTTAGGTATGGTTAGGTTAGGTAATATTACGTTATTGATGTATATGAAGGTCCCACGGAGACGTAGAGGCCAACTCGCCAGGAATGTTGTCACATAATATCGCCGAGATCTTAGGTTGGGTTAGGTCACGTAATATTATGTTATTGATGTATATGAAGGTCCCACGGAGACGTAGAGGCCAACTCGCCAGGAATGTTGTCAAATATTCCCGCCGAGATGATAGGTTGGGCTAGGTTAGGTTATATTACGTTATTGATGTATATAAAGGTCCCACGGAAACATAGAGGCCAACAAGCCAGGAACGTTGTCAAATACTACCGCCGAGATGTTACGTTGGTTTAGGTTAGGTTAAATTTAGATATTGATGTATATGAAGGTCCCACGGAGACGTAGAGGCCAACTCGCCAGGAATGTTGTCAAATATGAGTGCCGATATGTTAGGTTGGGTTAGGTTAGGTTATATTACGTTATTGATGTATATGAAGGGCCCACGGAGACGTAGAGGCCAACTGGCCAGGAATGTTGTCAAATATTACCGCCGAGATGAGAGGTTGGGTTAGGTTAGATTATATTACGTTATTGATGTATATGAAGGCCGAACGGAGAGGTAGAGGCCAACTCGCCAGGAATGTTGTCAAATATTAGTGCCGAGATGTTAGGTTGGGTTAGGTTAGGTAATATTACGTTACTGATGTATATGAAGGTCCCACGGAGACGTAGAGGCCAACTGGCCAGGAATGTTGTCAAATATTCCCGCCGAGATGATAGGTTGGGCTAGGTTAGGTTATATTACGTTATTGATGTATATAAAGGTCCCACGGTAACATAGAGGCCAACAAGCCAGGAATGTTGTCAAATACTACCGCCGAGATGTTACGTTGGTTTAGGTTAGGTTAAATTAAGATATTGATGTATATGAAGGTCCCACGGAGAGGTAGAGGCCAACTCGCCAGGAATGTTGTCAAATATTAGTGCCGAGATGATAGGTTGGGTTAGGTTAGGTAATATTAAGTTATTGATGTATATGAAGGTCCCACGGTGACGTAGAGGCCAACTCGCCAGGAATGTTGTCAAATATTACCGCCGAGATGATAGGTTGGGTTAGGTTAGGTTATATTATGTTATTGATGTACATGAAGGTCCCACGGAGACGTAGAGGCCAACTCGCCAGGAATGTTGTCAAATATTACCGCCGAGATGTTAGGTTGGGTTAGGTTAGGTTATATTACGTTATTGATGTATATGAAGGGCCCACGGAGACGTAGAGGCCAACTGGCCAGGAATGTTGTCAAATATTACCGCCGAGATGATAGGTTGGGTTAGGTTAGATTATATTACGTTATTGATGTATATGCAGGCCGCACGGAGAGGTAGAGGCCAACTCGCCAGGAATGTTGTCAAATATTAGTGCCGAGATGTTAGGTATGGTTAGGTTAGGTAATATTACGTTATTGATGTATATGAAGGTCCCACGGAGACGTAGAGGCCAACTCGCCAGGAATGTTGTCACATAATATCGCCGAGATCTTAGGTTGGGTTAGGTCAGGTAATATTATGTTATTGATGTATATGAAGGTCCCACGGAGACGTAGAGGCCAACTCGCCAGGAATGTTGCCAAATATTCCCGCCGAGATGATAGGTTGGGCTAGGTTAGGTTATATTACGTTATTGATGTATATAAAGGTCCCACGGAAACATAGAGGCCAACAAGCCAGGAACGTTGTCAAATACTACCGCCGAGATGTTACGTTGGTTTAGGTTAGGTTAAATTAAGATATTGATGTATATGAAGGTCCCACGGAGAGATAGAGGCCAACTCGCCAGGAATGTTGTCAAATATTAGTGCCGAGATGTTAGGTTGGGTTAGGTTAGGTAATATTAAGTTATTGATGTATATGAAGGTCCCACGGTGACGTAGAGGCCAACTCGCCAGGAATGTTGTCAAATATTACCGCCGATGAGTTAGGTTGGGTTAGGTGAAGGTTATATTACGTTATTGATGTATATGAAGGCCCCACGGAGACGGAGAGGCCAACACGCCAGGAATGTTGTCAAATATTACCGCCGATATGATAGGTTGGGCTAGGTTATGTTATATTACGTTATTGATGTATATAAAGGTCCCACGGAGAGGTAGAGGCCAACTCGCCAGGAATGTTGTCAAATATTAGTGCCGAGATGTTAGGTTGGTTTAGGTTATGTTAAATTACGTTATTGATGTATATGAAGGCCCCACGGAGACGTAGAGGCCAACTCGCCAGGAATGTTGTCAAATATTAGTGCCGAGATGTTAGGTTGGGTTAGGTTAGGTTATATTACGTTATTCATGTATATAAAATTCCCGCGGAGACGTAGAGGCCAACTCGCCAGGAATGTTGTCAAATATTAGTACCGAGATGTTAGGTTGGGTTAGGTTAGGTTATATTACGTTATTGATGTATATGAAGTTCCACGGAGACGTAGAGGCCAGCTCGCCAGGAATGTTGTCAAATAATAACGCCGAAAGGTTAAGTTGGGTTATATTAGGTTATATCACGTTATTGATGGATATGAAGGTCTCACGGAGACGTAGAGGCCAACTCGCCAGAAATGTTGTCAAATATTACCGCCGATGTGTTATGTTGGGTTAGGTTAGGTTATACTACGTTATTCACGTATATGAAGGCCCCACGGAGACGTAGAGGCCAACTCGCCAGGAATGTTGTCAAATATTACCGCCGAGATGATAGGTTGGGTTAGGTTAGGTTATATTACGTTATTGATGTATATGAAGGTCGCACGGAGACGTAGAGGCCAACTCGCCAGGAATGTTGTCAAATATTACCGCCTAGAAGATAGGTTGGGTTAGGTTAGGTTATATTACGTTATTGATGTATATAAAATTCCCACGGAGACGTAGAGGCCAACTCGCCAGGAATGTTGTCAAATATTAGTGCCGAGATGTTAGGTTGGATTAGGTTAGGTTATATTACGTTATTGATGTATATAAAAGCCCCACGGAGACGTAGAGGCCAACTCGCCAGGAATGTTGTCAAATATTACCGCCGAGATGTTAGGTTGGGTTAGGTCAGGTAATATTATGTTATTGATGTATATGAAGGTCCCACGGAGACGTAGAGGCCAACTCGCCAGGAATGTTGTCAAATATTCCCGCCGAGATGATAGGTTGGGCTAGGTTAGGTTATATTACGTTATTGATGTATATAAAGGTCCCACGGAAACATAGAGGCCAACAAGCCAGGAATGTTGTCAAATACTACCGCCGAGATGTTACGTTGGTTTAGGTTAGGTTAAATTAAGATATTGATGTATATGAAGGTCCCACGGAGAGGTAGAGGCCAACTCGCCAGGAATGTTGTCAAATATTAGTGCCGAGATGTTAGGTTGGGTTAGGTTAGGTAATATTAAGTTATTGATGTATATGAAGGTCGCACGGTGACGTAGAGGCCAACTCGCCAGGAATGTTGTCAAATATTACCGCCGATGAGTTAGGTTGGGTTAGGTGAAGGTTATATTACGTTATTGATGTATATGAAGGCCCCACGGAGACGGAGAGGCCAACTCGCCAGGAATGTTGTCAAATATTACCGCCGAGATGATAGGTTGGGTTAGGTTAGGTTATATTACGTTATTGATGTATATGAAGGTCGCACGGAGACGTAGAGGCCAACTCGCCAGGAATGTTGTCAAATATTACCGCCGAGATGATAGGTTGGGTTAGGTTAGGTTATATTACGTTATTGATGTATATAAAATTCCCACGGAGACGTAGAGGCCAACTCGCCAGGAATGTTGTCAAATATTACCGCCGAGATGTTAGGTTGGGTTAGGTTAGGTTATATTACGTTATTGATGTATATAAAGGTCCCACGGAAACATAGAGGCCAACAAGCCAGGAATGTTGTCAAATATTACCGCCGATATGATAGGTTGGGCTAGGTTAGTTTATATGACGTTATTGATGTATATAAAAGCCCCACGGAGACGTAGAAGCCAACTCGCCAGGAATGTTGTCACATAATAGCGCCGAGTGGTTAGGTCGGCTTATATTAGGTTATATTACGTTATTGATGGATATGAAGGTCCCACGGAAACATAGAGGTCAACCCGCCAGGAATGTTGTCAAATAATAGCGCCGAAAGGTTAGGTTGGGTTAGTTTAGGTTATATTACGTTATTGATATATGTGAAGGTCCCACGAAGACGTAGAGGCCAACTCGCCAGGAATGTTGTCAAATATTACCGCCGAGATGTTAGGTTGGGTTAGGTTAGGTTATATTACGTTATTGATGTATATGAAGGCCCCACGGAGACGTAGAGGCCAACTCGCCAGGAATGTTGTCAAATATTACCGCCGATATGATAGGTTGGGCTAGGTTAGGTTATATTACGTTATTGATGTATATAAAGGTCCCACGGAAACATAGAGGCCAACAAGCCAGGAATGTTGTCAAATATTACCGCCGAGATGTTACGTTGGTTTAGGTTAGGTTAAATTACGTTATTGATGTATATGAAGGTCCCACGGAGAGGTAGAGGACAACTCGCCAGGCATGTTGTAGAATATTAGTACCGAGATATTAGGTTGTGTTAGGTTAGGTTATATTACGCTATTGATGTATATAAAAGTCCCACGGAGACGTAAAGGCCAACTCGCCAGGAATGTTGTCAAATATCAGTGCCGAGATGTTAGGTTGGATTAGGTTAGGTTATATTACGTTATTGATGTATATAAAATTCCCACGGAGACGTAGAGGCCAACTCGGCAGGAATGTTGTCAAATATTAGTGCCGAGATGTTAGGTTGGGTTAGGTTAGGTAATATTACGTTAATGATATATATGAAGGTCCCACAGAGACGAAGAGTCCAACTCGCCAGGAATGTTGTCAAATATTACCGCCGAGTGGTTATGTCGGGTTATATTAGGTTATATTACGTTACTGATGGATATGAAGGTCTCACGGCGACGTAGAGGCCAACTCGACAGGAATGTTGTCAAATATTAGTACCGAGATGTTAGGTTGGGTTAGGTTAGGTTATATTACGCCATTGATGTATATAAAAGTCCCACGGAAACCATGAGGCCAATAAGCCAGGAATGTTGTCAAATATTACCGCTGTGATGTGAGATTGGGTTAGGTTATGTTATATTACGTTATTGACGTATATAAATGTCCCACGGAGACGTAGAGGCCAACTCGCCAGGAATCTTGTCACATAATAGCGCCGAGTGGATAGGTCGGGTTATATTAGGTTATATTACGTTATTGATGGATATGAAGGTCTCACGGAGACGTAGAGGCCAACTCGCCAGGAATGTTGTCAAATATTACCGCCGAGATGATAGGTTGGGTTAGGTTAGGTTATATTACGTTATTGATGTATATGAAGGCCCCACGGAGACGTAGAGGCCAACTCGCCAGGAATGATGTCAAATATTACCGCCGAGATGTTAGGTTGGGTTAGGTTAGGTTATATTACGTTATTGATGTGTATGAAGTCCCCACGGAGACGTAGAGGCCAACTCGCCAGGAATGTTGTCAAATATTACCGCCGATATGATAGGTTGGGCTAGGTTAGGTTATGTTACGTTATTGATGTATATAAAGGTCCCACGGAAACATAGAGGGCAACAAGCCAGGAATGTTGTCAAATATTACCGCCGATATGTTATGTTGGTTTAGGTTAGGTTAAATTACGTTATTGATGTATATGAAGGTCCCACGGAGAGGTAGAGGCCAACTCGCCAGGAATGTTGTCAAATATTAGTGCCGAGATGTTAGGTTGGGTTAGGTTAGGTAATATTACGTTATTGATGTATATGAAGGTCCCACGGTGACGTAGAGGCCAACTAGCCAGGAATGTTGTCAAATATTACCGCCGATGTATTAGGTTGGGTTAGGTTAGGTTATATTACGTTATTGATGTTTATGAAGGACCCACGGAGACGTAGAGGCCAACTCGCCAGGAATGTTGTCAAATATTACCGACGAGATGTTACGTTGGGTTAGGCTAGGTTAAATTACGTTATTGATGTATATAAAAGTCCCACGGAGACGTAGAGGCCAACTCACCAGGAAAGTTGTCAAATATTGGTACCGAGATGTTAGGTTGGGTTAGGTTAGGTTATATTACGCTATTGATGTATATAAAAGTCCCACGAAAACGTAGAGGCCAACTCGCCAGGAATGTTGTGACATAATAGCGCCGAGTGGTTAGGTCGGCTTATATTAGGTTATATTACGTTATTGATGGATATGAAGGTCCCACGGAAACATAGAGGTCAACCCGCCAGGAATGTTGTCAAATAATAGCGCCGAAAGGTTAGGTTGGGTTAGTTTAGGTTATATTACGTTATTGATATATGTGAAGGTCCCACGAAGACGTAGAGGCCAACTCGCCAGGAATGTTGTCAAATATTACCGCCGAGATGTTAGGTTGGGTTAGGTTAGGTTATATTACGTTATTGATGTATATGAAGGCCCCACGGAGACGTAGAGGCCAACTCGCCAGGAATGTTGTCAAATATTACCGCCGATATGATAGGTTGGGCTAGGTTAGGTTATATTACGTTATTGATGTATATAAAGGTCCCACGGAAACATAGAGGCCAACAAGCCAGGAATGTTGTCAAATATTACCGCCGAGATGTTACGTTGGTTTAGGTTAGGTTAAATTACGTTATTGATGTATATGAAGGTCCCACGGAGAGGTAGAGGACAACTCGCCAGGCATGTTGTAGAATATTAGTACCGAGATATTAGGTTGTGTTAGGTTAGGTTATATTACGCTATTGATGTATATAAAAGTCCCACGGAGACGTAAAGGCCAACTCGCCAGGAATGTTGTCAAATATCAGTGCCGAGATGTTAGGTTGGATTAGGTTAGGTTATATTACGTTATTGATGTATATAAAATTCCCACGGAGACGTAGAGGCCAACTCGGCAGGAATGTTGTCAAATATTAGTGCCGAGATGTTAGGTTGGGTTAGGTTAGGTAATATTACGTTAATGATATATATGAAGGTCCCACAGAGACGAAGAGTCCAACTCGCCAGGAATGTTGTCAAATATTACCGCCGAGTGGTTATGTCGGGTTATATTAGGTTATATTACGTTACTGATGGATATGAAGGTCTCACGGCGACGTAGAGGCCAACTCGACAGGAATGTTGTCAAATATTAGTACCGAGATGTTAGGTTGGGTTAGGTTAGGTTATATTACGCCATTGATGTATATAAAAGTCCCACGGAAACCATGAGGCCAATAAGCCAGGAATGTTGTCAAATATTACCGCTGTGATGTGAGATTGGGTTAGGTTATGTTATATTACGTTATTGACGTATATAAATGTCCCACGGAGACGTAGAGGCCAACTCGCCAGGAATCTTGTCACATAATAGCGCCGAGTGGATAGGTCGGGTTATATTAGGTTATATTACGTTATTGATGGATATGAAGGTCTCACGGAGACGTAGAGGCCAACTCGCCAGGAATGTTGTCAAATATTACCGCCGAGATGATAGGTTGGGTTAGGTTAGGTTATATTACGTTATTGATGTATATGAAGGCCCCACGGAGACGTAGAGGCCAACTCGCCAGGAATGATGTCAAATATTACCGCCGAGATGTTAGGTTGGGTTAGGTTAGGTTATATTACGTTATTGATGTGTATGAAGTCCCCACGGAGACGTAGAGGCCAACTCGCCAGGAATGTTGTCAAATATTACCGCCGATATGATAGGTTGGGCTAGGTTAGGTTATGTTACGTTATTGATGTATATAAAGGTCCCACGGAAACATAGAGGGCAACAAGCCAGGAATGTTGTCAAATATTACCGCCGATATGTTATGTTGGTTTAGGTTAGGTTAAATTACGTTATTGATGTATATGAAGGTCCCACGGAGAGGTAGAGGCCAACTCGCCAGGAATGTTGTCAAATATTAGTGCCGAGATGTTAGGTTGGGTTAGGTTAGGTAATATTACGTTATTGATGTATATGAAGGTCCCACGGTGACGTAGAGGCCAACTAGCCAGGAATGTTGTCAAATATTACCGCCGATGTATTAGGTTGGGTTAGGTTAGGTTATATTACGTTATTGATGTTTATGAAGGACCCACGGAGACGTAGAGGCCAACTCGCCAGGAATGTTGTCAAATATTACCGACGAGATGTTACGCTGGGTTAGGCTAGGTTAAATTACGTTATTGATGTATATAAAAGTCCCACGGAGACGTAGAGGCCAACTCACCAGGAAAGTTGTCAAATATTGGTACCGAGATGTTAGGTTGGGTTAGGTTAGGTTATATTACGCTATTGATGTATATAAAAGTCCCACGAAAACGTAGAGGCCAACTCGCCAGGAATGTTGTGACATAATAGCGCCGAGTGGTTAGGTCGGCTTATATTAGGTTATATGACGTTATTGATGTATATAAAAGCCCCACGGAGACGTAGAAGCCAACTCGCCAGGAATGTTGTCACATAATAGCGCCGAGTGGTTAGGTCGGCTTATATTAGGTTATATTACGTTATTGATGGATATGAAGGTCCCACGGAAACATAGAGGTCAACCCGCCAGGAATGTTGTCAAATAATAGCGCCGAAAGGTTAGGTTGGGTTAGTTTAGGTTATATTACGTTATTGATATATGTGAAGGTCCCACGAAGACGTAGAGGCCAACTCGCCAGGAATGTTGTCAAATATTACCGCCGAGATGTTAGGTTGGGTTAGGTTAGGTTATATTACGTTATTGATGTATATGAAGGCCCCACGGAGACGTAGAGGCCAACTCGCCAGGAATGTTGTCAAATATTACCGCCGATATGATAGGTTGGGCTAGGTTAGGTTATATTACGTTATTGATGTATATAAAGGTCCCACGGAAACATAGAGGCCAACAAGCCAGGAATGTTGTCAAATATTACCGCCGAGATGTTACGTTGGTTTAGGTTAGGTTAAATTACGTTATTGATGTATATGAAGGTCCCACGGAGAGGTAGAGGACAACTCGCCAGGCATGTTGTAGAATATTAGTACCGAGATATTAGGTTGTGTTAGGTTAGGTTATATTACGCTATTGATGTATATAAAAGTCCCACGGAGACGTAAAGGCCAACTCGCCAGGAATGTTGTCAAATATCAGTGCCGAGATGTTAGGTTGGATTAGGTTAGGTTATATTACGTTATTGATGTATATAAAATTCCCACGGAGACGTAGAGGCCAACTCGCCAGGAATGTTGTCAAATATTAGTGCCGAGATGTTAGGTTGGGTTAGGTTAGGTAATATTACGTTAATGATATATATGAAGGTCCCACAGAGACGTAGAGTCCAACTCGCCAGGAATGTTGTCAAATATTACCGCCGAGTGGTTATGTCGGGTTATATTAGGTTATATTACGTTACTGATGGATATGAAGGTCTCACGGCGACGTAGAGGCCAACTCGACAGGAATGTTGTCAAATATTAGTACCGAGATGTTAGGTTGGGTTAGGTTAGGTTATATTACGCCATTGATGTATATAAAAGTCCCACGGAAACCATGAGGCCAATAAGCCAGGAATGTTGTCAAATATTACCGCTGTGATGTGAGATTGGGTTAGGTTATGTTATATTACGTTATTGACGTATATAAATGTCCCACGGAGACGTAGAGGCCAACTCGCCAGGAATCTTGTCACATAATAGCGCCGAGTGGATAGGTCGGGTTATATTAGGTTATATTACGTTATTGATGGATATGAAGGTCTCACGGAGACGTAGAGGCCAACTCGCCAGGAATGTTGTCAAATATTACCGCCGAGATGATAGGTTGGGTTAGGTTAGGTTATATTACGTTATTGATGTATATGAAGGCCCCACGGAGACGTAGAGGCCAACTCGCCAGGAATGATGTCAAATATTACCGCCGAGATGTTAGGTTGGGTTAGGTTAGGTTATATTACGTTATTGATGTGTATGAAGTCCCCACGGGGACGTAGAGGCCAACTCGCCAGGAATGTTGTCAAATATTACCGCCGATATGATAGGTTGGGCTAGGTTAGGTTATGTTACGTTATTGATGTATATAAAGGTCCCACGGAAACATAGAGGGCAACAAGCCAGGAATGTTGTCAAATATTACCGCCGATATGTTATGTTGGTTTAGGTTAGGTTAAATTACGTTATTGATGTATATGAAGGTCCCACGGAGAGGTAGAGGCCAACTCGCCAGGAATGTTGTCAAATATTAGTGCCGAGATGTTAGGTTGGGTTAGGTTAGGTAATATTACGTTATTGATGTATATGAAGGTCCCACGGTGACGTAGAGGCCAACTAGCCAGGAATGTTGTCAAATATTACCGCCGATGTATTAGGTTGGGTTAGGTTAGGTTATATTACGTTATTGATGTTTATGAAGGACCCACGGAGACGTAGAGGCCAACTCGCCAGGAATGTTGTCAAATATTACCGACGAGATGTTACGTTGGGTTAGGCTAGGTTAAATTACGTTATTGATGTATATAAAAGTCCCACGGAGACGTAGAGGCCAACTCACCAGGAATGTTGTCAAATATTGGTACCGAGATGTTAGGTTGGGTTAGGTTAGGTTATATTACGCTATTGATGTATATAAAAGTCCCACGAAAACGTAGAGGCCAACTCGCCAGGAATGTTGTGACATAATAGCGCCGAGTGGTTAGGTCGGCTTATATTAGGTTATATTACGTTATTGATGGATATGAAGGTCTCACGGAGACGTAGAGGCCAACTCGCCAGGAATGTTGTCAAATATTACCGCCGAGATGATAGGTTGGGTTAGGTTAGGTTATATTACGTTATTTATGTATATGAAGGCCCCACGGAGACGTAGAGGCCAACTCGCCAGGAATGTTGTCAAATATTACCGCCGAGTGGTTAGGTCGGCTTATATTAGGTTATATTACGTTATTCATGGATATGAAGGTCTCACGGAGACGTAGAGGCCAACTCGCCAGGAATGTTGTCAAATATTACCGCCAAGATGATAGGTTGGTTTAGGTTAGGTCATATTACGTTATTGATGTATATGAAGGTCCCACGGAGACGTAGAGGCCAACTCGCCAGGAATGTTGTCAAATGTCAGTGCCGAGATGTTAGGTTGGGTTAGGTTAGGTTATATTACGTTATTGATGTATATAAAATTCCCACGGAGACGTAGAGGCCAACTCGCCAGGAATGTTGTCAAATATTACCGCCGAGATCTTAGGTTGGGTTACGTCAGGTTATATTACGTTATTGATGTATATAAAAGTCCCACGGAGACGTAGAGGCCAACTCGCCAGGAATGTTGTAAAATATTACCGCCGAGATGTTACGTTGGGTTAGGCTAGGTGAAATTACGTTATTGATGTATATAAAAGTCCCACGGAGACGTAGAGGCCAACTCACCAGGAATGTTGTCACATAATAGCGCCGAGTGGTTAGGTCGGCTTATATTAGGTTATATTACGTTATTGATGGATATGAAGGTCTCACGGAGACGTAGAGGCCAACTCGCCAGGAATGTTGTCAAATATTACCGCCGATATGATGGGTTGGGCTAGGTTAGGTTATATGACGTTATTGATGTATATAAAGGTCCCACGGAAACATAGAGGCCAACGCGCCAGGAATGTTGTCAAATAATAGCGCCGAAAGGTTAGGTTGGGTTAGTTTAGGTTATATTACGTTATTGATATATGTGAAGGTCCCACGAAGACGTAGATGCCAACTCGCCAGTAATGTTGTCAAATATTACCGCCGAGATGTTAGGTTGGGTTAGGTTAGGTTATATTACGTTATTGATGTATATGAAGGCCCCACGGAGACGTAGAGGCCAACTCGCCAGGAATGTTGTCAAATATTACCGCTGTGATGTGAGATTGGGTTAGGTTATGTTATATTACGTTATTGACGTATATAAATGTCCCACGGAGACGTAGAGGCCAACCCGCCAGGAATCTTGTCACATAATAGCGCCGAGTGGTTAGGTCGGCTTATATTAGGTTATATTACGTTATTGATGGATATGAAGGTCTCACGGAGACGTAGAGGCCAACTCGCCAGGAATGTTGTCAAATATTACCGCCGATATGATGGGTTGGGCTAGGTTAGGTTATATGACGTTATTGATGTATATAAAGGTCCCACGGAAACATAGAGGCCAACCCGCCAGGAATGTTGTCAAATAATAGCGCCGAAAGGTTAGGTTGGGTTAGTTTAGGTTATATTACGTTATTGATATATGTGAAGGTCCCACGAAGACGTAGAGGCCAACTCGCCAGGAATGTTGTCAAATATTACCGCCGAGATGTTAGGTTGGGCTAGGTTAGGTTATATTACGTTATTGATGTATATAAAGGTCCCACGGAAACATAGAGGCCAACAAGCCAGGAATGTTGTCAAATATTACCGCCGAGATGTTACGTTGGTTTAGGTTAGGTTAAATTACGTTATTGATGTATATGAAGGTCCCACGGAGAGGTAGAGGACAACTCGCCAGGCATGTTGTAGAATATTAGTACCGAGATATTAGGTTGTGTTAGGTTAGGTTATATTACGCTATTGATGTATATAAAAGTCCCACGGAGACGTAAAGGCCAACTCGCCAGGAATGTTGTCAAATATCAGTGCCGAGATGTTAGGTTGGATTAGGTTAGGTTATATTACGTTATTGATGTATATAAAATTCCCACGGAGACGTAGAGACCAACTCGCCAGGAATGTTGTCAAATATTAGTGCCGAGATGTTAGGTTGGGTTAGGTTAGGTAATATTACGTTAATGATATATATGAAGGTCCCACAGAGACGTAGAGTCCAACTCGCCAGGAATGTTGTCAAATATTACCGCCGAGTGGTTATGTCGGGTTATATTAGGTTATATTACGTTACTGATGGATATGAAGGTCTCACGGCGACGTAGAGGCCAACTCGACAGGAATGTTGTCAAATATTAGTACCGAGATGTTAGGTTGGGTTAGGTTAGGTTATATTACGCCATTGATGTATATAAAAGTCCCACGGAAACCATGAGGCCAATAAGCCAGGAATGTTGTCAAATATTACCGCTGTGATGTGAGATTGGGTTAGGTTATGTTATATTACGTTATTGACGTATATAAATGTCCCACGGAGACGTAGAGGCCAACTCGCCAGGAATCTTGTCACATAATAGCGCCGAGTGGATAGGTCGGGTTATATTAGGTTATATTACGTTATTGATGGATATGAAGGTCTCACGGAGACGTAGAGGCCAACTCGCCAGGAATGTTGTCAAATATTAGTGCCGAGATGTTAGGTTGGGTTAGGTTAGGTAATATTACGTTAATGATATATATAAAGGTCCCACGGAAACATAGAGGCCAACCCGCCAGGAATGTTGTCAAATAATAGCGCCGAAAGGTTAGGTTGGGTTAGTTTAGGTTATATTACGTTATTGATATATGTGAAGGTCCCACGAAGACGTAGAGGCCAACTCGCCAGGAATGTTGTCAAATATTACCGCCGAGATGTTAGGTTGGGCTAGGTTAGGTTATATTACGTTATTGATGTATATAAAGGTCCCACGGAAACATAGAGGCCAACAAGCCAGGAATGTTGTCAAATATTACCGCCGAGATGTTACGTTGGTTTAGGTTAGGTTAAATTACGTTATTGATGTATATGAAGGTCCCACGGAGAGGTAGAGGACAACTCGCCAGGCATGTTGTAGAATATTAGTACCGAGATATTAGGTTGTGTTAGGTTAGGTTATATTACGCTATTGATGTATATAAAAGTCCCACGGAGACGTAAAGGCCAACTCGCCAGGAATGTTGTCAAATATCAGTGCCGAGATGTTAGGTTGGATTAGGTTAGGTTATATTACGTTATTGATGTATATAAAATTCCCACGGAGACGTAGAGACCAACTCGCCAGGAATGTTGTCAAATATTAGTGCCGAGATGTTAGGTTGGGTTAGGTTAGGTAATATTACGTTAATGATATATATGAAGGTCCCACAGAGACGTAGAGTCCAACTCGCCAGGAATGTTGTCAAATATTACCGCCGAGTGGTTATGTCGGGTTATATTAGGTTATATTACGTTACTGATGGATATGAAGGTCTCACGGCGACGTAGAGGCCAACTCGACAGGAATGTTGTCAAATATTAGTACCGAGATGTTAGGTTGGGTTAGGTTAGGTTATATTACGCCATTGATGTATATAAAAGTCCCACGGAAACCATGAGGCCAATAAGCCAGGAATGTTGTCAAATATTACCGCTGTGATGTGAGATTGGGTTAGGTTATGTTATATTACGTTATTGACGTATATAAATGTCCCACGGAGACGTAGAGGCCAACTCGCCAGGAATCTTGTCACATAATAGCGCCGAGTGGATAGGTCGGGTTATATTAGGTTATATTACGTTATTGATGGATATGAAGGTCTCACGGAGACGTAGAGGCCAACTCGCCAGGAATGTTGTCAAATATTACCGCCGAGATGATAGGTTGGGTTAGGTTAGGTTATATTACGTTATTGATGTATATGAAGGCCCCACGGAGACGTAGAGGCCAACTCGCCAGGAATGATGTCAAATATTACCGCCGAGATGTTAGGTTGGGTTAGGTTAGGTTATATTACGTTATTGATGTGTATGAAGTCCCCACGGAGACGTAGAGGCCAACTCGCCAGGAATGTTGTCAAATATTACCGCCGATATGATAGGTTGGGCTAGGTTAGGTTATGTTACGTTATTGATGTATATAAAGGTCCCACGGAAACATAGAGGGCAACAAGCCAGGAATGTTGTCAAATATTACCGCCGATATGTTATGTTGGTTTAGGTTAGGTTAAATTACGTTATTGATGTATATGAAGGTCCCACGGAGAGGTAGAGGCCAACTCGCCAGGAATGTTGTCAAATATTACCGCCGATATGATAGGTTGGGCTAGGTTAGGTTATGTTACGTTATTGATGTATATAAAGGTCCCACGGAAACATAGAGGGCAACAAGCCAGGAATGTTGTCAAATATTACCGCCGATATGTTATGTTGGTTTAGGTTAGGTTAAATTACGTTATTGATGTATATGAAGGTCCCACGGAGAGGTAGAGGCCAACTCGCCAGGAATGTTGTCAAATATTAGTGCCGAGATGTTAGGTTGGGTTAGGTTAGGTAATATTACGTTATTGATGTATATGAAGGTCCCACGGTGACGTAGAGGCCAACTAGCCAGGAATGTTGTCAAATATTACCGCCGATGTATTAGGTTGGGTTAGGTTAGGTTATATTACGTTATTGATGTTTATGAAGGACCCACGGAGACGTAGAGGCCAACTCGCCAGGAATGTTGTCAAATATTACCGACGAGATGTTACGTTGGGTTAGGCTAGGTTAAATTACGTTATTGATGTATATAAAAGTCCCACGGAGACGTAGAGGCCAACTCACCAGGAATGTTGTCAAATATTGGTACCGAGATGTTAGGTTGGGTTAGGTTAGGTTATATTACGCTATTGATGTATATAAAAGTCCCACGAAAACGTAGAGGCCAACTCGCCAGGAATGTTGTGACATAATAGCGCCGAGTGGTTAGGTCGGCTTATATTAGGTTATATTACGTTATTGATGGATATGAAGGTCTCACGGAGACGTAGAGGCCAACTCGCCAGGAATGTTGTCAAATATTACCGCCGAGATGATAGGTTGGGTTAGGTTAGGTTATATTACGTTATTTATGTATATGAAGGCCCCACGGAGACGTAGAGGCCAACTCGCCAGGAATGTTGTCAAATATTACCGCCGAGTGGTTAGGTCGGCTTATATTAGGTTATATTACGTTATTCATGGATATGAAGGTCTCACGGAGACGTAGAGGCCAACTCGCCAGGAATGTTGTCAAATATTACCGCCGAGATGATAGGTTGGTTTAGGTTAGGTCATATTACGTTATTGATGTATATGAAGGTCCCACGGAGACGTAGAGGCCAACTCGCCAGGAATGTTGTCAAATGTCAGTGCCGAGATGTTAGGTTGGGTTAGGTTAGGTTATATTACGTTATTGATGTATATAAAATTCCCACGGAGACGTAGAGGCCAACTCGCCAGGAATGTTGTCAAATATTACCGCCGAGATCTTAGGTTGGGTTACGTCAGGTTATATTACGTTATTGATGTATATAAAAGTCCCACGGAGACGTAGAGGCCAACTCGCCAGGAATGTTGTAAAATATTACCGCCGAGATGTTACGTTGGGTTAGGCTAGGTGAAATTACGTTATTGATGTATATAAAAGTCCCACGGAGACGTAGAGGCCAACTCACCAGGAATGTTGTCACATAATAGCGCCGAGTGGTTAGGTCGGCTTATATTAGGTTATATTACGTTATTGATGGATATGAAGGTCTCACGGAGACGTAGAGGCCAACTCGCCAGGAATGTTGTCAAATATTACCGCCGATATGATGGGTTGGGCTAGGTTAGGTTATATGACGTTATTGATGTATATAAAGGTCCCACGGAAACATAGAGGCCAACCCGCCAGGAATGTTGTCAAATAATAGCGCCGAAAGGTTAGGTTGGGTTAGTTTAGGTTATATTACGTTATTGATATATGTGAAGGTCCCACGAAGACGTAGAGGCCAACTCGCCAGTAATGTTGTCAAATATTACCGCCGAGATGTTAGGTTGGGTTAGGTTAGGTTATATTACGTTATTGATGTATATGAAGGCCCCACGGAGACGTAGAGGCCAACTCGCCAGGAATGTTGTCAAATATTACCGCTGTGATGTGAGATTGGGTTAGGTTATGTTATATTACGTTATTGACGTATATAAATGTCCCACGGAGACGTAGAGGCCAACCCGCCAGGAATCTTGTCACATAATAGCGCCGAGTGGTTAGGTCGGCTTATATTAGGTTATATTACGTTATTGATGGATATGAAGGTCTCACGGAGACGTAGAGGCCAACTCGCCAGGAATGTTGTCAAATATTACCGCCGATATGATGGGTTGGGCTAGGTTAGGTTATATGACGTTATTGATGTATATAAAGGTCCCACGGAAACATAGAGGCCAACCCGCCAGGAATGTTGTCAAATAATAGCGCCGAAAGGTTAGGTTGTGTTAGTTTAGGTTATATTACGTTATTGATATATGTGAAGGTCCCACGAAGACGTAGAGGCCAACTCGCCAGGAATGTTGTCAAATATTACCGCCGAGATGTTAGGTTGGGCTAGGTTAGGTTATATTACGTTATTGATGTATATAAAGGTCCCACGGAAACATAGAGGCCAACAAGCCAGGAATGTTGTCAAATATTACCGCCGAGATGTTACGTTGGTTTAGGTTAGGTTAAATTACGTTATTGATGTATATGAAGGTCCCACGGAGAGGTAGAGGACAACTCGCCAGGCATGTTGTAGAATATTAGTACCGAGATATTAGGTTGTGTTAGGTTAGGTTATATTACGCTATTGATGTATATAAAAGTCCCACGAAAACGTAGAGGCCAACTCGCCAGGAATGTTGTGACATAATAGCGCCGAGTGGTTAGGTCGGCTTATATTAGGTTATATTACGTTATTGATGGATATGAAGGTCTCACGGAGACGTAGAGGCCAACTCGCCAGGAATGTTGTCAAATATTACCGCCGAGATGATAGGTTGGGTTAGGTTAGGTTATATTACGTTATTTATGTATATGAAGGCCCCACGGAGACGTAGAGGCCAACTCGCCAGGAATGTTGTCAAATATTACCGCCGAGTGGTTAGGTCGGCTTATATTAGGTTATATTACGTTATTCATGGATATGAAGGTCTCACGGAGACGTAGAGGCCAACTCGCCAGGAATGTTGTCAAATATTACCGCCGAGATGATAGGTTGGTTTAGGTTAGGTCATATTACGTTATTGATGTATATGAAGGTCCCACGGAGACGTAGAGGCCAACTCGCCAGGAATGTTGTCAAATGTCAGTGCCGAGATGTTAGGTTGGGTTAGGTTAGGTTATATTACGTTATTGATGTATATAAAATTCCCACGGAGACGTAGAGGCCAACTCGCCAGGAATGTTGTCAAATATTACCGCCGAGATCTTAGGTTGGGTTACGTCAGGTTATATTACGTTATTGATGTATATAAAAGTCCCACGGAGACGTAGAGGCCAACTCGCCAGGAATGTTGTAAAATATTACCGCCGAGATGTTACGTTGGGTTAGGCTAGGTGAAATTACGTTATTGATGTATATAAAAGTCCCACGGAGACGTAGAGGCCAACTCACCAGGAATGTTGTCACATAATAGCGCCGAGTGGTTAGGTCGGCTTATATTAGGTTATATTACGTTATTGATGGATATGAAGGTCTCACGGAGACGTAGAGGCCAACTCGCCAGGAATGTTGTCAAATATTACCGCCGATATGATGGGTTGGGCTAGGTTAGGTTATATGACGTTATTGATGTATATAAAGGTCCCACGGAAACATAGAGGCCAACCCGCCAGGAATGTTGTCAAATAATAGCGCCGAAAGGTTAGGTTGGGTTAGTTTAGGTTATATTACGTTATTGATATATGTGAAGGTCCCACGAAGACGTAGAGGCCAACTCGCCAGTAATGTTGTCAAATATTACCGCCGAGATGTTAGGTTGAGTTAGGTTAGGTTATATTACGTTATTGATGTATATGAAGGCCCCACGGAGACGTAGAGGCCAACTCGCCAGGAATGTTGTCAAATATTACCGCTGTGATGTGAGATTGGGTTAGGTTATGTTATATTACGTTATTGACGTATATAAATGTCCCACGGAGACGTAGAGGCCAACCCGCCAGGAATCTTGTCACATAATAGCGCCGAGTGGTTAGGTCGGCTTATATTAGGTTATATTACGTTATTGATGGATATGAAGGTCTCACGGAGACGTAGAGGCCAACTCGCCAGGAATGTTGTCAAATATTACCGCCGATATGATGGGTTGGGCTAGGTTAGGTTATATGACGTTATTGATGTATATAAAGGTCCCACGGAAACATAGAGGCCAACCCGCCAGGAATGTTGTCAAATAATAGCGCCGAAAGGTTAGGTTGGGTTAGTTTAGGTTATATTACGTTATTGATATATGTGAAGGTCCCACGAAGACGTAGAGGCCAACTCGCCAGGAATGTTGTCAAATATTACCGCCGAGATGTTAGGTTGGGCTAGGTTAGGTTATATTACGTTATTGATGTATATAAAGGTCCCACGGAAACATAGAGGCCAACAAGCCAGGAATGTTGTCAAATATTACCGCCGAGATGTTACGTTGGTTTAGGTTAGGTTAAATTACGTTATTGATGTATATGAAGGTCCCACGGAGAGGTAGAGGACAACTCGCCAGGCATGTTGTAGAATATTAGTACCGAGATATTAGGTTGTGTTAGGTTAGGTTATATTACGCTATTGATGTATATAAAAGTCCCACGGAGACGTAAAGGCCAACTCGCCAGGAATGTTGTCAAATATCAGTGCCGAGATGTTAGGTTGGATTAGGTTAGGTTATATTACGTTATTGATGTATATAAAATTCCCACGGAGACGTAGAGGCCAACTCGCCAGGAATGTTGTCAAATATTAGTGCCGAGATGTTAGGTTGGGTTAGGTTAGGTAATATTATGTTAATGATATATATGAAGGTCCCACAGAGACGTAGAGTCCAACTCGCCAGGAATGTTGTCAAATATTACCGCCGAGTGGTTATGTCGGGTTATATTAGGTTATATTACGTTACTGATGGATATGAAGGTCTCACGGCGACGTAGAGGCCAACTCGACAGGAATGTTGTCAAATATTAGTACCGAGATGTTAGGTTGGGTTAGGTTAGGTTATATTACGCCATTGATGTATATAAAAGTCCCACGGAAACCATGAGGCCAATAAGCCAGGAATGTTGTCAAATATTACCGCTGTGATGTGAGATTGGGTTAGGTTATGTTATATTACGTTATTGACGTATATAAATGTCCCACGGAGACGTAGAGGCCAACTCGCCAGGAATCTTGTCACATAATAGCGCCGAGTGGATAGGTCGGGTTATATTAGGTTATATTACGTTATTGATGGATATGAAGGTCTCACGGAGACGTAGAGGCCAACTCGCCAGGAATGTTGTCAAATATTACCGCCGAGATGTTAGGTTGGGTTAGGTTAGGTTATATTACGTTATTGATGTATATGAAGGCCCCACGGAGACGTAGAGGCCAACTCGCCAGGAATGTTGTCAAATATTACCGCCGATATGATAGGTTGGGCTAGGTTAGGTTATATTACGTTATTGATGTATATAAAGGTCCCACGGAAACATAGAGGCCAACAAGCCAGGAATGTTGTCAAATATTACCGCCGACATGTTACGTTGGTTTAGGTTAGGTTAAATTACGTTATTGATGTATATGAAGGTCCCACGGAGAGGTAGAGGACAACTCGCCAGGCATGTTGTAGATTATTAGTACCGAGATATTAGGTTGTGTTAGGTTAGGTTATATTACGCTATTGATGTATATAAAAGTCCCACGGAGACGTAAAGGCCAACTCGCCAGGAATGTTGTCAAATATCAGTGCCGAGATGTTAGGTTGGATTAGGTTAGGTTATATTACGTTATTGATGTATATAAAATTCCCACGGAGACGTAGAGGCCAACTCGCCAGGAATGTTGTCAAATATTAGTGCCGAGATGTTAGGTTGGGTTAGGTTAGGTAATATTACGTTAATGATATATATGAAGGTCCCACAGAGACGTGGAGTCCAACTCGCCAGGAATGTTGTCAAATATTACCGCCGAGTGGTTATGTCGGGTTATATTAGGTTATATTACGTTACTGATGGATATGAAGGTCTCACGGCGACGTAGAGGCCAACTCGACAGGAATGTTGTCAAATATTAGTACCGAGATGTTAGGTTGGGTTAGGTTAGGTTATATTACGCCATTGATGTATATAAAAGTCCCACGGAAACCATGAGGCCAATAAGCCAGGAATGTTGTCAAATATTACCGCTGTGATGTGAGATTGGGTTAGGTTATGTTATATTACGTTATTGACGTATATAAATGTCCCACGGAGACGTAGAGGCCAACTCGCCAGGAATCTTGTCACATAATAGCGCCGAGTGGATAGGTCGGGTTATATTAGGTTATATTACGTTATTGATGGATATGAAGGTCTCACGGAGACGTAGAGGCCAACTCGCCAGGAATGTTGTCAAATATTACCGCCGAGATGATAGGTTGGGTTAGGTTAGGTTATATTACGTTATTGATGTATATGAAGGCCCCACGGAGACGTAGAGGCCAACTCGCCAGGAATGATGTCAAATATTACCGCCGAGATGTTAGGTTGGGTTAGGTTAGGTTATATTACGTTATTGATGTGTATGAAGTCCCCACGGAGACGTAGAGGCCAACT
This sequence comes from Xylocopa violacea, assembly GCA_963969225.1. Classification (NCBI taxonomy): domain Eukaryota; kingdom Metazoa; phylum Arthropoda; class Insecta; order Hymenoptera; family Apidae; genus Xylocopa; species Xylocopa violacea. The sequence continues at coordinate 4,878,503 of CAXAJV010001082.1, forward strand.
CGCCAGGAATGTTGTCAAATATTACCGCCGATATGATAGGTTGGGCTAGGTTAGGTTATGTTACGTTATTGATGTATATAAAGGTCCCACGGAAACATAGAGGGCAACAAGCCAGGAATGTTGTGACATAATAGCGCCGAGTGGTTAGGTCGGCTTATATTAGGTTATATTACGTTATTGATGGATATGAAGGTCTCACGGAGACGTAGAGGCCAACTCGCCAAGAATGTTGTCAAATATTACCGCCGAGATGATAGGTTGGGTTAGGTTAGGTTATATTACGTTATTTATGTATATGAAGGCCCCACGGAGACGTAGAGGCCAACTCGCCAGGAATGTTGTCAAATATTACCGCCGAGTGGTTAGGTCGGCTTATATTAGGTTATATTACGTTATTCATGGATATGAAGGTCTCACGGAGACGTAGAGGCCAACTCGCCAGGAATGTTGTCAAATATTACCGCCGAGATGATAGGTTGGTTTAGGTTAGGTCATATTACGTTATTGATGTATATGAAGGTACCACGGAGACGTAGAGGCCAACTCGCCAGGAATGTTGTAAAATATTACCGCCGAGATGTTACGTTGGGTTAGGCTAGGTGAAATTACGTTATTGATGTATATAAAAGTCCCACGGAGACGTAGAGGCCAACTCACCAGGAATGTTGTCACATAATAGCGCCGAGTGGTTAGGTCGGCTTATATTAGGTTATATTACGTTATTGATGGATATGAAGGTCTCACGGAGACGTAGAGGCCAACTCGCCAGGAATGTTGTCAAATATTACCGCCGATATGATGGGTTGGGCTAGGTTAGGTTATATGACGTTATTGATGTATATAAAGGTCCCACGGAAACATAGAGGCCAACCCGCCAGGAATGTTGTCAAATAATAGCGCCGAAAGGTTAGGTTGGGTTAGTTTAGGTTATATTACGTTATTGATATATGTGAAGGTCCCACGAAGACGTAGAGGCCAACTCGCCAGTAATGTTGTCAAATATTACCGCCGAGATGTTAGGTTGGGTTAGGTTAGGTTATATTACGTTATTGATGTATATGAAGGCCCCACGGAGACGTAGAGGCCAACTCGCCAGGAATGTTGTCAAATATTACCGCTGTGATGTGAGATTGGGTTAGGTTATGTTATATTACGTTATTGACGTATATAAATGTCCCACGGAGACGTAGAGGCCAACCCGCCAGGAATCTTGTCACATAATAGCGCCGAGTGGTTAGGTCGGCTTATATTAGGTTATATTACGTTATTGATGGATATGAAGGTCTCACGGAGACGTAGAGGCCAACTCGCCAGGAATGTTGTCAAATATTACCGCCGATATGATGGGTTGGGCTAGGTTAGGTTATATGACGTTATTGATGTATATAAAGGTCCCACGGAAACATAGAGGCCAACCCGCCAGGAATGTTGTCAAATAATAGCGCCGAAAGGTTAGGTTGGGTTAGTTTAGGTTATATTACGTTATTGATATATGTGAAGGTCCCACGAAGACGTAGAGGCCAACTCGCCAGGAATGTTGTCAAATATTACCGCCGAGATGTTAGGTTGGGCTAGGTTAGGTTATATTACGTTATTGATGTATATAAAGGTCCCACGGAAACATAGAGGCCAACAAGCCAGGAATGTTGTCAAATATTACCGCCGAGATGTTACGTTGGTTTAGGTTAGGTTAAATTACGTTATTGATGTATATGAAGGTCCCACGGAGAGGTAGAGGACAACTCGCCAGGCATGATGTAGAATATTAGTACCGAGATATTAGGTTGTGTTAGGTTAGGTTATATTACGCTATTGATGTATATAAAAGTCCCACGAAAACGTAGAGGCCAACTCGCCAGGAATGTTGTGACATAATAGCGCCGAGTGGTTAGGTCGGCTTATATTAGGTTATATTACGTTATTGATGGATATGAAGGTCTCACGGAGACGTAGAGGCCAACTCGCCAGGAATGTTGTCAAATATTACCGCCGAGATGATAGGTTGGGTTAGGTTAGGTTATATTACGTTATTTATGTATATGAAGGCCCCACGGAGACGTAGAGGCCAACTCGCCAGGAATGTTGTCAAATATTACCGCCGAGTGGTTAGGTCGGCTTATATTAGGTTATATTACGTTATTCATGGATATGAAGGTCTCACGGAGACGTAGAGGCCAACTCGCCAGGAATGTTGTCAAATATTACCGCCGAGATGATAGGTTGGTTTAGGTTAGGTCATATTACGTTATTGATGTATATGAAGGTCCCACGGAGACGTAGAGGCCAACTCGCCAGGAATGTTGTCAAATGTCAGTGCCGAGATGTTAGGTTGGGTTAGGTTAGGTTATATTACGTTATTGATGTATATAAAATTCCCACGGAGACGTAGAGGCCAACTCGCCAGGAATGTTGTCAAATATTACCGCCGAGATCTTAGGTTGGGTTACGTCAGGTTATATTACGTTATTGATGTATATAAAAGTCCCACGGAGACGTAGAGGCCAACTCGCCAGGAATGTTGTAAAATATTACCGCCGAGATGTTACGTTGGGTTAGGCTAGGTGAAATTACGTTATTGATGTATATAAAAGTCCCACGGAGACGTAGAGGCCAACTCACCAGGAATGTTGTCACATAATAGCGCCGAGTGGTTAGGTCGGCTTATATTAGGTTATATTACGTTATTGATGGATATGAAGGTCTCACGGAGACGTAGAGGCCAACTCGCCAGGAATGTTGTCAAATATTACCGCCGATATGATGGGTTGGGCTAGGTTAGGTTATATGACGTTATTGATGTATATAAAGGTCCCACGGAAACATAGAGGCCAACCCGCCAGGAATGTTGTCAAATAATAGCGCCGAAAGGTTAGGTTGGGTTAGTTTAGGTTATATTACGTTATTGATATATGTGAAGGTCCCACGAAGACGTAGAGGCCAACTCGCCAGTAATGTTGTCAAATATTACCGCCGAGATGTTAGGTTGGGTTAGGTTAGGTTATATTACGTTATTGATGTATATGAAGGCCCCACGGAGACGTAGAGGCCAACTCGCCAGGAATGTTGTCAAATATTACCGCTGTGATGTGAGATTGGGTTAGGTTATGTTATATTACGTTATTGACGTATATAAATGTCCCACGGAGACGTAGAGGCCAACCCGCCAGGAATCTTGTCACATAATAGCGCCGAGTGGTTAGGTCGGCTTATATTAGGTTATATTACGTTATTGATGGATATGAAGGTCTCACGGAGACGTAGAGGCCAACTCGCCAGGAATGTTGTCAAATATTACCGCCGATATGATGGGTTGGGCTAGGTTAGGTTATATGACGTTATTGATGTATATAAAGGTCCCACGGAAACATAGAGGCCAACCCGCCAGGAATGTTGTCAAATAATAGCGCCGAAAGGTTAGGTTGGGTTATTTTAGGTTATATTACGTTATTGATATATGTGAAGGTCCCACGAAGACGTAGAGGCCAACTCGCCAGGAATGTTGTCAAATATTACCGCCGAGATGTTAGGTTGGGCTAGGTTAGGTTATATTACGTTATTGATGTATATAAAGGTCCCACGGAAACATAGAGGCCAACAAGCCAGGAATGTTGTCAAATATTACCGCCGAGATGTTACGTTGGTTTAGGTTAGGTTAAATTACGTTATTGATGTATATGAAGGTCCCACGGAGAGGTAGAGGACAACTCGCCAGGCATGTTGTAGAATATTAGTACCGAGATATTAGGTTGTGTTAGGTTAGGTTATATTACGCTATTGATGTATATAAAAGTCCCACGGAGACGTAAAGGCCAACTCGCCAGGAATGTTGTCAAATATCAGTGCCGAGATGTTAGGTTGGATTAGGTTAGGTTATATTACGTTATTGATGTATATAAAATTCCCACGGAGACGTAGAGGCCAACTCGCCAGGAATGTTGTCAAATATTAGTGCCGAGATGTTAGGTTGGGTTAGGTTAGGTAATATTACGTTAATGATATATATGAAGGTCCCACAGAGACGTAGAGTCCAACTCGCCAGGAATGTTGTCAAATATTACCGCCGAGTGGTTATGTCGGGTTATATTAGGTTATATTACGTTACTGATGGATATGAAGGTCTCACGGCGACGTAGAGGCCAACTCGACAGGAATGTTGTCAAATATTACCGCCGAGATGATAGGTTGGGTTAGGTTAGGTTATATTACGTTATTTATGTATATGAAGGTCTCACGGCGACGTAGAGGCCAACTCGCCAGGAATGTTGTCAAATATTAGTACCGAGATGTTAGGTTGGGTTAGGTTAGGTTATATTACGCCATTGATGTATATAAAAGTCCCACGGAAACCATGAGGCCAATAAGCCAGGAATGTTGTCAAATATTACCGCTGTGATGTGAGATTGGGTTAGGTTATGTTATATTACGTTATTGACGTATATAAATGTCCCACGGAGACGTAGAGGCCAACTCGCCAGGAATCTTGTCACATAATAGCGCCGAGTGGATAGGTCGGGTTATATTAGGTTATATTACGTTATTGATGGATATGAAGGTCTCACGGAGACGTAGAGGCCAACTCGCCAGGAATGTTGTCAAATATTACCGCCGAGATGATAGGTTGGGTTAGGTTAGGTTATATTACGTTATTGATGTATATGAAGGCCCCACGGAGACGTAGAGGCCAACTCGCCAGGAATGATGTCAAATATTACCGCCAAGATGTTAGGTTGGGTTAGGTTAGGTTATATTACGTTATTGATGTGTATGAAGTCCCCACGGAGACGTAGAGGCCAACTCGCCAGGAATGTTGTCAAATATTACCGCCGATATGATAGGTTGGGCTAGGTTAGGTTATGTTACGTTATTGATGTATATAAAGGTCCCACGGAAACATAGAGGGCAACAAGCCAGGAATGTTGTCAAGTATTACCGCCGATATGTTATGTTGGTTTAGGTTAGGTTAAATTACGTTATTGATGTATATGAAGGTCCCACGGAGAGGTAGAGGCCAACTCGCCAGGAATGTTGTCAAATATTAGTGCCGAGATATTAGGTTTGTTAGGTTAGGTAATATTACGTTATTGATGTATATGAAGGTCCCACGGTGACGTAGAGGCCAACTCGCCAGGAATGTTGTCAAATATTACCGCCGATGTATTAGGTTGGGTTAGGTTAGGTTATATTACGTTATTGATGTTTATGAAGGACCCACGGAGACGTAGAGGCCAAATCGCCAGGAATGTTGTCAAATATTACCGCCGAGATGTTACGTTGGGTTAGGCTAGGTTAAATTACGTTATTGATGTATATAAAAGTCCCACGGAGACGTAGAGGCCAACTCACCAGGAATGTTGTCAAATATTGGTACCGAGATGTTAGGTTGGGTTAGGTTAGGTTATATTACGCTATTGATGTATATAAAAGTCCCACGAAAACGTAGAGGCCAACTCGCCAGGAATGTTGTGACATAATAGCGCCGAGTGGTTAGGTCGGCTTATATTAGGTTATATTACGTTATTGATGGATATGAAGGTCTCACGGAAACGTAGAGGCCAACTCGCCAGGAATGTTGTCAAATATTACCGCCGAGATGATAGGTTGGTTTAGGTTAGGTCATATTACGTTATTGATGTATATGAAGGTCCCACGGAGACGTAGAGGCCAACTCGCCAGGAATGTTGTCAAATGTCAGTGCCGAGATGTTAGGTTGGGTTAGGTTAGGTTATATTACGTTATTGATGTATATAAAATTCCCACGGAGACGTAGAGGCCAACTCGCCAGGAATGTTGTCAAATATTACCGCCGAGATCTTAGGTTGGGTTACGTCAGGTTATATTACGTTATTGATGTATATAAAAGTCCCACGGAGACGTAGAGGCCAACTCGCCAGGAATGTTGTAAAATATTACCGCCGAGATGTTACGTTGGGTTAGGCTAGGTGAAATTACGTTATTGATGTATATAAAAGTCCCACGGAGACGTAGAGGCCAACTCACCAGGAATGTTGTCACATAATAGCGCCGAGTGGTTAGGTCGGCTTATATTAGGTTATATTACGTTATTGATGGATATGAAGGTCTCACGGAGACGTAGAGGCCAACTCGCCAGGAATGTTGTCAAATATTACCGCCGATATGATAGGTTGGGCTAGGTTAGGTTATATGACGTTATTGATGTATATAAAGGTCCCACGGAAACATAGAGGCCAACCCGCCAGGAATGTTGTCAAATAATAGCGCCGAAAGGTTAGGTTGGGTTAGTTTAGGTTATATTACGTTATTGATATATGTGAAGGTCCCACGAAGACGTAGAGGCCAACTCGCCAGGAATGTTGTCAAATATTACCGCCGAGATGTTAGGTTGGGTTAGGTTAGGTTATATTACGTTATTGATGTATATGAAGGCCCCACGGAGACGTAGAGGCCAACTCGCCAGGAATGTTGTCAAATATTACCGCCGATATGATAGGTTGGGCTAGGTTAGGTTATATTACGTTATTGATGTATATAAAGGTCCCACGGAAACATAGAGGCCAACAAGCCAGGAATGTTGTCAAATATTACCGCCGAGATGTTACGTTGGTTTAGGTTAGGTTAAATTACGTTATTGATGTATATGAAGGTCCCACGGAGAGGTAGAGGCCAACTCGCCAGGCATGTTGTAAAATATTAGTACCGAGATATTAGGTTGTGTTAGGTTAGGTTATATTACGCTATTGATGTATATAAAAGTCCCACGGAGACTTAAAGGCCAACTCGCCAGGAATGTTGTCAAATATCAGTGCCGAGATGTTAGGTTGGATTAGGTTAGGTTATATTACGTTATTGATGTATATAAAATTCCCACGGAGACGTAGAGGCCAACTCGCCAGGAATGTTGTCAAATATTAGTGCCGAGATGTTAGGTTGGGTTAGGTTAGGTAATATTACGTTAATGATATATATGAAGGTCCCACAGAGACGTAGAATCCAACTCGCCAGGAATGTTGTCAAATATTACCGCCGAGTGGTTATGTCGGGTTATATTAGGTTATATTACGTTACTGATGGATATGAAGGTCTCACGGCGACGTAGAGGCCAACTCGACAGGAATGTTGTCAAATATTAGTACCGAGATGTTAGGTTGGGTTAGGTTAGGTTATATTACGCCATTGATGTATATAAAAGTCCCACGGAAACCATGAGGCCAATAAGCCAGGAATGTTGACAAATATTACCGCTGTGATGTGAGATTGGGTTAGGTTATGTTATATTACGTTATTGACGTATATAAATGTCCCACGGAGACGTAGAGGCCAACTCGCCAGGAATCTTGTCACATAATAGCGCGGAGTGGATAGGTCGGGTTATATTAGGTTATATTACGTTATTGATGGATATGAAGGTCTCACGGAGACGTAGAGGCCAACTCGCCAGGAATGTTTTCAAATATTAGTGCCGAGATGTTAGGTTGGGTTAGGTTAGGTAATATTACGTTATTGATGTATATGAAGGTCCCACGGTGACGTAGAGGCCAACTCGCCAGGAATGTTGTCAAGTATTACCGCCGATGTATTAGGTTGGGTTAGGTTAGGTTATATTACGTTATTGATGTTTATGAAGGACCCACGGAGACGTAGAGGCCAACTCGCCAGGAATGTTGTCAAATATTACCGCCGAGATGTTACGTTGGGTTAGGCTAGGTTAAATTACGTTATTGATGTATATAAAAGTCCCACGGAGACGTAGAGGCCAACTCACCAGGAATGTTGTCAAATATTGGTACCGAGATGTTAGGTTGGGTTAGGTTAGGTTATATTACGCTATTGATGTATATAAAAGTCCCACGAAAACGTAGAGGCCAACTCGCCAGGAATGTTGTCACATAATAGCGCCGAGTGGTTAGGTCGGCTTATATTAGGTTATATTACGTTATTGATGGATATGAAGGTCTCACGGAGACGTAGAGGCCAACTCGCCAGGAATGTTGTCAAATATTACCGCCGAGATGATAGGTTGGGTTAGGTTAGATTATATTACGTTATTTATGTATATGAAGGCCCCACGGAGACGTAGAGGCCAACTCGCCAGGAATGTTGCCAAATATTACCGCCGAGTGGTTAGGTCGGCTTATATTAGGTTATATTACGTTATTCATGGATATGAAGGTCTCACGGAGACGTAGAGGCCAACTCGCCAGGAATGTTGTCAAATATTACCGCCGAGATGATAGTTTGGTTTAGGTTAGTTCATATTACGTTATTGATGTATATGAAGGTCCCACGGAGACGTAGAGGCCAACTCGCCAGGAATGTTGTCAAATGTCAGTGCCGAGATGTTAGGTTGGGTTAGGTTAGGTTATATTACGTTATTGATGTATATAAAATTCCCACGGAGACGTAGAGGCCAACTCGCCAGGAATGTTGTCAAATATTACCGCCGAGATCTTAGGTTGGGTTAGGTCAGGTTATATTACGTTATTGATGTATATAAAAGTCCCACGGAGACGTAGAGGCCAACTCGCCAGGAATGTTGTCAAATATTACCGCCGAGATGATAGTTTGGTTTAGGTTAGGTCATATTACGTTATTGATGTATATGAAGGTCCCACGGAGACGTAGAGGCCAACTCGCCAGGAATGTTGTCAAATGTCAGTGCCGAGATGTTAGGTTGGGTTAGGTTAGGTTATATTACGTTATTGATGTATATAAAATTCCCACGGAGACGTAGAGGCCAACTCGCCAGGAATGTTGTCAAATGTCAGTGCCGAGATGTTAGGTTGGGTTAGGTTAGGTTATATTACGTTATTGATGTATATAAAAGTCCCACGGAGACGTAGAGGCCAACTCGCCAGGAATGTTGTAAAATATTACCGCCGAGATGTTACGTTGGGTTAGGCTAGGTGAAATTACGTTATTGATGTATATAAAAGTCCCACGGAGACGTAGAGGCCAACTCACCAGGAATGTTGTCACATAATAGCGCCGAGTGGTTAGGTCGGCTTATATTAGGTTATATTACGTTATTGATGGATATGAAGGTCTCACGGAGACGTAGAGGCCAACTCGCCAGGAATGTTGTCAAATATTACCGCCGATATGATAGGTTGGGTTAGGTTAGGTTATATTACGTTATTGATGTATATGAAGGCCCCACGGAGACGTAGAGGCCAACTCGCCAGGAATGATGTCAAATATTACCGCCAAGATGTTAGGTTGGGTTAGGTTAGGTTATATTACGTTATTGATGTTTATGAAGGACCCACGGAGACGTAGAGGCCAACTCGCCAGGAATGTTGTCAAATATTACCGCCGAGATGTTACGTTGGGTTAGGCTAGGTTAAATTACGTTATTGATGTATATAAAAGTCCCACGGAGACGTAGAGGCCAACTCACCAGGAATGTTGTCAAATATTGGTACCGAGATGTTAGGTTGGGTTAGGTTAGGTTATATTACGCTATTGATGTATATAAAAGTCCCACGAAAACGTAGAGGCCAACTCGCCAGGAATGTTGTCACATAATAGCGCCGAGTGGTTAGGTCGGCTTATATTAGGTTATATTACGTTATTGATGGATATGAAGGTCTCACGGAGACGTAGAGGCCAACTCGCCAGGAATGTTGTCAAATATTACCGCCGAGATGATAGGTTGGGTTAGGTTAGATTATATTACGTTATTTATGTATATGAAGGCCCCACGGAGACGTAGAGGCCAACTCGCCAGGAATGTTGTCAAATATTACCGCCGAGTGGTTAGGTCGGCTTATATTAGGTTATATTACGTTATTCATGGATATGAAGGTCTCACGGAGACGTAGAGGCCAACTCGCCAGGAATGTTGTCAAATATTACCGCCGAGATGATAGTTTGGTTTAGGTTAGTTCATATTACGTTATTGATGTATATGAAGGTCCCACGGAGACGTAGAGGCCAACTCGCCAGGAATGTTGTCAAATGTCAGTGCCGAGATGTTAGGTTGGGTTAGGTTAGGTTATATTACGTTATTGATGTATATAAAATTCCCACGGAGACGTAGAGGCCAACTCGCCAGGAATGTTGTCAAATATTACCGCCGAGATCTTAGGTTGGGTTAGGTCAGGTTATATTACGTTATTGATGTATATAAAAGTCCCACGGAGACGTAGAGGCCAACTCGCCAGGAATGTTGTCAAATATTACCGCCGAGATGATAGTTTGGTTTAGGTTAGGTCATATTACGTTATTGATGTATATGAAGGTCCCACGGAGACGTAGAGGCCAACTCGCCAGGAATGTTGTCAAATGTCAGTGCCGAGATGTTAGGTTGGGTTAGGTTAGGTTATATTACGTTATTGATGTATATAAAATTCCCACGGAGACGTAGAGGCCAACTCGCCAGGAATGTTGTCAAATGTCAGTGCCGAGATGTTAGGTTGGGTTAGGTTAGGTTATATTACGTTATTGATGTATATAAAAGTCCCACGGAGACGTAGAGGCCAACTCGCCAGGAATGTTGTAAAATATTACCGCCGAGATGTTACGTTGGGTTAGGCTAGGTGAAATTACGTTATTGATGTATATAAAAGTCCCACGGAGACGTAGAGGCCAACTCACCAGGAATGTTGTCACATAATAGCGCCGAGTGGTTAGGTCGGCTTATATTAGGTTATATTACGTTATTGATGGATATGAAGGTCTCACGGAGACGTAGAGGCCAACTCGCCAGGAATGTTGTCAAATATTACCGCCGATATGATAGGTTGGGCTAGGTTAGGTTATATGACGTTATTGATGTATATAAAGGTCCCACGGAAACATAGAGGCCAACCCGCCAGGAATGTTGTCAAATAATAGCGCCGAAAGGTTAGGTTGGGTTAGTTTAGGTTATATTACGTTATTGATATATGTGAAGGTCCCACGAAGACGTAGAGGCCAACTCGCCAGGAATGTTGTCAAATATTACCGCCGAGATGTTAGGTTGGGTTAGGTTAGGTTATATTACGTTATTGATGTATATGAAGGCCCCACGGAGACGTAGAGGCCAACTCGCCAGGAATGTTGTCAAATATTACCGCCGATATGATAGGTTGGGCTAGGTTAGGTTATATTACGTTATTGATGTATATAAAGGTCCCACGGAAACATAGAGGCCAACAAGCCAGGAATGTTGTCAAATATTACCGCCGAGATGTTACGTTGGTTTAGGTTAGGTTAAATTACGTTATTGATGTATATGAAGGTCCCACGGAGAGGTAGAGGCCAACTCGCCAGGCATGTTGTAAAATATTACCGCCGATATGATAGGTTGGGCTAGGTTAGGTTATATGACGTTATTGATGTATATAAAGGTCCCACGGAAACATAGAGGCCAACCCGCCAGGAATGTTGTCAAATAATAGCGCCGAAAGGTTAGGTTGGGTTAGTTTAGGTTATATTACGTTATTGATATATGTGAAGGTCCCACGAAGACGTAGAGGCCAACTCGCCAGGAATGTTGTCAAATATTACCGCCGAGATGTTAGGTTGGGTTAGGTTAGGTTATATTACGTTATTGATGTATATGAAGGCCCCACGGAGACGTAGAGGCCAACTCGCCAGGAATGTTGTCAAATATTACCGCCGATATGATAGGTTGGGCTAGGTTAGGTTATATTACGTAATTGATGTATATAAAGGTCCCACGGAAACATAGAGGCCAACAAGCCAGGAATGTTGTCAAATATTACCGCCGAGATGTTACGTTGGTTTAGGTTAGGTTAAATTACGTTATTGATGTATATGAAGGTCCCACGGAGAGGTAGAGGCCAACTCGCCAGGCATGTTGTAAAATATTAGTACCGAGATATTAGGTTGTGTTAGGTTAGGTTATATTACGCTATTGATGTATATAAAAGTCCCACGGAGACGTAAAGGCCAACTCGCCAGGAATGTTGTCAAATATCAGTGCCGAGATGTTAGGTTGGATTAGGTTAGGTTATATTACGTTATTGATGTATATAAAATTCCCACGGAGACGTAGAGGCCAACTCGCCAGGAATGTTGTCAAATATTAGTGCCGAGATGTTAGGTTGGGTTAGGTTAGGTAATATTACGTTAATGATATATATGAAGGTCCCACAGAGACGTAGAGTCCAACTCGCCAGGAATGTTGTCAAATATTACCGCCGAGTGGTTAGGTCGGCTTATATTAGGTTATATTACGTTATTCATGGATATGAAGGTCTCACGGAGACGTAGAGGCCAACTCGCCAGGAATGTTGTCAAATATTACCGCCGAGATGATAGTTTGGTTTAGGTTAGGTCATATTACGTTATTGATGTATATGAAGGTCCCACGGAGACGTAGAGGCCAACTCGCCAGGAATGTTGTCAAATGTCAGTGCCGAGATGTTAGGTTGGGTTAGGTTAGGTTATATTACGTTATTGATGTATATAAAATTCCCACGGAGACGTAGAGGCCAACTCGCCAGGAATGTTGTCAAATATTAGTGCCGAGAGGTTGGGTTGGGTTAGGTTAGGTTATATTATGTTATTGATGTATATAAAGGCCCCACGGAGACGTAGAGGCCAACCCGCCAGGAATGTTGGCAAATAATAGCGCCGAAAGGTTAGGTTGGGTTAGGTTAGGTAATATTAAGTTATTGATGTATATGAAGGTCCCACGGTGACGTAGAGGCCAACTCGCCAGGAATGTTGTCAAATATTACAGCCGATGTATTAGGTTGGGTTAGGTTAGGTTATATTACGTTATTGATGTATATGAAGGCCCCACGGAAACGTAGAGGCCAACTCGCCAGGAATGTTGTCAAATATTACCGCCGATGTGTTAGGTTGGGTTATATTAGGTTATATTACGTTATTGATGGATATGAATGTCTCACGGAGATGTAGAGGCCAACTCGCCAGGAATGTTGTGAAATATTACCGCCGAGATGTTAGGTTGGGTTAGGTTAGGTTATATTACGTTATTGATGTATATGAAGGTCCCACGGTGTCGTAGAGGCCAACTCGACAGGAATGTTGTCAAATATTACCGCCGATGTATTAGGTTGGGTTAGGTTAGGTTATATTACGTTATTGATGGATATGAAGGTCTCACGGAGACGTAGAGGCCAACTCGCCAGGAATGTTGTCAAATATTACCGCCGAGATGTTAGGTTGGGATAGGTTAGGTTATATTACGCTGTTGATGTATATAAAAGTCCCACGGTGACGTAGAGGCCAACTCGACAGGAATGTTGTCAAATATTAGTGCCGAGAGGTTGGGTTGGGTTAGGTTAGGTTATATTATGTTATTGATGTATATAAAGGCCCCACGGAGACGTAGAGGCCAACCCGCCAGGAATGTTGTCACATAATAGCGCCGAGTGGTTAGATCGGGTTATATTAGGTTATATTACGTTATTGATGGATATGAAGGTCTCACGGAGACGTAGAGGCCAACTCGCCAGGAATGTTGTTAAATATTACCGCCGAGTTGTTAGGTTGGGTACGGTTAGGTTATATTACGTTATTGATGTATATGAAGGCCCCACGGAGACGTAGAGGCCAACTGGCCAGGAATGTTGTCAAATATTACCGCCGAGATGATAGGTTGGGTTAGGTTAGATTATATTACGTTATTGATGTATATGAAGGTCGCACGGAGAGGTAGAGGCTAACTCGCCAGGAATGTTGTCAAATATTAGTGCCGAGATGTTAGGTTGGGTTAGGTTAGGTAATAATACGTTATTGATGTATATGAAGGCCCCACGGAGACGTAGAGGCCAACTCGCCAGGAATGTTGTCAAATATTACCACCGATGTGTTAGGTTGGGTTATATTAGGTTATATTACGTTATTGATGGATATGAAGGTCTCACGGAGACGTAGAGGCCAACTCGCCAGGAATGTTGTCAAATATTACCGCCGAGATGTTAGGTTGGGTTAGGTTAGGTTATATTACGCTGTTGATGTATATAAAAGTCCCACGGTGACGTAGAGGCCAACTCGACAGGAATGTTGTCAAATATTAGTGCCGAGAGGTTGGGTTGGGTTAGGTTAGGTTATATTATGTTATTGATGTATATAAAGGCCCCACGGAGACGTAGAGGCCAACCCGCCAGGAATGTTGGCAAATAATAGCGCCGAAAGGTTAGGTTGGGTTAGTTTAGGTTATATTACGTTATTGATATATGTGAAAGTCCCACGGAGACGTAGAGGCAAACTCGCCAGGAATGTTGTCACATAATAGCGCCGAGTGGTTAGGTCGGGTTATATTAGGTTATATTACGTTATTGATGGATATGAAGGTCTCACGGAGACGTAGAGGCTAACTCGCCAGGAATGTTGTCAAATATTACCGCCGAGATGTTAGGTTGGGTAAGGTTAGGTTATATTACGTTATTGATGTATATGAAGGCCCCACGGAGACGTAGAGGCCAACTGGCCAGGAATGTTGTCAAATATTACCGCCGAGATGATAGGTTGGGTTAGGTTAGATTATATTACGTTATTGATGTATATGAAGGTCGCACGGAGAGGTAGAGGCTAACTCGCCAGGAATGTTGTCAAATATTAGTGCCGAGATGTTAGGTTGGGTTAGGTTAGGTAATATTACGTTATTGATGTATATGAAGGTCCCACGGAGACGTAGAGGCCAACTCGCAAGGAATGTTGTCAAATATTACCGCCGATATAATAGGTTGGGCTATGTTAGGTTATATGACGTTATTGATGTCTATAAAGGTCCCACGGAAACATAGAGGCCAATAAGCCCGGAATGTTGTCAAATATTAGCGCCGAGATGTTACGTTGGTTTAGGTTAGGTTAAATTACGTTATTGATGTATATAAAAGTCCCACGGAGACGTAGAGGCCAACTCGCCAGGAATGTGGTCAAATATTACCGCCGATATGATAGGTTGGGTTAGGTTACGTTATATTTCGTTATTGATGTATATGAAGGTCTCACGGTGAAGTAGAGGCCAACTCGACAGGAATGTTGTCAAATATTAGTGCCGACATGTTAGTTTGGGTTAGGATACGTTAAATTACGTTATTGATGAATATAAAAGTCCCACGGAGACGTAGAGGCCAACCCGCTAGGAATGTTGGCAAATAATAGCGCCGAAAGGTTAGGTTGGGTTAGTTTAGGTTATATTACGTTATTGATATATGTGAAAGTCCCACGGAGACGTAGAGGCTAACTCGCCAGGAATGTTGTCACATAATAGCGCCGAGTGGTTAGGTCGGGTTATATTAGGTTATATTACGTTATTGATGGATATGAAGGTCTCACGGAGACGTAGAGGCCAACTTGCCAGGAATGTTGTCAGATATTACCGCCGAGTTGTTAGGTTGGGTAAGGTTAGGTTATATTACGTTATTGATGTATATGAAGGCCCCACGGAGACGTAGAGGCCAACTGGCCAGGAATGTTGTCAAATATTAGTGCCGAGAGGTTGGGTTGGGTTAGGTTAGGTTATATTATGTTATTGATGTATATAAAGGCCCCACGGAGACGTAGAGGCCAACCCGCCAGGAATGTTGGCAAATAATAGCGCCGAAAGGTTAGGTTGGGTTAGTTTAGGTTATATTACGTTATTGATATATGTGAAAGTCCCACGGAGACGTAGAGGCCAACTCGCCAGGAATGTTGTCACATAATAGCGCTGAAAGGTTAGGTTGGGTTAGTTTAGGTTATATTACGTTATTGATATATGTGAATGTCCCACGGAGACGTAGAGGCCAACTCGCCAGGAATGTTGTCACATAATAGCGCCGAGTGGATAGGTCGGGTTATATTAGGTTATATTACGTTATTGATGGATATGAAGGTCTCATGGAGACGTAGAGGCCAACTCGCCAGGAATGTTGTCAAATATTACCGCCGAGATGATAGGTTGGGTTAGGTTAGGTTATATTACGTTATTGTTGTATATGAAGGCCCCACGGAGACGTAGAGGCCAACTCGCCAGGAATGATGTCAAATATTACCGCCGAGATGTTAGGTTGGGTTAGGTTAGGTTATATTACGTTATTGATGTGTATGAAGTCCCCACGGAGACGTAGAGGCCAACTCGCCAGGAATGTTGTCAAATATTACCGCCGATATGATAGGTTGGGCTAGGTTAGGTTATATTACGTTATTGATGTATATAAAGGTCCCGCGGAAACATAGAGGGCAACAAGCCAGGAATGTTGTCAAATATTACCGCCGATATGTTATGTTGGTTTAGGTTAGGTTAAATTACGTTATTGATGTATATGAAGGTCCCACGGAGAGGTAGAGGCCAACTCGCCAGGAATGTTGTCAAATATTAGTGCCGAGATGTTAGGTTGGGTTAGGTTAGGTAATATTACGTTATTGATGTATATGAAGGTCCCACGGTGACGTAGAGGCCAACTCGCCAGGAATGTTGTCAAATATTACCGCCGATGTACTAGGTTGGGTTAGGTTAGGTTATATTACGTTATTGATGTTTATGAAGGCCCCACGGAGACGTAGAGGCCAACTCGCCAGGAATGTTGTCAAATATTACCGCCGAGATGTTGCGTTGGGTTAGGCTAGGTTAAATTACGTTATTGATGTATATAAAAGTCCCACGGAGACGTAGAGGCCATCTCACCAGGAATGTTGTCAAATATTGGTACCGAGATGTTAGGTTGGGTTAGGTTAGGTTATATTACGCTATTGATGTATGTAAAAGTCCCACGAAAACGTAGAGGCCAACTCGCCAGGAATGTTGTCACATAATAGCGCCGAGTGGTTAGGTCGGCTTATATTAGGTTATATTACGTTATTGATGGATATGAAGGTCTCACGGAGACGTAGAGGCCAACTCGCCAGGAATGTTGTCAAATATTACCGCCGAGATGATAGGTTGGGTTAGGTTAGGTTATATTACGTTATTTATGTATATGAAGGCCCCACGGAGACGTAGAGGCCAACTCGCCAGGAATGTTGTCAAATATTACCGCCGAGTGGTTAGGTCGGCTTATATTAGGTTATATTACGTTATTGATGGATATGAAGGTCTCACGGAGACGTAGAGGCCAACTCGCCAGGAATGTTGTCAAATATTACCGCCGAGATGATAGGTTGGGTTAGGTTAGGTAATATTACGTTATTGATGTATATGAAGGCCCCACGGAGACGTAGAGGCCAACTCGCCAGGAATGTTGTCAAATATTACCGCCGATGTGTTAGGTTGGGTTATATTAGGTTATATTACGTTATTGATGGATATGAAGGTCTCACGGAGACGTAGAGGCCAACTCGCCAGGAATGTTGTGAAATATTACCGCCGAAATGTTAGGTTGGGTTAGGTTAGGTTATATTACGCCGTTGATGTATATAAAAGTCCCACGGTGACGTAGAGGCCAACTCGACAGGAATGTTGTCAAATATTAGTGCCGAGAGGTTGGGTTGGGTTAGGTTAGGTTATATTATGTTATTGATGTATATAAAGGCCCCACGGAGACGTAGAGGCCAACCCGCCAGGAATGTTGGCAAATAATAGCGCCGAAAGGTTAGGTTGGGTTAGGTTAGGTAATATTAAGTTATTGATGTATATGAAGGTCCCACGGTGACGTAGAGGCCAACTCGCCAGGAATGTTGTCAAATATTACCGCCGATGTATTAGGTTGGGTTAGGTTAGGTTATATTACGTTATTGATGTATATGAAGGCCCCACGGAAACGTAGAGGCCAACTCGCCAGGAATGTTGTCAAATATTACCGCCGATGTGTTAGGTTGGGTTATATTAGGTTATATTACGTTATTGATGGATATGAATGTCTCACGGAGATGTAGAGGCCAACTCGCCAGGAATGTTGTGAAATATTACCGCCGAGATGTTAGGTTGGGTTAGGTTAGGTTATATTACGTTATTGATGTATATGAAGGTCCCACGGTGTCGTAGAGGCCAACTCGACAGGAATGTTGTCAAATATTACCGCCGATGTATTAGGTTGGATTAGGTTAGGTTATATTACGTTATTGATGGATATGAAGGTCTCACGGAGACGTAGAGGCCAACTCGCCAGGAATGTTGTCAAATATTACCGCCGAGATGTTAGGTTGGGATAGGTTAGGTTATATTACGCTGTTGATGTATATAAAAGTCCCACGGTGACGTAGAGGCCAACTCGACAGGAATGTTGTCAAATATTAGTGCCGAGAGGTTGGGTTGGGTTAGGTTAGGTTATATTATGTTATTGATGTATATAAAGGCCCCACGGAGACGTAGAGGCCAACCCGCCAGGAATGTTGTCACATAATAGCGCCGAGTGGTTAGGTCGGGTTATATTAGGTTATATTACGTTATTGATGGATATGAAGGTCTCACGGAGACGTAGAGGCCAACTCGCCAGGAATGTTGTCAAATATTACCGCCGAGATGTTACGTTGGGTTAGGCTAGGTTAAATTACGTTATTGATGTATATAAAAGTCCCACGGAGACGTAGAGGCCAACTCACCAGGAATGTTGTCAAATATTGGTACCGAGATGTTAGGTTGGGTTAGGTTAGGTTATATTACGCTATTGATGTATGTAAAAGTCCCACGAAAACGTAGAGGCCAACTCGCCAGGAATGTTGTCACATAATAGCGCCGAGTGGTTAGGTCGGCTTATATTAGGTTATATTACGTTATTGATGGATATGAAGGTCTCACGGAGACGTAGAGGCCAACTCGCCAGGAATGTTGTCAAATATTACCGCCGAGATGATAGGTTGGGTTAGGTTAGGTTATATTACGTTATTTATGTATATGAAGGCCCCACGGAGACGTAGAGGCCAACTCGCCAGGAATGTTGTCAAATATTACCGCCGAGTGGTTAGGTCGGCTTATATTAGGTTATATTACGTTATTGATGGATATGAAGGTCTCACGGAGACGTAGAGGCCAACTCGCCAGGAATGTTGTCAAATATTACCGCCGAGATGATAGGTTGGGTTAGGTTAGGTAATATTACGTTATTGATGTATATGAAGGCCCCACGGAGACGTAGAGGCCAACTCGCCAGGAATGTTGTCAAATATTACCGCCGATGTGTTAGGTTGGGTTATATTAGGTTATATTACGTTATTGATGGATATGAAGGTCTCACGGAGACGTAGAGGCCAACTCGCCAGGAATGTTGTGAAATATTACCGCCGAAATGTTAGGTTGGGTTAGGTTAGGTTATATTACGCCGTTGATGTATATAAAAGTCCCACGGTGACGTAGAGGCCAACTCGACAGGAATGTTGTCAAATATTAGTGCCGAGAGGTTGGGTTGGGTTAGGTTAGGTTATATTATGTTATTGATGTATATAAAGGCCCCACGGAGACGTAGAGGCCAACCCGCCAGGAATGTTGGCAAATAATAGCGCCGAAAGGTTAGGTTGGGTTAGGTTAGGTAATATTAAGTTATTGATGTATATGAAGGTCCCACGGTGACGTAGAGGCCAACTCGCCAGGAATGTTGTCAAATATTACCGCCGATGTATTAGGTTGGGTTAGGTTAGGTTATATTACGTTATTGATGTATATGAAGGCCCCACGGAAACGTAGAGGCCAACTCGCCAGGAATGTTGTCAAATATTACCGCCGATGTGTTAGGTTGGGTTATATTAGGTTATATTACGTTATTGATGGATATGAATGTCTCACGGAGATGTAGAGGCCAACTCGCCAGGAATGTTGTGAAATATTACCGCCGAGATGTTAGGTTGGGTTAGGTTAGGTTATATTACGTTATTGATGTATATGAAGGTCCCACGGTGTCGTAGAGGCCAACTCGACAGGAATGTTGTCAAATATTACCGCCGATGTATTAGGTTGGGTTAGGTTAGGTTATATTACGTTATTGATGGATATGAAGGTCTCACGGAGACGTAGAGGCCAACTCGCCAGGAATGTTGTCAAATATTACCGCCGAGATGTTAGGTTGGGATAGGTTAGGTTATATTACGCTGTTGATGTATATAAAAGTCCCACGGTGACGTAGAGGCCAACTCGACAGGAATGTTGTCAAATATTAGTGCCGTGAGGTTGGGTTGGGTTAGGTTAGGTTATATTATGTTATTGATGTATATAAAGGCCCCACGGAGACGTAGAGGCCAACCCGCCAGGAATGTTGTCACATAATAGCGCCGAGTGGTTAGGTCGGGTTATATTAGGTTATATTACGTTATTGATGGATATGAAGGTCTCACGGAGACGTAGAGGCCAACTCGCCAGGAATGTTGTTAAATATTACCGCCGAGTTGTTAGGTTGGGTACGGTTAGGTTATATTACGTTATTGATGTATATGAAGGCCCCACGGAGACGTAGAGGCCAACTGGCCAGGAATGTTGTCAAATATTACCGCCGAGATGATAGGTTGGGTTAGGTTAGATTATATTACGTTATTGATGTATATGAAGGTCGCACGGAGAGGTAGAGGCTAACTCGCCAGGAATGTTGTCAAATATTAGTGCCGAGATGTTAGGTTGGGTTAGGTTAGGTAATAATACGTTATTGATGTATATGAAGGCCCCACGGAGACGTAGAGGCCAACTCGCCAGGAATGTTGTCAAATATTACCACCGATGTGTTAGGTTGGGTTATATTAGGTTATATTACGTTATTGATGGATATGAAGGTCTCACGGAGACGTAGAGGCCAACTCGCCAGGAATGTTGTCAAATATTACCGCCGAGATGTTAGGTTGGGTTAGGTTAGGTTATATTACGCTGTTGATGTATATAAAAGTCCCACGGTGACGTAGAGGCCAACTCGACAGGAATGTTGTCAAATATTAGTGCCGAGAGGTTGGGTTGGGTTAGGTTAGGTTATATTATGTTATTGATGTATATAAAGGCCCCACGGAGACGTAGAGGCCAACCCGCCAGGAATGTTGGCAAATAATAGCGCCGAAAGGTTAGGTTGGGTTAGTTTAGGTTATATTACGTTATTGATATATGTGAAAGTCCCACGGAGACGTAGAGGCCAACTCGCCAGGAATGTTGTCACATAATAGCGCCGAGTGGTTAGGTCGGGTTATATTAGGTTATATTACGTTATTGATGGATATGAAGGTCTCACGGAGACGTAGAGGCTAACTCGCCAGGAATGTTGTCAAATATTACCGCCGAGATGTTAGGTTGGGTAAGGTTAGGTTATATTACGTTATTGATGTATATGAAGGCCCCACGGAGACGTAGAGGCCAACTCGCCAGGAATGTTGTCAAATATTACCGCCGAGATGATAGGTTGGGTTAGGTTAGATTATATTACGTTATTGATGTATATGAAGGTGGCACGGAGAGGTAGAGGCTAACTCGCCAGGAATGTTGTCAAATATTAGTGCCGAGATGTTAGGTTGGGTTAGGTTAGGTAATATTACGTTATTGATGTATATGAAGGTCCCACGGAGACGTAGAGGCCAACTCGCAAGGAATGTTGTCAAATATTACCGCCGATATAATAGGTTGGGCTATGTTAGGTTATATGACGTTATTGATGTCTATAAAGGTCCCACGGAAACATAGAGGCCAATAAGCCCGGAATGTTGTCAAATATTAGCGCCGAGATGTTACGTTGGTTTAGGTTAGGTTAAATTACGTTATTGATGTATATAAAAGTCCCACGGAGACGTAGAGGCCAACTCGCCAGGAATGTGGTCAAATATTACCGCCGATATGATAGGTTGGGTTAGGTTACGTTATATTTCGTTATTGATGTATATGAAGGTCTCACGGTGAAGTAGAGGCCAACTCGACAGGAATGTTGTCAAATATTAGTGCCGACATGTTAGTTTGGGTTAGGATACGTTAAATTACGTTATTGATGTATATAAAAGTCCCACGGAGACGTAGAGGCCAACCCGCTAGGAATGTTGGCAAATAATAGCGCCGAAAGGTTAGGTTGGGTTAGTTTAGGTTATATTACGTTATTGATATATGTGAAAGTCCCACGGAGACGTAGAGGCTAACTCGCCAGGAATGTTGTCACATAATAGCGCCGAGTGGTTAGGTCGGGTTATATTAGGTTATATTACGTTATTGATGGATATGAAGGTCTCACGGAGACGTAGAGGCCAACTCGCCAGGAATGTTGTCAGATATTACCGCCGAGTTGTTAGGTTGGGTAAGGTTAGGTTATATTACGTTATTGATGTATATGAAGGCCCCACGGAGACGTAGAGGCCAACTGGCCAGGAATGTTGTCAAATATTACCGCCGAGATGATAGGTTGGGTTAGGTTAGATTATATTACGTTATTGATGTATACGAAGGTCGCACGGAGAGGTAGAGGCTAACTCGCCAGGAATGTTGTCAAATATTAGTGCCGAGATGTTAGGTTGGGTTAGGTTAGGTAATATTACGTTATTGATGTATATGAAGGTCCCACGGAGACGTAGAGTCCAACTCGCCAGGAATGTGGTCAAATATTACCGCCGATATGATAGGTTGGGTTAGGTTACGTTATATTTCGTTATTGATGTATATGAAGGTCTCACGGTGAAGTAGAGGCCAACTCGACAGGAATGTTGTCAAATATTAGTGCCGACATGTTAGTTTGGGTTAGGATACGTTAAATTACGTTATTGATGTATATAAAAGTCCCACGGAGACGTAGAGGCCAACTCGCCGGGAATGTTGTCACATAATAGCGCCGAGTGGTTAGGTCGGGTTATATTAGGTTATATTACGTTATTGATGGATATGAAGAGCTCACGGAGACGTAGAGGCCAACTCGCCAGGAATGTTGTCAAATATTACCGCCGAGTTGTTAGGTTGGGTAAGGTTAAGTTATATTACGTTATTGAGGTATATGAAGGCCCCACGGAGACGTAGAGGCCAACTGGCCAGGAATGTTGTCAAATATTACCGCCGAGATGATAGGTTGGGTTAGGTTAGATTATATTACGTTATTGATGTATATGAAGGTCGCACGGAGAGGTAGAGGCTAACTCGCCAGGAATGTTGTCAAATATTAGTGCCGAGATGTTAGGTTGGGTTAGGTTAGGTAATAATACGTTATTGATGTATATGAAGGCCGCACGGAGAGGTAGAGGCTAACTCGCCAGGAATGTTGTCAAATATTAGTGCCGAGATGTTAGGTTGGGTTATATTAGGTTATATTACGTTATTGATGGATATGAAGGTCTCACGGAGACGTAGAGGCCAACTCGCCAGGAATGTTGTCAAATATTACCGCCGAGATGTTAGGTTGGGTTAGGTTAGGTAATATTAAGTTATTGATGTATATGAAGGTCCCACGGTGACGTAGAGGCCAACTCGCCAGGAATGTTGTCAAATATTACCGCCGAGATGTTAGGTTGGGTTAGGTTAGGTAATATTAAGTTATTGATGTATATGAAGGTCCCACGGTGACGTAGAGGCCAACTCGCCAGGAATGTTGTCAAATATTACCGCCGATGTGTTAGGTTGGGTTATATTAGGTTATATTACATTATTGATGGATATGAAGGTCTCACGGAGACGTAGAGGCCAACTCGCCAGGAATGTTCTCAAATATTACCGCCGATGTATTAGGTTGGGTTAGGTTAGGGCATATTACGTTATTGATGTATATGAAGGTCCCACGGAGACGTAGAGGCCAACTCGCCAGGAATGTTGTCAAATATCAGTGCCGAGATGTTAGGTTGGGTTAGGTTAGGTTATATTACGTTATTGATGTATATAAAATTCCCACGGAGACGTAGAGGCCAACTCGCCAGGAATGATGTCAAATATTACCGCCGAGATCTTAGGTTGGGTTAGGTCAGGTTATATTACGTTATTGACGTATATAAAAGTCCCACGGAGACGTAGAGGCCAACCCGCCAGGAATGTTGTCAAATAATAGCGCTGAAAGGTTAGGTCGGGTTATATTAGGTTATATTACGTTATTGATGGATATGAAGGTGTCACGGAGACGTAGAGGCCAACTCGCCAGGAATGTTGTCAAATATTACCGCCGAGATGATAGGTTGGGTTAGGTTAGGTTATATTACGTTATTGACGTATATAAAAGTCCCACGGAGACGTAGAGGCCAACCCGCCAGGAATGTTGTCAAATAATAGCGCTGAAAGGTTAGGTCGGGTTATATTAGGTTATATTACGTTATTGATGGATATGAAGGTGTCACGGAGACGTAGAGGCCAGCAAGCCAGGAATGTTGTCAAATATTACCGCCGAGATGATAGGTTCGGTTAGGTTAGGTTATATTACGTTATTGACGTATATAAAAGTCCCACGGAGACGTAGAGGCCAACCCGCCAGGAATGTTGTCAAATAATAGCGCTGAAAGGTTCGGTCGGGTTATATTATGTTATATTACGTTATTGATGGATATGAAGGTGTCACGGAGACGTAGAGTCCAACTCGCCAGGAATGTTGTCAAATATTACCGCCGAGATGATAGGTTGGTTTAGGTTAGGTTAAATTACGTTATTGATGTATATGAAGGTCCCACGGAGAGGTAGAGGCCAACTCGCCAGGAATGTTGTCAAATATTACCGCCGATGTGTTAGGTTGGGTTATATTAGGTTATATTACGTTATTGATGGATATGAATGTCTCACGGAGATGTAGAGGCCAACTCGCCAGGAATGTGGTCAAATATTACCGCCGATATGATAGGTTGGGTTAGGTTACGTTATATTTCGTTATTGATGTATATGAAGGTCTCACGGTGAAGTAGAGGCCAACTCGACAGGAAGGTTGTCAAATATTAGTGCCGACATGTTAGTTTGGGTTAGGATACGTTAAATTACGTTATTGATGTATATAAAAGTCCCACGGAGACGTAGAGGCCAACCCGCTAGGAATGTTGGCAAATAATAGCGCCGAAAGGTTAGGTTGGGTTAGTTTAGGTTATATTACGTTATTGATATATGTGAAGGTCCCACGGAGACGTAGAGGCCAACTCGCCAGGAATGTTGTCACATAATAGCGCCGATGTGTTAGGTTGGGTTATATTAGGTTATATTACGTTATTGATGGATATGAATGTCTCACGGAGATGTAGAGGCCAACTCGCCAGGAATGTTGTCAAATATTACCGCCGAGATGTTAGGTTGGGTTAGGTTAGGTTACATTACGTTATTGATGTATATGAAGGCCCCACGGAGACGTAGAGGCCATCTGGCCAGGAATGTTGTCAAATATTACCGCAGAGATGATAGGTTGGGTTAGGTTAGATTATATTACGTTATTGATGTATATGAAGGTCGCACGGAGAGGTAGAGGCCAACTCGCCAGGAATGTAGTCAAATATTAGTGCCGAGATGTTAGGTTGGGTTAGGTTAGGTAATATTACGTTATTGATGTATATGAAGGTCCCACGGACACGTAGAGGCCAACTCGATAGGCATGTTGTCAAATATTACCGCCGAGGTGTTAGGTTGGGTTAGGTTAGGTTATATTACGTTATTGATGTAATATGAAGGTCCCACGGAGAGGAAGAGGCCAACTCGCCAGGAATGTGGTCAAATATTAGTGCCGAGATGTTAGGTTGGGTTAGGTTAGGTAATATTAAGTTATTGATGTATATGAAGGTCCCACGGTGACGTAGAGGCCAACTCGCCAGGAATGTTGTCAAATATTACCGCCGATGTGTTAGGTTGGGTTATATTAGGTTATATTACGTTATTGATGGATATGAATGTCTCACGGAGATGTAGAGGCCAACTCGCCAGGAATGTGGTCAAATATTACCGCCGATATGATAGGTTGGGTTAGGTTACGTTATATTTCGTTATTGATGTATATGAAGGTCTCACGGTGAAGTAGAGGCCAACTCGACAGGAAGGTTGTCAAATATTAGTGCCGACATGTTAGTTTGGGTTAGGATACGTTAAATTACGTTATTGATGTATATAAAAGTCCCACGGAGACGTAGAGGCCAACCCGCTAGGAATGTTGGCAAATAATAGCGCCGAAAGGTTAGGTTGGGTTAGTTTAGGTTATATTACGTTATTGATATATGTGAAGGTCCCACGGAGACGTGGAGGCCAACTCGCCAGGAATGTTGTCACATAATAGCGCCGATGTGTTAGGTTGGGTTATATTAGGTTATATTACGTTATTGATGGATATGAATGTCTCACGGAGATGTAGAGGCCAACTCGCCAGGAATGTTGTCAAATATTACCGCCGAGATGTTAGGTTGGGTTAGGTTAGGTTACATTACGTTATTGATGTATATGAAGGCCCCACGGAGACGTAGAGTCCATCTGGCCAGGAATGTTGTCAAATATTACCGCAGAGATGATAGGTTGGGTTAGGTTAGATTATATTACGTTATTGATGTATATGAAGGTCGCACGGAGAGGTAGAGGCCAACTCGCCAGGAATGTAGTCAAATATTAGTGCCGAGATGTTAGGTTGGGTTAGGTTAGGTAATATTACGTTATTGATGTATATGAAGGTCCCACGGACACGTAGAGGCCAACTCGATAGGCATGTTGTCAAATATTACCGCCGAGGTGTTAGGTTGGGTTAGGTTAGGTTATATTACGTTATTGATGTATATGAAGGTCCCACGGAGAGGAAGAGGCCAACTCGCCAGGAATGTGGTCAAATATTAGTGCCGAGATGTTAGGTTGGGTTAGGTTAGGTAATATTAAGTTATTGATGTATATGAAGGTCCCACGGTGACGTAGAGGCCAACTCGCCAGGAATGTTGTCAAATATTACCGCCGATGTGTTAGGTTGGGTTATATTAGATTATATTACGTTATTGATGGATATGAATGTCTCACGGAGATGTAGAGGCCAACTCGCCAGGAATGTGGTCAAATATTACCGCCGATATGATAGGTTGGGTTAGGTTACGTTATATTTCGTTATTGATGTATATGAAGGTCTCACGGAGACGTAGAGGCCAACTCGCCAGGAATGTTCTCAAATATTACCGCCGATGTATTAGGTTGGGTTAGGTTAGGTCATATTACGTTATTGATGTATATGAAGGTCCCACGGAGACGTAGAGGCCAACTCGCCAGGAATGTTGTCAAATATCAGTGCCGAGATGTTAGGTTGGGTTAGGTTAGGTTATATTACGTTATTGATGTATATAAAATTCCCACGGAGACGTAGAGGCCAACTCGCCAGGAATGATGTCAAATGTTACCGCCGAGATCTTAGGTTGGGTTAGGTCAGGTTATATTACGTTATTGACGTATATAAAAGTCCCACGGAGACGTAGAGGCCAACCCGCCAGGAATGTTGTCAAATAATAGCGCTGAAAGGTTAGGTCGGGTTATATTAGGTTATATTACGTTATTGATGGATATGAAGGTGTCACGGAGACGTAGAGGCCAACTCGCCAGGAATGTTGTCAAATATTACCGCCGAGATGATAGGTTGGGTTAGGTTAGGTTATATTACGTTATTGACGTATATAAAAGTCCCACGGAGACGTAGAGGCCAACCCGCCAGGAATGTTGTCAAATAAAAGCGCTGAAAGGTTAGGTCGGGTTATATTAGGTTATATTACGTTATTGATGGATATGAAGGTGTCACGGAGACGTAGAGGCCAGCAAGCCAGGAATGTTGTCAAATATTACCGCCGAGATGATAGGTTCGGTTAGGTTAGGTTATATTACGTTATTGACGTATATAAAAGTCCCACGGAGACGTAGAGGCCAACCCGCCAGGAATGTTGTCAAATAATAGCGCTGAAAGGTTCGGTCGGGTTATATTATGTTATATTACGTTATTGATGGATATGAAGGTGTCACGGAGACGTAGAGGCCAACTCGCCAGGAATGTTGTCAAATGTTACCGCCGAGATGATAGGTTGGTTTAGGTTAGGTTAAATTACGTTATTGATGTATATGAAGGTCCCACGGAGAGGTAGAGGCCAACTCGCCAGGAATGTTGTCAAATATTACCGCCGATGTGTTAGGTTGGGTTATATTAGGTTATATTACGTTATTGATGGATATGAATGTCTCACGGAGATGTAGAGGCCAACTCGCCAGGAATGTTGTCATATATTACCGCCGATGTGTTAGGTTGGGTTATATTAGGTTATATTACGTTATTGATGGATATAAATGTCTCACGGAGATGTAGAGGCCAACTCGCCAGGAATGTGGTCAAATATTACCGCCGATATGATAGGTTGGGTTAGGTTACGTTATATTTCGTTATTGATGTATATGAAGGTCTCACGGTGAAGTAGAGGCCAACTCGACAGGAAGGTTGTCAAATATTAGTGCCGACATGTTAGTTTGGGTTAGGATACGTTAAATTACGTTATTGATGTATATAAAAGTCCCACGGAGACGTAGAGGCCAACCCGCTAGGAATGTTGGCAAATAATAGCGCCGAAAGGTTAGGTTGGGTTAGTTTAGGTTAAATTACGTTATTGATGTATATAAAAGTCCCACGGAGACGTAGAGGCCAACCCGCTAGGAATGTTGGCAAATAATAGCGCCGAAAGGTTAGGTTGGGTTAGTTTAGGTTATATTACGTTATTGATATATGTGAAAGTCCCACGGAGACGTAGAGGCCAACTCGCCAGGAATGTTGTCACATAATAGCGCCGAGTGGTTAGGTCGGGTTATATTAGGTTATATTACGTTATTGATGGATATGAAGGTCTCACGGAGACGTAGAGGCCAACTCGCCAGGAATGTTGTCAAATATTACCGCCGAGTTGTTAGGTTGGGTAAGGTTAAGTTATATTACGTTATTGATGTATATGAAGGCCCCACGGAGACGTAGAGGCCAACTGGCCAGGAATGTTGTCAAATATTACCGCCGAGATGATAGGTTGGGTTAGGTTAGATTATATTACGTTATTGATGTATATGAAGGTCGCACGGAGAGGTAGAGGCTAACTCGCCAGGAATGTTGTCAAATATTAGTGCCGAGATGTTATGTTGGGTTAGGTTAGGTAATAATACGTTATTGATGTATATGAAGGCCGCACGGAGAGGTAGAGGCTAACTCGCCAGGAATGTTGTCAAATATTAGTGCCGAGATGTTAGGTTGGGTTTTATTAGGTTATATTACGTTATTGATGGATATGAAGGTCTCACGGAGACGTAGAGGCCAACTCGCCAGGAATGTTGTCAAATATTACCGCCGAGATGTTAGGTTGGGTTAGGTTAGGTTATATTACGCTGTTGATGTATATAAAAGTCCCACGGTGACGTAGAGGCCAACTCGACAGGAATGTTGTAAAATATTACCGCCGCTGTGTTAGGTTGGGTTATATTAGGTTATATTACGTTATTGATGGATATGAATGTCTCACGGAGATTCAGAGGCCAACTCGACAGCAATGTTGTCAAATATTACCGCCGAGATGTTAGGTTGGGTTAGGTTAGGTTATATTACGTTATTGATGTATATGAAGGCCCCACGGAGACGTAGAGGCCATCTGGTCAGGAATGTTGTCAAATATTACCGCCGAGATGATAGGTTGGGTTAGGTTAGATTATATTACGTTATTGATGTATATGAAGGTCGCACGGAGAGGTAGAGGCCAACTCGCCAGGAATGTAGTCAAATATTAGTGCCGAGATGTTAGGTTGGGTTAGGTTAGGTTATATTACGTTATTGATGTATATAAAGGTCCCAGGGAAACATAGAGGCCAACAAGACAGGAATGTTGTCAAATATTACCGCCGAGATGTTACGTTGGTTTAGGTTAGGTTAAATTACGTTATTGATGTATATGAAGGTCCCACGGAGACGGAGAGGCCAACTCGTCAGGAATGTGGTCAAATATTAGTGCCGAGATGTTAGGTTGGGTTAGGTTAGGTAATATTAAGTTATTGATGTATATGAAGGTCCCACGGTGACGTAGAGGCCAACTCGCCAGGAATGTTGTCACATAATAGCGCCGAGTGGTTAGGTCGGGTTATATTAGGTTATATTACGTTATTGATGGATATGAAGGTCTCACGGAGACGTAGAGGCCAACTCGCCAGAAATGTTGTCAAATATTACCGCCGAGTTGTTAGGTTGGGTAAGGTTAGGTTATATTACGTTATTGATGTATATGAAGGCCCCACGGAGACGTAGAGGCCAACTGGCCAGGAATGTTGTCAAATATTACCGCCGAGATGATAGGTTGGGTTAGGTTAGGTAATATTAAGTTATTGATGTATATGAAGGTCCCACGGTGACGTAGAGGCTAACTCGCCAGGAGTGTTGTCAAATATTACCGCCGAGATGATAGGTTGGGTTAGGATAGGTTATATGACGTTATTGATGTATATGAAGGTCTCACGGAGACGTAGAGGCAAACTCGCCAGGAGTGTTGTCAAATATTACCGCCGAGATGATACGTTGGGCTAGGTTAGGTTATATTACGTTATTGATGTATATAAAGGTTCCACGGAGACGTAGAGGCCATCTCGCCGGGAATGATGTCAAATATTACCGCCGAGATGATAGGTTGGTTTAGGTTAGGTTATATTTCGTTATTGACGTATACGAAGGTTCCACGGAGACGTAGAGGCCACCTCGCCAGGAATGTGGTCAAATATTACCGCCGAGATGTTATGTTGGTTTAGGTTAGGTTAAATTACGTTATTGATGTATATGAAGGTCCCACGGAGAGGTAGAGGCCAACTCGCCAGGAATGTTGTCAAATATTACCGCCGATGTATTAGGTTGGGTTAGGTTAGGTTATATTACGTTATTGATGTATATGAAGGCCCCACGGAAACGTAGATGCCAACTCGCCAGGAATGTTGTCAAATATTACCGCCGATGTGTTAGGTTGGGTTATATTAGGTTATATTACGTTATTGATGGATATGAATGTCTCACGGAGATGTAGAGGCCAACTCGCCAGGAATGTTGTCAAATATTACCGCCGAGATGTTAGGTTGGGTTAGGTTAGGTTATATTACGTTATTGATGTATATGAAGGCCCCACGGAGACGTAGAGGCCATCTGGCCAGGAATGTTGTCAAATATTACCGCCGAGATGATAGGTTGGGTTAGGTTAGATTATATTACGTTATTGATGTATATGAAGGTCGCACGGAGAGGTAGAGGCCAACTCGCCAGGAATGTAGTCAAATATTAGTGCCGAGATGTTAGGTTGGGTTAGGTTAGGTAATATTACGTTATTGATGTATATGAAGGTCCCACGGACACGTAGAGGCCAACTCGATAGGAATGTTGTCAAATATTACCGCCGAGGTGTTAGGTTGGGTTAGGTTAGGTTATATTACGTTACTGATGTATATGAAGGCCCCACGGAGACGTAGAGGCCATCTGGCCAGGAATGTTGTCAAATATTACCGCCGAGATGATAGGTTGGGTTAGGTTAGATTATATTACGTTATTGATGTATATGAAGGTCGTACGGAGAGGTAGAGGCCAACTCGCCAGGAATGTTGTCAAATATTAGTGCCGAGGTGTTAGGTTGGGTTAGGTTAGGTTATATTACGTTATTGATGTATATAAAGGTCCCAGGGAAACATAGAGGCCAACAAGACAGGAATGTTGTCAAATATTAGCGCCGAGATGTTACGTTGGTTTAGGTTAGGTTAAATTACGTTATTGACGTATATGAAGGTCCCACGGAGAGGTAGAGGCCAACTCGCCAGGAATGTGGTCAAATATTAGTGCCGAGGTGTTAGGTTGGGTTAGGTTAGGTAATATTAAGTTATTGATGTATATGAAGGTCCCACGGTGACGTAGAGGCCAACTCGCCAGGAATGTTGTCAAATATTACCGCCGAGATGTTAGGTTGGGTTAGGTTAGGTTATATTACGTTATTGATGTATATAAAAGTCCCACGGAGAGGTAGAGGCCAACTCGCCAGGAATGTTGTCAAATATTACCGCCGAGATGTTACGTTGGTTTAGGTTAGGTTAAATTACGTTATTGATGTATATGAAGGTCCCACGGAGAGGTAGAGGCCAACTCGCCAGGAATGTTGTCAAATATTAGTGCCGAGATGTTAGGTTGGGTTAGGTTAGGTAATATTAAGTTATTGATGTATATGAAGGTACCACGGTGACGTAGAGGCCAACTCGCCAGGAATGTTGTCAAATGTTACCGCCGAGATGTTAGGTTGGATTAGGTTAGGTTATATTACGTTATTGATGTATATGAAGGCCCCACGGAGACGTAGAGGCCATCTGGCCAGGAATGTTGTCAAATATTACCGCCGAGATGATAGGTCAAGTTAGGTTAGATTATATTACGTTATTGATGTATATGAAGGTCGCACGGAGAGGGAGAGGCCAACTCGCCAGGAATGTTGTCAAATATTACCGCCGAGATGTTAGGTTGGGTTAGGTTAGTTTATATTACGTTATTGATGAATATGAAGGCCCCACGGAGACGTAGAGGCCACCTCGCCAGGAATGTTGTCAAATATTACCGCCGAGATGATAGATTGGGTTATGTTACGTTATATTGCGTTATTGATGTATATGAGGGTTACACGGAGACGTAGAGGCCAACTCGCCAGGAACGTTGTCAAATATTACTTCCGACATGTTAGGTTGGGTTAGGTTAGGTTATATTACGTTATTGATGTATATAAAGGTTCCACGGAGACGTAGAGGCCATCTCGCCGGGAATGATGTCAAATATTACCGCCGAGATGATAGGTTGGTTTAGGTTAGGTTATATTTCGTTATTGACGTATACGAAGGTTCCACGGAGACGTAGAGGCCACCTCGCCAGGAATGTGGTCAAATATTACCGCCGATGTGATAGGTTGGGTTATGGTACGTTATATTACATTATTGATGTATATGAAGGTCTCACGGTGAAGTAGAGACCAACTCGACAGGAATGTTGTCAAATATTAGTTCCGACATGTTAGGTTGGGTTAGGATACGTTAAATTACGTTATTGATGTATATAAAAGTCCCACGGAGACGTAGAGGCCAACTCGCCAGGAATGTTGTCAAATATTACCGCCGAGATGATACGTTGGGCTAGGTTAGGTTATATTACGTTATTGATGTATATAAAGGTCCCAGGGAAACATAGAGGCCAACAAGCCAGGAATGTTGTCAAATATTACCGCCCAGATGTTAAGTTGGTTTAGGTTAGGTTAAATTACGTTATTGATGTATATGATGTCCCACGGAGAGGTAGAGGCCAACTCGCCAGGAATGTTGTCGCATAATAGCGCCGAGTGGTTAGGTCGGGTTATATTAGGTTATATTACGTTATTGATGGATATGAAGGCCCCACGGAGACGTAGAGGCCAACTCGCCAGGAATGTTGTCAAATATTACCGCCGAGATGTTAGGTTGGGTTAGGTTAGGTTATATTACGTTATTGATGAATATGAAGGCCCCACGGAGACGTAGAGGCCATCTGGCCAGGAATGTTGTCAAATATTACCGCCGACATGATAGGTTGGGTTAGGTTGGATTATATTACGTTATTGATGTATATGAAGGCCCCACGTAGACGTAGAGGCCACCTCGCCAGGAATGTTGTCAAATATTACCGCCGAGATGATAGGTTGGGTTATGTTACGTTATATTGCGTTATTGATGTATATGAGGGTTACACGGAGACGTAGAGGCCAACTCGCCAGGAACGTTGTCAAATATTACTTCCGACATGTTAGGTTGGGTTAGGTTAGGTTATATTACGTTATTGATGTATATAAAGGTTCCACGGAGAGGTAGAGGCCAACTCGCCAGGAATGTTGTCAAATATTAGTGCCGAGATGTTAGGTTGGGTTAGGTTAGGTAATATTACGTTATTGATGTATATGAAGGTCCCACGGACACGTAGAGGCCAACTCGCCAGGAATGTTGTCAAATATTACCGCCGAGGTGTTAGGTTGGGTTAGGTTAGGTTATATTACGTTATTGATGTATATAAAGGTCCCACGGAAACATAGAGGCCAACAAGCCAGGAATGTTGTCAAATATTACAGCCGAGGTGTAACGTTGGGTTATTTTAGGTTATATTACGTTATTGATGTATATAAAAGTCCCACGGAGACGTAGAGGCCAACTCGACAGGAATGTTATCAAATATTAGTGCCGAGAGGTTGGGTTGGGTGAGGTTAGGTTATAATATGTTGTTGATGTATATAAAGGCCCCACGGAGACGTAGAGGCCAACCCGCTAGGAATGTTGGCAAATAATAGCGCCGAAAGGTTAGGTTGGGTTAGTTTAGGTTATATTACGTTATTGATATATGTCAAGGTCCCACGGAGACGTAGAGGCCAACTCGCCAGGAATGTTGTGAAATATTACCGCCGAGATGTTAGGTTGGGTTAGGTTAGGTTATATTACGTTATTGATGAATATGAAGGCCCCACGGAGACGTAGAGGCCATCTGGCCAGGAATGTTGCCAAATATTACCGCCGAGATGATAGGTTGGATTAGGTTAGATTATATTACGTTATTGATGTATATGAAGGCCCCACGGAGACGTAGAGGCCACCTCGCCAGGAATGTTGTCAAATGTCAGTGCCGAGATGTTAGGTTGGGTTAGGTTAGGTTATATTACGTTATTGATGTATATAAAATTCCCACGGAGACGTAGAGGCCAACTCGCCAGGAATGTTGTCAAATATTACCGCCGAGATCTTAGGTTGGGTTACGTCAGGTTATATTACGTTATTGATGTATATAAAAGTCCCACGGAAACATAGAGGCCAATAAGCCCGGAATGTTGTCAAATATTACCGCCGAGATGTTACGTTGGTTTAGGTTAGGTTAAATTACGTTATTGATGTATATAAAAGTCCCACGGAGACGTAGAGGCCAACTGGCCAGGAATATTGTCAAATATTACCGCCGAGATGATAGGTTGGGTTAGGTTAGATTATATTACGTTATTGATGTATATGAAGGTCGCACGGAGAGGTAGAGGCTAACTCGCCAGGAATGTTGTCAAATATTAGTGCCGAGATGTTAGGTTGGGTTAGGTTAGGTAATATTACGTTATTGATGTATATGAAGGTCCCACGGAGACGTAGAGGCCAACTCGCAAGGAATGTTGTCAAATATTACCGCCGATATAATAGGTTGGGCTATGTTAGGTTATATGACGTTATTGATGTATATAAAGGTCCCACGGAAACATAGAGGCCAATAAGCCCGGAATGTTGTCAAATATTACCGCCGAGATGTTACGTTGGTTTAGGTTAGGTTAAATTACGTTATTGATGTATATAAAAGTCCCACGGAGACGTAGAGGCCAACTCGCCAGGAATGTGGTCAAATATTACCGCCGATATGATAGGTTGGATTAGGTTACGTTATATTTCGTTATTGATGTATATGAAGGTCTCACGGTGAAGTAGAGGCCAACTCGTTAGGAATGTTGTCAAATATTAGTGCCGACATGTTAGTTTGGGTTAGGATACGTTAAATTACGTTATTGATGTATATAAAAGTCCCACGGAGACGTAGAGGCCAACCCGCTAGGAATGTTGGCAAATAATAGCGCCGAAAGGTTAGGTTGGGTTAGTTTAGGTTATATTACGTTATTGATATATGTGAAAGTCCCACGGAGACGTAGAGGCCAACTCGCCAGGAATGTTGTCACATAATAGCGCCGAGTGGTTAGGTCGGGTTATATTAGGTTATATTACGTTATTGATGGATATGAAGGTCTCACGGAGACGTAGAGGCCAACTCGCCAGGAATGTAGTCAAATATTAGTGCCGAGATGTTAGGTTGGGTTAGGTTAGGTAATATTACGTTATTGATGTATATGAAGGTCCCACGGACACGTAGAGGCCAACTCGATAGGAATGTTGTCAAATATTACCGCCGAGGTGTTAGGTTGGGTTAGGTTAGGTTATATTACGTTACTGATGTATATGAAGGCCCCACGGAGACGTAGAGGCCATCTGGCCAGGAATGTTGTCAAATATTACCGCCGAGATGATAGGTTGGGTTAGGTTAGATTATATTACGTTATTGATGTATATGAAGGTCGTACGGAGAGGTAGAGGCCAACTCGCCAGGAATGTTGTCAAATATTAGTGCCGAGGTGTTAGGTTGGGTTAGGTTAGGTTATATTACGTTATTGATGTATATAAAGGTCCCAGGGAAACATAGAGGCCAACAAGACAGGAATGTTGTCAAATATTAGCGCCGAGATGTTACGTTGGTTTAGGTTAGGTTAAATTACGTTATTGACGTATATGAAGGTCCCACGGAGAGGTAGAGGCCAACTCGCCAGGAATGTGGTCAAATATTAGTGCCGAGGTGTTAGGTTGGGTTAGGTTAGGTAATATTAAGTTATTGATGTATATGAAGGTCCCACGGTGACGTAGAGGCCAACTCGCCAGGAATGTTGTCAAATATTACCGCCGAGATGTTAGGTTGGGTTAGGTTAGGTTATATTACGTTATTGATGTATATAAAAGTCCCACGGAGAGGTAGAGGCCAACTCGCCAGGAATGTTGTCAAATATTACCGCCGAGATGTTACGTTGGTTTAGGTTAGGTTAAATTACGTTATTGATGTATATGAAGGTCCCACGGAGAGGTAGAGGCCAACTCGCCAGGAATGTTGTCAAATATTAGTGCCGAGATGTTAGGTTGGGTTAGGTTAGGTAATATTAAGTTATTGATGTATATGAAGGTACCACGGTGACGTAGAGGCCAACTCGCCAGGAATGTTGTCAAATGTTACCGCCGAGATGTTAGGTTGGATTAGGTTAGGTTATATTACGTTATTGATGTATATGAAGGCCCCACGGAGACGTAGAGGCCATCTGGCCAGGAATGTTGTCAAATATTACCGCCGAGATGATAGGTCAAGTTAGGTTAGATTATATTACGTTATTGATGTATATGAAGGTCGCACGGAGAGGGAGAGGCCAACTCGCCAGGAATGTTGTCAAATATTACCGCCGAGATGTTAGGTTGGGTTAGGTTAGTTTATATTACGTTATTGATGAATATGAAGGCCCCACGGAGACGTAGAGGCCACCTCGCCAGGAATGTTGTCAAATATTACCGCCGAGATGATAGATTGGGTTATGTTACGTTATATTGCGTTATTGATGTATATGAGGGTTACACGGAGACGTAGAGGCCAACTCGCCAGGAACGTTGTCAAATATTACTTCCGACATGTTAGGTTGGGTTAGGTTAGGTTATATTACGTTATTGATGTATATAAAGGTTCCACGGAGACGTAGAGGCCATCTCGCCGGGAATGATGTCAAATATTACCGCCGAGATGATAGGTTGGTTTAGGTTAGGTTATATTTCGTTATTGACGTATACGAAGGTTCCACGGAGACGTAGAGGCCACCTCGCCAGGAATGTGGTCAAATATTACCGCCGATGTGATAGGTTGGGTTATGGTACGTTATATTACATTATTGATGTATATGAAGGTCTCACGGTGAAGTAGAGACC
This sequence comes from Xylocopa violacea, assembly GCA_963969225.1. Taxonomy (NCBI): domain Eukaryota; kingdom Metazoa; phylum Arthropoda; class Insecta; order Hymenoptera; family Apidae; genus Xylocopa; species Xylocopa violacea. The sequence goes on from CAXAJV010001082.1 coordinate 4,915,776, forward strand.
AACTCGACAGGAATGTTGTCAAATATTAGTTCCGACATGTTAGGTTGGGTTAGGATACGTTAAATTACGTTATTGATGTATATAAAAGTCCCACGGAGACGTAGAGGCCAACTCGCCAGGAATGTTGTCAAATATTACCGCCGAGATGATACGTTGGGCTAGGTTAGGTTATATTACGTTATTGATGTATATAAAGGTCCCAGGGAAACATAGAGGCCAACAAGCCAGGAATGTTGTCAAATATTACCGCCCAGATGTTAAGTTGGTTTAGGTTAGGTTAAATTACGTTATTGATGTATATGATGTCCCACGGAGAGGTAGAGGCCAACTCGCCAGGAATGTTGTCGCATAATAGCGCCGAGTGGTTAGGTCGGGTTATATTAGGTTATATTACGTTATTGATGGATATGAAGGCCCCACGGAGACGTAGAGGCCAACTCGCCAGGAATGTTGTCAAATATTACCGCCGAGATGTTAGGTTGGGTTAGGTTAGGTTATATTACGTTATTGATGAATATGAAGGCCCCACGGAGACGTAGAGGCCATCTGGCCAGGAATGTTGTCAAATATTACCGCCGACATGATAGGTTGGGTTAGGTTGGATTATATTACGTTATTGATGTATATGAAGGCCCCACGTAGACGTAGAGGCCACCTCGCCAGGAATGTTGTCAAATATTACCGCCGAGATGATAGGTTGGGTTATGTTACGTTATATTGCGTTATTGATGTATATGAGGGTTACACGGAGACGTAGAGGCCAACTCGCCAGGAACGTTGTCAAATATTACTTCCGACATGTTAGGTTGGGTTAGGTTAGGTTATATTACGTTATTGATGTATATAAAGGTTCCACGGAGAGGTAGAGGCCAACTCGCCAGGAATGTTGTCAAATATTAGTGCCGAGATGTTAGGTTGGGTTAGGTTAGGTAATATTACGTTATTGATGTATATGAAGGTCCCACGGACACGTAGAGGCCAACTCGCCAGGAATGTTGTCAAATATTACCGCCGAGGTGTTAGGTTGGGTTAGGTTAGGTTATATTACGTTATTGATGTATATAAAGGTCCCACGGAAACATAGAGGCCAACAAGCCAGGAATGTTGTCAAATATTACCGCCGAGATGTTAGGTTGGGTTAGGTTAGGTTATATTACGTTATTGATGAATATGAAGGCCCCACGGAGACGTAGAGGCCATCTGGCCAGGAATGTTGCCAAATATTACCGCCGAGATGATAGGTTGGATTAGGTTAGATTATATTACGTTATTGATGTATATGAAGGCCCCACGGAGACGTAGAGGCCACCTCGCCAGGAATGTTGTCAAATGTCAGTGCCGAGATGTTAGGTTGGGTTAGGTTAGGTTATATTACGTTATTGATGTATATAAAATTCCCACGGAGACGTAGAGGCCAACTCGCCAGGAATGTTGTCAAATATTACCGCCGAGATCTTAGGTTGGGTTACGTCAGGTTATATTACGTTATTGATGTATATAAAAGTCCCACGGAAACATAGAGGCCAATAAGCCCGGAATGTTGTCAAATATTACCGCCGAGATGTTACGTTGGTTTAGGTTAGGTTAAATTACGTTATTGATGTATATAAAAGTCCCACGGAGACGTAGAGGCCAACTGGCCAGGAATATTGTCAAATATTACCGCCGAGATGATAGGTTGGGTTAGGTTAGATTATATTACGTTATTGATGTATATGAAGGTCGCACGGAGAGGTAGAGGCTAACTCGCCAGGAATGTTGTCAAATATTAGTGCCGAGATGTTAGGTTGGGTTAGGTTAGGTAATATTACGTTATTGATGTATATGAAGGTCCCACGGAGACGTAGAGGCCAACTCGCAAGGAATGTTGTCAAATATTACCGCCGATATAATAGGTTGGGCTATGTTAGGTTATATGACGTTATTGATGTATATAAAGGTCCCACGGAAACATAGAGGCCAATAAGCCCGGAATGTTGTCAAATATTACCGCCGAGATGTTACGTTGGTTTAGGTTAGGTTAAATTACGTTATTGATGTATATAAAAGTCCCACGGAGACGTAGAGGCCAACTCGCCAGGAATGTGGTCAAATATTACCGCCGATATGATAGGTTGGATTAGGTTACGTTATATTTCGTTATTGATGTATATGAAGGTCTCACGGTGAAGTAGAGGCCAACTCGTTAGGAATGTTGTCAAATATTAGTGCCGACATGTTAGTTTGGGTTAGGATACGTTAAATTACGTTATTGATGTATATAAAAGTCCCACGGAGACGTAGAGGCCAACCCGCTAGGAATGTTGGCAAATAATAGCGCCGAAAGGTTAGGTTGGGTTAGTTTAGGTTATATTACGTTATTGATATATGTGAAAGTCCCACGGAGACGTAGAGGCCAACTCGCCAGGAATGTTGTCACATAATAGCGCCGAGTGGTTAGGTCGGGTTATATTAGGTTATATTACGTTATTGATGGATATGAAGGTCTCACGGAGACGTAGAGGCCAACTCGCCAGGAATGTTGTCAAATATTACCGCCGAGTTGTTAGGTTGGGTAAGGTTAAGTTATATTACGTTATTGATGTATATGAAGGCCCCACGGAGACGTAGAGGCCAACTGGCCAGGAATGTTGTCAAATATTACCGCCGAGATGATAGGTTGGGTTAGGTTAGATTATATTACGTTATTGATGTATATGAAGGTCGCACGGAGAGGTAGAGGCTAACTCGCCAGGAATGTTGTCAAATATTAGTGCCGAGATGTTATGTTGGGTTAGGTTAGGTAATAATACGTTATTGATGTATATGAAGGCCGCACGGAGAGGTAGAGGCTAACTCGCCAGGAATGTTGTCAAATATTAGTGCCGAGATGTTAGGTTGGGTTATATTAGGTTATATTACGTTATTGATGGATATGAAGGTCTCACGGAGACGTAGAGGCCAACTCGCCAGGAATGTTGTCAAATATTACCGCCGAGATGTTAGGTTGGGTTAGGTTAGGTTATATTACGCTGTTGATGTATATAAAAGTCCCACGGTGACGTAGAGGCCAACTCGACAGGAATGTTGTAAAATATTACCGCCGCTGTGTTAGGTTGGGTTATATTAGGTTATATTACGTTATTGATGGATATGAATGTCTCACGGAGATTCAGAGGCCAACTCGACAGCAATGTTGTCAAATATTACCGCCGAGATGTTAGGTTGGGTTAGGTTAGGTTATATTACGTTATTGATGTATATGAAGGCCCCACGGAGACGTAGAGGCCATCTGGTCAGGAATGTTGTCAAATATTACCGCCGAGATGATAGGTTGGGTTAGGTTAGATTATATTACGTTATTGATGTATATGAAGGTCGCACGGAGAGGTAGAGGCCAACTCGCCAGGAATGTAGTCAAATATTAGTGCCGAGATGTTAGGTTGGGTTAGGTTAGGTTATATTACGTTATTGATGTATATAAAGGTCCCAGGGAAACATAGAGGCCAACAAGACAGGAATGTTGTCAAATATTACCGCCGAGATGTTACGTTGGTTTAGGTTAGGTTAAATTACGTTATTGATGTATATGAAGGTCCCACGGAGACGGAGAGGCCAACTCGTCAGGAATGTGGTCAAATATTAGTGCCGAGATGTTAGGTTGGGTTAGGTTAGGTAATATTAAGTTATTGATGTATATGAAGGTCCCACGGTGACGTAGAGGCCAACTCGCCAGGAATGTTGTCACATAATAGCGCCGAGTGGTTAGGTCGGGTTATATTAGGTTATATTACGTTATTGATGGATATGAAGGTCTCACGGAGACGTAGAGGCCAACTCGCCAGAAATGTTGTCAAATATTACCGCCGAGTTGTTAGGTTGGGTAAGGTTAGGTTATATTACGTTATTGATGTATATGAAGGCCCCACGGAGACGTAGAGGCCAACTGGCCAGGAATGTTGTCAAATATTACCGCCGAGATGATAGGTTGGGTTAGGTTAGGTAATATTAAGTTATTGATGTATATGAAGGTCCCACGGTGACGTAGAGGCTAACTCGCCAGGAGTGTTGTCAAATATTACCGCCGAGATGATAGGTTGGGTTAGGATAGGTTATATGACGTTATTGATGTATATGAAGGTCTCACGGAGACGTAGAGGCAAACTCGCCAGGAGTGTTGTCAAATATTACCGCCGAGATGATACGTTGGGCTAGGTTAGGTTATATTACGTTATTGATGTATATAAAGGTTCCACGGAGACGTAGAGGCCATCTCGCCGGGAATGATGTCAAATATTACCGCCGAGATGATAGGTTGGTTTAGGTTAGGTTATATTTCGTTATTGACGTATACGAAGGTTCCACGGAGACGTAGAGGCCACCTCGCCAGGAATGTGGTCAAATATTACCGCCGAGATGTTATGTTGGTTTAGGTTAGGTTAAATTACGTTATTGATGTATATGAAGGTCCCACGGAGAGGTAGAGGCCAACTCGCCAGGAATGTTGTCAAATATTACCGCCGATGTATTAGGTTGGGTTAGGTTAGGTTATATTACGTTATTGATGTATATGAAGGCCCCACGGAAACGTAGATGCCAACTCGCCAGGAATGTTGTCAAATATTACCGCCGATGTGTTAGGTTGGGTTATATTAGGTTATATTACGTTATTGATGGATATGAATGTCTCACGGAGATGTAGAGGCCAACTCGCCAGGAATGTTGTCAAATATTACCGCCGAGATGTTAGGTTGGGTTAGGTTAGGTTATATTACGTTATTGATGTATATGAAGGCCCCACGGAGACGTAGAGGCCATCTGGCCAGGAATGTTGTCAAATATTACCGCCGAGATGATAGGTTGGGTTAGGTTAGATTATATTACGTTATTGATGTATATGAAGGTCGCACGGAGAGGTAGAGGCCAACTCGCCAGGAATGTAGTCAAATATTAGTGCCGAGATGTTAGGTTGGGTTAGGTTAGGTAATATTACGTTATTGATGTATATGAAGGTCCCACGGACACGTAGAGGCCAACTCGATAGGAATGTTGTCAAATATTACCGCCGAGGTGTTAGGTTGGGTTAGGTTAGGTTATATTACGTTACTGATGTATATGAAGGCCCCACGGAGACGTAGAGGCCATCTGGCCAGGAATGTTGTCAAATATTACCGCCGAGATGATAGGTTGGGTTAGGTTAGATTATATTACGTTATTGATGTATATGAAGGTCGTACGGAGAGGTAGAGGCCAACTCGCCAGGAATGTTGTCAAATATTAGTGCCGAGGTGTTAGGTTGGGTTAGGTTAGGTTATATTACGTTATTGATGTATATAAAGGTCCCAGGGAAACATAGAGGCCAACAAGACAGGAATGTTGTCAAATATTAGCGCCGAGATGTTACGTTGGTTTAGGTTAGGTTAAATTACGTTATTGACGTATATGAAGGTCCCACGGAGAGGTAGAGGCCAACTCGCCAGGAATGTGGTCAAATATTAGTGCCGAGGTGTTAGGTTGGGTTAGGTTAGGTAATATTAAGTTATTGATGTATATGAAGGTCCCACGGTGACGTAGAGGCCAACTCGCCAGGAATGTTGTCAAATATTACCGCCGAGATGTTAGGTTGGGTTAGGTTAGGTTATATTACGTTATTGATGTATATAAAAGTCCCACGGAGAGGTAGAGGCCAACTCGCCAGGAATGTTGTCAAATATTACCGCCGAGATGTTACGTTGGTTTAGGTTAGGTTAAATTACGTTATTGATGTATATGAAGGTCCCACGGAGAGGTAGAGGCCAACTCGCCAGGAATGTTGTCAAATATTAGTGCCGAGATGTTAGGTTGGGTTAGGTTAGGTAATATTAAGTTATTGATGTATATGAAGGTACCACGGTGACGTAGAGGCCAACTCGCCAGGAATGTTGTCAAATGTTACCGCCGAGATGTTAGGTTGGATTAGGTTAGGTTATATTACGTTATTGATGTATATGAAGGCCCCACGGAGACGTAGAGGCCATCTGGCCAGGAATGTTGTCAAATATTACCGCCGAGATGATAGGTCAAGTTAGGTTAGATTATATTACGTTATTGATGTATATGAAGGTCGCACGGAGAGGGAGAGGCCAACTCGCCAGGAATGTTGTCAAATATTACCGCCGAGATGTTAGGTTGGGTTAGGTTAGTTTATATTACGTTATTGATGAATATGAAGGCCCCACGGAGACGTAGAGGCCACCTCGCCAGGAATGTTGTCAAATATTACCGCCGAGATGATAGATTGGGTTATGTTACGTTATATTGCGTTATTGATGTATATGAGGGTTACACGGAGACGTAGAGGCCAACTCGCCAGGAACGTTGTCAAATATTACTTCCGACATGTTAGGTTGGGTTAGGTTAGGTTATATTACGTTATTGATGTATATAAAGGTTCCACGGAGACGTAGAGGCCATCTCGCCGGGAATGATGTCAAATATTACCGCCGAGATGATAGGTTGGTTTAGGTTAGGTTATATTTCGTTATTGACGTATACGAAGGTTCCACGGAGACGTAGAGGCCACCTCGCCAGGAATGTGGTCAAATATTACCGCCGATGTGATAGGTTGGGTTATGGTACGTTATATTACATTATTGATGTATATGAAGGTCTCACGGTGAAGTAGAGACCAACTCGACAGGAATGTTGTCAAATATTAGTTCCGACATGTTAGGTTGGGTTAGGATACGTTAAATTACGTTATTGATGTATATAAAAGTCCCACGGAGACGTAGAGGCCAACTCGCCAGGAATGTTGTCAAATATTACCGCCGAGATGATACGTTGGGCTAGGTTAGGTTATATTACGTTATTGATGTATATAAAGGTCCCAGGGAAACATAGAGGCCAACAAGCCAGGAATGTTGTCGCATAATAGCGCCGAGTGGTTAGGTCGGGTTATATTAGGTTATATTACGTTATTGATGGATATGAAGGCCCCACGGAGACGTAGAGGCCAACTCGCCAGGAATGTTGTCAAATATTACCGCCGAGATGTTAGGTTGGGTTAGGTTAGGTTATATTACGTTATTGATGAATATGAAGGCCCCACGGAGACGTAGAGGCCATCTGGCCAGGAATGTTGTCAAATATTACCGCCGACATGATAGGTTGGGTTAGGTTGGATTATATTACGTTATTGATGTATATGAAGGCCCCACGTAGACGTAGAGGCCACCTCGCCAGGAATGTTGTCAAATATTACCGCCGAGATGATAGGTTGGGTTATGTTACGTTATATTGCGTTATTGATGTATATGAGGGTTACACGTAGACGTAGAGGCCAACTCGCCAGGAACGTTGTCAAATATTACTTCCGACATGTTAGGTTGGGTTAGGTTAGGTTATATTACGTTATTGATGTATATAAAGGTTCCACGGAGAGGTAGAGGCCAACTCGCCAGGAATGTTGTCAAATATTAGTGCCGAGATGTTAGGTTGGGTTAGGTTAGGTAATATTACGTTATTGATGTATATGAAGGTCCCACGGACACGTAGAGGCCAACTCGCCAGGAATGTTGTCAAATATTACCGCCGAGATGTTAGGTTGGGTTAGGTTAGGTAATATTACGTTATTGATGTATATGAAGGTCCCACGGACACGTAGAGGCCAACTCGCCAGGAATGTTGTCAAATATTACCGCCGAGGTGTTAGGTTGGGTTAGGTTAGGTTATATTACGTTATTGATGTATATAAAGGTCCCACGGAAACATAGAGGCCAACAAGCCAGGAATGTTGTCAAATATTACAGCCGAGGTGTAACGTTGGGTTATTTTAGGTTATATTACGTTATTGATGTATATAAAAGTCCCACGGAGACGTAGAGGCCAACTCGACAGGAATGTTATCAAATATTAGTGCCGAGAGGTTGGGTTGGGTGAGGTTAGGTTATAATATGTTGTTGATGTATATAAAGGCCCCACGGAGACGTAGAGGCCAACCCGCTAGGAATGTTGGCAAATAATAGCGCCGAAAGGTTAGGTTGGGTTAGTTTAGGTTATATTACGTTATTGATATATGTCAAGGTCCCACGGAGACGTAGAGGCCAACTCGCCAGGAATGTTGTGAAATATTACCGCCGAGATGTTAGGTTGGGTTAGGTTAGGTTATATTTCGTTATTGATGTATACGAAGGTTCCACGGAGACGTAGAGGCCAACTCGCCAGGAATGAAGTCAAATATTACCGCCGAGATGATAGGTTGGGTTAGGTTACGTTATATTGCGTTATTGATGTATATGAGGGTTACACGGAGACGTAGAGGCCAACTCGCCAGGAACGTTGTCAAATATTACTTCCGACATGTTAGGTTGGGTTAGGTTAGGTTATATAACGTTATTGACGTATATAAAGGTTGCACGGAGACGTAGAGGCCATCTCGCCAGGAATTATGTTAAATATTACCGCCGAGATGATAGGTTGGTTTAGGTTAGGTTATATTTCGTTATTAATGTATACGAAGGTTCCACGGAGACGTAGAGGCCAACTCGCCAGGAATGAAGTCAAATATGACCGCCGAGATGATAGGTTGGGTTAGGTTACGTTATATTACGTTATTGATGTATATGAGGGTTACACGCAGACGTAGAGGCTAACTCGCCAGGTATGCTATCAAATATTACCGCCGAGATGATAGGTTGGGTTAGGTTACGTTATATTACGTTATTGATGTATATGAGGGTTACACGGAGACGTAGAGGCCAACTCACCAGGAATGTGGTCGAATATTACCGCCGAGATGTTACGTTGGGTTAGGTTAGGTTATATTACGTTATTGATGTATATAAAGGTCCCACGGAGACGTAGAAGCCAACTCGCCAGGAATGTTTTCAAATATTACCGCCGAAATGTTAGGTTGGGTTAGGATAGGCTATATTTCATTCTTGAAATATATAAAGGTCTCACGGAGACGTAGAGTCCATCTCGCGAGGAATGACGTCAAATAATACCGCCGAGATGATAGGTTGGGTTAGGATAGGTTATATTTCGTTTTTGAAGTATATAAAGGTCCCACGGAGACGTAGAGGCTAACTCGCCAGGTATGTTGTCAAATATTACCGCCGAGATGATAGGTTGGGTTAGGTTACGCTATATTACGTTATTGATGTATATGAGGGTTACACGGAGACGTAGAGGCCAACTCACCAGGAATGTGGTCAAATATTACCGCCGAGATGATAGGTTGGGTTAGGTTACGTTATATTGCGTTATTGATGTATATGAGGGTTACACGGAGACGTAGAGGCCAACTCGCCAGGAACGTTGTCAAATATTACTTCCGACATGTTAGGTTGGGTTAGGTTAGGATATATAACGTTATTGACGTATATAAAGGTTCCACGGAGACGTAGAGGCCATCTCGCCAGGAATTATGTTAAATATTACCGCCGAGATGATAGGTTGGTTTAGGTTAGGTTATATTTCGTTATTAATGTATACGAAGGTTCCACGGAGACGTAGAGGCCAACTCGCCAGGAATGAAGTCAAATATGACCGCCGAGATGATAGGTTGGGTTAGGTTACGTTATATTACGTTATTGATGTATATGAGGGTTACACGCAGACGTAGAGGCTAACTCGCCAGGTATGCTATCAAATATTACCGCCGAGATGATAGGTTGGGTTAGGTTACGTTATATTACGTTATTGATGTATATGAGGGTTACACGGAGACGTAGAGGCCAACTCACCAGGAATGTGGTCGAATATTACCGCCGAGATGTTACGTTGGGTTAGGTTAGGTTATATTACGTTATTGATGTATATAAAGGTCCCACGGAGACGTAGAAGCCAACTCGCCAGGAATGTTTTCAAATATTACCGCCGAAATGTTAGGTTGGGTTAGGATAGGCTATATTTCATTCTTGAAATATATAAAGGTCTCACGGAGACGTAGAGTCCATCTCGCGAGGAATGACGTCAAATAATACCGCCGAGATGATAGGTTGGGTTAGGATAGGTTATATTTCGTTTTTGAAGTATATAAAGGTCCCACGGAGACGTAGAGGCTAACTCGCCAGGTATGTTGTCAAATATTACCGCCGAGATGATAGGTTGGGTTAGGTTACGCTATATTACGTTATTGATGTATATGAGGGATACACGGAGACGTAGAGGCCAACTCACCAGGAATGTGGTCAAATATTACCGCCGAGATGATAGGTTGGGTTAGGTTACTTTACATTACGTTATTGATGTATATGAGGGTTACACGGAGACGTAGAGGCCAACTCGCCAGGAATGTGGTCAAATATTACCGCCGAGATGTTACGTTGGGTTAGCCTAGCTTATATTATGTTATTGATGTATATAAAGGTCCCACGGAGACGTAGAGGCCAACTCGCCAGGAACGTTGTCAAATATTACTTCCGACATGTTAGGTTGGGTTAGGTTAGGTTATATTACGTTATTGATGTATATAAAGGTTCCACGGAGACGTAGAGGCCATCTCGCCAGGAATTATGTTAAATATTACCGCCGAGATGATAGGTTGGTTTAGGTTAGGTTATATTTCGTTATTGATGTATACGAAGGTTCCACGGAGACGTAGAGGCCAACTCGCCGGGAATGAAGTCAAATATGACCGCCGAGATGATAGGTTGGGTTAGGTTACGTTATATTACGTTATTGATGTATATGAGGGTTACACGCAGACGTAGAGGCTAACTCGCCAGGTATGCTATCAAATATTACCGCCGAGATGATAGGTTGGGTTAGGTTACGTTATATTACGTTATTGATGTATATGAGGGTTACACGGAAACGTAGAGGCCAACTCACCAGGAATGTGGTCGAATATTACCGCCGAGATGTTACGTTGGGTTAGGTTAGGTTATATTACGTTATTGATGTATATAAAGGTCCCACGGAGACGTAGAAGCCAACTCGCCAGGAATGTTTTCAAATATTACCGCCGAAATGTTAGGTTGGGTTAGGATAGGCTATATTTCATTCTTGAAATATATAAAGGTCCCACGGAGACGTAGAGTCCATCTCGCGAGGAATGACGTCAAATAATACCGCCGAGATGATAGGTTGGGTTAGGATAGGTTATATTTCGTTATTGAAGTATATAAAGGTCCCACGGAGACGTAGAGGCTAACTCGCCAGGTATGTTGTCAAATATTACCGCCGAGATGATAGGTTGGGTTAGTTTACGCTATATTACGTTATTGATGTATATGAGGGTTACACGGAGACGTAGAGGCCAACTCACCAGGAATGTGGTCAAATAATACCGCCGAAATGATAGGTTGGGTTAGGTTACTTTATATTACGTTATTGATGTATATGAGGGTTACACGGAGACGTAGAGGCCAACTCGCCAGGAATGTGGTCAAATATTACCGCCGAGATGTTACGTTGGGTTAGCCTAGCTTATATTATGTTATTGATGTATATAAAGGTCCCACGGAGACGTAGAGGCCAACTCGCCAGGAACGTTGTCAAATATTACTTCCGACATGTTAGGTTGGGTTAGGTTAGGTTATATTACGTTATTGATGTATATAAAGGTTCCACGGAGACGTAGAGGCCATCTCGCCAGGAATTATGTCAAATATTACCGCCGAGATGATAGGTTGGTTTAGGTTAGGTTATATTTCGTTATTGATGTATACGAAGGTTCCACGGAGACGTAGAGGCCAACTCGCCAGGAATGAAGTCAAATATTACCGCCGAGATGATAGGTTGGGTTAGGTTACGTTATATTGCGTTATTGATGTATATGAGGGTTACACGGAGACGTAGAGGCCAACTCGCCAGGAACGTTGTCAAATATTACTTCCGACATGTTAGGTTGGGTTAGGTTAGGTTATATAACGTTATTGACGTATATAAAGGTTGCACGGAGACGTAGAGGCCATCTCGCCAGGAATTATGTTAAATATTACCGCCGAGATGATAGGTTGGTTTAGGTTAGGTTATATTTCGTTATTAATGTATACGAAGGTTCCACGGAGACGTAGAGGCCAACTCGCCAGGAATGAAGTCAAATATGACCGCCGAGATGATAGGTTGGGTTAGGTTACGTTATATTACGTTATTGATGTATATGAGGGTTACACGCAGACGTAGAGGCTAACTCGCCAGGTATGCTATCAAATATTACCGCCGAGATGATAGGTTGGGTTAGGTTACGTTATATTACGTTATTGATGTATATGAGGGTTACACGGAGACGTAGAGGCCAACTCACCAGGAATGTGGTCGAATATTACCGCCGAGATGTTACGTTGGGTTAGGTTAGGTTATATTACGTTATTGATGTATATAAAGGTCCCACGGAGACGTAGAAGCCAACTCGCCAGGAATGTTTTCAAATATTACCGCCGAAATGTTAGGTTGGGTTAGGATAGGCTATATTTCATTCTTGAAATATATAAAGGTCTCACGGAGACGTAGAGTCCATCTCGCGAGGAATGACGTCAAATAATACCGCCGAGATGATAGGTTGGGTTAGGATAGGTTATATTTCGTTTTTGAAGTATATAAAGGTCCCACGGAGACGTAGAGGCTAACTCGCCAGGTATGTTGTCAAATATTACCGCCGAGATGATAGGTTGGGTTAGGTTACGCTATATTACGTTATTGATGTATATGAGGGTTACACGGAGACGTAGAGGCCAACTCACCAGGAATGTGGTCAAATATTACCGCCGAGATGATAGGTTGGGTTAGGTTACGTTATATTGCGTTATTGATGTATATGAGGGTTACACGGAGACGTAGAGGCCAACTCGCCAGGAACGTTGTCAAATATTACTTCCGACATGTTAGGTTGGGTTAGGTTAGGATATATAACGTTATTGACGTATATAAAGGTTCCACGGAGACGTAGAGGCCATCTCGCCAGGAATTATGTTAAATATTACCGCCGAGATGATAGGTTGGTTTAGGTTAGGTTATATTTCGTTATTAATGTATACGAAGGTTCCACGGAGACGTAGAGGCCAACTCGCCAGGAATGAAGTCAAATATGACCGCCGAGATGATAGGTTGGGTTAGGTTACGTTATATTACGTTATTGATGTATATGAGGGTTACACGCAGACGTAGAGGCTAACTCGCCAGGTATGCTATCAAATATTACCGCCGAGATGATAGGTTGGGTTAGGTTACGTTATATTACGTTATTGATGTATATGAGGGTTACACGGAGACGTAGAGGCCAACTCACCAGGAATGTGGTCGAATATTACCGCCGAGATGTTACGTTGGGTTAGGTTAGGTTATATTACGTTATTGATGTATATAAAGGTCCCACGGAGACGTAGAAGCCAACTCGCCAGGAATGTTTTCAAATATTACCGCCGAAATGTTAGGTTGGGTTAGGATAGGCTATATTTCATTCTTGAAATATATAAAGGTCTCACGGAGACGTAGAGTCCATCTCGCGAGGAATGACGTCAAATAATACCGCCGAGATGATAGGTTGGGTTAGGATAGGTTATATTTCGTTTTTGAAGTATATAAAGGTCCCACGGAGACGTAGAGGCTAACTCGCCAGGTATGTTGTCAAATATTACCGCCGAGATGATAGGTTGGGTTAGGTTACGCTATATTACGTTATTGATGTATATGAGGGATACACGGAGACGTAGAGGCCAACTCACCAGGAATGTGGTCAAATATTACCGCCGAGATGATAGGTTGGGTTAGGTTACTTTACATTACGTTATTGATGTATATGAGGGTTACACGGAGACGTAGAGGCCAACTCGCCAGGAATGTGGTCAAATATTACCGCCGAGATGTTACGTTGGGTTAGCCTAGCTTATATTATGTTATTGATGTATATAAAGGTCCCACGGAGACGTAGAGGCCAACTCGCCAGGAACGTTGTCAAATATTACTTCCGACATGTTAGGTTGGGTTAGGTTAGGTTATATTACGTTATTGATGTATATAAAGGTTCCACGGAGACGTAGAGGCCATCTCGCCAGGAATTATGTTAAATATTACCGCCGAGATGATAGGTTGGTTTAGGTTAGGTTATATTTCGTTATTGATGTATACGAAGGTTCCACGGAGACGTAGAGGCCAACTCGCCGGGAATGAAGTCAAATATGACCGCCGAGATGATAGGTTGGGTTAGGTTACGTTATATTACGTTATTGATGTATATGAGGGTTACACGCAGACGTAGAGGCTAACTCGCCAGGTATGCTATCAAATATTACCGCCGAGATGATAGGTTGGGTTAGGTTACGTTATATTACGTTATTGATGTATATGAGGGTTACACGGAAACGTAGAGGCCAACTCACCAGGAATGTGGTCGAATATTACCGCCGAGATGTTACGTTGGGTTAGGTTAGGTTATATTACGTTATTGATGTATATAAAGGTCCCACGGAGACGTAGAAGCCAACTCGCCAGGAATGTTTTCAAATATTACCGCCGAAATGTTAGGTTGGGTTAGGATAGGCTATATTTCATTCTTGAAATATATAAAGGTCCCACGGAGACGTAGAGTCCATCTCGCGAGGAATGACGTCAAATAATACCGCCGAGATGATAGGTTGGGTTAGGATAGGTTATATTTCGTTATTGAAGTATATAAAGGTCCCACGGAGACGTAGAGGCTAACTCGCCAGGTATGTTGTCAAATATTACCGCCGAGATGATAGGTTGGGTTAGTTTACGCTATATTACGTTATTGATGTATATGAGGGTTACACGGAGACGTAGAGGCCAACTCACCAGGAATGTGGTCAAATAATACCGCCGAAATGATAGGTTGGGTTAGGTTACTTTATATTACGTTATTGATGTATATGAGGGTTACACGGAGACGTAGAGGCCAACTCGCCAGGAATGTGGTCAAATATTACCGCCGAGATGTTACGTTGGGTTAGCCTAGCTTATATTATGTTATTGATGTATATAAAGGTCCCACGGAGACGTAGAGGCCAACTCGCCAGGAACGTTGTCAAATATTACTTCCGACATGTTAGGTTGGGTTAGGTTAGGTTATATTACGTTATTGATGTATATAAAGGTTCCACGGAGACGTAGAGGCCATCTCGCCAGGAATTATGTCAAATATTACCGCCGAGATGATAGGTTGGTTTAGGTTAGGTTATATTTCGTTATTGATGTATACGAAGGTTCCACGGAGACGTAGAGGCCAACTCGCCAGGAATGAAGTCAAATATTACCGCCGAGATGATAGGTTGGGTTAGGTTACGTTATATTACGTTATTGATGTATATGAGGGTTACACGGAGACGTAGAGGCTAACTCGCCAGGTATGCTATCAAATATTACCGCCGAGATGATAGGTTGGGTCAGGTTACGTTATATTTCGTTATTGATGTATATGAGGGTTACACGGAGACGTAGAGGCCAACTCGCCAGGAACGTTGTCAAATATTACTTCCGACATGTTAGGTTGGGTTAGGTTAGGTTATATTACGTTATTGATGTATATAAAGGTTCCACGGAGACGTAGAGGCCATCTCGCCAGGAATTATGTTAAATATTACCGCCGAGATGATAGGTTGGTTTAGGTTAGGTTATATTTCGTTATTGATGTATACGAAGGTTCCACGGAGACGTAGAGGCCAACTCGCCAGGAATGAAGTCAAATATGACCGCCGAGATGATAGGTTGGGTTAGGTTACGTTATATTACGTTATTGATGTATATGAGGGTTACACGCAGACGTAGGGGCTAACTCGCCAGGTATGCTATCAAATATTACCGCCGAGATGATAGGTTGGGTTAGGTTACGTTATATTGCGTTATTGATGTATATGAGGGTTACACGGAGACGTAGAGGCCAACTCACCAGGAATGTGGTCGAATATTACCGCCGAGATGTTACGTTGGGTTAGGTTAGGTTATATTACGTTATTGATGTATATAAAGGTCCCACGGAGACGTAGAAGCCAACTCGCCAGGAATGTTTTCAAATATTACCGCCGAAATGTTAGGTTGGGTTAGGATAGGCTATATTTCATTCTTGAAATATATAAAGGTCCCACGGAGACGTAGAGTCCATCTCGCGAGGAATGACGTCAAATAATACTGCCGAGATGATAGGTTGGGTTAGGATAGGTTATATTTCGTTATTGAAGTATATAAAGGTCCCACGGAGACGTAGAAGCCAACTCGCCAGGAATGTTTTCAAATATTACCGCCGAAATGTTAGGTTGGGTTAGGATAGGCTATATTTCATTCTTGAAATATATAAAGGTCCCACGGAGACGTAGAGTCCATCTCACGAGGAATGACGTCAAATAATACCGCCGAGATGATAGGTTGGGTTAGGATAGGTTATATTTCGTTATTGAAGTATATAAAGGTCCCACGGAGACGTAGAGGCTAACTCGCCAGGTATGTTGTCAAATATTACCGCCGAGATGATAGGTTGGGTTAGGTTACGCTATATTACGTTATTGATGTATATGAGGGTTACACGGAGACGTAGAGGCCAACTCACCAGGAATGTGGTCAAATATTACCGCCGAGATGATAGGTTGGGTTAGGTTACTTTATATTACGTTATTGATGTATATGAGGGTTACACGGAGACGTAGAGGCCAACTCGCCAGGAATGTGGTCAAATATTACCGCCGAGATGTTAGGTTGGGTTAGCCTAGCTTATATTATGTTATTGATGTATATAAAGGTCCCACGGAGACGTAGAGGCCAACTCGCCAGGAACGTTGTCAAATATTACTTCCGACATGTTAGGTTGGGTTAGGTTAGGTTATATTACGTTATTGATGTATATAAAGGTTCCACGGAGACGTAGAGGCCATCTCGCCAGGAATTATGTTAAATATTACCGCCGAGATGATAGGTTGGTTTAGGTTAGGTTATATTTCGTTATTGATGTATACGAAGGTTCCACGGAGACGTAGAGGCCAACTCGCCAGGAATGAAGTCAAATATGACCGCCGAGATGATAGGTTGGGTTAGGTTACGTTATATTACGTTATTGATGTATATGAGGGTTACACGCAGACGTAGGGGCTAACTCGCCAGGTATGCTATCAAATATTACCGCCGAGATGATAGGTTGGGTTAGGTTACGTTATATTGCGTTATTGATGTATATGAGGGTTACACGGAGACGTAGAGGCCAACTCACCAGGAATGTGGTCGAATATTACCGCCGAGATGTTACGTTGGGTTAGGTTAGGTTATATTACGTTATTGATGTATATAAAGGTCCCACGGAGACGTAGAAGCCAACTCGCCAGGAATGTTTTCAAATATTACCGCCGAAATGTTAGGTTGGGTTAGGATAGGCTATATTTCATTCTTGAAATATATAAAGGTCCCACGGAGACGTAGAGTCCATCTCGCGAGGAATGACGTCAAATAATACTGCCGAGATGATAGGTTGGGTTAGGATAGGTTATATTTCGTTATTGAAGTATATAAAGGTCCCACGGAGACGTAGAGGCCAACTCGCCAGGAATGTGGTCAAATATTACCGCCGAGATGTTAGGTTGGGTTAGCCTAGCTTATATTATGTTATTGATGTATATAAAGGTCCCACGGAGACGTAGAGGCCAACTCGCCAGGAACGTTGTCAAATATTACTTCCGACATGTTAGGTTGGGTTAGGTTAGGTTATATTACGTTATTGATGTATATAAAGGTTCCACGGAGACGTAGAGGCCATCTCGCCAGGAATTATGTCAAATATTACCGCCGAGATGATAGGTTGGTTTAGGTTAGGTTATATTTCGTTATTGATGTATACGAAGGTTCCACGGAGACGTAGAGGCCAACTCGCCAGGAATGAAGTCAAATATTACCGCCGAGATGATAGGTTGGGTTAGGTTACGTTATATTGCGTTATTGATGTATATGAGGGTTACACGGAGACGTAGAGGCCAACTCGCCAGGAGCGTTGTCAAATATTACTTCTGACATGTTAGGTTGGGTTAGGTTAGGTTATATTACGTTATTGATGTATATAAAGGTTCCACGGAGACGTAGAGGCCATCTCGCCAGGAATTATGTTAAATATTACCGCCGAGATGATAGGTTGGTTTAGGTTAGGTTATATATCGTTATTGATGTATACGAAGGTTCCACGGAGACGTAGAGGCCAACTCGCCAGGAATGAAGTCAAATATGACCGCCGAGATGATAGGTTGGGTTAGGTTACGTTATATTACGTTATTGATGTATATGAGGGTTACACGCAGACGTAGAGGCTAACTCGCCAGGTATGCTATCAAATATTACCGCCGAGATGATAGGTTGGGTTAGGTTACGTGATATTACGTTATTGATGTATATGAGGGTTACACGGAGACGTAGAGGCCAACTCACCAGGAATGTGGTCGAATATTACCGCCGAGATGTTACGTTGGGTTAGGTTAGGTTATATTACGTTATTGATGTATATAAAGGTCCCACGGAGACGTAGAAGCCAACTCGCCAGGAATGTTTTCAAATATTACCGCCGAAATGTTAGGTTGGGTTAGGATAGGCTATATTTCATTCTTGAAATATATAAAGGTCCCACGGAGACGTAGAGTCCATCTCGCGAGGAATGACGTCAAATAATACCGCCGAGATGATAGGTTGGGTTAGGATAGGTTATACTTTGTTATTGAAGTATATAAAGGTCCCACGGAGACGTAGAGGCTAACTCGCCAGGTATGTTGTCAAATATTACCGCCGAGATGATAGGTTGGGTTAGGTTACGCTATATTACGTTATTGATGTATATGAGGGTTACACGGAGACGTAGAGGCCAACTCACCAGGAATGTGGTCAAATATTACCGCCGAGATGATAGGTTGGGTTAGGTTACTTTATATTACGTTATTGATGTATATGAGGGTTACACGGAGACGTAGAGGCCAACTCGCCAGGAATGTGGTCAAATATTACCGCCGAGATGTTACGTTGGGTTAGCCTAGCTTATATTATGTTATTGATGTATATAAAGGTCCCACGGAGACGTAGAGGCCAACTCGCCAGGAACGTTGTCAAATATTACTTCCGACATGTTAGGTTGGGTTAGGTTAGGTTATATTACGTTATTGATGTATATAAAGGTTCCACGGAGACGTAGAGGCCATCTCGCGAGGAATTATGTTAAATATTACCGCCGAGATGATAGGTTGGTTTAGGTTAGGTTATATTTCGTTATTGATGTATACGAAGGTTCCACGGAGACGTAGAGGCCAACTCGCCAGGAATGAAGTCAAATATGACCGCCGAGATGATAGGTTGGGTTAGGTTACGTTATATTACGTTATTGATGTATATGAGGGTTACACGCAGACGTATGGGCTAACTCGCCAGGTATGCTATCAAATATTACCGCCGAGATGATAGGTTGGGTTAGGTTACGTTATATTACGTTATTGATGTATATGAGGGTTACACGGAGACGTAGAGGCCAACTCGCCAGGAACGTTGTCAAATATTACTTCCGACATGTTAGGTTGGGTTAGGTTAGGTTATATTACGTTATTGATGTATATAAAGGTTCCACGGAGACGTAGAGGCCATCTCGCCAGGAATTATGTTAAATATTACCGCCGAGATGATAGGTTGGTTTAGGTTAGGTTATATTTCGTTATTGATGTATACGAAGGTTCCACGGAGACGTAGAGGCCAACTCGCCAGGAATGAAGTCAAATATGACCGCCGAGATGATAGGTTGGGTTAGGTTACGTTATATTACGTTATTGATGTATATGAGGGTTACACGCAGACGTATGGGCTAACTCGCCAGGTATGCTATCAAATATTACCGCAGAGATGATAGGTTGGGTTAGGTTACGTTATATTACGTTATTGATGTATATGAGGGTTACACGGAGACGTAGAGGCCAACTCGCCAGGAACGTTGTCAAATATTACTTCCGACATGTTAGGTTGGGTTAGGTTAGGTTATATTACGTTATTGATGTATATAAAGGTTCCACGGAGACGTAGAGGCCATCTCGCCAGGAATTATGTTAAATATTACCGCCGAGATGATAGGTTGGTTTAGGTTAGGTTATATTTCGTTATTGATGTATACGAAGGTTCCACGGAGACGTAGAGGCCAACTCGCCAGGAATGAAGTCAAATATGACCGCCGAGATGATAGGTTGGGTTAGGTTACGTTATATTACGTTATTGATGTATATGAGGGTTACACGCAGACGTAGAGGCTAACTCGCCAGGTATGCTATCAAATATTACCGCCGAGATGATAGGTTGGGTTAGGTTACGTTATATTGCGTTATTGATGTATATGAGGGTTACACGGAGACGTAGAGGCCAACTCACCAGGAATGTGGTCGAATATTACCGCCGAGATGTTACGTTGGGTTAGGTTAGGTTATATTACGTTATTGATGTATATAAAGGTCCCACGGAGACGTAGAAGCCAACTCGCCAGGAATGTTTTCAAATATTACCGCCGAAATGTTAGGTTGGGTTAGGATAGGCTATATTTCATTCTTGAAATATATAAAGGTCCCACGGAGACGTAGAGTCCATCTCGCGGGGAATGACGTCAAATAATACTGCCGAGATGATAGGTTGGGTTAGGATAGGTTATATTTCGTTATTGAAGTATATAAAGGTCCCACGGAGACGTAGAAGCCAACTCGCCAGGAATGTTTTCAAATATTACCGCCGAAATGTTAGGTTGGGTTAGGATAGGCTATATTTCATTCTTGAAATATATAAAGGTCCCACGGAGACGTAGAGTCCATCTCGCGAGGAATGACGTCAAATAATACCGCCGAGATGATAGGTTGGGTTAGGATAGGTTATATTTCGTTATTGAAGTATATAAAGGTCCCACGGAGACGTAGAGGCTAACTCGCCAGGTATGTTGTCAAATATTACCGCCGAGATGATAGGTTGGGTTAGGTTACGCTATATTACGTTATTGATGTATATGAGGGTTACACGGAGACGTAGAGGCCAACTCACCAGGAATGTGGTCAAATATTACCGCCGAGATGATAGGTTGGGTTAGGTTACTTTATATTACGTTATTGATGTATATGAGGGTTACACGGAGACGTAGAGGCCAACTCGCCAGGAATGTGGTCAAATATTACCGCCGAGATGTTAGGTTGGGTTAGCCTAGCTTATATTATGTTATTGATGTATATAAAGGTCCCACGGAGACGTAGAGGCCAACTCGCCAGGAACGTTGTCAAATATTACTTCCGACATGTTAGGTTGGGTTAGGTTAGGTTATATTACGTTATTGATGTATATAAAGGTTCCACGGAGACGTAGAGGCCATCTCGCCAGGAATTATGTCAAATATTACCGCCGAGATGATAGGTTGGTTTAGGTTAGGTTATATTTCGTTATTGATGTATACGAAGGTTCCACGGAGACGTAGAGGCCAACTCGCCAGGAATGAAGTCAAATATTACCGCCGAGATGATAGGTTGGGTTAGGTTACGTTATATTGCGTTATTGATGTATATGAGGGTTACACGGAGACGTAGAGGCCAACTCGCCAGGAGCGTTGTCAAATATTACTTCCGACAT
The DNA here is from genome assembly GCA_963969225.1 of Xylocopa violacea. Classification (NCBI taxonomy): domain Eukaryota; kingdom Metazoa; phylum Arthropoda; class Insecta; order Hymenoptera; family Apidae; genus Xylocopa; species Xylocopa violacea. Next base: position 4,937,286 of record CAXAJV010001082.1, read on the forward strand.
GTTAGGTTGGGTTAGGTTAGGTTATATTACGTTATTGATGTATATAAAGGTTCCACGGAGACGTAGAGGCCATCTCGCCAGGAATTATGTTAAATATTACCGCCGAGATGATAGGTTGGTTTAGGTTAGGTTATATATCGTTATTGATGTATACGAAGGTTCCACGGAGACGTAGAGGCCAACTCGCCAGGAATGAAGTCAAATATGACCGCCGAGATGATAGGTTGGGTTAGGTTACGTTATATTACGTTATTGATGTATATGAGGGTTACACGCAGACGTAGAGGCTAACTCGCCAGGTATGCTATCAAATATTACCGCCGAGATGATAGGTTGGGTTAGGTTACGTGATATTACGTTATTGATGTATATGAGGGTTACACGGAGACGTAGAGGCCAACTCACCAGGAATGTGGTCGAATATTACCGCCGAGATGTTACGTTGGGTTAGGTTAGGTTATATTACGTTATTGATGTATATAAAGGTCCCACGGAGACGTAGAAGCCAACTCGCCAGGAATGTTTTCAAATATTACCGCCGAAATGTTAGGTTGGGTTAGGATAGGCTATATTTCATTCTTGAAATATATAAAGGTCCCACGGAGACGTAGAGTCCATCTCGCGAGGAATGACGTCAAATAATACCGCCGAGATGATAGGTTGGGTTAGGATAGGTTATACTTCGTTATTGAAGTATATAAAGGTCCCACGGAGACGTAGAGGCTAACTCGCCAGGTATGTTGTCAAATATTACCGCCGAGATGATAGGTTGGGTTAGGTTACGCTATATTACGTTATTGATGTATATGAGGGTTACACGGAGACGTAGAGGCCAACTCGCCAGGAATGTGGTCAAATATTACCGCCGAGATGTTACGTTGGGTTAGCCTAGCTTATATTATGTTATTGATGTATATAAAGGTCCCACGGAGACGTAGAGGCCAACTCGCCAGGAACGTTGTCAAATATTACTTCCGACATGTTAGGTTGGGTTAGGTTAGGTTATATTACGTTATTGATGTATATAAAGGTTCCACGGAGACGTAGAGGCCATCTCGCGAGGAATTATGTTAAATATTACCGCCGAGATGATAGGTTGGTTTAGGTTAGGTTATATTTCGTTATTGATGTATACGAAGGTTCCACGGAGACGTAGAGGCCAACTCGCCAGGAATGAAGTCAAATATGACCGCCGAGATGATAGGTTGGGTTAGGTTACGTTATATTACGTTATTGATGTATATGAGGGTTACACGCAGACGTAGAGGCTAACTCGCCAGGTATGCTATCAAATATTACCGCCGAGATGATAGGTTGGGTTAGGTTACGTTATATTACGTTATTGATGTATATGAGGGTTACACGGGGACGTAGAGGCCAACTCACCAGGGATGTGGTCGAATATTACCGCCGAGATGTTACGTTGGGTTAGGTTAGGTTATATTACGTTATTGATGTATATAAAGGTCCCACGGAGACGTAGAAGCCAACTCGCCAGGAATGTTTTCAAATATTACCGCCGAAATGTTAGGTTGGGTTAGGATAGGCTACATTTCATTCTTGAAATATATAAAGGTCCCACGGAGACGTAGAGTCCATCTCGCGAGGAATGACGTCAAATAATACCGCCGAGATGATAGGTTGGGTTAGGATAGGTTATATTTCGTTATTGAAGTATATGAAGGTCCCACGGAGACGTAGAGGCTAACTCGCCAGGTATGTTGTCAAATATTACCGCCGAGATGATAGGTTGGGTTAGGTTACGCTATATTACGTTATTGATGTATATGAGGGTTACACGGAGACGTAGAGGCCAACTCACCAGGAATGTGGTCAAATATTACCGCCGAGATGATAGGTTGGGTTAGGTTACTTTATATTACGTTATTGATGTATATGAGGGTTACACGGAGACGTAGAGGCCAACTCGCCAGGAATGTGGTCAAATATTACCGCCGAGATGTTAGGTTGGGTTAGCCTAGCTTATATTATGTTATTGATGTATATAAAGGTCCCACGGAGACGTAGAGGCCAACTCGCCAGGAACGTTGTCAAATATTACTTCCGACATGTTAGGTTGGGTTAGGTTAGGTTATATTACGTTATTGATGTATATAAAGGTTCCACGGAGACGTAGAGGCCATCTCGCCAGGAATTATGTCAAATATTACCGCCGAGATGATAGGTTGGTTTAGGTTAGGTTATATTTCGTTATTGATGTATACGAAGGTTCCACGGAGACGTAGAGGCCAACTCGCCAGGAATGAAGTCAAATATTACCGCCGAGATGATAGGTTGGGTTAGGTTACGTTATATTGCGTTATTGATGTATATGAGGGTTACACGGAGACGTAGAGGCCAACTCGCCAGGAGCGTTGTCTAATATTACTTCCGACATGTTAGGTTGGGTTAGGTTAGGTTATATTACGTTATTGATGTATATAAAGGTTCCACGGAGACGTAGAGGCCATCTCGCCAGGAATTATGTTAAATATTACCGCCGAGATGATAGGTTGGTTTAGGTTAGGTTATATATCGTTATTGATGTATACGAAGGTTCCACGGAGACGTAGAGGCCAACTCGCCAGGAATGAAGTCAAATATGACCGCCGAGATGATAGGTTGGGTTAGGTTACGTTATATTACGTTATTGATGTATATGAGGGTTACACGCAGACGTAGAGGCTAACTCGCCAGGTATGCTATCAAATATTACCGCCGAGATGATAGGTTGGGTTAGGTTACGTGATATTACGTTATTGATGTATATGAGGGTTACACGGAGACGTAGAGGCCAACTCACCAGGAATGTGGTCGAATATTACCGCCGAGATGTTACGTTGGGTTAGGTTAGGTTATATTACGTTATTGATGTATATAAAGGTCCCACGGAGACGTAGAAGCCAACTCGCCAGGAATGTTTTCAAATATTACCGCCGAAATGTTAGGTTGGGTTAGGATAGGCTACATTTCATTCTTGAAATATATAAAGGTCCCACGGAGACGTAGAGTCCATCTCGCGAGGAATGACGTCAAATAATACCGCCGAGATGATAGGTTGGGTTAGGATAGGTTATATTTCGTTATTGAAGTATATAAAGGTCCCACGGAGACGTAGAGGCTAACTCGCCAGGTATGTTGTCAAATATTACCGCCGAGATGATAGGTTGGGTTAGGTTACGCTATATTACGTTATTGATGTATATGAGGGTTACACGGAGACGTAGAGGCCAACTCACCAGGAATGTGGTCAAATATTACCGCCGAGATGATAGGTTGGGTTAGGTTACTTTATATTACGTTATTGATGTATATGAGGGTTACACGGAGACGTAGAGGCCAACTCGCCAGGAATGTGGTCAAATATTACCGCCGAGATGTTAGGTTGGGTTAGCCTAGCTTATATTATGTTATTGATGTATATAAAGGTCCCACGGAGACGTAGAGGCCAACTCGCCAGGAACGTTGTCAAATATTACTTCCGACATGTTAGGTTGGGTTAGGTTAGGTTATATTACGTTATTGATGTATATAAAGGTTCCACGGAGACGTAGAGGCCATCTCGCCAGGAATTATGTCAAATATTACCGCCGAGATGATAGGTTGGTTTAGGTTAGGTTATATTTCGTTATTGATGTATACGAAGGTTCCACGGAGACGTAGAGGCCAACTCGCCAGGAATGAAGTCAAATATTACCGCCGAGATGATAGGTTGGGTTAGGTTACGTTATATTGCGTTATTGATGTATATGAGGGTTACACGGAGACGTAGAGGCCAACTCGCCAGGAGCGTTGTCAAATATTACCGCCGAGATGATAGGTTGGGTTAGGTTACTTTATATTACGTTATTGATGTATATGAGGGTTACACGGAGACGTAGAGGCCAACTCGCCAGGAATGTGGTCAAATATTACCGCCGAGATGTTACGTTGGGTTAGCCTAGCTTATATTATGTTATTGATGTATATAAAGGTCCCACGGAGACGTAGAGGCCTACTCGCCAGGAACGTTGTCAAATATTACTTCCGACATGTTAGGTTGGGTTAGGTTAGGTTATATTACGTTATTGATGTATATAAAGGTTCCACGGAGACGTAGAGGCCATCTCGCCAGGAATTATGTTAAATATTACCGCCGAGATGATAGGTTGGTTTAGGTAAGGTTATATTTCGTTATTGATGTATACGAAGGTTCCACGGAGACGTAGAGGCCAACTCGCCAGGAATGAAGTCAAATATGACCGCCGAGATGATAGGTTGGGTTAGGTTACGTTATATTACGTTATTGATGTATATGAGGGTTACACGCAGACGTATGGGCTAACTCGCCAGGTATGCTATCAAATATTACCGCCGAGATGATAGGTTGGGTTAGGTTACGTTATATTACGTTATTGATGTATATGAGGGTTACACGGAGACGTAGAGGCCAACTCGCCAGGAATGAAGTCTAATATTACCGCCGAGATGATAGGTTGGGTTAGGTTACGTTATATTACGTTATTGATGTATATGAGGGTTACACGGAGACGTAGAGGCTAACTCGCAAGGTATGCTATCAAATATTACCGCCGAGACGATAGGTTGGGTTAGGTTACGTTATATTGCGTTATTGATGTATATGAGGGTTACACGGAGACGTAGAGGCCAACTCGCCAGGAACGTTGTCAAATATTACTTCCGACATGTTAGGTTGGGTTAGGTTAGGTTATATTACGTTATTGATGTATATAAAGGTTCCACGGAGACGTAGAGGCCATCTCGCCAGGAATTATGTCAAATATTACCGCCGAGATGATAGGTTGGTTTAGGTTAGGTTATATTTCGTTATTGATGTATACGAAGGTTCCACGGAGACGTAGAGGCCAACTCGCCAGGAATGAAGTCAAATATTACCGCCGAGATGATAGGTTGGGTTAGGTTACGTTATATTACGTTATTGATGTATATGAGGGTTACACGGAGACGTAGAGGCTAACTCGCCAGGTATGCTATCAAATATTACCGCCGAGATGATAGGTTGGGTTAGGTTACGTTATATTGCGTTATTGATGTATATGAGGGTTACACGGAGACGTAGAGGCCAACTCGCCAGGAACGTTGTCAAATATTACTTCCGACATGTTAGGTTGGGTTAGGTTAGGTTATATTACGTTATTGATGTATATAAAGGTTCCACGGAGACGTAGAGGCCATCTCGCCAGGAATTATGTTAAATATTACCGCCGAGATGATAGGTTGGTTTAGGTTAGGTTATATTTCGTTATTGATGTATACGAAGGTTCCACGGAGACGTAGAGGCCAACTCGCCAGGAATGAAGTCAAATATGACCGCCGAGATGATAGGTTGGGTTAGGTTACGTTATATTACGTTATTGATGTATATGAGGGTTACACGCAGACGTAGAGGCTAACTCGCCAGGTATGCTATCAAATATTACCGCCGAGATGATAGGTTGGGTTAGGTTACGTTATATTACGTTATTGATGTATATGAGGGTTACACGGAGACGTAGAGGCCAACTCACCAGGGATGTGGTCGAATATTACCGCCGAGATGTTACGTTGGGTTAGGTTAGGTTATATTACGTTATTGATGTATATAAATGTCCCACGGAGACGTAGAAGCCAACTCGCCAGGAATGTTTTCAAATATTACCGCCGAAATGTTAGGTTGTGTTAGGATAGGCTACATTTCATTCTTGAAATATATAAAGGTCCCACGGAGACGTAGAGTCCATCTCGCGAGGAATGACGTCAAATAACACCGCCGAGATGATAGGTTGGGTTAGGATATGTTATATTTCGTTATTGAAGTATATAAAGGTCCCACGGAGACGTAGAGGCTAACTCGCCAGGTATGTTGTCAAATATTACCGCCGAGATGATAGGTTGGATTAGGTTACGCTATATTACGTTATTGATGTATATGAGGGTTACACGGAGACGTAGAGGCCAACTCACCAGGAATGTGGTCAAATATTACCGCCGAGATGATAGGTTGGGTTAGGTTACTTTATATTACGTTATTGATGTATATGAGGGTTACACGGAGACGTAGAGGCCAACTCGCCAGGAATGTGGTCAAATATTACCACCGAGATGTTACGTTGGGTTAGCCTAGCTTATATTATGTTATTGATGTATATAAAGGTCCCACGGAGACGTAGAGGCCAACTCGCCAGGAACGTTGTCAAATATTACTTCCGACATGTTAGGTTGGGTTAGGTTAGGTTATATTACGTTATTGATGTATATAAAGGTTCCACGGAGACGTAGAGGCCATCTCGCGAGGAATTATGTTAAATATTACCGCCGAGATGATAGGTTGGTTTAGGTTAGGTTATATTTCGTTATTGATGTATACGAAGGTTCCACGGAGACGTAGAGGCCAACTCGCCAGGAATGAAGTCAAATATGACCGCCGAGATGATAGGTTGGGTTAGGTTACGTTATATTACGTTATTGATGTATATGAGGGTTACACGCAGACGTAGAGGCTAACTCGCCAGGTATGCTATCAAATATTACCGCCGAGATGATAGGTTGGGTTAGGTTACGTTATATTACGTTATTGATGTATATGAGGGTTACACGGGGACGTAGAGGCCAACTCACCAGGGATGTGGTCGAATATTACCGCCGAGATGTTACGTTGGGTTAGGTTAGGTTATATTACGTTATTGATGTATATAAAGGTCCCACGGAGACGTAGAAGCCAACTCGCCAGGAATGTTTTCAAATATTACCGCCGAAATGTTAGGTTGGGTTAGGATAGGCTACATTTCATTCTTGAAATATATAAAGGTCCCACGGAGACGTAGAGTCCATCTCGCGAGGAATGACGTCAAATAATACCGCCGAGATGATAGGTTGGGTTAGGATAGGCTATATTTCGTTATTGAAGTATATAAAGGTCCCACGGAGACGTAGAGGCTAACTCGCCAGGTATGTTGTCAAATATTACCGCCGAGATGATAGGTTGGGTTAGGTTACGCTATATTACGTTATTGATGTATATGAGGGTTACACGGAGACGTAGAGGCCAACTCACCAGGAATGTGGTCAAATATTACCGCCGAGATGATAGGTTGGGTTAGGTTACTTTATATTACGTTATTGATGTATATGAGGGTTACACGGAGACGTAGAGGCCAACTCGCCAGGAATGTGGTCAAATATTACCGCCGAGATGTTACGTTGGGTTAGCCTAGCTTATATTATGTTATTGATGTATATAAAGGTCCCACGGGGACGTAGAGGCCAACTCGCCAGGAACGTTGTCAAATATTACTTCCGACATGTTAGGTTGGGTTAGGTTAGGTTATATTACGTTATTGATGTATATAAAGGTTCCACGGAGACGTAGAGGCCATCTCGCCAGGAATTATGTTAAATATTACCGCCGAGATGATAGGTTAGTTTAGGTTAGGTTATATTTCGTTATTGATGTATACGAAGGTTCCACGGAGACGTACAGGCCAACTCGCCAGGAATGAAGTCAAATATGACCGCCGAGATGATAGGTTGGGTTAGGTTACGTTATATTACGTTATTGATGTATATGAGGGTTACACGCAGACGTAGAGGCTAACTCGCCAGGTATGCTATCAAATATTACCGCCGAGATGATAGGTTGGGTTAGGTTACGTTATATTACGTTATTGATGTATATGAGGGTTACACGGAGACGTAGAGGCCAACTCACCAGGAATGTGGTCGAATATTACCGCCGAGATGTTACGTTGGGTTAGGTTAGGTTATATTACGTTATTGATATATATAAAGGTCCCACGGAGACGTAGAAGCCAACTCGCCAGGAATGTTTTCAAATATTACCGCCGAAATGTTATGTTGGGTTAGGATAGGCTATATTTCATTCTTGAAATATATAAAGGTCCCACGGAGACGTAGAGTCCATCTCGCGAGGAATGACGTCTAATAATACCGCCGAGATGATAGGTTGGGTTAGGATAGGTTATATTTCGTTATTGAAGTATATAAAGGTCCCACGGAGACGTAGAGGCTAACTCGCCAGGTATGTTGTCAAATATTACCGCCGAGATGATAGGTTGGGTTAGGTTACACTATATTACGTTATTGATGTATATGAGGGTTACACGGAGACGTAGAGGCCAACTCACCAGGAATGTGGTCAAATATTACCGCCGAGATGATAGGTTGGGTTAGGTTACTTTATATTACGTTATTGATGTATATGAGGGTTACACGGAGACGTAGAGGCCAACTCGCCAGGAATGTGGTCAAATATTACCGCCGAGATGTTACGTTGGGTTAGCCTAGCTTATATTATGTTATTGATGTGTATAAAGGTCCCACGGAGACGTAGAGGCCAACTCGCCAGGAATGTTTTCAAATATTATCGCCGAAATGTTAGGTTGGGTTGGGATAGGCTATATTTCATTCTTGAAATATATAAAGGTCCCACGGAGACGTAGAGTCCATCTCGCGAGGAATGACGTCAAATAATACCGCCGAGATGATAGGTTGGGTTAGGATAGGTTATATTTCGTTATTGAAGTATATAAAGGTCCCACGGAGACGTAGAGGCTAACTCGCCAGGTATGTTGTCAAATATTACCGCCGAGATGATAGGTTGGGTTAGGTTACGCTATATTACGTTATTGATATATATGAGGGTTACACGGAGACGTAGAGGCCAACTCACCAGGAATGTGGTCAAATATTACCGCCGAGATGATAGGTTGGGTTAGGTTACTTTATATTACGTTATTGATGTATATGAGGGTTACACGGAGACGTAGAGGCCAACTCGCCAGGAATGTGGTCAAATATTACCGCCGGGATGTTACGTTGGGTTAGCCTAGCTTATATTATGTTATTGATGTACATAAAGGTCCCACGGAGACGTAGAGGCCTACTCGCCAGGAACGTTGTCAAATATTACTTCCGACATGTTAGGTTGGGTTAGGTTAGGTTATATTACGTTATTGATGTATATAAAGGTTCCACGGAGACGTAGAGGCCATCTCGCCAGGAATTATGTTAAATATTACCGCCGAGATGATAGGTTGGTTTAGGTTAGGTTATATTTCGTTATTGATGTATACGAAGGTTCCACGGAGACGTAGAGGCCAACTCGCCAGGAATGAAGTCAAATATGACCGCCGAGATGATAGGTTGGGTTAGGTTACGTTATATTACGTTATTGATGTATATGAGGGTTACACGCAGACGTATGGGCTAACTCGCCAGGTATGCTATCAAATATTACCGCCGAGATGATAGGTTGGGTTAGGTTACGTTATATTACGTTATTGATGTATATGAGGGTTACACGGAGACGTAGAGGCCAACTCGCCAGGAATGAAGTCTAATATTACCGCCGAGATGATAGGTTGGGTTAGGTTACGTTATATTACGTTATTGATGTATATGAGGGTTACACGGAGACGTAGAGGCTAACTCGCCAGGTATGCTATCAAATATTACCGCCGAGATGATAGGTTGGGTTAGGTTACGTTATATTGCGTTATTGATGTATATGAGGGTTACACGGAGACGTAGAGGCCAACTCGCCAGGAACGTTGTCAAATATTACTTCCGACATGTTAGGTTGGGTTAGGTTAGGTTATATTACGTTATTGATGTATATAAAGGTTCCACGGAGACGTAGAGGCCATCTCGCCAGGAATTATGTCAAATATTACCGCCGAGATGATAGGTTGGTTTAGGTTAGGTTATATTTCGTTATTGATGTATACGAAGGTTCCACGGAGACGTAGAGGCCAACTCGCCAGGAATGAAGTCAAATATTACCGCCGAGATGATAGGTTGGGTTAGGTTACGTTATATTACGTTATTGATGTATATGAGGGTTACACGGAGACGTAGAGGCTAACTCGCCAGGTATGCTATCAAATATTACCGCCGAGATGATAGGTTGGGTTAGGTTACGTTATATTGCGTTATTGATGTATATGAGGGTTACACGGAGACGTAGAGGCCAACTCGCCAGGAACGTTGTCAAATATTACTTCCGACATGTTAGGTTGGGTTAGGTTAGGTTATATTACGTTATTGATGTATATAAAGGTTCCACGGAGACGTAGAGGCCATCTCGCCAGGAATTATGTTAAATATTACCGCCGAGATGATAGGTTGGTTTAGGTTAGGTTATATTTCGTTATTGATGTATACGAAGGTTCCACGGAGACGTAGAGGCCAACTCGCCAGGAATGAAGTCAAATATGACCGCCGAGATGATAGGTTGGGTTAGGTTACGTTATATTACGTTATTGATGTATATGAGGGTTACACGCAGACGTAGAGGCTAACTCGCCAGGTATGCTATCAAATATTACCGCCGAGATGATAGGTTGGGTTAGGTTACGTTATATTACGTTATTGATGTATATGAGGGTTACACGGAGACGTAGAGGCCAACTCACCAGGGATGTGGTCGAATATTACCGCCGAGATGTTACGTTGGGTTAGGTTAGTTTACATTACGTTATTGATGTATATAAATGTCCCACGGAGACGTAGAAGCCAACTCGCCAGGAATGTTTTCAAATATTACCGCCGAAATGTTAGGTTGGGTTAGGATAGGCTACATTTCATTCTTGAAATATATAAAGGTCCCACGGAGACGTAGAGGCTAACTCGCCAGGTATGTTGTCAAATATTACCGCCGAGATGATAGGTTGGGTTAGGTTACGCTATATTACGTTATTGATATATATGAGGGTTACACGGAGACGTAGAGGCCAACTCACCAGGAATGTGGTCAAATATTACCGCCGAGATGATAGGTTGGGTTAGGTTACTTTATATTACGTTATTGATGTATATGAGGGTTAGACGGAGACGTAGAGGCCAACTCGCCAGGAATGTGGTCAAATATTACCGCCGGGATGTTACGTTGGGTTAGCCTAGCTTATATTATGTTATTGATGTACATAAAGGTCCCACGGAGACGTAGAGGCCTACTCGCCAGGAACGTTGTCAAATATTACTTCCGACATGTTAGGTTGGGTTAGGTTAGGTTATATTACGTTATTGATGTATATAAAGGTTCCACGGAGACGTAGAGGCCATCTCGCCAGGAATTATGTTAAATATTACCGCCGAGATGATAGGTTGGTTTAGGTTAGGTTATATTTCGTTATTGATGTATACGAAGGTTCCACGGAGACGTAGAGGCCAACTCGCCAGGAATGAAGTCAAATATGACCGCCGAGATGATAGGTTGGGTTAGGTTACGTTATATTACGTTATTGATGTATATGAGGGTTACACGCAGACGTATGGGCTAACTCGCCAGGTATGCTATCAAATATTACCGCCGAGATGATAGGTTGGGTTAGGTTACGTTATATTACGTTATTGATGTATATGAGGGTTACACGGAGACGTAGAGGCCAACTCGCCAGGAATGAAGTCTAATATTACCGCCGAGATGATAGGTTGGGTTAGGTTACGTTATATTACGTTATTGATGTATATGAGGGTTACACGGAGACGTAGAGGCTAGCTCGCCAGGTATGCTATCAAATATTACCGCCGAGATGATAGGTTGGGTTAGGCTACGTTATATTGCGTTATTGATGTATATGAGGGTTACACGGAGACGTAGAGGCCAACTCGCCAGGAACGTTGTCAAATATTACTTCCGACATGTTAGGTTGGGTTAGGTTAGGTTATATTACGTTATTGATGTATATAAAGGTTCCACGGAGACGTACAGGCCATCTCGCCAGGAATTATGTCAAATATTACCGCCGAGATGATAGGTTGGTTTAGGTTAGGTTATATTTCGTTATTGATGTATACGAAGGTTCCACGGAGACGTAGAGGCCAACTCGCCAGGAATGAAGTCAAATATTACCGCCGAGATGATAGGTTGGGTTAGGTTACGTTATATTACGTTATTGATGTATATGAGGGTTACACGGAGACGTAGAGGCTAACTCGCCAGGTATGCTATCAAATATTACCGCCGAGATGATAGGTTGGGTTAGGTTACGTTATATTGCGTTATTGATGTATATGAGGGTTACACGGAGACGTAGAGGCCAACTCGCCAGGAACGTTGTCAAATATTACTTCCGACATGTTAGGTTGGGTTAGGTTAGGTTATATTACGTTATTGATGTATATAAAGGTTCCACGGAGACGTAGAGGCCATCTCGCCAGGAATTATGTTAAATATTACCGCCGAGATGATAGGTTGGTTTAGGTTAGGTTATATTTCGTTATTGATGTATACGAAGGTTCCACGGAGACGTAGAGGCCAACTCGCCAGGAATGAAGTCAAATATGACCGCCGAGATGATAGGTTGGGTTAGGTTACGTTATATTACGTTATTGATGTATATGAGGGTTACACGCAGACGTAGAGGCTAACTCGCCAGGTATGCTATCAAATATTACCGCCGAGATGATAGGTTGGGTTAGGTTACGTTATATTACGTTATTGATGTATATGAGGGTTACACGGAGACGTAGAGGCCAACTCACCAGGGATGTGGTCGAATATTACCGCCGAGATGTTACGTTGGGTTAGGTTAGGTTACATTACGTTATTGATGTATATAAATGTCCCACGGAGACGTAGAAGCCAACTCGCCAGGAATGTTTTCAAATATTACCGCCGAAATGTTAGGTTGGGTTAGGATAGGCTACATTTCATTCTTGAAATATATAAAGGTCCCACGGAGACGTAGAGTCCATCTCGCGAGGAATGACGTCAAATAACACCGCCGAGATGATAGGTTGGGTTAGGATATGTTATATTTCGTTATTGAAGTATATAAAGGTCCCACGGAGACGTAGAGGCTAACTCGCCAGGTATGTTGTCAAATATTACCGCCGAGATGATAGGTTGGGTTAGGTTACGCTATATTACGTTATTGATGTATATGAGGGTTACACGGAGACGTAGAGGCCAACTCGCCAGGAATTATGTCAAATATTACCGCCGAGATGATAGGTTGGTTTAGGTTAGGTTATATTTCGTTATTGATGTATACGAAGGTTCCACGGAGACGTAGAGGCCAACTCGCCAGGAATGAAGTCAAATATTCCCGCCGAGATGATAGGTTGGGTTAGGTTACGTTATATTACGTTATTGATGTATATGAGGGTTACACGGAGACGTAGAGGCTAACTCGCCAGGTATGCTATCAAATATTACCGCCGAGATGATAGGTTGGGTTAGGTTACGTTATATTACGTTATTGATGTATATAAAGGTTCCACGGAGACGTAGAGGCCATCTCGCCAGGAATTATGTTAAATATTACCGCCGAGATGATAGGTTGGTTTAGGTTAGGTTATATTTCGTTATTGATGTATACGAAGGTTCCACGGAGACGTAGAGGCCAACTCGCCAGGAATGAAGTCAAATATGACCGCCGAGATGATAGATTGGGTTAGGTTACGTTATATTACGTTATTGATGTATATGAGGGTTACACGCAGACGTAGAGGCTAACTCGCCAGGTATGCTATCAAATATTACCGCCGAGATGATAGGTTGGGTTAGGTTACGTTATATTACGTTATTGATGTATATGAGGGTTACACGGAGACATAGAGGCCAACTCACCAGGAATGTGGTCGAATATTACCGCCGAGATGTTACGTTGGGTTAGGTTAGGTTATATTACGTTATTGATGTATATAAAGGTCCCACGGAGACGTAGAAGCCAACTCGCCAGGAATGTTTTCAAATATTACCGCCGAAATGTTAGGTTGGGTTAGGATAGGCTACATTTCATTCTTGAAATATATAAAGGTCCCACGGAGACGTAGAGTCCATCTCGCGAGGAATGACGTCAAATAATACCGCCGAGATGATAGGTTGGGTTAGGATAGGTTATATTTCGTTATTGAAGTATATAAAGGTCCCACGGAGACGTAGAGGCTAACTCGCCAGGTATGTTGTCAAATATTACCGCCGAGATGATAGGTTGGGTTAGGTTACGCTATATTACGTTATTGATGTATATGAGGGTTACACGGAGACGTAGAGGCCAACTCACCAGGAATGTGGTCAAATATTACCGCCGAGATGATAGGTTGGGTTAGGTTACTTTATATTACGTTATTGATGTATATGAGGGTTACACGGAGACGTAGAGGCCAACTCGCCAGGAATGTGGTCAAATATTACCGCCGAGATGTTACGTTGGGTTAGCCTAGCTTATATTATGTTATTGATTTATATAAAGGTCCCACGGAGACGTAGAGGCCAACTCGCCAGGAACGGTGTCAAATATTACTTCCGACATGTTAGGCTGGGTTAGGTTAGGTTATATTACGTTATTGATGTATATAAAGGTTCCACGGAGACGTAGAGGCCATCTCGCCAGGAATTATGTCAAATATTACCGCCGAGCAGATAGGTTGGTTTAGGTTAGGTTATATTTCGTTATTGATGTATACGAAGGTTCCACGGAGACGTAGAGGCCAACTCGCCAGGAATGAAGTCAAATATTACCGCCGAGATGATAGGTTGGGTTAGGTTACGTTATATTACGTTATTGATGTATATGAGGGTTACACGGAGACGTAGAGGCTAACTCGCCAGGTATGCTATCAAATATTACCGCCGAGATGATAGGTTGGGTTAGGTTACGTTATATTGCGTTATTGATGTATATGAGGGTTACACGGAGACGTAGAGGCCAACTCGCCAGGAACGTTGTCAAATATTACTTCCGACATGTTAGGTTGGGTTAGGTTAGGTTATATTACGTTATTGATGTATATAAAGGTTCCACGGAGACGTAGAGGCCATCTCGCCAGGAATTATGTTAAATATTACCGCCGAGATGATAGGTTGGTTTAGGTTAGGTTATATTTCGTTATTGATGTATACGAAGGTTCCACGGAGACGTAGAGGCCAACTCGCCAGGAATGAAGTCAAATATGACCGCCGAGATGATAGATTGGGTTAGGTTACGTTATATTACGTTATTGATGTATATGAGGGTTACACGCAGACGTAGAGGCTAACTCGCCAGGTATGCTATCAAATATTACCGCCGAGATGATAGGTTGGGTTAGGTTACGTTATATTACGTTATTGATGTATATGAGGGTTACACGGAGACGTAGAGGCCAACTCACCAGGGATGTGGTCGAATATTACCGCCGAGATGTTACGTTGGGTTAGGTTAGGTTATATTACGTTATTGATGTATATAAATGTCCCACGGAGACGTAGAAGCCAACTCGCCAGGAATGTTTTCAAATATTACCGCCGAAATGTTAGGTTGTGTTAGGATAGGCTACATTTCATTCTTGAAATATATAAAGGTCCCACGGAGACGTAGAGTCCATCTCGCGAGGAATGACGTCAAATAACACCGCCGAGATGATAGGTTGGGTTAGGATATGTTATATTTCGTTATTGAAGTATATAAAGGTCCCACGGAGACGTAGAGGCTAACTCGCCAGGTATGTTGTCAAATATTACCGCCGAGATGATAGGTTGGGTTAGGTTACGCTATATTACGTTATTGATGTATATGAGGGTTACACGGAGACGTAGAGGCCAACTCACCAGGAATGTGGTCAAATATTACCGCCGAGATGATAGGTTGGGTTAGGTTACTTTATATTACGTTATTGATGTATATGAGGGTTACACGGAGACGTAGAGGCCAACTCGCCAGGAATGTGGTCAAATATTACCACCGAGATGTTACGTTGGGTTAGCCTAGCTTATATTATGTTATTGATGTATATAAAGGTCCCACGGAGACGTAGAGGCCAACTCGCCAGGAACGTTGTCAAATATTACTTCCGACATGTTAGGTTGGGTTAGGTTAGGTTATATTACGTTATTGATGTATATAAAGGTTCCACGGAGACGTAGAGGCCATCTCGCGAGGAATTATGTTAAATATTACCGCCGAGATGATAGGTTGGTTTAGGTTAGGTTATATTTCGTTATTGATGTATACGAAGGTTCCACGGAGACGTAGAGGCCAACTCGCCAGGAATGAAGTCAAATATGACCGCCGAGATGATAGGTTGGGTTAGGTTACGTTATATTACGTTATTGATGTATATGAGGGTTACACGCAGACGTAGAGGCTAACTCGCCAGGTATGCTATCAAATATTACCGCCGAGATGATAGGTTGGGTTAGGTTACGTTATATTACGTTATTGATGTATATGAGGGTTACACGGGGACGTAGAGGCCAACTCACCAGGGATGTGGTCGAATATTACCGCCGAGATGTTACGTTGGGTTAGGTTAGGTTATATTACGTTATTGATGTATATAAAGGTCCCACGGAGACGTAGAAGCCAACTCGCCAGGAATGTTTTCAAATATTACCGCCGAAATGTTAGGTTGGGTTAGGATAGGCTACATTTCATTCTTGAAATATATAAAGGTCCCACGGAGACGTAGAGTCCATCTCGCGAGGAATGACGTCAAATAATACCGCCGAGATGATAGGTTGGGTTAGGATAGGCTATATTTCGTTATTGAAGTATATAAAGGTCCCACGGAGACGTAGAGGCTAACTCGCCAGGTATGTTGTCAAATATTACCGCCGAGATGATAGGTTGGGTTAGGTTACGCTATATTACGTTATTGATGTATATGAGGGTTACACGGAGACGTAGAGGCCAACTCACCAGGAATGTGGTCAAATATTACCGCCGAGATGATAGGTTGGGTTAGGTTACGCTATATTACGTTATTGATGTATATGAGGGTTACACGGAGACGTAGAGGCCAACTCACCAGGAATGTGGTCAAATATTACCGCCGAGATGATAGGTTGGGTTAGGTTACTTTATATTACGTTATTGATGTATATGAGGGTTACACGGAGACGTAGAGGCCAACTCGCCAGGAACGTTGTCAAATATTACCGCCGAGATGATAGGTTGGTTTAGGTTAGGTTATATTTCGTTATTGATGTATACGAAGGTTCCACGGAGACGTAGAGGCCAACTCGCCAGGAATGAAGTCAAATATTACCGCCGAGATGATAGGTTGGGTTAGGTTACGTTATATTACGTTATTGATGTATATGAGGGTTACACGGAGACGTAGAGGCTAACTCGCCAGGTATGCTATCAAATATTACCGCCGAGATGATAGGTTGGGTTAGGTTACGTTATATTGCGTTATTGATGTATATGAGGGTTACACGGAGACGTAGAGGCCAACTCGCCAGGAACGTTGTCAAATATTACTTCCGACATGTTAGGTTGGGTTAGGTTACGTTATATTACGTTATTGATGTATATGAGGGTTACACGGAGACGTAGAGGCCAACTCACCAGGAATGTGGTCGAATATTACCGCCGAGATGATAGGTTGGGTTAGGTTACTTTATATTATGTTATTGATGTATATAAAGGTCCCACGGAGACGTAGAAGCCAACTCGCCAGGAATGTTTTCAAATATTACCGCCGAAATGTTAGGTTGGGTTAGGATAGGCTACATTTCATTCTTGAAATATATAAAGGTCCCACGGAGACGTAGAGTCCATCTCGCGAGGAATGACGTCAAATATTACCGCCGAAATGTTAGGTTGGGTTAGGATAGGCTACATTTCATTCTTGAAATATATAAAGGTCCCACGGAGACGTAGAGACCATCTCGCGAGGAATGACGTCAAATAATACCGCCGAGATGATAGGTTGGGTTAGGATAGGTTATATTTCGTTATTGAAGTATATAAAGGTCCCACGGAGACGTAGAGGCTAACTCGCCAGGTATGTTGTCAAATATTACCGCCGAGATGATAGGTTGGGTTAGGTTACGCTATATTACGTTATTGATGTATATGAGGGTTACACGGAGACGTAGAGGCCAACTCACCAGGAATGTGGTCAAATATTACCGCCGAGATGATAGGTTGGGTTAGGTTACTTTATATTACGTTATTGATGTATATGAGGGTTACACGGAGACGTAGAGGCCAACTCGCCAGGAATGTGGTCAAATATTACCGCCGAGATGTTACGTTGGGTTAGCCTAGCTTATATTATGTTATTGATGTATATAAAGGTCCCACGGGGACGTAGAGGCCAACTCGCCAGGAACGTTGTCAAATATTACTTCCGACATGTTAGGTTGGGTTAGGTTAGGTTATATTACGTTATTGATGTATATAAAGGTTCCACGGAGACGTAGAGGCCATCTCGCCAGGAATTATGTTAAATATTACCGCCGAGATGATAGGTTAGTTTAGGTTAGGTTATATTTCGTTATTGATGTATACGAAGGTTCCACGGAGACGTACAGGCCAACTCGCCAGGAATGAAGTCAAATATGATCGCCGAGATGATAGGTTGGGTTAGGTTACGTTATATTACGTTATTGATGTATATGAGGGTTACACGCAGACGTAGAGGCTAACTCGCCAGGTATGCTATCAAATATTACCGCCGAGATGATAGGTTGGGTTAGGTTACGTTATATTACGTTATTGATGTATATGAGGGTTACACGGAGACGTAGAGGCCAACTCACCAGGAATGTGGTCGAATATTACCGCCGAGATGTTACGTTGGGTTAGGTTAGGTTATATTACGTTATTGATATATATAAAGGTCCCACGGAGACGTAGAAGCCAACTCGCCAGGAATGTTTTCAAATATTACCGCCGAAATGTTATGTTGGGTTAGGATAGGCTATATTTCATTCTTGAAATATATAAAGGTCCCACGGAGACGTAGAGTCCATCTCGCGAGGAATGACGTCTAATAATACCGCCGAGATGATAGGTTGGGTTAGGATAGGTTATATTTCGTTATTGAAGTATATAAAGGTCCCACGGAGACGTAGAGGCTAACTCGCCAGGTATGTTGTCAAATATTACCGCCGAGATGATAGGTTGGGTTAGGTTACACTATATTACGTTATTGATGTATATGAGGGTTACACGGAGACGTAGAGGCCAACTCACCAGGAATGTGGTCAAATATTACCGCCGAGATGATAGGTTGGGTTAGGTTACTTTATATTACGTTATTGATGTATATGAGGGTTACACGGAGACGTAGAGGCCAACTCGCCAGGAATGTGGTCAAATATTACCGCCGAGATGTTACGTTGGGTTAGCCTAGCTTATATTATGTTATTGATGTGTATAAAGGTCCCACGGAGACGTAGAGGCCAACTCGCCAGGAATGTTTTCAAATATTATCGCCGAAATGTTAGGTTGGGTTGGGATAGGCTATATTTCATTCTTGAAATATATAAAGGTCCCACGGAGACGTAGAGTCCATCTCGCGAGGAATGACGTCAAATAATACCGCCGAGATGATAGGTTGGGTTAGGATAGGTTATATTTCGTTATTGAAGTATATAAAGGTCCCACGGAGACGTAGAGGCTAACTCGCCAGGTATGTTGTCAAATATTACCGCCGAGATGATAGGTTGGGTTAGGTTACGCTATATTACGTTATTGATATATATGAGGGTTACACGGAGACGTAGAGGCCAACTCACCAGGAATGTGGTCAAATATTACCGCCGAGATGATAGGTTGGGTTAGGTTACTTTATATTACGTTATTGATGTATATGAGGGTTACACGGAGACGTAGAGGCCAACTCGCCAGGAATGTGGTCAAATATTACCGCCGGGATGTTACGTTGGGTTAGCCTAGCTTATATTATGTTATTGATGTACATAAAGGTCCCACGGAGACGTAGAGGCCTACTCGCCAGGAACGTTGTCAAATATTACTTCCGACATGTTAGGTTGGGTTAGGTTAGGTTATATTACGTTATTGATGTATATAAAGGTTCCACGGAGACGTAGAGGCCATCTCGCCAGGAATTATGTTAAATATTACCGCCGAGATGATAGGTTGGTTTAGGTTAGGTTATATTTCGTTATTGATGTATACGAAGGTTCCACGGAGACGTAGAGGCCAACTCGCCAGGAATGAAGTCAAATATGACCGCCGAGATGATAGGTTGGGTTAGGTTACGTTATATTACGTTATTGATGTATATGAGGGTTACACGCAGACGTAGAGGCTAACTCGCCAGGTATGCTATCAAATATTACCGCCGAGATGATAGGTTGGGTTAGGTTACGTTATATTACGTTATTGATGTATATGAGGGTTACACGGAGACGTAGAGGCCAACTCACCAGGGATGTGGTCGAATATTACCGCCGAGATGTTACGTTGGGTTAGGTTAGGTTACATTACGTTATTGATGTATATAAATGTCCCACGGAGACGTAGAAGCCAACTCGCCAGGAATGTTTTCAAATATTACCGCCGAAATGTTAGGTTGGGTTAGGATAGGCTACATTTCATTCTTGAAATATATAAAGGTCCCACGGAGACGTAGAGGCTAACTCGCCAGGTATGTTGTCAAATATTACCGCCGAGATGATAGGTTGGGTTAGGTTACGCTATATTACGTTATTGATATATATGAGGGTTACACGGAGACGTAGAGGCCAACTCACCAGGAATGTGGTCAAATATTACCGCCGAGATGATAGGTTGGGTTAGGTTACTTTATATTACGTTATTGATGTATATGAGGGTTAGACGGAGACGTAGAGGCCAACTCGCCAGGAATGTGGTCAAATATTACCGCCGGGATGTTACGTTGGGTTAGCCTAGCTTATATTATGTTATTGATGTACATAAAGGTCCCACGGAGACGTAGAGGCCTACTCGCCAGGAACGTTGTCAAATATTACTTCCGACATGTTAGGTTGGGTTAGGTTAGGTTATATTACGTTATTGATGTATATAAAGGTTCCACGGAGACGTAGAGGCCATCTCGCCAGGAATTATGTTAAATATTACCGCCGAGATGATAGGTTGGTTTAGGTTAGGTTATATTTCGTTATTGATGTATACGAAGGTTCCACGGAGACGTAGAGGCCAACTCGCCAGGAATGAAGTCAAATATGACCGCCGAGATGATAGGTTGGGTTAGGTTACGTTATATTACGTTATTGATGTATATGAGGGTTACACGCAGACGTATGGGCTAACTCGCCAGGTATGCTATCAAATATTACCGCCGAGATGATAGGTTGGGTTAGGTTACGTTATATTACGTTATTGATGTATATGAGGGTTACACGGAGACGTAGAGGCCAACTCGCCAGGAATGAAGTCTAATATTACCGCCGAGATGATAGGTTGGGTTAGGTTACGTTATATTACGTTATTGATGTATATGAGGGTTACACGGAGACGTAGAGGCTAACTCGCCAGGTATGCTATCAAATATTACCGCCGAGATGATAGGTTGGGTTAGGTTACGTTATATTGCGTTATTGATGTATATGAGGGTTACACGGAGACGTAGAGGCCAACTCGCCAGGAACGTTGTCAAATATTACTTCCGACATGTTAGGTTGGGTTAGGTTAGGTTATATTACGTTATTGATGTATATAAAGGTTCCACGGAGACGTAGAGGCCATCTCGCCAGGAATTATGTCAAATATTACCGCCGAGATGATAGGTTGGTTTAGGTTAGGTTATATTTCGTTATTGATGTATACGAAGGTTCCACGGAGACGTAGAGGCCAACTCGCCAGGAATGAAGTCAAATATTACCGCCGAGATGATAGGTTGGGTTAGGTTACGTTATATTACGTTATTGATGTATATGAGGGTTACACGGAGACGTAGAGGCTAACTCGCCAGGTATGCTATCAAATATTACCGCCGAGATGATAGGTTGGGTTAGGTTACGTTATATTGCGTTATTGATGTATATGAGGGTTACACGGAGACGTAGAGGCCAACTCGCCAGGAACGTTGTCAAATATTACTTCCGACATGTTAGGTTGGGTTAGGTTAGGTTATATTACGTTATTGATGTATATAAAGGTTCCACGGAGACGTAGAGGCCATCTCGCCAGGAATTATGTTAAATATTACCGCCGAGATGATAGGTTGGTTTAGGTTAGGTTATATTTCGTTATTGATGTATACGAAGGTTCCACGGAGACGTAGAGGCCAACTCGCCAGGAATGAAGTCAAATATGACCGCCGAGATGATAGGTTGGGTTAGGTTACGTTATATTACGTTATTGATGTATATGAGGGTTACACGCAGACGTAGAGGCTAACTCGCCAGGTATGCTATCAAATATTACCGCCGAGATGATAGGTTGGGTTAGGTTACGTTATATTACGTTATTGATGTATATGAGGGTTACACGGAGACGTAGAGGCCAACTCACCAGGGATGTGGTCGAATATTACCGCCGAGATGTTACGTTGGGTTAGGTTAGGTTACATTACGTTATTGATGTATATAAATGTCCCACGGAGACGTAGAAGCCAACTCGCCAGGAATGTTTTCAAATATTACCGCCGAAATGTTAGGTTGGGTTAGGATAGGCTACATTTCATTCTTGAAATATATAAAGGTCCCACGGAGACGTAGAGTCCATCTCGCGAGGAATGACATCAAATAACACCGCCGAGATGATAGGTTGGGTTAGGATATGTTATATTTCGTTATTGAAGTATATAAAGGTCCCACGGAGACGTAGAGGCTAACTCGCCAGGTATGTTGTCAAATATTACCGCCGAGATGATAGGTTGGGTTAGGTTACGCTATATTACGTTATTGATGTATATGAGGGTTACACGGAGACGTAGAGGCCAACTCGCCAGGAATTATGTCAAATATTACCGCCGAGATGATAGGTTGGTTTAGGTTAGGTTATATTTCGTTATTGATGTATACGAAGGTTCCACGGAGACGTAGAGGCCAACTCGCCAGGAATGAAGTCAAATATTCCCGCCGAGATGATAGGTTGGGTTAGGTTACGTTATATTACGTTATTGATGTATATGAGGGTTACACGGAGACGTAGAGGCTAACTCGCCAGGTATGCTATCAAATATTACCGCCGAGATGATAGGTTGGGTTAGGTTACGTTATATTACGTTATTGATGTATATAAAGGTTCCACGGAGACGTAGAGGCCATCTCGCCAGGAATTATGTTAAATATTACCGCCGAGATGATAGGTTGGTTTAGGTTAGGTTATATTTCGTTATTGATGTATACGAAGGTTCCACGGAGACGTAGAGGCCAACTCGCCAGGAATGAAGTCAAATATGACCGCCGAGATGATAGATTGGGTTAGGTTACGTTATATTACGTTATTGATGTATATGAGGGTTACACGCAGACGTAGAGGCTAACTCGCCAGGTATGCTATCAAATATTACCGCCGAGATGATAGGTTGGGTTAGGTTACGTTATATTACGTTATTGATGTATATGAGGGTTACACGGAGACATAGAGGCCAACTCACCAGGAATGTGGTCGAATATTACCGCCGAGATGTTACGTTGGGTTAGGTTAGGTTATATTACGTTATTGATGTATATAAAGGTCCCACGGAGACGTAGAAGCCAACTCGCCAGGAATGTTTTCAAATATTACCGCCGAAATGTTAGGTTGGGTTAGGATAGGCTACATTTCATTCTTGAAATATATAAAGGTCCCACGGAGACGTAGAGTCCATCTCGCGAGGAATGACGTCAAATAATACCGCCGAGATGATAGGTTGGGTTAGGATAGGTTATATTTCGTTATTGAAGTATATAAAGGTCCCACGGAGACGTAGAGGCTAACTCGCCAGGTATGTTGTCAAATATTACCGCCGAGATGATAGGTTGGGTTAGGTTACGCTATATTACGTTATTGATGTATATGAGGGTTACACGGAGACGTAGAGGCTAACTCGCCAGGTATGCTATCAAATATTACCGCCGAGATGATAGGTTGGGTTAGGTTACGTTATATTACGTTATTGATGTATATGAGGGTTACACGGAGACATAGAGGCCAACGCACCAGGAATGTGGTCGAATATTACCGCCGAGATGTTACGTTGGGTTAGGTTAGGTTATATTACGTTATCGATGTATATAAAGGTCCCACGGAGACGTAGAAGCCAACTCGCCAGGAATGTTTTCAAATATTACCGCCGAAATGTTAGGTTGGGTTAGGATAGGCTACATTTCATTCTTGAAATATATAAAGGTCCCACGGAGACGTAGAGTCCATCTCGCGAGGAATGACGTCAAATAATACCGCCGAGATGATAGGTTGGGTTAGGATAGGTTATATTTCGTTATTGAAGTATATAAAGGTCCCACGGAGACGTAGAGGCTAACTCGCCAGGTATGTTGTCAAATATTACCGCCGAGATGATAGGTTGGGTTAGGTTACGCTATATTACGTTATTGATGTATATGAGGGTTACACGGAGACGTAGAGGCCAACTCACCAGGAATGTGGTCAAATATTACCGCCGAGATGATAGGTTGGGTTAGGTTACTTTATATTACGTTATTGATGTATATGAGGGTTACACGGAGACGTAGAGGCCAACTCGCCAGGAATGTGGTCAAATATTACCGCCGAGATGTTACGTTGGGTTAGCCTAGCTTATATTATGTTATTGATTTATATAAAGGTCCCACGGAGACGTAGAGGCCAACTCGCCAGGAACGGTGTCAAATATTACTTCCGACATGTTAGGCTGGGTTAGGTTAGGTTATATTACGTTATTGATGTATATAAAGGTTCCACGGAGACGTAGAGGCCATCTCGCCAGGAATTATGTCAAATATTACCGCCGAGCAGATAGGTTGGTTTAGGTTAGGTTATATTTCGTTATTGATGTATACGAAGGTTCCACGGAGACGTAGAGGCCAACTCGCCAGGAATGAAGTCAAATATTACCGCCGAGATGATAGGTTGGGTTAGGTTACGTTATATTACGTTATTGATGTATATGAGGGTTACACGGAGACGTAGAGGCTAACTCGCCAGGTATGCTATCAAATATTACCGCCGAGATGATAGGTTGGGTTAGGTTACGTTATATTGCGTTATTGATGTATATGAGGGTTACACGGAGACGTAGAGGCCAACTCGCCAGGAACGTTGTCAAATATTACTTCCGACATGTTAGGTTGGGTTAGGTTAGGTTATATTACGTTATTGATGTATATAAAGGTTCCACGGAGACGTAGAGGCCATCTCGCCAGGAATTATGTTAAATATTACCGCCGAGATGATAGGTTGGTTTAGGTTAGGTTATATTTCGTTATTGATGTATACGAAGGTTCCACGGAGACGTAGAGGCCAACTCGCCAGGAATGAAGTCAAATATGACCGCCGAGATGATAGATTGGGTTAGGTTACGTTATATTACGTTATTGATGTATATGAGGGTTACACGCAGACGTAGAGGCTAACTCGCCAGGTATGCTATCAAATATTACCGCCGAGATGATAGGTTGGGTTAGGTTACGTTATATTACGTTATTGATGTATATGAGGGTTACACGGAGACATAGAGGCCAACTCACCAGGAATGTGGTCGAATATTACCGCCGAGATGTTACGTTGGGTTAGGTTAGGTTATATTACGTTATTGATGTATATAAAGGTCCCACGGAGACGTAGAAGCCAACTCGCCAGGAATGTTTTCAAATGTTACCGCCGAAATGTTAGGTTGGGTTAGGATAGGCTACATTTCATTCTTGAAATATATAAAGGTCCCACGGAGACGTAGAGTCCATCTCGCGAGGAATGACGTCAAATAATACCGCCGAGATGATAGGTTGGGTTAGGATATGTTATATTTCGTTATTGAAGTATATAAAGGTCCCACGGATACGTAGAGGCTAATTCGCCAGGTATGTTGTCAAATATTACCGCCGAGATGATAGGTTGGGTTAGGTTACGCTATATTACGTTATTGATGTATATGAGGGTTACACGGAGACGTAGAGGCCAACTCACCAGGAATGTGGTCAAATATTACCGCCGAGATGATAGGTTGGGTTAGGTTACTTTATATTACGTTATTGATGTATATGAGGGTTACACGGAGACGTAGAGGCCAACTCGCCAGGAATGTGGTCAAATATTACCGCCGAGATGTTACGTTGGGATAGCCTAGCTTATATTATGTTATTGATTTATATAAAGGTCCCACGGAGACGTAGAGGCCAACTCGCCAGGAACGTTGTCAAATATTACTTCCGTCATGTTAGGCTGGGTTAGGTTAGGTTATATTACGTTATTGATGTATATAAAGGTTCCACGGAGACGTAGAGGCCATCTCGCCAGGAATTATGTCAAATATTACCGCCGAGATGATAGGTTGGTTTAGGTTAGGTTATATTTCGTTATTGATGTATACGAAGGTTCCACGGAGACGTAGAGGCCAACTCGCCAGGAATGAAGTCAAATATGACCGCCGAGATGATAGGTTGGGTTAGGTTACGTTATATTACGTTATTGATGTATATGAGGGTTACACGCAGACGTAGAGGCTAACTCGCCAGGTATGCTATCAAATATTACCGCCGAGATGATAGGTTGGGTTAGGTTACGTTATATTACGTTATTGATGTATATGAGGGTTACACGGAGACGTAGAGGCCAACTCACCAGGAATGTGGTCGAATATTACCGCCGAGATGTTACGTTGGGTTAGGTTAGGTTATATTACGTTATTGATGTATATAAAGGTCCCACGGAGACGTAGAAGCCAACTCGCCAGGAATGTTTTCAAATATTACCGCCGAAATGTTAGGTTGGGTTAGGATAGGCTACATTTCATTCTTGAAATATATAAAGGTCCCACGGAGACGTAGAGTCCATCTCGCGAGGAATGACGTCAAATAATACCGCCGAGATGATAGGTTGGGTTAGGATAGGTTATATTTCGTTATTGAAGTATATAAAGGTCCCACGGAGACGTAGAGGCTAACTCGCCAGGTATGTTGTCAAATATTACCGCCGAGATGATAGGTTGGGTTAAGTTACGCTATATTACGTTATTGATGTATATGAGGGTTACACGGAGACGTAGAGGCCAACTCACCAGGAATGTGGTCAAATATTACCGCCGAGATGATAGGTTGGGTTAGGTTACTTTATATTACTTTATTGATGTATATGAGGGTTACACGGAGACGTAGAGGCCAACTCGCCAGGAATGTGGTCAAATATTACCGCCGAGATGTTACGTTGGGTTAGCCTAGCTTATATTATGTTATTGATTTATATAAAGGTCCCACGGAGACGTAGAGGCCAACTCGCCAGGAACGTTGTCAAATATTACTTCCGACATGTTAGGTTGGGTTAGGTTAGGTTATATTACGTTATTGATGTATATAAAGGTTCCACGGAGACGTAGAGGCCATCTCGCCAGGAATTATGTCAAATATTACCGCCGAGATGATATGTTGGTTTAAGTTAGGTTATATTTCGTTATTGATGTATACGAAGGTTCCACGGAGACGTAGAGGCCAACTCGCCAGGAATGAAGTCAAATATTACCGCCGAGATGATAGGTTGGGTTAGGTTACGTTATATTACGTTATTGATGTATATGAGGGTTACACGGAGACGTAGAGGCTAACTCGCCAGGTATGCTATCAAATATTACCGCCGAGATGATAGGTTGGGTTAGGTTACGTTATATTGCGTTATTGATGTATATGAGGGTTACACGGAGACGTAGAGGCCAACTCGCCAGGAAAGTTGTCAAATATTACTTCCGACATGTTAGGTTGGGTTAGGTTGGGTTATATTACGTTATTGATGTATATAAAGGTTCCACGGAGACGTAGAGGCCATCTCGCCAGGAATTATGTTAAATATTACCGCCGAGATGATAGGTTGGTTTAGGTTAGGTTATATTTCGTTATTGATGTATACGAAGGTTCCACGGAGACGTAGAGGCCAACTCGCCAGGAATGAAGTCAAATATGACCGCCGAGATGATAGGTTGGGTTAGGTTACGTTATATTACGTTATTGATGTATATGAGGGTTACACGCAGACGTAGAGGCTAACTCGCCAGGTATGCTATCAAATATTACCGCCGAGATGATAGGTTGGGTTAGGTTACGTTATATTACGTTATTGATGTATATGAGGGTTACACGGAGACGTAGAGGCCAACTCACCAGGGATGTGGTCGAATATTACCGCCGAGATGTTACGTTGGGTTAGGTTAGGTTATATTACGTTATTGATGTATATAAAGGTCCCACGGAGACGTAGAAGCCAACTCGCCAGGAATGTTTTCAAATATTACCGCCGAAATGTTAGGTTGGGTTAGGATAGGCTACATTTCATTCTTGAAATATATAAAGGTCCCACGGAGACGTAGAGTCCATCTCGCCAGGTATGTTGTCAAATATTACCGCCGAGATGATAGGTTGGGTTAGGTTACGCTATATTACGTTATTGATGTATATGAGGGTTACACGGAGACGTAGAGGCCAACTCACCAGGAATGTGGTCAAATATTACGGCCGAGATGATAGGTTGGGTTAGGTTACTTTATATTACGTTATTGATGTATATGAGGGTTACACGGAGACGTAGAGGCCAACTCGCCAGGAATGTGGTCAAATATTACCGCCGAGATGTTACGTTGGGTTAGCCTAGCTTATATTATGTTATTGATGTATATAAAGGTCCCACGGAGACGTAGAGGCCAACTCGCCAGGAACGTTGTCAAATATTACTTCCGACATGTTAGGTTGGGTTAGGTTAGGTTATATTACGTTATTGATGTATATAAAGGTTCCACGGAGACGTAGAGGCCATCTCGCCAGGAATTATGTCAAATATTACCGCCGAGATGATAGGTTGGTTTAGGTTAGGTTATATTTCGTTATTGATGTATACGAAGGTTCCACGGAGACGTAGAGGCCAACTCACCAGGAATGTGGTCGAATATTACCGCCGAGATGTTACGTTGGGTTAGGTTAGGTTATATTACGTTATTGATGTATATAAAGGCCCCACGGAGACGTAGAAGCCAACTCGCCAGGAATGTTTTCAAATATTACCGCCGAAATGTTAGGTTGGGTTAGGATAGGCTATATTTCATTCTTGAAATATATAAAGGTCCCACGGAGACGTAGAGTCCATCTCGCGAGGAATGACGTCAAATAATACCGCCGAGATGATAGGTTGGGTTAGGATAGGTTATATTTCGTTATTGAAGTATATAAAGGTCCCACGGAGACGTAGAGGCTAACTCGCCAGGTATGTTGTCAAATATTACCGCCGAGATGATAGGTTGGGTTAGGTTACGCTATATTACGTTATTGATGTATATGAGGGTTACACGGAGACGTAGAGGCCAACTCGCCAGGAATGTGGTCAAATATTACCGCCGAGATGTTACGTTGAGTTAGCCTAGCTTATATTATGTTATTGATTTATATAAAGGTCCCACGGAGACGTAGAGGCCAACTCGCCAGGAACGTTGTCAAATATTACTTCCGACATGTTAGGCTGGGTTAGGTTAGGTTATATTACGTTATTGATGTATATAAAGGTTCCACGAAGACGTAGAGGCCATCTCGCCAGGAATTATGTCAAATATTACCGCCGAGATGATAGGTTGGTTTAGGTTACGTTATATTACGTTATTGATGTATATGAGGGTTACACGGAGACATAGAGGCCAACTCACCAGGAATGTGGTCGAATATTACCGCCGAGATGTTACGTTGGGTTAGGTTAGGTTATATTACGTTATTGATGTATATAAAGGTCCCACGGAGACGTAGAAGCCAACTCGCCAGGAATGTTTTCAAATATTACCGCCGAAATGTTAGGTTGGGTTAGGATAGGCTACATTTCATTCTTGAAATATATAAAGGTCCCACGGAGACGTAGAGTCCATCTCGCGAGAAATGACGTCAAATAATACCGCCGAGATGATAGGTTGGGTTAGGATAGGTTATAATTCGTTATTGAAGTATATAAAGGTCCCACGGAGACGTAGAGGCCATCTCGCCAGGAATTATGTCAAATATTACCGCCGAGATGATAGGTTGGTTTAGGTTAGGTTATATTTCGTTATTGATGTATACGAAGGTTCCACGGAGACGTAGAGGCCAACTCACCAGGAATGTGGTCAAATATTACCGCCGAGATGATAGGTTGGGTTAGGTTACGTTATATTACGTTATTGATGTATATGAGGGTTACACGGAGACGTAGAGGCTAACTCGCCAGGTATGCTATCAAATATTACCGCCGAGATGATAGGTTGGGTTAGGTTACGTTATATTGCGTTATTGATGTATATGAGGGTTACACGGAGAAGTAGAGGCCAACTCGCCAGGAACGTTGTCAAATATTACTTCCGACATGTTAGGTTGGGTTAGGTTAGGTTATATTACGTTATTGATGTATATAAAGTTTCCACGGAGACGTAGAGGCCATCTCGCCAGGAATTATGTTAAATATTACCGCCGAGATGATAGGTTGGTTTAGGTTAGGTTATACTTCGTTATTGATGTATACGAAGGTTCCACGGAGACGTAGAGGCCAACTCGCCAGGAATGAAGTCAAATATGACCGCCGAGATGATAGGTTGGGTTAGGTTACGTTATATTACGTTATTGATGTATATGAGGGTTACACGCAGACGTAGAGGCTAACTCGCCAGGTATGCTATCAAATATTACCGCCGAGATGATAGGTTGGGTTAGGTTACGTTATATTGCGTTATTGATGTATATGAGGGTTACACGGAGACGTAGAGGCCAACTCGCCAGGAACGTTGTCAAATATTACTTCCGACGTGTTAGGTTGGGTTAGGTTAGGTTATATTACGTTATTGATGTATATAAAGGTTCCACGGAGACGTAGAGGCCATCTCGCCAGGAATTATGTCAAATATTACCGCCGAGATGATAGGTTGGTCTAGGTTAGGTTATATTTCGTTATTGATGTATACGAAGGTTCCACGGAGACGTAGAGGCCAACTCGCCAGGAATGAAGTCAAATATTCCCGCCGAGATGATAGGTTGGGTTAGGTTACGTTATATTACGTTATTGATGTATATGAGGGTTACACGGAGACGTAGAGGCTAACTCGCCAGGTATGCTATCAAATATTACCGCCGAGATGATAGGTTGTGTTAGGTTACGTTATATTGCGTTATTGATGTATATGAGGGTTACACGGAGAAGTAGAGGCCAACTCGCCAGGAACGTTGTCAAATATTACTTCCGACATGTTAGGTTGGGTTAGGTTAGGTTATATTACGTTATTGATGTATATAAAGTTTCCACGGAGACGTAGAGGCCATCTCGCCAGGAATTATGTTAAATATTACCGCCGAGATGATAGGTTGGTTTAGGTTAGGTTATACTTCGTTATTGATGTATACGAAGGTTCCACGGAGACGTAGAGGCCAACTCGCCAGGAATGAAGTCAAAGATGACCGCCGAGATGATAGGTTGGGTTAGGTTACGTTATATTACGTTATTGATGTATATGAGGGTTACACGCAGACGTAGAGGCTAACTCGCCAGGTATGCTATCAAATATTACCGCCGAGATGATAGGTTGGGTTAGGTTACGTTATATTGCGTTATTGATGTATATGAGGGTTACACGGAGAAGTAAAGGCCAACTCGCCAGGAACGTTGTCAAATATTACTTCCGACATGTTAGGTTGGGTTAGGTTAGGTTATATTACGTTATTGATGTATATAAAGGTTCCACGGAGACGTAGAGGCCATCTCGCCAGGAATTATGTCACATATTACCGCCGAGATGATAGGTTGGTTTAGGTTAGGTTATATTTCGTTATTGATGTATACGAAGGTTCCACGGAGACGTAGAGGCCAACTCACCAGGAATGTGGTCAAATATTACCGCCGAGATGATAGGTTGGGTTAGGTTACTTTATATTACGTTATTGATGTATATGAGGGTTACACGGAGACGTAGAGGCCAACTCGCCAGGAATGTGGTCAAATATTACCGCCGAGATGTTACGTTGGGTTAGCCTAGCTTATATTATGTTATTGATGTATATGAGGGTTACACGGAGACGTAGAGGCCAACTCGCCAGGAACGTTGTCAAATATTACTTCCGACGTGTTAGGTTGGGTTAGGTTAGGTTATATTACGTTATTGATGTATATAAAGGTTCCACGGAGACGTAGAGGCCATCTCGCCAGGAATTATGTTAAATATTACCGCCGAGATGATAGGTTGGTTTAGGTTAGGTTATATTTCGTTATTGATGTATACGAAGGTTCCACGGAGACGTAGAGGCCAACTCGCCAGGAATGAAGTCAAATATGACCGCCGAGATGATAGGTTGGGTTAGGTTACGTTATATTACGTTATTGATGTATATGAGGATTACACGCACACGTAGAGGCTAACTCGCCAGGTATGCTATCAAATATTACCGCCGAAATGATAGGTTGGGTTAGGTTACGTTATATTACGTTATTGATGTATATGAGGGTTACACGGAGACGTAGAGGCCAACTCACCAGGAATGTGGTCGAATATTACCGCCGAGATGTTACGTTGGGTTAGGTTAGGTTATATTACGTTATTGATGTATATAAAGGTCCCACGGAGACGTAGAAGCCAACTCGCCAGGAATGTTTTCAAATATTACCGCCGAAATGTTAGGTTGGGTTAGGATAGGCTATATTTCATTCTTGAAATATATAAAGGTCCCACGGAGACGTAGAGTCCATCTCGCGAGGAATGACGTCAAATAATACCGCCGAGATGATAGGTTGGGTTAGGATAGGTTATATTTCGTTATTGAAGTATATAAAGGTCCCACGGAGACGTAGAGGCTAACTCGCCAGGTATGTTGTCAAATATTACCGCCGAGATGATAGGTTGGGTTAGGTTACGCTATATTACGTTATTGATGTATATGAGGGTTACACGGAGACGTAGAGGCCAACTCACCAGGAATGTGGTCAAATATTACCGCCGAGATGATAGGTTGGGTTAGGTTACTTTATATTACGTTATTGATGTATATGAAGGTTACACGCAGACGTAGAGGCTAACTCGCCAGGTATGCTATCAAATATTACCGCCGAGATGATAGGTTGGGTTAGGTTACGTTATATTACGTTATTGATGTATATGAGGGTTACACGGAGACGTAGAGGCCAACTCACCAGGAATGTGGTCGAATATTACCGCCGAGATGTTACGTTGGGTTAGGTTAGGTTATATTACGTTATTGATGTATATAAAGGTCCCACGAAGACGTAGAAGCCAACTCGCCAGGAATGTTTTCAAATATTACCCCCGAAATGTTAGGTTGGGTTAGGATAGGCTATATTTCATTCTTGAAATATATAAAGGTCCCACGGAGACGTAGAGTCCATCTCGCGAGGAATGACGTCAAATGATACCGCCGAGATGATAGGTTGGGTTAGTATAGGTTATATTTCGTTATTGAAGTATATAAAGGTCCCACGGAGACGTAGAGGCTAACTCGCCAGGTATGTTGTCAAATATTACCGCCGAGATGATAGTTTGGGTTAGGTTACGCTATATTACGTTATTGATGTATATGAGGGTTACACGGAGACGTAGAGGCCAACTCACCAGGAATGTGGTCGAATATTACCGCCGAGATGTTACGTTGGGTTAGGTTAGGTTATATTACGTTATTGATGTATATAAAGGTCCCACGGAGACGTAGAAGCCAACTCGCCAGGAATGTTTTCAAATATTACCGCCGAAATGTTAGGTTGGGTTAGGATAGGCTACATTTCATTCTTGAAATATATAAAGGTCCCACGGAGACGTAGAGTCCATCTCGCGAGGAATGACGTCAAATAATACCGCCGAGATGATAGGTTGGGTTAGGATAGGTTATATTTCGTTATTGAAGTATATAAAGGTCCCACGGAGACGTAGAGGCTATCTCGCCAGGTATGTTGCCAAATATTACCGCCGAGATGATAGGTTGGGTTAAGTTACGCTATATTACGTTATTGATGTATATGAGGGTTACACGGAGACGTAGAGGCCAACTCACCAGGAATGTGGTCAAATATTACCGCCGAGATGATAGGTTGGGTTAGGTTACTTTATATTACGTTATTGATGTATATGAGGGTTACACGGAGACGTAGAGGCCAACTCGCCAGGAATGTGGTCAAATATTACCGCCGAGATGTTACGTTGGGTTAGCCTAGCTTATATTATGTTATTGATGTATATAAAGGTCCCACGGAGACGTAGAGGCTAACTCGCCAGGTATGTTGTCAAATATTACCGCCGAGATGATAGGTTGGGTTAGGTTACGCTATATTACGTTATTGATGTATATGAGGGTTACACGGAGACGTAGAGGCCAACTCACCAGGAATGTGGTCAAATATTACCGCCGAGATGATAGGTTGGGTTAGGTTACGCTATATTACGTTATTGATGTATATGAGGGTTACACGGAGACGTAGAGGCCAACTCGCCAGGAATGTGGTCAAATATTACCGCCGATATGTTACGTTGGGTTAGCCTAGCTTATATTATGTTATTGATTTATATAAAGGTCCCACGGAGACGTAGAGGCCAACTCGCCAGGAACATTGTCAAATATTACTTCCGTCATGTTAGGCTGGGTTAGGTTAGGTTATATTACGTTATTGATGTATATAAAGGTTCCACGGAGACGTAGAGGCCATCTCGCCAGGAATTATGTCAAATATTACCGCCGAGATGATAGGTTGGTTTAGGTTAGGTTATATTTCGTTATTGATGTATACGAAGGTTCCACGGAGACGTAGAGGCCAACTCGCCAGGAATGAAGTCAAATATTCCCTCCGAGATGATAGGTTGGGTTAGGTTAGATTATATTACGTTATTGATGTATATGAAGGCCCCACGGAGACGTAGAGGCCATCTGGCCAGGAATGTTGTCAAATATTACCGCCGAGATGATAGGTTGGGTTAGGTTAGATTATATTACGTTATTGTTGTATATGAAGGTCGCACGGAAAGGTAGAGGCCAACTCGCCAGGAATGTTGTCAAATATTAGTGCCGAGATGTTAGGTTGGGTGAGGTTAGGTAATATTACGTTATTGATGTATATGAAAGTCCCACGGAGACGTAGAGGCCAACTCGCAAGGAATGTTGTCAAATATTACCGCCGATATAATAGGTTGGGCTATGTTAGGTTATATGACGTTATTGATGTATATAAAGGTCCCACGGAAACATAGAGGCCAACAAGCCCGGAATGTTGTCAAATATTACCGCGGAGATGTTACGTTGGTTTAGGTTAGGTTAAATTACGTTATTGATGTATATAAAAGTCCCACGGAGACGTAGAGGCCAACTCTCCAGGAATGCGGTCAAATATTACCGCCGATATGATAGGTTGGGTTAGGTTACGTTATATTACGTTATTGATGTATATGAAGGTCTCACGGTGAAGTAGAGGCCAACTCGACAGGAATGTTGTCAAATATTAGTGCCGAGATGTTAGGTTGGGTTAGGATACGTTAAATTACGTTATTGGTGTATATAAAAGTCCCACGGAGACGTAGAGGCCAACTCGCCAGGAATGTTGTCAAATATTACCGCCGAGATGATAGGTTGGGTTAGGTTAGATTATATTACGTTATTGATGAATATGAAGGCCCCACGGAGACGTAGAGGCCATCTGGCCAGGAATGTTGTCAAATATTACCGCCGAGATGATAGGTTGGGTTAGGTTAGATTATATTACGTTATTGATGTATATGAAGGTCGCACGGTGAAGTAGAGGCCAACTCGACAGGAATGTTGTCAAATATTAGTGCCGAGATGTTAGGTTGGGTTATGGTACGTTAAATTACGTTATTGGTGTATATAAAAGTCCCACGGAGACGTAGACGCCAACTCGCCAGGAATGTTGTCAAATATTACCGCCGAGACGATAGGTTGGGTTAGGTTAGATTATATTACGTTATTGATGTATATGAAGGCCCCACGGAGACGTAGAGGCCATCTGGCCAGGAATGTTGTCAAATATTACCGCCGAGATGATAGGTTGGGTTAGGTTAGATTATATTACGTTATTGTTGTATATGAAGGTCGCACGGAAAGGTAGAGGCCAACTCGCCAGGAATGTTGTCAAATATTAGTGCCGAGATGTTAGGTTGGGTGAGGTTAGGTAATATTACGTTATTGATGTATATGAAGGTCGCACGGAGACGTAGAGGCCAACTCGCAAGGAATGTTGTCAAATATTACCGCCGATATAATAGGTTGGGCTATGTTAGGTTATATGACGTTATTGATGTATATGAAAGTCCCACGGAGACGTAGGGGCCAACTCGCAAGGAATGTTGTCAAATATTACCGCCGATATAATAGGTTGGGTTAGGATAGGCTATATTTCATTCTTGAAATATATAAAGGTCCCACGGAGACGTAGAGTCCATCTCGCGAGGAATGACGTCAAATGATACCGCCGAGATGATAGGTTGGGTTAGTATAGGTTATATTTCGTTATTGAAGTATATAAAGGTCCCACGGAGACGTAGAGGCTAACTCGCCAGGTATGTTGTCAAATATTACCGCCGAGATGATAGTTTGGGTTAGGTTACGCTATATTACGTTATTGATGTATATGAGGGTTACACGGAGACGTAGAGGCCAACTCACCAGGAATGTGGTCGAATATTACCGCCGAGATGTTACGTTGGGTTAGGTTAGGTTATATTACGTTATTGATGTATATAAAGGTCCCACGGAGACGTAGAAGCCAACTCGCCAGGAATGTTTTCAAATATTACCGCCGAAATGTTAGGTTGGGTTAGGATAGGCTACATTTCATTCTTGAAATATATAAAGGTCCCACGGAGACGTAGAGTCCATCTCGCGAGGAATGACGTCAAATAATACCGCCGAGATGATAGGTTGGGTTAGGATAGGTTATATTTCGTTATTGAAGTATATAAAGGTCCCACGGAGACGTAGAGGCTATCTCGCCAGGTATGTTGCCAAATATTACCGCCGAGATGATAGGTTGGGTTAAGTTACGCTATATTACGTTATTGATGTATATGAGGGTTACACGGAGACGTAGAGGCCAACTCACCAGGAATGTGGTCAAATATTACCGCCGAGATGATAGGTTGGGTTAGGTTACTTTATATTACGTTATTGATGTATATGAGGGTTACACGGAGACGTAGAGGCCAACTCGCCAGGAATGTGGTCAAATATTACCGCCGAGATGTTACGTTGGGTTAGCCTAGCTTATATTATGTTATTGATGTATATAAAGGTCCCACGGAGACGTAGAGGCTAACTCGCCAGGTATGTTGTCAAATATTACCGCCGAGATGATAGGTTGGGTTAGGTTACGCTATATTACGTTATTGATGTATATGAGGGTTACACGGAGACGTAGAGGCCAACTCACCAGGAATGTGGTCAAATATTACCGCCGAGATGATAGGTTGGGTTAGGTTACGCTATATTACGTTATTGATGTATATGAGGGTTACACGGAGACGTAGAGGCCAACTCGCCAGGAATGTGGTCAAATATTACCGCCGATATGTTACGTTGGGTTAGCCTAGCTTATATTATGTTATTGATTTATATAAAGGTCCCACGGAGACGTAGAGGCCAACTCGCCAGGAACATTGTCAAATATTACTTCCGTCATGTTAGGCTGGGTTAGGTTAGGTTATATTACGTTATTGATGTATATAAAGGTTCCACGGAGACGTAGAGGCCATCTCGCCAGGAATTATGTCAAATATTACCGCCGAGATGATAGGTTGGTTTAGGTTAGGTTATATTTCGTTATTGATGTATACGAAGGTTCCACGGAGACGTAGAGGCCAACTCGCCAGGAATGAAGTCAAATATTCCCTCCGAGATGATAGGTTGGGTTAGGTTAGATTATATTACGTTATTGATGTATATGAAGGCCCCACGGAGACGTAGAGGCCATCTGGCCAGGAATGTTGTCAAATATTACCGCCGAGATGATAGGTTGGGTTAGGTTAGATTATATTACGTTATTGTTGTATATGAAGGTCGCACGGAAAGGTAGAGGCCAACTCGCCAGGAATGTTGTCAAATATTAGTGCCGAGATGTTAGGTTGGGTGAGGTTAGGTAATATTACGTTATTGATGTATATGAAAGTCCCACGGAGACGTAGAGGCCAACTCGCAAGGAATGTTGTCAAATATTACCGCCGATATAATAGGTTGGGCTATGTTAGGTTATATGACGTTATTGATGTATATAAAGGTCCCACGGAAACATAGAGGCCAACAAGCCCGGAATGTTGTCAAATATTACCGCGGAGATGTTACGTTGGTTTAGGTTAGGTTAAATTACGTTATTGATGTATATAAAAGTCCCACGGAGACGTAGAGGCCAACTCTCCAGGAATGCGGTCAAATATTACCGCCGATATGATAGGTTGGGTTAGGTTACGTTATATTACGTTATTGATGTATATGAAGGTCTCACGGTGAAGTAGAGGCCAACTCGACAGGAATGTTGTCAAATATTAGTGCCGAGATGTTAGGTTGGGTTAGGATACGTTAAATTACGTTATTGGTGTATATAAAAGTCCCACGGAGACGTAGAGGCCAACTCGCCAGGAATGTTGTCAAATATTACCGCCGAGATGATAGGTTGGGTTAGGTTAGATTATATTACGTTATTGATGAATATGAAGGCCCCACGGAGACGTAGAGGCCATCTGGCCAGGAATGTTGTCAAATATTACCGCCGAGATGATAGGTTGGGTTAGGTTAGATTATATTACGTTATTGATGTATATGAAGGTCGCACGGTGAAGTAGAGGCCAACTCGACAGGAATGTTGTCAAATATTAGTGCCGAGATGTTAGGTTGGGTTATGGT
This sequence comes from Xylocopa violacea, assembly GCA_963969225.1. Taxonomy (NCBI): domain Eukaryota; kingdom Metazoa; phylum Arthropoda; class Insecta; order Hymenoptera; family Apidae; genus Xylocopa; species Xylocopa violacea. The sequence goes on from CAXAJV010001082.1 coordinate 4,975,999, forward strand.
AC